>OX637579.1:4788357-6042491 GCA_951800085.1 Comarum palustre | reverse complement strand
CCAAAGCTTAGGTAATGACGTCCTTAACTGAGAATTCATGTATGTATGTATATATATATACACACACATATAGGCTTTCTTGGCTAAGGACATTCTTATAAGCTACACATTTCCACTTTAGACTCGTTTTTTCATTTGAATTTTCACATCTCCACCATCTAATCTTTAGGTACTAACATATAGATCATCTCTACAAAATTTCAGCCAATTTGGTTGTCATCAAGGCACTCAAATTTGATTAAAACTATGAACAAACTGAATTTGTTAAACCTGAACCGTTCGTGTTTATAACAGAAAAACACTGTTTTTAGTGGCTTAATGATTATCAAATTGGCTGAAATTTTGTAAATATGATCTATACGTTAATACCTAAAGACAAGATGGTGGATATATTAAATTTGAATGAAAAACGAGTCTAAAGTAAAAATGTGTAACGTAAGAATAAATAAAGGCTTCCTTAGCTAAAAAGCCTATATATAGGGGTGCCTGATAATGGACAGTGACAAGAGTCAACAAATAAGCTCCTTCATGTCTTTTCTTATTGGTCCATCTGCCAAGTCCCCATATACATCGTCTAGAAATTAAGGAAATATATACAAAGAACTCTAGCTGTAGAAGAGTATACAATTCTAGTAAATTACAAATCAAATTAATGTATGGATTTTTCTTCTCTACTTCAATTTTTATTGTTTGCATTTGTTTTGATGGTTTAAAACCGTTAGATTAAATAAAGATAACATGAATATCACATCATGTGACCAAATTGTACTCAATCAATGATTTTAAATCATCTTAGGTGACCGAAAATTTTATGTAGCAGACTAAATTTATATATATAAAAATAATTGATTATTTATAATAACTTAGGTGACAGAAAATTATTCCGTCGTCTAGGTTATATGTTAGTCGATAGAAAATTTTACCTAGCAGGCGAAATATTTTGGAAAATTTTAATTATTATTTCCCGCAAAAAAATTTTCTCTTCCTCCTCCGTCATCATTTTCATCTCTCTCTCTCTCTCATCTATATCTAACCCACTTCTTTCATCTACTTCTCCCCCATCTTTCTTCTCCTCTCACTAGTGGATTTGGGCTTTTAGGCGACGAAACAATTACTATTTCATCGGCTAGGAGACTCCTAACCGACGGAACTATTTCTGTTGGAAAGGAGAAATTTTTCGTAGACTAAGATTAGCATAGCCGACGGAAATTTTTCGTCGACTACGAAATTCCTAGCTGACGAATAAATTCAGTTGACATATTTCGTCAACTAAGTATATCTTAGTCGATGAAATATTATCTGTCGACTTAGTATGTCTTAATCGACGAAAATTTATTCGTAGCCGACAGAATATTCTGTCAGTTAAGAAAATAAAGTTTAATAATTCTCTAACACCGTGCAGAACGAATATTTGTTAGTCGACGGATTTTTTCCTTAACCGACAGAATATTCCATCAGCTAAGTGGAATCAAATTTGATAAATACGGAACGTATGGGTTGAACCCTATACTATCTTTCCTCATCTTCATGAGTTTCCTCCATTCCTCTGATCCATCTCTCCATCCATTTTTTGCATGTCGATTCATCCATTCTCCATCAAAAAATTTGATTCATGAATTGAAGTTCTCTATCTATTTTAATTATTGGTACGTATTATTTAACTTTTCTTACTTATTAATTTTCAGGTATATTTTCATCTAGATTTGTTTAATCCATGCATATATATGATGTTTATATATATTTGTTAATTCCGGGTATATCATTCTAGATTTGTTAATTTGTATATTTTCATGTATATATATATTGATGTATATATATATATAATTATGAATTATTAATTATGTATATATATATCTATATATATATATATATATGTGTGTGTGTGTGAATTATTAATTATGTATATATATGTTGTTTAAAATATTGGGCTAAGTTGAATCATTATTTGTATTAAATTTCATTTATTTTCATGATGACGTTTTCTTCATGATAATTTTATAGTTTATGATCGATTATATAAATTTTTGTTTCTAATAATAAGCTGTAACCTCTTTTATTACATGTTACAACATAGACAAGAGCTAGATGCAGTTAGATAGAGGGTCTTTGCCATACATGAGAGGAATTATTGAGTTTATTGAGTTCGTTGGTCGATACACTCTTCTTGGACAAGTTTTGCACATTTGCCCCTGCACAAAATGTCGCAACAGATCTGCTACTCATGTAAATTTTGAGGACATGTATCTTCACCTATCACAATATGGTATTTGTCCCAGTTATACGACTTGGACATGGCACGGCGAAGTTCCTGAACAGATGCCTAAACTTGTAGAAATTCAAGGACAATGTAACCAGGGCGAGTCTTCTAGTGCCAATTATGGGGACCCTCCTGTGATTAATTTCCTAAATGATGTTTTTCCATACACCTCAGCATATGATGAAAGTATGCCACACGACTACAGTAATACAACCTTGTCTGATGTCTCTCAGGTCGGCAGTAATGACTACAATGATAATTATAACAGGCTTCATCGGCAAGCACAAACACCGTTGTATCCTGAAAGTGAGCATACTGTGTTGGAAACTGTCATGAAGTAGATGAGTATCAAAAGCAAGAAGAACAAGACTATTGCTTGTTTTAACGATGTCCTTGCACTTTTGAAGGAATTGCTTCCTGCTGATAACAATTGTCTGAAAAATTTTGACAAGGTCAAAAGCATCTTGCGTGACATCGGTCTTGAGTACATCAAGATAGATACATGCGTCAATAACTGTATCCTTTACTACAAAGATTATAAGGACGTAATTAACTGTCCACACTGCTATGAGCCAAGGTATGAAGCACAATCTAGTTCTGGACAGACAAGCACAATTCCAAGGAAGGTTCTTCGTTATTTCCTATTGAATCCTCATCTACAGCATCTCTATATGTCTTTCATAGACGTCCAATGATATGAGATGGCATCACGTAAGGCACCGAGGGCCGGATAGGGTAGATCCGAATAATCTTACACACCCCGCAGACGGGCAGACTTGGAAGCACTTTGACCCTTCATTTCCTGAATTTGCCTCGGATTGTCGAAACGTCAAACTTGGACTAGCAACAGACTGATTCAATCATACAGGAGACAAGAATTTGTCTTACAGTATATGGTTAGTGATTGTATTTCCTAAGAGCCCAAATCCACTAGTGTCTCCCCTATCCCTTTGCTCTGCCCTTATCTACCAGCCCCTCCTCTCCCCCCTCCTATCTGCCCTCACTCTCTCCCATCTCTGTTGCATCTCAGAGCGTCCATTTATAGCTAATGCCCAACCAATCTCTCGTAACAGCGCATCGCACTTACGTCTCGCTTAACTCTGTGCGAAACGAGCGTAAGTGGGATAATTAACATAAACAGGGCATTGCCCCTTCGGAGGTTCACGGTCATCGACACCGTGGGAAGCGTAGTCTAAATACTAGGTCTCGTCGCTCTCAGGCCAATCACCGGAAATCAGGACAACGGTGCTACTCTTTTGATCCACACGCACACCAAATGTTGTGGTCATATAGTAAAACAATGCAGCTATACTTTTATATATAAGTAAAGAAAGGCCACCAACCCGGGAGGGTTTCGGCTCACCCATTGGGCGTGCCCCCTACTACCTGATATGCTGATACAGTTGGCTGCGCTCCAACTCCTGGTCCTCCTAAAGCCAACGTCGATGTGCTCCTGAGTCTGTGGGTGAGATAACAATGAGTCAGGTATATGCAATTGGAGGATTTTCTATCTACGATTGTGACTTGATAAACATTCTTTGTTTATCTTTCTGACATTAGGGTCTAACTTATTTAACACTCCGATTCTCGAACCGGCGAGAATTCGAGATTATTTCTTATTCAGTACTTACGTCGTTTTGCCACGTTTGTAAATCAAAATTCTTTAAAACATTTAATCGTAGTGATCGAAAACGTAAAAGTAGGTGTTCTACTGTAAAAGTCAAAAGTCAACTTTGAAATAGTAAAAGTCAACGGTCAAAGTCAACTGATGAATAGTAAAAGTCAACAGTAAACAGTAAACAGTAACAGTAAATAGTAAAAGTAAACAGGGTAAAACAGTAAAGGTAAACAGTAAATGTAATTATTTAATCTGTCAGGGGTAATTTGGTAACTCTACCCCTGGGTAAAACTGTAAAAGTGAAACTGACACGGTAAATACTCTGGTTTTTACCGTGCCGGTTTCCGATCGACTGTGTCGCCAGAATAGGTCGGTTTTCCGGCCAAATCGAGTCTTTTGGCTCCTCTTTTCTCCTTCTACACAACCTAGGCTATCCAACAACATCTCAAACAGAAGAAAAGATCGAGATTTCACCTTGAAGCCTTCTCCCTGGTTTTTCCGGCAGAACCCCTCCGGCAGAGCTCCGCTGGTCTTCTCCTCCTTCCTCCTTGCTTCTGGGCAGCTCCTGGTGACGCCTGGGAGCTTCTTGGCTCTTCAAACACTCTGGATCACTTCGATCTGCTCTGCACAGTGTTCTTGAGTTTTCTTCCTCTGTTGGGCGGCGCTGGCGTCGCTGGTGGCCTGGGCAAGGTCGTCGGGGCGAGGCGGATGGAGGCGGAGGTGAGTGTCGACGCGCGCCGGGGCGGTGTGCCTGGGTGGCTCTGTCGAGCTGCTCGAAGAAGAAAGAGAGAGCCTCTCGAAAAGGAAAGAGACTGAAACAGAAAGTGAAGGAGAAAGGAAAGAGGGAAGAATAAAAGGAGAAAATGAGAGGTGAGGGAGTGGATAAGAGGATAAGGAGATGAGATAGGGTTTTTAAAAAAAACCAACGGCCACGATTTGACGATCGAATCAACGGCCACGATTTAATCTCACTTTCAAAATAATTTACCAAACCAAATTCTTTTTCGAAAACTATTTAAAAACAACCAAACGTCAAATTTAAATCGTAAAAGTTGTACAAAAAAAATACGTGAGGTGCCGGAAAATATTCCATAAATACTTTCACGCATGTGGCGACGTGTGTCCTAACGTAAAAACGTTGGACAAAAATTTACGTCGTACTGAAAAGTAATCGGAATTAAACCCTAAATGTGTCGGAAAATTAAATAAAATTATCGGGGTCTCACAATCTCCATCATCTCGACGCCCTTCCTCCAACCAAACCCCCTCCTAACTCTTCCACCTCCGTCGCACTCGCCTACAACCGCACCCGACCCGACCTCCTCCGGGTTCTCCTCTAACATCGTCTCCGGCCTCTCCCAAGGCAGCTGCTCCGACGTCGTCTAGCTCCTTCATCCTCGTCCTTCTCCTCACTCCCTTGCACCACCCCTCTCTCCCGCCTCTACTCCCCTGACTTATGCTTCAACGTCCTTTGCCGCTTCGACCGCTCTGTCTCCTCCATGTCAGACCCTTCTCGTCGAAGCCTCAGAATGGTGGTGGTAAGATTTGGGGGCGGTGGTGGTGGTTTCAGTCGCCCGGTGGTGGTGGTAGGATATGGGGGCGGTGGTGGTGGTTTCAGCATCAATGGATTTTAGACGGACAGACAAAATTGAAAAGAAAATAAAAAAATCGAAATAAGTGATTGTTTAATAAAAAATAAAAAATAATAAAAAAATCATAACAAAAAATAAAAATAAAAAGTTAATTATTTTCAAAATTTTACCTTCTGTCGTCTAAGATTTTAGTTGACGAAATAATTTCCGTCGGCTAAGTGAATTGTCTCTTAGTCGACGAACCAAGATTCGTCGTCTAGCATATGTCTTAGTCAACGGAAGGTTCTATTGGCTATTGTTTTAGCAGACGCTCATTAACCGACGAAAATTCTGTCGACTACGATCTTACCTAATAAAAAATCGTTCTTAACCGATAATTTATTTCTGTCGACTAAAAGTAAAATTCGAGTAAGATTGAAAAATCTGTATGCTAGCTCCTATCTTATCTGACATAATGGATAAACTGAAAATGATTACAGAATAATGGAGTGAGTCAGGGGAGAGATGGGTGAGGAGGCAATGAAAGATAGCATCAGATCCTATGTACTGGGAATCCTAGTTCTTGTAGACCCTCCTCAGTCCCACACTACTATTATATCATGCATGCATCAGTACTATTCACTCTGTTAATTGTGTATGATTGTATCTGCAGCATGAAGCAGTTGAGCTCCATTCCTCTCACATACAATTATTAATTTCCAATCATACATACATTGATCGGGAGGCGATGATATAGTGTGTGTATACAAATATCCTGATATACATATATGCAGCTAGCAGATGGAGAATACCATGGGCTTCCTTCTCTCTTTAATGCGTAGCTCTCAATTAATAAGCCAGGCATATCCCAGATCTATGTATTGAGACGAATCTAATTTGTCTTGTACTATTACAATATATTAGGGTTTCTCTAGTATGCATGAAAAAAATGCGTGCCATGCTTTGTCACTACGTGCTGCGCACACTGCAGAACCAATAGTATCAAAGACTCTTCGCGAAATGCTGCGTTATTACTCCAGATTACGAGACGACTTTGTGTATCGAAATATAGAAAAATGGGTTCTGCATGTCATAAACATCAAGTTCAAGGTCGATATGTATGTTTTTAATACCATGACAACTATTGTTTTGTACAGTTCATCGATCTCGAATATTTAAACTTAAATCTAAAACAACTTAAGGGATTATAAATTTTACGATATATTAAACTCTCTAAGAATAGAGTATATATATATATATATATAAGATTACATATATCAATCCTAATAGGAAACTAATTATATTACATAATCCTAATAATATATGGATTGACTCACGCGAACACTCTCCCTCAAGTTGACATATACAAATCACAAATGCCCAACTTGTCCAGTGAATCATAAAATGTCTTACTAGAGATTGCTTTGGTAAGAATGTCTGCTAACTGCTTCTCAGTAGGTACAAATGGGAAAGAAATAATCTGCTTATCCAACTTCTCCTTAATGAAATGTTTATCGACCTCCACATATTTCATTCTGTCATGCTGAACCGGGTTATGAGCAATTTTAACAGCAGCTTTATTATCACAATACAAGAACATCGTCTTATTTTTCTTGAATCCCAAATCTCTCAACAAGTGTCTCAACCACAACATCTTACATACTCCAAAAGCCATTCCACGATACTCTGCTCCAACATCTCTACCACTTTTTGCTTCTTACTTTTCCAAGTAACCAAATTACCACCTACGAAAGTGAAGTAGCCAGACGTAGACCTGCGATCTGTAATATTACCTGCCCAGTCTGCGTTTGTGTACCCGAAAACATCCAAGTGTCTGTGTTTTAAAAAGATTAATCATTTTCCTGGAGCAAACTTCAAATATCGCAAAATACGAAATACAGTTTCCATATGAGTCTCACTGAGATTATGCATAAATTGACTCACAACACTAACTGCATAGGCTAAATCTGGTTTGGTGTGAGACAAATAAATCAATCGGCCAACTAACCTCTGATACTGCGCCTTATTTGCAAACACCTGATCCAAATATTCTGTCAACCGATGATTCTGTTCAATTGGAGTATCAGCAGGTTTACAATCAAGCATACATGTTTCTGCAAGCAAGTCTAAAACATATTTCCTCTGGCTCAACATAATACAATTCTCAGCACGAGCAACTTCGATTCCCAAAAAATACTTCATACTACCCAGATCTTTCATCTCAAATTCATAAGATAATTGATCTTGTAACTTCTGAATTTCCTCACTATCATCACCTGTCACAACCATATCATCAACATAAATAATTAAA
The DNA here is from genome assembly GCA_951800085.1 of Comarum palustre. Lineage (NCBI taxonomy): Eukaryota > Viridiplantae > Streptophyta > Magnoliopsida > Rosales > Rosaceae > Comarum > Comarum palustre. The sequence goes on along the minus strand of OX637579.1, from coordinate 6,034,734 downwards.
GTTGTCACTTTACCACAACGTTGCTTAATAAACAATGTGTGATCTGAGTTGCTCTGTCGATATCCAATCTTCTTCATAAATATGGAGAAACGCCCGAACCACTCTCTTGGTGATTATTTTAGACCATAGAGAAACTTTTTCAATCTGCACACCATCGGCTCCCTAGTTGAAATACCATAACTAGGAGGCAAATCCATATAGACTTCCTCATGCAAATCACCATGCAAGAAAGCATTCTTGACGTCAAATTGCTGTAAAGACCAATCAAGGTTAGCAGCTAACGAAAGAAGTACACATATTGTATTAATTTTGGCCACTGGTGCAAATGTCTCGTCATAATCCACCCTGTACTTCTGAGTGTAGCCTTTAGCTACTAACCTTGCCTTGTACCTATCTACAGAACCATCAAGATTATGTTTTACTGTGTACACCCACCTACAACCAATTGTCTTATTTCCCGGTGGCAATAACACCAACTCCCACGTACAATTTTTCTCAAGAGCATCCATCTCAACTGTCATTTCTTTCATTCACTTCACATCTTTCATGGCATCCTGCACTTTACTAGGAAGAGACACAGAAGATAATTGATTCACAAAGGCTACATATGATTTAGATAACTTATGGGTCGACACATAATTAGCAACAGGGTATCTAGCCTTAGCACATAAATTTGGTTCATACTAACAGGGTATCTAGCCTTAGCACTTAAAAATTTGGTTCATACTTCTTTGGGGGTTGACCACGAATTAATCGATCTGGTAAAATTTTTGTTTGACCTTGTGTAGAGCCATATAAAGGAGCAACAACACTAGACACAGAAGGATTATCAACACTACTAGATGACAGAGGAAAAAAATTAGTACATATCTCAGGCGATTCTTGAACAGGAGAGACCATTGATGGAGAGGGTGAGATTGGACTAGCAGTAGTAGGTTTTCCACCTTACAAAATATTGTCCTCTGATGATGTACTGTCAATGGGTTGCTTCCCCTTCAACTGATAGAAGTCCTTTTCTATCGGTCGAACAGACCCAAACAGCTGGTCAAGGGCTTTAGGAATCGTTTGTTGCAGTGGTTCAACATAAAGTCTCTTGGATGAATGAGTAATTCCAAGACTTGTTTCGGTCACAGGGTTATACTGGTCCTCAAAGTAAACACTCTCCCCCTGACTAGGAGTAGCAGATGGTGAAAAATAACATGTATCCTCATTGAAAGTTACATCCATGGTGACATAAAAACGTTGAGAAGGAGGATGATAACACTTGTACCCTTTCTGTTGAGTCTTATACCCGACAAAGACACACTTGAGAGATCTAGTATCTAACTTTGATCTTTGGTTTTTATAAAGATGGACATAGGCTACACAACCAAAAGCACGGGCAGGAAGTGTATTAAGATATGGAATTAAGACATAACTAGATAATATCTCAAAAGGAATGCGATCTTAAGAGAAGATGATGGGAGACAATTGATGAGATGAGAGGCACACAACACGGCCTCCCCCTAGATACTTGGGTATATTGGCACTAAGTAGGAGGGCACGAGCCATGTCTAACAAGTGACGATTTTTTCTTTCAGAGACCCCATTTTGTTCTGGTGTTTGAGGACAAGTGGTTTGATGAATAATCCCATGAAATTGGAAATAATCACGAAAAAAATAGTTAACAAATTCCCCTCCATTATCAGACCAAAATATCTTAATACAAGTATCATATTGGGTACGGACAAAACTATGGAAAGTTGTGAAAGAGAAAACTGTGCAAGCATTTTTTTTCTTAAGCAAAATAACCCAAGTTAATGTTGTGAAGTCATCAATGAACAGAACGAAGTAATTCATACCTGATAGGGTAGAATTTCTGAAAGGTCCCCATAAATCAGAATGAATTAACTCAAAAGGTCGTGAACTTGAATGAGAACTCAAAGGAAAACTAGATCGATGACTCTTAGCAAGGGCACAAGTTTCACAGTGTAGGCTAGAATCACTTATCCCATAAAACAGAGAAGGCATGAACTTCTTCATAACACCAAATGACGGATGACCCATATGCCGATGCCACAACCAAACTTCATTCAACCGATCAGAACTCACTTTCAAAACAACTGGTCTTTGTGGTGTTGATAGCTTTCCAATGTACATGCAATCCAAGTGAAGAAGTCCCCTTCTTAGGTCTCCCTTTGCAATTATTGCCTGAGTGCACAGATCCTGAAAAACAACATACATAGGATAAAAGGTGACAGAACACTTATTTTGTGAGGTTAACTGAGACACAGACAAGAGATGATGAGACAAAGAGGGTACATATAGGACATTATAAAGAACGATTGAGGGTGTAACATGAACGGACCCAATACCTATAACCGGAACAAAAAAAACTCACCATTGGCGTTAGAAACTTATTTTATAGACGAAGAGAATAATGTGACAAAGAATGACTTATCATAAGTCATGTGATTTGAGACACCAGAATCAATGACCCATGTGTTACTTTCAGTAAAGTAAGAAACATGTAAAGCAATACCAATTTTACCTCCAATTTTTTTAGTCGTCATTAATCCATTACCATTAGAATCGTAGCTAGCCATATAGTCGTTGAGAGTCAAATTGACCGTCTTGTTTCTATCTCCTTCAACAAACCACAAATAAAACGAATGTAAGGAATAACAAAGACAATGCGCTATTGCACAACACACATTTAGTTCTTCTCAAAGTTCTAAAAAACGCTAGGCGCTATTAGGGCGGACAGCCAGCGCCTAGCGCCCAAGCGGCGCCTAGGCGGTTTTATATTTTACCTATTATTATTTATTTAATAAATATAATTATATAAATAAAATTTATAAAAAACACTTTTATGTTCCAAAATAGCAAAAATACTTCAAAAATATAAATAATAAAACAACAATATTCTTAGAAATAATAAAAATACAATAGTGTATCCTTTGTTTAGACTTTAGAGTATAATATTGTGTTTTTTGTGTTTGATTTTACTCATTTTTAGATAGGCTTTTATGTATTTCATAATTAAAAAACTAATCGGGCTGCTTAGGCGTCGCCCAGTCGAGCCGCCTAGGCCCCGCCCAGCTCGCCAAGGCGCCTCCCAGCCCGCCTAGGCGGTCGATTTTCACGTCAGCGCCCAGTTTGGCCGATTCAGGAAAAATCAGAACGGTGTCCTGCCGCCTTTTTTTAGAACACTGGTTCTTCTTCCTCTTCTATTTTGTTCCTTATTCCTTCATTTCTTCTCAATTTATCTCCAAAACAAACTTTAGAATGAGCAAAGTTTGTTGCACACCTCTGTTCTCTACTTTATCAATCAACAATCACCTCAACCAATTAAACAAAAAACTTGATGGACACTTCCAAAGCAATTGAATAAAGCTTGTTCGATACCCCAAACTGACAAATTTATCCTCACAACTAAAAAACACCAAACCCAACGTACACAAGAAAAACGAAAAATCCAAACGACCAAGAGAACTTCAAAAGAAGCAAAAATTCGCAGCGGAATAAAACCAATCGAGTCTCAATGGACCTTGATTGGCTTTGATACCAAGTCAAGAAGAACTAAAGAGATTATGAATTCTGCAATATATTAATACCCTCCAAGAATGGAGTATATATACAAGATTACATATATCAATCCTAATAGGAAACTAATTATACTACATATTCCTAACAATACATAATCCTAATAGTATATGGATTGACTCACGCCAACACTCAAATATAACGATATTGAGATGAATAAACTTTCTAACATATTATTCATCTCCCCATTAAGGTTTATATAGGAGTTTACAAGGAATACAAAAGGTAACTATTAACTATAGAATAACGGAAATTAATCTGTGACATAACTACAATATATTTACATTCCTATTCTGACTCACGCTAACACTCCCTCTCAAGTTGGCGCATATACATCAACCATGCCCAACTTGCCTAGTGAGTCATAGAGTGCTTTCTTGAAAACCCCTTTAGTGAGTATATCTGCAACCTGCACTTCAGTCGGAACAAAGGAAAAGCTAAGTGTGTGTGCAATCAAACAGGTTCTGTGCAATTCCCTAAATAAAGAGACCACTGAATTTTAATCAAACAGATTTTAGAATAGTAATTGCATGCATGATACTGATAGAGATAGATATAACGATATTGAGAGGAATAAACTTTCTAACATATTATTCGTCTCACCATGGGGTTTGTATAGGAGTTTACAAGAAATACAAAAGATAACTATTAACTATAGAATAGCGAAAATTAATCTGTGACATAACTATAATATATTTACATTCATATTCTGACTCACGTTAACACTCTCCCTCAAGTTGGAGCATATGCATCAACCATGCCCAACTTATCTAGTAAGTCATAGAATGCCTTCTTGGAAACTCCTTTAGTGAGTATATCTGCAAGCTGCTCTTCAGTTGGAACAAAGGGAAAGCTAATAATTTTGGCATCTAGCTTTTCCTTTATGAAGTGTCGATCAACCTCCACATGTTTAGTACGATCATTTTGAACTGGATTTTGCGATATATCAATTACAACTTTGTTGTCACAATACAACTACATAGCCTTTTTGAGATGAACACCCAAATCACGTAACAAATTCCTTAGCCACAACAATTCACACACTCCATGAGCCATACCTTTGTACTCAGCTTCAGCATTGGATCGTGTCACAACATTCTGTTTCTTACTCTTTCATGTAACCAAATTACCCCTACAAATGTGAAGTAACCTGATGTCGACCTTCTGTTTGTAATGTTTCCAGCCCAATCTGCATCTGTGAAGCCACAAACATCGAGAATGTTGTTGTGTTTGAAAAACATTACTCCTCTTCCTGGAGCTGACATCAAGTACCTTAAATTTCTCACAATAGCATCCATGTGACTCTCGCTCGGGTTATGCATGAACTGACTCACAACGCTCACTGCATATGCAATATCTGGTCTAGTATGGGTTAAGTAAATCAAGCGCCCAACTAACCTTTGATAGCGAGCTCGATCAGTAGGTACCTGGTCTGGATATTCAGCTAGACGATGGTTCTGCTCAATAGGTGTGCAATCCAACATACCAGTCTCCATCAATAGATCCATGATATACTTCCTCTTGCACAAGTAGATCCCTTCTCTCCCCTTGCTATCTCAATGCCTAAGAAGTACTTAAGATCACCTAAGTCCTTCATCTCAAACTCCGAGGACAACTGCTTCTGCAACCTTTCCATTTCAATTGTATCATTTCCAGTGATTACCATATCATCGACATAAATAATCAAGGCTGTTAACTTTCCACCTTAATGTTTGAGAAACAAGGTATGATCTAAATTACTTTGTTTGTAACCAATCTTACGCATGAATTGTGAAATAGCCCAAACCACGCACGAGGTGACTGTTTGAGACCGTACAAAGATTTTCTCAATTTACACACAAATTCACCTGGAGAACCAGCTACATACCTAGGCGGAAGACCCATGTACAACTCTTCGGCTAACTCTCCATGCAAAAAATCGTTCTTGATATCAAAGTGTCGGAGCGGCCAGTTTAAGCTAGCAGCAAAGGAAAGTAGAACCCGAATAGTATTCATTTTGGCAACTGGAGCAAATGTCTCATCATAGTCTATTCCATACATCTGAGTGAATCCCTTTGCAACAAGACGTGCTTTATATCGATTTACTGACCCATCTGCATTGTGTTTGACAGTGAACACCCAACGACAGCCTACAACTTTCTTGCATTGTGGTGAATGCACAAGTTGCCATGTATCATTCTTCTGCAACGCCTCTATCTCTTCTTCCATTGCCTTCCTCCATTTTGGATCCCCCAACGCATCCTGCACTTTGTTAGGTACTGATACAGCGGATATATGATTCACAAACGACTCATATGACTTAGATAATCTACTTGTCAACATGTAATTGGCTACTGGGTACTTTGATTTAGCATGAACAATCATACCTTTTTCCTGGTTGTCCCCTAGTAGACCTATTTGGTAATACATATTGTCTAACACTAGACTCACCATTTCTTGTACCAATAAATTTTACCAGATGGTGAGAGATCTTCTGTATCAGAGAGTTGTGGGTCGGGGTAGAGGTAATAGCAGAAGGGATAGTTGTATCTTCAGGTCCATCTTCAGGCATTGGAATTGGTGATTCAGGTTCTGGGTGAGCCTCTACATCTGGATTATGAGAAACAACGATCTTCATTAGAGCTACAGATGTGTCTAAGCTTTCTCCTTGTTTTTTTTCAATTCCTCCCCTCACCATGATACATCTCTTCGAAATAGGAACTCTTCCTCTGAAGAGATGTATCAGAGGAGGAAAAATAGCTCATCTCCTCAAAGAAGGTAACATCCATGGTGACATAGTACTTTCTGGTAGGTAGATAATAACACTTGTACCCTTTCTGATATCCATCATAGCCAACAAACACACACTTAATTGCTCGAGCATCGAGTTTGGACCTTTGTTTTTTAGGGACATGAACAAAAGCAATACAACCAAAGAGAAATTAATATAACGATATTGAGAGGAATGAACTTTCTAACATATTATTCATCTCCTCATTGAGGTTTATATAGAAGTTTACAAGGAATACAAAAGGTAACTATTAACTATAGAATAACGAAAATTAATCTGCGACATAACTACAATATATTTACATTCCTATTTTGACTCACGCTAACACCAACAACTGCATGTTACAAATTAAATCTAGCTAAACGTAATCTATATAGTGTGTGTCACTGTTCAACGTCAGTATTTTAATGACATTAGCTAGGGGAAATGCATATTAGTTACACCAAGGACCCAAACAGTTTCATTCTTTCAGTTAGATTGCATATGTAACTTCAGAGATAAAACATAATTCTCTATGTCTAGCTATGCAAGCCAAAACCAAAATGCATCACCGTTCTAGACAAGATGAATTCAAGGACAGAGAAGAAAAGAAAAAATTAAAAACAAAAGGAAAGGAAAAGAAAGAAATAAGTTAACACACTAAAAGCTATAGGTAAAAGGGTGAGATCGGTGACAAGCGTCGAACTAAAATTTGAAAAGAATAATTGAGGTAAATCTCTGAGTTTTCTGAAATATTATTGAATTGTCGAATGTCTAATACAACAGAGAATACGGTGTCTATTTATAGATCCTATCTCAAAACTAAATTTTTTTTAAAATAAGAATAGAAAATAACAAAACATATTTAAACTAAAAATCTTTATTAAATCATAAATTCTAATATTAAAATTAATAAAAAAAACTTATACTTATTTACGACATTAACTTTTCATGTGCTGATCAAACTTTTGTGCGAGCCGTTCTGCATCATAAGTTCAAGAATAGGGAAATTTCTATTGTACCGTCAACGTGCCGTGTAGCTATCAAATCATTCAACAATTTTAAATTTGAGACGATCGACGGTCAGTAGCCTGACCCAAAGAATAGGTAGGCTGGGGAAACAAAAAGGTGAAGGAAAAACAATGGAGGTGGTGGCGTCATGGGTAAAACCTAGCACTAGACGGTAAAAAGGTATGGTAGGGTTAGAAGTACTAGCTTTTGTGTGTGCATAAGTGTGTGTGCGTAAATCTGAAGGTCCTACCGAAAATCTTCAACTAATTAAAGATTACTGTTTTCTGTCCTGTGAAGTACATTTTCAGCCAAAGATTGTTCTTGTAAGGTGCGTATACTGAACAAATAATAAGGTGATTGTGAAAAGCTGATTCCAGTAAATTGTAATTAACGGTAAAATTGTTTGAACTGAATATGCAACTTTGATGGAACCTAGGGTAAGGCTAGAATGAATTAATATATGTGAACGATATAATGCATCAACTTTGTGAAATAAATTGTTAAAATAGTAATATTAGTCATTAAAATTGTAATATGAGCCCTTAAAGTTGTAAAAAAAATAGTTACAACATTAGTCATCATTTGTCTTTTAAGTGATAATTGTCATCAAATTTGTAATATGAATCCTCAAAGTTATAATTATCACTTTAAGGATTCATATTACAAATTTGATGACAATTATCACTTTAACAACACATGATAACTAATGTTGTAACTAGAAAATTTACAACTTTAAAGACTCATATTACAATTTTAAGAACTAATATTACTATTTTAACAATTTATTTAACGAAAGCATTATATCATTCAAGCACATTAACACATTCTAAAATTTTGTAGAATCCAGTAGTCAACCCTAAAGATTTTGTGTAAGAACTGAATCTACAACTTGGATGGAACCCAGTAGACAACCGTAAAGATTTTGTGTAAGAACGAACTATCACCTCTCCAATCCAATTTCTCATCATGAGGTCTGGTGGCTAAGTTTTTGTGGTCAAGGGTTTAGTCCTGATTCTTCATTGAATTAAATGTTTGGAGAAAATCTTCAACAGACCCATACAAACCATCGATCAATGCATGCAACAAGTATACAGACCAGTTCCATGTCGGAATGGATCTGCTTCCCCATAACCATGAAAAGTCATATTTACTTATACTCGATCATTACCACTACCAGTTGAAAATTTTGAACCTAAACAACCAATTAAGTTCCCAGTACGTTAGTCCCGTACGTAGAAACCCTAGGGCACGCCATCATCGACCGGAGCTGTCATCGGAAAATTAAGAAGAGTGAGAACGAAAACCGCCAAGTCCAAGCCTTCACTCACCACCAGTAAATTGAGCTAGCTAGTGAACTATGTTGTAACCACCATCAGGCGCGGAGCCGGTAAGGAAGGAGGGGATGCTTGAGCATCCCAAGCTAAAGGATAAAAAATTATTTATTAGGTATATGTTAAATAACTTAGCGGTGTGTTATTCTTCTCAACCAAATTACGCATCTCTAAAGACTCTTATCCTCGATCTTACTCATCAGCCTCCCTTTCTAATGCCAACTTCACTCAGCTTCCTCTCTATTTTAGTTTGTACTCTTATCACTCACTTCACCGTAGCTTCTTAACAATCACATTTAGCTCAACATTCTTATTTAGATATTCACAAAGAAACAATTCTTAATTTCTCATGACCTTTCTTCCCTCATTGATATTTCAAAGCTAGTTGTTCTTCTTCATTTTAGCTGCTCTGCTAAGCTCATCTTTATAATTTTCTCTTGTTTATTATTGGTTTCGAGTGTTATACATTTTACAAAAAGGATCGACTAATTTGATGATATGATTAGAGACTGAGTGACAAATTTCTATATTCATTCGACTCTACTTTATTTTTTCTTTTCTTTTTGAAATGCACTATGTTTTTATCTAAACTTATTTGTCTATTACTTTATAGGTCTCTTCTATTAGACAACATGTCAAATCTTGAGCCAAAACCGAGACGTACAAAAAATGTTGAGAATAAAAGTTCAAATCTGAATTCTAATAATTCTTTCATATCTTCATCAAACTTTGATGATCAACCACAACCTTTAATTTGTTTACACCTTCGATTTTCTTAATAATTAAGTCTAGCATCCTAAAATTGAAATCCCTCTGGCACTGACCACCACAGATGTAGGATTTATGCCAGCGCACAGGCCGGAAGAAGAGGTCCATGGTCCTATCTCGTATGGACTTGAAGTGAAATCAATACTGATGACTCAAGAACAAGAGCAAATTTGGGGAAAATGGAAGTGACTGGGAATCGGGGATTTGGGAAGAACATAATAAGAACATGAGTGGCCATAGTATATACGCTAGACCTGACTAGGTATGGTCGGGCAAGTTCCTTCCTTTCTGATATACTAATTACGAGTTTTCAACTGCTTGATTAATTTCTGAAATACATTTATGTTGGTGACGAATATATAGATCCGTAGGATTTGCAAGAAAACATATCTAAGTCCCGCCTTCAATTCATGTTTAGATGCCTTTAAATTTACTCACTTTATTTCCTATGCTATATACACCTTCGTTCAAATTTTCAAAAAGTAAATTTGCTCACTAAAACTCTCTCAAGTTCCTCAAATAACCTCACTATATTTTTATAAAAATGAATCTCTAAAATAAAGCATTCACTCATTATAAATATTTTTTTTCACTCTACATATCCTAATTACAATTTGATTTCTCAATCTAAGAACTCTCTTAAAAATCAAATGACCCAAGGTGTTGCTTTTCAACAAATTTATTTTCATTAACAATAAAATGTTCTAACAAAAAAATGCTCTAACATAAATTAACTTTTCTTTTTCTATTTTGCATAGGTCGAAGATCAAGAATAACTATTTGATCTATTTATATTGTTCTTTTTCTATTTATGTACCTCATAAATCATGATAGATTATCTAAATAACCATTCAATTTTTCACAGTCGATTTTGTTTTTGCAAATTTATTCATTTTTCTTGTATGTGTGTTCAACATGTTTGATGATAAAAACTTTTGCGTCACACAATCCATAGTAAACAAAGTTTTAGCTCTTATAAAATGTAAATGCTTTGATAATATGTATTAAAATTAGAAAATGAAAATATGTATTAAAATTAGTATATGAAAATATATAAGGAAATTCTATAAATGATACCATCGATCTATTATTATTAAATTAGAAAGTCTAGAGAGAATAAATATTATACTTATTGTTTTATAATTGTTGTCCATAATAGTTATTTTGTAAGAAAAGATATTTGTCATTCAATAATTCAAATTAATATGAGATTAACTAGCAAATTTAAAGGTTCCAATAAGGGCACTCTTATTGAATTAATTCACCAATGACCAACTATCGGATGACATCTAAAGAGTACAAGATTTGAACACGCTGCAAGCTGCAGCAAAACAATCTTGGGGTCTATGAGAATAGGTATAAGATGGTCACAATAGGTGTCAAAATATATAACCCCTATAGCATTCATTATAAATACATTCATACCATATATATATATCAACAAGCTGGTAAAAGATTCTATCTAGCTTGATCGAGATCGAATAGATCTGTTGCTATCTATCAAATCTCTGCTAGCTAGCTCAAAGACAAGGGATTCATAGACAAACATATCTAGACGTACCCACTATGCAGAAGCACTTGTAAGAATCGAGAAATCAAGGTTCTTTAGAGAGACAGTTTGAATAAATGCTAGAATCCCGTACCAACTTATTTGGTGCTTTGTGCTCTACAAATCGATCAAGGGCACATAGATCAGAAAGGAAAACCAACTGCGGCCGGGAATTAGCTTGAGTTAGGTGACATATGCATGTCAATTTAGTGTAAAACAATGTAGGAGACGCTAGACATTACCACATGAGTGGTTTTGGGTAGAGATTGAGAACAAGGTCGACAATGAAGGCCTAAATGACATCATACGGTTCAAATGAAAGATTTTTGTATTGGATTTAATTAAAGCATCAATCTCAATATATATTAGGAGCATTCTAATTAAGGTGATCATCGAGGAGGTTGGGTGATCGGGCAAAGTGTATGCATCCAGTTGCTGATGTCTCCCTCTTGCTACTCCTTATCTGTGGTATGTGCGCATACTATATATATTTGTCTGCCAACTTATAGCTGTACTAGCTATAAGCCATTTATACTATGATAAATTGCATGTGTTCGTAAAGTCTCTTCTCGATCCAAATATCACTCGTGGGAAAATGTTTATATGATTCAAACGACGACCAAGAAGATCAAGGATCAAAAGCCTAAATGCAATAACTTTTCATAAAGCCATTGAAATTAAACTAGCACAAGCGTGGTTCGTGGATCACCATTATACTAATACTGTCTCATATTAACCATGTTTAAGGTGTTAGGTTTTAACTACAAAAGACCTCAGTACAATTAGGTATGATCCACCCACATATATATTGTATTTTATTTATCCATTTTCTGATGTGAGATCTTTCCTCTTCAACACTCCTCCTCATGTGCAACCTAATTTTTTTGTTAGGTCTGCATGTATAATACATTCAGGATTTGGGCGGATTCAGGATTTTGTTTGTGATTTGGGAGGATTCAGGATTTTATTTGTGATTTGGGCGGATTCATGATTTGTTTGTGATTTAGCCGGATTTTCAGAATTTGTATGTGGATTTGGGCAGATTCAGGATTTGTTTGTGAATTTGAGCGGATTCATGCTGGTTGTGGTGCTAGGAGATATAATTGAAGATGGATCCACTCTGATACCAACTTGAACTGGGACAAGCGTGGCATGTGAATCATCATTATATCAATACTGTCCCAACTTAATTACCTTTAAGGTGTTGAGTTTTAACTACAAAAGGTCTCGGTACAATTAGGTGTAATCCACCCACATATATGTTGTATTTTATTTATCCCTTTTCTGATGTGAGATCTTTCCTCTTCAACAAATGAAAATTTTAGTGAGGTGTATGATTAAGATTGGACTATGTTATTTGGACTCTTTGTTTTTAAGGTGTCCTTTCTGTTCATGTAAAAAATTCAATGCTATTTTGACCTTTCAAGTTCTTGTGTATGAGCTTGGTTTTCTTTTCGGTTATCAGAATGAATTTCACTCCTGAAATCGTGTGAACTGTATGGTCAGATTGTTATCGGGTTACTTTTGCTTCCGAATAAGGGAAAAAACTTCAGTCCGATCTAGATCGGATGGAGTTTCCCGTTCGATCTCCAAGTTAGGCTATGTGTACAATATCGATCAATCGTGATCTTAACCGTTCAATAGTTGAATTAACCAATGAAGATCGTCTATACAAAAAATCAATGTAAAAAAAGATTGTTTACTTGCCCGAATGCATCAAACCAAATGGACAGTTCCTGAGCTTTTATGATAATCCATTCATTTTGTTCGATGCATTCGGGCGAGCAAACAATCTTTTTTTACATTGATTTTTTGTATAGATGATCTTCATTGGTTAATTCAACTATTGAACGGTTAAGATTACGATTGATGTTGTTAAAAGTACATTTTGAGGAGATCGAACGAACTACTTGGTTCGATCTAGATCGGACCCAAGTATTTTTTCCGAATAAGTTGTAAGGTTCCCTTTAAAAGAAGTTCACTTAGATAAAAGAAAAGAGCTAGCTTTGAGAAAGAATGAATTTGTGCTGGAGTTTCTTTCACTCGTGTGAGTTGAGCTAGCTTGTTTTGCTATTTTGTGTGCCATTTGCTTACTCTGTTCTTCGACAATTCGTCGATAACATTGTCACAAGATCAATCCCTTTAGTATTACGCAGCGCTTCAAATCATCATTCATGACCAATATCTCTCGTGGATACTTATACATATGTTTATAGGGCCAGCCACGGCCTTGTATTGTATGTACTGATCTAGTTTTATTATGTCACAATTGGGCCAGAGTTTTGTTCCCCTCTCCCCACCGATTAGGGAAATCTATCTGAAAGTTGCTGATAGTTTCTTTTTAAACTGCATTATTCATCATGCATTCAAAACCACAAAGTCCTCATCTAGCAGAAACCATATAAGTATTTGTTTTCCTTGAATTTTTCCTGGTGTGGTTTGGCAGTATAATCCATGCTTGTCCAACTTGCAGATCAAACACAAATATCATTGATCTATCTACCATATTCATGAAGTGAGGGGTAGCTAGCACATTGCATTCCAATTCAATATACATTGTAATACGCAAACGGCAAACCCATATATATCGATCACTCTTAAAAAGGATATTCCAGCTTGCTAGGAGAGGACCAATCACCATGAGCGGAACCTTTCAAGATTGAATTGCTCGACTTTGATGCTAGCTGAATCTGCTTTCATTCAGAGATTGGTGATCCAGCTGAGGACCACTTTTAGCTATAGAAATTAAGGACCAGTCTTTTCTCAATCAAGGTCAAATAACAAACTGGAGCCTGAACTAGTCCAATATGTTTGATTGCTACTGCTCATTGCATTATATGGGAAAATCAAATTGCAGAACCTTTGCCGATCTTTGATTCAATTAGAAGACAGTGATGCCCTGCTCCTCGGGGTATATATCCCTTTTGTCTCTCCAAGACTAAACCTTATTATTCAATCTATTACTGGCTCATACAGAAGTTAATTTCACTTATAAATTGTGATAGTAAGCCCATCAGAAACTTAAAACACATGGTTATTCATATTCTAATTAAATGATTGGTCGCAATGTGAACCATGAAAGATACATTTATTTGATATGTTCTTACCCATTAGAACATTGCAGCATGAGTGTCGACGAACTAGTACTTCTTATGACTTATCACTACTAGCATAAACAGTATAGTTGACGAATAAAAAAAACAGGCTGACGAAATTTGTTTTCGTCGGCTAAGTTAAATTTTCGTCGGCTAAAATTTCATCAGGTAAACTAGTTTTTTCGTTAGCTATAGTCTCACTACCAAAAAAAAGACTTTAGCCGATAAAATAACAAAAAACAGACCGACGAAGTTAAATTTTCGTCGACTAATGTCCATTTTAGCCGATGAAAAATCTTTCATCGGCTAAGTTAAATTTTCGTCGGCTAAAGTCAACTTTAGCCGACGAAACAAAAATTTCATCAGCTATAGTCTGTGAACTTTAGCCGATGAAATTAGGGTATTTTATCGGCTAAAGTAGCTTTTACTTACAAAATTGCACTACGGATATTTTGGTGCCCGATTGACTATTATGAAGACAATCTAGAAGCGGAACGACCTTGCGAGTAAAGCTCATGGTTTTACCATGATATTTGGCCTTTTTTGGCCATCCGAATTCGTTTAAAGCTTCAAAATGCAGTTTTTCTAAACACTTAACACATGAAAGCGCCTCTATATGCATCTATATAAGGTATTTTGGTCGAACCTTCAACACAACAAACTGCCACCATGATGAGACGCAACTGTCCATCTAAAAATTTTGAGACATTTACCCCTCGATGATAAGACCCCCATAGGGATAAATAATGGTAAATAATATGCATGTTGTGATTTTGGTCATCAAAATTCGCAAACAAAAATCTGACTGTCAGATATCAACAATATGTTGAAATATGTTTATGGTAAAAAATTCAACTTGATCCGATAAATTTAAACGCTTCATCCGAACGGTCAATCTCGTAAGTCAAACACCTAAATTGCATTGACCGCAACTACCGGCACGTGATTTTCACCATTCCGGTCATATCTTATTTCATGACTTTTTTTCGTTTGAAGCTTCTACTTATAGCTCGTTTTTAAAACGGAACATTTACTTAAAATTTAGTAAACAAGTTATACAACATTAGTAGACATGTGATAGAAGCATAAAATGCGACATTCATAATATGTTATTACCTCTATTTGTACTTTGTTTATCTCTTATTGTCGTAGAATAGAGTCATAATGTAGAATCGAGAGTTTTTGGTAGAGTTATGTGTAAAACATGTTAAACATAGAAGAATAATGTACAAAATTGTCGAAATTCGATTTGTGGAGTCTTAGATATGTTTTGATGATTCTGTGAAACTTTTACATTGTCATTAATTGATTTAATTTATCTCATACTTAGGTGACATGTAGAAGAGTTCATAGGAGAAATAATCAAGAGAATCAGAGCTATGGAAGACAACAACATCAAAAGGGCCGAGAGCAGCAAAAGCAGGAATTTCCTAGGCACATCACCTAACTTCAAAACTTTCTCCAGGACGACTCACAAGGAATTAGAGGATGTGCCATATATTCACGGAAAACTGTGTGTCTAGTTTCCAGAACATTTAGAATTGCATCCATATCTATTTTCTGGAGGGATTCATGCCTAAATTAGTGTCGGAAGGTCAGTCTATCGAAACTGGGCAGCTTATTGCTACAGAGAGAAAGTATTCCTGATAGACCTAGGGAAGCAAATCAGCTGATCCATGAAGCCTAGTCCATGAAAGGAAGTCCAATGCCGAGTCCAATGAAGAATTAGAAGTCTAAAATTCGGTCAAAGAAACCTCTAGAATCTTCAAGTCTTGTTGGCCAAGCAAACCAAGTTCAAGAAAGAAAACCTAAACCTATTTGGTTAAGGATTGATGGCCGGCCGAGCCCTATGTATTCCTCTATAAATAGGCTTGTATTTAGACAGAAAAACATGATCACTACATTGCCATTACATAGCCGAAATTCTACCAAACCTTATACAGAAAAATACGTAGCCGATTCATCCATCACAAGTCATACAAATCACTCCATCTTTCCACCGAATTCCCCACACTTGCCGAATCTTTCAAGGTTGTTAGAGTGTGATTTTCTAATGGCTTTTTGTATTATTTTCTGTATATTTTTGAATTCTAATGTAATATGCTTTTCGGTTTTGGTTTTATTTATCAAACATGGGTTTCGAATTTCTTTGTGATCTTTGAATTGTTCTATGTTTTGATTTGTAACTTCATGAATATATAATGATTTTGTGATTTAGGTTTAGTGGCAGTAGCATGTTCTTATGTGTTCTTGATTTCTAATTGATTAATTGTCATGAATTCGTGCATCTAAATCAAGAACACATAAGAACATGCTACTGCCCCTAAACCTAAATCACAAAATCATTATATATTCATGAAGTTACAAATCAAAACATAGAACAATTCAAAGATCACAAAGAAATTAGAAACCCATGTTTGATAAATAAAACCAAAACCCAAAAGCTTATTACATTAGAATTCGAAAATATACAGAAAATAATACAAAAAGCCATGAGAAAATCACATTCTTACAACCTTGAAAGATTCGGCAAGTGTGGGGAATTCGGTGGAAAGATGGAGTGATTTGTATGACTTGTAATGGATGAATCGGCTACGTATTTTTCTGTATAAGGTTTGGTAGAATTTCGGCTATGTAATGGCAATGTAGTGATCATATTTTTCTGTCTAAATACAAGCCTATTTATAGAGGAATACATAGGGCTCGGCCGGCCATCAATTCTTAACCAAATAGGTTTAGGTTTTCCTTCTTGAACTTGGTTTGTTTGGCCAACAAGACTTGGAGATTCTAGAGGCTTCTTTGGCCGAATTTTGGACTTCTAATTCTTCATTAGACTCGGCATTAGACTTCCTTTTATGGACTAGGTTTCATGGATCAGCTGCTTTGTTTCCCTAGGTCCATCAGGAACACTTTCTCTCTGTAGCAATAAGCTACACAGTTTCGATAGACTGACCTTCCGGTACTAATTTAGGCATGAATCCCTCCAGAAAATAGATATGGATGCGATTCTAAATGTTCTGGAAACTAGACTCACACAGCTTTCCTTGAATATATGGTACATCTTCTAATTCCTTGTGAGTCGTCCTGGAGAAAGTTTTGAAGTTAGGTGATATGCTCAAGAAATTCCTGCCTTTGCTGCTCTCGGCCCCTTTGATGTTGTTGCCTTCCATAGCTTCGATTCTCTTGATTCTTTCTCCCATGAACTCTTCTACATGTCACCTAAGTATGAGAGAAGTTAAATCAATATATGACAATGTAAAAGTTTCACAGAATAATCAAAACATCTCTAAGACTCCACAAATTGGATTTCGACAATTTTGTACATTATTCCTCTATGTTTAACATGTTTTATACACAACTCTACTAAAAACTCTCAATTCTACATTATGACTCTATTCTACTACAATAAGAGATAAACAAAGTACAAATAGAGGTAATAACATATTAAGAATGTCGCATTTTATGCTCCTATCAACTACCTCACATTTATCCTTTGCTAGTCCCTTAGCAAACTAAATATAAGACTCTACTACTAATGTCTTTAAACAATTTTCTCAGAATCTTTGTCATGCATAGTTTTCAAGTTTTAACATTCGAGTGTAAACACGTAAATTTCAAGTTTCATAAAACATTTATCACAACATGAATAAGTAAGAAGTGAGAACAAATAGCATGAACACATAAGGTCAACTGATCCTCCTCTCAATGACATACTCTCTTCTTTTCACTCGATCATGGTATTCACTCATGAGTATATGCAAGAGAACAAATTGAAAGGCAACAAATCGCTTGCATATTTCATCAAATAAAAGCACTTTATGAATAAAATTTTATGAAAAAACCTCATTTAACAACTAAATGCAAGAATGGACCAAAACCATATGCTCAACTCATGAGAAAATCTCCACAAATCAAAGTTAGTCATCTTAAGAATCATGAATCAATCTCAATAATGGTTGTAATAGGGCTCGGCTGCATAGGGTAGGATTTTTAGGATTAGTGGTGCTTTAAGGCATCACCAAGACTTAGCAAATCACAATCCTCTTTATGTCTTCAATCCAAGGGCCGAATTTCATCTTGTTAGACCCACACGTCATTCTTAACTCCTCTAAATATCATGAACAAGAACAAAGGTCACATGTACATTTTTAGACCTTCAAATAATCACTAAACTTCAAGTTCACAAACATGTTTCTTTTTCACAATCGTGCCTTTCTTTTTGTTTGTGTCTTGATCCAAAATGTTTTTCTTTCTTTTATTTTAGGATCACACATCTTTTTCTTTTGTTTTCACGGCACAGATACATCTCTTTTACATTCGAAGTTCACCCCACACTTGTTTCACAACATCACACAACAAAACTTCATCGAAAATACTTTGTCAAGTCTTGATTATAAGGTAAAGGTACGGCTACTCTAAGTAAAAGAATTTTTTATGAAAGTGATAAAAGAAAAGGCTCAATGTAGACTCAAAGGGGTTAAAATTAAGGAGTCCCACGATGGGCACAAATAGGCACATGCTTTATTTGGCAATGGTGGTAATCCTAAAGAGATCAATTCAATCCTTTTCAAAATCAAGACATGTTATGATTATAAAGTTTCAAAAATCATATGAGCAAGTTCTAGTAAATTTTAGAGTCCATTAAAAAATTACAGCACATGGTCATTGAATATGCAAAGAATGATAAGGTTTATGATAGTGAATTTTGAAAAAATTGGCATATTATCACTCAAGAATAAAGTATATAGACTCAATAGCTCACATGGGTTGTTATAGAAACAAATTAACCTAACATGCATGCTTCACAATCAATCAAATCTCAAATGTTCATACCAATCCACAATATCAATGAAACTTACAATTTCTTTAAGTAAATATCAAACCATCATCTATGCATTCAAAGACATAATCTTTATTGACTTGGTTTTAGGGGCATCCTAAGACTCAAACAAATACAAAATCACAAAACATAAATCGAAAATTTTTTGTGGAACCGATTTTCTAATTTTTTGAATTTTTTCTTTGGTTTTCTTTTTATGACTCGAAACTATAATTAAATGACTCAAACAAACATATTATTATGTAAACTCTCTACTCCACACTTAGAAAATTACATTGTTCTCAATGTAAAACCCAAAATCATGTCATAATTTCCTAAACATGCGTCTAAGTCACATAACAAACACATATATAATTCAACCAATAAAAGTAAAGGGATATGAAATATTCAAACACTCGTTGATGGCTCCTGCACAGCTACGGTTGAAATGGGTTGCCTTCTATGCAACACTTAATGTTTATAGTCTCTTAGCCTACACTCTTCATCTTCATAGTGGCGTCACTCTCAATGTCGGGTATGAGATACTTTGTCTTGTTTGTAGATGATTGCACACGATTGTCATGGGTTGCTCTCCTTCAAACCAAAGATGAAGTTTTTCCAGCTTTTCAAGTTTTTCGTACTCTTATTCATACACAGTACAATAGTACCATCAAAGTTCTTCGGTCAGACAATGGAGGGGAGTATGTTAATCGTGTTTTTCAACAGTTTTTCGAAATACATGGAATTATTCATCAGACTACATGTCCTCAAACACCAGAGCAAAACGGAGTATCTGAAAGAAAAAATCGTTATCTACTAGAAATGGCTCGTGCCATTCTTTTTAGTGCTCATATGCCTAAATATCTTTAAGGTGATGCAGTATATGGTTCCGCTCATCTTATCAACCGTCTTCCATCTAGTGTTCGTCAAGAAAAGATTCCCTTTGAGGTTCTTGCATCTCATGTTCCCATTCCATCATTTCATAATCTTCCTGCCCGTGCTTTTGGTTGTGTTGCTTTTGTTCATGTTCCTAAAAACCAAAGGTCTAAACTCGATGCCCGGGCGATTAAGTGTGTGTTTGTTGGCTATGGAGGACATCAGAAAGGCTACAAGTGTTACCATCCGCCCACCAGAAAGTATTATGTCACTATAGATGTCACTTTTTTTGAAGCATGACTTATTTCACCTCATCTGATACTGCTCTTCAGGGGGAGAATTCTTATTTTGAAGAGTTGTATCACAGTGAGGGTGGGAAATCAGAAGAAGTGGAAGGAGTCACACTTATAGGAGATACAATGACGGGTCCAGTTAAGAGAATTGTTCTGTCAATTTTTGAAGCAGAGGTTCATCCGGAAGCAGAGGCTCAGCGGGAAACAGATGCATCGGTTCCAAACACTGAAAATGTAATTGAAGACACAACTACCCCTTTTGCCATTGCTCATACCTCTGATCCACAACTCGCTGGTACTGAAGGTCACACATTTGAGGTATGTCACCGTAGTGATACTAGTAATAGTGACTCTGATAGTGGTCATTATGTGTTACCGAATAGGTCTACTCGAGGTCAACCACCAAAAAGATATGAACCTGCTCTTTAAGCCCAAAAAGGCTATGCAGTTGTATTGTGACAACAAAGCTGCAATTTATATATCACAAAATCCAGTTCAACATGATCGTACTAAACATGTGGAGGTTGATCGACACTTTATAAAGGAAAAGCTAGATACCAAAATTATTAGCTTTCCCTTTGTTCCAACTGAAGAGCAGCTTGCAGATATACTCACTAAAAAAGTTTCCAAGAAGACATTCTATGACACACTAGGCAAGTTGGGCATGGTTGATGTATATGCGCCAACTTGAGGGGAAGTGTTAACGTGAGTCAAAATAGGAATGTAAATATATTATAGTTATGTCACAGATTAATTTCCGTTATTCTGTTATTCTATAGTTAATAGTTACCTTTTGTATTCCTTGTAAACTCCTATATAAACCTTCATAGTGAGACGAATAATATGTTAGAAAGTTTATTCCTATCAATATCATTATATCTGTCTCTATCAGTATTATGCATGCAATTACTATTCTAAAATCTGTTTGATTAAAATTCAGTGGTCTCTTTATTTAGGGAATTGCACAGAACCTGTTTAATTAAAATCCTCACACCTTATCTCCTCTACATCAAAGTTGCTGCTACTCTACATGCGGCAAATTTTCAATTAAAGACCATCAAATTCTTTGGTCCAAATGCTATCAGTACTGTGTTTCCCTAATGCCAATGAACATATACGTCATTACTTTGCAGGCTTCTGAAGTATCTTAAGCTGCAGTAGTGAAGTTCAAGTCAGTGCACCTTCTGAAGGTAATTCGGTGGATTATTACAAATCAGCAGAGAAATGAAAATGTACTGTGCGTCTGTCCATCAGAGAAGAAAATTAAGTTTTTGTATCTGTTTCTATCCCACACTATTTATTGTAATACATGATGTCATAAGCGTCTATTTTATTGTTTTGAGTTAAAGATGAATTGTTTGATTGATTATCTTCAGCCATAAGGCTCATGCATCAAGTGACATTGCGACAAATAACTTGAAGGTGACAAACTTTGTAATGATAGGTAACCCTCATTACAAATGAACACAGATCACACCAAAATAAATGACTTCCAACTACAATTATCTAATTCTTATGAACGGAAATACTAGTTGTCTGGAGACCTTAATTGGTGGATAACCAAAAATCAATAGGGATCATCTTCCAACAAATGTCTAGTTTAAGAAACATGGAAATTAAGCTACCTTCTTTCGAATTCCCTTATTATTAGAGCTAGACTCTACGAGATGCAAATTTGCTCTCTACCCAAACTTACCCACCCTCATTCCCACCTATCTAAAAAGTTGCCGGTGCGGAGGCGTTGGTTTTGGAGGGGTATTGTGGTGATTTCATGGAAGCGGCGGAGACATTGGGGGTTGTGAATTTTACGTTTAGGGGGTATTGCCTTCTAGGAGGTTGACGAAGAGATTGTATGTGGTGGTGTCCGCCTTTGAAGGAAATTGAAGAGCTCTGTTTCATTGACGACCAAATTTGATTTTGGGGGCAGAAAACAATTTCGTGATTTCCCACAACACCTAGCTAATTTTTCAACACCTACAAGTCAACAACCACCACCGCCAACAGGGGAGGAGAAACACAAAGATCCAGTGGTCTCGTGCCCCATGTTTAAGTTTGGTAGACCCTTGCCTCACTCATATATATAGAAAAACATCTGACTTTATACAATTGTTGAGGCTTGGTGTAGTGGATATGGACGTTACTAACAAGCAAGGGTCCAGGTTGAAACTTACCAAGCACATTGGCCTTCTTTTTCTGTTCTCTAATACTGCCCCCTTTTTGCCTTTCTAATACTATTTTTTCCTTGTATTTCTTTTTTGTTCTTTTTTTCTTCCTTGTATTTATTTCTGTTCTTTTTCTACTTTTCTGATCAAAAATTGAAATTTCCTGCTGATTTTTTGTGTGTTTTTGGTATGGAAGTTAGGCTTTGAACATCAACACTTCTCTTGAGTTATTGAGGAATTATATTCTTTAAAATATTTGATATAATTGATGGCAAAGTGCTTAGACATATTAACACATATTTTTTTTATCAAACAAAATTTCATTCAATAAATCTGCAAAAAAAAACAATCACAGTACCCAACAAGGGATTACAACTACTATCGAATATCATTAGCTTCAAACTACATATTCTCTCCCCGTAAATGAGAGACTGACATGTCAATAAATCCAAAGAGCGTCGAAATAGGTAACCGGTTGAGTTAACTTGACCAATATAACAAGCAATTACTAGGACTGGTACGCTTCTCCATAATTTCTATGCCCAGGATCTCCTCCTTGCAATCTCAACACAGGCTAATAATATGCTCGACCAAAGGTCGGCAATATTCTGGGTTCTTGTAACAACGAACCAGTTACCCAAAATCAACACTCTATTGGAATCTATGACATACTTCCAACAAACTCGAACGAGTAAGGACTTATTTGAGATCTGAAAACTAGATCCAAACACTAAACAAACAAAATAAATGATTGCAAGAAAATAAAGAACTATCCAACTATGCCCAAGAACCCAGTAACACAGCCCACATACAGAGGCCCGACCAACCCTCTAGTCTTCCCAACAAACCTTCGACGTTGTCGAACGTTCAGTCTGCCGCAGCGTCCAACCAGCGTGACCTGCATCTTGATGTCGCCGCCAAGGAAAGGATCTCCACCGTCCAGCATGTCGTCGATGGTGCCTCCCTCTCCGACGTAGGTCCATACCCGAGCTAGGCTTGGATCACAGAAGAGCAGACCGAGGAGAAAAATTCCACCCCAAAACCATCAAACCTAGAAGTCGCCTTTGTCTTGGAGCTATATCACCAATTCGACCTTTAATCCTCTCTCGGACCAGAACGAGGTGACGGGGTGCTGGCGGCGTTTGACCGGATGAGAGAGAGCATCACAACCAACTATGCCTTTTCTTTGTGTGAGAGAGAGCGGCTAGGGTTTTCAACACATAAAATTTAGAATAATTTTCCCACTTCTTAAAATTTTGATATTTTCTTTGTGTCTCACTTAAATCAAATCTTGGCTCCGCCATTACCAAGCTCATACTCCTCCACCCTTCTTCCAACTTCCACAAACCTAGGGCCAGCCTTGAGATTTCGGGGCCCTAAACGGAAAAAATATGGCTCTATATCTTACACAGTGGCACAATAACATATGAATACCAATTACCAACGCATCAAACATTCAATCCGATAAACTTATTTTCAATGATAACAATTTCTACAATCTCAACATAAAATTGCAATAATCCTGCTATAAGATTGAAGCAAGAGAGACTTATAAAATTTCTACCATTTCATGTTTTCTAAAAGACTTTTATTTATTTATTTTTTTACATTTATATATAAAGGCTTTTATGGTCTTTTAGGAGCCCGAGGGCCATAAGCCTGTGTTTCATTCGTTAGCTTTAGCCAAGGCTGTTTCTGCACAAAACCACCACCAATGTCGTTGCGTGAAAACCTTTTTGCCCAATTTTCTGCTGGGTTGTTGGGTGTTGCACTGTTCATCTATGTTTTACTGTTCATTTG
Source organism: Comarum palustre (assembly GCA_951800085.1). Taxonomy (NCBI): domain Eukaryota; kingdom Viridiplantae; phylum Streptophyta; class Magnoliopsida; order Rosales; family Rosaceae; genus Comarum; species Comarum palustre. The sequence goes on along the minus strand of OX637579.1, from coordinate 6,010,696 downwards.
CGTGATTATCTTTTTGCCTAATTTTCTGCTGGGTTTGTAAATTATATATATATATATATATATATATATATATATATCAGTGTTCTAAAACTCGGCCTAGTCAGCCGAGTACTCGCTAGTCGGCGTCCTCCCGAGGCGATTTTAAGAAAATCGGAGTACAAAGTCGGACGGAAGAAAATCGGTCGAGTAGTCGGCCCGACTCGAAAAAAATCGGCCAAACTCGGAAAAAATCGGCTCAACTCGGTAAAAAATTGGCCCAACTCGGTAAAAAATCGGTTCAACTCAGAAAAAATCGGCCTAACTCAGAAAAAATCGACCAAACTCGGCATTTTATTAACTATTTTCATTATTTTGGACATTATATTACCTTTTAAAAATTATATTTAATTATATGTTTTAAAAATAAAAATAAATCCAAAAAATTAAAAACTGAGTACTCCCCGACTACTCTCCCGACTACTTCTCTACTCACTAGTCCCCGACCGACCGACCGACTAGCGACTAGCGAGTTTTAGAACCTTGATATATATATATATATATATATATATATATATATTTCCAGATAGCAAATTTGCTGGGTTTGAAAAGGTGGTATGAGATTCAAAGAAAATTTTATTTAAAGTTGATATTAAAAGATGGTATAATTTAGTATTATATGTTTGTTAGTTTTTATTTTTATTTTTAAAGTTTGTTTAGTTAATCATGGGTAGTGATTTAACTCAACGGCTATGGCTATCTGTCAAGTTTTCAAACGGGTGGGAACGAAAGTGGGCAAGCTTGGGTTGGGAGCAAATTTGCATCCAGCCTATCCCCTATCACACCTCGGTGTTGTCAAATGAGCAGAGTACGTAACCAATTTCACAGGCCTTGACTTCTTTCAAAACTTCATATTCTTACTTCATATTCAATTAATTGTTTCAAATATTGCAATATGTAACATTTTAACATCACACGAAATCTACTTTTGCCAATATATTATCAGATAATTGTGAACATTTCTCAAGTTAAAGATTATAACATCCATGATCCTTGTGTGGCATAATCAAGATGCATGTTCTACTCCTTTTGACCTGCTTGTATTATGTCCTTTTCTGAATTTCAGAATTTAACAAATTTCAAATCAGATACAGCTTGGACATGAAAAATACTTCCAAAAGAAAACATTTTGTGATTGAGAGAAGATGTGGAAATGTACAGGGGCGTAGCTAGCTAGGGGACAAGGGGTCAATTGTCTCTCTCAATTTTTAAAAAATATAATTAGTCTTAATTTGTATCGGATATTAATAAAAATGAAATATAAATTGACTATTCTTTTGTTCTTTTTAAGAAATCTTTAATTAATAATAATGAAATACAATAAAAATTTATACTATTTAAATACTTAATCCAATTAATACAAACTATATATATGTCAAGAGTTTCTTACCTTATTAATTCATACTAATATATAATTTAATGTTATACGTTCCATTTACAGTTTTTTTATTTTATAAATAAGCTAAATGGAAACAACACATTGATGGTTACCATATAATGACGTACATTATATCTAAAAAATAACATATTTTTCAATATTTATCGTGCATAAAATTCTGAAAATCTAAAGTTTATTCGAGTTGAATTCATTGTCTTTTCAAGAGTGCATGTTTATTTACGAATTTGTATAAACAACATTGTTGAAATTAAATTTGCATAATTTTTAAACAAAATCGTGTTGTTGTTAAATAGTGACTGGAGATGATTTAATTTTTTTCGTTAATCAAATTTGACTCTTTTAAGTGAGATATCTAGCTACCAGTGACTGTACCTCATCACATTTAGTTACCACCTTCTTTTGGATCGGGTTGCCTTCTTTCCTCTCTGGTTGGATGCGTTATTTCTGACAAAGAATAACAACGGCCAATGAAATTAATCCAAATTAGAGAACTGTGTGTACATATCATTGCATATTGTATAGTTCAGAGAAGAAAAACACGAGGCAGGAGAACAGACACCGACTAATATATAAGTTTAAAAGTTTGCATACTCAACATATACAATTACACACCTCATAAAAGTTGCAGTTGAATTTTCAGCTTGCTCGTCCCCCAGATTGAGACAAGATAATGGTGTTGAAGGGAACTCCAGAGATTCAGATTCACAGCAGCTGCTTGTAGTGCTTGAATTTTCAAGTGGCCATGTAATTGGAACAACGTTGTCCCAATATCAATAGGTAAAGATTGCCTTATATCAACCAGATGCGTAAAATACTCAGCAGTAATGTTTAAAATGCAGACAAGTAATGAGTTCAGAATACAAACATACCCGTCCAGACTTATTTGTTTGCAGCGATTGACCCTGTCCACTGTGTATCACCCAAAAATGATGTTAAGACGCTTTGCAAGTGCAGGTACATCAGAATGGGGGACAATATCCCAAACTTGTATAATCTGCACGCATTGTGAGTTCCCTTGGAGAATGTCCACACTCCAAATCAAATTCTGGATCCCATCAACTTTATACTTCTCTAACAGCTGACAAGAAGTTCCACCATAAACTTTCGCCTCGTGCGACTTGCGCCAAACACTTGAAAGCTTTTGCAGTAGAGAAGCCACTTCCCAACGAATCTCAGGATCCTTAAATTTTGCAATGAAGATCTTAAATTCATTGGCAAAGTAAACCTGTACAATTGCATGTATTATTACTAATTAAGGATACAACAACACCAATGAATATACGGAAGTAAAGAAATAAAAAGTAAAAAAAGCAAAGCAAAGAAGGAAGTAAGAATTAATCCATACGAATTCTAGGGAATACAGGTGAAAACTTATTGAATTTGAATTCTACTTAATTTGCAATTCTGTGAATGATGCAAGTTATATACAGCTTGTGCAGTCCTATAAGGAAACAATCACCCTTAATTGCAGAGATATCAATCCCTATTAATCCCTGAATAGAGGGAGGAATGATTCTGAAACCTTGAATCATTCCTGATTTGATGATGAGTGATTTGTGTGTGTGATGGAGTGATTATTGCTAACACCCGTCCTCAAACTTAACGTGCCAGCACGAATAAGTTTGCTTGCAAGAAGGTGATGACGCAGCTTGTGAAGAGGCTTGGTAAGCAAGTCTGCTGGCTGATCCTGAGTAGGAATGAAGCAAACTTGGTGGCTATCATGAGATATATTTTTATGAACAAAGTGATAGTCCAATTCTATATGTTGGTGCGAGCATGAAAAACAGGATTAGAAACCATATATGTTGCACTTAAATTGTCACAGTAGAGCATAATTGGAAAGTGAATACGGGCACCAAGGTCATGCAATAAGTAGGCTAACCATGTTGTCTCTGCATTTACATGAGCTAGTGCGCGGTACTCGGACCCTGCATTGGAGCGTGCAATAGTTGGCTGCTTTTTAGAACACCAACTGATAAGGTTTGATCCAAGAAAGATGAGGTATCCGGATGTGGAACATCTGGTGTGTAAGCAACCGGCCCAATTTGCATCTGAATATCTCGAGAGATGAATCAGTTGATGTTGAGGGCTGAACAAGCCTTTATCAAGGGTTCCCTTGATGTATCGAAGAATGCGTTTGATGGCAGTGAAGTGAGGTACTCTGGGCTAATTCATGTATTGTGATATGGAATTAACTGCAAATGCGATGTTAGAACGAGTGATAATGAGGTATTGCAGAGAGCCAACCATCTCGTGGAATATGATGGGAATGGCAAGAGGTGCAACATTAATGGCAGCGAGTTGAGCTTTAACAGACATAGGTGTCGACGTCGGTTTGCACAATGATAGATCATATTTCTTGAGAATGTCATGTGCATATTTAAGCTAATGAACATGAATTTCATTTAATTGATGTGTGACCTGTAGACCGAGGAAGTAGTGAAGAGTACCAAGATCTTTTAAGTCAAAATCACGACTAAGAGTATCAATGAAACCTTGGATTAGCTGAGTGCTACTTCCTGTTACCACTATGTTATCAACATATAGAAGGAAAATATTGTGTGCACACCATGTTGATAAATGAATAAGGAGGAATATGTCTTACTGTGACGGAAGCCAACTGATTATAGAAAGATGCTCATCCGTTGGAACCAGGCCCGAGGTGATTGTTTTAGTCCATACAGAGCTTTATGGAGCTTACAGACATGGTTGGAACGTGATAAATCAACAAAACCAGAAGGCTGAACCATGTAGTCATCCTCATGTAGAAAACCATGAAGAAAGGCATTTGTGACGTCAAGTTGTCTTAGGGGCACGCCACGGGATACTGCTAGAGATAGCACAGTGCGGATGGTTGCAGGCTTGATTACTGGACTGTATGTTTCGGCATAGTCAACACCATGTTGCTGGTGAAAGCCTTTGGCTACAAGACGTGCTTTGTAGCGCTTCACAGAGCCATCTGACTTCCTCTTGATACGAAAAACCCATTTTCAACCCACAATGTGTTGAGAAGGGCTCGGTGGAACCAGAGACCATGTACCATTCTTTAGTAACGCATTTATCTCTGTAGACATGGCGGCACGCCACTTCTCATCGTTACTGGCCTGTATATAACAAGTGGGTTCAAGATTATCAATGATAGATAGAAGAGCACGAGGTAGAGGATACCGAACGGTGCCGTCCTGCCAGGTAAAAGGTTTTGTGATTCCATCTTTGAAGGGGGTTGTCATTGAATGGGTAGATGTTGTCTGCATTAGAAGAATGACCAAGGTGGTATGGGTGGTTGTAATAGGACCTGTGGTGTTGGAGAAAGGAGCGCACTGTGGTAGTGAATCTAGATCAGTAAGAACGATTGATGTGGTTGGATGGGTCATGTCGGTTGATGAAGGAGCAACAACGGTGGTTGGAAGTTGTGCGACTACTGGTAGGGCTGGATTAAGAGCCAATCGGTGACGGAGGGCGTAGGTGATGACTTGTGAATCTGAGAGATGAGTAGATGGTGCAGGTGGTGAAGAAGATGGAACAGGTGCCGGAGCAGGTTACTACAGTGAGGACGGCTGAGCTGGTGAGGGTGGTGAGGATGGCGACATCAGTGGTGATGGAGTAGGTGAGGCGTCGTTTTGTGGAGCTGGTGATTTTGTCAATGAAGGAGAGGAGATCATGATATCTGTGGGACTGATGGGGCCTAAATTGGTTGTGAGAGATGGGCTCGACAGTTGGGCCTGTGGAGGTGCAACTGGATTGGTGGTGGTTATAGGTGTGAAGTCCATGTATTCCAAGTGTGTTGGTGGAGTAACCTGCCAATCTATAAATGGAAAATTATTTTTGTTAAATAAAATATGACACGATATATAGACACGACCAGATTTGGGCTCTAGACACTTATAGCTTTTGTGATGAGGGCTATATCCTAGGAAGACACATTGTATACTACGACTTGAAAATTTGTTAGGATGCTTGTGACCAAGATAAGGAAAACATGAACACCCAAATACTCTAAGAGAGGAATAGGAGGGGGAGGTGCCGTATAGGCAAAAATGCGGAGTTTTCCAATTTAGTGTAGGTGTAGGAAGAAGATTGATGATATAAACGGAAGTGAGGAAGACTTCTATCCAAAGATTTTGTGGAGCACCCAGATGTGAGTAGTAAAGTTCGAGCAGTCGTTGCAATATGACAATGTTTTCTTTCAGCAAGTCCATTTTTTTAGGAGTGTATGGACATGAAAAATGTTTTTGAATACCCAAAGAGGCACAATAATGTGAGAAGACATGATTGACATATTCTATACCATTGTCACTCTGGAGAATTGGACTTGACCGTGGAAAATATTTTTTATCATTGCAGTAAGGTTTGAAAGTGACTGAAAACCTCATTTTTCCTGCGCATTGGATAAATTCATGTGTAATGTGAGTATTCATCAGTGAACAACATATAATATTTGAAACTAGTCACAGACAAAGTTGGAGACTACCAAACATCACTAAGAATGATAGAAAATAAGGATGTTGCAAAAGTAGTATTGAAAGGAAAATGAAGTTTATGAGACTTGCTACAAGCACAATTATTACAAAAGGAAGCATCTGAAATTTTGGTGCCAATGTTAGTTGCTAAACGAGCTAAAACTGGAGAGGAGGGATGCCCCAGTCGATTATGCCATAGAAGGGAGTGGACTGAAACAAGTGCTTGAGGAACGCTAGAAGTGGAGATAGAATGAATCAGATAAAGATCATCCTTACATGGGCCCTGAAACAATAATTCACCAGTGTGTAAGAAATAAATTTGATAATATTCAGGAGCAAACAAGAAGAAGACATGATTGTCTTTTGTGAAACGAGCAACAGACAATAGATTTTTACGAATTGAGAAAAAAACCAAATGGACAGTTCCTGAGCTTTTATGATAATCCATTCATTTTGTTCGATGCATTCGGGCGAGCAAACAATCTTTTTTTACATTGATTTTTTGTATAGATGATTTTCATTGGTTAATTCAACTATTGAACGGTTAAGATTACGATTGATGTTGTTAAAAGTACATTTTGAGGAGATCGAACGAACTACTTGGTTCGATCTAGATCGGACCCAAGTATTTTTTCCGAATAAGTTGTAAGGTTCCCTTTAAAAGAAGTTCACTTAGATAAAAGAAAAGAGCTAGCTTTGAGAAAGAATGAATTTGTGCTGGAGTTTCTTTCACTCGTGTGAGTTGAGCTAGCTTGTTTTGCTATTTTGTGTGCCATTTGCTTACTCTGTTCTTCGACAATTCGTCGATAACATTGTCACAAGATCAATCCCTTTAGTATTACGCAGCGCTTCAAATCATCATTCATGACCAATATCTCTCGTGGATACTTATACATATGTTTATAGGGCCAGCCACGGCCTTGTATTGTATGTACTGATCTAGTTTTATTATGTCACAATTGGGCCAGAGTTTTGTTCCCCTCTCCCCACCGATTAGGGAAATCTATCTGAAAGTTGCTGATAGTTTCTTTTTAAACTGCATTATTCATCATGCATTCAAAACCACAAAGTCCTCATCTAGCAGAAACCATATAAGTATTTGTTTTCCTTGAATTTTTCCTGGTGTGGTTTGGCAGTATAATCCATGCTTGTCCAACTTGCAGATCAAACACAAATATCATTGATCTATCTACCATATTCATGAAGTGAGGGGTAGCTAGCACATTGCATTCCAATTCAATATACATTGTAATACGCAAACGGCAAACCCATATATATCGATCACTCTTAAAAAGGATATTCCAGCTTGCTAGGAGAGGACCAATCACCATGAGCGGAACCTTTCAAGATTGAATTGCTCGACTTTGATGCTAGCTGAATCTGCTTTCATTCAGAGATTGGTGATCCAGCTGAGGACCACTTTTAGCTATAGAAATTAAGGACCAGTCTTTTCTCAATCAAGGTCAAATAACAAACTGGAGCCTGAACTAGTCCAATATGTTTGATTGCTACTGCTCATTGCATTATATGGGAAAATCAAATTGCAGAACCTTTGCCGATCTTTGATTCAATTAGAAGACAGTGATGCCCTGCTCCTCGGGGTATATATCCCTTTTGTCTCTCCAAGACTAAACCTTATTATTCAATCTATTACTGGCTCATACAGAAGTTAATTTCACTTATAAATTGTGATAGTAAGCCCATCAGAAACTTAAAACACATGGTTATTCATATTCTAATTAAATGATTGGTCGCAATGTGAACCATGAAAGATACATTTATTTGATATGTTCTTACCCATTAGAACATTGCAGCATGAGTGTCGACGAACTAGTACTTCTTATGACTTATCACTACTAGCATAAACAGTATAGTTGACGAATAAAAAAAACAGGCTGACGAAATTTGTTTTCGTCGGCTAAGTTAAATTTTCGTCGGCTAAAATTTCATCAGGTAAACTAGTTTTTTCGTTAGCTATAGTCTCACTACCAAAAAAAAGACTTTAGCCGATAAAATAACAAAAAACAGACCGACGAAGTTAAATTTTCGTCGACTAATGTCCATTTTAGCCGATGAAAAATCTTTCATCGGCTAAGTTAAATTTTCGTCGGCTAAAGTCAACTTTAGCCGACGAAACAAAAATTTCATCAGCTATAGTCTGTGAACTTTAGCCGATGAAATTAGGGTATTTTATCGGCTAAAGTAGCTTTTACTTACAAAATTGCACTACGGATATTTTGGTGCCCGATTGACTATTATGATGACAATCTAGAAGCGGAACGACCTTGCGAGTAAAGCTCATGGTTTTACCATGATATTTGGCCTTTTTTGGCCATCCGAATTCGTTTTAAGCTTCAAAATGCAGTTTTTCTAAACACTTAACACATGAAAGCGCCTCTATATGCATCTATATAAGGTATTTTGGTCGAACCTTCAACACAACAAACTGCCACCATGATGAGACGCAACTGTCCATCTAAAAATTTTGAGACATTTACCCCTCGATGATAAGACCCCCATAGGGATAAATAATGGTAAATAATATGCATGTTGTGATTTTGGTCATCAAAATTCGCAAACAAAAATCTGACTGTCAGATATCAACAATATGTTGAAATATGTTTATGGTAAAAAATTCAACTTGATCCGATAAATTTAAACGCTTCATCCGAACGGTCAATCTCGTAAGTCAAACACCTAAATTGCATTGACCGCAACTACCGGCACGTGATTTTCACCATTCCGGTCATATCTTATTTCATGACTTTTTTTCGTTTGAAGCTTCTACTTATAGCTCGTTTTTAAAACGGAACATTTACTTAAAATTTAGTAAACAAGTTATACAACATTAGTAGACATGTGATAGAAGCATAAAATGCGACATTCATAATATGTTATTACCTCTATTTGTACTTTGTTTATCTCTTATTGTCGTAGAATAGAGTCATAATGTAGAATCGAGAGTTTTTGGTAGAGTTATGTGTAAAACATGTTAAACATAGAAGAATAATGTACAAAATTGTCGAAATTCGATTTGTGGAGTCTTAGATATGTTTTGATGATTCTGTGAAACTTTTACATTGTCATTAATTGATTTAATTTATCTCATACTTAGGTGACATGTAGAAGAGTTCATAGGAGAAATAATCAAGAGAATCAGAGCTATGGAAGACAACAACATCAAAAGGGCCGAGAGCAGCAAAAGCAGGAATTTCCTAGGCACATCACCTAACTTCAAAACTTTCTCCAGGACGACTCACAAGGAATTAGAGGATGTGCCATATATTCACGGAAAACTGTGTGTCTAGTTTCCAGAACATTTAGAATTGCATCCATATCTATTTTCTGGAGGGATTCATGCCTAAATTAGTGTCGGAAGGTCAGTCTATCGAAACTGGGCAGCTTATTGCTACAGAGAGAAAGTATTCCTGATAGACCTAGGGAAGCAAATCAGCTGATCCATGAAGCCTAGTCCATGAAAGGAAGTCCAATGCCGAGTCCAATGAAGAATTAGAAGTCTAAAATTCGGTCAAAGAAACCTCTAGAATCTTCAAGTCTTGTTGGCCAAGCAAACCAAGTTCAAGAAAGAAAACCTAAACCTATTTGGTTAAGGATTGATGGCCGGCCGAGCCCTATGTATTCCTCTATAAATAGGCTTGTATTTAGACAGAAAAACATGATCACTACATTGCCATTACATAGCCGAAATTCTACCAAACCTTATACAGAAAAATACGTAGCCGATTCATCCATCACAAGTCATACAAATCACTCCATCTTTCCACCGAATTCCCCACACTTGCCGAATCTTTCAAGGTTGTTAGAGTGTGATTTTCTAATGGCTTTTTGTATTATTTTCTGTATATTTTTGAATTCTAATGTAATATGCTTTTCGGTTTTGGTTTTATTTATCAAACATGGGTTTCGAATTTCTTTGTGATCTTTGAATTGTTCTATGTTTTGATTTGTAACTTCATGAATATATAATGATTTTGTGATTTAGGTTTAGAGGCAGTAGCATGTTCTTATGTGTTCTTGATTTCTAATTGATTAATTGTCATGAATTCGTGCATCTAAATCAAGAACACATAAGAACATGCTACTGCCCCTAAACCTAAATCACAAAATCATTATATATTCATGAAGTTACAAATCAAAACATAGAACAATTCAAAGATCACAAAGAAATTAGAAACCCATGTTTGATAAATAAAACCAAAACCCAAAAGCTTATTACATTAGAATTCGAAAATATACAGAAAATAATACAAAAAGCCATGAGAAAATCACATTCTTACAACCTTGAAAGATTCGGCAAGTGTGGGGAATTCGGTGGAAAGATGGAGTGATTTGTATGACTTGTAATGGATGAATCGGCTACGTATTTTTCTGTATAAGGTTTGGTAGAATTTCGGCTATGTAATGGCAATGTAGTGATCATATTTTTCTGTCTAAATACAAGCCTATTTATAGAGGAATACATAGGGCTCGGCCGGCCATCAATTCTTAACCAAATAGGTTTAGGTTTTCCTTCTTGAACTTGGTTTGTTTGGCCAACAAGACTTGGAGATTCTAGAGGCTTCTTTGGCCGAATTTTGGACTTCTAATTCTTCATTAGACTCGGCATTAGACTTCCTTTTATGGACTAGGTTTCATGGATCAGCTGCTTTGTTTCCCTAGGTCCATCAGGAACACTTTCTCTCTGTAGCAATAAGCTACACAGTTTCGATAGACTGACCTTCCGGTACTAATTTAGGCATGAATCCCTCCAGAAAATAGATATGGATGCGATTCTAAATGTTCTGGAAACTAGACTCACACAGCTTTCCTTGAATATATGGTACATCTTCTAATTCCTTGTGAGTCGTCCTGGAGAAAGTTTTGAAGTTAGGTGATATGCTCAAGAAATTCCTGCCTTTGCTGCTCTCGGCCCCTTTGATGTTGTTGCCTTCCATAGCTTCGATTCTCTTGATTCTTTCTCCCATGAACTCTTCTACATGTCACCTAAGTATGAGAGAAGTTAAATCAATATATGACAATGTAAAAGTTTCACAGAATAATCAAAACATCTCTAAGACTCCACAAATTGGATTTCGACAATTTTGTACATTATTCCTCTATGTTTAACATGTTTTATACACAACTCTACTAAAAACTCTCAATTCTACATTATGACTCTATTCTACTACAATAAGAGATAAACAAAGTACAAATAGAGGTAATAACATATTAAGAATGTCGCATTTTATGCTCCTATCAACTACCTCACATTTATCCTTTGCTAGTCCCTTAGCAAACTAAATATAAGACTCTACTACTAATGTCTTTAAACAATTTTCTCAGAATCTTTGTCATGCATAGTTTTCAAGTTTTAACATTCGAGTGTAAACACGTAAATTTCAAGTTTCATAAAACATTTATCACAACATGAATAAGTAAGAAGTGAGAACAAATAGCATGAACACATAAGGTCAACTGATCCTCCTCTCAATGACATACTCTCTTCTTTTCACTCGATCATGGTATTCACTCATGAGTATATGCAAGAGAACAAATTGAAAGGCAACAAATCGCTTGCATATTTCATCAAATAAAAGCACTTTATGAATAAAATTTTATGAAAAAACCTCATTTAACAACTAAATGCAAGAATGGACCAAAACCATATGCTCAACTCATGAGAAAATCTCCACAAATCAAAGTTAGTCATCTTAAGAATCATGAATCAATCTCAATAATGGTTGTAATAGGGCTCGGCTGCATAGGGTAGGATTTTTAGGATTAGTGGTGCTTTAAGGCATCACCAAGACTTAGCAAATCACAATCCTCTTTATGTCTTCAATCCAAGGGCCGAATTTCATCTTGTTAGACCCACACGTCATTCTTAACTCCTCTAAATATCATGAACAAGAACAAATGTCACATGTACATTTTTAGACCTTCAAATAATCACTAAACTTCAAGTTCACAAACATGTTTCTTTTTCACAATCGTGCCTTTCTTTTTGTTTGTGTCTTGATCCAAAATGTTTTTCTTTCTTTTATTTTAGGATCACACATCTTTTTCTTTTGTTTTCACGGCACAGATACATCTCTTTTACATTCGAAGTTCACCCCACACTTGTTTCACAACATCACACAACAAAACTTCATCGAAAATACTTTGTCAAGTCTTGCTTATAAGGTAAAGGTACGGCTACTCTAAGTAAAAGAATTTTTTATGAAAGTGATAAAAGAAAAGGCTCAATGTAGACTCAAAGGGGTTAAAATTAAGGAGTCCCACGATGGGCACAAATAGGCACATGCTTTATTTGGCAATGGTGGTAATCCTAAAGAGATCAATTCAATCCTTTTCAAAATCAAGACATGTTATGATTATAAAGTTTCAAAAATCATATGAGCAAGTTCTAGTAAATTTTAGAGTCCATTAAAAAATTACAGCACATGGTCATTGAATATGCAAAGAATGATAAGGTTTATGATAGTGAATTTTGAAAAAATTGGCATATTATCACTCAAGAATAAAGTATATAGACTCAATAGCTCACATGGGTTGTTATAGAAACAAATTAACCTAACATGCATGCTTCACAATCAATCAAATCTCAAATGTTCATACCAATCCACAATATCAATGAAACTTACAATTTCTTTAAGTAAATATCAAACCATCATCTATGCATTCAAAGACATAATCTTTATTGACTTGGTTTTAGGGGCATCCTAAGACTCAAACAAATACAAAATCACAAAACATAAATCGAAAATTTTTTGTGGAACCGATTTTCTAATTTTTTGAATTTTTTCTTTGGTTTTCTTTTTATGACTCGAAACTATAATTAAATGACTCAAACAAACATATTATTATGTAAACTCTCTACTCCACACTTAGAAAATTACATTGTTCTCAATGTAAAACCCAAAATCATGTCATAATTTCCTAAACATGCGTCTAAGTCACATAACAAACACATATATAATTCAACCAATAAAAGTAAAGGGATATGAAATATTCAAACACTCGTTGATGGCTCCTACACAGCTACGGTTGAAATGGGTTGCCTTCTATGCAACACTTAATGTTTATAGTCTCTTAGCCTACACTCTTCATCTTCATAGTGGCGTCACTCTCAATGTCGGGTATGAGATACTTTGTCTTGTTTGTAGATGATTGCACACGATTGTCATGGGTTGCTCTCCTTCAAACCAAAGATGAAGTTTTTCCAGCTTTTCAAGTTTTTCGTACTCTTATTCATACACAGTACAATAGTACCATCAAAGTTCTTCGGTCAGACAATGGAGGGGAGTATGTTAATCGTGTTTTTCAACAGTTTTTCGAAATACATGGAATTATTCATCAGACTACATGTCCTCAAACACCAGAGCAAAACGGAGTATCTGAAAGAAAAAATCGTTATCTACTAGAAATGGCTCGTGCCATTCTTTTTAGTGCTCATATGCCTAAATATCTTTAAGGTGATGCAGTATATAGTTCCGCTCATCTTATCAACCGTCTTCCATCTAGTGTTCGTCAAGAAAAGATTCCCTTTGAGGTTCTTGCATCTCATGTTCCCATTCCATCATTTCATAATCTTCCTGCCCGTGCTTTTGGTTGTGTTGCTTTTGTTCATGTTCCTAAAAACCAAAGGTCTAAACTCGATGCCCGGGCGATTAAGTGTGTGTTTGTTGGCTATGGAGGACATCAGAAAGGCTACAAGTGTTACCATCCGCCCACCAGAAAGTATTATGTCACTATAGATGTCACTTTTTTTGAAGCATGACTTATTTCACCTCATCTGATACTGCTCTTCAGGGGGAGAATTCTTATTTTGAAGAGTTGTATCACAGTGAGGGTGGGAAATCAGAAGAAGTGGAAGGAGTCACACTTATAGGAGATACAATGACGGGTCCAGTTAAGAGAATTGTTCTGTCAATTTTTGAAGCAGAGGTTCATCCGGAAGCAGAGGCTCAGCGGGAAACAGATGCATCGGTTCCAAACACTGAAAATGTAATTGAAGACACAACTACCCCTTTTGCCATTGCTCATACCTCTGATCCACAACTCGCTGGTACTGAAGGTCACACATTTGAGGTATGTCACCGTAGTGATACTAGTAATAGTGACTCTGATAGTGGTCATTATGTGTTACCGAATAGGTCTACTCGAGGTCAACCACCAAAAAGATATGAACCTGCTCTTCAAGCCCAAAAAGGCTATGCAGTTGTATTGTGACAACAAAGCTGCAATTTATATATCACAAAATCCAGTTCAACATGATCGTACTAAACATGTGGAGGTTGATCGACACTTTATAAAGGAAAAGCTAGATACCAAAATTATTAGCTTTCCCTTTGTTCCAACTGAAGAGCAGCTTGCAGATATACTCACTAAAAAAGTTTCCAAGAAGACATTCTATGACACACTAGGCAAGTTGGGCATGGTTGATGTATATGCGCCAACTTGAGGGGAAGTGTTAACGTGAGTCAAAATAGGAATGTAAATATATTATAGTTATGTCACAGATTAATTTCCGTTATTCTGTTATTCTATAGTTAATAGTTACCTTTTGTATTCCTTGTAAACTCCTATATAAACCTTCATAGTGAGACGAATAATATGTTAGAAAGTTTATTCCTATCAATATCATTATATCTGTCTCTATCAGTATTATGCATGCAATTACTATTCTAAAATCTGTTTGATTAAAATTCAGTGGTCTCTTTATTTAGGGAATTGCACAGAACCTGTTTAATTAAAATCCTCACACCTTATCTCCTCTACATCAAAGTTGCTGCTACTCTACATGCGGCAAATTTTCAATTAAAGACCATCAAATTCTTTGGTCCAAATGCTATCAGTACTGTGTTTCCCTAATGCCAATGAACATATACGTCATTACTTTGCAGGCTTCTGAAGTATCTTAAGCTGCAGTAGTGAAGTTCAAGTCAGTGCACCTTCTGAAGGTAATTCGGTGGATTATTACAAATCAGCAGAGAAATGAAAATGTACTGTGCGTCTGTCCATCAGAGAAGAAAATTAAGTTTTTGTATCTGTTTCTATCCCACACTATTTATTGTAATACATGATGTCATAAGCGTCTATTTTATTGTTTTGAGTTAAAGATGAATTGTTTGATTGATTATCTTCAGCCATAAGGCTCATGCATCAAGTGACATTGCGACAAATAACTTGAAGGTGACAAACTTTGTAATGATAGGTAACCCTCATTACAAATGAACACAGATCACACCAAAATAAATGACTTCCAACTACAATTATCTAATTCTTATGAACGGAAATACTAGTTGTCTGGAGACCTTAATTGGTGGATAACCAAAAATCAATAGGGATCATCTTCCAACAAATGTCTAGTTTAAGAAACATGGAAATTAAGCTACCTTCTTTCGAATTCCCTTATTATTAGAGCTAGACTCTACGAGATGCAAATTTGCTCTCTACCCAAACTTACCCACCCTCATTCCCACCTATCTAAAAAGTTGCCGGTGCGGAGGCGTTGGTTTTGGAGGGGTATTGTGGTGATTTCATGGAAGCGGCGGAGACATTGGGGGTTGTGAATTTTACGTTTAGGGGGTATTGCCTTCTAGGAGGTTGACGAAGAGATTGTATGTGGTGGTGTCCGCCTTTGAAGGAAATTGAAGAGCTCTGTTTCATTGACGACCAAATTTGATTTTGGGGGCAGAAAACAATTTCGTGATTTCCCACAACACCTAGCTAATTTTTCAACACCTACAAGTCAACAACCACCACCGCCAACAGGGGAGGAGAAACACAAAGATCCAGTGGTCTCGTGCCCCATGTTTAAGTTTGGTAGACCCTTGCCTCACTCATATATATAGAAAAACATCTGACTTTATACAATTGTTGAGGCTTGGTGTAGTGGATATGGACGTTACTAACAAGCAAGGGTCCAGGTTGAAACTTACCAAGCACATTGGCCTTCTTTTTCTGTTCTCTAATACTGCCCCCTTTTTGCCTTTCTAATACTATTTTTTCCTTGTATTTCTTTTTTGTTCTTTTTTTCTTCCCTGTATTTATTTCTGTTCTTTTTCTACTTTTCTGATCAAAAATTGAAATTTCCTGCTGATTTTTTGTGTGTTTTTGGTATGGAAGTTAGGCTTTGAACATCAACACTTCTCTTGAGTTATTGAGGAATTATATTCTTTAAAATATTTGATATAATTGATGGCAAAGTGCTTAGACATATTAACACATATTTTTTTTATCAAACAAAATTTCATTCAATAAATCTGCAAAAAAAAACAATCACAGTACCCAACAAGGGATTACAACTACTATCGAATATCATTAGCTTCAAACTACATATTCTCTCCCCGTAAATGAGAGACTGACATGTCAATAAATCCAAAGAGCGTCGAAATAGGTAACCGGTTGAGTTAACTTGACCAATATAACAAGCAATTACTAGGACTGGTACGCTTCTCCATAATTTCTATGCCCAGGATCTCCTCCTTGCAATCTCAACACAGGCTAATAATATGCTCGACCAAAGGTCGGCAATATTCTGGGTTCTTGTAACAACGAACCAGTTACCCAAAATCAACACTCTATTGGAATCTATGACATACTTCCAACAAACTCGAACGAGTAAGGACTTATTTGAGATCTGAAAACTAGATCCAAACACTAAACAAACAAAATAAATGATTGCAAGAAAATAAAGAACTATCCAACTATGCCCAAGAACCCAGTAACACAGCCCACATACAGAGGCCCGACCAACCCTCTAGTCTTCCCAACAAACCTTCGACGTTGTCGAACGTTCAGTCTGCCGCAGCGTCCAACCAGCGTGACCTGCATCTTGATGTCGCCGCCAAGGAAAGGATCTCCACCGTCCAGCATGTCGTCGATGGTGCCTCCCTCTCCGACGTAGGTCCATACCCGAGCTAGGCTTGGATCACAGAAGAGCAGACCGAGGAGAAAAATTCCACCCCAAAACCATCAAACCTAGAAGTCGCCTTTGTCTTGGAGCTATATCACCAATTCGACCTTTAATCCTCTCTCGGACCAGAACGAGGTGACGGGGTGCTGGCGGCGTTTGACCGGATGAGAGAGAGCATCACAACCAACTATGCCTTTTCTTTGTGTGAGAGAGAGCGGCTAGGGTTTTCAACACATAAAATTTAGAATAATTTTCCCACTTCTTAAAATTTTGATATTTTCTTTGTGTCTCACTTAAATCAAATCTTGGCTCCGCCATTACCAAGCTCATACTCCTCCACCCTTCTTCCAACTTCCACAAACCTAGGGCCAGCCTTGAGATTTCGGGGCCCTAAACGGAAAAAATATGGCTCTATATCTTACACAGTGGCACAATAACATATGAATACCAATTACCAACGCATCAAACATTCAATCCGATAAACTTATTTTCAATGATAACAATTTCTACAATCTCAACATAAAATTGCAATAATCCTGCTATAAGATTGAAGCAAGAGAGACTTATAAAATTTCTACCATTTCATGTTTTCTAAAAGACTTTTATTTTTTTACATTTATATATAAAGGCTTTTATGGTCTTTTAGGAGCCCGAGGGCCATAAGCCTGTGTTTCATTCGTTAGCTTTAGCCAAGGCTGTTTCTGCACAAAACCACCACCAATGTCGTTGCGTGAAAACCTTTTTGCCCAATTTTCTGCTGGGTTGTTGGGTGTTGCACTGTTCATCTATGTTTTACTGTTCATTTGCGTGATTATCTTTTTGCCTAATTTTCTGCTGGGTTTGTAAATTATATATATATATATATATATATATATATATCAGTGTTCTAAAACTCGGCCTAGTCAGCCGAGTACTCGCTAGTCGGCGTCCTCCCGAGGCGATTTTAAGAAAATCGGAGTACAAAGTCGGACGGAAGAAAATCGGTCGAGTAGTCGGCCCGACTCGAAAAAAATCGGCCAAACTCGGAAAAAATCGGCTCAACTCGGTAAAAAATTGGCCCAACTCGGTAAAAAATCGGTTCAACTCAGAAAAAATCGGCCTAACTCAGAAAAAATCGACCAAACTCGGCATTTTATTAACTATTTTTATTATTTTGGACATTATATTACCTTTTAAAAATTATATTTAATTATATGTTTTAAAAATAAAAATAAATCCAAAAAATTAAAAACTGAGTACTCCCCGACTACTCTCCCGACTACTTCTCTACTCACTAGTCCCCGACCGACCGACCGACTAGCGACTAGCGAGTTTTAGAACCTTGATATATATATATATATATATATATATATATATTTCCAGATAGCAAATTTGCTGGGTTTGAAAAGGTGGTATGAGATTCAAAGAAAATTTTATTTAAAGTTGATATTAAAAGATGGTATAATTTAGTATTATATGTTTGTTAGTTTTTATTTTTATTTTTAAAGTTTGTTTAGTTAATCATGGGTAGTGATTTAACTCAACGGCTATGGCTATCTGTCAAGTTTTCATACGGGTGGGAACGAAAGTGGGCAAGCTTGGGTTGGGAGCAAATTTGCATCCAGCCTATCCCCTATCACACCTCGGTGTTGTCAAATGAGCAGAGTACGTAACCAATTTCACAGGCCTTGACTTCTTTCAAAACTTCATATTCTTACTTCATATTCAATTAATTGTTTCAAATATTGCAATATGTAACATTTTAACATCACACGAAATCTACTTTTGCCAATATATTATCAGATAATTGTGAACATTTCTCAAGTTAAAGATTATAACATCCATGATCCTTGTGTGGCATAATCAAGATGCATGTTCTACTCCTTTTGACCTGCTTGTATTATGTCCTTTTCTGAATTTCAGAATTTAACAAATTTCAAATCAGATACAGCTTGGACATGAAAAATACTTCCAAAAGAAAACATTTTGTGATTGAGAGAAGATGTGGAAATGTACAGGGGCGTAGCTAGCTAGGGGACAAGGGGTCAATTGTCTCTCTCAATTTTTAAAAAATATAATTAGTCTTAATTTGTATCGGATATTAATAAAAATGAAATATAAATTGACTATTCTTTTGTTCTTTTTAAGAAATCTTTAATTAATAATAATGAAATACAATAAAAATTTATACTATTTAAATACTTAATCCAATTAATACAAACTATATATATGTCAAGAGTTTCTTACCTTATTAATTCATACTAATATATAATTTAATGTTATACGTTCCATTTACAGTTTTTTTATTTTATAAATAAGCTAAATGGAAACAACACATTGATGGTTACCATATAATGACGTACATTATATCTAAAAAATAACATATTTTTCAATATTTATCGTGCATAAAATTCTGAAAATCTAAAGTTTATTCGAGTTGAATTCATTGTCTTTTCAAGAGTGCATGTTTATTTACGAATTTGTATAAACAACATTGTTGAAATTAAGTTTGCATAATTTTTAAACAAAATCGTGTTGTTGTTAAATAGTGACTGGAGATGATTTAATTTTTTTCGTTAATCAAATTTGACTCTTTTAAGTGAGATATCTAGCTACCAGTGACTGTACCTCATCACATTTAGTTACCACCTTCTTTTGGATCGGGTTGCCTTCTTTCCTCTCTGGTTGGATGCGTTATTTCTGACAAAGAATAACAACGGCCAATGAAATTAATCCAAATTAGAGAACTGTGTGTACATATCATTGCATATTGTATAGTTCAGAGAAGAAAAACACGAGGCAGGAGAACAGACACCGACTAATATATAAGTTTAAAAGTTTGCATACTCAACATATACAATTACACACCTCATAAAAGTTGCAGTTGAATTTTCAGCTTGCTCGTCCCCCAGATTGAGACAAGATAATGGTGTTGAAGGGAACTCCAGAGATTCAGATTCACAGCAGCTGCTTGTAGTGCTTGAATTTTCAAGTGGCCATGTAATTGGAACAACGTTGTCCCAATATCAATAGGTAAAGATTGCCTTATATCAACCAGATGCGTAAAATACTCAGCAGTAATGTTTAAAATGCAGACAAGTAATGAGTTCAGAATACAAACATACCCGTCCAGACTTATTTGTTTGCAGCGATTGACCCTGTCCACTGTGTATCACCCAAAAATGATGTTAAGACGCTTTGCAAGTGCAGGTACATCAGAATGGGGGACAATATCCCAAACTTGTATAATCTGCACGCATTGTGAGTTCCCTTGGAGAATGTCCACACTCCAAATCAAATTCTGGATCCCATCAACTTTATACTTCTCTAACAGCTGACAAGAAGTTCCACCATAAACTTTCGCCTCGTGCGACTTGCGCCAAACACTTGAAAGCTTTTGCAGTAGAGAAGCCACTTCCCAACGAATCTCAGGATCCTTAAATTTTGCAATGAAGATCTTAAATTCATTGGCAAAGTAAACCTGTACAATTGCATGTATTATTACTAATTAAGGATACAACAACACCAATGAATATACGGAAGTAAAGAAATAAAAAGTAAAAAAAGCAAAGCAAAGAAGGAAGTAAGAATTAATCCATACGAATTCTAGGGAATACAGGTGAAAACTTATTGAATTTGAATTCTACTTAATTTGCAATTCTGTGAATGATGCAAGTTATATACAGCTTGTGCAGTCCTATAAGGAAACAATCACCCTTAATTGCAGAGATATCAATCCCTATTAATCCCTGAATAGAGGGAGGAATGATTCTGAAACCTTGAATCATTCCTGATTTGATGATGAGTGATTTGTGTGTGTGATGGAGTGATTATTGCTAACACCCGTCCTCAAACTTAACGTGCCAGCACGAATAAGTTTGCTTGCAAGAAGGTGATGACGCAGCTTGTGAAGAGGCTTGGTAAGCAAGTCTGCTGGCTGATCCTGAGTAGGAATGAAGCAAACTTGGTGGCTATCATGAGATATATTTTTATGAACAAAGTGATAGTCCAATTCTATATGTTGGTGCGAGCATGAAAAACAGGATTAGAAACCATATATGTTGCACTTAAATTGTCACAGTAGAGCATAATTGGAAAGTGAATACGGGCACCAAGGTCATGCAATAAGTAGGCTAACCATGTTGTCTCTGCATTTACATGAGCTAGTGCGCGGTACTCGGACCCTGCATTGGAGCGTGCAATAGTTGGCTGCTTTTTAGAACACCAACTGATAAGGTTTGATCCAAGAAAGATGAGGTATCCGGATGTGGAACATCTGGTGTGTAAGCAACCGGCCCAATTTGCATCTGAATATCTCGAGAGATGAATCAGTTGATGTTGAGGGCTGAACAAGCCTTTATCAAGGGTTCCCTTGATGTATCGAAGAATGCGTTTGATGGCAGTGAAGTGAGGTACTCTGGGCTAATTCATGTATTGTGATATGGAATTAACTGCAAATGCGATGTTAGAACGAGTGATAATGAGGTATTGCAGAGAGCCAACCATCTCGTGGAATATGATGGGAATGGCAAGAGGTGCAACATTAATGGCAGCGAGTTGAGCTTTAACAGACATAGGTGTCGACGTCGGTTTGCACAATGATAGATCATATTTCTTGAGAATGTCATGTGCATATTTAAGCTAATGAACATGAATTTCATTTAATTGATGTGTGACCTGTAGACCGAGGAAGTAGTGAAGAGTACCAAGATCTTTTAAGTCAAAATCACGACTAAGAGTATCAATGAAACCTTGGATTAGCTGAGTGCTACTTCCTGTTACCACTATGTTATCAACATATAGAAGGAAAATATTGTGTGCACACCATGTTGATAAATGAATAAGGAGGAATATGACTTACTGTGACGGAAGCCAACTGATTATAGAAAGATGCTCATCCGTTGGAACCAGGCCCGAGGTGATTGTTTTAGTCCATACAGAGCTTTATGGAGCTTACAGACATGGTTGGAACGTGATAAATCAACAAAACCAGAAGGCTGAACCATGTAGTCATCCTCATGTAGAAAACCATGAAGAAAGGCATTTGTGACGTCAAGTTGTCTTAGGGGCACGCCACGGGATACTGCTAGAGATAGCACAGTGCGGATGGTTGCAGGCTTGATTACTGGACTGTATGTTTCGGCATAGTCAACACCATGTTGCTGGTGAAAGCCTTTGGCTACAAGACGTGCTTTGTAGCGCTTCACAGAGTCATCTGACTTCCTCTTGATACGAAAAACCCATTTTCAACCCACAATGTGTTGAGAAGGGCTCGGTGGAACCAGAGACCATGTACCATTCTTTAGTAACGCATTTATCTCTGTAGACATGGCGGCACGCCACTTCTCATCGTTACTGGCCTGTATATAACAAGTGGGTTCAAGATTATCAATGATAGATAGAAGAGCACGAGGTAGAGGATACCGAACGGTGCCGTCCTGCCAGGTAAAAGGTTTTGTGATTCCATCTTTGAAGGGGGTTGTCATTGAATGGGTAGATGTTGTCTGCATTAGAAGAATGACCAAGGTGGTATGGGTGGTTGTAATAGGACCTGTGGTGTTGGAGAAAGGAGCGCACTGTGGTAGTGAATCTAGATCAGTAAGAACGATTGATGTGGTTGGATGGGTCATGTCGGTTGATGAAGGAGCAACAACGGTGGTTGGAAGTTGTGCGACTACTGGTAGGGCTGGATTAAGAGCCAATCGGTGACGGAGGGCGTAGGTGATGACTTGTGAATCTGAGAGATGAGTAGATGGTGCAGGTGGTGAAGAAGATGGAACAGGTGCCGGAGCAGGTTACTACAGTGAGGACGGCTGAGCTGGTGAGGGTGGTGAGGATGGCGACATCAGTGGTGATGGAGTAGGTGAGGCGTCGTTTTGTGGAGCTGGTGATTTTGTCAATGAAGGAGAGGAGATCATGATATCTGTGGGACTGATGGGGCCTAAATTGGTTGTGAGAGATGGGCTCGACAGTTGGGCCTGTGGAGGTGCAACTGGATTGGTGGTGGTTATAGGTGTGAAGTCCATGTATTCCAAGTGTGTTGGTGGAGTAACCTGCCAATCTATAAATGGAAAATTATTTTTGTTAAATAAAATATGACACGATATATAGACACGACCAGATTTGGGCTCTAGACACTTATAGCTTTTGTGATGAGGGCTATATCCTAGGAAGACACATTGTATACTACGACTTGAAAATTTGTTAGGATGCTTGTGACCAAGATAAGGAAAACATGAACACCCAAATACTCTAAGAGAGGAATAGGAGGGGGAGGTGCCGTATAGGCAAAAATGCGGAGTTTTCCAATTTAGTGTAGGTGTAGGAAGAAGATTGATGATATAAACGGAAGTGAGGAAGACTTCTATCCAAAGATTTTGTGGAGCACCCAGATGTGAGTAGTAAAGTTCGAGCAGTCGTTGCAATATGACAATGTTTTCTTTCAGCAAGTCCATTTTTTTAGGAGTGTATGGACATGAAAAATGTTTTTGAATACCCAAAGAGGCACAATAATGTGAGAAGACATGATTGACATATTCTATACCATTGTCACTCTGGAGAATTGGACTTGACCGTGGAAAATATTTTTTATCATTGCAGTAAGGTTTGAAAGTGACTGAAAACCTCATTTTTCCTGCGCATTGGATAAATTCATGTGTAATGTGAGTATTCATCAGTGAACAACATATAATATTTGAAACTAGTCACAGACAAAGTTGGAGACTACCAAACATCACTAAGAATGATAGAAAATAAGGATGTTGCAAAAGTAGTATTGAAAGGAAAATGAAGTTTATGAGACTTGCTACAAGCACAATTATTACAAAAGGAAGCATCTGAAATTTTGGTGCCAATGTTAGTTGCTAAACGAGCTAAAACTGGAGAGGAGGGATGCCCCAGTCGATTATGCCATAGAAGGGAGTGGACTGAAACAAGTGCTTGAGGAACGCTAGAAGTGGAGATAGAATGAATCAGATAAAGATCATCCTTACATGGGCCCTGAAACAATAATTCACCAGTGTGTAAGAAATAAATTTGATAATATTCAGGAGCAAACAAGAAGAAGACATGATTGTCTTTTGTGAAACGAGCAACAGACAATAGATTTTTACGAATTGAGGGAATGTGGAAGACATTATGGAGAGAGAATGCAGAAGATCATAGAGAAATAGGAAGGCTACCAATATGAGAGATAGACATGGAGCTGCCATCACCCATATAGACATTGTGAGGTCCATCGTAAGGTTGTGGATTGAAAATGGGCATAGCGGTCATGTGATGTGTGGCTCCGGTGTTAGGGTACCTATTTGGATCACCACATATGTGAGATACAGCAAATGGAGTACAACAGCTGGTTCATGAAATCTGTGAGGACACTAGGCCGACCCATGATGATTTGTGTGACAGTTTGGACACCATTATGGGGCAGCACCTAGTAAGCCTGGTGAACGAGGAGCCCACGGTGGAGAGTGAAATTTTCCATTCTGAGGAGAATAAAACCTGTTATCAAAGTAGGGATTTCGACCGCGACCATGACCGTGTCCTCGACCACCGTAGTTGGAAGGACGGCCATTAGAATTAGGTCGATAGTTCTGGAGACCAGGATTGGCTTGAGATGGGGCATAGGTGGGATTGGGTTGGATGTTGTGATGAAGAAGAGTAGTGGGTGGGTGAGATTCTATTGCACGAGGTTGTTGTGCTTTAAAGGCCAAGATTCGAGCCTGAAGCTCAGTGAAATCAAGGAGAGATGGTTGTTGGCCGGGTGAGCGCAATACGCAACATCATATAATCTTGTCCAAGACCATAGAGAGTACCAAGGACGAGATCTTCAGCAGAGACAGGTTTGTTAATGGTAGCTAAATTGTCTGCAATGCTCTTGGTTTGTTGAAGATAATCATCAATGGCGTGGGACCTCTTTTTCAATTCAAGTAATTGGTGTTTAAGACTGTATGCACTAGCAGCATATTTCTGGGAGTAGTGGCTGGCTAGGCAGTCCCAGATGCCTTTGGAAGTGTCAAAACCCATTGTAAGTTTCTTAACTTTGCTGGTCAAGGTACTGATAAGGAGGCTGACGATTTGTTGATCAATTGTGAACCACTTTTTGTAGGCTAGATTTGGAATAGGAGCAGATGGAGATGTTGCAAATGCAGTGACATGTTGGTGACGGAAGGTGCTGGGACAGAGCCATCAACATAGCCCCATAGTTTCTGACCATTGAGATGAGATCAGATCTGTCGAGTACAATCTAAGTAGTTGGAGTTAGACAGTTTTTCAAATTAGGTGGTGTTTGGAGTAGAAGCCATGGAGAAACAAATAGATTTGATAGAGGACAACAAAGGAGAAATGGAGAAGTTGAAGATGGTGGAAAGAAAGGAAGACAAGAACGAAGAAGACTATAGGTTAGAATCTAAACTAGTCTGATACCATATTGAATTTGAATTCTGCCTAATTTGCAATTCTATGAATGATACAAGTTATATAAAGCGTGTGCAGTTCTATAAGGAAACAATCATCCTTAATTGCACAGATATTAATCCCTGAATAGAGGGAGGAATGATTATGAAACCTTGAATCATTCCTGATTTGATGATGAGTGATTTGTGTGTGTGATGGAGTGATTATTGCTAACAAAACTGAAGTATATAATAGTACTACTATAAGGCTTGAAAATAAATTCGATGGCTATGTACCTTTCAGTTTGCATTTCTGAACAGCAGAGAATCAGAATTGAATAAAACTTGAAGTTGGTTAAGATCCACAAGGGCAAATGCGATAGCATCAGACAATTTATTGTCTTCATCATCATTGTAAAAACAATTGCGATTCTTGGCATCCATGATTAGCTTCTTCCAAATAGAGTTCCTATTACACAAGGTTGGTCCATTCCCCAATATCCAAAGACAGTGCCTACATATGCAGAAACAACCAATTATAAAGACAATATATACAGAGCTGCATGCTTCATCAACAATCTAGCTATACTAATGCAACTGTGTAGTGTAGACGTGGTACCTTGCACGTGTTATTAACATGTTTGTTCTTTGAAGATTTGAGAGGAACCCAATTGATCCATTCCCATTACATCTAACAGTGGAGATGATTATCACGTCCTCTTCACCACCTTGGAATCCATCAACAGACCTCACACTTACAGAGAAATCAGTTCCAGCTAAATGATTTGTACTGTATTCTCTGACTCTCTTCAATTGCATTGACTTGGGCTATATGGTGATATTATCCCAATACTAACCTTCTTCCTTGTACGAGTGAATTCTGGGGTACGAAAAAAAAAATTAAGCTAAGTAATTAATGGGCCTAAACACTTCTATATCTATCTATCCAAGAATAATTTCAAAACCAAAAGCAGACACATCTTAAAACAGCCAACCTTCGTAAAGGCTAAGAACTATCTGATATACAACAGCAACCTCAATCATATATCTCGAACTGTGTCCACGATAAAATTCTTCTTTTCCATCGGCTATATTTATGGAGTAGGATCCAAACATTCTTCCCTCAAGGAAACATTTCTCATAGCTTACTGCATTGACATTTGGACCATCCAATATCCGATTATTGTAGAACTCCTTTGGAAATAAGCTGATTGACGGATGCATCCTATACTGCACATTGAGAAGGTGCTTGTCATGTCCCAATAGCACTAGTCTTTCGAACAAGTTCTCCTGAAACCAGCATTATCCGCAATCTGATTGACAAGTCATATGTACGCAATGATTTATCCATATGCTAATATTATATAAAAAATATACTGCAAATTAATATGAAGAACTAAATAGCAGGAAAGGACAACATAGAAACCTTGCTTTTAACCATAGCAGGAAGTTGCCTCTCATCTCCTAACAGAACAGCATGGCGAAGTCCAGGTAGTTGTAAAGGGATTGCCAATTCACATTCTTTAAGCTGAGCAGCTTCATCAATGACTGAAAGTTCAAGTGGTTTGATTCCTTCCATGTGCAGTATTGCAGAGGTTGATGCAGTACAAAATACTAAGCACACATTTTCTAAACACTAGTTTCTGACTGTCTCACCACCATTAGAAGTTGGAACAGAAAATGAACGAAGTGACCTCAGAATATTAAGGCAATTGTCCACGACCAATTCAAACCTTTCACTAGCAGTGTCCAACTGCTGTGACACTAAGGATTTGATTGAATTGAGCAATTCAATAGCTCTAATCAACTCCACCACATCTAATGAAATGCAAGAAGTTGGTAAGTGACTGTACATATTTTCCATACACAGCTTCAGATTCTCACCAATAGCAACATCATTTGATGTGTTCTTACTATTACTATCTTTACCATCATTATGGCATCTTTCCCTTCCCTGTTTCATATGCAGTGGTAACTGTTTTTCCTTCACAAACTCCTCAAACATCAATTCATCATTGTGATCATTACTCAATGAGTTCCTACTATCACCATTGTATTTTTCCCTCCTCTTTTTTTTAAATATAATGAGTACTCTATCTCCTTCACAATCTGCTCAAACGTCAAAATATTATTGTCATCACCAGAATTACTTATATAACAGTATCTTCTCCTTATTGATTCCAAATACAATGTGTATTGTTTATTTGGATGCTCAAGCAAATCTATCAGACTCTAGCCAATGTTTCCAACCTGATAAGGGGGCAAAACATTTGGACAGGATATACTCACGATGATCAAGGAATACCTCTAGAAGGTCATCATGAGTATCAATCTTCAATCTCCCCGTACTCCCAAATAGAATGATATCTCCAAGTCCATACTTGCCTTAATTTGATGTCTGTTTAACCAATCTCAGGAGCCGTGATGTCACTTCTAAAACAGCAATATTGGTGGGAGCGCATGTTAGAGTTCTGCACTTAAACTGGTGAAGAGCAAAGAGTGACAGACCGACTGTCTTTGTTTTTCCCGTCGTGGAGTATTGGAGAAAAAAGATCTCATATCAGAAAATGGACAACTAAAATATAACTTATAAGTGGATGAATTGTATATAATTATACCGAGACCTTTTGTGATTAAAACTCAACACATTAAAGGTGGTTAAGTTGGGACAATATCGGTACAATAGTGATCCACGAGCCACGCTTGTCTTAGTTCAAGTTGGTATCAGAGCGGATCACTCTTCAATTACTTCTCCCAGTATAAAGGAGGAAAGTTTCACATCATAATGAGCCCAAATTTGGGTTCATCGAATCGAATTGCCGTCAGAAAAATTCTGATTGACCCATACTATACCAAATGCCAACAGTTGGTATTGGACCGCATACCACAATTTTTAAAATAGAAATTGGACCGAATGAATGTACTGATTTCCGATGTAGGAATTGGACTGAACGAATTACACGTGTAGACCTAAAAAGATTAGGTTGCACGTGAGTGTTGGAGATAAAAGATCCCACATCAGAAAATGGACAAATAAAATATAACGCATAAGTGAATGAATTGTATCCAATTGTACCGGTACATTTTTTGATTAAAACCCAACACCTTAAAGGTGGTTAAATTGAGACAGTATCGGTACAATAATAATCTACGGGTCACGTTTGTCCCAGTTCAAGTTGGAGGACCGCATATTAGCTCGACTGTATTATTATGATGGCACTTACTCAAACTGATACAGTTCAAAACTGCAGCCTGTTGGGAATCATTTAATTCAGAACAGATTATAGGCCATGTAGTAGAAACCGCAGGGCAGCAGTTTTCTTTAGAAAAAAGAATTGTGCAAGAATTCTGACCCCGAGAAACAAACAAAAATAGACATCAGTGAAAGTTGTAATAATATTTCCAATTTTCTCAAGTAGTATTAGCATTGAGAGTAAAACATGCATGCACTGATCTTAAACGTAAAAGTTAGGTAGTGATGTCAATGTAAAGATAAAAGTTCAGAAGAATACGTACATGTGATGAATTTGCTGATTGCACTTGCAGAACATTCTTAAGCAGATTTGTATATGCACCTAATTCTGAGGTCAGAGTACTCCATACACGTACGTTTTTGGCCAATGATATCACCACCATTTGGCTGATAAGCTTCTATATAATGTTCTCCCTTGCTCTCCTGAAATGTAATTTCGTAAAACAAGTCTTTGGGAGGATTATGATCCTTGGAAGGTTCAACTTTTAGAATTTCACGAGAAGGTGCTCGAAACAAGGATATCATGCTTGAGAGTAAATCTTCGTGTTTTGTTGAGAACAGCTTCCTTAAGCAGCTGCGCCAAGTTCAAGATCAGTTTACATCAGTTTACTTGTGCTGCAACAAGATCAGGTTACTTCCAAAGAGGTTTACCTGCTGCACTGATCATAGACTTGCACAGCAAGTTTTCTTTTTTTTTAAGTCATTTCAGTTAACATTTGTAATTGTGTAGATCTGAAAATTAGATTGTTGTTCAGTTGGTAGTTAGATTGCTTCGGATAATAGTGTTTACTCTCATCTCTTTTAAAGAGATGAACTCTATAATCTGGTTGTTGTTGGAACAATATACTTCAAGCACATTGCTTGTTCTTCATCTGCCTGCAATTGTTCTTCAGTGTTTTTCGTTTAATCTTCATATTTCATATTTCATAGGGTAAATTCCTCCTATGGTACCTGACGTTTCCCTAATTGGACACTTTGGTACCTGAAGTTTTAAATAGGACAGTTTGGTACCTCATGTTCTTTTCTGTTTGACCGTATGATACTTCTGTCAATATTTTCGTCAAAATCAATCATGTGCACGGCACATGCCTTCTTTTTTAAGGTTACTATCGTAACTCCAAGTCTCCAAGTACAACATCAGATCCCCTTCTTTTAAAGTAGCCCCGATTCGTCTCCTCTGTTCATCGAAAGAGAGAGGTCAAAACCAACGTCTTCCGAATTAGGGTTTGTATTCAAAGGTGGAGCTAAGTATAGTTCTCGTCTTTGGTTTGATATGGAGATTTGAAGTTGAAGACTCTCTCAACCGTTAATGATGTCTGATCATTGGAGGGAATTTAGAGTCCGTGGAGAGCTCCGATATCATGGTAAAAATTTCTCAACTCTCTCCCTATGATATATCGATGACTTATTCATGAAATTTTATGCTTGGGTCTGTACCTTCAGTTATTGGGTAATTACTTGCCTAATCCCTTTTTTGTTGAATCGATGAATTGAATCTTCTCACCATGTGCATGCTGGGATAGTGGTTCTGAAATTATAAAGTTTTGTTTACTTTGTCATTTAGCTCCTTATTTATATATCAAGTTGTGAATAAACAAGGATGAAATAGCTAGGGTTGAGTTGAGTGCCTCTACTTTGATATGGGTTTGATTATTTACATATTCGATATGAAGTTTTTATATTGCTCAGGGGAGAAGAACTAGTAGTACTACTTTACATGCATTCTACAATTTGATGTAATTTCTCTACGAGTAGAATGAGTTATTAGTATGTGAAGTTCTGAAACTTTTGTTTTTTCAGCTGTGTATGTTATCTTGGAGATACACCATGGTGGTCAGTTTGTTAAAGTTGGTGGTGGAAGGTTTGAATACAGTGGAGGTGAAGTTCATTGGGTGGAAAATATTCATCCAGATGAATTTTCTTGGACGAATTTAAATAGTTTTGCTTGGAGATTAGGTTATAGAAAGCCTCCTGTTCATTACTGGTTCAAACATCATGCAAAACCAAAATTCTTACCTATTAGAATTGACAAGGAAGCTGTGGGTATGCTTTCAGATCTACCTAAGGCTAGGAAGATTGAAGTATATTTTGTAGGAGGAGGTGACAGAGATGTGGAAGTTTGTGAGAAGGAAGATCAGATGAAAGATTTTTCAGATGTAGTTCCACATTTAGAGTTTATACCAGAGATTATTATGGCACCACTTAAAGCTGCTAATGTGATGAATGATAAGGGAAAGAGGAAAGAGGTTGAAATGGAAATCAGTGAGGATGAAGAAGGCTATGGGGATGATGATGATGATGATGATGATGATGGTATAGCAAACGAAGAGGTTGATGAAAAGTTCATTGATAGTGATTATGAGTTGAACCCTGAGGATGATGGTGAAGCATTGGCCATTGTTGCAGCAGATGATGTTGAGTTCGATGCAAATGTTGACAATATTAATGAGATTGAGGAATAGACTGATATGGGTTTTGATGGTGAGATATCCGATGATAGTGAAGACAGTGCTGAGTTGGTAAGTGCTAGTGAGGAATCTGAAGATGAAGATAATGATGGTTCGATATCAAATAAAAGGAAAAAGATCAAAGGTAAACATTGGGTACCCGAAAGGGATTTGAAGAACCCCCAATTTGAGTTATTTCAACATTTTGATAATAGAGATCAGTTCAAAGAGGCCGTAAGGCGTTATGCAGTACTTAACCAGGCAAATCTGCATTTTCAGAAAAACAACAAGACACAAGTCATTGCGGTTTGTGGAAAGAAGCAGAAAGGAAAGAGGAGTGAAAGGAAATGCCCATTTTGGTTACTTGCTAGTGCTGCCGGTGATGACTCACCTGTTTTCGTAGTGAGGACATGTGACTTGAAACACAACAATTGCGCTATGGTGCCTAGGGTGAACATGTGCACGACAACTTTTCTTGCAAAGTCATATCAGAAGAGGTGGAAGACAGACCCTAACATGTCAAGGAAAAACTTTCAAGACACTGTTCAGGACGATCTGAAGCAGAATATATCAGTGAAACAAGTCTGGAGGACAAGACAAAAGGCACTAAAGCTTAATGAAGGTAGTGAAGCACAACAGTACAACTTACTTCAGACGTATGCACTTGTTTTACAAGAGACTAATCCAAATACCACAGTGGTTCTAAAAACAGAAATGGAGGGGGACATTCGAAAGTTTCAAAGAATGTATGTATGTTTTGATGCTTGCAAGAGAGGATGGCTTGAAGGTTGTCGACCCCTTATAGGCTTAGATGGTTGTCATATTAAGGGACAATATACAAGACAAATCTTATCAGCAGTAGGCATTGATGCCAACAATGGCATGTTCCCAATAGCATTTGCCATTGTTGAATTAGAAAGTTATGATAGTTGGTTTTGGTTCATTGAGCTTTTGATGGTTGATCTGAATATGCAATCTGGGGATGCTTATGTATTTATGTCTGACAAGCAAAAAGGGTTGCTGGATGCGGTAAAGAACCTACTTCCTGATGCGGAGCACCGACATTGTGTCAGGCATTTGTACAATAATTTTAAAAAGAAAAATCCTGGTCCAACTTTGAAGAACATGGTGTGGGCTGCTGCAAGGGATACGACTGAAAGTTGGTTCAATCGGCATTATGAGCAGATCAAAGCCGAATCACTTAATGCATGGAAGTGGTTTGAGAAATATGAAAAGCCTTGTCACTGGACAAGATCAGCATTTAGGACCGAAACAAAGTGTGATTTGTTGTTGAATAACTTATGTGAGTCTTACAATGCCAGTCTGATTGAAGCAAGAGATAAGCCGATTCTAACTATGATGGAGTCGATGAGGGTTGGTACAATGACAAGGTTGGCAAATAGGAGATGTGCTGGTCATAAGTGGAAGGGACAAGTGGGACCACGAATTCAGAAGATTTTGAACAAAAATGCAATGCGGAGTTATGCGTATAGGGCTAACAGATCATCTGATTTTGTATTTGAGGTCAATGGAACAAGTGGCACTATTTTTGAATCACAACACTCAGTTGACTTGGCTATGATGACTTGCACTTGTAGAAGATGGGCTTTATCTGGTATTACATGTCCTCATGCAATTGCTTGTATCTTTGTGAAAGGGCATGATCCGGCTGAATATGTTCATCCCTATTATAGCAAGCAATTTTATTTGCAAGCATATGCCTATCCTATCAATCCAGTTCCCGGAATAGACTTGTGGAAGTTGGTAGATCATCCTATTCAACCTCCACCATTTAGACGAATGCCGGGGAGACCAAAGAAGGTTAGGACAAAGGAAGCAGGGGAGGCCATTCCAGCTAGTAAAGGGAAAGAGACGACAACAACCACCAACCCAACAATTCCAACATCAAATAAACTACCCAGGAGTGTATATGTTGGTGGAAAGTGCAATGAATGTCGAAATCCAAAGCATAACATGAGAACTTGTCCTGTTCGTAAGGTAAATTCATATGACGTTGGCATATTTGTTTTAGTATTTATTTTTTCTTTATGATATATTTCATAGGTCTCTAACTTTTATAACCATATGTAGGAGAAAAATGCAGCGCGAGGAAATATTAGTGTAAATGTGAGTAACCAGGGAAACAATACTGTTAATGTGACTGTTCAAAATCGAGGAAATAATGATGTAAGTATTAATGTCAAATCCAAGCAAGTTGCTGCTGCAAAGAAACAGGTACCAATACTAATACTTTCATTACTTTGTGACTAATACTTTCTGTCAATACTTTCATTACTGTATCATTGTCTATTTAATTATAGGTTAGGAGAAACCGAAGTAAGGTTGGTGAAGCATCTGGGTCAAAAATAATGGCTTCTGAAAGTGCAACTTCAACCTCCATGCATACATCATCTCAACCATCAATTCCAAAAACTATTTTCCAGCTGAATCAATCATCCTCAAGTCAGCCTATTTCTTCATCTCTAAAGAGCAGAGTGTCATATATTAAAGATAGGACTAATTAGAGCGGGAAGATTTGAGAGTAATCACCTACCAGTTAATCATTCTGCTATGTATTGCAATTCTATGAAGACATATAAGATTATGGTTGTTTATTAATGCCTTCTTGTTAGGAATTGGCCTTTTGGAATCAGTGTTGATCTTTTTTAAAGGAATTAGTGTTGTTCAATGTAATTATGAAATAGCAGGTCAATATTTTGGAAGTACTTTGAGACTTCGGCATCTATAAATGTATCGTTCAGACATATTCTGTTCCAATTCAAGCTTGTGGTATAAAGGATTGGAGGGAGAATGTGGTTTTGTTTTCTATTCAAAAATAAGCTAGATGCCTAGATGGTATTCAATCGGAAAAAAGAAAAAAGATATCAGAACCAAAGTTACGAAAATAACCCTTAAAAAAGGTCATGTGCATAGCACGTGACTGATATTTAACAGAAATATTGACAGAGGTATCAAACGGTCAAACAGAGAAGAACATGAGGTACCAAACTGTCATATTTGAAACTTCAGGTACCAAAGTGTCCAATTAGGGAAACGTCAGGTACCATAGGAGGAATTTACCCTATTTCATATTTCATATTTCATTATGTTTCTTCAAGAAGTGAAGGAACAAATGCTTTCATGTAACTAGTAACCGTTGGGAAAGTGTCAGGAATCCTAGTTACCTACAAGTCACTCAAAAAATGCAAATGTCAAATCCAGATACACAGTTGTTGCTGACACTTTCTCTTTCAATAGTGGAAATAACAATAGCTTAATGTGCAGACTGTTACAAAGGTACAAGTTAACAGTGATCATCATAGAAAGGTGTCGGTAAAATTAGGATTATTATTAAATTATGTCTTGAATTAGAAATAAACTCTAATTTAACAAGGATTGTTAAATTAGTTTATTATGATGGGTTATGTTTGTTGGGCCTACCATTCGGAGGTATATATATAACTATTAGGTTATTAACCTAGCGTGTGTGGTATTCTGTTATCTGTAATCTGTTTTCCTCAATGATTAATAAAACCGTTCTCATCTGCTTGTGGATATAGCTAACACCTTGTTAGTGAACCACGTAAATCTGTGTTCTTTCTTACATTCGTTATAATAAATTGGCATCAGAGCCAAGATGTCTGGTTTGAATGTGAAGATCGACAAATTCACGGGGAGGAACAGTTTCAGTTTCTGGCAGATCAAGATACGAGCCTTGTTAAAGCAATAAGGGTTGTGGGCGCCGCTGACGAAGAAGGCAGGGGATCCCAAAACCGTTGAGATGACTTGTCTGGAGGAGAAAGTACACTCGACAATTATATTGTGTCATGCAGACGATATCATCACCGAGATCGCGGAGGAGGAAACTGCATCTAGTCTGTGGTTGAAGCTTGAGAGTCTATACATGACGAAGTCTTTAACCAACAAGCTGTTTTTAAAGCAACGTCTATTTAGTCTGCGAATGCAAGAAGGTGCGCCTCTAAGAGATCACTTAGATCAGTTAAACACAATTCTATTAGAGTTGCGTAATATTAATGTTAAAATCGAGGATGAGGATGCTGCCTTAATTCTGTTGGTATCTTTACCATTATCGTATGAGAATTTTGTGCAATCTTTTATTGTTGGGAGAGATACTGTGACTCTGGAGGAGGTTAGATCATCCCTTCACACCAGAGAGCTGCGTCATAAGGCGACTGGTACAGGTACAGATAATCAGGCTGCTGGGCTAGTAGCCAATGGAAGTAGGGGACATGGAAACTTGGAGAAAAAGAAATTCAAGAAACCAGGTTCTAATGGTCTTAAACCTAATGATATCTGTAACTACTGTAAAGAGAAGGGACATTGGAAAAAGAAATGTCTAAAGAAGATGCGGCAGGAGAAACCATCAGGAACTGTCGCTATAGCAGAAGATGACAACAATTCGGAAGAGAATATTGTCATAGTTGTTGATGAACATACACATCACACAGATATGTGGATTTTAGACTTCGGGCGTCTTATCATATATGTCCGCGTAAGGAGTGGTTCACTATCTATGAGCAGGTAAATGGAGGCAATGTTTTTACGGCTAGTAGTTTTGTCTACAAGGTGGTTGGAATATGCTCGATAAAAATACGGACACATGATGGTAAATTATGTACATTGAACGATGTTAGGCATGTTCCATGTATGACCAAGAATCTGATATCACTGGGCTATTTGGACAACAAGGGGTTCAGCTTTAAAGGTGAAGGTGGAGTTCTACGTGTCTGCAAGGGTTCTAATATGGTTCTGAAAGGTGTCAAGCGGGGTACCTTGTATATTCTGCAAGGCTCTACGCTGTCAGGTTTTGCTGTTGATACATCATCGGAGGTTCACAAGGATGATATGACCAAGTTATGGCACATGAGACTTGGTCACATGAGTGAAAGAGGGATGCAAATTCTGTCAAAAGGGAATCTTCTTGGTGGCTACAAGGTCAAGGACCTTGGATTTTGTGAACATTGTGTCTTCGAAAAATTACATCGCAGCAAGTTTCCTAAAACAATTCACAGAACAAAAGGCACATTTGATTACATTTATTCTGACTGTTGGGGTCCTTCTCGCGTTGAGTCTCTACGAGGTCACAAATATTTGTGTCAATGATTGATGATTTCTCAAGAATGACTTGGGTTATTATGATGAAGAATAAAAGTGACGATTTTAAAAGTTTCAAGCAGTGGAAGGCGTTAGTTGAAAATCAAACAAGGAAGAAGATCAAAAGACTGCGAACTGATAATGGTCTGGAATTTTGTTGGTCTGAGTTTAATGAGTTTTGCAAGAATGAAGGAATTGCTAGACATCATACAGTCAGGCACACACCACAGCAAAATGGTGTGGCAGAGCGTATGAATCAGACTCTTCTGGAGAGAACTAGGTGCATGCTCTCTAATGCTGGACTAGAAAGAAGGTTCTAGGCAGAAGTCGTTAGTACAGCTTGTTATCTGATAAGTCGTGGACCTCACACAGGAATACATCTCAAAACCTCTTATGAGTTGTGGTCTGATAAGTCTGCTGATTACTCAAATCTGAAAGTTTTTGGTTGTACTGTTTATTATCATGTGAGTGAGGGTAAGTTAGAACCAAGAGCTAAAAAGGGAGTATTTGTAGGCTATGGGGATAGAGTTAAAGGGTACAGAATCTGGTCTCCATCCGAAAGAAGGGTTATACTTATTAGAAACGTAGTCTTTGATGAAAATTCTATGTTTAACCCTACTGTGAGGTCTATTGTTATATCAGAAAATGGTAGTGTTGAGAAACAGGTGAAGCAGCAAGATACTCAAGATGAGAGTGAATCACAGCAAGAAGAACAACATCAACACTCACATTCAGAAACAAAACTACTAGTAGTTAACTAGCACAGTTTGGCTCTTGATCGACCTAGGAGCGCAAACTTTGGGAAGCCTCCCACGAGGTATGGTTTTGAGGACATGGTGGCTTATGCACTACAGGTTGCTGAAGTGGTGGATCCTCACGAGCCATCCACCTACAAGGAAGCAGTTACATGTACTGAATCTACCAAATGGCTTGCTGCAATGGGAGATGAGATGAAGTCACTTCATAAGAATCAGACTTGGGAATTGGCCAAACGACCTCAGGAGAGGAAAGTTATCACTTGCAAATAGGTTTTCAAGAAGAAGGAATGGCTGTCACCTGCTGAGGGTATCAAGTATAAAGCTCGAGTAGTTGCAAGAGGGTTTCATCAGAAAGAAGGTGTAGACTATAATGAGATTTTCTGGCCAGTGGTCAGACATACTTCTATCAGAGTGCTGCTAGTCATAGTTGCATACCAGAATCTGGAGCTCGAACAACTAGATGTGAAGACAACTTTTCTACATTGAGAGTTGGACGAGGAGATATACATGACTCAGCCAGAGGGTTTTTAAGTTCCTGAAAAAGAAGATTATGTTTGCAAATTGAAGAAATCTTTGTATGGACTAAAACAGTCTCCGATGCAGTGGTACAAGAGGATTGATAGTTATATGATAAAGATTGGCTACACGAGGAGTCCGTATGATTGTTGTGTCTACTACAACAAGGTAACAAATGTTTCTATCATTTATCTGGTCCTCAATGTAGATGATATGTTGATAGCTGCATAAAACAAGTCAGATATTCAGAAGTTGAAGGGTCTTCTTAGTGTTGAGTTTGAGATGAAGGATTTGGGTGCAGCTTGAAAAATTCTGGGAATGGAGATTTACAGAGATAGAAGTAAAAGGAGGCTTTTCTTTTCACAGAAGGATTATATTCAGAAGATATTATCGAGATTTGACATGTCTACAGCAAAATCCATAGATACTCCAAGTGCTGCAAACATTCATTTGCCTACTACGTTTGCACCTAAATCTGCTAAGGAGGAGTACATGTCTCGAGTTCCTTATGCTAGTGCAGTAGGAAGTTTGATGTATACTATGGTCTGCACTAGACCTAATCTTGCACATGTTGTTAGTAGGTTTATGGGTGAGCCTGGCAAGGAGCATTGGCAAGCTGTGAAGAGGATTTTTCGTTATCTTAAAGGTACGTCTGATGTTGGGTTCATTTATAAAGGTGATACACAGTGTTTAGTAACAGGTTTTTCAGATTCTGATTATGCTGGAGATGTTGACAGTAGAAGATCTATGACTGGTTATGTTTTCACTCTTGGTGGTTCTGTTGTTAGTTGGAAAGCTACTTTGCAGCCAACAGTGACTTTGTTTACTACAGAAGCAGAGTACATAGCATTGACAGAAACAGCCAAAGAGGGAATCTGGTTGAAATGACTGGTTAATAATTTGGGTCTACATCACGATCAGGCTATAGTGTATTGTGATAGTCTGAGTGTAATCTGTTTAGCCAAGGATCAAGTTCATCATGAGAGGACTAAACACATCGATGTCGAGAGGACTAAACACATCGATGTCAGGTATCATTTTTTGAGAAGTGAGAAGAGAGTTAAGGTGAACAAAGTGGGTACTGCTGATAATCCAGCTGACATGTTCACCAAGTCAGTTCCATATAGCAAGTTCCAACATTGTTTGGACTTGCTAAATGTCAGAAGCTATTAGTTGCCCTTTTTGAGGGCAACATCTAAGGCAGAGGAGATGGTCGTACGTCTGACACTATTATGATGCATCTGGTACATCTGTTTATTTGTGAGAGGATTCAAGTCAAGGTGGAGTTTTGTTAAAATATGCCTTGAATCAAGCATAAACCCTAATTTAACAAGGATTGTTAAATTAGTTTATTATGCTAGGCTGTGTTTGTTGGGCCTACCATTGGGGGTATATATATATATACCGATTAGGTTATTAACCTAGCGTGTGTGGTATTCTGTTATCTGTAATCCGTTTTCCTCAAGAATTAATAAAAATGTTCTCTTCTGTCTGTGGATATAGCTAACATCTTGTTAGTGAACCACGTAAATATGTGTTCTTTCTTACATTCGTTATAACAATTACGCTGCTACGTACCAAAGTTCAGAAAACTAGGTGACTAAGTATATCAAGATCAAGAACACACACTTCACAAATCACAACACATCAAAACTATACTTGGAGTAAACTGAAAGCATATGTTCAAGAAAGAAAGTTAATTGTATCCCACAAGCATACATTTCGATCATTTACCAAAAACAATGAAGGAAATCCAATAGAAGGAAACGAAACGAAACGAAATGAAGATTGAAATATTGAGGCTATCAGTACAACTGGCAGAAGAGGCAAACCTGGTCTCTGTGTAATGATCTTTATTGAGAACATCTCCAATAGACCAAGAGAAGACCGAATCAATTAAACTCCTGCCTGCAACTTCTTT
The DNA here is from genome assembly GCA_951800085.1 of Comarum palustre. NCBI lineage: Eukaryota > Viridiplantae > Streptophyta > Magnoliopsida > Rosales > Rosaceae > Comarum > Comarum palustre. Next base: position 5,971,498 of record OX637579.1, on the reverse strand, counting down.
TTTGGCCTTGCTACTCTTCGTATCCATTACCTAAAATATTTCGTGCGTTCTACTCTTTCTTGATTCTAGCGTTCTGCGTGCTTCTAACTTGTACTGATTGACCAGTTTGATCAGCTCCATATAACCATACAGCACATTTTGATCATTACTTAGCCTTGAAGAGTTGAAGGATAGGATCCTTATGCTAACGTGAAAGAGACAAAGAGTGAAAGATAAAGAACAAAAGATTAATCACAGACGGCGACCTTCCCAGTTCCCCACTAAAATTTTACTTAATTAGTTGAAGAGCTTCTTTTGCTATTGGCTACGTACAAAGTAACTTCTCCAAAGACCAAACAGCTAAGGGATCTAAGATATACAGTGCCTTCGTGGCTTCCTCCAAGAAGAAATAATGACACTCCAATTGCCATAATTAGGACTGACCGCTCGATTTCAATTCCTTTCGTAAATTCATCAATCGAAAAAAATATAACTAATTAATAGAATATATCCTATATATTAGAGGTGGCAAACAGATCATAAAACACGGACACGACACGTTTAAAAGTGTCCCAGCATGGCACGAGCACGGTCTCGGCATGACATGAGCACGGTATCGGTCCGGCACGACCCAAACAGGTTATCTTAATGGGCCGGCCGAGCTTAGAAAAATGAACCCACGAGCCCGACCGGCTTTAAAATATATATATTTTCTTTATAATACGAAGATTATATGTTTATAAATAATATAAAATTTGTTTTAAGTGTGAACAATAACTTATAAATACTAATAATTATTCATTTTGATTCTCTTAGACCCATAAAAAGTTTTGCTAAAACATTATCAAGTATAAATAATGATCATGTGATTCATATATCATATATCTCTTTAGTTTGTTGGCAAAAAAACAAATGATCGATAGAAAATGTGAGTTATTTTTCATTTGTTTTAGTATACTATGATATCAATTTTGGACTAATTTCTATTTTTAACTACAAACGGGTCCGTTAATGGGTCCGGCCCAATATGTTATGGGTTTGGACCGGGCTGGGCCTTAGATTTAAGTAAATGGACCAGGCCGAGCTCGAGCCCGTTAAGACGTGGGCCGGCCCGTTCATCACCTCTACTATATATCCTATGTCGCATCAGAAGTTCTAAAGGGCCTCTATAGTTTGATGAGACTTGTAGATCTATTCGTAGTAACTGGTAAGCATCTCATGAAGAACGGCTGATCCTTTGCTTGACGTTTGAATCTTTGTAAACTCCGATTCTAGTTCAATGGTAAACAAAATTAAGAACAACATTGTTCTCCCTAGTAATTTTAGTGTTGCGTTGTACATGCACTACAAAAAAAAGATTTTATTCGCTACCCTGGATAGCGTTGGCGTGCAAACTGCAGACTCGAATACCCTAGTTTTATTATGTGGGTTAGTTTGAACATTTAACTTAGTTTAAGTGTTAAGTTAAAACATACGCTTAAGTTTTATTAATTTGTGTGTTAATGAAAATGTGTTTTGTTTTCCTTTTGGGTGTTGTTGGCTAATGTGAAAATAAAATTGTAGAATTGGTTGGTTTTGGGAATACAAATCCAGAATCTGCAGTTTTTTTAGAAACTAGCAATTTTAGCCGACGAGTTTTAATAATTTAGCTTTAGCCGACGATATAATTTAGACTTTCGTCTGATAAAGTTTGGTTTGGTCGATCATTTTGACCAGCGTGGGAAGTTTTGTTCGACGAAATTTCGTCGGCTAAAGTCTAAACTTTAAACCGACAAGGAGTTTTGTCGTCGTCTAAAGTCCAAACTTTAGCCGACGACTGTCATTATTTTTATGGCCGGGTTAAAGTATAACCGACGACCTTTAACCGACGACACTTTAGCCGACGAAGTTTTGTCGACTATTACTTTAGCAGTAAAAATTATTTGTCGGCTAAAATGTTTTTTCAAGTAGTGAAAATAGCATGACTTTGCAACTGCAAAGTATCTACCATCATGTTAGGATGGTTTTTAGATTTCCTTTAGTTTTCTATATATTATATCGGAGTATCTTCAATACACGACCGTGTATGTACACGATACATGTAAACGATTAATATTAGAGAATATAATATTGATACATAGGTGGTCAAACATATAAATTATTATGAATGGCTAAGATTGTGTCGTGTACATACACGGCCGTGCATACAAGAATTTCTCATATTATATTATCTCTTTCTTTCTGTTTGTCAACTCCAATCTAGTTCCTCCTCCACCAATCACTGGACGACCCTTACTTACTTGACCTCCAACTTCAACGTCACTTCTTCACTCGTCTCACTCAATCTTATCCTTCACGGTCGCGCCGACCCTCTCGTTCCCTCCCTCTTAATCCTCCTACCTCTACCTCGCTTTGTTCACGTGCAGTGATCTCCCTTCTCGGATGCCCTCAACCACCGTCGAAAACAATGTTGGCACTGATCTGCGATCCGCATATAGGATTCACCATCGAAGCCCTAGGCTGCCGATTGGAGGTCATCAACGTGTGGATCGGCGACGAGAGGTCCACAACACCGTTACACAACCGACAAGCATTTGCTCCTCCTCTCTCCCATCGATCTAGATTTACAGTTCTGTTTGTTGTATGTAGTGGGGTTGTTCATTACCTTATGTTGTTCCCTAATTGCACACTTTGCAGGTAGTTCAAAGGTTATGAGTTTCATCTTGTTGAAAACTTAAGTCTCTGTAAGTGTACTCATATCTATTTTTACTGGAATGGAAAACATTTTTTCATTTACGATCAAGGGAGAAAAATAACCCCTGAAGATAGGGTTGCCCATAAGGAGAAAGAATGGTAAATTGCGTTGACCGCATCTAGCAGCACCGAGACTTTACCGAAATTACGTGATTTTTCTACAGTAGATGTATTTCACCATTCCGATCATATCTTATTTCACAAATTTTTTGCGTTTGCAAGTTCTACGTAGAGTTTGTTTTTGAAACAGAATATTTACTTAAAACTTAGTAAACAAATTATATAACATTAGTAGATATGTTTTGATTCTGATGATCAAATATCACAAACAAAAATCCAACAGTTTGATATGGCCATCATGATAATATACATGTATGAGAAAAAATCAATTTGATCTGATAGCGTTAACGGCTCGATCCAGACGGTCAATCTGGTAAGTCAAACCCCTAAACGCACGGACACGATCATTTGACCGTCTAAATTAAGTGTTTTGGCCAGACCTTCAACTGAAAATAGTTTTAAATCAATGAGACGCAACCAGTGGTATAAAAATTTACAAAAAATGACCCCAAAGATAAGGCTACACATAGGGAGAAAGAATGGTAAATTATGTTGACCGCAACTATCGGCAACGAGACTTTGCAGGAATTATGTGATTTTTCAACCGTAGGCGTATTTCATCATTCCGGTCATATCTTATTTCACGACTTTTTTTGAAAATTTTGCATCATATGTACAGTTCCAAAGAAAAACTTATGGCTGATTTACTATTGTATTTTTAATCTTAACCGACCGAATATAGTTTTTTTCGTCGGTTAAGAAAGTCCTTAGTTGACGAAAAATTTTAGATTCCGTCGGCTAGGCTTTTAGGTCTTAGCTGACGGAATATGAGAATTTTCATCTACTAAGAGCTTGCTTAGTCGATAGAAATAGTTAGGAACACAGATCCGTCAGCTAAGAAGGACTTACTCGACTGAAATTTCTGACGACCTTATTCCGTTGGCTAAGAAGTGCTTAGTCTACGAACTATTTATCTTAACCGACGGAGATGTTTCCATCGGCTAAGAAAATCATAGCCGACGGAACAATTTAGATTTCGTCAGCTAAGAATAAAAATCTACTGGTGTGTACTGCTGCCCTCAACCCTTGATAATTACTGAAACATTAGACTACATGAGGGATATTGTGTCTAAACCCATTTGCAGGCCTTTCAACTAAAGATGCATCATATAGTAAAGAGTGTATCATTAGCTATATACTCATTTGCTTTACAAATTTATCGTCAGATTTTAAAGATAATGCTCATGCGGAAGCATAAGTTGTTATGTTTTGCAACTTTTTCACTATGTTGTCACGGAAGAAACATTCTAGTAACATTGAGTTTCATTGTATAATTGGATGGTTGCGACCATTTCACAAAGCCAAAACTCACAACAAACCTATAATAGTCAAGACACATGAGGTGTGCAGTCCGAAACAGAGTTCGTGTCACCCTACCATAAAAAGGTAGGGCTTATTAAAGGCATAAAACCAAAGTCTATTTAATACATTAAAACAAACTAAATAATAGACAAAATTTATCCCATTAGAAAATAAAATAGGAAGCCCTACACAGTTGCACGCTAAATCAAAAGCCCACGTACACAATTGATAAACACATCATATTAGCTAGCTTTAGAATTTGTTTAAAATTAAACAAATAGCTGCCTTGTGCAAAGTCAATTTACTAGTCTTGGTGCCCATCTCCTGATAAAGACGCCAAAAATTTCCTGAGCTTCCTGTTATACATGAATGGTCGCTCCATTTGAACAAGGTGACCTGCCTTTTCTATAAGATCCACTGATGCTTTGTTGACTAATTGCCTACCAAGTATCACAAATCAAATCGTAAACATTTGGAGAGTCGAAAACGCAAAAGGCAAACCATATACAGCTGAGAACGTTATCCTTTCCAACAACTCAGAATTTTAAAGTAATTACGATCGAATAGATGAATATTCAAAACCAGATTATTATACGTGCACCAAAAAGATTCTGACTGCTATCAGAAAAATTCGATGAATTGACCTGTTAATTGTTTTGTATAATTGTATATATTGGAATCAAGGTCAATGAAGTGTTGTGAATTGAATTCACTAGGAGAATTATGAGTTTAGGCCGCAAACAACTTTCATCGTCTAAGTCCACACTTTTGTTGCGTAAAAATTTGTGCGACAAAAGCTTGAAATTGAAATTTTTGATTGAGGTAATGAATGAACGTACACAATCGTCACAAAAGCTTGAAAATTTGAAATTTACCTGCTGTTGAGATCGCTTGCAGTGCCTGCTATGTCGAAGATCATATCATTCGCTCCCCACAAAAGATACACCCTCTGCAACAAGAGCTAATAAATTAACATTTCTAATGATACGCATCCATGTATAATCTAAACAAATTAAAGGAAACGTGGGCAGTGCTCGTATTAAGTAATTGTTTATATTTAACTACTAGAGTTCTGATTATCTTCTAATTACCTTCGATGTGTATGAATATTGGTGATTTATAACTTTAATTTAGTTGTTTAAGGTGTTAAATTAATAACTTTAAGATATATAGATTGGATAATAGAGATGCATGGTACAATGATTAACTACGGTTAATTACATGCATGGTGATAGTACTGTTAAGGATGAAGTTAGAAACTCTTAAAATTAGAAAACTCTAATAGCAAGATACTTGGATGGTTAAGTAGTATAAAGCAACTTCAAAAAAAACGTAGTATAAAGCAAGATCGATCAAACCTGTGGAAAATTAGGCACGGTGAAATCTTCGTCACGGATGACCAAAGCCTGTAGAAGCTCTTCCCTCTGCTTGCGGTTGTCAAACATTACCTGCCAGCACTCATCGATTGAATTTCAACGCATGAAAAAACAAAACTAGAGGTAGCTAGGTTAAACGTACAGATAAAAAGAAGATGATGAAAATGTACCTCCAAATAGTGTCTGTAGATCCAATCAGGAAGGTGAGGAAACTCGTAGGCAGCCACTTCATACATGTTTCTCACTCCTTTGACCGAGTCGGGAAGCAAGTAGTCCGACCACCGTGAGAACCCAATCCTCCCAAGTCCGGCGTCGCTAACGGACTTGGTCAAAGCCAAAACGGAGCAAGTCACAACAACTGCCTCAACCATATCAGGGTACAGCTCCGCCATCTTAAACGCCACCATGCCTCCGTAGCTCAACCCCACAAGGGTGCACCTCTTAACCCCAAGCTTCCTCAAACCCTTGGCGACACACTCGGCTTGGAACTCCGGTGACCGGTCAGGTTTATCGGTGATGGATCCGCCGAAGAAGATGAAATCCGGTACGTAGACGGCGTAGTCTCTGGCGAGAGATAGGACTTGGAATTGCCATGTTATGATGCCGTCAACTGCAAACCCGTGAAGGAAGACCACGGCTGGCTTCGACTTCTTCGATTCGGTTTCAGTAGGAACCCAGAAGTTCATTACAGTTCCTGGTTCGATCTCTAGGGTTTGTGGTCTTACTCCGGCTAGCTTCATTACTCCATGCAAGATGGGTTGGCATATTGCGAAAATGTTGCCCATCTCTCACCTTCCTTCGTAAGTTTTGGCAGCAGTATCAGACTCGGATACAAGTTATTGGCAAAGTTGCAGAAGCAAAGAATTTAAGAAGGAAGAAAATATGGAGACGACTAATATGTTTGATCCCGCCGGTAGAAGTTGACTAAATAATTTCATACCATGTAATGGGGTCAATTAACTGATCCAAATTATTTAACGGTTTGGATATTTACTATTTCAGCGTCCCAAATTGGAGCTACCCCACAAAGGTTAATGGATCTCTCACTCTTTCGGCTCATACACTGATCAAGTTCTTGCGTTTAATTGCCTAAAGAATAAGGCTCTGTTGATTTTGAGTCTGTTTAAGGTTTTGATTGTAGCTGCCAAAAAAAAGTTTTGATTGCATTTTCTGATCGTTTTCTTTTTGGGTCCTTACTGTATCTGAGTTGATGTGGGTTTCTATGTCTGTGTAGAATTCAAAGAGTGTACACTCAGACTCGCCCAGACGGTGTTCGACGTAATGCATGACAGAGGAACCAAACACCAGTGAGTGAGAATCAACACATCCATTTGGACTTTTATCTTTCTCTTAGATATGATAATGCAAATTGAGGAGAAAATGCTAGTTACTTGGTCTATTCTATTTTTCAGGTGAAAAAGGAGATTTTTTTTTGTTAACAGTAGCTTTTCCTTGTGTCCACTGTAGTTTTCTATTTCGTTGGGAGTAGTTTTTGTGGTGTTGTTAGTAGGTTTATATTTCACCGGTAGGTTTATCACCATCACCATCATAAAATGACGAATTTTGTTACGCACACATGTATGATATGCATATACAACTATAAGAGAGACGACTTGTAGCTAAAAAGGGACAACATATGCAGCCGACAGTGGTGGGTTTTGGAAAATTTGTCTCAAACGGCAAATTATGCATATTTGCAGAATTTCCTATAAAATCAATGACGAAAAAGTTTTATTTTTACTATAATAAAGCGAGACGTAAAAAGTTTTATCAAATTGTGAACTGTCGAATCTATTTTTATAATCGCCAACTCTTATAAATAAGGAGTTCATGGTTGTAGGATCGTGAGAAGAAACAATTGAAAAGAAAATATATCTACAATCAGAAAAGAAAGAGCGAGATAACCACCCCAATAATCTTGGGGGTCCTACACGCACAATGCGCGGGTTTTAAAAGTAAATTTTTATATAAATATTCTCTGTTTTTGATAACTACAAGAGAATATGAGAGAATGAGAGACACGACTACACAAGACCCAAGTCTCATTAATTAAATTAGATTTTAAGATTTTCTCTTTTCCTTTTTTATTTGAGTGACGTAGTAATAGCCTTTTCGGTTAGATTTGATTCATCGGCAACCCTTTTTCAGTTAGGTCCTAATCTAAACTTTCTACTTAGGAAGTAAGGTTCAAAGTTTTTGGCCATACCGCCTAAAACTATTACAACTTTAGGCATACATGTCTTTTAACGTGCTTTGATATGAATAATTTGTCAAGATGATAGTTCGGTGCTTAGTTGCCATTCTCCTAAACCCTAAAACCCAAAACTTTACCCTGCAACTATGGAGGCAGCATTTAGCCTCTCTTCAAAGCCATATCTAGCTAGCACCACATCGCAAACCTCATGTTGTAATCACCCAATCTAGCCCAAAGATTTTCTCCAATATCTCTTCCTAGCAATCGTTATGATTTAGAGAAGTCAATTAGATTGTTCAACGGGCACCGATCAACTACAATAAAGCAAGGCGTAAAAAGCTTCATCAAATTGTGAATTACAGAATCTACCTTTATATTCGGCAACTCTTATAAATAAGTGACCCGTCGCGTAACCGGGGTTAAACTAAGCTCACAATTTATTACCCTGCAACGATGTTAGTAGTATAGCTCAAGTAGGGATCGTTCAAGCCGGGTATCGAAACAAATATTATTAACACTAGAGTTGGGCAAAAAAACCGATTTCAAAAAAAAACCAGACCGTACCGGCAAGACCGACCGATTCAGGCTGGTCTTTTTCCCAGACTCATAAATGGGGGATTTATAAGGTGGTTCGAAACATAAAGAAAAGAAGTAAAATATTTACATACATCGGTCAATCAATACTCAAGCAAGCCAAGAAGAATACCATTCATATTTTGAACAATACAAAACTAGAGGCGGACCAAAGATACCCCAAAATTTCAAAACCCTAATTGAATGATCTGAAAGAATCGCGAGTGACAATGTCGGATGACATGCTTATTATTGGCAGTTCAGTCCTTATTATTGGCAGTTCGGTCCCGGGCCCTAGAATTCTTAAACACAAAAGCTGAACCGGTATGGTACCCTACTAACCCTAGTATGAGTATTGAACTATTGACTAAGTAGTGTCTGCCGAAAAATATTTTCCAAAACCTCACAGTCACACTCGCACAGACCACAGGCATCTCTGCCTCTCTGGGCTCTCTACCTCTACTCCCTTTGTGGCTCTGTCCCTCAGGCCTCTACTCCCTGTTCCCTCAGTCCCTAAGGCCTCAGCCCAAAGGCTCCACAGACGTCTCTGGTCAGCCCTCTACTACGTCGTTGTCGCCTTGTCCACCTTGGCGCCTCGGCCTTCCTCAATCTTCTTCTCTCGTTCAGTTTTCAAATCTTTCATCCATTCATCTCTAGTCCCCTGAAGATTCTCCCAAATTTGAAGAGTTTAAGGTACGACTATGTTTGTTGGGTGTTTCAGTGTTTGTGTTTTTGCTAAGAATTATTTCGATATCAGTTTAATTCGATGATAATTGGGTGTGGGTTTATATTATAAGAAGGTTTCTAGATCATGCAAATGATGCAATGGGTATTTGTTTGATGTATTATTCGATAATATGGTGGGAATCAGTTGAATCAAAATGCTACAAATTAAATGCCCACAACTTGTTCGATCAAATGCCTCAGTCAATTTCTATGGTATACGAGTCTAATTAAAAGCATTGGTCTATTCTCTAATGAACTGTCTTTGGTTTGTCTGTCTCTATACATGTTGTAAAGTTGTGAGGGTCAGTTTGGTTAGATTAAAATGATGAATCATTAAACTGTTTATGTTTTGATTACATTTGGTTTTTTGTTTGTGAAATAACTGTTTGGATCAGAATTTATATCCAGATTATACTTGCATGCATTGCAGATTAATCTTTGTTGTTGTCTTCTAGTTCTTGCTGTTTGGCTGAATTGGCACAGTTGCTGAGTTGACTTGTTTCAGGTGCAAGGTGAAGCAGTGAAGACTGAATTACTGCTACATGTTTTGATTTTCTACATGAATGAATTCTGCTACTTTTGTTAATTTGGTTGGTACTTGGTTTAGTTGGTTATGTACTTTTGCTTTGCAGCTTTTCTTGTACGTTGTAATGGACAAATGGTACTTAAGTACTTAATTTGGTTGGACTGTAACTCAGTATCAGGCAAGAAGCAACCATTCAGTGATTTCAATTTCAATTTTCAGTCTCTCTAGAGTGGACAGGAACGGCCCGTACAAACCCAGTTCGGTCTTTGACCGGTCCTAGGAAAAATGTCACCAGGTTCAGGCTTTCACCGGTCCTTAACTCTGCATTCCTGAAAGCCGGCCCGGACTTGTTGCAACCGGCCCGGGCCCAGACCCGGGTCCTGAAAAAAATGGGCCGGTCCCGGCCTGAGCCTAGCCCTAATTAACATGTAATAACGTCACCTATCATATTAACAAGCATGTTTTATGAATTCTTAGCCCTAATAAATAATCTAGAAAGAAACAACTTAGTGTATGAATCAGTCTAAATTTACCTTAGCACGTGAAATCGCAACCTAGAATACTACTATGGCTGAGGCAGCCTCTAAGGATTGGTTTTGATGCATAAATTCATGAAAACAAAACAAATACATAAGAATATCAAAACCTACTGCCCTAAATCATTAAACTAATTCAAAACATGTACAAGATCATACAACACAATATAAACATCATCATTGAATCTGAAACATGTTCATTGTATAAAACCAAAATAAAACTAAGAATTCATTACAAAATCATAAACTATATGAGAAGTACAAAGCCATGATAGAGTCACACTTTAAAAACCTTCGAAGAGATTCGACAAAGGTAGTGAAAATCGAATGGAAGATGGATGGAGATTTTTAAGGTTTCAGTGGTGGTGCGGCTGTGTATTTCTAGAAAATACTTGGGCAGGGTTTCGGCAAAGCTTATATGAATGGTGAGATGATTCTTTTCTGCCCTCTTAACCCCAAAAAGGTTTAGGTTTTCCTTCTTGATCTTGATATTGCTTGGCCTGCAAGACTTGATGATTCTAGAGGCTTCTTAATCTTATAATTCTTCATTAGACTCCCCTTCATTGACTAGGCTTCATAGATCAGCTGCTTTGCTTCCCTAAGTCCATCAGGAACACTTCTTATCGGCGGCGGCAGGTTGCTCTGTTTTGGCAGTCTGACCTTCCGTCACTAATTCAGGCATAACTCCCTCCAGAAAATAGATATGTATGCGATTCAAAATGTTGAGGAAACTAGACTCACACATCGTTCCGTGCATTTATGGTACATCTCCTAATTCCTTGTGAGTCATCCTGACGAAATTCTGGAAGTTAGGTGATGTGCCAAGGAAATTTTTGTTTTCTGCTGAAATTACATGCTCTCGCCCTCTCCATGTTACTGCCTGTTTTATTGCCTTCTATATCTCCAATTTTCTTGATTCTCTCTTCCATGAACTCTTCTACATGTGACCTAAGTATCAGAGAAGTTAAATCAATTTATGACAATGCAAAAGTTTTACAAAATCATCAAAACATGTCAAGACCCCAAACTGAACCGGATTCTTGTTATTTCATATAACACATAGTCAAATTATGTATAAATCCTCTATGTTTAACACGTTTTCATCCTTATACAACCAAAGACTCTGGACCCAACAATATGACTCGATTTTACACAAATAAGGGTTAAACAAAGTACAAATAGAGACATAAACATGTTAAGACCGTAGCACTTTGTGCTTCTATCAAACTACCCCACACTTATACTTTGCTAGTCCCTTAGCAAAACTAAATACAAGACTCTACTACTACTGCCCCTAAAACACTTTGTCTCAAAATCTTTATCATGCATAGCTTTCAAGTTTAAGCATTCGAATGTAAGCTCAAAAATTTCAAGCGTCATGAACATGCTTCAAGTTATAAGAAGTGAGAATAATAAGCATGAACCACATCAAATAGATTCGATTCTCCTCATTTGACATACTCTCTTCTTTTTACTCGATCATGGTATTCACTCAATAGTATACGCAAGAGAAAAGATAGTAAGGAGACAAATAGCATGCATATTTCATCAAACAAAATTACTTTGTGAATTTGCTTTTGAGAAAAAACTCATATAACAACTATATGCACCAATGGACCAAAACCATAAGCTCAACTCTTGAGAAAATCTCTACAAATAAAAGTTTGTCATCTTAAGAATCATGAACTCAACAAAGGTTATAATAGGGCTCGGCTAAGGTATAACGTTTATGGATTTTTCTGAGATTAAAAGCGTCACCAAGACTTAGCAAGCTCCAAACTCTTTATGACTTCAAAATAAAGGGTCAAATTTCATTTTGTTAGACCCAAACATCATTCTTAACTCCTTAAAGCATCATGAACCTGAACAAAGGTCACATATTACAATCTTTGACCTTCAAATACACACAAACTCTAAATTCAAAATACTTTCTTTTGTAGTGTGACGTCCCTTTCTTTTATTTGGTTTTGATCTGATTTTCATTCTCTTTTTTTTCTTCTTTTTTTCATGTAGGTTTTGGTACACACAATTTTTACATAAGTTCACCTCACACTTGTTTCTTAACATCACACAAACATAACTCCACACTGAATGTAAGTTTTTCCAAGTCTTGATAACAAGGTAAATTATATAAATATTCTAAGCAAGGGAATTTTATGAAGGAGATGAAAGAAAAGACTCAATGTAGGCTCAAAGGGGTCACCTAAGGGGTCTCACGACAGGCACAAATAGGCACATGCTTTCGTTGGCTTTGATGGTAATCCTAATGAGATCTTTTCAATCCTTTTCAAAATGAAGACATGTTATTATATAAAAGTTTCAAAAATCATACAAGTGCAAGTTCTAGTAAATTTTTTAGTCCATTAAAAAGCTATGACACATAGTTATTGAATATGCAAAGAATGAAGAGGTTTTAGAGTAAGAAATCGAAAAATTTTCAATGAATCACTCATGAAGAAAGCATTAAGGCACAAAAGATCATATATGTTGTTATGAACAAAAATCAAACAAGACATGCATACTTCACAATCAATAAAATCTCAAATGTTTATACAAATCCACATTATTCATGAAACTCACAATTTCTTCTTTAATTAAATGTCAAACCATTATCTATGCATCAAAGACACAATCACCCTAGACAGGGACATCGTAAGACTCAAACAAAAACACAAACACACAAAACAAAAATTAAAAATAACAATAATTTTATGAAACCGATTTTCTGATTTTTTACGATTTTTTATCTTTTTGTTTTCTTTGCATGACACGAAATTTAAATATAACTCAAAACACAAACATGTTGACATGTAATTTAAATATAACTCAAAACACCAACATGATGACATGCAATCTTACCCTACATTTAGAAAATTACATTGTCCTCAATGTCAAACCCCAAAATAATTTTGTAATTCCCTAAGCATGCTTCAAAGTCACACGAAAAACATATATGCAATTCAACCAATAAAAGTAGAGGGATAGGAAATATTCAAACACTCGTTGATGGTTCCTCCACAGCTACGGTTGAAATGGGTTGTCTCCCATGCAGCGCTTAATATTTATAGTCTCTTAGCCTAGACTCTTCATGTGTTCATTCTCCTCTTGATGCATCATCCACGTTGGTTTCCTCAATGGTGTGCTTTGTGAAGTGCTCATAGTAAGGCTTGAGTCGATGTCTATTCACTTTGAAAACCTTACTAGTTATTGTGCTTTGGATTTCTACAGCTCCATGAGGAAACACATTAGTAACAACAAAAGGACCAATCCAACGTCAACGAAGCTTACCTAGAAAAAGTTGAAGCTTGTATTGAATAAGAGAACTTTTTGGCCAACTTCAAACTTCTTCCCTCGAATCATCTTGTCATAATAAGCCTTTGTCTTTTCTTTCTAAATCCAAGCGGCATCATAGGTTTCATTCCTTATCTCTTCAAGGTCGTTGAGTTGGAGCTTTCTATGTAGGCCAGCCGTATCTTTGTCCATGTTAAAGGTCTTCACGGCACACCATGCCTTGTGCTCTAACTCCATATGTAAGTATGCTTTCCCATATGTTAGCCGTAAAGGTGACATCCCAATAGGCGTCTTATACGATGTCCTATAGGCCAACATTGCGTCGTCTAAACGATCACTTCAATCCTTCCTTGTAGGTACTACGGTTTTCTCTAAAATTTGCTTGATCTCTCGATTCGTTACCTCAGTCATTCCACTAGTTTGAGGGTGATATGGCTTGGATACCGTGTGAGTGACTTCATACTTCTTGAGCAAAGCCTCTGTGGTGGGGTTGCAAAAATGTGAACCTCTATCACTTATCACAACTCTTGGAACTCCAAACCTAGAAAAGATGTTAGTTCTCAAGAAATATGCAATAAACCTTCATCTGAATTCGAGCTGGTCATTTAGACCTTCATCCGGATTTGAGCTGGTCATAGACTATGAAGTAAATAAAAATGGTTACTAGTAGCCCAGGGAGTCTCATAGTATGATCAGACCCCTCCTCCCACTTATTTACTATTATTTCAACCAATGTGTTTCCGTATTGAATTACCTCATGTTATTATCTAATTTGGAAAAATTTATATATGGCGTGCATAATGGTTTCTCATAAATTCCTGGGAGAGCATTAAAGAAATTTGTCTTTACATATTTGATTTTTGTCCACTCACACTAATGTTTTTAAATGTTTTCCCCTGGGCCATTCGTTTTCAAATACCCAGTGTTGTAGGGTTCCTGAGAGGAGGTCGCGCGTACCGAAGTCGAGGCATAGTCAATTAATCCGTTGTTGCTCGCATATTGATTTAGGTATAACTTCCATATAGACTGCTCTGGTTACCCTAACTTAGATAGTTGAATAGGCAGTGAAGCGTATATGTGACTTGGGAAGCAGGATGGTTCCAGGAGTTGGGGGTTGATTTAAATTATTCATGAAAGTGCTGACTTGGTTTGTAGGAAGGATTGTCCATTTCAAAGGGGTTTCGGTAAGAAATTCTCTTGAGGTGGTTCCCGCAGGATTTATTTCGGGTTAAAGAGGTTTAACCTAGGATGGGTCCTGACAAAATGTGCATTTTCTGTATCTTTAATGATGGTGAATCAGTAGAACAAAAAAAAGTGGAACGGAGAAGATAAAAGAGGAGAACCATAAACAACGTCGTTTCGTTAATGTCATTTATTGTCGGCATCATTTATTTTCATTTGCTGCGTTGGACATGTTCTTCACCATTGGATTTCCAATGGACGGTTGAGATATAAAGTCAAGGATAACAAAGGATAAGGATCAGCCAAGGAGAGGATCCTGATTCTAAGAGTGAAAATCGTGTTTGGTTCCTGTGTCCCTTGGCTACTTGATACGAAAATCCACAAACCTTGTGCTTCACAAAGATTTGGATCAGTGTGAGCAAAACAATAAAAAAAAATCTGCCGAGCCTAATCAGATGCGTCTGCCAAGAAAAATGCTGAAATCAACGCCATCCAAGATGGCGATGTGATGCCAGAGACCCAACTGCAATCACCATCATGTGTTGTCTGAAAGCAATGAGAAAATGCAACATGTCCTACTGATTGTACAAGCCCAGAAGGCACATGATCCCGGATTTAAGTGATACCTGGTCCAGTGTCACATTCATCCAATCCAGGCATTAAATTCAACAAATCTCATATGCATCATCCAAGATAAGTTCTTAAAGAGCAAGAAATATACCAGACAGCAGATTTATCCGGCTGGCTGCCCGGAGCAGCATCGCCATCATAGTTTCCAGAAAAAGAACTGAGAAGTCACAAAACTAGCAATATAGGGAGACGTGTCTTCATTGATCAACTACCGTGTTGGAAGTTTTACTAGTGGTTAGTTTGCATACGCCTTTCTTTGAATGAAAGAAACATACATATACATATGCTTTACCAAGGGCCTGCAGAAAATCATAGTAATCACAGTGCTACTGCATTTGGAGTAAACATTTTCTGCTATATATCACGGAAATCAGGCTGCTCAATTAAATTGAGCACAGTAAATGAGATACATATCTTGATATGAATTACCAGATAACATATAACATGCTTAATTGCTTAGTGAATCAAATAGTAAAGAGGAGAAAAACCTATTTCTTTGGGGACAGAAAAATAACATTATGAATTGACAATGTATCAATGTTTCCTTCCTTTGAATGGAGTACCAAACCAAATTGTGGTTGAGCACGGCTAGAGTACAATCTGCACCGGATAGCTATCAATGCAATCTTCCCATGGACCACTGGGAGAAGGTTTTACATTCTGGAGAGCCTCCCAGACAGCACTATTGCACTTGAAACCGCTTCCAAATGCAATCTGCCAGACACGGTTCCCCTTTTGCATCCTCCCTTTTGCCTCAGTGTAAGCCAACTCATACCAAATCGAACTTGACGAGGTGTTACCAAACCTGTGGAGTGTCATCCGAGACGACTCAACATGAACTGGCAGAAGATGCAAATTCTTCTCAAGCTCATCAATCACAGCCCTTCCACCAGCATGTATGCAGAAATGATCAAAAGCAAGCTTGAAATCTGGGATATAAGGTTTGACTTTGGCATTGAACAACTTTGCAACCAAAGTAGCAAAGAAGAGAAGCTGCTCACTTAGAGGCAGAACAAGGGGACCCAATGTTGTGATGTTAGTCTTAAGAGCTCCACCAGCAATTGCCATGAGTTCCTTAGACAAAGAAACCCCAGTTTTGCCAATATCATCCTGCTCTTGATAAACACACTTAAAGGCCTTATCATCAGCTCCCTTGTGAGTCCTCACAACATGAACAAGCTTATACTTAGCTCGACGCCTATCCAATGACTTATTCGTTAGCAAAACCGCAGACCCACCAACACGAAACAAACAATTTGGTATCAACATGGATTTCTTGTTCCCAAAGTACCAATTCTGAGTGATATTCTCAGTGCTCACAACAACTGCATATGTATTCCTATGAACTTGCAGCATGTCCTTGGCAAGATCAACAGCTATAACTCCAGCACTACACCCCATTCCCCCCAAATTAAAACTCCTAATGTTACCCCTCAACTTATACTTATTAACAATCATAGCAGACAATGAAGGAGTTGGGTTAAACAGGCTACAATTCACAACAAGAATCCCAATGTCCTTAGGCTTAACATTTGTATTAGCAAACAGATTATCCAATGCACCAAAAATCACCTGCTCTGCCTCCTCACGCGCCGCCGCCATCGTCGGCCTCGGCGGAATTGAATGCATTGCTTCAGGAAGATAAGTCTCCTCTCCAAGGCCAGACCTCTCAAGAATCTTGCGCTGAAACTCGAGGGAGGACTCATCAAAGTCCCCAGTCAACCTTGAATGGTCCATAAACTTCTGGTGTTTCACTTTCAAATGGTCTGGGGCCTTGTAACAGGAATAGTCCACGAGGTAAACGGATCTGGGTCGGGTCATAATGTAGACAGTGGATCCGAAAACGAGAACAGCAGAGAAAACGATGACACTGACCAGATTGTACTGGAGTTGGAGCCAAAGCTGGTGAATGTCATCTGGGTTCATCTGGGAGGCTTCAATTACAATGAGCGCCATTAGAGGAATCACGCAGAGCTTCAGAAGATTGGTTATCACGTAATGGTAACCCAGCTTCACATACTTCAAGTTGACACTGTTCAAGAAATCTGGAAGTCTACGGCCCTGATGGATCTGAATATTCTGAGCTCCACCATGGTCAACAGACTCAGAGCTCATGATTGGGTTTCTGGAAAACTCAAGCAAAATTACAAAGTACTGGATTCAGTGAAGTGGGTTTTGATCGGAAGGGTTTATATAGGGAGCAGAGCGCAGTGTACATGAAGTATACGGATCGGAATGGGTCGGGTCAGGGTTTTTTCAAGGACTGGTTGATACAACAACTACGGCGAGATGATGAAGAGTGAGAGAGGTTTAAGAAGGGGTTGGTCTGCTTGCCATTGCTAACCCGTCTCTGTTAGGTCTAAGATTTAGGAGGAAGAAGGAAACCAGAAGAAAGGGAACAGAAAAAAATTAGGGACGAGTATGGGGGCTTTTGGGGCTGGAAGCTTCAAAGGGATTTCCCCGCACGTCTTTGCAGTTTGGAACTGAGCCGAGAAATGAGCAGGTCATGTAGTACACGCTCAGTCCTCACCTTCCAAATATAGAGCAATACGTCTGTGTGCTATGTTACAAATATGTACATCTAGCAAATTTGATGCAACTCTTATGATTTAGAACGCCAAGTTGATCTTATTCTAGGGGAAAGTTCATAAAGTTTGTACACAAATTCTCATTGTAGTTGTAATGGGATGATGTAATATTGTAGAATTTTGAATTGATCGTGTTATTATGTAATCTTATTAGCTAAATGATTTGTTTTCTTATTTTTGTATACGAAAGTGGTAACGTATAACGATCAAATTGCTTTTTCTATGGTAGACAAGTAAATTTTTGGTGACGGGTAGATGGCGGTTGGAGGTGAGATTGGTCGGTTTGTTAAGTTGCAATCTTGGAATAGGTTATGAAGTTTAGGAGTTTCAGTTTTCATTCTAGTTTCGCAGCTCCAACCGTTATGACATACATACAAACTTGTTTACTTACTTACCTTAACTGAACAACTTTTCAAAAATGATTGCAAGAATATGCACTGTTTCTGTGTTGATGATCTTTCTTCTCTTCAGAAAGTTTTATAACTGAGAATGTGCTTTAGAGTAAGTCTATGATGCATCTACGTAGCTAAAGACTAAGCTTTATATAGCATTCTCAATCTTCCGTCTCATCTTATGTATTCTCACATTTCTCTTTGTCTCTCATAGTCTCACTCTCTCTCTCTTTATCTTTATAATTGGACAAGTTGTAAATTTGGTCTCACTAGCTATCATTTTTTTGCACCGACAAGTTTTGCAAATCTATAATGAGTTTGTCATCTAGATTCTCAGTCCTCTATCTCTCTCATCTATATAAATGTCACATTTCTCTCTATGTCTCTCTCTTTCATATTGAATATTGGCTTTATCTTGAAGGTGGACCAAAACTCATTGGAAGCCCATCTTGATCACGTGGGCTATACTATGTCTAGGTTAATTAGGAAATCCATATATGCATGTATTCTAGCCTAACTAGGATTAGATATATATATATATATATATAGGTGCTGCCGTCAATGACTAGAGGCAGAGAGATAGAGAGAAATCGTTTAACCTAGAGCAGAGCTATCTTTCTCTATCAGCAGAGAACGTATAGCATTGGGGTTTTGGGTGGTCGAGAGTTTTGTCATAAAGCTCTATTGTATTCTCTCCAATTGTTATAGTGGAATTCTTTGCCGGCTTCGAGAGTGGACATAGCTCAATCACATTGATTGGGTGAATCACTATAAATCTTGTGTTCTTGTCTTCTATTTTCTTTACCGTTCTTCGATTATCCAAATTGTTCCATATCAATATTGTCGTTTGTTTACGCTTCCGCATAACAAACTGGTATCAGAGCCAGGTTCTGATTTGGGAGTTGATTATTGATTGGAAATCATGAGTGACGGTGAAGGTGCTGAAGTTGATAAGAAGAAGAAAGGGACAGAGTCTACACATGCTAAGCCATCTGTTGGCAATTTCAAATTTGAAGTTGAGAAGTTCGATGGAACAAATAATTTTGGTATGTGGCAGTGTGAGATGATGGATGTCTTGTGTCAACAAGAATTGGATATAGCTCTCGAAGAGAAACCAGCAGATATGACCTAGGCGCAGTGGAAGCAGATTAATAAGTGGGCTTGTGGTTCTATCAGATTATGTCTTGCAAAGAGTGTGAAATTCTTTATCATGAAGGAAACTTCAGCAAAGGATATGTGGAAGAAATTGGAGGACCAGTACATGATCAAGAGTGCTGAAAACCGCTTTCACCTGAAGAGAAGGCTTTTCCGATTCAACTACAGACAAGGTATTTCTATGTCTGAACACATCAGTGATTTCAATAAGATACTTGCAGATTTGGTTAATTTGGATGTGCAAATTAATGATGAGGATAAAGCTTTATGTTTGCTTAATTCTCTTCCTGACGAGTATGAGCATTTGATTACAACTTTGCTGCATGGAAAGAATGAAGTGCAGTTTGATGATGTGTGTAATTCATTGATTAATAATGAATGTCGGAAGAAGGAGAAGCAGTTGCAAAGGGGTTCAGGTGGTGAAGCACAAGTACTTGTTGCAAGAGGCAGATTAGAAGATAGAAAGTTTGGTGGAAATCGAGGTAAGTCGCGTTCCAAGTCAAGAGCTAAATTTCCTGCAAAAGATGAGTGTGTTTTTTGTCGTCAAAAGGGTCATTGGAAGAAAGATTGTCCCAAGTTGAAGACTAGAGACAAGAAGGGTTCTGAAGTAAATATGGCAAAATTTGAAGATGATGATGACTTTGGTTTTGCATTGAGTTGTTCTTCGGTTTTCGAAGATTTTGAAGATGATGAGATCGATTTGGCTCTAGCAAGTTCACCTACACGTGATTATTCTAATCAGTGGATTATGGATTCGGGTTGTACTCACCACATGTGTCCCAACAGGGAATGGTTCTCTTCTTTGAGGGAATTTAATGGTGGAGTAGTTCTTATGGGAGATGATAGTCCTTGCAGAACTAAAGGGATTGGTACAATTCGTCTCAAGATGCATGATGGGGTTGTTAGAAAATTGACTAATGTTCGGTATGTTCCGAACTTGAAGAAAAATCTGATCTCTTTGGGTACTTTGGAATCAAAGGGGCACACAATTACTTTGAAGGATGGTGTTGCTAAAGTTGTTTCTGGTTCACTTGTTTTGATGAAGGGTACTAGAGAAAGAAACTTGTATTTTCTACAAGGGAGTACTGTGACAAGTGAGACGGCAGTTTCTGAGACTGCAGATGATGCAGACACTACCAGATTATGGCATATGCGTCTTGGTCAAGCTGGTGAGAAAGCAATGCAGAAATTAGTGAAGCAAGGCTTATTGAAAGGTGCAAAGACTTGCAAATTGGAATTTTGTGAACACTGTGTTTTGGGTAAGCAGACTAGAGTTAAATTTGGCACCGCAGTCCATCAGACTAAAGGAGCTCTAGACTATGTTCACACAGATGTATGGGGACCTACCCAAACAGCATCTAAAGGAGGTATGCATTATTATGTCTCTTTTGTTGATGACTTCTCTAGAAGAGTATGGGTGTACACCATGAAGCATAGAGATGAAGTCTTAGATATATTTGTGAAGTGGAAGAAGATGATTGAGACTCAGACCGGTCGGAAAATTAAGAGGCTCAGGTCAGATAATGGTGGTGAATATAAATCTGATCCGTTCTTCAAATTATGCGAAGATGAGGGCATTGTGAGACACTTCACAGTTAAAGGGACACCGCAGCAGAACGGGGTGGCAGAGCGTATGAATAGGACTTTATTGGAGAAAGTCAGATGTATGTTGTCTAATGCTGGTTTAGGCAAGGAGTTTTGGGCTGAGGCAGTCACATATGCAGGTCATCTAATTAATAGATTGCCATGTTCTGCAATTAAGGGTAAAACTCCCATGGAGGTATGGTCTGGTAAACCTGCTACTGATTATAGTTATCTTCATATTTTTGGTTGTCCTGCTTATTTTCATGTCAGAGAAAGCAAGCTTGATCCAAGGGCCAAGAAAGCAATATTCTTGGGATTTAGTGATGGTGTTAAAGGGTTCAAGCTTTGGTGTCTGGATGAGAAGAAAATTGTTGTGAGCAGAGATGTTACTTTTGATGAAGCAATTATGGTTGATCATAATAAGCAGAAAATTTCTGAAGAGCAGAGAAAGACCAAAGAGAACTTGCAGCAGGTGGAGGTTCAGAGAAAAGTTGTTGAAACTCCAGTTGATCTAGTGAGTCCTACAGTTGAGTCAGATGATTCAAATAATAAGGACATAAATGTTGAAGTAGAGGCTCCAACGCAAGAGCCTACACAACAAGACGAACCTATTGCATCGAGAAAGGGAAAAAGGAATGCTCCAAAGCCAGCTTGGCTTAATGATATGGTGACTTATGCACTTCCCATTACTGAAGAAGAAATTCCTACTACCTATGAAGAAGCTGTCGTACATGCATATTATGTTGAGTGGGAGAAAGCTATGGGTGAGGAGATGAACTCTCTTTACAAGAATAAAACGTGGGAGGTGGTTCAGTTACCGCATGGGAAGAGAGCAATTGGTTGTAAATGGGTGTTTGCTAAAAAGGAAGGATCATGGTACAAGGCTAGATTGGTAGCTAAAGGCTACGCACAAAAGGAAGGAATTAACTACAATGAGGTATTTTCTCCTGTTGTTAAGCATTCTTCTATTCGTATTTTATTAGCCTTGGTTGCTCAATATGATCTTGAGTTGGCACAGCTTGATGTGAAAACTGCTTTTCTACATGGAGAATTAAAAGAAGAAATTTACATGACCCAACCGGAAGGATTTAAGGTTGCTGGTAAGGAAAATTGGGTTTGTAAATTGCAGAGATCTTTATATGGATTGAAACAGTCTCCAAGGCAGTGGTATAGGCGGTTTGATAAGTTCATGTCAGGTCAGAAGTACACCAGGAGTCATTATGATCCATGTGTTTATTTTCGCAAGCTACAGAATGGGACCTTCATTTATTTGCTCTTATATGTTGATGACATGTTAATTGCATCTAAGAGCAAGGTGGAGATAGAGAAATTGAAGTCACAATTGAGTAGTGAATTTGAGATGAAGGACTTGGGAGAGGCTAAAAAGATTTTGGGCATGGAAATTGAGAGAGATAGATCAAGAGGCAGAGTTTGTTTGTCACAGAAGCAATATTTGAAGAAGGTACTACATCGGTTTGGCATGGATGATAAAACTAAACCTGTAAGTACACCTCTTGGCTCTCATTTTAAACTTGATGCTACTATGTCTCCTAGCACAGATGATGAGAAGCAATATATGACTAAAGTTCCTTATGCCAGTGCTGTTGGTAGCTTGATGTACTGTATGGTGTGTACTAGACCTGATATTTCACAGGCTGTAAGTATGGTGTGCAGATATATGCATAATCCAGGTAGAGGCCATTGGCAAGCTGTGAAGTGGATTCTACGGTATATTTTTGGTACTGTAGATGTTGGATTAGTATTTCAGCAGGATAAGATGAGTCAATGTGTTGTTGGATATGTGGACTCTGATTACGCAGGTGATTTGGATAAGAGTCGGTCTACTACAGCTTATGTGTTTACTCTTGCTAGTGGACCGGTGAGTTGGAAGTCGAACTTGGAGCATACAATTGCTTTGTCGACTACAGAAGCTGAATATATAGCAGCAGTAGAGGGTGCAAAAGAAGCAATTTGGCTTCGTGGTTTGCTTGAGGACTTGGGACTTATTCAAGAATATGTGGATATTCATTGTGATAGTCAAAGTGCTATTCATTTAGCAGAGAACCAGGTTACTCATGCACGTACTAAACATATTCGTGTCAGATATCACAAGATTCGTCAAATGGTGGAGGATGGTGACATTCAACTCCTCAAGATTGTGACTGAAGATAATCCTGCAGATATGTTGACAAAGCCAGTTCCATTCAGCAAGTTCAAGCATTGCTTGGACTTGATTGGTGTTTGTAAAGTTTGAAGATCCCTACGGGGATATCGGAGCGGCGAATGGTTTGAATTTCTACTATGGAGGATTTGTATCAAGTTAAAGCCAAGGTGGAGATTATTGAATATTGGCTTTATCTTGAAGGTGGACCAAAACCCATTGGAAGCCCATCTTGATCACGTGGGCTATACTATGTCTAGGTTAATTAGGAAATCCATATATGCATGTATTCTAGCCTAACTAGGATTAGATATATATATATATATATATATATATATATATATATATATATATATATATATATATATATATATATATGCTGCCGTCAATGACTAGAGGCAGAGAGATAGAGAGAATCGTTTAACCTAGAGCAGAGCTATCTTTCTCTATCAGCAGAGAACGAATAGCATTGGGGTTTTGGGTGGTCGAGAGTTTTGCCATAAAGCTCTATTGTATTCTCTCCAATTGTTATAGTGGAATTCTTTGCCGGCTTCGAGAGTGGACATAGCTCAATCACATTGATTGGGTGAACCACTATAAATCTTGTGTTCTTGTCTTCTATTTTCTTTACCGTTCTTCGATTATCCAAATTGTTCCATATCAATATTGTCGTTTGTTTACGCTTCCGCATAACATTTCACATCTCTATAATGGAACAAGTTGTAAAGTTGGTCTCACTCTCATCTTTTTGGACTGACATATTTTGCAAATTCATTGTGTATCTCTCATTCAAATCATGGGTCATATATATGTGTATATATTTTATATCTATAATTTGGCAGAACAACTTGTTCTCATATTGTTTGGAATAAATATGTTATATATTTTTACTGTCGATAACTGACTCATGTTTGGAGTCACATCTTTCTCTATGTTTCTCATCCTTATAATTTAGCAAGTTAGTTTTTAAATAGTGGTTTGATTCGATCTCTTAAGCTTATGTAGATTTGATGTATCTAAATACGATCATATGTATATGAAATCTAGCTATATTCATTGGTTTTTCTCATGACCTGATGCAATAGCTAATTACTTCATTGGGATACACCTCGAGGGAATTATTTGTTTTCCGAATATCACTCGAGCACTCGAGCCTCACTCTTCATTGGAAATATAGGATATACCCAGATTTTCCTCGAGACCCTCACTCTTCTCTTCCGGATATCACTCCAGACCCTCAATCTTTATTGGAATATACCTTGAGGGAATTACTTCTCTTCCAATCCCCGGATATCACTCGAGGCCCTCACTCTTGATTTAGATATCACTTGAGAAAATTACTCATCTCTCGAATATTTGTGGAGCTTGAGATTATTTTAATAGATATTCCTTTGATATTTCAGAGATATATCAGATATATCTTAAATATCAGAGGTATTTCCTAAATATTGGAGCTATCAGAGATATACAGTGAAAGAAAAGATATTTACCCTTTTAGACATATCGGTCCTTTGAAAAAGGAGATTTCAGGGGAGATATCAGATATATCTTTGAGATTTTAATCCTTGGCCACCCCTACCAAAGTACCAAGTCATGGACGGCTACCTATGGAATTCAATTTCACATATTTTCTCAATGGCTATTAATTTCATTATATGATTTTGTTGAGCACTTTTTATGAAATTAGAAAAAAGAACATTGAAATCATATTTTCATTCAATATTACTCTTTTACGTTTGTCTTCTATCACATGAACCGGTAGAGATGAATTTTTTTTAGAACTAGTGATTCACAAAGCTATTATTGATAACAATCCTAGAGTAAATACATCAATACCCCTGAACACTAACTTTGCCATCGGAGGGGGAAAGAATAGTAAGTCCCGGTCGGTCTCCTGCCTGCAGGTCATCTGAGAAGAAGGGAGTTGATAGCCACCGACATGAGTCAAGCTTTTGAGGACCCTACAGGATCTTACAGAAACATTTGACGTTGTCTGTGGAAATCTTTACTAAAAGCCAATGTGACTCGATTGCAGAGCGAGCACGCCACGAGAGGGAAGTGTGAGCCGAGAGCAGGGCGTGGGAAGAGAGGAACTGAGAGAACCAATAATCGAGTAGACCCTAGGAACAACAGGAGGAGCTCCAGGATCACGAGGGAAGAACATCCAGAAACGGGAGACGAACTCCACACTACAAAAAGACCATTTTTTTGCGACGTAACATAAACGTCGTAAAAGACCGCGAAAGTGTCCCAAAAAGGTATTTGCGACGAACTTGCGACGTGAAAAAAACGTTGCAAAAAACGCATAGCAAATACTTGAAACTTTTTCGCAACACATTTCACCTATCGTAAAAAGTTATTTGCTACAGACTTGTGACACATGCTTTTTCATCGCAAAAATGGTGGGTCGGATTTGTTTTCTTTTGCGACACTATTTATGACACGTATATAACGTCGCAAACATTTATTTTCGACGCTCGTCGTGTGTCACAACAAAGTTTATATTCAATTGCGTCTGTTATTTGCGACGCATATTTCGTGTCGCAAATATGATCTTACGACGATAGCTACGTGTCGTAAAAGGTCACGAGTAATTACGACTTTTTTTCGTGACGGTTGTTATTTGTGACGGTTATTACGTGTCGTAAAAAGATAATGAGTAATATATTTGTGCCGTCGCTTTTATGTTACAAATATTATGTTGCGACTGTAGATGCATGTCGCAATATGTGTTAGCTAGTGATCCTTATTTGCGACACTTTTCACTAAAATTTTGTCATCGTAACAAGATTATATCAACTGACAATCATCATGACATATATAACTAAAGTACATAAAATTTCATAACACGTACTGTTTAAAGTAACATACATTGTTAATTGTCATCCCATCTAGAGTAAATATGCAAACATACATACCATAAGGTCAAGGTGTCCACAGTTGAAATACAATACAAGCAGTACGTAGTTTAGAGTTGCATGTTAAAAGTAGTCTCATAACTTAGCTAGATAGTAGTTCTCCAACCTGAAAAATGAAAAAAAATAATAATAATAATATCAATAAACAAAATGATAGGTTCAAATTATTTTAGTTATAATTATGGGGGGCGCTTCCGTTGCGGACCGCTATGTTGCGGAACGTATGCGGACTTTCAAATAAAAACCAGTAGATTATATGAATAGTTAAGATTATAAAAAACAAGATGAGGCTGAGCATACCCAACGACAACCTCCCCACCCTTCGAGACAAATTCATAACTTATCTCTCTCCTCGAAGCATCAGAACTCCATCTCCAAACTCCAATTGAGAAATTTCGAATCTCAGTTCACCCTTTCATCGTTTTTCTTGTGCTTTTTCTTTAATCTTGAGTTCCTAACATGATTCTCTCACACCCCCAAATAAGCCTTGAGAAAAGGTTGTGAATGAGGAGGGATTGAGATCCTGATTGAGAATTTAAGATCCCTCTAAACAGATTTGAATCCCATAAACAAATAATAAGCACTACCATACCCAACAGCCCCTGGGGTAAAAGAGGAGAAATTTTCCTCTGTTGGAGAAAAGAAGTCATCAAAGGATTTGTTAAGGGTTGTTTCCCTGGGGAAACAAAAACTGTCTAAGAGATGAAGGAACCGAGTCTGAGGGAGAAGAGGTTGTTGTTGGGTATGCTCAGCCTCATCTTGTTTTTTATAATCTGAACCATTCATATAATCTACCGGTTTTTATTTGAAAGTCTGCATATGTTCCGCAACATAGTGGTCCGCAATGGAAGTGCTCCCTATAATGATGTATTTGTTATTTCCAACCTTATATTTCATAATAAAGTTGTGCTTATGGCTGCTCTTGCATATCTAATTAACGATCTCTATCTGTATTACGCCTTAAATGCTGTAGACATGAGAAATTATAAATTTATGAAAGTATGAATAACTCAAACTTGTGAAAAAAATAAAAATAAAATAAAATTATATGTGCACTAGCTAGCAATAATAAAAACACAACAAATAGTTGTTTACATCTTCATCACTTAAACTTCCTTTTTGGTTTACTTTCATACCAAGATGAGCCATCAAAAGATTAAGACGATTCAACACGTCATCAAACATTGTTCTCCTATAACACAATGCCTTGGGTAGCCATTATAAAACTAATTCTGGAGTAATGTGTAGAATTTACATAGATTAGTAACCTCAATCTCAAAATAATTTTGGAATCATGAATTAATATATTAAAAGGAGCATGAATTTAAACCAACAGCATATCAAAACACAGGCACACAGACATATATATTATCAAATCAGGTTGGTAAGTTTCATTTATCTTTTGTAATTAATAAAGCCAATAATTTAATACTCATTATCAATAATTGATGGAAACAGAAAGATACTCACGGGTTTCTCCAAAAGAATGTTACACCATTGCTGGTAGTCTTGCAAATGTGCCAAGTAGAATCTGTTTTGTAGATATGTAACCAAACAATTACAATTTGCTACAGAAAATAAAATGCTAAAAACTTAGGAACAAACGGCATATTAACATGAAAAGGCTAAAAAATTCTGATTAATTTTCAGAGACAAATGTACTTGTTCAAATATATTAACACTAATCTTGGGGCTAGTTTAAGTATATTACACTAATCTTTATATTATTTTCTGTTTTCTACCAAAAAACAATGCTGATGACATTTGTTATAACATCTATGAAACTAATTCAGGAGTAATATGTATCAATTACACAATTCAGCAACAACAATCTCAATGAAGCCTCCTCATGAAGTAATTATATAGAACAACAAGAGCATGAATTTAAACCAAAGCATAACAAAACAGAAAAATAAAGAAATCAAACTGAAATGTGAAGGTACTCACCTTAATCCTCAATAGCATAACAAAACAGGGAAATAAATTAAGGAATCAAATTGAAATTTACAATCACGCACCGCAAGGCAAAATCTAATCACCCAAAAGTTAGTCTTTCCCAATTCCCCTTTCCCTTTCTGTAACTTTTCCAATCATGTCTCCCTCTCTTCTCTTTTCTTTCTTTTGTTCTATTATGCCTGCTGTTTAAAAACCCAAATCCTCGTAAACAACAGTTCATCAAACTTTGATAGAAAACAAAACAAGTGCCTCAATACCTGGATTGATTGAGAGGGAAGGTTTCGACACCTGGAGATTCAGAACAAAGACTCAACAACTGACAGAGATAAGGGGAAATTTATATTAGGGAACAAAAATCTTGTTTATAGGTGGAACCTAATATTTCACCTTTATTGGGTTACAATTCAAGAAAGAACCTCTAAATGTCTGATCAATTATTAAATATGCGTTGTTTATTGTGCTTGAAGTATTGTTTACAGGGTGAAGGCCCATTCAAATGTGAGAAGCCACTCTGGGTCCTTTGTCAGGGCCCAGTTCGTCTTAAAGCTAAGGAAAAGCAAGGGAAACTGTTCCCACATTGGAAAAGGACAAGGCATGCTGCCTTTAATGCTACTATAAATACCAGCGCGGACCTCCCGGTATGAGGACGCGCAACTTCTTGACTATTCTTGAGTTTTCTGCTTAATTGACAGTGTCTAACTTAAGCATCGGAGTGGCTTCCCTCGGTAAACCCGGGGACGCCTCTTTGACGTGTTTGTTCTTTACACAGGAAAACTCGGAATACAAGGAAGTACGCTATTTCTGGAGCCGTGCCACCCGCCAAAGGGACCACGAGTTTACCCGGAAACAATTGGTGCTCTCGTTGAGAGTCGAACTCAAGACCTTCTCGTTTTAAAGAACAATGGTGGAAATAACAGGAGAACAAGATCCAACTAGGAGGCTCAGTTTCTCAGGGGATAATAACCCGGGGTACTCAGGGGATAATAACCCGGGGGCCTTTGAGACCCAGTTTGGCCAAACTGATTTGGCAGCAGCATTTGAACTCTTGAAAAAGGATTTTCTTGCTCAGAAGGAGCAGTCTTCTCGAGAACATGCCGAGTTGATGACGTTAAGAGAGCAGTTAGCAACCATCCAGGCCGAGCATGGTCTTCTTCAGGCAACCCTAGCTCAGAGGGCGAATGCCAATGAGACGTCAGCTAGACTTGCTCATATAATAACCCCAGTAGGGAATCCTCCGGGTTATGGAAACCCGTGAACTTTTGACAGTTTATACATCCCACCCGCAACCCTTCCACCCGCTATTCTGCCACCCATTGCCCACCCTACCCCAAATCCCCAAATTATCCACCTCTCCAATCCTCTGTTCAATCACAATCTTTCAGGACCCCCTCCACCTCCAGAACCGGTATTAAATCAACCACTTCCCCCATCCGATGCCCAGACCCGGCTTCTCTTACAGTTGACGCAAACTGTGACTCAACTTGAGCAGTGTCTTAACTCGGGGACAGGGCAGCTGCAGTATCAACCCCTTATTACCCGTGCAAGCCCATTCTCCACCCGGGTTCAGGCAGATAAAAAGCCCCCAGAAGCTAAGCCATTTAAGATCAAGAAGTATGCCGGAACGGGCTGCCCATATGCACACCTAGAGTTGTTCCAGTCTCAGTTGGATTCAACCCGGTTCACGGATGCCCAAGCATGTCATGCCTTCCAGGAGACACTCAGTGAGGAGGCATTGAGTTGGTTCCTCAAGTTACCGGCTTTGTCAGTAGAGAGCTATGATCAGCTGACACAGAAGTTCCTTTCCCGGTTTATCTTGTTGTCTAGTGCCAACCGAAGCACCACTTCATTGTTCAAAGTGCAGCAAAGAGATGATGAGAGCTTGAAAGTCTTTGTAACCCGTTGGCTATCTACGACTTCCAAATGTGGGCACTTGGATGAGTCAGTGGCATCAGAGGCGTTCTTGCAGGCGCTCAAGCCAACCCGCTTTGTGGTTGAGCTCAGGAAGCAGCAGTTCAGGTGTTACAACGATTTGATTAATGAAGTAACTCGGCAAGCTCAAGCCGAGTATGACACCTTCGGGGAACGCCGGACGAATACCGGGTTCACAGGCCAGCGAGCTGATGGATGGAGAAAGGAAGGGCAAAATAAGAGTGGCCAGGGGTACTACGGCAAAAGTTCAAACAGACCAAGAGAGAAGCCAAGAGAAGCTCCATACCCAAGACCTCCAGCCCAGGAGGCAAAAACCCCTTACATTCCTCGATATGAAGTGTTAACCAATTTGACTGCCTCCTATGAAGAAATTTGGAACCGCCATAGGAATGACATTCCCCCGGCTCCAAAAAGGAAGTTTCCCAAAAAGGCAGGGCCGGACAACGGGCAACATTGTGCCTATCACAACGAGTCCGGCCACACTACCGACCGGTGCTTTTCCCTTCGAAACAACATTGAATATATGATTCAGAACGGCAAGTTACAGCAGTATAAGTCACCCGCTACAGGTGTCAACCTGATTGAAGTATATGGGGAGATAATGACAATTCACGGTGGTGGCACCCAAGGAGTGTCAGGTCACCGGGCCAAAAGACTTTGCCCAAGAGGCCCGGAGTTAGAAATAATGCAGCTTCGTCAGGAATGCCGCAAGGAACTGGTTCCTTGGGATACCGTGTCATTTTCTCACTCTGAAGACACGCTGAAAATGCATCATAATGATCCTTTCATAATTACTCTTCAGATTGACCATTGGCGAACTCGGCGAGTTCTAATAGACACGGAAGCCGCTGTCAGTGTCATGTTCAGCAGCTGCTATAAGGGGTTTAAAAGAGGAAGAGATAAGCTGTATAGAAACCACGAGCCATTGATCAGTTTTTCAGGTGAAACAACTCAACCATTGGGGTCAGATCAGTTAACGATTACAGTTGGAACCGGGCACCAGTCCACAAGAATTGTAGTTCCCTTCATAATTGTGGACTGCCCATCATCCTACAATGTCATACTTGGGAGAGATGCCCTTTGGGGCCTACAGAGTTTTATAGCGGGTTATATGCTGCTTTTGAAGGTGCCTACACCCGGGGGCTGGGTTACAATTCGCGGAGACCAAGAAGCCGCTGTCAGATGCAACGCGATAGCAACAGCTCAGTCCCAGCATGAAATGTTTTCAGCCAGTTTTTCCCTATCCCCATTTGACAAACTCGATAACCCTAAGGATGACCCGGATTCCTTGCCTATCAGTAAGACGACACAGAAGAAGAGCCAGAAGTATCCCGCCAAGTTTCCCCGGCCAGCCCCAATTGAATCAACAGAATGGATTCAGGTTTCAGAGGAGTACCCGGAAAGGAAGATTTGCATTGGCACAGGCCTTGACCCAGAGGTCAGAACCCAGATAATCAAGCTGCTAACCCGGAAGCAGAAAGTGTTTGCATGGTCATATGCAGACATGCCCAGGATCTCTCCAGAGGTTATGACACATTCCCTCAATATTATCCCGGGTATTAAACCGATAAGACAGAAGCGTCGTGCATTTTGTGCAGAGAAATATATGGTCATCCAAGCAGAAGTTAAACGTCTTAAGGACATCGGGTTCATTGCAGATGCAACATATCCGGATTGGCTGGCCAATGTTGTGATGGTCAAGAAAACAAATGGAAAGTGGAGGATGTGTGTCGACTACACAGATTTGAATAAGGCTTGCCCAAAGGATAGTTTTCCACTTTCCAAGATTGATCAACTGGTAGATTCAACCGCGGGCCACCCGCAGCTGAGTTTTATAGATGCATACTCAGGGTTTAACCAAGTTCTGATGAACCCCACCGATCAGGAGCATACATCTTTTACAACGGACAAGGGAATGTATTACTACAAGGTGATGCCTTTTGGACTCCGGAATGCAGGAGCCACATTCCAGCGTCTAGTAGTGGGCATGTTTACGAACCAACTCGGGGATACTATGGAGGTTTATATAGATGATATGTTGGTGAAGAGGCGGGAAACAAGTAAACACCCGGATGACCTGGAGATCGTTATTGACATTGCCTTGAGTAAGGGCATGAGATTAAACCTGGAGAAGTGTGTTTTTGGCGTTTCAGGAGGCAAGTTTTTCGGGTTTATGGTTAGCGCTCGGGGGATTGAGGCAAACCCAGATAAGGTTCAAGCGGTTTTGGCTATGGAACCGCCAAAGACCATAAATGAAGTCCAGAAGCTCACAGGTAGGCTAGTGGCTTTATCCCGGTTTATATCCAGGTTGACAGATAAGTGTGTCCCCTTCTTCAAGATTCTCAAGAGTCAACACCGGGAGCAGATTACATGGCAGGAGGAGCACAATCAAGCTTTTGACAAGTTGAAGGAATACTTGGCATCAGTTCCTTCCTTATCCAGACCTAACCCAGGGGAAATCCTCTATCTATACCTAGCGGTGTCTCAGACAGCTGTGAGCTGCGCCTTGGTGAGAAAGCCAGAGTCTGACGAACTGCCGGTCTATTACATGGGAAAAGGATTCACTGATCCCAAAACTCGGTATCCAGATATTGAGAAGCTTGCCTTGGCCTTGGTTGTAGCGGCAAGAAAGCTAAGACCCTACTTTCAGGCACATTCAATCCATGTGCTCACCAACCAACCACTACGGCAGGTTCTGCAAAAGCCGGAGACTTCAGGAAGATTGGTCAAGTGGGCAATTGAGTTGGGGGGGCATGACTTGCACTTTAAACCGCGCACGGCAATCAAATGGCAGGCAGCAGCAGACTTTATTGCCGAGTTAATCCCAGCAGAATTCTCAGTTGCTGAAACTCTCGCTACAGAAGGTGACCCGGAGAGGTGGCAGATATTCGTAGATGGATCAGTTAATCAGAGGCAATGTGGAGCAGGAGTTGCATTGGTGGACCCGGAGGGTAACATGTTTGATTATGCTTTACGTTTTAACTTCAAAGCATCAAACAACACGGCTGAGTACGAAGCCTTAATCAAAGGGCTTCAACTCGCTAAAGACATGGGCGCCCGACATCTCCACATATTGAGTGATTCTCAACTGGTGGTGCAGCAGGTTAACGGCGGATTTCAAGCAAAGGAAGCACATCTTTCCTCCTATCAAAAGTTAGCGGCTTTCTTTCTTGAAAAATTTGACACCTTTGAGATTACTCAGATACCGAGGCAGCAGAATGTGAGAGCAGATACTCTGGCTAGGATTGCAACAGGGGAAGATCCCAATGCCGAGTTTCAAGGCCTACTAGTCGAGACGTTGGAGAAACCAAGTATCTCACTCTCCTTTTCTGAGATTTTCGCAGTGGAAGCAAAGCCGCCACCATCTTGGATGGATGAGTTCATTAACTTCATCCAACATGGAACCCTACCTGAGAACCCGGTAGCGGCCAAACGATTGCGGCTTCGAGCGGCACAGTATAGTATCCGTGATGGGAAACTGTATCGACGAGGGCATACTTTCCCTGATTTGAAGTGTATTACACCCGAGGAGGGAGACCGGGTTTTGCAGTCACTTCATAGCGGGGTATGTGGAAATCACTTTGGAGCCCGTAACTTGGCTTTCAAAACCCTCAGAACGGGATATTACTGGCCTTCCCTGGAACAGGATGCCAGAGTCGTGGTAGATTCCTGTCTTCAGTGTCACCGGTTTGCAACATTTCCCCGGGCCCCATCAGTCCCGCTATCAGTAATCATTTCTCCATATCCATTTTGCATGTGGGAGATTGATTTCATTGGACCTCTACCCACAGCCCCGGGACAGCTCAAACACGCCATTGTCTCAGTGGATTATAATTCCAAGTGGATAGAAGCTCAACCCTTGGCTCGGATCACAACCGCAAATGTTAAGAAATTCCTCTGGAACAATGTCTTTTGCCGGTTTGGAATCCCAGAGACGTTTATCACAGATAACGGGACACAGTTTGACAATGACGAGTTTCGGGAGTTCTTACATTCCAATGGGACAAAGGTGCTATATACCTCCCCTGCACACCCGCAGACTAATGGACAAACTGAAGCTGTTAACAAGCTGATCAAGCAAGTTCTGAAGAAGAAGCTGGAGGACGCAAAGGGCTTATGGGCTGAAAAACTTCCAGAGGTTTTGTGGGCACTTAGAACAACTCCGACAGAAGCCAATGGGGAGAGCCCATTTTTTATGACCTTTGGCTCTGAGGCAGTAATCCAGGTAGAGATGGAAGTCCTGAGTGACCGGGTACAACTGTTCGACAGGAAAACCAATAATGAAGGCATTCGCCTTAACTTGGACCTCCTGGAGGAACGCCGGGAGCGTGCACATCTCCGGAATATCAACAAGAAGCAAAAAGTGGCCAAACATTACAATTCCCGGGTTATCAAGCGCCCACTCAAACTCGGGGATTGGGTAATGAAGGAGGTTATCCCTAAGCCAACGGGGTTGAAAGCTCCATGGGACGGCCCATATGAAATTGTTGAAGTCGTGGGCCCGGCCACGTTTTACATCAGGGGTACAGATGGAGTCACGCTTCCACGGCCATGGAACGCACAACATCTACATCTCTTCCCCAAATAGGTACCAAGTTATCTGTGAATGTCCAAATTTATTATGTTTTGATGTTATATATAAAGCCTTTCAGGCCCCACCATGCATAAAACCCTACCGGGTTATGTTTATCAATCAATTTGTTAAGTGAATGCAGCCTTTAGCGGCCCTACTTGTATGCCATAAACAGAAATCTCCGATAATCTCCGGTAATCTCCATGACGTGAAATATTGCAAGCCTTAACGGCCTTGTTTCACTGTCAAACTCGGCAATCTCCGGCAATCTCTGATAATCTCCATGACGTGAAATATTGCAAGCCTTAACGTCCTTGTTTCACTGTCAAACTCGGCAATCTCTGATAATCTCCGGTAATCTCCATGACATGAAATATTGCAAGCCTTAACGGCCTTGTTTCACTGTCAAAACTCGGCAATCTCCGGTAATCTCCATAACTTGAAATATTGCAAGCCTTTCACGGCCTTATTTCAGTCTTTGAAAGTCCTAACGGACCCGTAAAGCCCTAGCGGCATTATTTTTATTTATATGCCAAACCGGCATTATGTGTAAATTTTGTCAACACTTGCAGATTATGCATCAGATTAACGTGTTATTTTACAGGAAAAATTACCATGTTATAAAATGACATCCCCCCGTAAAGCCCTAGCGGCCCTTGGAAGTCCTAACGGACCCGTAAAGCCCTAGCGGCACTATTTTTATTTACATGCCAAACCGGCATTATGTGTAAATTTTGTCAACACTTGGATATTATGTATCAGGTTACCGTGTTATTTCACAAGAAGAATTATGCGAAGGACAAGCTTGATTACTTTCATTCAAAAGAGGTCAGTTACAAAAGTAGCAAACCGCTACAAGTAAAGACTAGTCTACAAAAGCAAAGACATAAATCCTCAGAAGCTCCAGCTCATGGCGCTGCAGACCCGCTTCCCCCGCCAGTGCTCGACCCGCCACGTCCTCCCCAGGGCCGTATGATAAACTGTCCTCTACGGGGTAGCGGCCGGTTTTGAGGACCCCCGACAATCCCGCCATGGGATGTACCTCTCCGGGCTGCTGAAGCAGGAACTGGGGGACTCCGAGCCGGGTTTGTAGGAGCTCTAGGCTTTGCAGCCACAGCAGGATTCGACCGGGAGGCGCCTGCTACCTCATCGGATCTGACATGACCTTGGTGACCATCGTAACCCGCTTTGTCGAGCTAGCCTTGGCGAATCCCGGCGCTAACAATTTCGGTACGAGCCTCAGCCCTTGCCGTCTGTAGCTTCAGGTCAAACTCGGGGCTCACCAGAAACTCAGAGACACCAGAGTCCTTGGCCCGAGAAACCGCCTAAACCAACTCTCCTTTCTGCTGCTCTAGAGAAGTCACTTGTTGCTGCAGCGCCTGATTCTGTTGAGTCAGCTGAGCAATAGCGGCATCTTGAGAACACCGGTCCTCCCGGTGACCCTCGATGACCCTCTCAAGCTCCGAGTTTTTGGCCACCAACTCTGCCACTTGGTCTTCTGCCTTGGCCAACTCCTTCCACGACGCGACCGCTGATGCGCTGGCCTCTTCCCGGAACCGAGCCAGGCATTCTTCGCTCGCCGTCACCTGGTCCCGGGCCGCCCGGAGGTCGTCCCTGAGCACTCTCTCCCTCTCGGGGATACCTTCATTGATTAGCCGATCAGTTGCCAAGTATAACATCCTGACCGCCTACAAAAAAAAATTTAGCGGGTTAGTATCGGGAAACAGAAAAAACCCCAAACACAAGTCACACGAAGAAAACACTTACTCGCATCAGCTTCTCCTGTGTCCTCCGAGCGGCAATTACCGGGTCTTCGTGCTCCAGGATGCAGGAGTCAGCGGCACAGTTCTTCATGTCCGCCACCATCCTCTGGACGGGCACGTCTGCCATCCCTCCACTCGCCAACTCTTCCATGATCTCGTGGATGGCCCGGTGCTCCTTCCTCTCCTTCCTCTCCTTCCTCCTCTTCCTCCTCTCGGACCTTGCCGAGCTGGATGCCTCCCGTCACTCCCCTCAAGGTTCTCCTCACTCATCACCCCTTCAAAACCTCCAACCTCTTCACCCCCGTCGTCAGCCTCATCTTCAGTCAACTCCTCTTCACTCAGGAGCAAAGATGAGGGCACCGCGCTCATCACCGGTTCTTCAATCTCCTCTTCATCTGCTAAGGTAAATTGAGTCACCGGTTCTTCAACTGCCGGGTCTTCCGCCACCTCTGCGGGATTCCTATCAATTTCCTCCTCTTCCTCCTGGTACACCTCTGTTCCGAGAACCTCAGCCAGGTACCCGGGTATCTCGTTGTAGTGCAAGGTATCAATGTGAAATTGCTGAAGATCCCCTTACTCGGCTTCTGGGCGCAAGAAAGCCGCTTTTGTGGTCAGATCGATATCGTACAGTAGACCATCCGCTGCTTGCGTCCGGATCCCGGCCCATACAGCTTTATCTTCAAAGCCGTCGTATATCCCCGGGTTCTTCCGCTTGGTGAACTCCATCAGAAGAAGAGCTACAACAAAAAACACAAAGCCCGTTACACAAAGAGCATGCCATTTGACAACAAAAATTTAAAGGACACTGGACACTGGACAAACCTGGTAGCTCCATCAACCGGCACCTGCTGTACACGTACAGCCTACAAAGCCGGTATGAACTCCGGTCATCTTGCCCACGGAAGGCCCATAGCATCCTCCGGATCCTCTTTTCCATCACCGGCTCCAGAGGAATATCGGGGACATCTGCAACAAACATAATTATAACCCGGGATAGCGAAAAGAGAAGAATCCGGAGAGAAAGAGGAACTTACTTATCAATGGTTGGAAGTCAACCGGTACTTGAAGCGTGTATCCCGGGTCTTGAAAGTTTCTTATTAAGAAACTTTTCTCCCTCCAGGTCCGGCTCACTGAGGTTGGCAGGTCCTCGACGATCTTCTTAAAGGTCGCTTTGGACTTCAATTGGATAGTCCCGCTAAAACCCGCCTTCCGGGAATACTCAGCCCGGTACATGGCGTGCAACTCGTGGTATGTCGGTATCTGCTGCCTCAATACTTTGTACATAACGCACAACCCGAGAAGCTGTCTCCACGTGTTCGGGCCAATTTGCCCGATAGCAAAGTTGCTGACAGCTAAGAGGCACTGCACCTCTATTTTCAGCGGGAGTGACAGGCCGCACCGCAGCTGGTACTCGTGGCACAACGTCCACCCATCCCCGGGAGCGAAGAATTGGTCCTCGGGTTCCAAAGGGCGTATCTCAACGGACTCGGGAATCTTCCAGTTGCTCCTCAATTCCACGATCTCCTCCGCTGTCAGTGAATACCCGGGAGGGTCGAGAGCGGTACCATCAGTGAAGGTTACAAAGTTGGACTCGGGGACGTGAGTGTCCATTGCTTCATTGGCCATCTGTAAAACCAAAAACACGGGGACATCAACAAAAACCCAGATAACCCGGCGACCACAAATTAAAATCCCACCCAGCATAGCGCAGAAACCCAGAAAAACCTTCTTGGGAACCCAGAAACAGTACAAAAGTCATCCCAAAACACACAAAAAGGAGCCATACCTTACTTGTGAGGGTTTGAAAGGGGTTTTGAGGCAGATTTGAGTCTGGGAATCAAAAGAAACAGCGACAGGAGAGAGCGAAAGCAAAAAAGCACGAAAAAGTTATCGGGTTTGGAGGTGAGACAAAACTGGCACCCTCACCCCCTATTTATACAGTTAAAGGCGTGCACTGAAGGGACGTTTCGGTTTTTCGAGAGAAACGACACGTGTCACGCATGCCGCGTCACAAAACCGAAAAACTTTTCAGTTTCCCCCCACTACAACCCGGAGACGTCGTTTAAAATTCTCAACATAAGAAGTGTCTGCGGGTTACGCTTGCGTACGGACTTGGGAGACTGGGTACCCCGGGTTTGGTTGCTAACTTTGTAACCCGGTAAAGAAAAGATTTTAAGTCCCCACCCAAGCGTACCCCTTGACTGAGGACTTGGGGGACTTGTTTATAGGTGGAACCTAATATTTCACCTTTACCGGGTTACAATTCAAGAAAGAACCTCCAAATGTCTGGTCAATTATTAAATATGCGTTGTTTATTGTGCTTGAAGTATTGTTTACAGGGTGAAGGCTCAGTCAAATGTGAGAAGCCACTCTGGGTCCTTTGTCAGGGCCCAGTTCGTCGTAAAGCTAAGGAAAAGCAAGAGAAACTGTTCCCACATTGGAAAAGGACAAGGCATGCTGCCTTTAATGCTACTATAAATACCAGCGCGGACCTCCCGGTAGGAGGACGCGCAACTTCTTGACTATTCTTGAGTTTTCTGCTTAATTGACAGTGTCTAACTTAAGCATCGGAGTGGCTTCCCTCGGTAAACCCGGGGACGCCTCTTTGACGTGTTTATTCTTTACACAGGAAAACTTGGAATATAAGGAAGTACGCTATTTCTGGAGCCGTGCCACCCGTCAAAAGGACCACGAGTTTACCCGGAAACAAACCTAAATCAAAACAATTCCATCTATGAATGATAGAGACGAACGTTACCCAATTGTGATTTTGGGAGGCCACAGAGATTACAGCTTCCACCTGGGGAACCACAATTACGATTAAGAGGGCGTAGAGATTACAGCTACAGTTGAGGAACCACAATTGCGATTAGAAGAGCAAAGAGATTATAGCTGCAATTGAGGGCAATTGCGACTTGAACGGTTGTGCGACTTGGGAGATATATGAGAGTGCAGAGACATGTTCGAGCTGGACTTCTTCTAAAAAAAAATAGAGCAGATAGAATTAAAGTTGGAGCTCAAATTATATTATATACGACGTTTTTTGTATTTATATCGTAAGTTGTTCTCTTTCGAATGTTAATACGACGTTTTGTACGACAATTATACTAGAATGTCGTAATAGTATTGGATCTAACTTTCAGCGCGTGAATCCGTCAAAATTTTTATAATATTTACGACGGCAGCGTAACAGTGTCGAATTAAATGTCGCAAATAAACCTTTTTGCCTTTATGGACAGGGTTTCCCTATGGGCCTATGGTACCCTAACCGTGAAGCTTCCTTTGCGATTTTGTGGATAGATTCACCAAGTGGTTTCGAGCTATGCCTAATATTCTAATACAATGCAGCATAGTTCATATGGAAAGGTATTGTATGTTTTCTATAGTTCCACCTTGTACTCCCTTTGTTTATAGACTTTTTTAGTTGTTAGAGTTTTCAAATAAGTGAAATCTTTGAGTTTGTAATGGAATTTTTGCTCTTATTCTTGGTCGGCATAACTGGTCGTATGGCTTTTTTGGCCATCAGAAAGAGTCCCCAATATTTTCAAAAAAACAAACAAAGAATGGTGTTGACATGTTTAGTAAATGACAAAAGAAATCCACTTTTTATGGTGAATCTG
Source organism: Comarum palustre (assembly GCA_951800085.1). Classification (NCBI taxonomy): domain Eukaryota; kingdom Viridiplantae; phylum Streptophyta; class Magnoliopsida; order Rosales; family Rosaceae; genus Comarum; species Comarum palustre. The sequence continues at coordinate 5,931,691 of OX637579.1, read as the reverse complement.
ATAGGTGGTTCGAGTTTGGGTTGTTGTCATTGAATCTGATAGGTGATTAGAATTAGGTTGATGAATCATTGTTACAAGAACCCAGTCTTATATCGACGTATGACCGTGTGATTTATTATCAGCCTGTGTTGAGGATCTCATGATATCTTGGATGGCTCACCCAATAGTTTTTCATTGTGATCAGATCCTGTCTCATGTTCTTTAAAAAAACAAAGATGAGGTTTCGAAGAGTGGGATCTACTTGGCCAAGATGCTCTACCTACGATACCTAACTAGTCTTTCACTACTATTGTTTCATCAATATTCAATGTAGCGCATTCCCCCTCTTTTGCGTATCTTCAAACTGTCAGATAGTTGTAAGTGCTACTTCTTCTCTAATTAGCATCTCGCTTCATCGTCTGCTGAGCAAGTGCTAGTTCAAGTCACTACATATATTATCAGGTTAACTTGTTTGGCTACTCAATTCAGCTTCTATTAAATTTCTTGGCATGTCAGTCTCTCCTTTTTGAAGTGAGGACAAATATTTTGCTGTTAGAGTTAATAGCTCAAGTGAATAAGTTTTAGATATGGGAGAAAAATTCGATTTTCAAGTAAAATCAGGCCTAATGTGAATTTCACTCTTGAAGCCAATACAATATTAATTGTTTTTACCGTTAGATTTATATCACAATGTGACTATGCTTGATTCTAAAAAATATATATATATGTGACTACTTATCTTTTTTTGAACGTATCTTTTTGGGTTTAATTTACCTCACACATAGTTGGTAAAATACGATACGTGGATTATACCTTAAAAATTTGTATTTATATAATTTTGAAATTATAAATAAAAAATATGATTAAAAATTCGACCAAAAAATACTGATACTGAAAATTTAAAAATACGATACGTACGTGTTTAATTCGGGTTGTAATGAAAAAACGAACAAAAGAAATACAAATATATATTTGTCATTTCTAGTAGTTATACGTATTTTTATGACATCTAAAATATAAATAGTTATGATTTTATATACAAAACATCAATACATGTTAAATATTTAATAAATAAGAAATGTAAATAGTACTATAATAATAATAGATTTAAAATTCACTTTTATATTTGACCAAAAAACTGAGAATGGCGGGTAATGTTTATTTATATATTTTTATTTTTTAATAGGTTATTTATTTATTTTACCTATGATCCGGGTACTACTCTGGACCCGGGTAAAGAGAACCCACAGGCCCAATCTGATTAATTCAAGGCCACAAGTCCCAATCAATTTTCTTCACCAAGCTACAAATTTCAGTTGCTCTCCTTCTGGATTCTCCGGTACGTCCTTTAACTTTTCATTAGATAATGTAAATCGGCGTTTTACCTTTATCTTTATTTTTTGTATGTTCTTCCGTATCAAGCTGATTTTGTTTTTCTTATGGCAAAATTTATTATGCGGCATTACTTTGAGCACCTGATGTGCAGTTAAATTGAACTTGTATGTCAGCAAATTTTTGTTAAATTTTGTGCAATTATAAATGTATGATGTTAACCAAACTTTCAAACTTGTTGCATCTGATCAAATTATTCCTTTCAATGAAATCTTGGGAGAAATCAGTTTGCTTTTTTGTATGGATGTGCTGATAAGGGTGCTTATCACAACAAACATGTATTTAGAAACTTCTAGCTCAGAGCTCATATTCCTTGATAATTTCTTGTGCTGATGAGCCTGAAATATATTATCTAAACCAGCCGGTCAGAGAGTTGGGCAAATAGAGTAACTGCCATTTTTGTTGTTTCTTTGATTTTTACTATCATATTAACTTTAAGTCTTGCTACCGGTGGTTTTGACTGGTGATGGTCGATATTCTTTGACTATTGGTTGTACATTGTAATGATATTACCGAACTTGTTGCAGTGGCTTGTTTTTACCAATGCCTGTGATGTTTATTAAGCAGTTTTGTTTCGTTAAATTGCTAGTAACTTTTTAATGAAAACTTGTTTCAGGTGTTGGTTAAGATGGAATCGCAGAAAAGCCAACAGCCTATTGAAACAACCACTACTCCCCCTGCTGCTGCAACAGCCCTACTGCTGCTGCAACCCCCACATCATGCCGAAAAAGAAGAATGAACAAGGCACTTTCTTGGAAGATGTGAAATATCACATTGATGAGTTTATCCACGCATCTATGGATGAACATGTGTCTTGCTTCAAGAAGACTACTGACAAGGTTTGTTCTTGCTTCAACTTAATGCTATTGCTAAATATTGCCTACCCAGTAAGCATGTCATTCTATAATTGGTTTGGTTCTGGTGCTGATTGGGTGATTTTTGCTTTCATTTCAGATGTTTAAAATGTCAAAGGTTGTTGCCAAGAAAAATGCTGCTGATGCCAAGGGGGTTGAGAGTTCTTTGCCACTTCAAACAACAACAGCAGACTAATTCCATCTCCTATGTTAGGTGGTCATGTACCTCCAATACTAATAACTTTGCTCCTTGACAAGTAGTTGAATCTCTGTGTTTATGTTAAATGGCACTCCGGTTTCATTTCGACTAGGTAGTAAACTTAAGCTTGTAAATGATAGACTGTTATGGAGACAACTTCGTAGTTGATAATGCTGTGTGTGCTTTGAAGGTTATTTTAGCATGTTGGATTTGATCCAAAAGGTAAATGTTTTTCCACCTAGTGTGAGATTAGACGGGAACTTTTGTTTCTTATGAATTTATTCTTGCTGTTATAGCAAGAAGTTATGGTGATTGAACTTTTAGTATTTTGCTCTTTTCCCGCCTTGTTGGGTTTGAGAGGCACCACCGCATCTGTCTGTCATGTCTGGTGAACAGACCCGACATTACAAGGCAATACAGCTTTGATAAATCATCTCTATTAGCCTTTCAGAGTTGCCCACCTGTTCATCATTCCCTCTGAACGGATGGCCAGTTCCATAGCCGCCGCCACCGGACCGCCTTTACCACCTGCTTTGTAACACCGTTAGCCACAACTGAAAATGAAAATCGGTCGGTTAGATGAATTGCATCTCATATAATTGAAGCATTGGACTGTGATGTGGGAAGTACAAGATAAATATCACTGAAATTAGAAGATCACATACGCCACGATCACAATTGGTCGAGTTTAGATCTTTCCGGTTCTCTTCTAGCTTAGCTACTTGGTTGACCTATTGCTTTTATCTCAAACTAGTGCCAAGCAAAGGGGGCCATTGATTTCTCTCGTATACTGGGAGGGGTTGGTGAACAAACCCGGACCCTTGCACATAATTTAACAACCATCTAGTAGTTCCTGGACTTATGGCAAGATATACGCAAATTTGTATTGGGGGTACCAACAGTAGTCTTTCTTAAACATGTAAATACTTCCCTTTCTTAAAATGAGTCGAGGTTGTGCTTACTGCTTAGGGCGGCTTCAACAATACAACTATGGACAATGCTCAGGGAGACATAAACCGGAGCTAAGAAATGCAAGCAGCGATAGTGAAACACTCTTAAAAGACATGATGTATTAAAAATTTAAAATCGCCTCATTTGTTGTAATTGTGCCACCACGAAAATTCCATGGTAAACTTCTAAACGCCTATCAAATCGTCAACCGAGCCACACAAAATACAGAATTTTGCCTCCAAATTTCAATCGTAAAACTCTACGTGGTGACCAGAATTTTGATTCCAAATCATTTCTGATGGGTAAATGTCATCGCGGGAAACATGCTTATCAACTACTTCAAACCCACATTCCCGCGTTTTCTTCACCTTATAAAACTCTCTCTTTTCAAGTTTAAGCCTCAAGGCGATTAGGGATCCAAATTTAAAGGTCAATGATTTTTACTTCCATTTCTGTGGCTCATCGAGTTATCGTTTTGGTTTTTGGTTAGTGTGAAGGTTAGACTGTATGCAAATTAATATGATGAAGACTAGTATTTGATACAAACTTATAAGATTCCATAAAGCAGCTTAAGCTGAATCTTACACGTGGAAATTCAGAGTACATAGCTAGGTTACATATTTATAGGATTAATTGTTTATAGCAACAAATTAAGAAACCGGCAATCTAATTAACAACATAGAAGAATGACGAGTTTGTGATAACTTCGATCAACTGCTAGAAAGAAACTGTACTTAGTACTATACCACAGCGTCGTCATCCGATTAAACGAATCAGAAGATGCAGCTAGCGATGAGTCTTTATTCATTAAGTATGTAGTCGGTACATGGAGACTTCTTCGATCTTGTGCTGCATCAGTGGAGCTTCAGGTTCCTCATCCTGTAAATTTAGCAGACAATTCTCAATGCGATTAGCTCTAGCTTTGGCTAAATATCAACTCCAATGTGCCACTTTAACTCTAATGGGTTCATGTGGATGAAGACTTGAAACTAGCTTTGTGTTGCTCGAGGTTAAAAGAAGTTTAATGACTCACTCGGTCTGCAGTTTGGAGATTACTTGTAGTTTTGTATACCAAATAGTAGCTTATAATATATTGACCATTATATATATATGTAAAAGTAAGATTAAGAAGTGGGTTAGCAGAAGTCAATGGTCCAATGGATGGTCCTGTTATAACATAGAATAAGATGCAAAGAAAAAGCTTGCTGATGTTGAATGGTAGTAGAAGAATTTAAGCCCAGAAATTTCACATTGTGTTGTCAAAGAATCAGAAAGTAACATTTCTAGATGACATTGTGTAATTAGGTGGTGGAGGAGGAGGACTTTGACAAATAATATTAGTAAAGACTACCTCTTTTCTTCATCGTGACCGATGTTGCCATGACCACTCCCACTCCCACCAGAAGTCCTGTAATCCGGGAAAGGAACTTGGCCGGACTCGATATGCTTGACATCTTCCACTAGAAGGTCATAGTGCCTCTTGACTTCCTCGGGAGTCTTGTTCCCAATAGCCCTAGCAACATTGTACCAGCGGTCGGGGGTGTCCTTGTCGTAAAGGGCTAGAGCCTTCTCGAAGGCCTTGTTCTGCTTGGCGGTCCAAGACGAGCCAGAGTTACGCGAAGACATTGAGCTTGATGCCATTGAGGAGCAGTTTTGAAATGGTTTTTTCTGGAGTGAAGCGAAAAGGAGAGAATGAGGATGAGCAGGAGTCAATAGAGATCAAGACTTGAGTCAAGAGTTGTGTGATGTGTGCAAAGTGGTGGAAATGCCTGCTCTTTTATAAGCAAGGTTTGAGGGGGTTGGGGTTGGGTAGTGCCAGTTGGCATAGAGATCTTTCAAAACTGATGTAGAATTTTGTATGATTTGTCTCCTTAGCTACCACAGAAACAATATGAAGACTAAACAGAAGTGAGAATCAGTAACTCCAAGAATTTTTGATACACAAATAAAGTTAATATAGTAAAGCCGTTTTCTTTCCAGCCCTTCTTTTGTGTATTTGTATCGGGGGGACGGTTTTCCTTATGTTAAGAGCAAGGAGGTTAAGTAATAATGTAAGAGATGCATCATGAGTACTAAAGACAGTTGGATTTTTAGTTGTCACCTTGTTTTGGCAAGACATGTTTTCTTAATCTTTCTGCTTGTCTATTAGAGTTGAAGAGCTACCCACAAAACCTAGAAACTAATCTGTTTCGCGTTGCAAATCGACTTAACTAGAAATGATCGATCATCTATTTAAACTCTTCTTATTGTGTACTTGGGTTAACATAATGCATTAGAAGTTGTGACTTGTGAGACCACTTCAACTAGTCAATTCAAGCCCAAAAACCTAGAATATCTTATCTTCTGATTCAGTAAATTCGGAAGCTTGCCTGCTTATGCATAAAGGAGGGTGCATTAAGATATAAACATTCCAAATGAGGTAAAAACAAAGTTGAAATAGGAAGATTACCCTTCTGTTTTACTCACTAACTTGTTTGGTCTCTCAGGTGGGGGTCCATATGATTCAGACATCAGATTGATCGTACAAAAATTTCACGAGTACATCGTAAACCCCATTCTTCATCTTCATCATCTGCAGATTTTTCGATGAAAGAGAGCTTCTTGCTTTAGTGTACTGTGTCCTGAACAATCTTCCAAGCTTTCTAGCTGGCTTAGCCAGCTTTCAGCTGGGTCCTTACTCCTTATAATGATGCATGGTTTGTACATAGAGATATTTTTTCATCACAATCTGAAATATCCCATCATCTGGTATAATCAGAGTTCTATTAATATTTCAGTTGCACTTAAACTCTCAGTGATTATGAAAGACCTGCGTTTTTCTTGATTGAATTTGCAACATAAGGTAAGAAGGCAGAAAATCCATGTTTCTGGAAATTTGAGTTCTAGGGAATAATAATAATTGAGATCATGTTGTAAAACATAATATAAAAGAGACTAAGGAGAAAAACAACCAAAATAATGAGAGAATAGGTCTGTATATTCATCAAATGAGAGATCCGTATATAGGGGTTTATATAGTGCCTATTATAAAAATGTACTACATGTACTATGTGTAGTACAACAGCATATATAGGAAACGCAGTACAAGTTTCCAATTACAACTAAGGCTTATTGGCTAAGCCCATATAAAAGGTATGAGCCAAGACACACAAATATCATATAACACTCCCCATTGTGTCACCTGTCTTCATGCCGGAATTGTGCTTATGGTGTTGTCTTATCAAAACCTTGCCAAGTAACAAAAACTCTGTGGGAAAACAAAACCTTGGTCGAAGGATAAAAGAGTACAGTGCACCAAGCTACTCCATTGAGAACTCGTCATGTGATGTTTCTCCGAATGTGTACTTCAATCATATTTTCTTGGTGAATAGTGCATTTCAACATGTTTCTCAAGATCAAATATGAGCCAATTAAGACTTTAACAAGTCTGCCGTGATCAACTGTGAATGAGGATCAATGGTCTTTGCATGGTGCATGTAATGTTGCCTTGATAAAAACCTTATGAAGCAAAAACCAAGTGGGACAAAAAGCTTAAACTAAGGGGAAAAGTGTGCAACGTGGTTGACACAAACAACCACACCTTTTACATTTGATGATGACATGTATATGCTAGACTTTCTTTCAAATCCACATGTCCCCCTGATTTTAAGATCAATCATACGACTCTTCCAGATCCTTAGTGACCACGGACCTGTATGCTCTTTTAACATATCTCAAATGTGACATTAGGCTAGACACTCAGTGCTCAACACCTATGTGCACGACATCTAGCAGCTGGTGTGCAACGCTCAACATCTATGTGCACAACGCTTGGAAGCTGACATGCAGCTGGCGTGCAGCGCTCGGCAGCTTGGTGCACAAGGCTCGACAGCTGGGTGCACAGCGCTCGGCAGCTTTGTGCACAACACTCGATAGCTGAATGCACATCGCTCGACAGCTGGGTGCACACAGCTCGGCAGCTGGTTGTACAGCGCTCGGCAGCTAGATGCACAACGCATGGCAGCAATGCGTTGTATGTCCGGCAGCTCGGCCTCTTAACTGACCAGTGCCTAGATTCTGATTGCGCTTCCTATGTATCTTGATTCATGCATGGCTAGCGATGACATAGACAACAACTGTTCTCTCATGTCATTGTGTACATAGAGATTAAATATGTCAGATACTCTTAGAGTATTCAAGTGATGTCTTTTGTCATTTCATTGGCATTGCGTAGGCGCAAAGCTAGCTACTTAGCTTTTCAATGTATGAGATGTTAAGTCTTTCTTTTGATTAAATGAATCACTCACTCTTGGGGTAAAGACCTTGACTAATTATGGGAGTAGATGAGGGTTCCACTATTCTTTAGAGGACCTAAGACGATTGATGGAAATACATCATCAATACACAATCCATCGATTTCAATATGAGATTGTGTCTTTCCTAAGATATTTTTCATTCCAATATCGAATGTTCAACATATACTGCGATCATCCTGAATCAATACACAATGACATTATCCATTATATCTCATCCAAAATCAAGGAGTCATGTGGTATGTGAATGGTCCACTTGATTTGGACGAATGAAGTCCATTCAAGACCTTCATTTGTATCTCGGATCCCATCGAGATGTTACTATAATCATATATATTCATAGGGCTGCATATTCAGTTCTTAGGGAACTACCAAACTGACAAAATAGTGGAATGCAATAACATCCATTACGAAAGTATTTCTCATCATAGTCGATCCCAGTGCGTGTTTGTGAAAAACCTTGCGTCATAAGAGAGTCTAAGACTCTTGTTCTCACTACGCTAACTCACAAAGGTTAACTTGATAGGGTTTATACTTGCGGTGTCAGCAACACATGCCCAAGGACCTATCCCTTTGTATGGATCATACCTTCCTATATAGGCCAATCAACTTTGTCGATTTATCAACAAAGTGTGATTCGATAAACTCATCATTCACGTCCTCATGTACACTAGTGTAGTCTTTGTAGAGATCTCTATTTATGAATTGGATTTGACGTTGAGTCGTCCCCTAACGATAGTCACAAATCAGACTTCCATGAGACGGAGTGAGTATCACTTATCAATGGACCAAGTAGTGTCAAACTAGCTTTGTCTCTCAGTGCGAGTATGTTTCGAGCCCAAGGGCTTCACCCTAACCTTTGGGGAGCCACAAGGCCTAGGACACTATGTTTCCACATTATGGAGTCCTCATATCACCACTCAAGGTGATGGCATCAAGACCACCTCAATCTGGTCGAGCCATGTCCTCTCGATAGGACATCATTCCTTACAGACATATAAGCATCATCGATCTCGTCATTATAGTTCTTTTGAGATCATGTTGAGACTTAGTGACTTAGTGATGACAAACCACGACATTCACGTAGTTTTCACTTGAACACTGGTGTTCGTATCTCCCCCTAACGGTGGGAATACAGTCTCAATAGTGATAATCCGCAGTGTAGCGATTAAGGAGATCGTTTGTCAAGGAACAAACGTAAATAGACTTTTAGATGGAGAGTACCAAAGTGACTCAGATCCAACCTTAGAATATGTTCATCACACGCGACACATCATCATTAGGCATTGTGACAGTGCAATTTGACACATTATCGAACTCAAGGCTTGGAGATCTGTTACTATCCTACCGAGTTCAAGGATTAATTCAATGATGGTAACTTGTGGACGAATTAACACATAGATGGATGTCTCTTCATGAATTGACTTGGGAGTTCCGCCTCTAGGGTAGGGTACATCACCCTTTCTTTTAGGGATGGGTAGTAAACTCATAGAGACATAAGCAATATGTGGTAGACAATGGTGTAACACATGACCAGTGTGTTAGCCCTTCAACCAACACCATAAAAGCGTATACGGTGTTCGTACGTTGGTTGTATATGTCAACATAATCCTTCTTTGGATTTGCAATAAGAATGTGATGATATCTTTTGTGTCATAGCATAAGAGGATCTTTCACCTTCCTTAGCTAAAGAACAAGCTTTTCAAAATGAAACAATGAGTGTCGAGCAATGTCAACGACCGAGTAGAGCACACTCAGCTATGTGCACAACAGGTGCTGCTACCGAGCAGCATGCTTGCATCATGTCACCTCACAAGCACAACGTACAATCATAGTGTGGTTTCGTTTTGATCGGAGGAATGGATGTCCAAGAATATCAAACAATTCTGGCTAGCATATCCCTTCTGGTATGATCAAAAAATGTCACAGCATGTCTGAGTCAATTGTCCTAAGTATATTTATTGGTGACAACGTAGGACTCATGCTCTTCTCCATGATGTTTTCCATCAGCACTCATGAGAATATAAACGTAGAGATATTTTGCCTCGTAAGCTAGACGAGAACCCTAAATTCATTAACATTGATAACACATGTTAACTTTGATTTAGATTTTAAGGCAACAAGCCTTCTGATTTTAATATTCTCTAATTTGATCTTTGCTTCAAGCAAGTAAGATATTTAGTCAGGTTATTTCTTCTGGAGACTTCCAAATAACATAATATAAAAAAAAGCTATTGATTTCATCATGTGATCCATGAATGAAACTTCGAGTTTCGTAAATTAGTATACAATCGAAACTACAAGTTCTATTGTATACAACTACTGGTTCAAAACTGAACTACCGGTTCATCAGAGACATATAATTTGAACAATTTAATTGTATTCAAAACCTATTATGAACAACATTAATTTGTATCACTAAATATTTCATGCATAAATATTCCATATATGTAACCGTTGGTATAAATGACAATTAATGATCCTACATTAGTGGTTACATGCATTTCTTCTAGAATGCATTCACGCTCTTGAGTTTGAATATCATAGAAAACAAGATACTAAATCTGAAGTTCATTCATATACATGCGCCTTTTGGTATGCACTACTAGGCATGTGATTATGCTTATTTCGGTGGCTACTAGCCTCTCCGATGATATTTGATGACAAATTTTTCTTTTTCAATTCTCGAAACATAAGCAAATTTATATGACATGCATGTTCATATGTTTTAACCAAATAGACTAACATTATAAATTTGGTGATTTTATGCATCAAAACACAAAATATTCTACATCCGAGCACAAATCAATAAGCATGCAAATACGAATTTTAAAATAATAAACGAAATATGGTTCATGATTCATGGTGATTTGTTCATCATATTTTCAAGGCTATAAATATAGATTGCATTAGGATAGAAAACGTTACTCATTGCAGAACGGATGTTCTTTATCTTTTATGTGCATAATATTGAGCATGTCATTTCTGAAGCTTCTAAACCAATCTAAGAGCTTGTTTGTGATTGAATTTCTGAAACCTTGTTGAATGATTCTTCTATCGATTGATCAACGGTCTCTCAACCATGCAAGATAAAAACTATCTCGGTGTTAGAACTATTCGTGTTGATAACGTGTTGTAAAACATAATATAAAAGAGATTAAGTAAGGAGATAAACAACCAAAATAATAAGAGAATGAGTATATATTCATCGAATGATAGGCCCCTTATATAGGGGTTTACACAGAACATATTATAGAAATGTACTATATGTATTATGTGTAGTACAACAACATATATATAGAAGGTAGTACAAGTTTCCTATTATAAATAAGACCATATGCTAAACCCATATATAAGACACACAAATATCCTATAACAGATCAATTATCTTATGCTCATTATTTTGGTTCCTTTCATGTGCCAAACGGTTGAAAAGCATTTGTGGAGAAATACAAATTTCAGTACTACCACAGAACAAAGATATCCATACATGACCATTTTGCCTTGTCTTTGGCTGTTGCTCGATCACTTGCTTCAGTATGGTGCATTGGACTGGAGGCAGAAAAACATTAGTTCATTACAGGCAGCCGGCCACTTGTTTTTCATATTGTAGCTCATTTCAATCCAGAAATCATTGCTTTTAGTTTCTATATTTAGTTATCGGTAGGGTAAAAGAAAAAGGGGTTTAAAGTTTACCTCTCTAGGGGTGAACAAAGAATGCTTTGAGTATGGTTCATATTCTGGTTTTTTGCTTCTATAATTCATGATGAACAGCTACAGCCATGTCTTAACTGATATCATCCTAGTCAGGGACTCATGGGCTACCGACTTGCAATAATGTAATAGAATCCTTCACAAGCCCTTGTTCTCTTCCCCGTCGTACCATCTGTGGTTTTTAGGACTTCTCACTTATCCAAATATGAAATTAAGCTGCAAATCTGTAGTGAACCGCATAATGCTATTTCATTGTTAAAGGTTATGGTAATTTAGTGTTTGGTAGCAGCAATTAATTAGGTCAACACAGTTGCTACATATTTTTCTGATAAAAATGCAGTAAAGATATATATGAATTGTTTTGTTTCTTTGCATCATCCTGTATCGAGTACCTAGCTATTTCTTTTAATTTGTGGACTGCACTGAAGAAGATAATAGATTAGAACATCATAACTATTGTAGTTTCTTGCATGTCTAATTTTATCCACAAAAGCTATAAATATTATGTGACTTTTCTATTAGCTTTAATTTAATTTGCAGAATTGAAGTAGTCAGTTGATTTGTTTAAACATAACAGAGTTAAGGGATATCGCAATCAAAGTAGAAAAGAATGGTTTGATAATGGTTTTCAAACAATATTATTATTCTCCAATGGAGGTATATATACAGATATAATCATGAATTTAATAGGAAAACAATATCTTCTATATCTCTACAGAATATTTAACATCTATCTACAAGGAAAATATATATTTGAGAATATTCTACACTCCCCCTCAAGTTGGTGCATAGATATCGATTATGCCCAACTTGCCTACCAAATTGTCAAATACTTTCCTTGACACTCCTTTCGTAAGAACATCTGCTAATGAAACGAATGATTCTCCTGTCCAAGTTCTCTTTAATGAAATGACGGTCTACTTCCACATGTTTCGTTTGATCATGTTGAACAGGATTATGAGCAATCTCAATAGTAGACGTGTTATCACAATGCAAGTCCATAGAATTCTTGAGCTTGAAACCTAACATAACGGTAATCGCTAACACCAACAGTGTAGACCAGGTCATGTTCTGGGTATATCTCTCCATACTGCCTGAACTTGTCTGACTCATCTGAGTGATTATTGTTGTCAAGTTTGTTCAGCAGAGTTGGATATGGATCCGGTATGTAAAACTCGGCAGCACTCTCAGGGATGTCGATTTCCCATAATGTCGGACTAATTCTTGGAGGCTAGTAAGTAAGCTTCTTCAACGTGATTTGACTTCCTGGTGTAATAGTAATGTTGTCCTCATATTTGTAATCTCCAACAATCCTGAGAACCATGCATACATGTTATAGTTCCCAGGTCTAACATCTTTGATGGCAAAGTAGCCATTCTCCTCTGCTCGAGTCCAAAACTGGTATCCCTTGCTTTCTGTTTGCCATGATCCCACTTCTGCAGGTGCAGCCAATCCCATAGAAGCTGAGCTTGCCGGAACAAGGCTGGTGCTATTAATGTACCAATAATTTGCTTGTAAGTACCTGAAAATTGATCCTCGTTGGTTTGAACCAGGAAAAACCGGGCATTGAATGAAGTTGTAAGGCCAGCTTCTGAACTCTTCAAGCATCTGCTCTTTAGCATTGTTCCAAAGTGTAGTAGTGGGATCACTACTTAGTCCAGCTTGATTAAAATACACAAACACAGGTCCATAAACTTTTTTCCATGCTTCACCTTGCTGGAATATTAATCCAAGTTGTTTTGAAGCGTAATGACTGCTAGAGAACACACACATTGTTGTCGGGCCGATGTGGGAGGTGAGATCCTGCTTCAGAGGTCCACCAGCACAAAACTCAGTACTTGGTGTGATCAACCAAAATCCCACAGAGGATTTGGTACTAATCCAACCATGGACCTTGCCATCTTGGTCTTCAGTTGAGTACTGATACTTGATTCTATTGATTTCTCCACCAGGGTTAGAGAATGTGAGTTGGACAAGGCCATTGTCCAATACAACCTGGCTTGGGGGGAATGCTATCTTCGCCGACCATTCTTGTGTTTTAGGGACATTACTAGTCCTGAACGCTCTTCTTCGGATGTTGTTGCGGTGTCTAGCGTCGATCGAGAGACAGAGGAGACTAAGTATCAGCAATATTGTCCAAAGAAGTCAACCGCCGTGCAACCTCATGTTCTTTACAATCCTCAAAGCAGTAGTATCTTGCAGTAACAAAAAACTCTCAGCTCTGATGCAATTTTGGAATTTGTTTTTGTCTATGAATTTGTTTTGTTATATGGTGGAATGATGGTGTAGTTCTTGATTTGATATGCTATGAAAAATAAATTCAATTTGCTGGATTTGAAATTTGAAATTTGGGATTTAAAATTGGGATTTAGGGATTTGTGGTTTTTGGTACGCAACGATTTGTGGTGTCTTGGGTATAAATTGAGGATTTGAAATTTGGGAAAGTCAAGTGCTGATTTGGGTTTTGATGGTGATTATGGTGGTACGCAACAGAATACAAATACGAAATTTGAGTTTTGGAATTCGGGGTATGGGATTTGTTGATTTGAGATTCAAAGATTTGGTATGGTATTTGATTCAGTAACAATGCAGCGGATTTGTGATTTTCAGATGCATAATTGAACCTACTTTGATACCAAGTAAAAAAGAATGGTTTGATAATGGTTTTCAAACAATATTATTATTCTCCAATGAAGTTATATATACAGATACAATCATAGATTTAATAGGAAAACAATATCTTATATATCTATACAGAATATTTAACCTCTATCTATAAAGTATATATTTGAGAATATTTTACAATCAAGAAAGAGTGACCGAATGTTTTCGAGCAGATATCAGATTGGCATACAAGACTAAGACTGAGGCATCAGATTTTAGAGGGCGGTGATGTGATGCCATGGCTTTACTACTGCAACTTGGTTAAGGTAGCCCCAAGCTATGTCTATAGTTGCCGAAATCCTGCATATATTAGACCCTAAATACTTTTAAGATCAGGAAATGAGCCAACAAACTGTATTGAGCTCAAAGTTGCCGACATTTGAATTGGAATATCATCAACAGTTGATGTATGAGACTACGATACCAGATTGCTCTCCACACATTTTTGTGTCATCGATCTAGTTGCCATCCATATGACATCTCCATATTTCCCATTTCCATCAGCCAAAAGCATGATTTTTTCTAGTAATGAAACTCTAGCCGTCATCGACACATCGAAAGCAAATGTGGTGTCTCACTACAATGTCAAGTTGCAGCGATCAAATCATGGGATACCGGCCACACGCTAATGGGGCTATCACTTATCATTAGTTGAAAATAACGTTGAGCAACTTTCGAGGAATCTATACTTAACAAAGATGTCTCGAGTTACACTCTCCTAGCAGTATATGGAATCCTTATCATTCAGTCTATCTCTTACGGAAAGCTTAACCTCAGATTCCTCCTCTCTTTCAGGACTACTATATATGCTTTTAGAACTGGTCCTTCCTTACAAGTTGGAAACTGGGACTCTGTTGGTCCAAGAGTACGTATAGTATAAATTTTCTGCTTAGTATTTCTATATATATTGGAAAGTGTATAATTATCTAAAATGTTGTTCACATTAAGGTCCCTACTTTACATTGATGATGTTACACAAAGGATGGAATTAGGAATCTTCAACTAAATGGAGACGGAAGAGTCCACCCAGCCACACCTGCCTGGACTGGTCCAAATAAGCTGGACATGAACGCATAAAAATCAATTTGAATGGAATCTAGATTAAAAGGGATATATGGAATATATGGGGAAGGATTTTTATGAACTATATCTGTAGTACGTGGAGGATATCTATGCATGGAAGGTCGGTTTAAAATATAGGGTTTAGGGTACTAGATCTTTTACCCTTCAAGTTAGAGCATTCGATCCTAAACTAATTAATTTGCCATTGGAAGAATACCCCGTGAGGATCCATCTATATAGTTAGAATGGATTAGAAATAACAATTTGCAAGAATCATCTCATCCGAATGATACTAAGGTTATTGTGTCAGTTCTTTATTTCACAACTAGTTATATGTGAGTCGAATTCAAGAGCTCCACTTATACAATCAGAAGAACCATTCTGGTTTGATAGCACTTATATGAGGATTATAAGCATAAAGCATATCTGAGCACAACCAATCAGCATTCTATCCATTTTGAGTGCATGCACCAAAGATTGTTATCATCAAGATCATACATGGTTGATGAATGATGAGGGTTTATGTTGTGGAAGAACTTGGCTGTTATAGAGGCAGCAAACTCGTATCTTCAGTTCTCGTATCAATGCTGCGACAAGAACTGTACTGTGATTCAATAGTAAGAAGAATCAAAAGCAACAGACCAAGATATTGTGGGACATGGATTCTCACATCCTCACATTCTTACACAGGTACACATGGTCAGAACAGTGAAGGTTCCTTGCAACAATCAATGGTCTTTTGTGGAGTGCCACTCCCTTATGGGTCGATTTCGATCTAGCAAGTACCTGATCGATTTCCAAACTTTTTTTTAGGAAAAAGAAGAAATATCCATTGATCAAAGATAGGATCAAAATATCAAGCATGAATAGTCCGGTTACAATATAAATGCATAGTTGTGCTAAATCAATCATACATTTAAGAATTGAAATAACAACCTCAAATCAACATTTAAAAAGACAGACCTAAAACACTAAAAAACATAATAACCTGACATCACCCTATCAGCAGCACCTCCTGCCCCGATTAGAGGCCTAAAACTCAATGGTCTACCTATAATCGTAATAGACAAAAGGTGTCACTGATAAGGCAACAGGGATCTTATCCTATAGTTACCCTAGGCGACTACTCAGCCTCTGATTCAAGACCTGAGTCCACTCTTGGAACATCGAAGGACAGAGGGAGGTCATCATTAGACCCCCAGCAAAATATGGAGCCCAATTTTGTACTTAAAAGCCTGGAACCCAACCCAAAACTTTACATCAGTTGGGCCTAGTACATGCACTAGCCCACCAAGCAACTCCATCAGCCTAATTGACAGCTTCAAGCCCGACCCACCATCACTGGTTCACCAACCCCTCAGCCTCCTGCCTGCCGCCAATGTCGCTCCCTTCTCAAGGGCATCTACTGGTGAGCCAAGACCGTCAACACCATCTTGGTTATCATGAATGTCGCCGAACCAAGATAGGTCAGCCAATAACTCACACACCACTAGAGCATTGTGATCTGTTCAATCACTACTTAGAATTAGAGAACCCAAAATAGTTTCAGCCCCTCCTCGATACAAAACTTTGTTCAATGTCAGACACAATTTGAAATTCTTTACAATTTTTTGGCTTCTAACAAAATTGTCCGCATGATGTCATAGGAAATTCCTCTGCATTTTTTCTGATTCTGTTTAAGCCTGAAGTCTCTTAGCTTTCTCAAGATCATTGAAATGTTTAAATGAAATTAAAATGAAAAAGAGCTTTAGCTCATATCTGCTAAGATGCACCAACACATGACGGTTGAGGAGCTTTCCATATTTACTAAAGTGGTATAGACGAGCTTCATATGCATAATACACCGCTCCGAAAATTCTAAAGAGTATCTGAAATTTACCAAGTACGTAAAATTAATGTATCAAATTTTTTTTGGTAAGAACAAAAGTTATATTAAACTAAGTAAATTAGGATATTACACATGCTGAGACTACCGCTAGAGAACCAAATTGGGCCACTTAGAAAGTAACAATACGAGGCCCACGTTTGGCCTAATAAACAAAGAAAAACAAACTGAGCTGAAACAGATATTGAACCAAGAGAAGGAACTATGGTTATGGTGGTGATCGTGGATCAATAACTTTTACAATGAATTCGATGAATTAGCTATCTAATTTGATTTTCTGTGCCTGGGTATCTTGTCAAGAACCTTGACTTGAAACAATTCGTATGATTTCTTCACGCCACTTATGCATCTAGCTACGGTTGTATCGACCTGAGTTTCATATCTTGCATACAAAGCTAGAAATATTCCTAGCGCAAGAATGACTGTATACAGTAGGTTCCATATGAACTGATACAAGTTCCTACAGTTGACATCATGTATAGACCAGCCAATGCCAGAAAGAAGAGTTTGAAGTCTTTTTTTATAAATTTTTCTAATAATGATTAGACGATATTAGCTCCTCTATAGCAGTCTATTGGATGGCAGACCACCCATTTCACCCTAAAGGGGACTGCTACAACCGGAAACCCACCGTCCGTCCCTTATTAGAATTTTTATTGATAAAAATAAAAATAAAATACCAGAGGTAAGGAATGGAGGACTAAACCAAAACCATTCCAAAACCAAAGCAACGTATTAGACAAACCAGAAAATCCTCCTATTATGTAAAACGGTAATTTAGAAACCCTAAATAATCCGCCTATAAAAACCTATCTAGCTAAGAAGGAGGATTATCATACTAAGTAAATGTCACATGTGACAACCCTACGTTTGTCATCTTGTCAGCTACCATATTTCCTTCTCTAAAAATATGACTGTAACGGAAGCTCATTTGGCGGATTATGAAAAGACAATTGTTTCATCTTACTCTCAAATTCCATGAGGGGCAAAGAACCTGGAAGAGAAGCAAGCTATCACACTAACATAGTCACTTTCCAACCATATATAGAACCACCATCTTTTATGAGCAATTTCAATTGCGGGGATAACAGCATAAAGTTGAGAATAAAATGAAGTATTACAGCCAAGTGATTGAAAAAAAAACTCTCCAAAACCCACCTGAGGCATCACAAAACACCCACCACAAGCTGCTGGACCTGAATTACCTTTTGCCAAACCATCCGTGTTTACTTTGATCCATGGAAAAATCAGAGATTGCCATAAGACCTGCTGAATACTTGGAGCCTTACCACACTTTGGAGAAACTCCAAGAGAGGTTATTAGTGAGGCATTAAGAACACCTCTATAGTGACCAGGAGCAAAGAAACTAATTTGCCGATCCATGCCATAATTGAGCAGCATATTCTATAGAAATTAGGGGGTGATCATCAAACCTCAACTTATTCTGAGCCTTCCATAGTGCCATGAAAGTCAACATGCCAGTTGCTAGCCACAGATTAAATAGATGTGAGGAGAAAGACTTTCGACAATAACTCACCCAAAATTCTAACAAATAGTCAAAAAAAAAGTAACGAAGTGCCAAATTGAGCAGCCAACCAACGCTAGACTCGTTGAGAAAAATGACACTATAAAAATAAATGCAAGGATGTCTCTCCAGAACAATAACAAAATTGACATATAGACACAACATGAATTTCCCTAATTTTCACTCGATCATCAGTTGGAAGCCGGTTAAAAAGAATTCTCCATACCAAAAAAGAATAGCGAGGTGGGATAAAAGATCGCCATACCTTAGAAACCCAATCATTGATAGTTTCACAACCAGAAAAAAGACTTTAGTTGACGAAATAACCAAAAAAAGGCCGACGAAATTTTTTTCATCAGCTAAAGTAGACTTTAGCCGACGAAAAAAAATTTGTCGGCTAAAGTAGAATTTTAGCCGACGAAATATTTTTTCGTCGACTAAACTAATTTTTTCATCTGCTATAGTAAAATTTTAGCTGACAAAAATGTTTTCATCGGCCAAAGTAATTGTTTCGTCAGCTATAGTCTGTGAACTTTAGCCGATAAAATTTGAAAAGTTTAGCCGACGAAATTAGGGTATTTCGTCGGTTAAGGTACTTTTTAGTTACAAAATTGCACTACGGATATTTCGGTGTCCGATTGACTATTGTGATACCAATCTGGAAGCAGAACAGCTCTACGAGTCAAACTCATCACTAATGTCAGGACATATAGGCTTTTTGGCCATCCGATTTCGTTTAAGGCTTCAAAATGACGTTTTTCTAAACACTTAACACACGAAAATGCCCATATCTACACCTATATGAGGTATTTTGGTCGAACCTTCAACATAACAAACTCTCAACATGATGAGTTGCAACTGTCCATCTAAAAATTTTAAAACATTTACCCATCGATGATAGGGCTCCTCATATAGGTAAATAATGGTAAAATAGTTTGCATGCTGTGATTCCGGTCATCAAAATTCACAAACAAAAATACGACAGTCAGATATCATCAATATGTTGAAATATGCCTATGGTAAAAAATTCAACTTGATCCGATAATTTTAAGGGCTTCATCCGGACGGTCAATCCCGTAAGTTAAACCCCTAAATTGTATTGACCGCAACTATCGGCACCGAGACTTCATCAGAATTACGTGATTTTTCAACCGTAGACGTATTTCACCATTCCGATCATATCTTATTTCTCGAATTTTTGCGTTTGAAGTTTCTATGTAGAGTTTGTTTTTGAAACGGAACATTACTTAAAGCTTGGTAAACAAGTTACACAACATTAATAGGCATGTTGTGAATCCGATGATCAAAGTTGAGAAACAAAAATCCGACCGTCTAATATGATCATTATGTTGAAATATGTCTATAGAAAAAAAATTCAACTTGATCCGACAACGTTAAGGGTTCGATCCATACGCTCAATCCCGTAAGTCAAACCCTTTAACGAACGGAAACGGTCATTTGACTGTCTAAATTACGTATTTTACCCGGACCTTCAACAGAAAATAGTTTCAAATCGATGAGACGCAACCAGTAGTATGGTTATTTTAAGAAAAATAACCACAGGAGCTAGGGCTACCTCTAGGGAGAAAGAATGGAAAATTGCGTTAACCGCAACTATCGGCACCGAGACTTTACCGGAATTACGTGATTTTTCAACCATAGACGTATTTCACCATTCCGATCATATCTTATTTCACGAATTTTTTTCGTTTGAAGCTTCTACGTATAGGGTTTTAGCCGACGAAATTAAGGTAATTCGTCGGCTAAGATTCAAAAATAAATAAATAACTATAGCCGACGAATTACCCTAATTTTGTCGGCTAAAGTTAAATAAATAAATAACTATAGTCGACGAAATTTATTAAAATTTGTTGGCTAAAGTTATTTCAAAATTCAAAATTTTTGGCGGGGATTTTAAAAATTTAAAATTTTTCGACTAAAATTTTGAACTTTAGCCGACGAAATTAGGGTATTTCGTCGGCTAAAGTTTAAAATTTTCTATATCTTTCAATTTTCTCCTCCTCTTCATCTTCTTTCCTCCTCCTCCGACGGCAACAACGTACTCCTCCTCCTTCCTTCTCTCCTCCTCCTTCTCCTTCTCCTCCTCTAACTCTTTCTCCTCTTCCTCCTCCTCCTCTAAATCCCTCTCCCTCTCCTCCTCTAAGTCTTTCTCCTCCTCCTTCTCCTCTCCCTGTCCTAGTCTATTCTCCTCCTCCTATAGCCAGCCTCCTCTTATTCTAAGTTAAAAAAAAATTAATCAAAAATACAAAAATAAAAAAAGAAAAAAAATATATAAAATAAATAAAATAACTATAGCCGACGAAAAATTCGTCGGCTAAAATAAAAAAATAATAATTATAGCCGACGAATTTTATTAAAATTCGTCGGCTAAAGTTAAATAAAAAAATATAATTAAATAAAATAACTTTAGCCGATGAATTTTATTAAAATTTGTCAGCTAAAGTTAAATAAATAATAAAATAACTATAGCCGAAGAATTTTAATGAAATTCGTCTGTTAAAGTTAAATAAATAAATAAAAATAATAGCTATAGCCGACAAAATTTAAAAAAATTTCGTCGGCTAAAGTCTAAAATTTAAGCGACGAAAAATTTGTCGTTGGCTAAATAAATGACTTTAGCCGATGATGAATAGTAATTTTTTCGGCTAAAGTCTTGGTCGACGGCTTCTTAACCGACGAAATTTTGTACTTAGCCGACGAAAATTTTTCGTCGGCTAAAGTATTGATCCTGGTAGTGTTTGGTGATGCCACAAAAATTCATACCCATCAGAAAAAGTTAACTCACTAGAGGAAGAGGGTTCCCAAATAAGCCGATCTAACGATCAGTAATATGAGGGAGTACCAAATCTGAAATTTGACTAGCCAAGGCCAGGAAAGTGTGGCGTAAAAAGAGGTAGTTGCCATGAGTGATTTGAAATAAAATCTGCCACGTGAAGATTACTAAATCGATCCAAGTTGAGATACCCAAAGTCTTCAAAATCAGGGCTTGAAGCCATTTATCCTTCCAAAAAAACACAGATTCCCCAATCAACCATCGGCAATTTCGCTTGAAATGAGAAGCATTGACCGAAAACCTGACCAAATTGAAGACTTACGATAACCCAACTTGCCATTAGATAAGATAGGATATCGTAACCACACATAGTCTCCCCAGTGCGAAGAGGAGGAAAAAGAGTCCCAAGCAAACTTCAGAATAACAGCTGAATTAAGACATAAAAGGTTATGAATACCAAGTCCTCCTTGTTTCGAGACACAAACCTGGGCTCAAGAAATAGTGCCAATCTTTGCAGTCCCAATATTGCCATACCAAATAAATTTGCATGCCCATGATGTTAATTTGTTGACAAGATAAACGTTATTTATACACGGAGAAACTATGAAGCAACATACTATGAAAATGGATTGTACTAATTGGGTATGTCCAGCCATAGAGAGTAGCCGTCTTGCCAACCCATAAGCCTTGATTTTGTTTTATCAACAATAACCTAAAGATGGCGTTTCTGAGGCTTTCAAATTAAAATTGGGACACTCAAATAAATAAAAGGTAGCTTACCTGCACGAAAACCCAATATAGTGCATCTTCTGGACAATATATTAATGCAGACAATATATTCTTTGGATTTGTGCTTGTCTGTGATGATACTTAGCTCCAAGATAAAAATTACTTTTCTCTGCATTAATATATTGTCCAGAAGATGCACTATAACGATCAAAGAAACGCCGTAATTGGCTAAGAGAAAATTTATCCCCATGACAAAACACAACAAGATCATCTGCATAAAAGGACATCAGAAGGAGGTGAGCACTTAGTAGGAAAAGAAATAGGCTTCAATCGACCAGTGCGAAGTAACATGGATAAACCACGGCTGAGAGCTTCTTCTACAAGAGAAAATAGCAATAGAGAAAGAGGGTCCCCTTGCCTTACACCACGAGAGCAGAAAATAAACCTTGTGGAGAACCATTTATTAAAACTGACAACCTTGCCGATTGAAGAATAGTATTGGTCCAACTTATGAGAGTATTAGAGAACTCAAAGTTATTTAGAAGCTGGAGCAAAAAATCTCAATTCAACGTATCCAAAGCTTTAGCTATATCTACCTTAATCCCCATGTTGCCACCATAGGACTTCCGATCTAGAAAATTAAAACATTCAGACTTCGTGCCAAAGCAACCTGAAATTTGCCTACCAGGAGGCAGGAAGAAAAGCAGACTGTTGAAGTGAAATTATACGAGCAGTAATTGGTCCTAACCTCATAGCCAGAATCTTTGAAATTATCTTGAAAAGAAAATTGGCCAAAGCAATTGGTCGAAACTGAGTAATTGAATGAGCATCCTACACTTTAGGGATAAGAACCAGAAAATTAGAATTCATATTAGGAAGCAGCCATTTTTGCTCAAAGAACTGTCTCACAGATGCAATGACATCACTTCCAACAACATTCCAACATGTTTGATAGAAAGAACCTGGAAACCCATCTAGACCTGGTGTACTAGAAACATCCATAGCAAAACAGCGTTTTTAATTTCTACTACGGTGGGAATTGATGTAAGCTCTTCATTTTCTGCATTTGTGACCAATGAAGGGATAACAGAGCACACTTTCTCTAAATTTGTTGCAGGAGCAGAAGAAGAATAAAGATTTTGATAAAATCTCACTATATAAGCTGTGATATCTGCAGGTTCAAAGAGAATTCTTTCCCCATCATGAATTGAGGACATTCGGGCACTAGAAGAGCGAACCTTGGCACAGGCATGCAAAAAAAGTGCTCTGATCCCCATCAGTGAGCAATTTTACCCGAACTCTATCTTTCCAGAAACTTTCTTGCATTTTGATGGCCTGCAAAACACATGATTTCGCTTCAACCTCATCATTAAATTTTTGGTCAGTCATGCCATGAGTAGCAATGTCTTGCTAAATTACGGATAAAGCTTCACGAGCTCTATTAACTTTCTCGTGGACATCACCAAAAACAACTTTATTCCAACTCCGCAAACAAGATTTTAGAGCCTTCAATTTCTGCATAGTAACATACATCGGGCAGTCCCAAAATTCACTAGAACTCCAACATTCAGCTACTGTCTCATGAAAACTAGGATGATTCAACCACATAGACTGAAACTGAAAAGGCTTTGGACCACTTGGAGAGATCTTTGAAGCCGAGAATATCGAAGGGGAGTGATCTAACATAACGTGAGGTAAAGCAATACAGCTAGAGAAATGCCAAGCTTCAAACCAACCCGTGTTGCAAAGTGATCTATCTAATCGAAACTCAACATGCACCCTAGACCCGCAACCATTCGTCCAAGTATATCGTGCACCTGCAGTATCCAAATGGACAAAATCACAAGCATTTGACATGTTTTGAAATTCCAAACAAGAAATACGTGATGGAGGAGGACCCCTGATTTTTCATGAGCTCACAACATAGAGTTAAAGTCACTGATAGCCATGCTAGGCAGAGTTGCTTGAACACTAAGAACTGAGAGGTCATGCCATAAATCTCTACGTTTGATGAAATATGTAGAAGCTTACACAAAAGACAACTAACTAAGCTCATTATCAAAAGAAACCTGGATAGTAATTTGTTGCTCTGTATTAGAGATAGTCACTGGATTAGGGACATGACGACCCCTTTAACAGCCAAATAGTTGGAATCCTAGGTCCCTGATCATTAACGGCAACAAGCTCCAAGTTTAAAGAAGACCAAAAAATTAGAGAAATTGAGTTAAATGTCACCATTGGTTCAGCTATGCAGATCAAATCAGGATAATGAAAACGACAAATATTTGAAAGCTCAGACTGAGAGTCATTGTTGCCAACTCCTCTAATATTCAAATAAAAAACTTTCATTATAAATATTTTGGGTTTATCTTCCTGTCCCTCTTTGGATAAGGACGTTCACTGACATCAATCTTCTTGACTTGCTGTTTCCGTTTCTTCTTCTGTGACTTGGAAAGAACCGTAACAAAATCTCCCTCTACTAAGTCTCCTTTCTCAACAGGGCTAGTAATTAAAGAAACATATTTAGCTAACGCATCCACATGCTCAAAACCATGAGGGACTCCAATATTTAGATCTTTAAGGTGGCCAATTAATTGATCTTTCTCTACCATGTCATACCAACTTTGTCCACTTTGTGGTGAGTCATGGTAAGATTTTTTCTCTTGCTCTAAGTTAGGATTGCAATTTTCACTCCCCCATCACTTATATCATCAACATCATCATCAGAAACATGTACATTAGAATTCTCCAAATTATTAATAAAACCAGCAAATAAAGAGCTAGAAACATTAATAGCATTACCTTTATCTTGAGCCCTTTCCACCACTGTTTTGAGTCATTCCTAGAAAGGATTGGTAAACTATTTTCATTATGTGCGCTCCTGAGGAGAGACAGCTCCTTCACTTTCACTTTCAAGAATAACAATGCGTTCTTTGACAACCATATCAGCAATACAACCAAGCTCATTGTCCATCACCTCATTTAGAGTGTGGTTAACAAACTTTGCAATCATTACATCCGCTTCCTTTGATCACATAGTCTTGTTATTATCCTTCCAATGCTTACACAGATTAATGATGTGCCCAACCATCCCGCAATTGTCACACATATTTTCATACACAACATCAATGAGAAAACAATGTGTTTCTCTCTCAACCATCAAGGAAGAGGGTAGATTACCTGTCATATCAACATCAACAAGAACACGAGCAAAGTAGCCAAATTCTCTTTCTTTGGTAGCCTTGTCCAGTTGCAATGGAGTCCCCACATCTCTAGCTATCTCCATGAGATGTTGTGGGTGCCAATAATCTTGACTCAAGCCATAAAGTCGTACCCAAATCTGTGAGTGAGTTTGACTTGGTGCATCACCTAGTTTGAAATCCGGTTGCCATTGAGATAACCGAAACAACCCGCTAGCAAGAGTGCATGTACCTCCACCCCAAACTCGCCGTATATCCTCATCTGTGTTAAAATGGATATCAAAATACATTTTCCTCAAAGGAACTAAACGCCACAATGATGTTGAAAATTGCCACAGAGAAGCAAGAGAGGTCTTCAATTCATGAATCTTCAAAGGAATGGAACATTTGCGCTGCAACAAACGACCAATCAAATTGGTCTTAAAAGTCCTTAGCTGCTCTTGATAGAGTTGCTCATTGATTTTCACATAAGTTGTGTCATCACAGACCACCGGAATCGGTAATTGACTTAAAGACAAACGAATCGACCATGCCGGAGAGAACTGAGGCAAAAGTTTTTGCCTTCAGGGCTTGTGGATGCATCTGGGACGAATTCTTTGGGGGCCCCGACAGATTCAAAAAGGGCCAAGGGCAGACCACTCTCATCTCGCCGGAGTGAGGGACTGCCATGGCGGCAGACGATGTAAGATCAGGGCGTCGAAGCCCTAGGGTTCGTGTTCGCGTTCAGACCCGCGCGTGGAGGCGCGTAGCAAAAAAAACCCTAAACAAGACTCTAAAATAATCAAAGAAAATATCATCATTCGACAATGACTCCCAGAGTTTGAAGTCTTTTCCAGATGTGATTTCACATAGCTTCATCAGAAACCAGTTAACTGTTCCCATGAAGTCGATGCAAGTAGATTCTGGAAGTTGAATGTTAATCTCATGTAGCATCCTATTGAGTATTCGTCCTGCAAATTTGCACCAGAGGAGTCCAAGAGTCATGGTCAGCATGAGGGTGTCACAGAGAAGAGATACAAATTGGTATTCTCGTACTTGTAAAAAAACCATAATGTGGTGAACCCGATAAGGCAGCTGATTTCTTGTTCTACCACAGCATTATGTCAGCCACTTTTCCTCCTCCAAGAACAGCATGAAGAGTCGACATGATTCTACTGCTTAATGTTGTTGCTAGGAAATCAAACAATATGAGTTCTTACGGATGCTAAGAAACCACACAATTCCACAGAAAACAATGGGTTCGATTATTTGCTACACAAGAATGTTTAAAACAATCACAGTTTCGAACCCCCAACAAACCAAAAGCACTTTAATGGACATAAGAGAAATTCGGATTCTTTGCTAATAAATAGGCACATAGGTTTTCCTTGTTCCCCAGAGAAGTGAGGTTTTCATTACTACAAGGAAAGGAATAAAGGAATGTAGCAAAGAAAAATTTTGGGCGGTGATACTTAGAACAGGTACGTGATGCCATGTTTTGGTAAGAAGAGTATCCCTAAGCTTGTTAGGAAAGAACTTGGCGGGGAATTTGGAATTTGCTTTCATGCCTAGTAAGTAGTAGGAAAAATATTCTGGTGCCCAAACAGTCGAACATCCCAAAACGTAATTTCCTTGTCACATAACCTTCCCATGAGACATGAGTGAAAGATTATTGTTTGGAACCAAATATTTTACTCACATTTCTAAGGAGCAGATGACATAGCATCTTCAAGTCTATAGCAGAGAAGAAGATGACCAATCGCAGATTCGCAGTAGGTTTTCTCGTCGTACTGTCGGGGACTATCTTAGCCGTGGAACGGGGTTGTTCGGCGCCGACGGCGAAGATGAATGCGATGAGGTGGAGGGAGGTGATGATGGTCACTATGGGGACGAAGAGCGGCATATCTGAAAGTATGAATCAACCGTAAATGTGAGCTCATGTAATCTTTGACTTTCTGTTGGAAATGATCGTGCGTGGCATTGCAATGATTTGCAAATGTAGGTCTGGAAGTCAAGAAGTTTAGCGGTATGCTAGGAAAATGTGGAAGAGCTACTTGAGAAGAAATCGAAGGGGAGCAACTATAGTATTTCTGAAGAAGAGAACCATGATCGTCATGCAACTAGAATTTTCTGATCGTGATCGTCATGTATATCATTCTCTAATATTTCAGTTTGAGGATCTAGCTCAAACCAAAGAATTCTGAGCCATATCCTCTATTTTCTTGGGACACAATCAACCCCAAGCTGAAATATTTGAACAAAATCTAAGTCAGCTGAATTATTGTGTTTGTATGAGCGTGCGTGTGTTTTAAGATGAAAATAGGGAAGATATTGTTGGTGTAATTTTTACATCTAACCGAATACGCTATGAAACATTTGAATTCACCTGTAAGCAGACTAAAATAGAAGAAAATAATTTGGAACATGCTCATTTGGCTGAACTGCGTGTTTTAATGTCATGATCGATGAAATTATCAATACTATGGAGCTATAAACTCCTGCAGATAAACGTACAATATTTCACTCAAAAGAAGCTAAGTGAAATTTTTTCATCTGTAGAATAAAAGAGACTGATAAAATTACAAAGGTGTATGCGCTAGCCACCTATTGATCATATCAAAACATTCCTTTGGATTGTATTCTGGGGCTGTATGTCCTCCTCCCTACACAATTGCAAACCCAGAATAAGTATGAGATGTGGTTTTTACTTTGGACTATAATTTAAGAGAGAAGAAACTCAGATGTTTTCTCATGCCTTGATAGTTGCATATGTCAAATTATACCCTTTATTTGAATAGTAAAGTGTGTATCTGCAAAATAAAATTAGTCAAACAATGAATTAATTCAACCCTTCTTTTCAATTCCAAATCTAAAAAGGTCACAGAAACAATAAAAACTGAGTTATATACAAACCCTGCAACTTGATCATTAGAGAACCATGGTCTCCAATCCTCTTCAATTGTAAAGTTCATGGATTCTATCCATGCTAGTGTACTTATATATGGAACACTCATGTCATGATCACCACTGCACAAGCCAAGAAAGTTTTCAATTATGAGAAAAATAAAGACTGCCCATTATTGTCCATGTAAATGTTAACTAGTAGCGAACTGTAACAATGGTGCTCGCCAATGTCAGAATTGGAACTGAGATTAAGATTCAAAGAAACTAAACCTGTAGATTAGAGCACGAAGGGACTTTTGGCTAAGATTTTGATGATACTCGATGTTACTTGGGATGTCAAATGTAAAGGGAGTGGTTTTATTGCATTTAGTCCATTGCCCCTTTGTTCCCTGAGTGTTGTTGTAAAGTACACCATTCAGAGGTCAAATCAATGGCCGCAATATAACATTTTCCGTCCAAATAAAGGTAGCAAACATACCTCCCGAATGTTAAGAGCATTGCGAACATTCATATCATTTTGCCAAAGAACAGAATACCGAATTTTATCTTCCTACAAAACCAGGAAAGATAGTTTATTATGATTACATGATGATTCTTCATGTGCTGAGTGATTGCAATTGATGAAATTCTTCTCTGCAACTACTATAAGTTTTCCATAACTAATCAAACAAAATATGAGATATAGAACTCTTTCAAGAAAGAAATTATCACATGAATCAGATATGTGTGAATGTGTGCATGTGATATTTATATATACATGGAGAGAGAAAGAGAGAGAGAGAGATTTACCCTACACATTTGTACCATAGGAAATGAAAAGTCTAAGAAACCGTCATCATTAGACTCCCAGTTCATTTCCAGTACAGAATTTTGGTTGTTGATAGATGCAAGGCAAAATGGTGCCAATATATGTTCATTATCAATTCTCCCAATGCACTGCAGATCCAAACAACTATATCAAATTCAGGGCAGAACATGTTAATTGGAATGAATGTTATCAATAAATTTGAAACAAGTATACTTGTTGTATCTAATTATTTCAAGAACTGTTCTGCAGTTTTGGTATCATCATACATTGCAAACAAGAAAGATGCTTTTTCTGTTGTGGCAATATATCACAGAACATACATATGAACAACTGAAATATCAATTAACAGATAAAGAAGTAAACATTCAAATGATCTACATATGTAGATCGCTACCCCTCCCATATAATGTGAATCATAGAGAACTGATGATCCTCTTACCTCATCAATTGCTTGAAGGCTGTTCAGGCACAGTTTATTGTTTGGATCGAGATCTACATATTCGCCCTTGCAATTCTTGTTAGCTGACTAGAATAATAGAAAGAAGTCAAATTTATAACATCAAAAAGTTCACATACACGAGTAGAACTCATCTCCATTTGGAACTCCGCTGTGATACAAGTCACACACAGATATATAGTTGGCCAAAGCCAGTCATGGCAATGTACAGACTTGCAAAACTAGCATCTACCAAGATTAAGCTTCAAAAGAGAAAAAAGAAAAGAAAAAGAAAAGTACTGATATACATCAAAAGGTTTATGTGATCAGACCTAGTTATTCTTAGAAGTGGAGAGGAAAACTATCTACCAAGATTAAGCTTCAAAAGAAAAAAGAAAATAAAAAGAAAAGTACTGATATACATCAAAAGGTTTATATGATCAGACCTAGTTATTCTTAGAAGCGGAGAGGAAAACTTGACAACCAAGGGTGATATACCTGATATATCCTATCTGATATAAGTCCTAGCTGATGAGCATACACAATTCTTGAATTAACATCCTGCTGTCCATTTGAAACTGGATTGCCAACTATGTATCCCTGAATTCAATATACAAAAGATAAATTCCAGCACAATTTCTTAAACCTTGAAACTTTTATAAGGTAATGTTGGGATGGCAATTGAAGTACCTTGAGATTCAAATGTGGCTTGATTCCAGCCTCAATACCTACAACATAACACAAATGAAAAGGTGTGCAGAATAATAGTTTTTAGTGAACTTCAGGTACATGGATTTATATAAAAAGATTCATTGTGTGTGTGATAAATTTCATGTGCAAGTTACCATCAGCTATCTTCTGGGCAATGATGGGAACAATTTTGCCAGAGTAAGAATCACCAGCAACATAGAACGGATTCACAAGAAACTTGGGATGTGCCGTAATCCACTAAATAAGTTCAAGAGTAAAAAGGAAAACTAGATCAATATGAGAGAAATAAGTAATGCTACACACACCAACTCTGTTCCCAACACCATATAAAGTAGTCTACATGGTTTTACATCATGTGAGAGAGTTGTGATGAAACAATTATAAAGTTTATGTAGCATTAGTCTGGTGTATTTAGCATAATTAAATTATTCTGAAGTAGCTAATCCTTTACTCTTAAATAAAACATACAAGGTTTAAGTAACTAATTCTTCTCTGTCTCATGCAATCACTCACCTTCAATAGAAACTCATAAATCCGGGTTGAATGTAATGTATCACTAGAGATTAAACCATGGGAAGTTGTAGAGTAAGAGTAACCAGTACCAGCAGGGGCATCTAAGAATATTATGTTTGCTACCTACAAGCCCAAAGGAACACTTTCAAATAATCGGTTACATTAATCATAACAATTTAACAGGAAAGTAAATGATTCAGTATTAGAAATTCACCTTGTTCCATGAGTTTGGATTCAGAACTAGTGTTAATGGATCAGTCGATAAATTTGTGAGTTTAAAAGACATTGGACCTGTAATGATTGATTATAGAAAGTTATCAACGCCATTTTCATATTAGACCAAGCATCCTGAAGTCAGGGTAATTCCCACTGTTACCTAATATACATCATATTAAACCCAATTTTTCAGGTGAAGAATGCCTCTTTATTTCCATACTCATATGCTCTCTAGAATTAGAGAATTAGAAAAGAGAAAATAGATTACCAATTTCATAGATGAGGCCATAAAACGAAGAGCATCGAGGACCTCCTGTCAGCCAAATCAGCAGAGGATCATATTCTGGACTCCTTTCCGACTCAACAAAGTAGTAGAAAAGCTGCACCTCTTCCGAATCTCCCACGCCCACATACCTTGGAATCATTACACATTAACACACCCAAAACATGAACTTGTGAATATAGTGATCAAGATGAGCAACCCTTAGCTTCTTACCCGGTTTCAAGCTTGAAAGGGAGGTCACCATTAAAGGCTGGCAAGTTCTTGATGATCGACTGTGAAAGACCAAAGTCGGAAGTAAGCAGCAGTAGAACAGAAGCATGCCAGAGCCAGAATCCAACGTAAAGGATCATGTTGGAGGAACCCAGTCACTTTTCCCTGTATTCTTTTGCCTATGCCAATTATGAATGGGTGGTTGTTCCGGTAAGAGAAATAGAGAGCACATGACAATAATTCATACCGGAATCATTAATTGCAACAGTCCAGAATAAGCTAAACCACACAAGGAAAGCCAGAGGACTGAAGGACAGTTCACCGACATACCGTTTCTACATTTTTTGGGAGGACGAAATAAAATTAGAGTGCGGCTATTTTCTTGTAAAATTACAAATCTACTGTATAATCATTAATCTAATATGTATTGCTCAGCTTCACACTCAGTAGTTGAAGGTAATCGACAATCTTGCTAGCAACAAAATTCTTTTGTAGACTACTGTTAATTATTGTCGACCATATATTGTTTTTGATAAAACACGTTGTTCTGAAATCGTCGTAGATGAACATCCAATGTTCCATGCTAGCTTCATTTTTCCTCTTTTCTCTTCTCTTCTTCTTCTTTTTGCTTTTTGTTTTGTAGGGCCGGATCGGATCAGTTTCGAGTCAGGTCGGGTCGGTGTTTCGGGTCAGGTTGATGGCTTGGGTCAGGTCGACTCAGATAACCGGGTCGGACCTGCAGAATTCTGGGTTTCGCCGGTAGGATGCCCGTCGAACGACGCAGAGCTGTGGAGTTGTTGTTGTCGAAATCTGCTGTTCGTGGGAGGGCTTTGGCTGGAGAGGAGCAGGGACGGTATGGAGGTCTGACGTCGGCCTTTGCTACATTTTTGGATCGGTGCAGACTCGACTGGAGGCTTGCTGGGTCGGATTAGGCAGTTCAGATGAGGCCAAGGCTCGGCTTTCTTCGCCCGGTCAAAGCAGTGCAGTCCTGATCAATGGTGACAGTCGATTTGTTCTTCTTTTCTCTTTTTTTTCTCTGTGCAGATCGAACTGCATTTTCTTTTTTACTGAATCGAATTGACAGATCAGGTCAGGTCAAACCTGCATAATTCTAAGTTTCACCTGTAGGATGCACGTCAAACGACACAGAGCTGTGGCGTGGTGCTGCTGTTGCCGAAATCGACTGTTTGTGGGAGGGCTTAGGCTGGAGAGGCGTAGGGGCGGCTTTGAGGTCTGCCGTCGGCCTTGGCTGCGTTTGTCGGATAAGTGCAGACTTGACTAGAGGCTTGCTAGGTAGGATTGGGCAGTTCAGCTGAGGCTGAGGCTGAGGCTCAGCTTTCTTCGTTAGGTCAAAGCAGTGCAATCCTGATCGGCGGTAGCGGTCGATTTGTTCTTCTTCTCTCTTTTTTTCTCTGTGCAGATCAAACGGCACTTTCTTTTTTACTGAATCGAATTGACAGATCACTCACCAGGAATCCAACAGAGACTCTGATTACCAATTGACATAGCGAAACTAGATATAAATGATAGATTAATTGGAATCCACTAATCGGTTTTGACCAGAATCCACAAGTCGATCTCGAATCCACTAGAGATTCTCGAATCCACGAGTAAATTGAGTTAAACTCAATGTTTTGTTTTATAAGAAATAAGATGATCGAAATACATCAACTAAGGCTCTTTATATAGGAGTATAAAACCTTAGGGCGACTAACAATAAAGCCTAACACACATGGGTTACAAAGCAAATAAAGTCTAAAACAAACTAATAAAAATAAATCCTAAAAATAAGTAAATCAGTCTTTAGGGGCCCAAACGAACTCGGATGTCCAGAAATAATTTGTCACAATCAAACAGTTCTCCAATCTTTATTTTATGTCTGAAAGTGACCCCCTTCGTTCTGTATTAGTCTCTTCCACCACAAAAGAACTCAACGTCGAGTTCATTTTGAATAAACCATAAGAATAATTAGACCATTGAACGTGTGGTTGATTGACATGATATTCGGCAAACTTTTAAAGGCATAACCAAAAATCCAACACCAAATATGAGTTTGTCATATGCATCTTGAGAAAAATCTTCTTGATTCTCAAAATTGTATTGTTGAATGGCCTTTGGTTCTGGTTCTGGAATATTCATATGAGATAAGATTTCTTCAATACTGACAACATAATCAACATAAGCAAATTCTTCTTTAATCTCTAAAGTGACTTATTCAACATTATTTCCACACACTTCAGGCTTTGTAGGCTTGATTTTAATCTTGTTCGACTCCTTCTTTAGTAAATATGTACTATCTTTGCAATAACTATCATTGACAATTTCATGTCATGGTTTTTCAAAAAAAACATATTACTGTCATTCATATCAATCATATGACAAGTAACTTCATCTTTATAAAATTCTCTTATAGAGATGAGAATTTTACAAACCTTTGTTGCATGTGCATCACCATCAATCCAATATGAATTGCCTAGCTTCACAGTCGATAGTTGAAGGCAATCGACAACCTTGCTAGCAACAAAATTCTCTTAATCAACTACTGTCAATTATTGCTGACCATACGTGGGAAAGTGTTTTAGGATATTCTACCATGTGTGTTGGCCTAATATCATTAGGATATGTGATTAGAATATGACTGTGTTCATTCATGTTACCATATTGGTACTTTATAATACCCTTTTTAAAATATTTCTTATCAATGAATATAATAATTTTTTTCTCCATCATGTTACACCTATTTTCATTGTCTAATGATTTAATAATGTGTAAGTACTACAAAAACGACGCATCTTGTAGGGTCGTCAAAAAAGATCCTTTTACATAATCGCAAATCCTATACTAAAAGCATGAGCCAAGCCATTTCTAGTATACCTACCGATTAGCTCTGAAGCACCTTTACGAAGCAAATAAAACTGTTTCGTAGAGAATATCTAGACTATGAAATCAACTGTACATATTATATACTAGTCACTAGTTACTGCTTTTTAAGGTTTGTCACTGCTTGGTTTTTCTGTATTTTTTCGATTACATCTAGGTACGTAAGTTACTACATCAATCGCAAGTCGATGATCTTTGGCACATAAAATCGGCTAGAAAATTAAGCCTTGGGGAATGATCACATAAATAAAAGATCAGGTACACAAGCCTTGGGAATTCAAATTTTCAATATCATATCTCTGTATTCAATTAGAACTCTGACCCAATAATACAGATCTAGTATTATTTTAGAAAGCCAACCACCGAGCCAAATCATAATCAATTCCGTATCCATGACCCACCTTACAATACAAAATCCGACCATTATTGCCAAAAGATATTTTCTACTCGGGTTCAAGTGACCTGAGTAACCTGATCTCAATAGAACAGCACGAAATTCACCAAGGGATTTGTTCAATCTGTGTAGAAGGTGGCTTTAGATTTGTGTTGTTTAATTTACTCCGCAGGGAAAGAATTATGAATATTGAAAATTCAGATTGCTTATTTAGTTCATAATTTGGTAATAGGATTCACGATTTTCAATTAAGCATTAGTGTTCACACGAACTGTTGCAAACGAAGAGTATACTTCATTTCTCAAACACCAAATCTTTCTCAGGACTGAGTACATGGAAAGTAACATAGAGTGACCATTTCATAGATCAAAATTAGAGAACAGAACCGAACCAAGAGCGCACACCACCAAAGCCATCCAGATCCACTAACCCTAAACATAACAAATAACAACTACACCAGTCCCAGAGCACGTAACGATCTAACTCCTCCAGCTACCACCGTCGGAACCACGGTCCCGACCACCTCCATATCCACCACCACCGCCTCCATATCCACCACCACCGCCTCCACGGCTGTAGCCTCCACCGCCTCCACCCTCGCGACGGCCGCCACCACCATAACCTCCACCACCGCTTCCATAACCACCACCTCCACCCTCACGACGGGCACCACCACCATAACCTCCACCTCCTCCGCGACTTCCACCGTATCCACCACCGCCGCCTCCGCCGCCGCTTCCGCGGGACTGAGCCTCGTTGACGGTGATGTTACGGCCGTCGAGATCCTGGCCGTTCATGCCTTCGATGGCATCCCTCATGGCCTTCTCGTTGCTGAAGGTGACAAATCCAAAACCCCTGGACCTTCCGGTCTCACGGTCGTTGATGATCTGAAATCAAACAAGAAAATCGGAATCAGATCTGAGCATAAAAACAATTCATTGAAATCAAAACAACAAAATAATAAATAAAAAAAGGAACCGATCGATCTTCAATCTAGAAAGATGAAGATGAACGTACCCGATTTTGAGATAGCAAAAACACAAGAATCATAGTGACATATAGTAACAGTATCATAGATCAAGTAACATAGAAACACAGATCACAGAGAGAAACACAGATCCGATCCATCCGATCTCTGCGACAAACGGACCTTCGATTCGATGATCTCGCCAAAAGGAGCGAAGGCCCTTTCGAGCGCATCGTTGTCGGTGGCCCAGGCGAGCCCTCCGACAAAGCAACGGAACTCGATCTCGGCAGAGGCCATTGCGAAAACTAGAGAGGACTTTGAGAGGAGGGGAGTGAGAAACTGAGAGAGCACGAAGGACTGGGATCCCCAGACCCCGTTTATATAGGGCGACGAGCCCTCAACTAGGGTTAGTTTTGGGTTTAAAATATCAAGGCTCATTGGGCCTCGTTTGCTTAGGTATCGTTGACACGTCAGCTGGTTTTGTATTGCCTTTCGGTGCGGAGTGGGTAAAAACAAAGAGAGAGAAAAAAGGAAAATCACTGATTGAGTGGGGATGGGGTTTTAGGTGGGGCCCGAGGATCACGTGATGGATGCTAGGATATTTATAGCCTCGGAAATATCTAAGGTTGAGAATGACGGGTTTGCCCCGAGGAGTTTGTTGCCGTACCCATCACGGGCGTTCGCCGAGTTGTTTGTAGAGGATAATACCGAAGGATATTTTAAAAGACGGTGACGCGATTCTACGACTGATAGGTTTAAGATATTCGGTGATGGGTTCGAATCGATGAACGGGCGCCACGTGGCATAGTGAACGATTAGTGTGGGAATGGGCTACCTAATTCATTCATCATGAGTTTCTTTTTTCCTTTTATTTTTCTTTTTCATTAGTATTAAAAAAAGATAAAATTGTAAAAACGTTATACGAAATATAATCCACACTAAAAATTAGTACATTATCTTTTTAAAATAGTAAAATGATATAAAGTTATAATTCTGACCCAAAATTCATATATCGTTACTTTCTCTTAGGTCTTATTATTTGACTTTTTTATCCTAGATCGTCCTATCTGACCCTCTATTAGGACGAGCCGACTCTAGCCCTTCTCGAGTAAGGTAGGGTAAGGGTTGAGCAAATGAAACTCGGCCCTACCCTACGATCCTACCCTAATGAGCCATTTATGGCCGAACCTGGCCTGACCCTAAAAGCCCACCCTTTAGGTGATAATAATTTTTTATTTTTTATATTGTTTTAATATGACAATACAACGAATTTTCTCTTTTGTAGTTGATTTGTTAGCTTTGTTCATTTGATTTCCTTTTGTTTTGTTGATTAACGATTGTATTTTAAGAAGGAACAAAATATTCAGTTCTAAGGTTTAATATCCCAGAGAAACTCTATATAATTTTATTCAGAATAACAAAGCTCTCTTACAAGACTCTAAAACCTAAATATATATAGGCAATAACAAGTCCTAACAACAAAATGAAAGGCTTAAAGAAAAATAATAATAATAATAATAATAGTAATAATAATAGTTTCTTAATTAATTTAGGACTTTCTAGATTCTTTTGCATCAACTCCACCGGGTTGGGAAGGACTCGAGTCCGGCGCGAAAACTTCCAAAACTTGAGCATATATCTCTTGAGCAATCCTCCATAACTCTTCTTCAGTAACCGAAGTACTCTCACTAGCATGCTTACCCAACCACTTTTACTAAATATTGCTTATAATGGTTACCCCGCCTAGACTTTACATCTTTAACATCCAACACATCTTCAACAACATCAGGTTGTGCTTAAAGAAGTTAGCGAGCTTGTCACGTTCAATAATCAATCTTCATGTTTAAGTTTGTTATGTTGGTGAGGGTCCTTTTGAGATTAGATTGCGACTAGGCCAAGTTTAACTCAATAATTAGATTAATGAGCAATCTTGTACTAGTTTAAACAATGAATGAGGCTTATAGCTTGAGCATGGTGTGAAAGATGAAGAGCACCGCGGTAAAGAGAATCAGACCATTGGCTTTGAGGATTGGCTTTCTGGAAAAATGTTGGGTTTAAAGATGAAGAACATGAATTGGAATGAGGAATGTGAATTATTGCTTGAAGATATGAAAGCATGAGTGTTTGGGGGGTTTTCAGTAGCTAGGGGTTGTTGAAGCCTTAGACACAATCCATAACATGTTTTAAGATTCCATTTAATTTCCAATTAACATTGATGTTTTGTTTACTAATTGCTCATCGATGAATTCTTTGAGTGCATGCTTTAGACCCTAATATGCATGTTAGGGTTCTAATACTTTGATTATTTTGTGTCTTGGTTAATAGCAGATCCCTCAATTTGCCTGGAGAAGTAATCGATAGTTTTCACTAACGAGTTGTAATACCTCGAGTACTTTACAAATAAACGAATATATATATGGGTTTTGTACGGAGAGAATAAAAGAGTTACTAAAATGAGAACTAAATTATGACGATATGGAATAATAGTTTGGGTCGGTGCAAGCATTTGAAAATTCTCGTAAATTTTCTAGTCCATTTACTTAATATGAATTCCAAAACTATGGAAATAAATAAATTGGAGTAATATGGATCATGGGATATCTTGTAGAATTTGATCTCTATTGTACGCACACGACATTCCATACAAGAATTTTCCTTGGATTTAGGGGAGAGGATTTTCTCTCACCGTTTTCGACCAGCACTCCATCCATCTCTCTCTGTTCTTTTCGCCGATCTCTGGAGGGGATGATCTCAATCACCTAGGCCTCATCATTTGACCCTTCGATCATATCCCGTCTTAAAACCCGCCCTACCCGGCCCTCCATTAGGGCGGGTCGGCCTTAGCCCTTTTCGAGTAAGGTAGGGTAAGAGTTAAACAAATGAAACACGACCCTACCCTAATGAGCCATTTAAGGCCGAACCCGGCCCGATCTTAAAAGTCCGCTCTTTAGGCCATAATAATTTCTTATTTTTGTATTTTTTTAATATGTTTCTTATTTTTTAGATGCAATATAATTAATTTTCTCTTTTGTAGTTAATTTGTTAGCTTTGTTTATTTGATTTCATTTTGTTTTGTTGATTAACGATTATATTTTGATGATTTAGAGCATTAGTTCGTGAGATATATACGTATAACCACTAGCTTAGTTTATAGATAGATATCTTAAATTAAGTGTAATGTGTATGTATGCATGTTAAATATAACCAAAAAAAGAAGTTACATTACAAATAATTCTAAAGCTAAATTGTGAGAACAAAAAATAACAATCTCATCTACGTCTTGTTTAGCCCTATTTAAAGGACCGGCCCTATCCGATCCTATTAGTGTTAAAAAAATGAGTCACTAACGTGAACTAGGACTTGCATATTCAAGCCTCCATCATACCAGTGTTAAATTTTGTTAATTTTGACTGAATTCAACCTCAACCTACCCTTAAGTCATAAATTAATTTAGAATCGGACCACCCTAGGCAAGCGGATGATGAGGCCTACTATCACCGGCTCATCGAGGTAGTTTCTTTTATCCTCGAGGAAAAAAAAACTCGATGGATACTGAAGGTGGATGGTTACAGGCTCGCGAAGCTTGTAGAGAATCAGACCGATTTCGAGAGGGAGTGCCTGCAATTTGGATGGGAAGGGAAGCCCGTCGTTTGACGACGACAACGACACTGTATATTGGTCATGACGGTAAGCTGGGCATCCTTGATTATATATGAAATTTAAAGTTGTTTTTAATATGGTAATTGAATATGTTAGACACCAAATGTGGGATTTGAAATTGGATTGTTTTGCTTGGGATTTGTCTCAGATCATTACACGGTTGTCTTTTAGATATTTGGTAATGAATTTCAGCAAATGTTGGATATTATTTCTTGAATCTAATTGGGTCAGGGTGTTACATAATGGTATCAGAGCAGGGATATGATTACTGGGGTAATCTCTTTGGGAAAAATGGAATAGTGGTTTAAATTTTTCCTAAAGAGCTTGATATCATCATTAATGAAGGCTTTGATGATTCTTGTTGCCTGTGCTGATAGAGATAATGATAGTGATTTCTTTGAGATTCGTAAATTGAATAGTTATTGTTGGTTTTGGTGTGGCTACAATTTTTCATTTTTTTGCACCTATTTCTGTTTTTGTTATTTGAAGAGGAACACTTATGTTTCATAAAGAGACTTTATACAAGGCGCGTTGGCCTATTTTTATCTGATAGAATGAATGGAGTTATTGGCCTGTTCTTTACCGTCTGCAATTTACTAATCAAAAACATGAATGACTGAGGTTCTGAATGCGTAGTGAATTTAGTCACAGCCGACTGCTGTAGATTTGGATTTGCTGTACATCTTTTGCCAAACTGAGATAATACACTTCTACACTTATTCGTTGCAATAAAAAAATTGATTTGTTGGTAAGTGTTTTTCACTCAAATGGACTATTTTGAATTGATGGTAAGGTTGGTATCAATATGTATCCAGTCAGTGCAAGAAATTTCACATATTACAATTCTGTTGGCTTCATAAGAAAGGTGTACAGATTTTTTTTACAACCATCATGGAGGATACGAATGCATAGCTGTACATAAGGAACCCTTTTCTTCAAAGGTATGATCAGATGGTTCACATGTTATGGCATGTGGCAGCGACTTCTTACACCACTTATCCATACAAATGATGTCTCAAAGAAAGTATTACAGTTCTATTGCTTCTGTAGTACAACCTAAATAAATACCTTGTTCTGAGCATATCAATTGCTTATAAGGATGTTAGATCTGCTTTCTTTCATTATGTCACTTGTGACAAAAAGTTGAACAGAAGCGAAAATCAATGGGAATAAGAGTATGAAACTGAGCTAATGTAATATATCTTGCTTGGTTTCTTTTCTGTAGGGTTAATGCAGATTACTAACAGCTTTAGAAAAGAGCGCAAAAGTATCAAGTTAGATGGGAGTTCAATTAGCTGAAGGCTTGGTTTGATATACATTTTCCTTATGTTAATTATCTATATTTACAAATGTATGTTCTTTCCATTGTGTATTTGTATAAGTGAATTATAATGAACTAAGCCATGTTGCTCTTGTTGAAAAGGTTGGATTCGGAAGTCCTGTGAGCAACATAAGGTAATGAGCTCTAGGATGCAGTGTTTTGAGGATGTCACAAGTTTATTTAAGACATTTTAGAATCATTAAACGATCTCATATGAGTTAAGTCATTTGGCTTTTATGTTTAGCTTCTTATTTGGTAAGTTGCTCTTTTCTGGGCAGTGGAGGCAAGTTTAGCTCGTAATATAATTATTATTTTTTGCTGAATGATTACGTGAATTGTTATCTATATTTAGTTGGTTGAAATGCTTGGAGATAAAGCCTGTAATATAGTCAATCGTTGCGTGTATATTTGGCCATGTCAATTCATCCAAGCATTTATACATGTAAATCATATGTAATGACTCGGGATGTGGAGTCATGAGAATGAGGCAAAAAAGCAAGTACCTTCAGGTGAGTTCCTCAGTTTCTCTCTGCGTTTCGGCACCCCTTTACAGGTTGATATATTTCTGTTCATTCATTTCCATTTTCCTGTTTTTATATGAGACGTTGAGTTAATAATGATTGCAAAACATATATTTTATTACTGCTACATGTAGGGTGATTATCCTATCAAAGGTATTTTGAAAAAAAATAATAATTATGGTTTGTATTTTTTTCTATACAAACAGAGTTAAGTACTGAACAACTGATTCCAGGGGTCTGGTCTACTTAGTCAAGCATGTATATATATCTTCAATTTTGTTTTCACATGGTAAGTGATAATAAGTAAATCTTTG
This sequence comes from Comarum palustre, assembly GCA_951800085.1. Taxonomy (NCBI): domain Eukaryota; kingdom Viridiplantae; phylum Streptophyta; class Magnoliopsida; order Rosales; family Rosaceae; genus Comarum; species Comarum palustre. The sequence goes on along the minus strand of OX637579.1, from coordinate 5,890,334 downwards.
CATCATTGCAGTTGTGCAAAATGCATTAGGTAAATCTGCAAACTTATTTATATAAGTTTGGCTTTGGTGTTGATATCTGTTTGTCATTTCTTGAGTTCATAAGCTGCTGATATTATTTTAGTATAAGAGCTTGTTTTGAAGGGACTGATAATGACTGGATTGGTATTCTGGGGTTGTTTGTAAGTTTTTGGATAACGGATCAATGAGATGGACCCAAACACTCTCTGGACATGGGTAAGAAGATAAGTACTCACCTTTGGTCTGTTCACTAGTATCACTTAAGATAAACTACTATTATGTGATTAGTTTACTTTTTCCTTACCTCCTTGAGAGCAGACTCGATTTACTTGCATAGTTATTTTGATGAGAGTGGATTATGTATGCACAATTGATTCGGTTTGTTTACAATTAGCATGTCTTCAATATTTGATACTAAGATTGAAATCTAGGTTAGTTTATGATTTTATGCAAAAGAGAATGAAAGTGCTTGAACGAAATCTGATTGTGAAGGTGAAACTTGGTGAGTTCACTTATTTCATAAGTGTTCATGTCTAGTTTATTCATGTAAGGAATTACAATAGTAAATGTATGGTCTAGTATGAACTACAAATGTGTGGTTTGCATATCAGTTTACTCAAATCACTGAGCAGTTTCTTGAAAAGTTAAAGGTTTGATTGAAACATGGTGTTAACGAGTCTAAGAGAAGTACCAAATTTTGATCTAAGAGGAATAGGAGGAACTGGTGAATATTTTAAACTCATAATTATTTGTTTGGCATAAAGAATGCAAGCGAATAATTCTGAAAAAAAAGGAAAAGTGAATCTACATCCTCTTGTAGGATACATACATTGTTCTTTTGCTTATATCCTGTTAAGGTTGGATTCAAAGTCCCAGGAGAAATTCAATGCAATGAGCTTGAGATGCGGCAGGTTGCTTAATTTCATAAGGTTGAAGGCAAAGTCTCCCTTTGAAGTGTTGCTGCAAACAACCTAGAGAGGCAGTGGCAGTGGTTTCAGGTGACAAATTACTTTCATTATTCTGTTCATTTCTTGGTTTGAAATTATGAATGGGTTGAAATTCTTATTGTAGAGTTGAAAGTCATTGTTGCCCGGCATGGATACCTCAATTCATGATTAGTTTGTATTACAAACTTGATCAGTTCGATTTTCCTTGATAATTACTGACCAATTTTTATGATGAGTATTTTAGGTGTTCTTCAGGTGCATGCAGGTGTTCTTTTGGTGATTTCCTTACCGCTTTGTGCGGGAATTACTACGCCTTATCATGGGCGTAGGGATAAGCAAGTAGGGATTGTGTCCCTTGGGTGAAAGACCCTAAACCAATCTGATTGGGGCTCGTGGTGTTCGAGCGGATAATTAAGTAGGGACTGATTCCTTAGGGTGAAAGACCCAAAACCCAATCAGGGCCGCGGTATGTGGTGAATTACGGCCTGAGTGCCGGGTTTTACCACCGAGTACGGGGTTTTACCAATGAGTGTGGGAGCGTTCTCGATAGCCTTAATTCGAGATGTTGGACCTAACCAAGGAAAAGTGGTAGAAGAATGAAGCTAGATCGGCCAATTACCCAAGTTAAATGAGCCGGAACCCCGAACGTGTGTAAAACAATCTCAACTGAAATCATTTATATTGTCATTGCTCAAATAAAAAAATTATTAAAGCCCTTTCAAAACCAAAAAAATCAGAGAACTCGAATGTGAAATTAAGATCGGAAAATCATATCAGAACCATGAGTCACATGATCCTCATATATATGGTTGTATTGCTCTTCTCAAGTTTCATAATTTTAAAGAATAATGTTAAGGTATAGAGACATATGTTCAAAAGGGAGCTGGAGTAGTGCCTATCATTTTACTCATTTTCTTTCGAAGAAGCATACTTCCCATTGTAAAGTCTGAAGCTAATTAGAATCATTTCAATATTGGCCTCCGGTATCGGGGACAATATAATTCTTATCCATTAGAATGGTAGATAGGATTCTTAATCCACCACCGATAGTTTACATAATTGTCTAAGTATTACGAAAATTCTATGGTGAACCATGGACATATGCATCATAGACCAATTTTTTTTCCTGAATTTAGTTTTTTAATTTTTAATTTTCATTTAGTTTGGTTTTGTTATTGCCGATCTGAGTTCGGCTTCCCTTTCTTATATATTTTCAAAACTTGTAACCATGTTAAAAGAACGGTGGATGACTCAGTGCATATGCATCAGGTGCACCCAACCGCTCTCCTAAGTACTATATTTGCTCATTTAGTAAGTTCCAATCACAGTAACCAATTTGTGTTGGACTAGTAATCCTGTTATCAATAACTTGGAATGCGAGAGAGCTCGAGTTTTAAATTTTGAGGACGCAATTTTTTAAGGGGTGAGTTTGTAATACCCCAAATATTTTACAAATAAACGAATATATATGAGTATTGTATGGGTATCAATGTTCTAAAACTCGGCCTAGTCGGCCGAGTACTCGTTAGTCGGCGTCCACCCGAGACGATTTTAGGGAAATCGGAGTACAAAGTCGGCCAAAAAAAAATCGGCCGAATAGTAGGTCCAACTCGAAAAAAATCGGCTCAACTCAGAAAAAATTGACCCAACTCTGCATTTTATTGACTATTTTTATTATTTTGGACATTATAGTACCTTTAAAATATATATATTTAATTATATGTTTTAAAAATAAAAATAAATCTAAAATTAAAAACCGAGTACTCCCCGACTACTCCTCTACTCGCTAGTCCTCGGTCGGCCGACCAACTAACGACTAACGACTTTTAGAACCTTGATATGTATATAGAGGATAAAAGAAAGTTACTGAAATGAGAACAAAATTATGACGAGATGTGGAATAACAGTTTGTGTCCGAGCAAGCATTTGAAAAATCTCATTAATTTTCTAGTCCATTCACTTGATCTGAATTCCAAAACCATGGAAATAAATTGATTGGAGTAATATGGACCATTGGATATCTTGTAGAATTTGATCTCTACCCTTGGATTTGGGGTTATACATTATTCTTGGTATAGAAAAGAAAAGAAGGTTCGGGAAGAGAGGAGGGAAAAAGGAGATGTCTACATTGACGAAGGGAGGATTTTCGCCCGTCGTTTGACGACGACGACACTGTATATTGGTCACGAGTTCACGACAGTAAGCGGGGCGTCCTTGATTATATATGAAATTTGGTCTTTTTAATATGGTACTTGAATATGTTAGGCACCAAATGTGGAATTTGAAATTCGATTGTTTTGCTTGGGATTTGTCTCAGATCCTGAGTATTACAAGGTTGTCTTTTAGATATTTTGTAATGAATTTCAGCAAATTTTTGATATTATTTCTTGAATCTAATTGGGTGAGGGTGTTACATGAGTAAATGAAATCTTAGATTTAGCAAAACACTAACTATTTGGTGATGAATTTCAAAAAAAATAAATATTATTTCTTGAATCTAATTGGGTCAAGGTGTTACACAAGTTAACGAAATCTTAGGTTTAGCAAAACAATAAGTTTATTATAATGCCGGGTGATTGTTCAAACTATTTTCAAACCTAAGGATTTATGCATGTTAAATCTAATAATTAAGTGTACATTTAGGCTGCATTAATGTTTGAGAATAGTTTAGATGTAGAGTATTTCCTTCCTAACGTACAAAGTAAGAAAGATTAATAGATTGTGTTCAAGTGTACCAAACCAATATGACGTCTTTAATTGAGTTAGTTGGTTACAAGTTGGACAAAGCGTGTTCTATGTGATTGTCAGGGTGGATACTTCTTCCTTAAGTAGTTTCATCATCCTGATTCTCAACCATTTTAAAATTAGTTTTCAGTTTTCTTAGTTTATGTTTGTTCTCTTTCCGAATCCCCCACCCTACCTACCAACTCCAAATCATCATAAATTTTGTGTGCTATACTCATTGTGTGTCTAATACACTTTTGTGAGACCCCGACTAATTTTATTTATTTTCTGACACATCTAGAGTTTATTTACGACTTCTTTTCGGTACGTCGAGAATGCACTCTAATATTTTAATATTAGAGTGAATGTCGCCACTTGCGTATGAGTATTTACGGAATGTTTTTCCGACACTCTACGTATTTGTCCTGTTTTACGGATGTGATTTGACAAATTATTTTCAGTGTGTGATTTACAGAAAACGTTTTCGAGTTTTTCGTTATTTTAAAAGTCGGAAGAGATGGTGGTCGTTGGATTCGTTCGATGAATCGTGGCCGTCGTTAAAAGGTTTTATAAAAACCTTTCTCTCTCTTCCTTATCTTCTCTTTCCTTTTTCTCCTCATTTCATTTTTCCTTTTTTCCTTTCTTCGAGGGTAAAAATCTCAGTCTTTTCTTTCGATTTTTACATGGTTGTGTTGTTGGGATGATGTAGAAACTGTTTTTGCAGGTCTTGGAAGCTGGTTTGGCAGGAAAATGCCTGTTTTCCGGCGAACCAATCAATCGGTAAACAGGGAGTAAAAACCCTGATTTTTACCGCAATAGATTTGTTTTTTACAGTTTTATCATGAGGTGAATTGACCAAAATACCCCTGTCAGTTTTCAATATTACAACATGTCATTTTACTGTTTGCTGTTTAACTTTTACGGTTTTACAGTTTTACCTTACTATTTACCTGTTGACTTTTCCTATTTACCTGTTGACTTTTCCTATTTACTAGTTGACTTTTACTATTCACCAGGTGACCTTTGACTGTCATTATTCATGGTTGACCGTCACCTTTTACTATTCATAGTTGACTTTTGACTTTTACCATAGAAGACCAATTTTTACGTTTTTATCCCTATGGTTAAATGGTTTAAAGGTTTTAAAAATTAAATGTGCGACAGAAATACGTAAGTACTGAATGAGTAATAATCCTGATTCTCACCCAGTTCGAGAATCGAGACATCAAATACTTCTACTCTAGTGTCAAGAAAAATAAACGGAGGGTTTGTCGAGTTTACCAAGTCTTGGTCAATTATGACCAACTCAGTAGACTTGGTCAACCCAGGAATGACTTGGTCAACCCTAAAGTCAAGCTTTAACCTTTCCTGGTCAAACTAGAAAAGTGGGTAATTGACCATAGAATGACCGTTACGTTTCTACTTTCGACTTGTTTAGCCATTGACTTGTCTTTTGTCGGATTCAGAATTTCGCTTGCACTCAAAGCTTGAGGATTGAGACTTGGAGCACTAGGATTTCGTCTTCGTTATAACAGGTAGGGTGAGCCGTAACTTTCGGGTTAGTGGCATTTTAAATTTGTGTAGTGCTCTATAATATAAAAGTTATATGATGTTTGTTTGTGTATAGTCGATGCCTTGTGATATATGTTTTCTTACTTTATCGCTTTATTAAATGTTTAGAAAACCGAGGCTAGACACACATGTGATGATTCGGATCGAGAAGTAGTACCGTTGTTCTGATTTCCGGTACTTGGTCTGAGAGTGACGAGACATAGTGTTTAGACTATGTTTTCCCACGATGTCGATGACCGTGAACCTCCAGAGGGGCAATGCCCTGTTTATTTTATTTTTCCCGCTTACGCTCGTCTCACCAGAGTTATGCGAGTCGTAAGTGCGGTGTGTTGTTGAGTGATCTGTTGGGCATTAGTTGCAAATGGACACTCTCGCTACTACGCTTCTTCAGACGCATAGGTAGTTGACTCCAGTTTGATGTGAAGGCAAACCTGAGATTCGGCCGCCTAGATCTGTGAAGCCTTGCAGGCTGATGTTGTACTTTGAGTGCTCAGTCATTTTGATGTTAGCATTGGCACATGGAAAAAGAATTTATTTAAATCTGCCTATGAAAACCAAATACAGTTTTTGGTTGTTGCATGTTTTACGAATTGTTTAATCACCGGTGAAAGCTATATGTAGTATCTATTATTGAGAACTACATTTTGTTTTCAAACTCTATCTTGGTTGGGTTCGGCCATTTTTGGGTTAGCGAGGACGAGTGCTCACCCCTACTTTGCAGGTACTCGGTAGACTTGCTTTAGCAGAGATGGATCGGTGACTAGGGGCGTGGCTGTGCGTGTTGTTCAGCATCTGTGTTTCGGGATCACCCTGGAGGAGCTTTTCATTCTTCGTGGTACTTCAGCTTTTCGATCTCCGTGACTGTTAATTTAGACGCATTTGGCGCACTCTAACCTATCGAGCTTTGTCCACTTGTACTTTGCTCGTTGACCAATGTTGTATATACACTGACATGGACTTTCTTCATGTATCTTGTAGTCTAAGTCTTGTACGCTACCTTCCGCACTTGTATATATCTTTATTTATTCATTCATTTGCTCCTCATATTTATGTCATTTTTTTAAAATTAGCCTTGTGGGTAGTCAATACGTCAGATGACGTATCGGTTATCCATTAGTCCGGGATCACGGCGGTTACTGCCGTGTTCCGGGGCCGAAAATAGTCCCGGGATGCGACAATAATTACTTGGTATCAGAGCATCATTTTGGTACCTTCCGTGTCACTCTGGTACGACTTAGTTGTTTCTTCGAGTCGTATTGTCTGCTTGTTTGCACGCAATGCAGAGTCATTGCATGAGCCATTTGTTATTCCACTATTTTACATCATCGGAGATCGAGCCATTCTTATTTGGAGTCCGTACCTTTTTAAGATCCTCAGATTTGGTTCACTTCATCTGAGCCGAACGTTTGTTTCAGTATTGGGTATCCCTTTGTTTCCCAGTATTTATTCAGGTTGTTGCCATGCCATAGAGTCACCTAAAAGATTGTGAGCATTTCGTACCTTGGGAGTGCACCACCTCCTACACTTGAGGAGCAAGTGACTGTGAGAAGTGTTGGGTGTTTATTGGAGATTTTGAGGTAAAGATCATTTAATTACTCGGTTACCTCTTGACTAGTAGTGAGACTAGTAATGAGAGACGTAACCTTGGAGTGGAAAGAATACTCTTTCCGTGAGCGTTTCTCTTAGCTTTTTCGCCGAAACAAAATGTTTAAGAGTTTTTCACTCTTGGGTAAGACGACGTGTTTGTTTACAGATACGTCGTGAGATTCACTGCACCAATCCGGTAAAGACTGGATTGAGACGAGAAACTAAGTGTTGGATTGGAGAAAACTACATAGATTGTGAAGATACCCCACCATCTTCATGTGAATGGTGTCTTCAGACGCATTTATGTGACGATCTCGTGTTCCATTAAGGAGCTTTAAGGAAGTGATGAAACCCACTGCATGAGAAGTGTTGACTCCATCGGTTGTGCCACCTCGAGTCACGTGGTACGTATGTGGTAGTCTTCGGAAGCAGTTATCGAGTTTACTTAGAAGCCAAAGTGTACTACGAGTTTGTACCACCATTTTCACGACTTAATCTCCTAGTTTTATAGCCTGGACTTTGTTTGATCCTTGTTTTATCTTGTGGTCTGTCCTTGCATTTTGGAGACCTTGTTTGTTATCATCACCGCCTTGAGACGTGTCATCATTTGGGGGATTTTCGTGCCCTTGTGTTCCTTTCTGGATTTGGAACTTCCCTTTTCATTGACCGTCAGGTTGTTGTGACCTATTGTATTCTGACTAAGCTTGTTTGAAAGCTTGCTACTGCCAGGAGAGACTTTGTTGTTTTGATCTCCCTTCCTAAATCGGACTTGACTTTGATTGTTCGAGTCACGTGGATTGTTTGTCTAATAATGAGGCCCGAGTAAATTTGTTCGACCTTTACGAGCGTCATTCACGCATCGTAATGTTTCCTTAACTTGGGACCCTCACTCATGTTTGATTCTTGTTTCAGGTGTCAAATGACCCCTGTATCACTATTTGTGTCTGCAACCCTTTGGTATCACGTTCTTGACTATTGCAGTTCTTTGACTTTCCCTTGAGTAGTCTGGAAGTTTCATGTGACTAGTTCATTCGGTTGTCACAATCAGAAATGAAAGAAGTGGTGTGATATCTATTACCAAAAGTCTTGTGCGACTTCCTCTTATATGGATGACCAGAACTTCTTACTCAATCGTGTATCTTGAGCGATGTGACGATTTGACGACGCGACATTTTACCTTTTGAGAAGATCGAAGTGATGTGCCATGAGCACGTGGAAGGCTTACTCTGCCACATGTTCATCGACAAGTTGAAGACAATGGAGGAAAGCATAACCAGATAAAATGACACTAGAAGATGTTGGCGACTCACAGTTCAACCAAGTTCAAGACAAGTAAGCGAAAGTTTACTTACAAGTGTCGTCGTGAGTTCGAGATTAGACGCGAAAGACGACAACAACTATTCGACAAAAGACTTCTAGATATGATTGAGTAGCAGTATGGAAGACCTACGTCTTTACGACTCAACGTAGCGAGTACGTGGAGCTTTTCCATCAAAGCAGTGGAGCATGTGATGCTGTGTTATGAAAGTTGATGTAGTAGATGAGGCAACGTGTCATCTTTTGAAGCACCTTGAGGCTACCTCGCCATCGACGTTCTAGTTGTTTCGACGCGAGTGTGAGCGTCTTCTTCACAAACCATGCATCCACCTTGAGGAGCGTTGACCCTTACGTGTCCCGTCGATATGAACCCTACTTGCAGGAGCATGAAGCTTTTCTTGACTCCAGTTTCATTGACGACGTGTGATCTCATCCTTACGATTCCATATTGTTTGGATTGAATCTTATGATCAAACGAGATTTTACCGTTTCAGCTTAGCGACGAGTTAGACTTGTGGATCTCGTTGCGGAAGTGATTCTTCTTGAAGATCGACTCGTACCCTCGTTATTTTTAGCTACGGGTACCTGAGGAGTATACCAAGACGATAAACCTCGATTGTTGTTTTGACACTTCGAGTTCGTCATGCTACTATCCAGATTTTCGAGCACGCCCATGACATGTTTGATTTGGTGAGTCATGAGTTCAGACAGTAAGTGGACCAGTCTGCGGTCTTTTTCGATGACCTACTTGCTCGAAGATTCGAGAGGATGTACGTCGGAAGTGTTTCCCGGATTGTACGAGGATGTGGTAGTCCAAGCATGTGGACTACTGGAGATTTTAGTGTCCGGCTTTGACACTTGTTTCACATTCGTTTGTAGAGGAAAAGACCAAGTAGAGTTTGGCTTGGCACAGTGTGTTGCGATGTTTGAGCAACTGTGCCGTACGTAGATCGTTTGTCCTGATGTGTACAGGAAACTTTGAAAAAGAAATTCTGGTGATTTAAGAGAGGCTGAGTATAGCCTGTAAATGGCAGAATTCATGTGCACAGTTATTTTGGTTACAGTTCTTGCTAGCTAACAGAATTCACGTGTTAGGTTGCGCGTGAGGGTGAGTATTGGAGAGAAAAGATCACACATCAGAAAAGAGACAATTAAATTATAACTTATAAGTGGATGAATCGTATTCAATTGTATCAAAGTCTTTTGTAGTTTAAACCAAATACCTTAAAAGTGATTAAATTAGGATAATATCGATAGAATGATAATCTACAGATCATGTTTGTCTTAGTTTAAGTTTAAGTGCAAGCTTGGTGATGAGGTAATGTTCTTAATTCATCAGTGTCGAGTATTTAAAGCTGCAATCCAAACTGTCAAAGGAAGGAATATCCAATACGTGCGTATGACGCTAGCAGAGGCCACTAACTAATTAATAAATAGCTACGTAATTAACTAGTTTATCCCCTCTGGGATCATTATATATTGACGAGTTGGTTCATGCGCGCTTACTCACTCGATCCCATCATAAAGTAATCGTAGGATCCATAATTTTGTCAAATTAATACTAATAATGCTGTTTAATTTACAAAACTAAATATTAATTATAAGCAAGTGGAACTCAGGGAAATGATCATAATTCTGAGATTATTATTTATCGAACACAATCAAATTACCAGCATGATATCCGGTTAGTTTAAAACAGATGAAGAATTGTTTTATATCGATCTCTAGACTACTCTATTTCAAATGGATTATACTTCGGCCTTGAAATAGAGGGTTCAAAAAAATACAGACCACCTAATTTGGTGGTGGTTAAGCTTTGTCAATGAACCACCTTCGGTGGCAATCAACTGCATAGGCTGCGGCGCTGCCCGAAGAACAGTGGTAGGACTAGGCGGTGGCAACTGAATAACCCTCTATTATGTTCCGGACTATTACTAGTGTTGTCATTTGGTGTCCTTAATTATTGTGTGTGACAAAAACAGTTTGAGATACAAAGACAAAACAGAGGTGTTTCTTTTGTCCACCATCCAACATTTTGACTCTTGACTCCTACTTTCCATTTCGGTTTTGGCCCCTTTTGCAGTGCACACTATGAATAATCGCTCTCTTCCATTTTTCACTTTAAGAAAAAAAGAAAGCAATTTTGCTTTCTTTATTTTTTTCAATTCAATCGCAACTAAATAATGATTTTACGACATAAATTTATATATTTAAGTAAAAGATTATGAGTTTAACTAAAGATGATGACGTTATCTTTGTTGTAAGATAAAGCAAAAATAGATTGTGGAAGAGAACGATCTACATGACGACTAGGTGCATGTTTAGATCAGATTCTCGTTATCTCATTACGTTGTGCTTGTTCCAAATGTAACTTGTTGCATACATTTTATTTGTGTTGTATTAATTGCAGAATTATTGGTTAAATCTAGCTTATTTGAGTTGTAATAATAGAAGGACCACTATTTGTGAGCTCTATACACTATAGTATCACAAGTTGCTGTGTGTTTTTGCTCCACGACATGAAATTATAGGTAAAGCCTTTTTTAGGCCTAAATGAGTTGAACGACAATTCGACAAAGAAGAAAAAAAGCATGTAGCTAACAGCTTAACTGGACAAGAACGGTGGAATAAAAAATTGGCATTGAATGTAATTGAAGAGATTTTCTAAAATTCTTAAACAAACCGAAAATAATAAAAAAGAAATCCGATCCGAACCGACCAAAAACAAGGAGGAAAGTAAAAAGGGTAAAAGATAGATAATGAGATTAACCTCGATGGAGAATCGGAGAAGATCAGGCCATGTCAGCGATCTGGGGAGATCCCCCAATTTGATATTATATGATAATGCTAGACCCTTCTGTCAGATATATTACGGGATCATCAACTATGATTTTTGTAATGATTAATTATCTTAATGTTTGAGTACAATTTCTTTTTCTCTACCAGATGTAAGGCCTTAAAACAACTACGTGTGATTTACCTCAATCTTGCATTTCCCAATTTACTTTGTTTCCTTTATGTGCCGTTCGTGAATCACCTAAAGTAATAATTCATACCTAATCACATTCAATTGATCATATTCCATTGATTCGTCCCCATAAATACGTAAACAAAGCAACCAAGTTCATGATAACACTACTTATTGTGTACTCATAATCGGGCAAGTAAACATTCACAAAAGAAATCATGCAGATAAATTTCTAATTGTTGTCACGGATATGAATACATATGCCCCCTTTTCTATGTGTATTTAACTATTTATAGATCAAAAATTTTGTATGCATCAAAGTGTAAGTGAATCAAATATTTATTAGAAAATTTCATCTGTTTTTAATAATTATACTTAATTTTTATTTACAAATATAAATAATGTCATAAATACAATCTAACAATGTATTTAAGTTAATTTAAGTGTACCATGATGCATCCAAGACGTTCTGTTTATAGATAAATATCAGTATAAGAGTACACAATCAACAGTGAAAACAAAGATTAACGGAGGTCATTAAGGCACGATAGGAATGGAGAAAATTGTTTGGTGCGGAAGATTACCAAATCCATACCCCCATCAAATCTCTGAAACTCCCTAAAATGCGACAAGCTTAAAAACCAACGAAGCAAAGAAATGATCATTTACCATGGCTTCTTCCGACCGTCCATATGTGGGTGATGACAGCCCACAAGGGCGTCTTCAGTAATTCTCTGAGATTTCTTTATTTTTACAGAACGGGGGATTAGCTGGAATGGGCGGGGTTTCCGGAGGGTCAAACTAAATCCCACAACCGGCGCCGGTCCTGGTTCAGTCTCTGTCGGACCCCACCATTATTACTCCCAGAGACCCGACCCGGAAAAACATTTGTAGCAGCTCAGACCAGACCCAGTGTGACACTTCCCAACTTTCCCATCACCTTCTGTCGCATTACCAAAAAAGAGAAATCTCAGCCTCTTCTTCTTCTTCTTCTTCTTCTTCTTCTGTCTTGGAATACTTAAGCACAAGTAGAGTTGTAGTTGTACTTGTTGTTGATACTTGATAGTCCAAACTAGGGGGGTTCTGTCTCTCTCTCTCTCTCTCTCTCTCTCTCTCTCTCCTCTCACAGTCATAGACCAAGGCCCAGCCACTCTCTTTCTCTAGAATTATTTTTGGTATTAATAATTAATTTAATGGGTTCTTCATTTCTGTTTATGGGTTCTTCATTTTCTGTCTGATTTGTCAACTGAGAGAGAGAGGCCAAGAGAAAGCAGAAGAAAGTGGAAGACAGATTTGTCTGCCTCCCCCAACATTTTCACTCTGGAGATTCAAATGCGTGTGAATTTCAGGTGAATAGTCTTCCGTTTCGTCTTCTTCATTTTTTTGGAGAGAAGAAGTTGGAGAGTTTTGGGAAGAGATAGATATGCATTGTTAGTTCTTGTTGTTATGCTTGGTTTTTCTCTTATGGGCATGTGTAATTCTGGGTTTGGGTTTCTTGTTTTCTTTGATCACAGTCGACCACAGCACCACGTAAAAGAAGAAGCCGAATACAGATTGAGAGTTGAAGAAAGATGAGATGTATTTAAGCCATGGTGGATCAGAGAAGAATAGTATTGTTGTTGTTCTTGTGGGTGGTGTTGGTGTTTGAGCCCACATTCCAGCAACCGAGTCAGCAGCCACTGAGTTCATACGCCGACCGAGTTGCTCTGCTTCAGCTCAGATCGTCTCTGGGTTTGAGGAGCAGGGACTGGCCCATTAAGTCAGATCCTTGCTTGGTTTGGAGGGGTGTTGGATGCAGTAATGGTAGAGTTGTGGGAATTAACATTTCTGGGTTTAAAAGGACTAGGCTTGGGAGTCAAAACCCACAATTTTCGGTTGATGCTTTGGCCAATTTGACCCTGTTGAGCTCTTTCAATGCCTCCAATTTCTTGCTGCCGGGTTCCATTCCTGACTTGTTTGGCCAAAGCCTCGGGTCTATGCGTGTTCTTGATCTCACTTCTTGTTCAGTGAATGGTTATATTCCATCGAGTCTTGGAAATTCTACCAATCTGACTAGTCTGTCTTTGTCTCGTAATAACCTTACTGGGACCATTCCTGCTAGTTTGAGCAACCTGGTTGGCCTTTCGGTTCTTGACCTCTCTCAAAATCGGCTTACTGGATCCATTCCCACATCTTTTGGGAATCTTGGGAACCTTTCTGTTCTTGACATTTCTGGGAATTACTTGTCCGGGTCACTTCCCCCGGGCATTGGGAACCTTTTGAAGCTTCAGTCTCTGAATCTTTCTAGCAACATGTTGTCTTCTTCCATTCCTCCTGAACTTGGGGGCCTTGATAGCTTGGTTGACCTTGACCTCAGCTCCAATCTATTGGCAGGCTCGCTGCCTTCGGATTTGAAGAACTTGCAGAGAATTCTAGTTGCGGACAATTTCCTTGGTGGTTCTCTTGATGTGCTCTGGTCAATGCCTCATTTGAGTTTTATTGATGTGGCTGGAAATAATTTCACTGGTTTGCTGCCAAATTCTAGCTCAAATGCTAATGCCACTGCTGCAGTATTCAATATCTCTCAAAATTCATTTTATGGGGCTATTACACCATTAGTTGGAAAATTTGGTGTCATTGATCTTTCAGGTAACTATTTTCAAGGTAAAATACCAGGCTATGTTGGCACCAATGCATCTCTTGACAGCAACTGTCTCCAAAATTTGAAGAATCAGAGGACACTGGTTGAATGCTCATCCTTTTATGCTGATAGGGGTTTGAGTTTTGATAATTTTGGGCAGCCAAACTCTACACAACCTCCTGCAGCTGCACTGCCTGGGAAGAAGAGTAATAAAAATGTGATCATATTGGCATCAGTTTTAGGAGGAGTTGGTTTGATTGTGGTCTTGATCTTGGTTTTAGTAATACTAGTCCTATGTTCACGCAAGCGGGGAACTACAACTCAAAGGGGGATTGGTGTGGGGCCAGTTCCTGCAGGCAGCAGTCCCCCACCGGCTGGAGGACCAGTTAACTTTTCTAGCGTAGGAGATGCGTTCACATACCAGCAGCTGCTTCAAGCTACAGGTGATTTCAATAGTATAAACTTGATGAAAAATGGTCACACAGGGGATCTCTTCAGGGGTGTCTTGGAAAATGGGATCCCTGTGGTTATTAAAAGGATTGATTTACGTTCCATTAAGAAGGATGCGTACCTGCTGGAGTTGGATTTCTTCAGTAAAGTGTCAAGTACAAGATTTGTTCCCTTTCTGGGACACTGTTTAGGGAATGAGAATGAGAAATTCATGGTTTACAAATATATGCCAAATGGGGACCTATCAAGTTCTCTGTACAAGAAAATCAACACCCTGGTTGATACTTCTTTACAGTCATTGGATTGGATCACTAGATTAAAGATTGCATTAGGTGCTGCAGAGGGTCTAACTTATCTGCATCATGAGTGTGATCCACCCCTCGTGCACAGGTACTCTAAAACTTTTTATATTTGAAACTTTTAATTGTTTCCCTTGTTTGTCACACATGCAGTCAGGTTAAATTACTTTCTTGATGCAAGTTAGTAAGTAATAAATTACATAGAATTGTTTGTTTCTTTGTTTGAGATGTATATACTTATTTATATATCGGTTCTTATTGGAATTTCAGTTTTGCAATTTTTTTTTTATAAAAAACAATAATTTAATGGTGGTGGTTATGATTCTTAGGGATCACCTGCAATATTTAGAGTCAAAACATTGTATGTACAGAAGTTGAGTTCGAGCAAAATCCACTTGATTATTACAATACCCAGAACATTGTGATTAAAAGGCACAATGGACTTACAATAAGTTTCTTTCTTTCATATTTTAAAGTCTTAAGAAATTGCTTTTACATTGTTTAAGGCTTCGTTGAACTACATATATTACTCTATCCACAAAATTCCTGTTTCTAGCTACAATATAAAAGCAAAGATAACCAAATTTTTTGAAGATACTCCTGTGGCATCAGTGTCGAAGATTATTAAATAAAGTTGCTATCAAGTGGAATAGAATACCATTTTTGTTTTTGATTACAAAATAGCTGAACCTTAATGATTTAATCTGAACTTGTAAGGTTGATATATTATCTTGAGGCATAAAGTCAGATGCTTGAATGAGTCCAATGCCAGTTTGAACTTAGACCAAATCTTGGTTTAGTTCAATATCAGGCAATTGGAGTGGATTAAGTAATGGAGTTGTGCACATCCAATAGTATACAACTGAAGGAAAAATGAACTACAGTGAATTGAAGGTCAAATAAGCTAAATTCTTATTGCATGTGCTCCCTGGTAATTAGTCATCAGTTAAGGATTTCAACAGGGCAAATGATTGTGACATGTTAGTTTATAAGATTTTTCATAAATGCAATATAGAATAGAAGTGAAATTGGCAAGATGTGGCGTAAAAGTTGAAGCCATCTTCATGTTTGTTCGTTAAATATAAATGTTTCTTTTTTAAAGAGTGTTTGTTAAATATAAATGTTTCTTCTTTAAAGAGTGGACAACTATTATGTGCTGCATCTTTTGTGATTCTAACAACTGCAAGTTTATTTTCGTGGGAGAAGCAATTTTTTGTTAATGTTCGCACTCTTGTTGGTGGCATTGCTGAAATATTTTCACCAGGGTCACATCATAGTATTTACACCTAGTTGTGCAAGTAGTGACATATTTTGTTTTGGTCATTATAGAGATGTTCAAGCAAGCAGTATATTTCTTGATGATAAATTTGAAGTGCGGCTAGGAAGCCTGAGTGATGTCTGCGCTCAAGGAGATACTCATCACAGCAGGATTACTAGGTTGCTGCGTTTGCCACAGTAAGTTTCCTAAAAATAACTGAAATTGGTCATGTACTTCCCAGATTAATATTATATAGATTTATTATTATTATTATTATTATTATTATATGTTGCTTGCTGTTCAGTTAGTTGTTGGGATATTATGTATTTGTTTATCTTCATATATATTGAAATACGTGTTAAAAAAACGTATAAAATGTTGTTTCTGTATACCTGTCGAAGTAATTAATTTCTTCAATGTGGCATAACTGGCATTGATACTAAATGGCTTATGATAGGTTCCTTTTATTACCCGACCAATTTTGTGTTTAGGATCCTCATCTGTACTCTACGATATCCCTTTCTTAGATGCAGTTATTGTCTGTCCTATATTTTTATCTTCTTACTATACCAAAGGAATACTCTGTATAAGGTGTCAATGTTTGGAGAAATTTACTCATTCTGTGTTGCCTCCCTAAATAAACAAAAAACCTGGACATGGTTACAGTGAAGTAATGTCAAACCAAGTATCCCTAGGAAAATGTGTTTATGGTTGCTCCTCTGCTTTTCTGAATGTGAGCACCTTGTAATAGATTAATTTACTTATTTTTATCAATTTGATGAATTTGTGTCTTAACAGTTTTTTTGTTTGTTTTATTTTTAAAATGCAGCTCATCCGAACAAGGTGCTTCTGGTATGTACATATCTGATTATACAATTCTTATTCTATCTGCATATTTTAAAATTTATATCATGTTTGTCCTTATAGGACTAAAAGAAACAAGTGCTCCTTGGGTGTTTTGTACTCATTATTTATCTTCAAGAAAAGTTTTATGAGGCATGTCTTGGATCTTTGAATCATTAATATAATAATGTGACTGACATTTTTAACAAGTAAACGATGCTCCATTTGTTTTGATGGAAAGTTGAAGTTTTTTTGTTATATTACGAGGATAGAAATCATGACCAGTATACAATACAAAAAATAAGTAATGAAAAGTATTGTGTTAGGCCTACCAAACATGATAATTTTTCGCTGTCTTACTACTTTCTTGCATTAGCTTGTAGATATGTATATATAGCATATCCAAAACTGAAAATCACTGCTGAGTTTTATGTTTCCTTGAATGGCCAGGTTCATCAACAACATCATGTGCCTTCGATGTCTATTGTTTCGGTAAGGTGTTGCTTGAACTGGTAACAGGTAAATTGGGCATCAGTGCTTCCAGTGAATCCCAATTGAAGGAATATTTAGATGGCATACTTCCAAACATCAATATATATGACAAGGAACCTCTGAACAAAATTGTGGATCCATCTTTGATTGTCCATGAGGACCTATTGGAAGAAGTGTGGGCCATGGCCGTTGTGGCCAGGTCCTGCCTAAATCCCAAGCCCTCAAGGCGCCCACTAATGAGATATATTCTCAAGGCTTTGGAAAACCCTGTTAAGGTAGTAAGGGAAGACAGTACTGGCTCTGCAAGACTCAGAACGGCCTCTTCTCGAGGGTCGTGGAATGCTGCTGTATTTGGTAGCTGGCGCAGCTCATCTGAGGTAGTGGTTATCCCAGGAGCGTCAGGTACCAAACTGGAAGGAGCAAGTGGTTTGAAGCATTCAGCAACCACCGGTTCGCAGGGAAGTGGCCAAAATGGTGGGGGTGAGCATTCATCCTCACGTAGACGGCATTCGAGGGATATTTTCCCCGAACCATCTGGTGTACAAGATGTAGAGAGATATGACCTCGACTAGCCAATTAATGTTCATTGTTCTCGATTCTTTATCAATAAATACAGCAGGCTTATTTGAGTGTCTGTTGTTGGTACCACAGCAAGCTCATGGTTTTGAAGTGAGGTAGTGTTTCGAGCAAATTTTTGTACATTGGGGTTGCTGCATGGTTCACAGCTTTTCTGGGGGACACTAATTTAGTTTGAGCCTTGAAGATGAATCTGGACATAGAAAATTTGGGAGGTGAGAAGGATCAGGGGTGCCACAGGCGGATACATACACGGTTAATATTTGTTGGAGGGCTTCTGTATGAACAGAAGCAAGCTAAAATTTGTGTGCAATTGATTCAGTCTTGTTTACTTTCTGGTCATATAAAAATGTAAATTGCATTTGTCAAAGATTTCTTCATTCAAATTAGATCTCACATTCATTTTGGTTCAGGAATACTCGATCGGGCCAATCCATTTTACTCGATCGGCCAATCCATTTTACTGAATGGTTAATTTTTCAACCAGCTACTCATCCATCTTTCTTTGTTTAACAATGGATGTGTTTAAAATCTATAACTAATCTAACACTGGTACAAAACACCCCAAGACTGCTGACATTTGTAATGCGTTATGGTCGTGAATCCCTTCCTCCTGCTTTGGTAGGCTGCAAAAGAAGCATAACTGTTACCTGATGCTATGTGGACTGGCATTGTTGATTTCATGCCCAATTTCTGGCCAGGCGTTAGAACTATGTCAAAGTAATGTTCCATATTTGCTGGATGATTAGTTTATTTAGTTTTCTAAGGTAGCTTTGAGTAGGTTTTGAAGTCTAAAGAATTGAAGCATGCATTCTGGCTACATGATGACATTATTGATATATTTACCTGGATTGTCAGCCCTGAATCTTATGGCAGCCCAACCACCGATGGGAACCCCAACTGTGTTTCTTTCAGGAGGATCCACCAAGTTAAACTTAGCTGGGTCCTTCTTGTGGTCAAAGTTCCGAACTCCAGTCCCAACACCAAAGAAATTGTTGCCATGAAGATGGAATGGATGAGACTCCACAGTAAGAAGATTGGTATCTCGTAATACCAACTCATCTGTTGAGTTAAAGGCTATCTTGCTTAGCCTGGTGCCTAGTTTAGTCCCAAGGTTGGCAGTGAGTGGTGCACCTGTGTAATGATGGAACCGGCGTATAAGTTCTAATGTACTTCCCAGTGTAATGAACTCATTTGCTCTTTTCAGCTTAACCTTGTTTAGTGCCCTCTAACTTCCAGCCTAAACTCGCAAATGAGAAAAGTGTTGGGAGGGAAATAAGTAAGAAAGCTGAATGTATAGTTGCTATGTGACTTGGCTAGCTGGACTGGTTGTTATGACCATTGTACCCCTGCAAAATATTTCATGTAGCCAAACTTAACGTGGGTTTGGACGGAAGTACCATATGAGGACACATTTGTATAGTTTAGGTACCAAAAAATGTAATAGACCATAGTTCAGGTACCATATGAGGATTTTTTCCTAACTAGTTTTATACTTTTTGTGTTATCTCATTTCTCAATCTTATATCTATATCTTGTAGTCCCGTTCACCTGGTCAGCTACTGACCAAGGAGGGTTTGGTCTGTTACTATCGGATCTGACTTTATTTATATCCAAGGGTTGAGATTAATTGAGTTAAAACATATTCAACCCTTGGATTTAAATGAAACCAAATCCAATGGTGACTGACCAAATCCTCCCTGGTCAGTAGCTGATCAGGTGAACGAGGCTACTGTATCTTGACCTTATAACTTGTAGAGATATATATATATATATGAGTAGATCATCCTTACAAATTTTTATCTTTTTTGAAAATCGGTAAGACATTTTTAAATGTAATTCACTGATTATAAACTTGAACAACTTCTGTTTGACATATTTGAGTCATCCATTGATTTGATCTATTTCGATTCCTTAACGATCATCATTTTGGCTGAAAATTTGTAGAAGTGATCTACTTATATAAATCTATATACTGAACAGTTGAGATGAAAAAATATGATTGACAAATGAGTGTAATAAACTATTAAAGGAAAAAGTCTTCAACCAGTCATTAGCAAGAAAGTCTTCAATAGATCTTCTCCCTCTCTGTTTAATTAAAGTCAACTTGGCTTATGAAACCCTACATATCTCTATTTAATTCTATCAAACCTCTGTTTAATTAAAGATTTTCCATCAACTTCGCCCAATGATCATAGTGCATGTCGAACTTTGGGATAGAGTCCCGCGGTTAATTGCCTTTGAGTCTAAAGCCAATTTCCGTGGTGCAACCCGTGCCACTACAAGTTGTTGAACCGCCTACATCTTTTTTGCAACCGCATGCCTCTGCTTATGAGCCGTCTGACGTGGCTATAAACACCTATTTATCTCGTGACGAAGGGGAGAAGAGCCGCAAGCGAGATACGCAGGAACCCGCTGCTAGGCCGAGTGGGAGCAGGAAAGCGGCCATCTCAGAGTCTGTAGCCAAGAGATCGAATAAGAGGAAAGCCGTAGCCGCCCAATGACGAGGTTGGGAGCTTGAAGATTATGTATTTGTGGATAAGCTCGCCTCTGCTATGGATAAGCGGGCCATAGAGAAGAACTGCCGTTTGTTCTGCATCCCAAGATCGGTCAAGATGCGGCCGTTTACGTTGACGAGCTGGGTAGCGATCTTCCTCTTGGATGCGGCTTAATTTGCGACATTTTTCTCCGGCACGGTCTACGTCGTCCCCTTGATCCGTGGCTCCAGTACGTCTTGGTAGAGTTCAGGATTGCCCTTAGTCAAATAGGTTTCAACATGATGAAGACTCTTCTGGTTATGCGAGCTATATGAGATTTATACGGTTGTGGAGCGCCTTCAGTGGCCGAGATGACACATTTTTACGACCTAGTGTACTCCTCTCAGAAACACAATCAAGGAACAGTGACGCTACGCCTTTGAGACTGGAAAAAGAAGGACAAGAACTCGTGCGTTACTAGCATGTCAGATTCAGAGTATGACTGGCATAGCAACGCATGCATTGCCACAAGTGGTTGAGAGTTTGGGCGGCTCAAAGGAGAAATTAGAGAACCCTTGTACCGCCTTCCATCCAAATTTCAAAAAATATATGGTAGGGTAGATTTTCCCAAGTACCATTGTTCCGCATAAATGTTTCAAAAATGTCTAATTCTCTCTAGCTTGCCCTTTTTTGTAGATTGACGACGCTTTCCTCTATCCGAATTAGAAAACCAACGGCTTGAGCATGTGAAAGTCTTGTGGCTGCGAAGAGAAAGCTGTTGTTGTGACCAGCGCTTGCTGACATCCTGACCCGCTCTTCTTGAGTTTCGACTAGCTCGTCGTCGTGGTAACTTTTGAATCGCTTTTATTTTGCCCTCCTTATCTTGTGCTTAGTGTTATTTGTTTCTAACTGTAAGCTTTTTTTTTCACGAATTGCAGCGGATAACTTCAGTATCACTCATCTTGCTTCCATTGCTCAGACTGCAGACGTGGTTTTTGGGTTAGAAGAACCACTTCAAAGATCCAGTGAATATGGTGAACGACACCATAGCCGCTCTTATGGCCCGGCAGTCCAAATTGAGAAAAGTCAATATCATCAACATAATGGCCAAAACGGTGGCAAAAGAAGTCTAGATTCTATTTCCCCCGCATACTCACCAAAAGGATGTGGAAGGGAAATCCTTGTTGGCCCAAGAAATGATTTTGACCCCGGAAGGTGGATCAACATCCGGAGAATCTGTGGGTAAAGTTGTGGCTGAAGCATCTACCCAAAAGAGGAAAGACAAGGGGATGGCTTGAAAATGCCAAAAAATCATGTGGTTGGGTCCGAGTCCGCTCCAACAACTGATGTCATGCATAAGCCCGTTTGTTCCGTGTTAGAGCAGTCCCCCTAGTGACAAATGCCCCCAATAGTGGTCCGGCCTTAGCATTGGAAAGCGGCTGTGGCCTATTTGAGTAGGCCTTGATGGAAGATCATGCACTCATCCGGTGATTCTGCAAGTTTTACGAGGTAACAGGTTTTCAAATGGACGACCGCCAACCATTTGAGGTGGCCGACTTGGAGCGGGAGAGCTGTACGCATATAGACGCCCACATGTTCCGAGCCTTTCATGCGGCGGGCAATTATGAAGCAGCTCTAAAGGACAAGCTATCTGCCGCGCAAGCTGAAGTTGCTGAGATAAAGAAGAAATTATTGGCCAAAAAGAATAGAGCTGAAAACGGAGCTAGCTGATAAGCAGAAGAAGGTTGAGAATGCCGCCATCCAAATTAACGAGTACGCAGTGAAAATCTCATCGTTGGAGTCTGAGTTGATCCGTCTCGAAAAACTTCAAACGTCTCATGACAACGAGATCGAGTTCCTGCAGAAGGTCCTCGATGCCAAGTAGCAAGATATTAAGAACCTTACAGCCGCACAAAATGAGACCGTTATGACCGCTGTAGCTGAAGCAGATAAGAAGTCGCTTGAAGAGGAGGAAAGGGCCCGGGACTCGGAGAGAAAACTTCGAGAGGCAGAAGAGAAGCTGCTTGCTACGGAGGAGAAATTACAGCCCGCGAAGGAGGCCAAAATGGCCACGGAAAAAGCTAAGGTGGCCATGTTTGATTCCGTCCTTAACGAACTTAACTCTATTTGTTGCTTAGATATGAAGAATTTCAACGAGTGGCAGACTTGTCAAGAAAATCAAGTGGATAAGCAGCTAGAGGAAGAAACAAATGTTGATGGCCGCGTGCGAGCCCCAGCGGAGCAGACTGAAGTTCAACAGCAATCTCTGGAGGACGGCTTCCAATCATAATTTAATCTTATGTATGTAACTAGGAATTGTACCCAAGGGCCTTTCAGTCGAATAAACTATTTTTTGTACTCCGCTCAGTGATGAAAAATGTACTGTTTGTGTTGCTTAATGAAATATTTTTCCTTTTTTGGGCTTCTCTCTCCTTTCTATATTAACTTTGATGTTGCCGCGACTTCAGGCGTATTTCTTTTGAGTATCAAAAAATAGACGGATATCTTCCATTTTTTCCAACAGCCCAACACCGCTTTACCGCTGTCTTTTGACTAGGAATAGATAAATTTTTTTTATTACACGCTGATCTTCTTTTCAGCGGTTCATTGTAACTTGGGTGTCCAATTTAAATGGCAATCCGTTGTTTTTTGTTTAGTCTTCCCTTGGTTTGCTCATGATATGGGTCTTGCATTTATAGCGTCTGAGTGTTCTTCTGTTGTTCGCTGAGCGATGCTCTATCAAAGCAGAGCAGAGTAAGATGGGGGGCCTGACTAACTGACTAGATCTTGTGATTGTCAGCGGGTCAAACAATCAAGTGACCCATGGTCCCTTTTTTAAATAAGCTCGTTGCTGGCTATGTACTTGAGATAATTTATTTAGTTGAGAGGACTTAGCTTATAGTTATTGACGATGCCTCTTGTATCGGCTTCCCACAAACGGTGTCAATGTTTGTGCATAAGATTGTCGTCGGGGTAACCTTATGTACTAACGAGATAATGTTGATAGTTAGTAGTAAGTAATGACAAGACTACGATAGGTAAAGCTACGTCCACTTTAATATGTACTAAATGGTAGGACCCTTGAATGAGCCTTCACAATTGTTACAAGTGATGTGTTGTCTACTTGTTCTCCTATCTAGATGAGTGGGGTGAAGTCTTCTTTATAGAGAAAGGAGGCTCCCCCCTTTACATATTTTTTAATGTGAGACTAAGAGTCATATTCTAGTCTTCAAGTTTTGCATGAGCACGTGTTGGTGAAAACGGAAAAGTGACTTGCCGGTATGCTCTTAATGACTTCTTGGTACCGACATGTAGCTTGCATGTCGGGCTTCTTGTTACATGTCATGGTTGGGTCCCACTATAACTGGTGGGCCCACAAATAGTGTGTCAATTATGCTTGATGGTGTATGCATATTAGCTATAATATTGGCTACACATATAGTAATCAATCTCGAAGCAACATCATTTAATGGCAAACACATCATCACATGTACATGAAGACAATGATTACAATGAAATTTACACTCATTTTTGCAATGTACACTCATTTTGAAATTTTAAATATTTCTTTATCAAATCACATTGTATCTCTTCTAAAACTACCCTTTTTTCTCCCACCTATTTTTCAACGACTTTAGCCTCATCTAGTTGACTAGTTTCCACCCCGCTCTCCACGCTCCACATCCTTCACAACTCTATGAGCTTCTCATCTTCTGGTCACCCCACATTCCCATCTACCCATTCTCATCTCCTCACTTTGATTTGACTAACTAAGAAAATATTGTAATGATTCGATGGCAATCTAGAAATTGTTTTCGGACAATACAAAAAAAACCCAGACAACTACAATAAGATCGGGACGGTGGTGGCCTGCACCAAAATCACCGCGTCATTATCAGATATCACTAAAAGTTACCGGCTTCTCTCGACGACGAAGGGTAATACTCTATCAACGAACTTCAATAACCCAAGCAACCCATATTTTGACTTCGTTTTTTGGTATTGGTGTTGGATGGGGTGGCAGAGTGGTGGTGGATTGAGTTGTGGGTATAATTGTGCATCTTCCATTATGATAAAGAAGAATAAAGCAGAAGTGTTCTAGTGTAGGAAAAATGAGTACAAATGAGTATTTAAACCCAGATAAAGGGTAGACTGTGTATGTGAAGGAAGATATTTTTGAAATAGATTGGAAGATGTGATGTATCTTTTTTTAGGGAAATGAAATTTATTTCATTGATCATAAATCATTACAATCTAAGGAAATAAGTTCCTCCACATGAGGAGGAAGAACAGTAGAAAAACCTATGTTAAATTGATGAAACTGAGCCATCTAGGCTAAAGAATGAGCTACACGATTAGCTTCTATCTTCAGATAAGCAACCCTCGCATTAGAAGCAGGTCTAAGATTCTCTCACATATCAGAAATAAGAAAGCGCATGGATGAATTATCTAAAGACCCCATCTATAAAGCAGTTTACAGAACTTGACAATCAGATTCAACTATTAGAGGAGTGAGGTGGTGTACCTGTGCCCAACCAACACCTTCAAGTGAAGCAAGGAGCTCACTATGTTAAGAAGATGTAGACAACACCATGAACTTTGAAGAAAAAAACCAAATAGAGGCCAGCATGGTCCCAGACCTATACGTCCAGAATTTGGATCAAAGGTAGCATATACATTTAGTTTTACAAAGCCAATATGAGGTTCCTTCCATTTAGACCGAATTACACTCCTAAGCACATTCACTGAACTACATGCCAGTTTATACTCCTCCCACCAACCCAAAGTTAGGGAAACAATTTCAGAAGCCTGCTTAGACTCACCTCCCACACTATCTGATTTTTATTCTGTCATATCACCCACAATATCATAAGAGTTATCGGAAGAAGGGAGGGGTAGGAAAAGGTTAATTAAAGAAACTAGCCAATTATAAACTGATGAAGTGTTCTACAAAAGAGGAACTTGCGCCAACTGAAGACATTCGGTAGCAATGGAGCAGTCTCTTAAGGCATGGATCAGGGACTCAATCTCTTCCTCACAAAAAGGGCATTAGGTCAGTGAACATTAGAGTTGTCCTGAAATTCCCTTCCCCTTCCAAGATCATTGGTATAAGGAGAAGTAGAGAGGATGAGGAGGAAGGGGACGACAAGCGTCCTAGGCATGCCCTAACCCTAGCACTGGTGAGTCTGATGTCGGAGGAGTTGGCTTTGTCGTGCAAGAGTCAGGGTCCCTCGGTATCAAGAAAACCAAGATCTCTCTGAAGAAGAAGGGTCGCCCCCGAGGTAGCCGTAATAGGAAGAAGGAAGCTCTGGCGTCAAAGGCTTTCAATTCTATATGGCTTGGCCTGGTTGGTGCTCTGTAGAGTAGTCTCCTAGATGCATTAGGAAAGATCCCTTCTGAACCTTAGTAATTTCCCCTCTCTTCTTTAACAATGAAAGGTACACCGCTGGGTCCTAGGCCTGATTTGTGAGGAGTTTAGGAGATTATTAGGGCTAGGAAGGTTCAATTGCTTTTTCTGTTTTCTAGTTTGTTTTATTTGTCTTCCTGTTTGTACGTCCGTGTTTTTAGACAAGACTTGCTTTGTCTTGTTT
Source organism: Comarum palustre (assembly GCA_951800085.1). Classification (NCBI taxonomy): domain Eukaryota; kingdom Viridiplantae; phylum Streptophyta; class Magnoliopsida; order Rosales; family Rosaceae; genus Comarum; species Comarum palustre. The sequence continues at coordinate 5,864,595 of OX637579.1, read as the reverse complement.
TTTCTTTTTGTAGTTGGATGTAGCTCTAGCTATGCGCTAAATGTTCTCTGAAACATGTATGCTTAACCGTTATGTCGTATGATCTTTCAATCAATGGAAATGTTTATTTTTCTTCAAAAAAACACCCCATCTCTTTTTATATCCACATATTTTAATTTTTTTACAAGGTTGTCACTTAAATTTGTTTCTGACGTCGTCGTCTGACCGAGGTCTGACAATTTTCAATTTAATTACCCTGCAATCGTTAGTAGTATGAACAAGTAGGGATCGTTCTAGCTGGGGACACCAAAGTGTGATCGAACGAAGAGAAAACAAACAACTTATAAACAACTTCTAATTCTTTATTGGACTCGGCATTGGACTTCCCTTCATGGGCTAGACTTCATGGATCAGCTACTTTGCTTCCCTAGGTTCATCAGGAACACTTCCTCTCGGTAGCAATAATCTGTCATGTTTCGGCAGACTGACCATTCATCACTAATTTAGGCATAACTCCCTCTAGGAAATAGATATGGATGCGATTCCAAATGTTCTGGAAACTAGACTCACACAGTTTTCCGTGCATATATGGTACATCTTCCAATTCCTTATGAGTCGTCCTGGAATTTTTTTTGAAGTTAGGTGATGTGCCCAGGAAATTCCTGTTTTTGCTGCTCTCGGTTTCTTTGATGTTGTTGCCTTCTATAGCTCCGATTCTCTTGATTCTTTCTCACATGAACTCTTCTACATGTCACCTAAGTATGAGAGAAGTTAAATCAATTTATGACAATGTAAAAGCTTTACAGAATCATCAAAACATATGTAAGAATCCATAAATCGGGTTTCGACAATTTTGTACATTATTCCTCTATGTTTAACATGTTTTACACACAACTCTATCAAAAACTCCCGATTCTACATTATGACTCTATTCTACGACAATAAGAGATAAACAAAGTACAAATAGAGGTAATAACCTATTAAGAATGTCGCATTTTATACTCTTATCAGTTTTACATGAAGTGTATATTAATAATAAAAATAGATATGTTAATATCATCCTAGTTTTAAATTTCTATATACATATATCTAACTATATATATATATATATATATATAAAAGTTTTATCCGGTTGTCATCACATTATTCATTATATGGTACTCGCTCGACCAAGTTTCACTATTTCAGATAACAAGAAAAGTTTAATACACACGGCGTGCAGTACATAATGGATAGAAAGCGCCGAGTCCAGCAAAAGCGCCTATGGCTTTGTCTTCCCCACTCACTCACCTCACTCCACTCCACCACCACCACCACCTCCGCCCAACCACCACCGTCTTCTCCTCTCTCAACGATACGCCGCGTCATCCTCATCCCAACGAACCCCAAGACCTCACTCTCCGCAAGCACAACTCCAAGTCCACCGCTCTCCTCCTCCGCCGTCTCTCCCGCCTCCCTAACCCTAACCCTACCGACCTCCAACACCGCCGCCAACTCCCTCCGGAGAACAAAGCCTTCGAGCTCTCCCTCCTCCCCAAACGCCCTCAGTTCCCCGGCTCCATCTCCGGCGACTCCTCCCTGACGCCGCTACTCCGCGAAGACGACGAGCACCGGATGATAATGCGGGCCCTGGAGATTCGCCGGAAAGTGACGAAGGAAATGTTCAAGGAGGCTATGAGGACCAAAGGCAAATTCGGAATCACATACGCCACTAATTTGACGGAGACCTTGACTGACTTCATTGACTACGTCCTGGTCGAAGCGGGCGCCATGAAACGCTCGCCGGAGTTCTCCAATTCCACTTTCAATTTTCGCGCCAAGACTGTTATAGAAAACTCTGAGGCTGTGCCCTGTATCAGGTACTCGAATCCTCTACTTTTCCTTAACCAGTTCCATGAAATCATTACATTTTTGGGAATATGAGGATTTAATTTGTGCACAATGTGATTGTAAATAGGTGGTTGAAGCATAATTCACTTTCATTTCCCCAAATTGGGAAGCTCATTTGCATGTCAAAGGGAGACATTGGGTCAATTAGGCGCCGTGCTGAGTGGTTGAAGTCCATTTATGTTAAGGGGAGGTTTATAGGGGTCGCGCTGGTGAAAGGTGGGGGTTGTTTTCTGGAGAGGAGCAATGAGGAGTTGGATGAGATTGTTGAGTATTTGGAGAGGAATGGAGTTAAGAGGGATTGGATGGGGACTGTTATGAGCCGGTGTCCGGAGCTTTTGTCGTACAGTTTGGAGGAAGTGGCGGCTCGTGTGGGGTTTTACTTGGATATGGGAATGAATCTCAAGGATTTCGGCACTATGGTCTTTGACTATCCCAGGGTACTTGGCTACTATAGTCTAGACGAGATGAACCAAAAGGTAGCTGACACTCCTTACTCTGACATTTGGTCGGAGTCATATAGTTATCATGCTATTTGAAAGTCTGATCAGTGGATATGTGTTTTATGGCTGATTTAGGAGAATTTGTAGTTAATTGCATACACATAATATCTAGTGAGATGCTGCTCTTCTTTGTCCAGGTGAACTATTTGAAGGAATTTGGCCTTAGTACTGAGGATGTTGGCAAATTGATAGCATTTAGGCCCCAGCTGATGGGTTGTGGAATAGAGGAAAGATGGAAGCCCCTAGTTAAGTATTTGTATTACCTTGGAATTACCAGAGATGGTATGAGGAGGATGCTTACCATTAAACCGATCCTTTTCTGTGCTGATTTGGAGAAGACCATTGTGCCAAAGGTATGGCAGACACCATGTGCTTTAATTTTGATGTTGATATGTACCTGGTTAGTTCTTCTTACGTGGTTTATGTTATCTCCTGTCTCAACTAGCCTATCATAATTATTCATATTCACATACATAATGCATTAATGCAGTTATGTTATCTCCAGTCTCAACTAGCCTATCATAATTATTCATATTCACATACATAATGCATTAATGCAGTTATTCCAAACCCCATGCATACATATACATATACATATATACATTTACATTGACACACCCACACATCCAAAATCTTTGCATTCATATGATGTTATTCATGTGTATTTGTACTGTCTTGTAGGTAAAGTTTTTCCAGGACATAGGCATTCGAGATGATGCCATAGGAAAAATGCTTGTGAAGTTTCCTCCGTTGCTTACATACAGTCTATACAAGAAAATTCGGCCAGTGGTACGTTATTTTCCTATTCAGATTAGTGTGTGTTTTCACTTTTCACAAGGTGGGGTGTGTGATTTAAACAAACTTGATGAGGTTATGAGCTCAAAGGCTGCTTTTAATCTTCTTTCTCACTAATGCTCTTTTTTACTCACAGTTAATGGATAGAGTTATTGTAGAAGTTAATATCATGAAAATCTTTATAATTCTGATCTATTTGAAGTCAAGCAACTACAATCGGTGCTTATTATAGTTGTGTGCATCAAGTGTGTCCTGCATTATCAATGGGAAGCAGAATTTCCGTTATGTAGTTGGGCATTAGCATTTCCCACACAGCTATTTAAGATCCAGACAGTTTGAAATAGATAAATGCATTTCTCACACAGCTATTTAAGATCCAGACAGTTTGAAATAGATAAGAGTATAATTTACAGTTTAGATTTTATAACATGTCACTGGTCATACAGGTCATATTCTTAATTACCAAAGCTGGAGTTAGTGACAGGGATATTGGAAAGGTTATAGCTTTGGGGCCAGAGCTCTTGGGATGCAACATTGTGCACAAGTTTGAGGTTAACGTAAAATATTTCCGATCACTTGGCATACACCTTAACACATTGGGTGAGATGATAGCTGACTTCCCCATGCTGCTTCGATACAATATAGATGTCCTCCGCCCAAAATACAGTTACCTGAGGAGAACTATGGTCCGCCCTTTGCGAGATCTCATCGAGTTTCCAAGGTGAAACCAACTTTAGTTTCAGTAACCCTTTGTTTTTCTCTACCTTACTTTTGTCCAGTAAAATGAAGAATATCTTAAAACTTCATTTGATAATAGATATACCTTAGCTGAGCAATGATTCTTAGTTTTATTGTGATGCATATTTAAGGGATAGCAATGTTTGGGAATAACCTCTTTAATCCATAAGCTGAATATAGTATGCTTGCCTCAATCATTTGTTCAAGATATGCCATTTATTTGTTCTAGATATGTTTTACTTTGTGATATAGAACAGCTTGCACATATATTTGATACACAGCTTGCTAGGAAGAAAAAGAAACATAGTCAAAGCAGCAGCTTTGAGTCTGCAAAGCTGTAGCTTTGCTCCTGCATATTACCTTTCAGCATTAGGATTATTTTACCTTAAATGTTTTCATTAGGATTTAAGTTTCATTGATATTCCTAGTTCTAGTATGATTAGGTTTATTTCTATGCCTATATAAGGCTCTTGCAGATTGTATTTTATGGAAGTAATCAATAAGAAAACCCTAAAAATTAGAGTAGAAACTCTGTGTTAAGGCTTGTGCCTGTATTTTGCTAGAGGACTCTAGCTTTCCCTAAGGTTTCGACGATTGACGAAACCTTGTGATTTACACTTCCGTATTACTTTGGGGAGTCAATCTGGCAAAAAGGAATTTGTGGATTCAATTTTTATTTTCCCATTTATACTTATTTTACTTTCTGTCATAGTTTGATGACCTCCTTTGTTTTTTCATCGACTGACCATATTGAAATTCTGTTCAGGTTTTTCAGCTACTCTCTTGTGGGTCGAATAATTCCTAGGCACAAAGTTCTGCTAGAAAATCGCATCAATTTAAAACTACGGTACATGCTTGCTAGTACAGATGCAGAGTTTAACAAAAGGGTCAAGAATATAGTGGAAAGGCGCCAAAGATTTGAATCTGGCATCAACAATGAGGACTTCTCAAATACCCAACTCAGTGAGGATGATGAGTCGCCCATGAAGACACATATGCTTGATGACAGTGAAACTGAGGCAGAATCAATAATGTTTGATGACACCGAAATTGAGGCAGGTTCAAGCTCAACAGTCTTTAATGATGACGAGAGTGAGGCAGAATCAACTGTGTTTAATGACACTGAAAGTGAGTTGGAATCAATTATGTTTGATGTCTATGAAAGTGAGGCAGAATAATATCCACCATATAAGTTCTGCTTGCACAACTGTCATGCTACAATCAGACGGAAGAAATGCTCACTTATAAGTTACCACGGTAGAACCTTCTACTTTACCAAGTCAAAGGTTTAAGCTGGGACACCACGTCGATGAACTTTGCGTTCCATCATCACATATTCCACTTCCTTCGACAAAGAAGTCATCATCCTCTATGGTGGGAACACTTGTAGGGTCTTCCATGTCTGGATGGTATTGGTATGGATTTAGTCACCCCACATGAAAGATAGGGAGGATCTTTAGCTTTTGAAGGGCCTTGCTTTTTGAATCTTGCAGTCCAGGAATTAAAGGAGGAAGAGAGTTGCGTTTGAAATCCATTGACATGATCTATGAAAGCGTCAAACCGGGCAGAATCCATCCAGCTGCATGTTGCCATTAGATGAGCAGCGTGAATAAAAGTTTCTCATTGCTAGCATTTATGCAGACATGGGAGTTGGACCACGTTTTTGTTGATGGTTCTGTTACTGAACAATTCAACAAGTGTGACTACTGCTAACCGAGTTTTAGCATCACCATTTGGTTGCCCCTGTTCTGGTGCTGGTAGTGACTGTTTTCTAGTTTGCTCCTCATCAAAAGTAAGAAGAAAGAAGTTTGCTCCTCGAACAAATTAATGAGATTGATCGCAGAAATCAACTCATGCAGCGTGTTAATTGACAAAAAAATTGTTGCTCTGCTATAGAAACTGTATATAATTTTCTCTGATTAAAAATGCATGGATGGATGTAGCTAATTAGAGAACTGTTTATACCCTATGAGGAGGTACCATTCTTCATCATAGCCTCTTGTAAATCTTCACATCATCATCCGCCGCTTAATCTCTAGTCATGAAATGGAAGTTATGAAGCCATGAAGGACTTGTCAACTAAAAGGTGTGTAAAAGTGTGCTCACCTCCGTGTATCATCACTTCGGATCATTTTTTTTCTCCTTGCAAGTTTCTGCAAGGTTTTTAGGGTTATGATGGTATAATTTGTTAAAAAATTTAACAAGGAAAAATGGATGCGTATTAAGGGGGAATGGGTGGTGTATTTAGAACGATTCAACTACAGTAAGACTGAAGAATAAGAACGCCTGGAATTTCAATTTGATTTAGTGATACTGATTAAGAGGAGCATTTTAGGGATATCATTTTCTGCCGGAGGTATTCATCTTGTTTTAACTTTACTGGAATACAAAAAGTGACCCATCTTGGTATTCATTTTCTCACAGAATCATACTGCAACACGCTATTGTTTGCTAGGTAGATTATCGGAAATTAAGCTTGGAAAGTGAATCCAAATCTTTTGCAGTTTAGGTCTAAGTTGCAAGCACAAAGGCATTTTTATTGGACCAAATTATGGGACAAAATGGCGTGTATGTTTGAGATCCTCTAATCGATCTGCATATGTTGAAGTCCAGCTTCATTTTCTGATAATCAATTGTGTTCTTGGCGCTTTTCTTATGTGCTTATTGCTGGAGTAGTTATCTGCATATATATTGCATTGTCTACAAAACGTTATTGCTGGAATAGTTATTTGCACATATATATAGCATTACCTACAAAACGTTACAATGTACAATTTCAAAACCAAGTTCCAATCTGCCTATGTAGATCAACTAGCTATGATAGAAAAATTCTTATATCATGAAAGACCGACTCATAAATCAGTTGAAACCTTTTACTACTATAACATAAGAACAATATGACAGATGTGTTGCTAATACTATCTTGCAGAATGAAGAGCATAATACATTCATGCAATGACAAAAAGCTTGCATATAACAGTCGAGAAAAAACAAAGAGATAACATACAAGATTTTACATCTGCTTTTTATACCTATAATACAACCTATATTAAAACCACGACTTGAGCATTTGAATTTCAAGGAAGTACATATCAAACAAAGATCTAATGTTTCAAATCAAAAGAACATAGGCTACTAACCAGAGCAGTTTCCCCAATATGCTGATTGCAGTCAGACTATGAATCCCATTGCTGTGAGACATTCCATAACTTGAAATCCCACTTCTAAGCTGCAAACTTTCAAAGTTGAAACAGCTCTAAGATTTTGTCAAAATATCTTCCAAGAATGTCCTTGGGAGAATGAGAACTCACAATGATAAAGAAAGCAAAATGGGAGAAACAAAAATGCACCTTCTTGACGGCATTTCCCATGTCCGACATATTTGACCTTCCTTTCTTTAACATTTCAATATGATCCCACTTAAGGTGATTCTCTGCCCCCACCTATCATGAAAAAAGGGAGAATAAAACTAAAAATAAAAGGTTCATCCTAAAAACCGATACTATGTACTCATTCCTTCATATAAATTGAAAGATAATTTTTTTTACCATCAACACAGAAATGGTGTGACAGATTTGGCACGAAGAATTCCCAGTTTAATTGGTGACAGCTACTATGCCATGCAGATGTTTAAGCCATCGATCATACAATACGTAACAATGGAGACAAGTCGAGAGGATATATAGTCACGAGTATCAACATAACAGTGTCTACAACCTAATTGGCCAACAGAAAGAATTATCTGAGCATAAATGGATGGCCTCATGCAGAAAATGCAGCCTCTACACTAAAATTACATAACTATTGAAACATCAACAACTAACGCAACATATGCAAACCCATACAACAAACCCAAGACCTTAAAAAAACTTATTCTCCCCTATAAAATAATCACAATACCATCACCTGACAGCAGTCTTCCAATCTAAAATAGTAGAACTAACGAGGTCCTTCAAATCCCCAGCAGGAATTAATCTAGTGAAAAAATATCCAATCTCAAGAAGTTGGACATTCACATTCTTTTAATTTCAGAACCCCATGTATGTATATAGTTCAAGATATAAGAGATACCAACTAATTTGAAAACAGATAAACGAGATATTTCGGAGCAGCGCTTAATCTTCTTCTTGTGTTGGCATTGGGTATCGGCAGAGGGGACAGAGGTGATTAATCTCCAGGCATTGCACAATGCAGTGGACATGGAAATGGTGTGTGCAGGGCAAGCGAGTGAAGGGTTTTTGTTGAAAATCCTCTTCCAAACAAACAGCACAGTAGGGCTCGGCATCAGTACCCAGTAATGAGACTGGCTGCAAACCCAGAATTGAAGCCCTGCTTGCAGGAATGAAGTTCATCCTAGGCGGTGGTTCGAAGCGGTGGATGACGAATTGACGCATATTCACAACCAGGTCCACAGGGGAGACGGCGGCCTGAACCTCTTGGAATATACTAAAAATGATACAAAAATGTTCGTCTTCCGGCACACCCAAATGCTCGAGTTCGCCGGAGAAGAACGTTTCAGGAACGTTTCAACCTCAATCTGATCCGCAATGAGCTTCGCGGAAATCTGCTTTCTGGGTCTGCCCTTTCTTGCCGCACATTGAAAGTATACAAAATATCCTCCATAATCGGTGATTTCGGATCGATCTCGGCGGCTTATTTCAGGAAGAACCCTCCCTATTTGTAGACAGAAAGACCAACTGGAATTTTGTAGACAGAAGAAGACCAAATCCGATTAGGTTGGGAAAGTTAAGGGAATCTTTATCTCCAACCCATATATATAGAGGCCGTGTCCCGATGTGTTAAGGGACTAAAGCGTAATTCTCTACAGTTCTCACTCATCTAAATATTTTTTATTATTATCAAAACTCATCTAAATATTAATAGCTTATTAATTTTTAGCTTATTCTCAAAAAAATATTAATAGGAATTAAATTTGAGAAGATGATTGAGAATAAGCTATCAAAAAATTAAAATTAAATTTTGAGAAATGTGTCTTGCTTCTGCTGCATCAGCCCTAGTTATTTATTTGACCAAAAGACAATTTGTGACACATTGTTAAACTAGGCTTACTAGTGTAGCAATTGATTTTTTTTCATGGAATGGCATGTCTTCACTAGTGTAATAGGGTTGGAAAGGACATTGCTTGCTTGCTTACTTTGCTTGAATCTAATTAGACATTGGTTATGGGAGTGTTAACTTTGAATGTGCTTTCGAGTTAGAGTTCATGGTTTTTTTACGCGTAGCGGCTATAGTTTTGGGTGGTTTCATTCAAGTGTGAAAATTGATTGTATTTCCGTTTTACAGATTCCTCAATTTGTTTTGGAATCTGTTGATCCGTCTTCAGATAAAAGCAGGAAGATGGTTGCATGTACCCAGCCTCGTAGGGTGACCGTAAATATTTTTTTATTATTAAAACTCATCTAAATATTAATAGCTTATTTTCAAAATAGCTTATTAATTTTTAGCTTATTCTTAAAAAAATAGAGAAAATGTCTATTCACTATAAAATTTGGCACCCTACGTCTCTTTCCAACTTTTAAAAAAAAACATTGACCATTTGAATTTTCAAAAGAGAATTTGTGCCCATTAGATTTTAACGTTTAAGACACTCTTAAAAACCTATATTATTTTAATACCATTATACCCCTCACCCTTTAAATATGCTTAGAGAGATAAAATGCAAGAGAGAGAAGGGTTGACCAGAACCTCATCGACTCCGATTACCTGCCGTCGGACTCCGGTCACCAGTCGCCGAATTCCGGTCACCGTCTACCGGATTCAGGTCACTGAAATCTTGTGATTGGAATTACTGACCCTAGTAAACATTCAATTCCAAGTTTACTACCCTTAGTAAACTTATGTTTCTAAAAACCAGGCTCAAAATACTAAAACCAAGTTTACTACTCCTATTAAACTTACTTCTGTTCCTAATCTCAAAACACCAAACTCAAGTTTACTAGGAGTAGTAAACTTACTTCTGGGGTTAGTAAACATCAATACATATCATAAACAACAAAATTCATATTCAGTAATTCAGTGAATCAATACACATCATAAACAACAACATTCATATCCAGAAACACCCTAGAAGCATAAGCAGAGCTTGGTGTGGTGTAGGAGATCGAAAGACTAGGGTGCTAATCCCCTGCTTCGCCCTCTCGCAACACCCTCACGCACTTGATCACATTCTCGAATTCCTTCATACGAAAATGAACGACCAAGATGAACCGGAGCATCTTCGACCTTAACGCCTTGAGATCTCTTCACGCGTCCTCACCACTCGCAGCCTCTTCTCGTAGAGCTCCACTGCCACGTTCATGAGCTTCAACGCTTCTTTGAGAGAGGAGTTACTCTTGTTGTTTGATAGAACTTCCCAGGCGGTTTTCGACCTCGTGCTGCTCAAATCCAGAAACAGCTTCTTCTTACCGGCATCGAAAATTGTGTCTATTGGTCACTACAAAAGTTTTTTAGACCTAGTGGACATTTTTTTTTCTGTTTTAGTAGTGAATTGTCATTAGCCCAAAAAATTAAATATTAATAGCTATTAAATTTGAGAAGATGATTGAGAATAAGCTATCAAACAATTAAAATTAAAATTTGAGAAATGTGTCCTGCTGCACCAGCCTTGGTTATTTATTTGACCAAAAGATAATTTGTGCCACATTGTTACACTGGCCCTATGCTTACTAGCGTAGGAATTGATTTTTTTCACTTTGTTTTGTGTGAGATGTCATGTCTTCACTGGTGCAATAGGGCTGGAAAGGGCATTGCTTGCTTACTTCGCATGAATCTGATTAGACATTGGTTGTGGGAGTGTTGACTTTGAATGTGCATTCGAGTTAGAGTTCATGTGTTCGTATTCCATTGGTTTTCTTACGAGCAGCAGCGGTAGTTTTGGGTGGTTTCATTCAAGCGTGAAAATTGATTGTGTGTTTCCGTTTTACAGATTCCTCAATTTGTTGTGGAATCTGTTGATCCGTCTTCAGATAAAAGCAGGAAGATGGTTGCATGTACCTAGCCTCGTAGGGTGGCCGCAATGTTAGTCTCTCGCCGTGTTGCTGAAGAGGTTGGTTATAGCATTCGTTTTGTAGACTGCAGTAGTGCCAGAACAGTATTGAAGTATGTTATACTTGTTGTATGTTTTTTAATTTCTCCTTTACAGAATCTTAAGAGGACTTCAGCAATGGATGTTCTGTTTGGTGTTTTGAAGGAAGTACCGAAAAATAGACCTGATTTGAAGTTGGTTGTTAGGAGTGCTACACTTGAGGCTGAGAAGTTTCAGAGTTACTTCAAAGATGCACCACTAATGAAGGTTCCCTGCAGGCTTCATCCTGTTGAAATTTTGTATACTGACGAACTTGAGGGACTACCTGGAGGCAGCAATTTGAACTGTTGTACAGATTCATATGTATGAGACTCCTGGAGATATGCTTGTTTTTCTAACTGGAGAAGAGATAGAAGATGCATGCCGCAAAATCAATAACGAAATTTCAAACGTGGGTGATCAGGTTGGTCCTGTGAAAGTGGCGCCCTTGTATTCAACCCTCCCTCCAGCTGTGCAGTGTTAGACTAAAACCACATACGTAAAAACACAAGTCACAAACACATTTAACATATACAAGATCAATCACATCATAAAATCGGGATCCCACTTACGTTTGACATCCTTGACAATCGAATAACAGAGTCTTTATTAAGTGAGTCTTCTGCGTAATTCTTTATGGTGTCTTTCATAGTGAGAATGAAAACCAGATAACGTTAATGAGTTCATGCAAAGACCCTTTATATATTGACTAGTCCACTTAGAGTCTCATCTTATAAAACAAACTCTAATAAACCAGTCAACCACTTTATGTGATAACTATAACATATATTTCATGTTATCTCAAACTTCTTGTATTTATCTAATCAGATTATCAAGATAAATATCTCAGTTAAGTATTATCGATTAACCTTATTTACTTATTTCACAATATGTTTATATTTGTTGGACTTTCATGTGTTATTCATGAGTCCACGTTAGATATAACTCTAACATGTAGCAGAAAATATTTGACGTTGCTCCTCCTCCCACAACTGAAGGAATTCTCGCTATCCTCTTCTGGACAGTTGGAAAAGTAGGGGGTGGGACTTCGAAACCGAAAACAAAAAAAAAACAGAACCGAAAAGGGAACCGTAACCCTTAAAAACCAGACCGAAAGAGAAAAACCAGACCGAACAGGATCAATATGGTATGGTCTCCAGTTTCACCCCCTCAAAAACCGAACCAGACCGTTCAAACTGGTCAACAGTCAAACTAACAAAAATGACGTTGTTTTATTGTAAAAAAAACCTTAAACCAAGTGTCCCTGACTCCACTCACTCCAAATCCATCTCATTTTCTCTCCCTCAAGAAGAATTTGATATATTTTAAGAATATTTATTCTAAATTTATTTTTTCCTTGTGTTAATTGGTTATAAGATTAGGGTTGACCGTCCTGATCAAGCCTTTAATGTTGTGGGATCAAGTTGAATTTTTTACCATTGACATAATTTGACATAATGATCATATCAGACGGTCGAATTTTTGTTTGTGAATTTTGATCATCGGAATCACAATATGCCTACTAATGTTGTTTAACTTGTTTACTAAGTTTTAAGTAAATGCAAAACTTTGAAAATCAAATCTACATAGAACTGAAAACGTCAAAAACATCGTGAAATAAGATGTGACCAGAATGGTGAAATACGTCTATGGTTGAAAAATCACATAATTCAGGTAAAGTCTCAGTGCCGATAGTAGCGGTCAACTATATTTACCATTATTTATCCCTATAAGGATCCCTATCTTCGAGGAGTAAATGTCCCAAAATTTTTATATGGGCGGTTACGTCTCATTATGGTGAGAGTTTCTTGTGTTGAGACCAAAATACTTAATATAGATGCAAATATTGGCGTTTTCGTGTGTTAAGTGGTTATAAGATAAGTGTTGATCGTCCTGATCGAGCCCTTAATGTTGTCGGATCAAGTTGAATTTTTTACCATAGACATCTTTTGACATAATTATCATATCAGACGGTTGGATTTTTGTTTGTGAATTTTGATCATCGGAATCACAACATGCCTACTAATGTTGTATAACTTGTTTACTAAGTTTTAAGTAAATGCACAACTTGGATAACTAACTCTACATAGAACTGAAAACCTCAAAAACATCGTGAAATAAGATGTAACCACTACTATCGGCACTGAGACGTTACTCAAATTAAGTCAGGCTTTGAAATTAAGGACTATTGCATTATGTGGTTTGATTTATAATCTTTATATTGTGTATAATATGTATGGTCTTTAACTATAGACGTTAAACTATTTTTAGTTTTTTATTGTGTTTTTACTTTTTATAGTGTGGTATGAAGTTAGGGAATCTAGGCCCAGTACTTCTACACTAGTGATAGATCTAGTGTCTAAGAACTGTCCGATGAGTACCATCGCTCAGGCTAACGTCAGATCTGGGGAAGTGTTAATCAGTCAAGCTGTGGAGACGATCAGTACACCAGTTATAACCACGGCGGTCAACCCCTCAACGACACCATCTCTGGACTCATCAGCTCAGGGAAGTACGTCTGATATATCTATTTCTACTTCTAATATGCTGCAATATCATGAATTAACACATAATGAGGTATTTTTGGGAGTTAATCCAAACACGATTGGAGGTCCTAAAAGTACAGTTAGGCGGTTGCTCAAGTGTTTGATTGTTCTAAGGTTATTGAATCCACTGTGCCTTTTGTTGAAATGAATAGTGGTTCAAGGATAGGAACTTCAAGAAATTTTAATCTCATACCTGTTGCACAACACTAATTTCAATATAGCAATTTTGGAACAAGTCCATTAAATCATACAACAGGTCCTTCTACTGCAAGTTATTCAATTTTGAATCATATGGTTGTGGGATTTGCTCCAACATCTCATGTCATCAGCTTTGTTGATCCATATGTTCACTACCAGGATAAGCATTTTAGCCGACGAAATTTTTTCGTCGGCCTGTTCACATTTTTCGTCGGCTATAACCTTAGCCGACGACACGTCGTCGGCTAAGTAGTCGTCGGCTATAAGTCGTCGGCTATACTTATAGCCGACGAAATAAAGTCCGTCGTCGGCTATAATCCAACACTTAGCCGACGAATTTTTAATATTATTTCGTCGGCTAAGTGTTGGAGTATAGCCGACGAAATAATATATTTTAATTCGTCGGCTATACTTCAACCCTTAGCCGACGAATTTTATATATTATTTCGTCGGCTAAGTGTTAGAGTATAGCCGACGAATTACAATATATTATTTCGTCGGCTATACTTCAACACTTAGCCGACGAAATAATATTAAAAATTCGTCGGCTAAAGTTTTAAAAATTAAAAAATAAATAGACAATAGCCGACGAAATTAGCACAGTTTCGTCGGCTATGATATTTTTAGCCGACGAAATATGGCAAATTTCGTCGGCTATTGTCTATTTATTTTTTAATTTTTAAAACTTTAGCCGACGAAATATGGTAAATTTCGTCGGCTATAGTACTTTTTATACTAGAAACCCAAACAAAATTTATACATTACCATCCAAGCAAGCTGCAAATTACAGAAACAATTTCATAACCAACAACAACACACCATCTAAAGTAACATAAAATTTTGCATTAAATTTTCAATTCATAAATTGTTCATAAAACCTAAAAAGTAAATTAATATTTGTTCATAAACCTAAAAAACTAAATAAATAATTGTTCATAAACTTAAAAAACTAAATAAAATCGATATCGTCTAAATCAATATCTGCTCCAGGATGAGGTTGTTGGGGAAGTTGGGGAGGTTGCGGCGGCTGAGGTAAGACAATAGGCGGGGGCATGGGCGGAAGCGGAAGTCCCTGCTGCTGTGCAGCTACAAAATCTTGCATGTACTGGTACATCTGCTGCTGCTGTGTCTGCTGGGCGGCATGGGATGCTATAGTGTACTCCTGTAGAGCGGCAGTATATGCTGCTTGGGCGGCCTCTCTCGCGGCAGTATATGCTGCTCGGGCGGCCTCTCTCTCGGCATTATATGCTGCTTGGGCGGCTTGTTGTTCCCGTAACATCTGAACTTCCGCCTCAAGCTGAGTCGTTCTGCTGCTGGTCGAGGCTCCTTTTTTCTGAAACCCAGGAGTGGTTTTCAGTACCCCCTCGCCCTTCTTTCCCAGGCCCCGACAGTAGAAGTTATTTCCTCGCGGTGGGAAGGCTGTGCCCATGATCCTGGCCCCAACGCTGAGATCCGAACTGTCGATCCGGGACATGGCTTCGGACATGTCCTCCTCTTGCGTGTCAGGCCATGTCTCCCTGACTATAGCAGCCATCACCTCGTCACTAGCCTGCCTCACCCTCGCCTAATTTGATAGGAAAAAAAAATTAATTAACATTTTAAAATATATATATATACATATAATTTACTAAATTTTAAAACGTAAAACGACTTACAATATCCTCCTGGGAGTCAGGATATGCCCTCTCGTACGTATAGACGTACTGGTTGACCTCTGGATGTTCCCTGGCCGCCTCCTCCATCAACGATGCGAACGGTCTAGAACCGGCATGATGGTTCCTCATGTTGCGTTGCCGGTTCTGAGCGTTCACCCGGGAAACGGCCTACAAAGGAATCGAATTAGTAAAATATTTTAAAACGTATTAAATATAATTCAATATAATAAATAATTATTTTTAATTACCTGTTTATGTGGGTTGTTGAATTCCGATATCAGAAGCCAACGCCACTCGTACTCCCTGAACTGGAACTCAAGGGGGGTGCCGGAACGTTCGTTCCCATGTGTAGTCCAGTGGGTCCGTAACTCGTTCTTCCACTCCTTGTACCTGTAATACGCCAAAAAAAATATAAATATTATAAATTAAACATAGTTTTTTTTTGTCCTTAACTTTGCAACGTACCTTCCCCCGTGCACAACGTCCGCCCAGGTGTTCCTCAGGTACTCGGGAACGTCAAACCACACCTGCATTTAAACATTTATTACTTTAGACGTTCATAAATCTACAATGTAATAAATAATGTTAAATATGAATTTTGTTATACTTACCGACATGGCGTTGTGGACCATGTCCTTAACCTCCTGTGGGACCTCGCCCCAGTCTGACCACAACATAGGGACTCTATCCCTAATAAGCGCTCCCACGCGGCCAGAGTACATCCTCGTCTTGCCGCCCGATACTACGTTCCCACCCTCGTCAGTATCAATGACGATCCTTCCCGATGTACTCACTGTCTTCTCGAGAGCTTTCCCCGTGACCGGACCTCTCTTCTTCCTTGTCGGCTTGGCTCCGACGGTACCTATCATAAATTGATGATTAGACGTTGGAGCGTTGGTACATTATAACATAACAAATTACTTGTATAATTATTACCTGAGGGCGTTGGGGCGGATGCGACGGACTCCGACTCTGCAGCCGACGATGATACCCTCGCAGAAATTAACTCTGTAGCAAACGGCACGTACAGATACACCGCTGATGGGGTCACCTGGGGGGGTAGTGGATAAATCGGCGCCCCTGAGTCATCGACTGGAGGTATTGCCGGTATGAAGCGCGGAAGGAAGAGAAGAGGCGGCGGCATCTGTACCCCGGAAGACCCACCCTCCGATGCACTAGGGCCCGGTGCCGGTGCCCTACGTATCTCAGGCATACGTGGTGCAGACACCTCTGCCTGAGTCGGAGGCCACAACTGCCTCGAGGAGTGAGGGCCGCTGGGCTGCCTGGAGGAGCGCGGTACGCTAGGCTGCCTGGAGGAGCGAGGGGCGTCCTGCTGGCCAGAGGAGCGAGGGGCGCTAGGCTGCCTGGAGGAGCGAGCGGCGTCCGGCTGGCCGGAAGAGTGAGGGGCGCTAGGCGCCCTGGAGGCGGGAGGGCCATCTGGCTGCCTGGAGGAATGTGTCGGCTCCAGAAGAGACGCCCGTCGGGCCGTCATTGGGCCCTGAAACGAACCTCGAGGGTTGCTAGACGTTCCCTCTGACGATTCACCCCTGCCCTTCGAACTCTTTGATCTGCTGAATAATCCTTTCATCCTAAAAAAAATAATTAATATTTTGTTAAATTAAAAATGAACAATATACCAAATTAAAAATGAACAAAACATCCAAATACACCCAAAATACATCCAAATATACTAAATACACCCAAATACACCCAAATACACCCAAATACATCTAAATATACTAAATACACCCAAATACATCCAAATATACTAAATACACCCAAATATACTAAATACACCCAAATACATCCAAATACACTAAATACACCCAAATATACTAAATACACCCAAATACATCCAAATATACTAAATACACCCAAATACATCCAAATATACTAAATACACCCAAATACACCCAAATGTACTAAATACACCCAAATACATCCAAATATACTAAATACACCCAAATACATCCAAATATACTAAATACACCCAAATACACCCAAATGTACTAAATACACCCAAATACATCCAAATATACTAAATACACCTAAATACACCTAAATACACCCAAATACACCCAAATACACCCAAATGTACTAAATACACCCAAATACATCCAAATATACTAAATACACCCAAATACATCCAAATATACTAAATACACCTAAATGTACTAAATACACCCAAATACACCCAAATACACCCAAATGTACTAAATACACCCAAATACATCCAAATATACTAAATACACCCAAATACATCCAAATACCCCCAAAATACATCCAAATATACTAAATACACCCAAATACACCCAAATATACTAAATACACCCAAATACACCCAAATATACTAAATACACCCAAATACATCCAAATATACTAAATACACCCAAATACACCCAAATACATCCAAATACATCCAAATACATCTAAATACACCCAAATACACTCAAATACACCCAAATTCACCTAAATACAACCAAATATACACCCAAATTCAGTAAATACACCCAATATAATTCAACATTATCACAACATAATACAATTCAACATTATCACAATATAATTCAACACAATTCAATATAATGCAATATATTGAAAAAACAACCCAAATTTGTTCTATAATACAATATAAACATGAAATTTCATACCTAATTGGTTTGGGAGATGAGGGAGGCGGAGTGGAGGCCGGAAACCGTCGAAAATGGCGAAAGAAAATCGAGAGGAGAGGAAGAAACCGTCCGGCCGAGAAGGAGAAGTGGAGAAAGTGGGCTTCTGTTCGGCTGCATTCGAATTTATAGGAAGAACTATAGCCGACGAAATAAAAATTTCGTCGGCTATAGTCCAACTTTAGCCGACGAACTAAAAAATTCGTCGGCTATAGTTGGACTTTAGCCGACGACAAAACCCTAATGTCGTCGGCTAAAGTCCAACTATAGCCGACGAAATTGTTTTAGTAATTTCGTCGGCTAAAGTCCACCTATAGCCGACGAAATTACTACGAATGTTAGTAATTTCGTCGGCTAAAGTATATTTTATAATTATTTAGTAAGTTCATGCACAATTTATTTGTTTTATCTTGTGAAACGAAAAACCGACCGTCAGATATCATCATTATGTTGAAACATGTGTGAGGGTAAAATTTCAGCATCATCGGACACACGTAAGGGCTCGATCCGCACGGTCAATCCCGTTGGTCAAACCCCTAAACACAAACAAACGGTGATTTGGGCACCTAAAATACGTATTCTGTCCGGACCGTCAACTACAAATAGTTTCATATCGAGGAGACGCAACTAGCGGTATAAAATTTATACGAAAAATAACCGGCGGAGATAGGGCGTCCTCTATGGCGAACGAATAGAAAAAATGCAATGACCGCAAGTATTGGCACCGAAACTTATCGGAATTACGTGAAATTTCAACCGTAGACATATTTCATCGTTCCGGGCATATCTTATCTCACGACTTTTTTTTGTTTGAAGCATCTACGTATAGTTTGTTTTTAAAACGGAACATTTACTTAACACTTAGTCAATTAGTTATACAACATTAGTAGGCATACTTTGATTGTGACAATCCATCTTGTGAAACGAAAAACCGACCGTCAGATATCATCATTATGTTGAAACATGTGTGAGGGTAAAATTTCAGCATCATCGGACACACGTAAGGGCTCGATCCGCACGGTCAATCCCGTTGGTCAAACCCCTAAACACAAACAAACGGTGATTTGGCCACCTAAAATACGTATTCTGTCCGGACCGTCAACTACAAATAGTTTCATATCGAGGAGACGCAACTAGCGGTATAAATTATTATTTTATTAATTTAACTTTAGCCGACGAAATATTAGGGTATTCGTCGGCTATACTTTAGGGTTTAGGGGTTAGGGTTTAGGGTTTAGCCGACGACATATTAGGGTATTCGTCGGCTAAGATACTTTTAGCCGACGAAATATAATATGTTTCGTCGGCTAAAACTGTCAAATAGATAAAAAAAACAGTTGGTTTAACCGTACCCATAACAATTTCCTGCATATATAACCAACATTCAGATACATTATGAATTGTAGAGCTTGTACCATATAAAACGCATCAAATTACGTAGTACAAATTCAAATAACTAAGAAGGCTCGTAATCAGAATCATCCGATGAGTCTTCTTCGGTGTCAGAATTAATTTCCGGTAATCTATGCATTTCTACATCACAAGAGTCGTCGTCTGTTTCTTGATTTGGATCCACATCAATAAGGTGAGCGTCTAAATCACGAATTCGAACCGAACGACCCGGTTTAAAATTATTAAGGCGAATTGTAGAGGAGTCAGGAATATCTATTGCACTGTGTTCTTGATACGCAACATTTTCTTCCTCGTCTTCGGCCTCTCCAAGTGTAGCCGCCCGGTAAATGTTTCGAGGGTGCACAAGATTGACTACTTTCCACGCGTCACCCTTAACAAGGTCATCAAGATAAAACACTTGTTTCACCGATGTCGCAAAAACAAAGGGGTCATCTTCGTAACAGCTTGTGCCAGTGTTCACCGATAAAATCCCGTACTGATCAATCTTCATGCTCTGCGAGCTTCTAGTATCAAACCATCTACACTTGAACAGGTGCACGGTCATGCCTTGCCCATAAACGAGTTCCACCACTGAATCAAGAACACCATAATAATCAACTCCATTCCGGCCACCATGCGCCATAACCCCAGAATTCTGTGTTCTTCGTCTGTTGTCTCTCATTTCACATATAAATTGCACGCCATTGACCTTGCACATCGGGTAAACTCTTGACATTATCGGCTTCATAGCTAGAAGTCTTAGTTCGTGAGACCAATTTGGGTGACCATCAAATTGAATATGGTTCATCTGCAACCAAAGATTCAATGTATTATAAATTAATATGAATAATTATGCAATCAAGGAGACTTGCAACATACAAAATTGGAGAATTACATACCCAATCGCCAAAATAGTTCGCGAACTCCTTGTTGTGGTAGTCGAGATCACCTTGAATGTCTGGACAGTGTAGATGGATGTCTTTCCAGTATTCAACTTCTTGACAGTTAATCAATACCCACCAATGGGCTATGACGAGCTCATGGGGTTGCAACTTGTAGGACTCTGGTAAAATTCCATAAACTTCAACATCATTTGAGAGTATGGAAAGGTTAAACTTCGGTTCATCAACCGGCATGGTCTGTGGAGTTTCCTTCAATGCTCCTAGATACAACTTCATGTAGGTGACGCACTCGTGCGCAATATATGCTTCTGCTATACATCCTTCAGGCGCGGATTTGTTAGCCACATAAGCTTTGTAGTCTCCAAGTTGTCTGTAAATAAATAAATTTGTTGTCATATGTTACGATTATACAATGAACATGTACAATAAAAACATTAGGTGTAAAAAACATACCTTTCCATAGGATACATCCAAGTATAGTGTACTGGACCGGTAAGCAACAATTGCTCGGGAAGATGGATCATCAGGTGCGGCATGATGTCAAAAAAATTTGGAGGAAATATTCTCTCAAATTTACACATGATATAAATAATGTCCTGTTGCATTTCCCGGAGATCAGATTTTGTCACTTCCCTTGTGCATAACTTCTGGAAGAATCTTGACAACGCTACTAACGGCTCCACCACCTGACGGGGAAGGAATGGTCGAATGAAAATAGGGAAGAGCAGTTGTAGCAGAATATGACAGTCATGACTCTTTAACCCGTACATTTTATTGTCCCGAATGTTTACACACCGGGCTATATTTCCTGCGTAGCCTGAAGGATACTTCACAGAACTCAACCACCTGAAAATTACGTTCTTCTGTTCAGGCTTCACGGTGTACGGAGCTTGAGGCATTTTTTTCTTCCCTTCTTTCAACCACAAATGTCTTCGTATCTCCATTTTTTTTAGATCAATGCGTGCCTTCGGACCGTCTTTCGTCTTTCCCTCCAAGTTCAGCACGGTTCCCACCACACTGTCACACACATTCTTTTCTATGTGCATCACATCTAGGTAGTGCCTGATCAACAACTTACTCCAGTATGGGAGTTCCCATAATATGCTCTTATGTGTCCAAAATTTATACCTGTCGGGTCTGTCAGGTATTGCCGCCACTATATTGGGATGATTGCTGAGCTGCCCAAAATCATACTCATTAAGCACTGCTAAAATTTCTTCCCCTGTCCATCTTCTAGGAGGCACACCAAGTTCTACAGTCCCATCAAATGCCTTGTCATCGAACCGCCATTCGTGATCATACGGAAGGAGAGTACGGTGACCCAATCTACATATCTTGTTGCAATGACTACTGCTCCCCTCATCGCTTAGGCACTCTGGACAAGCCTTGTATCCCCTAACAACGTTGCCCGACAACATCCCACGAGCAGGAAAATCACTAATGGTACCAACAACCATAGCATGCATCTGGAACATCTCGTGCATGAACTTATCATAAGTGGGATGACCAACGTCCCAAAAAAACTTAAGCTCTTCAATCAAGGGTCTCAAATACACATCGAGACACTTCCCTGGATAACCGGGTCCCGGAATCAACAAACTCAACATATTGTATTCCTTCTTCATGCACATCCATGGAGGAAGATTGTATGGTACCAAAATCACCGGCCATACACTGTATTGAAGACTCATGTTGCCAAAAGGATTGAACCCGTCGGATGAGAGCCCGAGCCTCACATTTCGGACCTCAGACGCAAAATGAGGAAACTCCCTGTCTATATGCTTCCAGGCCTCCCCGTCAGCAGGGTGTATAAGGGTATCTTCGCCTTGCAATTCCCTATCAGCGTGCCATCTCATAGATTTGGCCGTGTGTGATGACATGTACAACCGTTCCAGCCTATCCCTCAACGGAAAATACCGAAGTACCTTCATAGGTTTCCTATTGCCTGCAGGAGTCAACTTATACCTGTCACTCTGACATACTGGACATGTGTCAAGGTCACCAAGGTCATTCCCTTCTGGATCTTTACCCCAGAAGAGAACACAATCATATCTGCATGCATGGATCTTGATGTAGGAAAGCCCAAGATCTTTCAGTATACATCGGACCTTATGATGAGTGGTAGGAAGACGATGACCGTGGGGCAGCATCGAAGCAGTGTACTGTAGATACTCATCAACAGCCTTCACAGTCGATTTTGTCTCAACTTTAATCTTCATAACGTCCATCACACTTTCAAGAACCGTTTTCTGACAACCGGGGTACACAGGGGTCTGTTGGAAAGCAAGTAGTTTGTTGTACCTGTCAATACCAGCAGTGTTGACAACTCTAGGGAAGGGCTGCACCGGGTCAGACATATACGGTCCTTCAGAGCATACACCCCTCTCATAAGGAAACATATCGTTGATGAAGGCCGTTGTTGGATCGTTGGATGTACTGCCCGTCTCAGAAAATTGCCCATGATCATGCGGACCCCTTGATGATGTTTCACCGTGATATATCCAACATGTGTACTTCTCCCAAAACCCATTACTTTGAAGGTGCTGCCAAACCTTGTCAATTGGAAATTGATACATATCGCTGCGACACTGACATTTAGTGCACGGACAATAGAAAATTGTATTCCCTTTAGCATTATTGATCACATATTCAATAAAACTAACAACTCCTTTAGCATATCTTTTGTCCCATTTTGGAAGCGAAATCCAACTCTTATCCATATCCTGAGAAAATAACATAATATATATGTATAAACGCTAATTAATTAAATTTACGAATCATTCAATTTATATTATATCTGAGTTAACGTACAATTAATATATATAATAATTACTAATTAATATATATATATATATATATATATATCAACAACTTCATATATATTATCAAACCCAAATCGATCAACTCAATCACACTCAAAACACAATATAATCAACTCTAATTAAAACACAATATAATCAACTCTAATTAAAACACAATATAATCAACTCTAATTAAAACTCAAAATCAATGTGCATAATGAAAATAAAACTCTTAAATCAACTCAAAAACAAGATATATACATATACGTACCTATATATAGCGCCACAAACTAATTTCGGACAGATTTCGACAACACCCAACAATTTCGCCAACCCCAAAACTTTTTCTCTCGTTTTTTCTTTCAAATCAGCTACTGTCTAGATCTGGAAATATAAAGCATTTTAGCCGACGAAATTATATATATCGTCGGCCAAAGTTTTAAAATTTCGTCGGCTATAGTTCACAGACTATAGCCGACGAAAAAAACTATTTTAGCCGACGACACAACATTTCGTCGGCTAAAGTGGACTTTTAGCCGACGAAAATTTCACTTAGGCGACGAAAGTTTTTTTCGTCGGCTAAAAGTCCACTTTAGCCGACGAAAATTTCACTTAGGCGACGAAATTTTTTTTCGTCGGCTAAAATGAACTTTAGCCGACGAAAAAAAATTTCGTCGGCCTGCTAATTAAATATTCGTCGGCTATGATACTTATTCTGGTAGTGGTTGTACAAATGCAGACTCAAGGTTACCAACATATACTACCATACCCTGCACATACCCCAGTATTCACAACTCGTCCTTACTCCAGTTCATACTCTCAGTCACACACAATTGTGCCTACCAATATACATCTAACTCACATGCCATACTCACCTAGTTTTGTGCCTCAACCAGCTAATGAATGAGGATACAAGTTCCTACACCACATACACCCTATACCAACAATTATTTTTACCCACAGACAATGACACAACTCTCATTCCCTAACTTCATACCACACTCTCTAGTAACTCAACAGCTCAGCTCAGACTCTTCATTACCTACCATAAGGCAGATGCGGTTGAAGTTGGCTAATTTTAGTGGGGGAGACCCTGTTGAGTGGTTGAATAAGACAGAAAGAATTTTTGAGTTATACCAGATTGTTGATGATAAAAGCTAACAATTGGACTCTTGCATGCATTTAACTAATAAGGTTGTTGATAGGTAGCGAACATTTAAGGATGAGTTTCCTCAAACTTGACAAGGGTTGTCTGAACTACTAATGAGAGAGTTTGGGGGTACAACATGGCAAATTATCAAACAGCTTTAGCGGTTAAATCACGTTGCAAGTGTTGATGATTAGATGGAACATTTCACTCGGTTGTCAAGGAGGGCACAAGGGTTTTCACAGCAAATGTCACATCCCGATCTTGGAATTTATTTTACGGTTGGTTACTTTGGTATTTTACCATTTAAAGTAACCGTTTAACCGTACAATGATGGTAAAGTTGACTTTTTGGTAAGTCAAGAATTTGGGAAAACTTCCTTCTTGAAAGTTGTAGAGGGCGTCGTTACGAGTTTGTGGACACGTAGCACGCTCAAATCGGAGTTCGTATGAGAAAGTTATGAACAAAAGTATAAAGTTACTGTGCGGTAAAACGGCTATATATAGGAGTTACTGTGCAGATTTTTCACCCCAGCCTCTCTTTCTCTCTCCCCGCGTCTTTCTCCTTCCGATCGGGCAAAACTGTGCCGGAGCTTCCGGCCGCCACAGCGCCGCCGTCCGGCCACCTCAGGCCACCACACCGGTCCCAAAAGTTCGGCCTCCGAGTCTACTTCATTCCTAGGTAAGCTTTTCGACCTAACTCGCCGTAAATCGGGAGAAATTCCGATTTGTTCTTCATGTGTACAGTAGAATTTCGGGATCGAATTTCTCCCTCCCTAGGTCACCATTTGATGAGTTCTTTATATGTTTAGGATGAGTTTTAGGTGTACTACAATCCCCTAGAATTTGGTAGCTTGATTCGAAGTGTGTAGGAAGAATTGAGGATTTGAAGTTTTGAAGTGTAAATTTTCGGGGTCTACTGTTCATCAAGTTTTTGACCTAGTTAGAGGCCGAATTGGCCTTCGAGTTGAACTAGAAAGTTGTCCCAAATGATGAGACGAAGCTACTGGTAAAATTTGGTGGCGATCCGAGGTCGTTGGAATTTTAGCCGGAATTTCTGCCGGCGGCCGCCGTCGGCAGCGGTGCTGGCGGCGGTGTCGCCACTTTTTGGGCAGTTTTTCATGACCATTAATTAGTACTTATTGTGAGGAGTCTATGGTTAAAATTTGGTAATTTTTGGAGGAGTTTTGGTTAGGTTTTGGAATTGTTCTAGTTTAGTATTATTGGCGGATAATTAAATATTATTCCGACCATCGATTATTGCCGGTTAAGGTTTAAGGATTATTTTAAGGACTCCTAAGGTATTGGTGAAGTGGTTGAATGGGTGTCCATAGTAATTCCACGAATTATTATGGGTGAACCTAATGTCAATTGAATTATTAGAGAAAGTCGGTGTTATGGTTGGGTAATCAAAAACGAATGTATTTGTTGAAAAGCTATTAAAAGGAAAGGAACTTGGTCAACACGTGGTCAAATAGGATTTCCTGGTCAAACTAGGAAAAGACCAAGTCAACTATAGAAAGACTAATTGATTGGTTTGTTTGTACAGTCTCTGATTGAACGTGAGACGGACTCGACTACACGGTTAGTTCGAGGGTTTCGCTCGAGGAGCTTTCCGAGCGGGAAGGTCGCAATAGTACTGTGAGTGGACATATCATTTTTAAATGAATGCATGCCTTAATTATTGATTTTATTGCAGGGTTTTTATGATTGTTTCAAGAATTAAATTTTCCTCGGGTTCTTGAATGTTTTATTTGGATTTATGCATATATGTCGAGGAATGGTTTTACTTATTTGTTTTGGAAAGAGTATTTGAGTAAAGTATTGTTATGAATTTTTATTAAGGGTTGTCCAATGAATATGCTAGCTAGAGTAGCGTGAGGGCGCTACTAGAGCTCTTAGCTCCGACCCTAGCCTGAGAGGTCAGGCAAACTACGTAGTGCACTATGAGGGTTGTCCACTATCATTTTACCTAGAGCTCTTAGCTCCGACCCTGGTCTGAGAGGACAGACAAGCTTGAGAGGTCAGGTTGATATTATAAGGGTTGTCCATTACCATTTTACCTAGAGCTCTTAGCTCCGACCCTGGTCTGAGAGGACAGACAAGCCTGAGAGGTCAGGTTGATACTATAAGGGTTGTCCATTACCATTTTACCTAGAGCTCTTAGCTCCGACCCTGGTCTGAGAGGACAGACAAGCCTGAGAGGTCAGGTTAATATTATAAGGGTTGTCCATTATTATTTTATATAGCTAGCATAGCGTGAGGGCGCAACTAGAGCTCTTAGCTCTGACCCTAGTCTGAGAGGTCAGACTTATTATGTTTGTGAACATTTCTCTTCCCATAAGCTTTACTTGTTTATCTTATCATGCATATGTGGAAATTGAGTAATTGTGGGCATGCATAAATGTTATTTAAATCAATAAATCTTTGGGAGAGCATGAAGTATTGGTTTTATTGTTTGTGGTGAGTTTATAGTGTTTCATTGTTTATTTTTCGTCCACTCACTCTAACAGTTTTTCAATGTTTCTCCCCTGGACCCTTCGTTTTCAAATGCCCAGTGGTGCAGGGTTCTAGAGCGGAGGTCGTGCGCGTACAAGAGTCGAGGCATAGTCGATCAATCTGTCGCTGCTGCAAATTCATTAGGATAATCTTCTTTATAGTTTGCTCTGATTAACCTATTTTAGCTAGTTAAGTAGGTTAGGGAGCAGGATGCCTTCATGAGTTAGGGTTTATTATTAGATACTCATGGAAGTGCTGAGTTGGAGTGTAGGAAGGGTTGGCCATTTCAAGGGGGTTTCGGTAAGAAGTTCCCTTGAGGTGGTCCCCGCAGGATTTACTTCGAGTTAAAAGGGGTTTAACACGGGGTGGGTCCTGACTGCAAATGTTGTTATCACTCTTCATTGGAGGACTGAAGAGTGGAATAAGAGTTGATGTGAAGACTCATAAGCCTAAATCCTTGTATGAAGCTTGTGAACTTGCAAATATTTTTGAAGAAAAGGAGTTGAGCATCAGGGCTGCACATAAGGCCAACCAACAGATCAGAAGTAGTAATTTTAGTAAAGCTCAGCCTACTAGTCAGTCATTTAAGCCAGCAAGTTCTACAAGAGCACAGATGGGACAGCCTACAAATGGTGCAGCATGGAAGACTAACAGCAACAAGAGGTTGAGTCAAGCAGAATATCAAGAAAGAAGAGCAAAGAATCAATGTTTCTTTTGTGATAAGACTTTTAAGGCTGGCCATAATTGTAGAAAGGGACAAGGGGAGTTGATGATCATTGAAGTTTTACAAGAAGAAAATGAGGAATTAGACAATACCTCAGTAGGAGTTAATGAATGTGCATTTGAGGAGACAGAAGAGGAACCAACTGAAGTTCAGCTACAGATCATAGGAGGTTGTGATGATAATGATACAATGCAAGTGAAAGACAGGTTTGACAATAAGGAGGTGCACATCTTGATTGACACATGGGCATCCCACAATTTTATCCATCTAGCTCTTCTTAAGAAATGCAGGTCAAACATCAGAACCATTAAGCCCCTAAGGGTTAGATTAGCTAGTGAAGCTGTAATGCAAATTAAGGGGGAGGTGATAGTTGAGTTGCAATTGGGGAATTATATTCTTTCAGGTGATTTCTATATCTTGCTAGTCTCAGGATGTGAGGATGTGAAGTATTGCTAGGAGCAGCGTGGCTCAATACTTTGGGGGATACACTTGGAATTTTGAACTTGTGAGAATGCAGTTCATCAGAAATGGAGTCAAATACCTCATATAGGGAGAAATTAAAACTCAGGCTATTGCAGAAGGAAACAGAGGTAGTGATGGTGCAATTGCAGCCTATGGAGGCGAAGCAACAAAAGGCTGAAACACATCCAGCAATTCAGAAGATGATTGAGGAATATGCAACCCTTTTTGAACCACCTACTTCCTTGCCCCCAAAGAGAAACCAAGACCAAAGAATTGAGTTAATCCCAAACACTGCTCAAATAAATGTCAGGCCTTACAAGTATTCACATTTCCAAAAAACTGAGATAGAGAAAATTGTGCATGAAATGCTTGACAATGGGGCCATTAGACCAAGTGTGTCACCTTATTTCTCTCCTGTGATTCTTGTTAAAAAGAAATATGGAACTTGGAGGTTGTGTATAGACTATAGAAGCTTGAATGCAGCCACTGTAAAGGATAAGTATCACATTCCTGTTGTAGATGAGCTGATAGATGAGGTATATGGAGCTACCCTTTTTACTAAGCTGGATTTGAGGTCTGGATATCATTAGATAAGAATGTGTGAAGAAGATATAAAGAAAACAGCATTCAGGACTCACTCAGGACATTATGAATTCCTGGTAATGGTTTTTGGCTTGACCAGTGCCCCTACTACATTTCAATCTACAATGAATGAAATACTTAGGGACTTGTTGAGGAAGGGTGTCTCGGTATTCTTTGATGACATACTCGTTCACAGTGCATCCCTTGAGGAACATCTGGTCCTGTTGAGGAAGGTATTTGAGAGGCTGAAGACTCATTATTTGAAGGTTAAAGAAAGTAAGTGTAAAATTTTCAATATCCCAGTCGAAATTTTGAATTTTTTCTTTATCTATCATTTTTATCCTCCTCCTCCTCTTCTTCTTCATCTCCCTTCCTTCTCCTCCTCTACCTCCATCTTCTTCTCCCCCTCTCCTTCTCCTTCCCCTCCTCTCCTTCTCCCACTCCCTCTCCTAGCCTTCTCCTCCTCCTCTCCTAGCTTCTCGGCCTCCTCCGATCCTGAGATTTCTCGGCCGGCCTAACCTCCTCCTCTTCTCCTCCTCCTCCATCACTGGTGGAAAAATGAAAAAGAAGAACAAAAAATTAATCAAAATACAAAAAATAAAAGAAATAAAAATAAATAACTATAGTCGACGAATTTTAATAAAATTCGTCAGCTAAATTTAAATAAAAAAAATAAAATAAAATAACTAACTATAGCCGATGAAATTTATTAAAATTCGTCAGCTAAATTTAAATAAAAAATAAATAACTATAACTGACGAATTTTATAAAATAACTAACCATAGCCGATGAAATTTATTAAAATTAGTCAGCTATATTTAAATAAAAAATAAATAATTATAACCGAATAAAATTCGTCGGCTAAAGTTAAATAAATAAATAAAATAATAAAATAAATAACTATAGCCGACGAATTTTAATAAAATTTGTCGACTAAAGTTATATAAATAAATAAAAAATAAAATAAATAACTATAGAAGACGAAATTTAATAAAATTCACCGGTTAAATTTAAATAAATAAATAAAAATAAATTACTATAACCGACGAAATTTAATAAAATTTCATCGGTTAAGGTCTAAAAATTCGTCGGTAAAGTCCAGACTTTAAGTGACGATAAATTTCTTCGCCAGCTAAATAAATGACTTTAGCCGACGATAAACAGTAATTTTGTCGGCTAAAGTCTTGACCGACGGCTTTTTCTTAACGAATTCGTAGCCGACGAAAAAATTGCATCGGCTAAAGTAGTTATTCTGCTAGTGATACCTTTTTCGTCAGCTAAAGTAGTTGTTCTGGTAGTGATACCTAACTATCAAAAACTTGTGTTTTAATACATAAAGTTTTATTCCGTTAATATTTTGATACCTTGACTACTAACCGTTAAATTTTAAAGATATTTTAGTCATCTCAATATATATCATTTTTTTCGTTTACTTTAACAAAATAATTTATTTTTAAGGTTATCAACTACAAATAAAACAATTTACTTTAGTAAAAATATTTAAAAAATAACAAAAAAAAAACTAAAAATTATATTTGTTTTTGTAGCCATAGTGATAAAAGTTGAGCAAAATAAAAAGAAATACTACAACTATATGTATATAATTTTAGACTTGCACGTTGGACAAAATAAAATAAATTAAAATACTACAAATGAATTCATTATAATTAAATAAAATACAAGCCAATAAAAATAAGAATTAATTACATAACATTACCAAATAAATTATTTTGATAAAGTAAATGAAAAAATGATATATTTATTGAGATAACGAAAATGCCTTCCAAATTTAACGGTGTTAGTGATTAAGGTATCAAATTGTTAACAAAATAAAACTTTAGGTATCAAAACATAAGTTTTTGATAGTTAGGTATGTAAATGAAAATAACATCATAATTCAGGTGGTGTTTTGTAATTAATTCTTATAAAAAATTACTCACACCACTCGAAAACATTCAAGAGTACCACAACCACAAGGCAGCGAAGCCACAACCTGGGAGATACAAAATTATAGTTCTAAATTTATAAGAACTGAGATGAACATACATTCAGGAGTTATTGTAGAAACCCGATGGAAATTGGCATGCCAGAAATTTTAAAATGGTGATTATACTGGGAATGAGTCTGAACCTAAGAAAAAGATCTAAAAAAACTAGGACTCAGACTGTCTTCACCATCTCAGCTGCTGTAGTATTTGCATATATAGGGTGAAGCACATGACCTTCTTTGGGCTCTATATGCACCCACTTACGTCCACTGAGCTTGTGCTTTTCAAACTTAACGGTGCCTTCTTTCAGAGCAAAAAGAGTGTGGTCTTTCCCTAACCCAACATAATTCCCCGGATGGAATCGGGTGCCCCTCTGGCGAACAATGATGTTTCCAGGTATCACTCTCTGCAGCGTAAACAGAAAAGCCTCAAACTGATTATAAATACACTCATTTTGTACTATTCCCCATAACAAAACATCAGCCTCTTACCTCTCCACCGAATTTCTTCACTCCAAGATTCTTAGGTTGAGAGTCCCGCCCATTCTTTGTGGATCCACCTGCTCTTTTAGTAGCCCAGCGCCTGAACATCAAACTCAATCCTTCTCCTGTGACATCTGCGATTAGTCAACCAATTCAAACAGTAGACGTTAGATGCAGCAATATAATGAAAGATTTAAAATAGTCAACTCGTCATGTTGTATGAGATTTCTACCAGAAGCACTGCTGTAAACAGGAGTGCTGGTAACCAGATGCTTTATATTCAATCTTTGGCATAGTGAAGTTCTGAAATTCATTATGTCTTTCTGGAAGGAGTTAACCTGTTAGAAAATCACCACATTAAGAGGTCAAAACGTCAAGAGTAAAGTACATCTGAAAAGTAGTGAATAATAACAAGGCAGTTTGCATGTTGCCTTTGCGTGAAACTGTAAAATAAGTCGCCAGCTAACACATGAATTTTATTCTTTTCCTGAATATACTTATTAAGTTGAACTAGTAGCCAACCCACTCAATAGTCGAATCACTAGGCTAACTTGCTAAAGTAAGAAGCAATGTGTAGAAACTAGCCCCCATAAAAATAAAAATAAAATCCAATGTGCAGAAGATGAAGACATTTTGAAGACTTCAACCTTCCAGCTGCTTAAGGATAAACTTGCTTGCTTATGTTAATCCTTCTGTTTTTAGCTTTTTTCTTTTTCTCACGCACAGGCATCCGACATGGAGATATTGGAATTGCAAAATAGATCAACCAGTGAATCTCAAACAAAAACCCCCAAATTTTCTGATTGAAGCTGTTTTTGTTTGGATTTTGAATTGAAGCTCTAACAAAAACGACACAAATGAAATCAAGAAACAGTACTACAATCAATGCTATTTCACCCCATTCCTTCCCGCCAAACTTATTGTAATAAACACAAATGTTCTTCCTGACCTAAATTCCTAGAGTGGTCTACAAATTTACTTTTCAGATTTTTAAACTAAAAAAAAAGAAATCCACGCACCGATAAATCA
The DNA here is from genome assembly GCA_951800085.1 of Comarum palustre. Taxonomy (NCBI): domain Eukaryota; kingdom Viridiplantae; phylum Streptophyta; class Magnoliopsida; order Rosales; family Rosaceae; genus Comarum; species Comarum palustre. Next base: position 5,832,535 of record OX637579.1, on the reverse strand, counting down.
TGCATGCCATAGCATTATGAATATCTTAGTTTAGTAGTAGTTTCTAATAGTGGCAGATCCAGGATTTTAAAGGTGTCTAGGCTAATTTTACAAGTGCACTTTTCTATATTTTTGAGGTTTGGAACACAAGATTCACAATATTGACATTTCAACCCACTGCATAAGATCCATCAAGGAAAACTATGTGAAATTACTAGGTTTACTAAACTAACTGCACATCAAATGAAGCAACCAAGCACTCCCAATTACTGCCTGAACAATATCCCTACTGAAGTACTGATTCAACTGACACATAATGTGATGATCTAAATTAACTGAAGCGGTACACCTCAAAGGCTAATGCTATCGCTACTGGAGATTAGAGAGGCCGAGAACAACTTTGTAACAATCATCTATCCACTACAGATTAAGCTGCAAATATCAACTTCAGCAAGAAACAACTATCAGGACCTTATCTTTCATACAAGATACACAATCCCGAATTCCCAATTCAAGCATAGCACAAAAATTGAAAAATCTCAACTGGAGCGCAGCAGAAAAATCCCAATTCGAGGTTGAAAAATTCATGAGAAACATTGAATGGGTGTTATAGATTCGATACATAAGCCGACTCTGAAGTTGACTGAAGAATAAGGAATAGCGAGAAAAGAGTAGGGGTCTGAGAGGAGATTGACTGTGCTGTGCCGCCTGTGCGAAGAGGAAAAGTGGAGAACAACATCTGTGTGCAGCTATGCGAAGACTAGCTAACTTTTTCTTTTTTCTTGTATGGTTAATGGGCTGTAATATATATACCTCTAGTTGAGGGTTTCTAAGGTCTCACTCATGCATTTCAACTCCAGAAAATGTCAAACTAAAAAGGAACAAAATTATCATGCTTAGAACTTGATTTTCCACTAAAGTCTTTGGCTTTATGCAAAATCTAATCCTAAACAAACCTCTGTTTCTTAACAAAATTTTAGATTTCTCCTAAGGGAAAACATATCAACAAATTAATAGAATGGTTAAGCCAGATTAAAACCTTTGAAAAAAGTTTTCCACGACTTTCCATATCAAAACAAACAAATCAGATACAATATTCATGTTCATGTATCTGCCAATCCATGCCCTGTAAATTTGTGTGTGTTGCACCTATTTAGTGGTATAGTTACTTTCAATTGACGACTGACATTAAGAATGTGCAGTGGTGAAAGCTATTTGGCTCAGAATAAAAAGAGGGACCGGTGAAACATTAGACACTAAATCCAATTGAAAATCTTCAGAAAGCAGGCAGTGCCAATTCCATAGTCTCTTTGCGACCATGATTATGAACAAAGAATGTCATATGTTCAGGAAGTAAACTAACATCAAAAACTGCTGCATGTATGTTCACTCGTATGGCCTGATATAAACAAAAGCTAACAAGAATTCGTGCACAAAAGACTGTTCAGAGTTGAACCTCTTTCTCCCAATCTCCCACTAGTTTTTGTAACAAAACTTCTCTAAACACAACCTAGCATTAAACTTTCTGCCACTACTAAACAATCATATTTTCAAAAACACCCTAACTACCAATCTCAACTGAATCAAGCACCTTACCAAAAATTAAAATCAATTAGCATAATCTGAACGGGACCATCATTCAATTTAGGGTTTCACCTAATTTCACATAGCAGCATAAAATTACAGGGTTTGTAACAAATTCAAGCTTAAAACATATACATTGGTTTAATTGCAGCAAAGTTTCAAGCTATTCTCACTGGTTCTAAATTCTCACTGTCGGAACCTTAGAGCAGTGAAAAAGCTAGAAGAAGTACCTTCAAGCCACTCGGAGTGAACCCTCGGAGATTTGATCGGCGTTAAACTTTCCGACGGTGAGAGAGGAGTGAGTGAGTGAGAGGAGATGAAAAGAGGAGATGTGGAAGTAGGGTTGTCTGGGCCTCCATCGGGTATGGGCCGGGTTGGGGTATTTTATTCCAATGCATTTTTTATCTGAAAGTGCATATCTAACTGACTATAATAAGAGAGTATTCCGTATATCGAATGAAACCAAAAAAACAGAAAAAAAAAAACATAAATGAACATTGCATACATCTGTCGGTGAGAAAATTAGTGCGGCGTTGTTCATCTTAATTGAACGGTGTAGATTAAACATGTCATTTACACCGACAGTGCACTAAATAATTTTTATATCTAACTGAAAAAAAAAAATCGACTTGTTGTAATAGAAACATCAAATTATACGTGCTTTTCTATTTGTGATATAAGACCATATTTAAGGAGCTGCTCACTCATTACATTATTTCTTATCGTAGCATCATATGGCAAGTTAACAGCAACCCAACATGAACTTTTATATCGCTTAACTGTGAACTTTGTGTTATTCCTTTTCAAGTGAGGTTAGATCTGATGGTAGGGTAGATCAATTTTGGTTGGACATGGCTCCTAGATTTAGTAGTTGTCTTAACTAAATACAAATATCAAACTTAAGCAGTTCATATTTAGAGCGAATCTCCGTTTTGAAATTAAAGTGTGAGGCTCCTTATTTGGCTAATTTTCTGGTCAGATTTTCATAACTTCACATCTCAATGCCTAGAACACGATGTGTAGATCATTTCTACCAAGTTTCATCCAATTTGAACATCATTTGAGCTTTCGTAATCGTAATTTACACAAATTGTTCTGCTTGAACAAAATTGGTTTTTATTGACTTGTTTCATCTAATTTGGTACCCAAATGATCTTCAAAATACATAAAACTTTGTAAACATGTTATACACACTATAATCTAGACACTGTATGGTGGAGATGTGGAAATCTGACCCAAAAGTGAGCCAAATAAGAAGTCCTACACTTTAATTTCAAAGCGGGACTTCGTTCTAGATAGAGATTAAAAACTTAAGTGTCTTATTCTTGATATCAATATGTATTCTGTTTTAATTGCATGACATGATTCCCATCAGAAGAAACTTGCATTCCCTAAAGAAAACTATATTGGAGAAGTTTTTCATATATACACAACAATATAACTACAAGATCCACACTACCACAAATATACAATCTGACAGATAACACAAATCAAGTCATTGACTTGCTGTGACGATTACTTCCTTATTTGCTGAGATTTCTTCCTTAACTGGTGCAGCAAAATCTTTCTCATCCCCCTCAAACTTGAGCGTATATTAATTACACTTAACTTGCTAAGTAAAGTTTTAAATTGTGTTGTTCTTTGGTTCTAATATGAGTTGTTTTAATTACCCCCTCCTTTTTCATATGACAATCGATATCTATATGTTTCATACGCTCATGAAACACCAGGTTTGGAGCTATGTGGATTGCAGCTTGGTTGTCATAATATAGTTTAACTAGTTGTTGGTGATGCGTATTCAAATCAAGAAATACGCTAAGCAACCAAGTTACATCACAACATGATATTGCCATTGATCAATATTTTACCTCTACACTGGAGCGTGCCACAATGGTTTGTTTTGTTGTCTTCCATTAAACTGGTGCATTTCCAAGGAGTATGTACACAGCAGCCTGACACAGACCTTCTTGTATCTCTACATCGAGCCCAATCAACGTCTCATAATGCTCTCAATTCTAAAGAATTCATGGAAGGCAACAATATTCCTTGACCTGGTATCTGCTTAATATAACTCAGAACCTTGTGTGCTGCTTCAAGGTGTGGTATTCTTGGTTTGTCCATGAACTGGCTCAATACGTGGACAACATAAACCAAGTCTGGTATTGTAATGATCAAATATATAAGCCGCCCCACAAGCCTCCGATATTGAGAAGGATCTTGTAACAAAACTCCATCTGCTTAGGTGAATGATAAATTTTGCTCAACTGGGAAAGATGAAGGCTTGACACCAAGGAAACCCGTGTCTTCAGGAATCTCTAAAGCATATTTTCTTTGACACAATACAATTCCTTTCTTTGATCTCGCCACTTCTATTCCCATAAAATGCTTGAGTTTCCCCATATCGTTTAAACAACTCGAAAGAAATTGTTTAGTCTTCAAAATGTCATCCAAGTTGTTCCCTGTCAATATCACATCATCCACATAAACTAATAAAGATGTAAACCTTCCTTGATGGTTTTGGATGAACAGAGAATAATCCGACCAAGACTGGTGAAACTCTGTAGACTTGAGTGCACTCAAGAGCTTTATGAACGTCGTGAGGCTTATTTGAGGCAATATATTGATTTGTGTAATTTGCACACTCTTGTCTCTCTCTTTTTTGTCTGAATCTAGGAGGAAGCTGCATATAGACTTCCTCATAAAGATCAACAATCAAAAACGCATTATTCATGTCTAGTTGGTGTAAGTGACAATTTCTCTCAGCTGTAGGACTGAGAAGAACTCTCACAGTTGTTAACTTGGCAACATGAGCAAATGTTTCTCAATAATCCACACCTTATATTTGGTTGTAACCTTTTCCAACCAACATAGCCTTATATCTTTCAATTGAGTCACATGGGTTGTGTTTGATCTTGTAGACCCACTTACAACCAATTAGTCATTTGTTAGGAGGAAGCGCTACCAAACTAAATGTGTGATTAGACTGAAAAGCTTGAATCTCTTTAAGCATTGCCTCTCTCCATTGTGGATGTTTCACTATGTAACGCCCCAAACTGCACCTCCTCAGTTTAGGCACGTTATAGTAGTGTGAGTCTCTAAAATATAAACCAAGAGAAACGCAAGATAATTTATTTTATGTAGAGTTTTTAAACAAGCACAACGAAAGCGTAAAATATTTTGAGGTGTAAATTCTTTATTTTTCAAAAGGTAATTAAATCAGTCAAAATCTGTCACAATGGACGCTTACGAAACAATGAACTCAAAAGAATACAAATTCTAGTCAAACTATCATCAGACACTCATGACAAAATTGAAACATAAGATTCGAGAATATAATCAAATAAAATAAAAATGAGAACAAATTACTGATCACAAATTTACACACCCAACTCCTCACCATTTATCTCGTCTAGTGCACAATACCTACAACCAAAACTTTTGTAGAGGAATGTATCAATCAAATGGACGGTTGGCTATGAGACTGCTAACTCCAGAACCGTCAACTTGATTGATGCATTGCAAATGATTTTTTTACATTTAATTTTACAAAGATGATCTGTATTGGTTAATTCAACTTTTGAACGGTTAAGATTATAATTTATATTGACAAAAGTACGTAAACAAAAAAGAAATCAGACGCACGCGTACAACCTAAGTTGGACGCAAGTATTTTCCTTTCAATTTTGGTTAGGGTGTGAACGAAAAACTTAATCGCCTCAAGAAAGAAAGAAAAAAGTTTACATCCCCCCATTTGTGGAGCCTATTTATGTTGCACACTTGCATCGTGTCCATTGAAATTTTTCACTCTTAACAAGTTTGAAGGTAGGGGTGTAAATGGGTCCGGTCAGGCCGAATACTATAGTGTTCATGTTTGACTCATTTTATTTTTATCGAGCTCCAGCCAGGCTTAAGCTTGATTTTTTTTTCATGTTCAAGCTCGGCTCGGTTTGTTTAAGCTCAAGCTGGGCTCAGGTCGTCTTGACTCATTTAGTTTAAATTATAAAACATTAAATTTAAGGCTATCTCATCTTCATTACTTTCTTTTTGTAATGATTCTTAGTGTTTGATTTCATTGTTTCATAAATTGATTGTTTTAATATATGTATTTAATTAAATAATTTGATTCTAAAAGAAAAGTAATAAAAAGAATAAAATATTTAAATTTTAAACAATATATTTTACATGTAACATTTTTTAAAAAAAAACTAAGTTTTAAAAATAATATGTTCACAAGCTAAACGAGCCAAATACAATCTTGTTCAAGCTCGGCTCATTTTTTTTGTCAGGCTCAATATTGAGTTCAAGATCGGCTCATTTATCTAAAAAGCATAAGCCAAACGAGCTAAAACTCAAGCCGAACGCGAATCAAACACGAGCAGCTCGAGCCTCAGCCCTATTTGAAGGAAAAGAAAAGTGCAATGATAAATTCCAATAGAGAATGAGTACCTTACAGCTTTCATATCACAGTTATCACGTGTTCAATAGTAACAAAACCCAACCACAAAGCCTATCTAGCTCTTTTCCTTCTCAGTGAACTCAATCAGGTTAAATGGATAATTCGGTATTATTCAAAAAGAGAATAATACAATAACACATTTCAAATGGTTAAGGAAATTACTAGTGTGCTATAGCTACTTATCCAGCTCTTAATCAGATTCTAATCCAATCTGACATACTGGGTTTTTCTTTATGAGACCTAGATCAACCTTGTGCCCAAAGAGATCTCGAATGTTGTCAATTCCATACAGTATCATGGTTGGTCTTTCCAGGGAGAGCCCCCAAGCAATAACACTGACGTCTTCTGGGAGTCCCATAGGAAGCAACATTTCAGGCCTGAACATGCCTGAATTTCCAACTTCTACATACTTGCCAAAGCCCTTATGATAACTGCAAGAAGGTATGAAAGTTTAAACTCCAAACTTCCAGATACCCAACATGGAAGAGCATTTCAACTTGTTACAAAGAAATTTAATGTGAAATTCAAGAATATCTCACCCAAAAATCTCCATGCTAGGCTCAGTATAAGGATTGTAGGCTGGCTTGAATTTCAGATCTGACATGCCTGAAATAAAAATAAGAGGAAATCAGAGGTTCAGAATTAAAATAATACACAAAAGACCAAGAGAACAACACAATAGCAGCCAGTGTATTACCCAGCCGTGAGAAGAAGTCTTCGAGGACTCCTATCAAGTCACCCAGAGTAAGGCCTTGATCACATATCAAACCTAAATCCAGAAACAAGAAATCAGAAAGGTGAGTGTTTATAAATCAGATTTGTAAATCAGCTAGAGAAGCAGCTTTGCTCTATTGAATATCCTTTTACCCTTTACGGTGCTGAAGATCCTACCCAATCAAGTAACTCCAACACTAGACATAAACCAATATTACCTTCTATTTGGTGGAACTCTGCAAGATGTGTTCGATCTACTGCTTCATTTCTGAAAACACGATCTATAGAAAAGTACTTCTTGGGAGCAAAAGGTTTCTGTGCACATACTTAAAGATTACAAATTGTAGTGAGTGTCTGTGAGGAATTGAGATAAGTGGCAGTGTAGGCAGAAACAGTTTCATATAATGAAATAAGAAACAACATACAGAACCAGTGTTAGCAAAAAATATAAAAATGTCTACTAAAACCTTAGTGGTTGACTATGAATGCCTAATAAGGCATAAGACACATACTGATCAGGCATAATGACGTAACAAACTAACATAGATGATAGTTTGAAATAAGGTGTCGCATACAAAAACAGAATAATATTTAGTTGCCAACACCAGAAACACATTTAAATAAAGGAAGAATTACATGAATAAAGGTTATGGCACGAGGTCAGAAGGAAAGAAGAGAAGGTTTCGAAGTTTAGAAACGAAGCTAACATAGAAGATTAGTTTTTCGTAAATAATGCAGCAATCAACTGAACAATATATAAATATATGAAGAGCTTTAACAATGCAAAATAGACCTGTGTTAACGAGTAAAGCATCCTGGAGGAAACAGCAGTTGTATGAGTTCGCAGAAGATTCTTGTCAGCTTCCTCTCTCTTCCAATCATATCCGTAACTGCAGATAAAAAGATAAGCTTAAAAGATAATTCATTAATATCTTGTGGGGTTCAAACATAAGCACAGAATCAGTGTCATACCCCCTGGACTGATGACCACCAGACTCGTGTATACACTTCACCCTCTCTACATAATCTTCAGGAAGTTCCTTGGTAGTTGAAGGAACTATAAAAGCAACAGATAAATATCAGTTGGAAGCTATACAATAGCATTCATGAAATAAATAAATAAATAATCAAAACAAACCTTTAAGGAAGAATGTATCATGTGAATCACGAGCGGGGTGTTGTTGAGGCTGGAAAAGAGCATCAAAGTTCCAGAAGCTGCAGTATACATAATCAAGTAAGCAACCATTAGTGCCCCATACTGTCACCATTACTTACTAATCATCATGTATGCAAAAGAACTGAAATCTTCTGAAAAGGTAACTCCTTAAATATAAAGAGAGAGAAAAAAAATCTCAAAGTTTTAAATGGAGTGAAAATATTTAGCTACGCATTTCCCGCAAGGAAGGTGTGTAATGTGTTCTAAGAAAAAGATATATTTTAATCCTGTTTTCTGATGTCATACATCATGACTAATGCTGCATTCATGTTCATAGGAATCTAGCGTCATTTGCTTTAGAAGCAAATCCCTAAAAATAGCTGCTGAATTGATCTCTCATTATTTTCAATTTCTAAACCACTTCTAGATTCTTTTATCTCCATCACATGCATTAACAACAAAACTGATTGCGACAAGCAACACAGATCGAAAGCTGCTCTACCTTTCAGAAGCTATCAGCAAATAATTCGAATTTCCTAGAACAAGTGACCATGGCTAAGAGACCAAATAGACTCACCTGCTCTCCACATAGTTGTTTGTCGGCATCTCTTCAAACCCCATTTGCAGGAAAATGTCCTTCAACTGCTTCCGTACCTTGAGCAGTGGATGAAGGCATCCATGCTCAGTAGGCACACCTTTTGCTTTCAAATTAAATTTCTTGAACTCCATATTCTTCCAGTCACCACCCTGTAGCATCTCTCGAGTCAAATCTGTAGCAACCTTCTTTCTCTCTGGGGCATAATTGGGACCTCTTCTGACTGAGAACCATTTCTTGACTTGTAGATAAATAAGTCTTCTTGACTTGAGAGCCTCGACGTCGTCTTGGTTGATGTCCTCTCCGTCTTGAATCCTTAGAAGCAAAGTCTGGACATTGTCATTGTCCACATGTTGGATCCTTCTGGTTACTAATTGCTTGCCGAAATGCACCCAACTCTTCTTCACAGCCTGCCCGCAAGCTATCTTGAAAGTTGCTGCATCAAAATTGTTCTGCATAAAACATTACCACCTTAAAATTGGACATCACTCACTACACAGAAGCTACACTCCACAAAAGCTGCATTACCTTCAATTCATCTTTTGCGATACCCTCTGGTGGTATGGACAGGAAAAGCTGCATTTCAGGTGATCCATGAACCGCATATGTATTTCCTTCCTCGGTGAGCAACCAAGTCTCCTCTGCAATCTCCTGCAAATCAACAAGCAATCCACACAAACCATTACGCAATCCGGAATCGGCTAGTTCACTTCAGTAAAACATAAACACCAACATTTAACACGCCGACGGAATCCGAAGTTCAATTAATCTACAAACCACAATATATTACTTCACACATTTATTTACTGTGCGCCTATCTCTAACAAGTTTGTGAATCAAAAACTACATAAATTAAAACGAACATAGAACAAGTTGAAAATCTGAGTCACGAATTCAATTCCTTATTGGCATTCAGATTGGGAGGTACCTGACACTCAACGTAACCGTGACCACCGAGACTCTTCATAGCATTGGTGACGTCGTTGAGGTTGAGATTGGCTTCGGCGGCGAAGAGTCGAGAGTCGGCGATTTCGTCGTGGTTCTGGAGGTAACGGAGAACGGCGTCCTCGGCGGCCACTCTTTTGGGGTCTGAATCCGCCATCGCCTCCGCTGCTTTGGTTTCTCTGTCTAATTCGGGGTTTTTATAGGAGGGTCGCACTACTGGGCCGGGTCGTGGGGCGGGTATGCCTGCTCATCGATTTGTTTGTTTATCCAACAGTCCCTTAATCTAACAAAGTTCTGGAACTATTCATTTTGTTCGATTTATTCGGCTGAACAAACAATTTTTTACATTGATTTTTTGTATAGATGATATTTATTGGTTAATTCAACAATTGAACGGTTAAAATTACGATTGATATTGTTAAAAGTATATTTTTAGGAGATCGAATGTAGAACTTGGTCTGATCTAGATCAAACCCAAGTATTTTCTTTCTTGTAAAAAGGAAAACAAATTAGTTGATCTAGCTAGGATGATGTTTGGACTAGGTTGCATTTAGACCCATTCCGGTCCATGGTCATGTAATCGTTGGTATGTGGTAGGGAGAAATGTGAAGACTTGTTATCCACCACTGAAATCTCTCATGGCTGTAATGATTGGTAATTTAATACAAATTCTTAATAGTTTCCTCAAAAAAAAAAAGTTGAGCTAGGATTATTTTACTTAGTCGGATAAGAGTGCAAATTTGCAGACCACCTTATTTGTCTACTCTAATGCCCACTTGTCGCATCCTGGGTTGGGGAGTTACAGTAACCACGAATTTAAGCCAATAAGAAGCCAACACGTCCGAAAGATGTACCGACAACTTATTAATCTAAATTCGTAGGCTATTTAGTAGGTAAAATAAAATTAAACTTTAAACTTAAGTGACACCAAATAATTTCTTAAAACATTCATCAGAGTTTTTTCAATTTCGCGGAAAGTAGACAAATTAAAGGGTCAATTAAAAACTTTAGCGACAACAATAAAAACATAGAACATGGTTAACAAATCAGGAAGACACTTTTATTGTTTATGTTAAATACTCTGGTAAATGACTCGAAGGATACAGTATGTCAAGTGTCTATGGCTCGGACGACACACTGAGTAGGAAATGAGGCTCCATACACAACTCTATCTATCTATCCCTTCACAGTACACAGTACCTGCAAACAACCTGTTGTAGGGGTGAGCGTCGTCCTCTCGTGCTCACATATAGACCCACCAATGATAGGTTTGAAAACCATATATATACATATAGATTTGAGCTCTGAATAAAACCATTTAGAAAATCTTTAGCACACTAAATCATCATTTTATATCTTTCATGAAAACTGCGCAGTATACTAAAACAGGGGTCAGAGCGCTCAATGAACAAATACATCATGCAGGGCTTCACGGATCTAGGCGGCTGAATCCCAGGTTTGTCTATACTGCAAACCGGGGCCAACTACCTATGCGTCCGAAGACGAATAGTAGGGAGTGTCCATTTACAGCTAATGCCCAACACATCACTCGCAGTACACACAGCACTTACGGCTCGCTTAACTCTGTACGAGACAAGTGTAAGTGGAAAAATAAAATAAACAGGGCATTGCCCTTCAGGAGGTTCACGGTCTTCGACACCGTAGGAGTGCTATATACTAGGTCTTGTCACTCTCAGGCCAAACACCGGAAAATCAGGACAACGGTAGGACTTTTTGATCCGAGTCATCACATAAAATCATTTGCGTCTGGCCTCGGGTTTTCTTGGCCCAATCATAAATCATTTATCACATAATATATTGAAAACTTTTCCGAGGCATCGACCATGAGCATACAAAAATCATGCACTTTCATACATATACATATATATACATATACATATATATGTGTATATATATATATATATATATATATATATATGCAAAACCACTGACAAAGGGGGTTTAGCTTCTCTGCATGAAATTGTCGTTTCATACGTAAGCTCAAAGTTTCCAAGAACCGCCTCGTAAACCGAGGTCATCGTGCGAGCTACATTGTCCAATGAATCACTACAGAATAGAGTAGCTTAGCAACGAAGAAACAATAACATTCATTTTGACCTCAGCATTCCTAGTTTGGCCAGGAATGACCACATTGACCAAGTTAACCAACCAATTTCTTTTTTATGACACTTTAACCTTTGACAGACGATCCTTTTAACTATTATATTACGGATTGTCACTTTGAGACTTTATTCCCGCTGTTAGGGGGAGATATGAACACTAGTGTTCAAGTGAAATGTTGTGAATTGTCGTGGTTTGTCACCACTAGGTCTCAACTTGATCCCAATTGCTTAAAGGAAAATGACAAGATCAATGTTGCATTTATGTCTTTAAGGATTAATGTCCTAACAAGAGGACATGACCTGACCATATTAAGGTGTTCCTGACGCCATCACCATGGGTGGTGATATGGTGACGCCATAATATGGCAACATGGTGTCACAAGCCTTGTGGCTCCCCAGAGGTTAGGGTGAGGCCTTTAGGTTTGATAATTACTCGCACTAGAAAGAGAGAGAGAGAGAGAGAGCTTGGTACAACCTCATCTATTGATCAATAATACTCAAATTCGTCTCATATAGTCTGAATTATGATTATCGTTTGGGGACGCCTCAGTGTCAAATCCAATCCATACAGAGCTCTACAAGTATTACATTAGTGTACATGAGGACGTGGAATGATAAGTCTATCGAACCGTACTTTGTTCATGAACATAGTTGATTGACATAATGGACAAATATGATCTAGAACAAAGAGATAGGTCCTTGGGCAAGTGATGTCTACACCGTAAAAGTAAACCTTGTCAAATGTATCTTTGTTAGATGACGTGGTGAGTTATGGCGCAAGACCTCTCACTAGTATGCACTGAGATTAACTACGATGAGATATGCTCTTATAATAAATGTCATTGCACTCCACTTCTTTGTTAGTTTGGTATTTTTTGAAAAACTGAGCATGCAGCCTATGAATGTGGCCATAGTAGTGTCTCTATGGGGTCAGAGATATGCATGAAAGTCTTGAAGAGACTTCATTTGCCCAAATTTAGTGGAGTGTGCATTTCCATAAGAGGTTGGAACGCATACTAAATAACTCCTTGATTTGAATGGGATATGATAAATAATACCCTTGCGTGTGGATTCTGGATTTACATAGTCTTGATGCAAAAGATATGCTGACATGTATTGAAAACCCGATGTTAGAATGAAAAAGATCTTAGGAAAGACACAGTCTCGTAATGAACTCGACAATTGTATTGATGATGATTTTCCATCAATACGGTATCGTAAAGAAAGTCAATGATTGTGTGTTAATGTTGTTTTTTCATCAATCGGCTTATGCGCTCTAATGAGAGTGAGAACTTCATTTACTCACATCATTAGTCAAAGTCTTTACTATAAGAGAGTAATCCGTTTTGTCTAAAGAAAGATGATAAATAAAGACTTGACCTCTCATTCGGCATAAAAGTTAAGTGTCGCTTTGCGTCCACACAATGCCAATGGAATGACACGATAGAATGTATGCTACCTATGTCATCGCTGCTATGCATGAGTAAGGATGCATTGAAAGCGAAATCAAAATTTGTCAAGTTTCTTAGGACGACTTCAACAGGACCTATAGGAACGCTCACTCTGTGGAAAATGATGAAATTAGTACCGTTGGAAAGGTCTATGTGTCTAATTTCTAGGGACACCAACCATTTGATCAGAACTATGATATTGAGTGAGTTAAAGCCATTCTCGTACAGTATAATGGATATGTTTGAGAATCTGATTTCTAAAAAATGTCAGCTAACTTCGATAGAGCTTTCTGGATAACTCTTTACGAACCAGAAGGTGTGTAACCTTTGGTTGGAAATATATGAATGTCTACTTTCCAAAGACGTTTACGGATTGTCTGTATCTATATTCTACATGAAGTTATAGCCGATTTAGTTTGCGAAGGTCATGCTATGCGAGAATCTGAATCTCTGCGTGACTTGTATTCTGAGTTCTTGAGCAGCATTCACCTCTAGGTCTAAGTAAGAAATCATGTTAAGGACAATACAAGATGATATAGTCAATGCCCAATTTCACATTTGAAGACATGTTAAAGAGCATTGATATGTCATGTTATCGATACTTCCGTGGTTACTAAGAATCAGGAAGCTCCCTGTGATTAGTGATAGAATCAGGGGGAGATGCAAACTTAAGAGAGTGTCTAGCATATACATGTAATTATCAAATGTGAAGGGTGCGATTATATTGTATCAATCATGTGCTATTTTTCCCATAGACTAAACATTTTTTCCTACTAGGTTTTTGCTTGACAATGTTTTTAATGAGGCAACATTGCATGCACCGTTTGAGATTCAAGAAGCGCCACAAATGTGTGCATTGTCTTTGAGGATCTCAGCACTAGCTGGTCATGGGACCATGCTACCACCACCATTGACTTTGGCTCTGCAACTGAGCACGACCTCCATCTTTGCTCATGGTAGCGCTGCTACCTCCTATGTTGAAACTTCAAGAAGCATGTGAAGAGTATTTGAGAGGAAATTGTCAAGTGATCTCCGACTGAGTTATTCTTCAAGGGGATCCTCGCATGGTGAAATTCGCAATGAAGCAGTTAGTGCATTGTACTCTTTTGTCCTTCGACCAATGTTTAGTTTTTCTCACAGGGTTTTTTGTTACTTGGCAAGGTTTTGATGAGGTAACACCGTATGCACCATTTAGCATGAAAACACGTGGCACAAAGGGGTGTGTTCAAGGATAATCAGACATGTGTGTGCTTTGGTCTAATGCTAGTTAGATTGAGATTCATGTTCCTTAGTTGTGATAAGATATCTATACATGTTTCCTTGTATGACTATGTAAGCTCATATATAAAAAAACTTCTATCAATGAATAAGATAATGATTCTCTATTCCTAATTATCTTAGAGTTTCTCCTAGAAAAAGTTTAATATTTTTGATTTTGAACACGTGGAACAAACTTATAAGTGATTTGTTGTTTAGTTATTGTAATTCAAGTTTATTTGACACGATATGGAAATAAAAACTTTCCTTATTCAATCCAAGCCATTCTCCCACGAAACTTATCTTGTTCATTTTTTGGCATCATGACCTTAAATTTAGAAATCTTCATGGCTTACCCCATCTACCTACTTTTGGTTACCATTAAGAAATTGACTTATCTATTTAAATTTTTGTTACTTAGATTTGCTTAAATAATTTAAAACTATTAGATTGAGTATATTGCGGTCTCATGATGTTAGCTTTATGTCATCTTTATCTAATCTAATAATTTTAAACCATCACAACAAATCTAAACAATAAAAATTCAATTATCAATCAATCGTCTATTTCCTCTTCTCGTCTAGTCACACTTGTTTGTACTTGACCCAAATACAGGCCCAAACAAGTTGCTCTTTAGGAGGAAACGGGTAGGGTTTAAGCGAGTGATTGCCTCAATTCCACTTCTGCCCGTCCGTAAACCCAAACAAACAGCCAGAGAAGCAATGGCATCGTTGTGCAGATCCGCTCTGATGGCCGGCTCGAGATCCATGTCATCTCGGTGCTCCAGAACCGTCACCCAGATCTCCCTCAACGCCCTAAACTCTAAGCCCATGTCCTCCTCTTTCGCTTCCTCCACCAAACCCATGTCTAGTGCCACAAGGTACCCCTGCTCTTTTAATTATCCTTCTTCCATTTTCCCAATTCTGATTGTTATTTGTTCAGGTTCGTGTCGGTGTTGGGAAGCTTGGAATCAATGATGCCACTACACAGTGCTGTTGCTTCTGCTCGCCTCAAGTCCAACATTGCCTTCGATTCCACCTGCTGGAGTTGCCTTTCTCAGGGTACTCCCCTTGTTCCCAATATTCACATTATAATGTCGATTTTCGTTTTTGGTATTCAAGTGTTTTAGTCTTTTGGGCTTGGAGACTGTTCTGTTAGTTGTTAGTTCACTTGGTTGTAGCCATGAATTTGGCTTTTTAGTGAAGCCAACTAGGAATTGTTGGCCTTTTCTTGAATGGCGGGACATTTCCGGGTTGTTGTAACATGTGTACTGGTCTTAGTTTGTTAGTGCACCGATGTGATTAGAGTCAAGACTGTTCATTATTGAGCGGTACGTAAGATGGTCATTTCTTGTCTAGTGCATAGTATTGCACTGAGTATACCTTCTTTTTTTCCACAGAGTGTCTGTCTGACTTATATATATTTTTTTAAATCTGGTGTAGGTCTTGCATCACCATTGTGACAAGGCCCGCCGGCTATGTGAGGCAGTCGGTACATAGGTTTTTCCCCTGTGTCACTTTATGAATGGAAAAATAACCTTTCAGTGTCTTGAATCTGCCTTGTGTAGCTTATGTCAACTTGTTTTAATTTGGTTGTTTAGTTGCTGGAGTTGAACTTCTGTTGATTTGCTTGGTGATACTTTTGAGGATGACTTTTGCTCTCCTATTTGGATTTCAAAGTACATGTTAATTAAATGCTTATAATATGCACTTGCAGTTTCTCATTATGATAGAATAGCTGTACGCCAATAAATTATTTATCTTTGCAACTATAGTTGGTGTGATATGTCTTCATGGTCATTCATGATTAGCATATTTATCAGTGTTTGTGAAAGAACTAGATTTTTGTTTAGGCTTGAGTTGTTTGATAATCGATGTAATCACGATGTGATATTCAGAACTTGTTTGACCCCCTTTTAGGACTAATATTTAGTTGATTATATCTAAAGAAAAGAAAAATGCATATTTGGTTTTAAAATTGGGTGGGAGGGAGATTTTAAGGATATTTTAGCGGTAAACCCAAGGGTCATTAGATTCTCTGTCACTCTTTTCCATCAACTAATTTTTTTTCTCTTTATCGGTAGAGTTTCTTCATATACTGATCTTCTAATAATTAGTCTTTAGACGTTGCAGTTCCTCGGTGACAACAACTCTGGGCTGGAGTCATTTCAAGTTTTCACGAAATAGGCTTGCATAGTGGTTCCTCCATCTTTGTCATTTCATTTTCCCTTTGATTTCTGAAATTGCATTTTGTAAGTTTTACTTCGTTTTTCTAAAAGATATTCACTTTTTCTGGAAATTTTAAATATTTAGTATAGACATTGTAATCTTACGTAGTCAACCTAATAAGGTTGAGAACCATTTCCCTCTCATTACACAGTTGTTTACTTGTACATTTTTGTGTGCTTCAGTGAACTCTGAAAGCCTTGGAACTGCCTATCCTTCAGTCTAGGGCTTAGGGGTAGTTAAACCATTAGCTTAATAGCAATAGAAAAGGTTTTGTATGCAATGTATTGGCCAAAGCAATCATAAACTTGTTTGGGGAAATAACACTAGTTGGAGTTTGCAAAGTTTGATTGTGGTTTTTCTACGGGTGGTTCTCTGGTTTTTAACTGTCAGTGATAGGAAACAGTTTGATAATCCCCTAGCTTAATACCAATAGGAAAAACTTTGAGCAATGGTTTGGCCAAAGCAATCAGAAACCTGTGTGGAGAAAGAACTAGTTGGATGCTGTGCAGAGTTTATTTATGGTTTTCCTATGGTTGTTTTCCGAAGTCTGATTGGGCACTCATTAAAGAAAGATGACCCCCAGGGAACACATAGATGATTAGGGTTTGGTCTCTGAGGCCTTGTTGAAGCTACAATAGCTACATAGAATATGGATAAAAATTGATACTGGAAGGGACTTAAGCTGAAATGGTGATGATCACCACTAACCTGATTAACCTTAGCATACAATAACTGTGAATCGTTCGACTATCTGTCAGTCGTTTTGTGTTGAGGTCTCATTGGAACTTCAATTTGAATGGAGTAGATTTTCCTGGTTTATATGCTTGAAGTTTATGTTATACTGATCTTTAGTAACCTACTAATGGGTTATAGCACCATTAATCTAAACTGCTCTACCTTGAGCAGCTTCAAAGTTCTTTGTACCTTTATTGTTTGAGTGGTTAGATTTTTATCTTTTCAGTAAATAGTATGATTGTGTAAGCTAATTATAAATTATTCTTGGGTAGGGCTTATCGATCCCAGCTGACATGAACCAAATCTAGCCAAGCGACCTGGCATCGCTTCGATCAAGTTGTACTGTACTGAGGTTCTCCTTTGGTGCAAAAATTGCTGTTTCTTAAACGATTCCTTGATCAATTTTCCTTTTACTCAAACTATGACAGACCCATTCCATTGTCATGGCACATAATGTATGCTTGAGCACAAGAACTAAAACTCAATGATCCTAAATATAGGAACTTTGCCTTTTGTTTGTATGGGTAATACTTAGTTTTGCCTGGTAGGTTATCTTTCTGTTCAGCTCATGTGGGATACTTGTGGTGTGCCGTGGCATCAGGCTGAATCTGGCTAATAATTTATTGTTGATTGTCTAAGTTTAATTTTTTTACTGGATGTGAACTGCTTGTTTTATATTGAAGAGTGATTTTAGTGGAATTTTTGGAAACTGACCAAAACCCTACCAGACTGATGTGGACCGGTCAGTCAGTGCCAAAAACAGCACCGTTCTGGCAGGAGCGGTGCCGGTTTTTGGTTCTATGCATGTATACAACTGGTTCAACTGTACTGAACCAAACCCAGATATCCTTTCTCTGGTATCAGCATTATGTGTCCATTTGTCATCGGGTTTGAGCTTTCATCCTGTAAAATAGCACACACCTGATCTATGTGTCTCGATCACCCTCCTTTCTTCCCTTCTCTTCACTCCACTCTTGATCGCTTTCACTCTGTCAGTACAAAGCACATGAAGTACCATTAGTTCTTCCCTGTCAAAGCCATCAAACAAGAAAACTGACTGCTATTCTTATTATAATTTGTTGCATTACACAATTTCTTCATCTCTATATTCTGTTTGTGCTTGGTAATGCTTATTGTGTGATGAAGGCATCATTGCTGGTGCGCTTCAACATTGGCTCTTAACTTGTTATCTTGCCTATCTAGTTTATATCAGTCATCAATAATCTGGATTTAAGGTTTCTTGGGGGAAAAAAAGCTGTAGCCCTCATTCCCAGTTTCTACATGATATTGCTTTGTGTCTTTCTGATAGGATATGGATTTCAATTAGGCTTCGTTTGTGTCTTATAGTTCTGCTTATCAAGATGATAAACTTGTTCTCTTTTCTGGGCTACTGGTTATGTCCCCATTCCTTTAAAGTCCAGGGCCTAATCCTTTTCCTAATCTAACCAGCTCTTCTTTTCTTCTCCCTTCTGCATTTGGTAAGATCAATCTGTAGCAAAAGCACCAATACGTGATAATCATATGTCTGAACCATGCCACTGTCAACCTTATGGTCCCAAAAGGCAGCTCTTGCTCTACGTCGATTGTCAAGAGATGAGTTCTCTATTGTTGCTTTGTGTTTTAGACTTGTAGCCACCTATCCTCCAGAGATTAGTAGAGGTCTATCTGCTATTTCCACCTACATTCATTCTACTGTGAGAGCCCAAGCGCCTGGCTTGCCATTGTGTGTCAAGAATTGAATGAGTTTTCTTATCTGGAATTCTAACAATTCTTTTGTATTACTCTGTACAGGAATTTCAATGCCTTCATGACAGGTTTTCCCGTTTGTCTCAGCAGAGATTTTTTTCTCCAGTTTGCCTATCTACTGAGATGAAACTCAACTCCCGCTCAGTTACATCTGCTGAATGCAACTTCGTTTCATGTGTTTGCTGTTTCCAGCTGCCGATTTCTAGTTTCGGACTATTAATGTTTGCTCTTGTTTTGAAGTATTTGAAACTTGTGGTTGCGCTGTTTATTCTATTTCTCTGGTCAAGTTCGAAAAGTTTATACGGGGTAGTCCTAGTCGAAATTTAGAAAAAATAGAAAACCAAAACCATCGGTTCGGGTAGTCATTACTTATAAACCGAACCGATGACACCAAGTCTACCCTTACTGCATGTCGAAAATTACCATTCAATAGTGCTTTCGGTCGAGTATCATTATGTGTTTATCTCTACCAATTGTTTCGTGTAAATGGGGTTTTCCGAAGAATGATGCATGTTCAACGTAGGAGATTGGTATTCTCACGTTATGAACCGACCAATGTTGGGTCACATTTAAATATTAGCCAAGTTCAATTGTGCAGTGTATCTTCAATAAACATGACTTATGTATTTACACGATATAGGTAAATAATTAAGATTAGATTATGTAATATTGATACGGTTAAACATATAACTTGTTATAAATAACTAAAATTTTATGGTCTATGTAATGTATATAAGATTTTCATTTCCATGTCAACTGGTTCGAAGCAAGTTTTGATGCAACATAACGTCCTTTTCATTCTACTACGTCGGTCTGTGCATGCTCTCCATCTTGGATAAGATCTCATCATCTTTGGGAAAATATCACATTTCTATCACCGAGAATGACCCCACTTCTAATAAAGAAAGTTTATCCCAATAAAAATCTGCTTGCTTTAAACCCAAGTCAAGAGACAACTGAGGAACTTGGTTGGTGTTAGTTTTCTGGATAATGCATATCCCAGTTCTATAGGTACCTCTCTGTTTTCTGATTTGATTTTATTGGGATTTGCTTTTGCGTGGCCAAAGATTTTCTGTGCGGAAGGGAGTCAATCAAAAAGCTTTATTTTGGTGGATTGGAGTCTTCATCATATGGGAGTGAGATATTTGTGGTGAGTTTTTCTGGGTATTAAATTAGTGTTGGTGATTACACCACACATCACACTGTATGTCCGTTTAAATGAAGTGGGAAAAATGTCGTTTATTGCTGTTATTTTGTTGACAGCTGTGAGTTTTCAGGTCTATTTCAGTACGTTTCTTTATCAGATTTTTAATGAATTAATCAAATAAACAGGATAAAATATATTTAAAGACATGAGCAATTTATTAAAACACAGACTTAAATAAACAGAATAAAATAAACTTAAACAGGTATGATCAATTCATTAAAAATTATTTTGACCCGTTTCCTGTTTGACATGCTGATTATGTTCCCTTTCAACAATTTGGAGTTAAAAACCTTGAAGCCCATAGCTTTGTTGCTGTGGCAGCTCTGCACCTCTGCACCTCTGCTGCTGCTAGCTTGTAAGTTTGCTAGTTGAATCCCTTGGCTTTGTGTCACTAGTATGTTTGTATTCTCTGGTTTGATAGGTGTTTCCAGTTTGATGTGGTTTTGAACCAAGGCTGAAGTCAAGGATTATTTTTGTTGGGATTTAATCCTCAATCTTGGGGTTTCAAGTTTCAGCTTCCAGGACTTGGGATTTTTTGGATTTTCTCTTATCTTATCCTGTATATTATCCTCTTTATGCTCTCTTTGTTTTGGTGTTTCTTTTTTTCTTCTGCTCTTTCCTTGCACTTGATAGCTTTTTGCTTCTCAGTTATTATCAAAAAAGCTGCATACATGGTCTGATGGTCGGTTCTGGTACTCAGCTCATTCCCTTAATGAGTTTCCTGTCTAATTATGTAAAGCTTCATCTCTTCACTTTTATTATTTTAGTATTTATGTTCTTCTGAGTTCTGATAATGTTTTGACTCTAGAAGTTCTTTCGTTTCGTTGCACACAAGCAGTCGAGTTTCATGCCTTACCTGTTTTCATCTCCATTCTATGTTGCAAAGATTGGTTAAATATGATTTCATTTCATTGATGTGGATGTAGGTTTGCACTTTGCAGTATACTGATTGGAGTTCCATGTGTAAGCACCACATCACTTCATGAACTCAGTTGAGGTGGAAGGATTTTCAAATTTCATAGAGTGAAACTGAACAATAGTGTATCATGGAAAATTCTTATGGGACTTCAAACGGCCACACACCTACTTCAAACGGCCATGGTCCTAGTTCAAATGGTCATGGGGCGACTGGAAATGGTCACGTGGTTGGGAGACAAGCCACCTACCAACTACCTTGGCTTGATGTAAGAGTTTTCTTTGTTAGGATTAGCAAATGTGAGATTGAAGATTCGGCTCCAGAATTCCTCACGGTAAATCACATTCCATTGGATGCGGATACCCTTCATGAAGTCAATGGTGTCAGAACTAGCATGCATTCAGATGGGGCAACAACTCTCCTTCGAAGAGATCGGTTAGATAAGAAGTCAGAAGAAGCTACATTTGTCAGCACTGATAGTATAAGGATGACTGCAAGTGTGAAATTTGAGGTTCTGGACAAGGATGTTATCGTGCTATCTGGGGTTTTGGAGTTGTGTAATTCTAATGGTTCGATTGGGGAAACGGATCACCATGGCCAGAGATGGATCATGAATTGTGAAACAAATATAATTGCAAGTACAGGCTTCTTCAAAGCAAAGCAGTTCACCGGTTCAGAGTCTGCAACACCCTCAATTGAAGTATACATCGCAGGGTCCTTCTTGGGAACTCCGATAATTTTAACAAAGACTTTACAGCTTAGTCCTTGGAAGAAGCATATGAGGAAGGGGTTATTAGATTCAATACCAGAGTACGAGGCAACTGAAGAACAGAACAATTATCCTTCTAGGTTGGCTTTTCAGGTATTATATTCTCCCCATTTAGTAAAGTTGCAGACTTAATTACACGTAATCTTCAAGTTGGAGTTTTCCTGCCCTGTATTGTGTCAATGACTCAATGTTCCATTTACCATGGTCATGCTCGATAGAGAGTTTGTTACTAGTCACAGTCATACACTTCATCAGTACTCAAAATTATATAACCAAGTAAATAAGTTGTTCCACATTGCATGCCCTGAGGAGCATATACAATCTTATAAAATGTTGTGAAGCTACATGGAATCAATTTATCATCCATGTTTCTTTTTAAGCTGTATAACATACGGTGTTGTTGCTGGTTTTTTCTTTCAGCTGATTCTCCCAGATCCAAATTTGATGAGAGATAAACTGATGCCAACCCTGTAAATTGTAATGCCACAAAGGACTAGGAAACTATCCCTTAATTATTTGTCTTTTGAGACCATATATAATTATATATGCAGAAAAGTCTTTAGATATTGTATCCTAAAACAATTTTGTTTTGAAGTATTGTGCAAAGTGATTAAAGGTGGGGGATCCTAATAACCTGATATGAGACATTATTTACCCTGGATGAAGGGTCTATCTTCAATTCAATTATTTAATTAATAGCTTTTTGATTCAGAGAACCTGAGGCATTTTCCCTGATCAAGATGGTTGTTTGGTAGATAGATTTGCAGTTGCTTGCTGTCATTGGTTTTAGCTGCCAAACTTGAGTACTTGCCTGTATCTGCATCATATATTTTCTAGCTTTAGTGAACCATCAGAGTCCCCTTACGCCATGCATCTTCACTCACTTAAGCATTCTGCAATTTCATTTAGTTATCTCAATTTGGCAATTTATATAGATTTACTTAAACTTCACAGGAGCCAGAGTACTTGGACCTGAAACCAGAATATGGAGAAAACAACTTGTACTACCCTGGGACATATGTAGAAGGTGAAGATGAAGAGCTTTCATGGTTTAATGCTGGTGTGAGAGTCGGTGTTGGGATTGGCTTGAGCATGTGTGTTGGGGTTGGCATCGGAGTAGGCTTGCTTGTTCGAACTTACCAAGGCACCACCCAAAGTTTTAGAAGGCGGCTACTGTAATGCAGTGTCCATGGACAAACACCTGTGGTTTTTTTGACATCGAATTTATATATATACCGTTCTGGATGAAGGCTTGTGTAATTTAGATTGAAGTGCGGCATGTTTAATAGTGCAATATGTTACATTAAATTTTATTAAAATCTTTTACCCACCCCATCCTTTCATTACAGTGAGATTTGAACCAATCCTAACCAACCAGGCCAGCTCACCGACGTTTGCAATGTCGAATATCATCATCCCTGTCCAAATTTCCATTAGACTTTTTAGGTTTGAAGGACTGAATGGCAAGCTGTGTAAGCTTAGCCAGACTAACATCACCGTTCAAGAACTTCCTTCTAACAAAATAAATATTTACCTAGGAGTTCATATATATTTCAAGGATCCATTTAAACCAGACCACTTCAAAAGCCTACCTTGTAGGATCAAATGAAGCAAGACTGCTGCTGTGCCACGGAGATCCAGAAAGTTTAAGGTTTATATACTTGGTGCTGAGTTTGGCTGTCGACGACAGTCGGGTAACATTCACAATGCCAGAAACAGCCTAATATAAATCTAGCCTTAATAGTATCCACAAGAACTACAGAGCAAAGAAGCACTAGTTCATATTAACATGAGGCTAACACCAACTAGTTTCCTTGAGGGAGTCGAGCAGCACGGCGGAACCAAGTGTTGAAGGCCATGACCAAATGAGGGCAATCATCAAAATTTCGGGTCGAGAAGCCAAGGCACTGCTGCAACAACTCTTGTGCATCTAACATAGGCAGTGTAGAGATGATTTTGAGGAATGTCTCTTCCAGGTCCAGGTATAAGGGTCTGTTATTTGGCGTCAGAGGTGATATATTGTCTTTGCACACAATAAGAACTGGAAGCCAATCATTTACAAGCTTCTTTCGAACCTGAAAAATAGATTTAAACACCATCTTTTAGGTTATATATTGATTTAGACCTTACAAGGAAACATCCCTCAACACTATCTAACACCAACGAAACATGGATACACTTGCTAATCATGTAGCAATATTAATTAGTATCAGGACATATAGCTTAGAGCCAGCACATCGTGGAAACTGATGCAGAAAGTGAAACAATGTAGTTACTAGAGACTCTAACACAATCTAAAAGAAGTTCACTAACATTGCTTTCAGAAGGAAACCACTTGTAAGTGCAGTTGCAACTCAAAAAGAAAGGACTAATGCATAAGAGACGAAAAGAAAACACAAGACTGCCTTTTACACTCCACATATAACTATGCACCAAATCAGGTAAAACAACAACCATACAGCCAACAGACTAAAACTTCCCTCATTTATATTACTATCAATCCAAGAATACTATAAAACCATTTATAGTGGTCTGCTGCTTTTGTCTTTGCCAAAACATTCAAATCTCACACTTCAGGTGTTAATCAAAAATATATCCCATGTGAACAAATATATAGGATAGCACATGTAGAAAACATGGTGAAACAAACCAGAAACAGCATAGAATAGCTCTTTCTACCCTCTTTAATTAATTTGCAAATTTTATAGCATCATTTTAAGCAATAAATTGTGTAGAAAGTTCCTATCTTGCTATGTTTTCAAAGGCTGTGGGCAACTTAAGTTTAACTGAGACCTATCAAAAATCCTCATTCAAACCACCATGTGAAATAATCCATAGACAAAAGAAGCACATCTATATTATGACTACAACCTAGCTATCAATCACATTAATCCACAATACCCTAGAAAATGAATTCCCATGACACTCAGCTATTTGAACAAATAAACAAGGCCAGACAACGAAGAATACCTGCGCGGCAACCAAAATAGCACCGGAAGCAATTGCACTTGAGAGCTTGGCAGTGCACCTCAGTAAGACACCAGGCAGTCCAGGGACGATATTCCTCCACGCATCGTCCCGAAACGCCCTCTGCAAATCTGCAGTAAAAGCCGGCTGCTCGCTCCACTCCTTAACTGCCGCATCGGCCACCCTAAGCTCAATCATCCTCTCCACCAGCCACAGCAGGTGCCTCCCATTGGTCATAGCCGTATGCAGATTCAGCCTCTGGATAGCCTCGGTCTCATTATGGTCTCCCCTCACTCCGGGGCTGCTGTAGTCCTCCATTGACTCCTTCACCACATGAAACGTGCTCTGAAACGCCCTCTCCAGCACTCGCTTTGCCGAGTCACGTGAGGAGAATTCCCTGAGCAGCTTGGCCACAAACGCCTTGACGTAGGCCATGTTTGGATTGTGAATCACGGAGGTGATCAATCCGTATAGCATTTCCTCGCTGGAATTGTTCGTCGCCGAAACCCTAGCCAAGAGGTCTTTGGATTCGTCTTCGCTTAGAAGAGGGACCAAGGCGAGGACGCGGCTCTCTTCCTCCTCCGTCCACGGCACCGCCTCCAGGAACCGGACGCAGCGCCCGACGCAGTCCTCAAAGAGAAGCTCCAGCGCCACCGGAAGGAGCTCGATCGCCGTCGTGACGGTGTTGATTGCGGAGGCGAAGTCGTCGCTGTAGAGAAGCCGCAGCACGGCAATACGGGCTTCCATGGCGCCGGGGGCCGGCGGGACTTCTAGACTGATGCGATACGGCGCGGCGGAGGATACAGCGTCGTCTTGGTGCTGCTGCTGCTGCCAGCGATCGGACAAGAGCGCGGCGAAGTATTTGCAGCGGCGGAGGCAGGCGGCGTGGAGGTAGAGAACGACGTCGTCGGGGGAGGGGTGGAGGAGGAGGGAAGAGTCCACGGAGAGGTGGAGGATGACGTCAGCGGAAGCGATGTCGTTGAAGGAAGGGAGGGAAGGGTCGTGGGGGATCGGGTTAGGTTTGTTGAGGTCGGTGTGGGAGGATAGAGAGTCAACGATGATCGAAGCGCAGGGGCGGCTGGCGGAGGTGGTGGTGGTGGTGGAGTTGGCGGCGAGCGCGGCGGCGCGGTGGCGCTTCTTGGAGGTGGCTCCGGTGACCATTTTATCAGCTGGGAGTGGATTGGGATTTGGGCGATTCGACTCGTGATTTTTCATTTCTGGTGGGAAGGGAACAAGAACAAGTGGTTCCTTTTCTCATTTTATTATGGCAGTTTTGTAAGTAAATCCTAGCGACACGTGGATGCGAGGTTAATTCTTCTATTTACTTCCTTTTTAGTAAAAAGAAGTTAGGACCGATTTTTGTTGAAGATAAGAGCTAGAAATGCCACCCTCTTACAACATAAGGAGCTATAATACTCAATTATTCTAATAAGAATCATTTAGTAAAGAGTGCATAATTGATTATTTTATTTTCTTTTAATAAAACATGACGACATAACAGAAAGTTAAATCTCATGACGAAGGGGTTGTAGCGCAGTGGTACGCACATTCACTACCTATTTACGAAGTCATGGGCTCGTGTCACCATAGGAATAAGATTGAAATCCTTTGTTCATCTTTAAATAAAAGAAGAAAAAAAGAGATAAAATATTTTGTATAACCGTTTTCCCATTATGCTCGAATTTTATCATGCCGTAAAATGATTGCGACCATTTGACAACGCAAAAAACTCACTGCCACCTTAAAACAACAATGACACATTGCGTATACTTGTCAGAACATAGTCCACGTCGCCCAACCAAAGAGGGGCTTATTGATGGCATAAAACCATAAAGCTGAAACAACAAAACAGAACAAGCAGAAAACACATAATAAAACACCAGCCCTGTTTTGGTCCAACATGGTCTAAGCCCAAGCTAAGAACAAGGCCCAAGAGAGAAATTGGGCTGCTAGCCAACCCAGACCCAACCCGTCCAAAGCCACCAGATCACCAGTTTTAAAGCCCTTACTGTTTTGATTCAAATGCAGGACAATTTTGGATACAAGACCAGCGGTCTGCTACATTGCAGTTATTTATGCACTCATTTTTTCGAGCGTACAATTACCACATTGCTTCATCGAACAGTCAATTTTTCATTCACTCGTGAGGTTCTACAAAAAATATTAAAAGAACGAAATTAGTTCCATCAAAATTTAAAAAGAGTGATGCTTGCTTCAGTATTAGACCCTACTTGTGAGTAACAAAAGCCATAAATAATACCCTTGTATCCACTCTTCAGACATATATTTTTCTGTAACCTTTAGCTCTAGGTCGACCTTGAAGCTTATTCTTCAGATAAATATCGTTGTTCTTGCGGGTAAGTCATGTTGTAACTGTCATTTTCTTTCGTTGCAATATCAAAAGCTTTACGTCTATGTTAAAAAAAAAAGCTTTGGTCCAGTTATAATAGTATTATTTGGCATTTAAGATATTAGAAGGGGTCGAAAATGGAGGGCACTTTTTTGTGATTACAAAACCACATTCTTCTTTCTCTAGTTCCGTAATCATATGAACTCCCCAGGTTGAGAAATTCTTCTAATTTGGTGACTCGAGCAACCATGCCATATCCTTGAGGGAAAATCCCATCGCTGCAATAACACATACGAACGTAATCATAATGCTAGGTAGAGCAATTTTTGGGTATACCACCTACATCTCATATTTTGTGGACAACTAATGTGGAGCAAGACCCAACCCATCTAAATGGTACATTAAAGATGGTGTGGGCGTGTGGCAACGTCACGTTATAATGTCACGTTGTTTGTTACATAAGGTGAGATGGAGGTGAAATCTAAAAGGGTTTAGATGTTCACCTAGCATGCAAACGGATCCAAATAGTCACTGAGGGAAGGTATAATTAGAGAAGTTTTTTGATACGAAACCATGACTAGAGAAGGTGAATATTTATGTTTATGTTGTCATAACATTAAAGCTTAGAGGCTTTTCTCAATCTTTTAAATCTAGCAGTTGGCTTTATTTTCGTTGGTACCTTGTTTCAGTCGATTATATATCTTAGAAAACATAAACAGGTTTGTAAATTTACACCTAGAAGGCTAGAAATAACAAAGAAGGTGTTGCCATTGAAGTGAACGAAGTCTTCGTTCTTTAAGAAGTTTCTAAACACTTTCGTGGAGATTTTACTACATGCATGACTACATCTATATATATTGAAGCAGCGGTACGTGTATGTGTGAATGAAGTCGAAGCCACTTCCCATAAGAACTACCGTATTTTTTTGTTCTAATTCGTTCCATGCAGAAGTTGATAAACTGGAACGATCTCTCCTCTCTCTTCTTTCTCCGCCAAAGCCTTGAAGATGCCCGCCTAGTTTAACTCATCCAGGTAAATTCTCACTATTTATGGAACCCTAATCAATGAATACCCTTCCCCTCTTCTCTCTCTCTCTGTGGGTTAATTTGGATAGTTTCTGCAGATTCTATACACGGATTTGGATCAAAGAAATTGATCAAACTAGTGATTATGAACCTGAGAAGCTAGCTAGCTAGTTCCTTGGATATAAGCTTATACATGGCGAGCTCCTCAGACAGTACGACTATCGAGTTAGTTTCTGTGATATTCTGTCAATTGTTTTAATTTGTTCCTTCTTATTTAACTATGAATTGTTTATTTAATTTAATTTTCTGATGGAATCCAAGTGTTCTTCAGTATTGATATAGAGCTAGAAACGATGAGGAATTCTCTCCCGAGAGATGTAGGACACCGTGTAAGTGGATATTCGCCACCAATGCTAGCACGCAGACATTCCATAAGTGATCCTGGCCGTATAACAAGTGAAGAGAGATCAAGGATGGCAACACTTGGGTATATAAATAAACCAATTAATTAACCAGCCTGCAAAATAAAATCAAACCTAAAATAAAATCGTAGTTTCCAAAACCTATTCGAACTTGATCTTTATTTGTTTCTGCGAGGCATGATATATACATTCCTTAGTAGTTTATATTGTTAATAGGCGCTCTTTTTTAAGTGTTACTCTTTATTTATATAGGTATGATGAATTTGAGTGATATGGCTTAATTACAACATTTCGCACTATTGAACTGAACTTATTTTTGTCTTAGCCTCGCCAGGTCTTTATCCCTGAATCCTTCACTAATTGAGGAACAAGATACAAGAGTTGTTTATGGAGGACATAGGTTAGTTGAAGAATTGTCAACAGAGGATTCTTATTCTGTGTCAAATATTCATTTTATGGATCTCCAAATTCATCCTTCACATACGTTCAAAATGGGGTAAGAAAATACATAATCCATTGCTATTACAAACAAGGATATTCACACTTTAATTTAAAAACGAAATTTCGCTCTTAAACTGTATGTGTGTCTATATATATCACTGTAATGTGTGTCGGTGTGTGAGTGTTTGTATCCCCCAACCCGTTTTATATGTTGATGATATTTCTCTTTTGCTTTCTCATAGGTTATATATATTAATAATGTCTATTTCAGGAGATGGGATAGATACAAGGAAGGGTATAGCAGAACTTGTAAAAATCTTCTTTTGGTCATAAGGACAGCACTAATTGATCGACATCGGCCATTCCTTCCAAAGTTGAAGTGGGCATTCGTAGCTTCATGTGTGCTCGCAGTCTCTCTTGATCCATTGTTCTTCTACATTCCTATTGTTGATAGGAACAGGAATTGCATCGGATTGCACAAAACTTTGATGAAAGTTGTTCTTTCTTTTCGATCAGTGACAGATCTCTGTTATATTGCACATATTGTTTTCCAAACAAGAAAAAAGATATTTGTCGATCCCTTTGTGCGTTCCTTGTTCCATCCACGAAATCTGATGAGTGATAAGGTCATTAAACTACGGGAAGTGGCTATGTGGACTTACTGCTTCCTATTGTACAACGTAGTCGACTTACTTGCTGTTCTTCCCATTCCACAGGTAAACAAACTCGGTCTTTCTTTTAGTGAACTATCTTTCTTGTTAACATGAGGAGAAGGATTATGCATGTCACGGCTCTACACTAGGATGTATATCATGTACTCATTATTTGCATGTACGGCTCATGGTGCATGATATTTAGTGTTGGCTTAAACCATTGTAACCCCTCCAGGTGATCATTTTTGTTCTGCTCAAGTCGAGTTCTTTGAACGGAATGAAGCTTCTATCTTTGTTGGAACTTTCGCAATATGTGCCACGAATTTCTCGCATTTATATATCATGTATGGAACTCATCAAGACTCCGAACAAAGTGACTGAAAGACGTATATATTTTGGGGCTATTTTCAGCTTCTTTCTATACATTACTGTTAGTCACGTAAGTTCCAATTCATTCAAGCATTGTTAGTATTTTTATAAAATTGATGCTTTCATTTAACCAGTTATTTGTTTGGTATTATAGGTTTTTGGAGCATTTTGGTATTTCTTAGCTATTCAACGAGTGGCAACATGCTGGAAAGAGGCTTGTCGAAATGACAACAGATGCGAACCTACTACATTTTACTGTAACGATCATACAGTTAGAAATATTACAATTTTAAAGGAGTTTTGCTCTATAAATCAACAAGATTTTAGTGCATTTGATTATGGTATGTTTCGTGATGCTGTTCAACACGAAGTTTTGGAGTCAACAAATTTTTCAAAAAAGTTATTCCACTGTTTCTGGTGGGGGCTGCGAAATTTAAGGTAATTACATCTTCTATTTACTACGTTGAACTTGAAGAGGGTTTTAGAGTGAACTCATATTGTAATTCCTAAACTTCTACTTTCTGATTCTGCAGTTCTCTTGGACAAAATCTCGACACTAGTATCTATACATGGGAAAACATCTTTGCCATGTTTATTGCGATAAGTGGCTTGCTACTAGTGCTGTTGTATCTTACTTCAAATTTGAAGGTTGGTGCTTACTATCACTAATGTCCATGCATGTATAACATACGTATGGAAGGCCTTGTGAAAAACTTTTCTACCGATTTTGAGCTACTCCAAAAGCTTGAATTAGCTATATCTTCAAATTTTTCTATTTAGGAAAATAATTGAGTATTTTGCTCCAATATTATAACTTTAGGCGTATGAAATAGTGTAAGAATCGTTATTTTTTGAGATTCATAAAAAAATGATAAAAAGGAAAAAATTGACGTGATTTGTTACTTTTTACTTGTACCAGATATGTTTGCAGTTGGTAACTAGAACATCATCCAAGATGAAAGCTATACGGCTGATGAAATTGAAAGATCTGGAGGTACAACTGTGGCTATGGAGGAATGGCATCGCTAAGCCTACGAGGACAAAGATCATGCGTGATGTACATAGAAAACTTGATCCAAATAAAGATGTTCATTTGGAGAGTATCCTCTCTATTCTTTCGTCCCAACAGAAGAATTTTATGAAGAGCGAACTTTGCTCGTTTACGTTGATGAACAAAGTAAATTCTTTTATCAACCTATCCTCTTTTGTAGTATAACATTCCTTGTTTGACAACCAATGTACTTATCTATTTCTCTTTATTTGTTTGTTTCTTTGGATTAAACTAGCTACCAAGGGATTACATCGAGAATATACAAGTTTTCAATGCAATTTTTGAGAATCTGAAGCCAGTGAGCTATACAGAAGGCAACGATATATTTCGAGAGGGGGAACCACTTACTATGATTATCTTCATCACACAAGGCATTGTATTGTCGTATCGTACAAGTACTCAAGTCTCTACATCTATCAAGTCCCTTGAGAAAGGTGATATTTGTGGAGAAGAACTTTTTGATTGGGCAGCCACATTTTCCCCTTTCTCTAACTTACCCATCTCCACAAGCATTGTTAAGTCCCTCACAAATGTTGAAGCTTTTGTTCTTACAGCCAATGACTTGAAGAATGTTGTCTCTAAATTCTGGATATATTTTAGCAAGATATCAATGTTCTCAAACCCATTCTCCGACCCAACAGATTCCCAAATGGAGAATATGAAGTTTGTCGCTATTTCTTCTGTAAGAACGAATTTGCGCCTAAAGAGGCTAAAATGTTCTCATTTCTAACTAAGCTGAGATTATAAGAGCATATTTAACTGTTAATATAAAATTATATATATATATATAGTAGAGGAAAAACATCTTTATTTGATTTCAAAAGCTTATGTAAAACATCTTTTATAATTCAGAAGATAAGAAGATCATAAAATATATTATCTATATCTATAAAATTCTCAAAACTTGTATATTCATGCTAGTTTTAAAATTCAAAAAAGGTACTCACTTTCTGCATTAGTCTCTAACATCTTACGCACAGTCAAAGTAATACCTACATTTACAAAACTGCCAATGCGGTAACCAAACTATATTTTCTCTATCGACGAAAGGCCAGAGGTCATTTTCCTTCACCATGTCTTTAGTTTGCTGACATGTACTGCATGAGACCCATAAAAAAATATTTATTGTGCAAATAACCACATCAACAGTCTCCAAACTCTTTTGAAATAATTAATGTGATACCCATAATTAAAACCCGAGTTTTTTATGTTCAAACTAGGAGGGAAAATGTGTCCACAAAATTTAGTTTTGAACATTTTGGAGGCAAATGGGTTCTACAAAAAGTTGAAGTTTATTTTCATCAAGGGTTTATGGTTTAGAGATTTTAGAGTTTAGAGTTTATATAACTTTCTAATTTTTTCTAGAACCCATTCATTTCCAAAATCTCCAAACTTAAATCTTGCGGACTCATTTTCCCTTTTACTTTGGACATGAAAAATGTGGGTTTTAATTCTAGGTATCACATTGATCATTCTTAAAGAGTTTGGGGACTAGTGATATGATTATCGATCTGCTGACAATAAATTCTTTTAGTGGGTCTCATGCAGTGACGAAAAATGGCATCCAGCCTTTTGTCAATAGCGAAAATGAAGTTGAGATATCATATTGGTAGTTTTGTAAGTGTTGATATCACTTTACTCGTGCCACAAGAGTTTAGAGAATAGTGATGCTAAAATTTCTATCTAATAAGACTCTAGTTGAGCTTTTTTTTTATCAAATGCACAGCTGTGCTACAATATATACGGTGAGTCGAACTCACGACTTCTCACTTATTAAGAAGAGACTAATGTCACTATACCAAACACTACTGGCCCCTAGTTGAGCTCTTTAGGCAATTTTTTTTAAAATCTACAAAATAGAAAGATAACAAAACATATTTTTTTCAACTCTTTCCCTATATATTAGAGCATCCGAAATGAAATTCCTTCAGTTTTTTTGAAGGAAAATGGATGATCCTCCATTAGACATACAACCCACTATTAATCAAACGACCTTAGTCAATTTTGAAGATGTCTGAAGACAACTTTATTTACAAAGCTCTGGCCTTATAGTATGCTTATGCTTACAACATGTCTTCAATTTGAAAGAAAGCTACAAAATCTACCAAAAGAACTAATGTTCAAAAGTAGACTTATTATGGACTTAAAAGCAAATAACCTATATAACCAAATCAAAATACTTTGACTCAACGAATCGAGAACTTAAACCATTCCAGTGCCTTTCCATCACATAGGAGTACACTCTTAGTTAGAGTTATGTAGGGATTTGTCGTCCTCTCAAAATCTGACTCAGGCCCAAACTAAATTTAAGAGAGAAAAAGAAAGTAGATGCTCCAAGGCTCAGCCCCGATTAAGAGATTAGGTTGCCTCTTCACAACCTGGACCAGATCAGAGATTCATCGAGAATCGTCACCTAGATTGACCCGAAACTGAACGTCAATTGGTTCATCTGGAGGTACAACTATGGATTCGGATAGCTCGGCGTAATGGTGTTGTTGTCTCGGCCACTGTAGAGTATGAAGCCCTTCTAGTTGTTTGTAATACTTGTGGAATTGTTGGTCATGCAGCTAATAGGTGTAAAAAAGGGAAAGCTCAAACTCAACGCCCCTTGTCCCTAGCTGTTTCAGAAACTAACCTCCAAAGTTCTTTGGCTGCTAGGGGACGGTCTAGACAGAGGCGTCACTCCCGGCGTCACTCCAGACATCCAGGCTTTAGACTTGCTTCAACTGATGTAATGGAAAAATATACGGGGGCGCATGATGCTCCAGTTCTAGACATTCCTTCTAACTCTGCTTTGATCCAGCCAGCTACTATAGTAGTTGAGGTGCCTGTGGAGTCGCAGGTCGCAAATGATATGCACAAAATGGAGCAAGAAAATAAAATACAACATGATAATGACAGTTTAGCTCTCTAATTTATTACAGGAGACACAAGCAATTCCTCAACAACATCTGTTCCTCCAGGCTTCACTCGTGATCAAAAGGTTTCAAATTTTTGACCCTTGAACATAGCTCGCAAGCTGTAAGTGCGAATGACATTCATGGTGAGAAAGAGGAAGGCGAGTTCTCTCCAGTTATCTCCAAACACTCCAAAAAGGATCCAAAGAAAACGGAAAAGGTGAAGTCGAAATCCCACGGGCAGACCCAAAGCAAGCAGGGGATCCTTAAACAAGGGTCCAAGCATAAACCTCCTAAATGAAGATTCTTTATTAGAATGCTCGGGGCATAGCTAACGTTGATACTGAAAATACATTGTCAGCTTTAGTCCGAGCTCACCGGCCTTGGGTTGTTTGTATCTCCGAACCTTTCACTTTATTTAGTTCTATTCTCTTTTCTTTTTGGAGGTCACTGGGTCTCCGTTTTATTACTACTAATGATAGGGGAATGCTACCCCCTAATATTTGGTTCTTTTGTGCCTCAAATCTATATCCGCAGGTCATTTCTATCTCAGATCAACACATTACAGTCTCTTGTTCTCTTGATGGTCTACAATGCTCTCTTACTACGATTTATGCAAAAACGACCATTACAGGTAGACGTTAGTTATGGCAAGAGCTGGTTCAACTTAATTCTTCTCTTGTAAATGGTCCTTGGATTGTGTTTGGGGATTTTAATTGTGTCCTTGGTGCCCATGATAAGCGTCGAGGTAATGCTCCAAATGTCACTTCGTGTCATGACTTTTAGAACATGCTTACCTCTTGTGAGTTGATTGACATTCCTACCAAAGGTGGAGCTTTCAATTGGTCTAATGGGCAGAGCCGTTTGGACAGAGCCGTTGCAAACTTGGACTGGTTGAGTTCTTGGTCGGTTCTTGACTGTCTAGCTCTCACAAAAGCCTCATCAGATCACTGTCTGATTCTCATTACTGGCTCTAGACTGGTGAGCTCTTTTAAAACTTATTTCCGTTATCAGCGGTTTTGGCTCCACCACCCTAATTTGTTGGAAACTATTTCGGATGTCGGAGGGTCAATCAGATGACAGACTATCTCTCAAAAAAGAAGCCCAATCCACGTATCTTTCTGATCTAAGTCTGCAAGCAAAGTTGCTAAAAGATAAAGCAAGGGCTCGATGGTTACAAGATGGGGATCAGAACACTACGTTTCTGCATAACCTGGTAAAGATTAGAAGACTCAAAAGCTCCATCACTTCTCTGCTAATTGGTGATGAGGTAATTTCTTATCAACATTGCTGACCATTTTGTTAATACTTTAAAGAAGCTTTTACTTGTGATCCTACAATTCAAAATATAGGTCTGGTTGAGAGAGTTATTCCGAGCTTAATAACAGAGAGTGAGAACATTTCTTTAACGTTGATCCCTTCTCAGACTGAGATTTAGGAAACGATTAAAGTAATGGATGATTTTAGTTCCCCAGAACCGGATGACTTTGGGGGGATTTTCTATTCTTCTTACTGGTCCATAATTACAGAGGATGTTGTCAAAACAGTTCAGAGTTTCTTTGCTGGAGGCTTTATCATGCCGAAGTTTAATAATAGTGTGATTGTTCTTATCCCGAAGTTGCAAGAATCTTTGTGTCCCAATGATTTCCGGCCCATTGCATTGGTTAATTTTGTTTTTAAAATTTTCACCAAGATTTTGACAAACAGGTTGGGAAAGGTTGCTTCAAGAATTTTCTCCCCTGAGCAAGTGCTTTTATCAAGGGAAGGTCCATTGTAGATCCAATCATTTCGACCTCTGAGTGTATAAATTTGTTGGACACAGCTTGTGAGTATGGTAATGTTGCTATTAAGTTCGATATTCGTAAGGCTTTTGACACTTGATTGGAATTTCCTTCTTAGAGTTCTCTAAGCTTTTGGCTTTAGTGAAGCTTTTATTATTCTGGTCCATAATGTTTTAAAATCAACTCATCTCTCTGTAAATATCAATGGGGAAGTCTCAGGTTTCTTTCAATGCTCTCGTGGAGTCCGATAAGGTGATCCCCTCTCTCCATTACTATTTTGCTTGGCGTAAGAAGTTTTAAGCAGGGGCATTACTATGTTGCTGGCACAGGGAAAAATAGAACGCATTGTTGCTCAGATGGGTATATCTCCTCCCACGCATGCTCTTTTTGCTGATGATATTATGGTTTTTCTGCGAGGTAAAGAAAATCACATGTTGGCGATATTGAATTTTATGGAGGAGTATGCAATTAGTTCAGGTCAATCAGTAAACAAGGAAAAGTCCCTAGTCTTTGTAGGAAAGGGAGCTATAGTGAGAAAAGATCTGATTTCAAACTTGTTGGGAATTGACGTGGGAAAGTTTTCTTTTGCTTATTTAGAGGTTCTGATCTTTCCTGGTAGACCAAAATCAGATTATCTAATGCCCATTGTTGATAAGTTGCGTTTTCAGCTTTCTTCTTAGAAAGGGTCTTAGCTCTCTCAAGTAGGTAGATTGCAGTTAATTAATTCGGTGATTCAAAGCATTTTGATTTATAGCTTTCAAGTTTATGTTTGGCCAACTTTATTATCAAACATTCAGAGGTGGATTAAAAATTTCTTTTGAAATGGTGACCCCCTTAAAGATGGCTCGGCCCTTGTTGCTTGGAGTAAATGTTGCATGCCAAAAGAAAACGGTGGCTTGGGTCTTACAAATATTTTCAAGTTAAACACCTCTTTGCTTTTAAAGCGTGGATGGGAAGTAATAACAAAGTCCTCTCCTTCAGCTTCTTTCCTCCATTCCAGGTTCGTTTCAGATGGACTTACTCTTATCACAACTTACAAGAAATCTTCAGTGTGGTTAGGTTTGAAACATTTATGGCCTCTTCTTATGAAAAATGTGAGATGAGTAATTAGTAATGGTCAAACTGTGAATTTTTGGAAATACAATTGGTTCGGGACTCCTATTTTCTTGCGACTTAATATTGGAGTAGAGCATCTTAGATTTCTTGATGACAAAGTGGCTGATTATATTCAAGATAGGATATGGGTGTTGCCAGATAGTTTTTCTCACTTTCCCCCCGACTTACTTTTGAGCATTAAGGCAACTCCATTATCGTCGGGAGAGAATGATCAGATTGTATGGCTTAGGTCATCTTCAGGTACGCTTACTGCCAAAGCTGTCTATACCTTTATTGGTCATGACCTTCCAGATTGTGCTTGGGGTAAAAACATTTGGCAACACTCTATTCAATCTCGTAAGAGCCTTGCCACTTGGAAGGTTCTGCTGAATCGCGTTCTTTCTGATGAATTGTTGCAACGCATGGGAGTTCATATGGCCTTCATATGTAGTTTTTGTAAAAATGTAATAGAATCCACTACACTTGTTTTGGGACTTCCCTCAGGTTTTGAGTGTATGAGAATGGGTCATATCGCTCTTCCAACACACTTTGAACCCCAGGTGGTCTCTCCCAGAACTCTTCAATGGCTCTCTTATTCAAGGATTCAGTGCTTCAGCAAAGTTAATGTGGTTTATTGTGGGCTGTAATGTGATATGGTGCACATGGACTGAAAGAAATCGGCTAAAGCATAATGAGGTAACCTTCTCACATGATCGTTTTAAGCTTTTCATTGTTAATTCTGTTAACGATTCAACTTGTTTAGTTTTTCAGTGTGTTGCATGCTCTCCTTCTTCTCGCCATATTTTCAATCTTCTTGGTATTTCTCCTTTGAGGACTGTGGCTCTGAGTTATATTCCGGTCTCTTGGACTCCTCCTGAGCCTCCATGGATCAAAGTTAAAACTGATGGTTCTTTTAGGAGCCCGGATCATGCTGGTTTCGGTGGTGTTTTTAGAGATCATGCAATAAATTTCCTTGGTGCTTTCTCTAAAAATGTTAATATAAACTAGGTAATTGATACCGAAGTCTTGGCAACTTTAGCAGCCTTGACTATTCCATGGCAAAAGAGGTGGATGACGCTTTGGATTGAGACAGATTCCACTCTAGTAGTTCATTATTTTAACAACTCATCCTCGATACCCTGGCGTTTGTGTGGTGCTTGGAGGAATGGGATGTCTATTGCTAATCAAATGCAGGTGCGTGTTTCTCATACCTACAGGAAAGAAAATGTTGTGGCTGATGCTTTAGCTAACTACGCTGTAGACAATGAAGACTCAACCTGGTGAGATTCTATGTCTCATTTTCTGTGATTGAGAGCTAGTTTTGATGCTTCTTCATGTTTTTATTACCAGGAGAGAGTTGGGTGATATTTCTGTTCTTTTGTTGTAGTGGCATTGAGTTTTGCCTTAGTTGGGCTTATCCTTTTAGTTGTTCTAGCTTGTCAGGTTTTGAGTTTGGTATTCAAACTCCAAAATTACAATATTGTGTTTCTTTTTAGTTTATTTAATAAAATTTAGATAAGGAAAAGGCGGTGGGTTCCCTGAGTGGGGTAGACCCCTCGCCTCTGGGCTTGAGGGTGGGACTTGTTTCCTACATCGTTTGCCTCCGAGGAGCTAATATCGCCTAATCCTTTATATTAAAAAAATGGCATCGCAAAGCCTACGAGTACAAAGATCATGCGTGATGTACATAGAAAATTTGATCCAAATAAAGATGTTCATTTGGAGAGTATCCTCTCTATTCTTTCGTCCCAATAGAAGAATTTTATGAAGAGTGAACTTTTCTCGTTTACTTTGATGAACAAAGTAAATTCATTTACCAACATATCCTCTTTGCAGCAAACTACTGTCCTACAATATTATCGTTGAAGACTTCTACAAGTCTTTGACTTGATTATGTCAATCCTTATGACCCTAAAATAAATCTACATACGTGATTCAAACTGTGTCACCCAATTACGTTGTTTCTAAGTAAAACAAGGTCTTGTGCAACTCAACTGTTTCCGGGTAAACTCGCGGCCCCTTTAGCGGTTTGCACGGTTCCAGAAATAGCGAACTTCCTTGTACTCCGAGTTTTCCTGTTTAAAGAACAAACACGTCAAAGGAGCATCCCCGGGTTTACCGAGGGAAGCCACTCCGATGCTTAAGTTAGACACTGTCAGATAAGCAGAAAACTCAAGAGTAGTTAAGAAGTCCGTCCCCTTACCGGGAGGTCCTCACCGGTATTTATAGTAGCATTAAAGGCAGCACTTTGTCCTTTTCCAATGTGGGAATAAACTCCCTTGCTTTTCCTCAATTTTACAATGAACTGGGTCCTGACAAAAGACCCAGAGTGGCTTCTCAAATCTGACTGGGCTTTAAACCTGTAAACAGTACTTCAAGCATAATAAACGATGCACACTTAATAATCGACCACACTTATGTGTTATTTCTTGAATCGTAACCCGGTAAAGGAGAAATATTAGGTTCCACCTATAAACATCAACCAACTAGCAGCAAATGTTGCATCCTTATCTACTATGCGAACCATTATAAAAGAGATGTTCGAGGATCAATCTAGACCCCTGCAAAAACTTTTAAAAATACAACTATAACAACAAATAACTCGATCTTGTCGTCACAAACCTAAACGCTAAAGCCTTACGCCATAATAAGAACATTCGACTCCCCAGAGCATTATTTTTCACCTTCAAGTTCTCTGGAGCGTTACTGTCAAGACCTACCCCGGATTAACCTTTTTAATCTGAAGTAAATCTTCCTGGGACCACCTCCCAAAGAAGATTATGCTGAAATTTCGACAGTCTCTTTTGAATAATAGACAACCCTTAACCTACAATGACCCAAAGAGAACACTTCTATATATTCATCAACCACCCACTACTCCTGGAGTCATCTTATTTTCATATCTAACATCCTCCATAAAGATACACACTGAAATAATTCATAAAAAACACACAAAGTGTTTAACAAAACAATACAACAACAATCCCAAGTTTAAATCCTACAATGGGTTTTAGATCCTTAGGAGTTCACCGAATGATTAAATACAACCCAAAGCATATCAGAGCGACTAATATCGACATGAGCAGGGAAAAATATAAAGTAGGTTAACTCGGAACCTACTGATGGATTGAGAAGTGGCGGTAACTATGCATGGCATTCACGAATACTAGTCGGATCGAGTTCTGCAATCTGGACATTTAAAACGAAGGGCCCAAGGAAGAAACATTGAAAATATTAGCGTAAGTGGACAAAAATCAAATATGTAAAGAAAAATTTATTTTAATGCTCTCCCTTTGATTTATCAAAAATCCTTATGCAGACAACCATTAGAAAACGATTAAATTAAATACATAACAATTCCCTTGGCTCAAATCCATAATTTAAAAAGTTGGGCATTAGTTTCACCATGGCCACGAGAAAAACAACTGATCAACTCTAATCCACGAGAGGGTTTATTGATCAGCTCTATCAGGAGAGGGTCCCTTGACTTGCTCTATTCGGGAGTCCTTCTGACCAGCTACCACCGAAGAGGGTCCTAACCGGCTCTATTCGGGAGGGTCCTTCCGACCAACTACCACAGAAGAGGGTCTAACCAGCTACAATCCGGAGAGGGTACCATCTCCATCAAGAGAGGGTTCATGCTAGCTAGCAATACATATATATATATATATATATATATATATACACACACACACACTTGAAAATCCTTAAAATCTTCATGGTGAATTAAATCAAAATTCTAGTCAAAACACCCATGACTTTTTTTCCAATTACATTGGATTTAAAACTTTCCTAGACATCCAAAACCGGTTTCCTGATTTTACTTTAAATCATTAAAATGTAAGAGCCAAGTTTCTCCATTTTAAAATACCATCCCCCTCCATAACCCAAAATGGTGATAAGAATTTAAAATCATACTCCGGAAAAATCATTTAAAATTCACGAGAAAGGTAGAAACCTCTTTCTCGGCTCACTTACTTTTGAAAATAATAAATTCCCAAATTTTCCCAAAATCACCAAAAACTCAACTTGAAGTTAATTTTCATGATTAAAAGAGAAACTTAACAAAAACCTGTTACATGCAATATATTTAAAATAAAAGTCCACTCACAAAGATACGGCTAAGTCTGCCGACTATCTGAATACTGCTCAATTCGAGCTCCCCCACATCTTGTTCAAAATATACAATTAAAGTCTCAACTCCACAATTAAAGTAAATGACATCAAAATTAAATATCGTCCTTAACGTTCGTCCAAAAAATGTAGGGAGTCGGTCTCAACTCCACCGCTAGCGTAAAAACCCTTAGCAATACTCTCACGCTTAGCCGGTAATTTTCAATGGACGGTTACCATTTATTTATCCATTTATTAATTCTAATTCTTTGAAAAAAAACTAAACATAACCAATAAATCTCCAAAAATATAAACTGCCCTTTAAGGGCCTTCTTTTAATTTTTACAATTTAATGGGCAAGAAAAACTGTCCAAAAGGTGCCAGCTCCGTCGCCGACAGGAAAATCCGGCCAAGCTCTGGCCACCACCAATCGACACCAAATTTTCACAGTTTGTTCCTCTCATCATTCCGAACAACTTTCTAGTTTAACTCAAATGCCAATTCCGAGCCTAACTAGGTCAATCAAACAAAAATGTAAAAATATGAAATTTTTAAACTTCAAATCTTTGATGTTTCCTCCACACTCCAAATCAAACCAACAAACTTTAGGGGTGAGTAATTGTAACATCCCACATCAACCAACGGAGAGGGTGATGTACCATATATGTACATCGGTGACACTCATCTATCACGAGGCCTTTTGGGAGCTCAGTGGCTTTGGAGGGGATGAGAACTCCGAAGTTAAGCTTGCTAAGCTTAGAGCAATCCCATGATGGGTGACCCCCTGGGAAGTTGCTCTGAGAGCTCCTCGAAACAAAACCGTGAGGGCCGGCGGGCCCAAAGCAGACAATATCGTGCTACGGCGGAGATGGTCCGGGATGTGACAGATTGGTATCAGAGCCACTCTGCCGAGGGGTGCGAGTGTGCCGACGAGGATTTCGGGCCCCTAAGGGGGTGGATGTAACATCCCACATCAACCAACGGAGAGGGTGATGTACCATATATGTACATCGGTGACACCCATCTAGCACGAGGCCTTTTGGGAGCTCAGTGGCTTTGGAGGGGATGAGAACTCCGAAGTTAAGCTTGCTAAGCTTAGAGCAATTCCATGATGGGTGACCCCCTGGGAAGTTGCTCTGAGAGCTCCTCGAAACAAAACCGTGAGGGCCGGCGGGCCCAAAGCGGACAATATCGTGCTACGGCGGAGATGGTCCGGGATTTGACAGTAATACTCTTAAAACTCATCCTATCCATATATAAAACTCCCAAATTGGTGGCCTGAGGAGAGAGAATTCTGATCTAGAACTCCTACTGTACACTCGACATTCAACTTGAAATTTCTCACAAACCACGACGAGATAGGTCAGAAAATTTACCTAAAAATGAAGTAGACTTGGAGGTGATCCTTTTGGGACCAGTGCGGCGGCCTGAGGTGGAGCGACGACGGTGCGGTGGCTTTAGGAAGCTGCGGCAGTCGCTGGCGTTAGGAAAGAGGAGAGAGAAAGAGTTAGGTAGATTTCTGATCTACCTTCTACTTACTATAAATTTCCTTTTTTATAGACTTTCCTAAAACAATAACTTTCCGTTTTTAGACCATAACTTCTTCATACGAACTCTGATTAAGATGCATAGTATGTCTACGGATTCGTATTAGCAACCTCTACAACTTTCATGAAGGAAGTTTTTCTAAATAACAATCCTAGGAAAAAGTCAACTTTATGACCTTCTATGTTAAAACAGTTACTTCAAACGGTTAAAGATTAAAGTAACTAAAAGTAACTGACCGTAAATATGTTTTAGGACCAGGATGTGAAAATTCTCCCCCCATATAAAAATTTTGTCCTCGAAATTACATACCTGTCAAGCAAAGAGATGGGGGTACTGCTGTCTCATCAGCATCTCGGGTTCCCAAGTAGCTTCTTCCACCTAGTGACTCCTCCACAACACCTTAACTAGAGGGATAGTCTTGTTCCTAAGCATCTGATCCTTCTAACCAAGGATCTTCACCGGCAACTCCTCATAAATCAAATCCTTTTTCAAACTAACCGGTTGCTCGTACAACACATGAGATGGATCGGCAATATACTTTCGAAGCATGGACACATGGAAGACATTATGTATCTTCGCTAAATTGGAGGGTAGATCCAACCGATAAGCAAGTGAGCCAATCCTCTCAATAATCTCGTAAGGGCCTATGTACCTTGGGCTAAGCTTCCCCCGCTTGCAAAAACGTACTACACCCTTCCAAGGGGATAATTTCAAGAATACCCAATCACCTACTTGAAACTCAAGATCTCTTCTTCAATTATCTGCATAGCTCTTTTGCCTACTCTGAGCTGTCTTGAGCCTATCCCTA
The DNA here is from genome assembly GCA_951800085.1 of Comarum palustre. NCBI lineage: Eukaryota > Viridiplantae > Streptophyta > Magnoliopsida > Rosales > Rosaceae > Comarum > Comarum palustre. The sequence continues at coordinate 5,789,154 of OX637579.1, read as the reverse complement.
ACAACCTTGATCTTCTCATTTGTTTCGTGAATCATGTCAGGACCACAAAACTCTCTTTCACCCACTTCATTCCAATATAAAGGCGTACGACACTGTCGTCCATAAAGTGTCCTAAAATGAGACATACCAATAGTATAATGATAGCTATTATTGTAAGCAGACTCCATCAATGCCAAATTTTTGTCCCAACTTCCTGCAAACTGCATAGCACACGACCTCAACTTATGCTCTAAGGTCTAGATAGTCCTTTCAGACTGCCCGTCAGTTTGAGGATAAAAGGCTGTGCTGAATTGTAATCTAGTGCCCAAAGCTGCCTGTAAAGCTCTCTAAAACCTGGAGGCAAATCTAAAATCCCGATCTGACACTATAGTCTCAGGCACCCCATGAAGTCTCACAATCTCATTAACATATAATTCTGCTAATCTATCCAAAGCATACTTCTTGTTCACTGGCAGAAAGTGTGCAGATTTGGTTAGTCGATCAACAATCACCTAAATACCATTATGCCCATCACGGGTACGTGGTAAACTAAAGACAAAATCCATGGCTATGTCATTCCACTTCCACACAGGAATAAGCAAAGGCTGAAGAAGGTCAGCAGGCTTCTGCCTCTCAATCTTCACTTGTTGACAAATCAAACATCTACTTACAAAAACTGTAATTTCTCCCTTTATGTTTGGCCACCAATAATGGTTCTTTAAAGTCATGTACATTTTAGTGCTACCAGGATGAGCTGCATACGCCGAACTATGGGCTTCCTCCAACCCTTGCCTAGAAGCATCACTATAGACCACAAACTCTCCACTATCGTCAGGTAGTGCCAAAATTAGACCACTAACCAAACGGCTCTTTAGTTCTTGAAAACTCCGCTCACAGTTTTCACACCATTCAAACTTTACACCTTTCCTCATCAATCTAGAAAGATGAACCGCAATCTTGGAAAAACCTTTCACAAATCGGCGGTAGTACCTCGCTAGACCCAAGAAACTCTGAATCTCCTCTACACTAGTGGGTCTCCTCCAACTCATCACCACCTCTATCTTTTGGGGATCCACACTAACACCTTCGACCGACATAATGTGGCCAAAGAATCCCACTTTATCTAGCCAAAAATCACACTTACTGAGCTTTGCGTACAACTAAGCCTCTCTCAAGATCCGTAAAATCAAACTCAAATGTTTTGCATACTCCTTCACATTCTTGGAATAAACCAGAATGTCATCTATGAGCACGATCACAAATCGGTCAAAATATGGACCAAACACTCTATTCATGAGATCCATCAAAGCTGCGGGTGCATTTATAAGCCTAAAGGCCATCACCACAAACTCATAATGGCCATAACGTGACCGAAAAGCTATCTTGACTATGTCGTTATCCCGAATCTGCAACTGATGATATCCCCACCTCAAGTCAATTTTTGAAAAGACTGTTACCTCTCTCAATTGATCAAACAAGTCATCAATACGGGACAAGGGATAATTTTTCTTCACAGTAACTTGATTTAACTTCCTGTAATCCACACAAAGTCTCAACGTACCATCTTTCTTTTTAACAAACAACACTGGGGCACCCCAAGGAGATGTGTTAGGTCGAATAAATCTCTTATCCAACAACTCCTAAAATTAAATTCTCAACTCTTTCAATTCGGCAGGGGCCATTCTATTTGGTGCTTGAGAAATATGTTTGATTTCAAGGAGTAAATCGATCTCTCTCTCGGGTAGCAAACCAGACAATTCCTCTGGGAAAACTTCTGGGAACTCCTTAACTATAGGAAAATCATCCAAACCTACTTCTCTCATACTAGTGTCCACCACATGCGCTAGTTAGGCTTGACAACCTTTATTCAACAATTTTCTAACGGCCAAAGCTGAAATTAGATACTTTGAGAGAACATCTCTTTCTCCCTGAAATGTAACCTCCGGCATTCCAGGATTTCGAAATACCACCTCCTTCCGGAAGCAATCCACCATGTCCTAATGTGCTCCCAAAAATTTCATATCCAAGATTACATCGAAATCTATCATATCTAAAGGAATTAAGTCAGCTTCGAACCCATGACCATCTACTAACACCTCACAACCACTACAGACCCAATTTATCTCCATCGTATCCCTAAATGGCAAGGATACGCCCCACTCGCCTGGGAGTTGTGAGGATGACACATTGGCATGGAGCGAAAAGCTACTTGACATAAAAGAATGTGTAGCTCCCAGTTCAATTAATGTAAAAGCAAGCTGACCAAAAATCAATAACGTACCAATGATGACCTTAGGAGAAGTACGACCCTCCTACTGAGTCATGGCATGAACTCTAGCATGAGTAATGGTGGGACGTCCTATGTTTTCTCTGTTTTGCTGAGCATTACCTCTATCTAGACCCAACATGCAAGTACCGCTATCAGAAGTGCCCGCTGAAAACTGGCCTATGGCCTGAGTAGGAGCATACGTGGCTCTCTGAGTCAGAAAATGGCACTCTCTCTTAATGTGGTCATGTTGACCATAATGATAAAATTCCCCTGATTGATACTGACTATGCCCCAACTGGAATGACTGACCACCTGAAGCCCCACTCTGGCTACTAGATCCTCCACTAAACTGTCCAGATGAGCGTCTACCAAACCGGTTCCTAGGGCATCTCATACAAAACCTCTTGAACTTGCATCGAACTCTTGAGCCAGAACTCTAATGGCTATTATAACCACTGCCAACAGATGATCCGGAACCACAAGTAGATGTCCCCTTCCTATGAGGGGCACGACTAGGACCACCAAAATCAGGTAGGGGTCAACTGCTAATTCTTGTATCTCAACATGCAGAGCAAAAATCATGGCCTGCTGAAATGTATAGTAAGACATTGCTGTCATCTGACTCGCATACATACCACCAAGTCCCTTGACAAAGTAATAGATATTCTCCTCATCTGTCTTCACCAAGTCAGGCACATAGAATGCTAACTCCCTGAAGCGCTGCTCAAATGTCGTCACAGACATACTATCATCTTTCTTCAAATACAGAAATTCCAACCTCATTCGGTTGCTATGGGCTAGGCTGATGTAACGCTCCTTAAAATGAGCTGTGAATTGAACCCAGGTCATACCCTAAACACCATCGCGCAAGACTCTTCCCAAATCAAGCCACCAATGCCAAGCTTCCCTTTTCAGGAACTGATCGAACATCTATGGTCACTTTCTTCCCTTCAGGACACTCCGCCTACACAAACATCTTCTCCATGCTCTCTAGCCAGCTAAGAGTATCCATCGGCTCATTGGCATGGGAGAAAATCTGGGCCCCATTCCTACGAGCCTTCTCATAAATGATATCTGAGGACAAATGGGTGAGTCGCCTGAAGAACTGTTCTAATGAACCATCACTCTATAGACACTAAATACTCCTAAGAACAAGTAGTATTATGAAGGAATCAGATAACCTAATGCTCTGATACCAATTGTCAATACCCACCCTGGATTAACCCTTTTAACCCGGAGTAAATCTTACGAGGACCACCACCCAAAGAAGATTATGTCGAAATTTCGACATAGTCTCTTTTGAAAAGTGTACAACCCTTGACCTACAATGACCCAAAGAGAACACTTCTAAATATCCATCAACCACCCACTACTCTTGGAGCCATCCTGCTCCCATATTCAACATCCTCCATAAAGATACACAATAAAATAATTCATAAAAAACACACAAAGTGCTTAACAAAAAAATACAACAACAATCCCAAGTTTAAATCCTACAATGGATTCTAGATCCTTAGGAGTTCACCGAATGATTAAATACAACCCAAAGTGTATCAGAGTGACTAATAACGGCAGAAGTAGAGAAAAATATAAAGTAGGTTAACTTGGAACCTACTGATGGATTGAGAAGTGGCGGTAACTATGCCTGGCCTCCACGAATACTAGTCGGATTGAGCACTGCGATCTGGACATTTAAAACGAAGGGCCAAGGGAAGAAACATTGAAAATATTAGCATGAGTGGATAAAAAACAAATATATAAAGAAAAATTTCTTTTAATGCTCTCTTTTTGATTTACTGAAAATCCTTATGCACGTAACCATTGGAAAAAGATTAAATTAAATACATAACATTCCGTTGGCTCAAATACATAATTTAAAAAGTGAGGCATTAGTTTCACCCTGACCACGAGAAAAATAACTGACCAGCTCTAATCCACGAGAGGGTCTACTGACCAGCTCTATTGGGAGATGGTCCATTGACCTACTCTATTCGGGAGGGTCATTCTGACCAGCTACCACTGAAGAGGGTCCTGACTGGCTCTATCCGAGAGGGTCTTTCCTACCAGCTACCACCGAAGAGGGTTTGACCAGCTACAATCTAGAGAGGGTACCATATCCATCCGGAGAGGGTCCATGCTAGCTAGCAATATATATATCATAATTCAAGTCAAAATACCCATGACTTTTCCTCAAATACATTAAAACTTTTCCAAGCATCCAAAACCGGTTCCCTGAATTTACTTTAAATCATTAAAATCTAAGAGCCAAGTTTCTCCATTTTAAAATATCATCCCCCTCCATAACCCAAAATGGTGATAACAATTTAAAATCATACTTCGGGAAAATCATTTAAAATTCATGGGCTCTTTCCCGTCTGACTTACTTTTGAAAATAATAAATTCCCAATTTTTTCCAAAATCACCAAAAACTCAACCTGGAGGAAATTTTCATAATTAAAAGAGAAATTTAACAAAAACTTGTTGCATGTAATATATTTAAAATAAAAGTCCACTCATAAAGATACAGCTAAGTCTGCAGGCTATCTGAAGACTGCCCAAAAGGTGGCGGCTTTGCCGCTGCCGGTAGGAAAATCCATAAAAATCCTAATATTGTTTTAGGATATTTGATATATATGTGTGTCTTGGTCCATGCCTTGTATACTGGCTTTATGTAGCAATATGTGTGTCTTGGTCCATGTCTTGTATCAGGTTTTACACATATCTATGTAATAGCCCAAAACACCATGCATTCTCCTATATAAAAGGTTTCATTCTATCAATAAGACGAATAAAATTCAGTTCCTTACAAAAAAATATCAAATTAAAGAAACCACATATATAAATTATTAATCAATATACAAATTTGAAAGAATATGTCATCATAGTGGGACAATTTATCCGCTATCATAATCCGCTAAATACCACTTGTTACTATCAAGTATAGAAATGGCACGGAAAGAAGACAAGTTTGGAAGGAGTGGCATTGAAGTGTGGAAACATTTTGCGCATGAACTCCCTTAAATTAAGAAGCTTCCGTCGTTAGGTGCTCCCCCACTCACGAATACTTCAAATTCATGATTAATGCTGTCGGACCCTCCTCCGCTCCTCCCACGCTCTTCCTTCCAAACTCTCAAAAGCACCACTTTGCACAAACACGATACTGCCATGCAGTAAACATATATTTATTACTCAAGTGAAATCTAGGTCACCATAAATAAAGTGGTTTGAAACTAAATGTACAAGTTTCCACATAAGATCATATAGCTTAGGTATCATTTGGAATTAAATCTGTAAATAGACCGGATCTATCTAGATCCGCTCTGGATCCATGGTTTTTAAAAGGATTTGGATCAAAAATTTGACTTGTTGATCCGTTAAGGACCCGGATCTGTTAACTCGTTTACTAAACGGATCGGATCCGGATCTTGGTTGATCCGATCCGTTTAAGAATAATTAAATAATATTTTGTTGGTATATTGATTGTTGGCATCCATATACAAAGTGCGAGCTAGGAAGTTCTAGTTTGATTATGACTTATTCATATGTATGATTAAATATGATTAATGAGCTAGTATTGATAATTCCTTTGATTGATTTGGTAATTATTATATATTTGGAATACATAACCTTGGCAGATGGTTTGTGTGGTTAGGATCTCATATATATATGATTATGTGTTGATAAAGGAAACAAGGACTATTTCTAATAGGTCTGACTTGATATTTGTATTGAAGTTAATTGATACATGAAACTTGCATGTGGAAAAGAAATCCTACATTGTGTAGGATATTCTTTTATATTTAAAAGAAAATATCTTGTAATTCTATAATGACTAGAATTCCTATTTGGCGCAAGAGAATTGATATATAAAGAAGACGCAGGCTACATGGAGGAACATCTTTGGAGCGCATTCTTTAGAGACTATCTATGCACACATAATGTTTGAGAGATAGTATTTTCGCTGTCATATTCTGTGAGGTCACAAGTTCAACTGTTCCTTATTAAGTTGAACTTGTTATATGTGTGAGTGTAATTCTCACATGATTTGGAGAGAAGATTATTGAAGTCTCAAGGATACGAACGGTTCCTTGAAGAAAGAATAAGAAAGTTGTTTGCCTAAAAAATTTATATTAGAATAGGGTTTACAAGTGGTATAAGACTGTACATAAATTCATCTAGTTGAGATCGTTATCTGAGCTTGTGCTCCGTTGTGTTTTTTCCTCTAATTTGAGTGTTTTACACATCCTCAAAAATCTAGTGTTTTATTCTTTATTTTCTGTCCAGTTCGTCGAGGATTGAAATCACGTTTCAATCCCCGCTGCACATTCCATAATACCTTCATATTTATATAAATATAATATTATTAATAAATATTAAATAATATGATAGTTTTCTAGATAATCTAAACATTCATATCTAAATTGTCTCAAGTATGATTTGATGAAGTCGAAGGTTGTTAATGTCTATGTATCTATGTTAAAAAATATTAGAAGTCAAGTATTTTAATTATATTAGTATACCGTTAAGGAGTATTTTAGGCATGTAATTCAACTTTTAATGTAAACCTTTAATTTCTTATAAAATTTCATCAATGTTTTATAATAAAACTATGAAATTATTATTAAAATTTGAAATATTTATTATTATAAACGGATCGGATTAACAGGTCGGGTTTCCGTTAACCTGTCGGATCCAGATTTGGATCGAGCTATTAAAGATCCGGCGGGTAACGATTCAGATCCGGATCTAAAGTTTCTATTACGGATCTGAATCCGGATCTAGGTGGATCTGGTCCATATCCGATCCATTTACAGGTCTATTTGGAATTGACGAAGAAATTCACTAATTAAGCAACCTTAATTGTGTTAAAAAAAAAGCATAAATGTAGTGATAAAGTAGTCTGAGGTTCAACTTCAAAACCAATTAGCAATAGAGAGAGTAGTCTAAATCTTTATAAGCCCACAAGCAAGACCCCATTTTCTCGATATGAGATAGATATTTCAACACGCCCCCGCACGTGCGACGACTCCTCAAGCCTAACACGTGAACAATATTAGGGATGACGTGGAGTGCGTGTGACCGATAACGGTAACACACGTAGACGTGAGTAGCCCGCTCTGATACCATGATAAAGTAGTCAAAGTTCAACTCTAAAACCAATTGGCAATAGAGAAAGTAGTTTAAACATGTATAAGCCCATAAGAAATGCCCCATTTTTTCAATGTGAGATAGATATCTCAACATGTAGAACTCTTTCCTGATATACGTTCATATGACTGAGAAGCCATGCATGTTCACATCAAACTATTATTCTCTCGACGATGAGCAAGGTCCAAGACCTACGTACAACCAACAATTAGGTAGTGAGCTACATTAGACAGACAGTCACCCCTACCTCAATCCGTTCAAGCAAATCCATTTAAATTAAGAGAGAATGACCATTTGCACAAAATTATAAAAGTTAAACCCCAAACAAACGAATTAAAAAGTCAAATGCTCATTCCAATATAAGGTGTAATTACTAATGCCTAAATATACAAATCTTTATTAAATTCATAATAAAATAATATTTTTGAGACAATTTTACCCTTGTTCCTTATACACACTTAGAGAAAAAAAAAAGGAGATAGAATATTTTGCCGGAGCATCTTCGATCACCGGACTCCGGTCTCAGGTCTCCGGTCACCAACCGCCGGACTCTGGTCACCGGACGTTAAAGAGAGAGAGAAGATTAGAAGAGAAAAATCAACTTAGATGCGATTAATAAATTATACTACCCTTAGTAAACTTTTACTAGGGTAGTAAACTCGAGCAGATGTACAAAATGAATGCATTGGTAGTAAATCATAGGTTTACTATCCCTAATAAACTTGTACCAGAGGTAGTAAACTTTATCAGATATAGTAAACTTATAAAACAGTATCTCCAAGGCCTATTATACATATTAAAAATAGTGAAAAATCAACTTAAATGCAAAAAAAATTTACTACTCTTAGTAAACTTTTACTGGGGTAGCAAACTCGCGCAGATGAACAAACTCGATGCATTGGTAGTAAATCATAAGTTTACTACCCATAATAAAATTGTACCATAGGTAGTAAACTTGCAAAACGATATCTCCAAGACCCATTATACACATTAAAAACAATAAAAAATCAACTTACATGCAAAAAAATAAAGTTTACTACCTTTAGTAAACTTTTACTGGGGTAGTAAACTCGAACAGATGAACAAACTCGAGCGACAACGTCAGAATCCAAAGGCGGAGGCGGATATCAACTCGCATCGTCGTCATCTGAAAACCAGATCGACGTTGATCTGCTTCTGAGGACAGATCTGAGATCGTCAGAGGATGTTTTGGAACTCTGAGACGGAGATGAAACCGATGGCATCCTTGTTGAGGACCTTGAAGGCATCGTAGATCTGGCAATCGAATTGCTCTGACTTTAAGAACATCAACTCAGAAGAAGATGACGACGAAAACGGTTGCATCAATCGGACGATGACGGCTTCGAGGGTGCCTATGTCGTAGTTGGATGAAGGCGAGATATATGGCCGGATCACAAAAGAAGGACATAGATTGAGAGAGAGAGAGCAATAGAATTTCTGAAAAGAAAGAAAATCGAGATGAGAGGAAGCAGATGAGATTTATGATTTGTATGGCTATCAATTATACACAAGGATAAAATAATCTTTTTGTTAAGATTTGGGTAAATAGACAAAGCAAATCAGTTTTCATAAGAATGAGTAATGAAAAAGTAAAATTAGTATGAAATGGTCAATAATTGTTAAATTAATATATAAAAACTTACTTAAGGATAGATTATGTAATTAACACGAAAAATAGGATCACTGCCCAATTTTGCTTATTAAATTTAGGGTAGTTGAAACTAAATTAGTATCTTTGGTTTCAAAGGGAGGTGACAAACAGGTGTTACCTAGCTCTATTATTTTTTAATATACAACTGTATGAGTGTCTTTGCTTGTAAACATCCCACAAAATTAGAATCGAAGTGGTTGTCTGCGAATTTCTAATTATATATGTACGTGTAGCATGTGCTTAGCGTGTATATATATGCATGAATTATATATATATATATATATATATATATATATATATATATATGTATATGTATATGTATGAACTTAATTTGTAAGTTAATTTGTGATTATATGTGCGACTGATCGATTGGTAACAATCTATATGAATGTAAGAATGTTTATCATTGTTAGCGATAACTTATCAAGTGAAATAAATTATTTTGCTGCTACATATTTTCGATGAAGGAACAAAATACAAACAAAAACAAAGATTACAAAGAAAAACTTCTAGTACAGTATAAACCATGAAAGTCGAAAATAAAAACATTGACTGCAGACAAAGGGAGTTTGTTCGATCTATCGGTCTCAACAACAAAAATAGAGTAACCAATGTCAGTTATGAAATCTGTAAGAAAATTGACGGAGGTAAATCGTGTACGTGGAAATACATCTAATATCATGTATAACATTCTGGATCCGCCAAGACGTCTTGATGCAGTATTAATATAATAGTTTACTCTTATATGAAGCTGGTTTAGAATAAAGTATATATTTATATAGTATAATGATTGAGCTAGACATTGTTATATAATAACGTAAACCATCAGCATTCTAATAAGTATCGACCAGATAATACAACACTCTGTTTGCCCGTTTCGTTCCCTACATGTTATTATATAAATCTTATTACCAAACCAATTGATAATCCTACCATTCGTATCATCTCCAAATGCATGAAAATATTGTTGACGTATAGTATCTCAATTGTCGGAATATCTTTAATACACGACCGTGTATGTACACGTACATTTGAATGGTTAAAATTAAATGATATAATATTGATACATAGACGGTCAAACATATGAATTTTTATGAATAACTAAGATCGTGTCGTATACATTCACGGCCATGCATACAAGAATTTCTCCTCAAATGCAACTAATAATGATCACAGTCAACTCAAATTAAGGAGTATCTAAATTCAATGTTATAGAATAATATTGAGGGAATGAATTCTCCTTTTCTTATTGATAGAATGAAGCACCTTATATAGGGAAATATATGGGCTTCTTGGGTTATTACATGGGTCAATGGGCCTATTACGTGTAAAACCTCATTACAACATGGATTACTACATAAAGCTCATATACAAGACATGGACCAAGACACACATATATATCAAATATCCTAGAATACTCCCTCTTATGTCGCGTGTCTTCATGCCGGTATGGTGCTTATAGTGTTGCATCATCAAAACCTTGCCAAATAACAAAAACTCTATGTCAAAACTAGCATACATGATTAGCAAGAGACACGTTGGGTCGGCAACAGGCACGTGACTGTCGGCAGCTGGCAGCTAGGTGCACGACAGCTCGGCATAGGTGCACGGTACCTCAGCGGCCATGCCGGCAGCTTGCTGTAACGCTCGGCAGCTCCTAGGCAACGCTCAATAGCTGCATGCCTTTATCATAAAATAGTGTTTCTCAACTTCTAATCTTCGTTTGAGACTTAGAGCGGCATTCAAGGGTCAATATGTAGTGAGCGGCAAACTGCCTTGCTCATGCATATAAAACCAAACTATTATGACTCGATAGTAGTCATTTCGCTTTATTGGTTGGAGTTTCAGCATAGGAAGCAGTGGCTAAACTTCGAGAAAAATCTGTGTGATGCTCGGCAGCTGAGTGCTCAGTGGTTAGAAACTAACACTCGACAGCTATGCGGAACTAGTCCTCTTGTAGCTAGGCGTTGGGCGCTCGACAGTTGGGTAACCTGTGCTCTGCAGCTGGGTGGTCGGTGCTCGTCAGCTAGGTGCTGGTGCTCGGCAGCTGGGGACTAGGTACTCGGTAGCTGAGCAAACTGCACTCGACAGCTAGGTGGTGGTGCTCGGCAGCTAGACACTGGGCATCCTGCACCAGAAGCTGATTCTCCTACCTTGTTCTCAACGAGTTTCAACCCAGAGAAATTCGCTAACGTTGATCAAACACAACGTTGGTTCAAGGAATGAGATGATTCTCTAATAACGAACTCTCTTTAATAGCATACCATAAACCGATGTTGGATACCTCACAACGTGGACCTAAAAACATCTTTGGTGCGTGGTGCACGGCAACAAGTACTTGTCACTCGGTAACTAGTGCTCGGCAGCTCAGCAGCTATCCTAGGCAGCGCTCGACGGCTATTGGCAATCAGCGCTCAACAGTGCATAGCATTTGGTGTGCAGGGCTTTGACAACTAGTAGCCACCTGCACGTATAGTGCCTCGCAGCAGTGCACGCGTGCACATGCGGTACCTGGCAGCAGCGCATGCGTGAACAGGGACAAATCATGACAGCAGCGCGCGGCAGCGCCTAGGCATTTGCACAGATGGTGCCTGGTAGCAACGTGCACATGGGCAAGTCCTAGAAATAGTGCTCGGCAGGTGCATGTGCCAGTGCATAGCACTCGACAACAGCACACATGTGCCAGGGCACAGCGCTCGGCAGCTGTGCACGTGCCAGAGCATAGTGCTCGGCAGCAGCGGGGCTAGTGGTGCCGGTAGCCAAATGCACATATGTTTTAGGGTTTTCATAATAACCTGCAAAGATAAATGTCCCAAGTATAGAATGAGGATGGAGAAGGGAGGAATCGATTTTATCCTCCCCGAGGTTATTGAACTTTGAAATTACTCAAAACGTAAAGCTTACTTGCTAGTCTGCCATATAGACTGCATTTATATAAGCTGATCCATGCTCAAATCCATGCGCGTTCGGTGATCATTCACGTAATTCCATTATGAATTGTCGCGTGGGGAGATCATGAAACATATGAAAATCATATGGTTAGTTAAACTTGCCATAAAACAGTAGCAAAAGTATTGAAAAACATCAACCATATGAAGGATTCAAAGAGAAACTAGGAATACAACCCGTTTTTCTCAAGGAAAAGTGATTCTAATGCGCGTTACAGTCATTGGGAGGATCGGTTCACCCACTTTTACTAGGGTTCTAGGGGTACCTTTTTGACTGAATGATGTTGACATCCTTTTGCATAACCTCTCTAAATTTCACCGAAATCGGAGTTCGGCAAGTGTCTGAACCGGTTGCTTGAACAGTTCGGCCGGTCTTGGGATTCCGGCAGCCGGTTCGGTGCCTTCCCGGTTGGTTCTTAGACTGAGGCCCCTACGAATTTGGAATCGTGAGAACAATATCTTCAAGTTATCTGTTGGTGACGAAAACCAATTAGGAATATATTCCGTCGATATTGGCGTTTGAACCTTGAGGAATATTTTAGAGTTTCTTTGTGTGCAGGTGCATAGGGGGTGCGCAGCAGTGCCCAGGGGTGCACATGAGGTGCGTAGGGGTGCCCAGAAGATGCGTAGCAGTGGTGAGCGGTAGTGCACTGTGGTGCGCGCAGCAGTGAGCGCGGCAGTGCACATGCTTGCACGTGACATAATTTTTTTTTCTTTTTTTTTCGACGGCCTACTTACTTGTTTTAAGGTTAGTGCTAAGTGTCTGATAACGTGCTGTATAATAGTATTGAGAGAATGAATTCTTGTTTCCTTATTTATAAAATGAAGCCTCTTATATAGGGAAATACATGAGCCTCTTGAGCTATTACAAGGGTCAATGAGCCTATTACATGAATATGTGTAAAACCATATTATAACATGGATTATTACATAAAGCTCGTATACAAAATATAGACCAAGACATATATATATATATCCTACAACATTCAACTAATTTTTTCAATGAATTCATAACTCTATCTTTTATTTCGCAAATGATGTATGATAAATCCGGATCTAGAAGAGAAATTCTAGCTTGCTGCAATATACAATGCACATAAAACGTACTAGCTTGCTGCAATACAATAAAAGACTGACCGTTGACGTTGCCTCAATTATTCTATTAAAAAGATAATTTAAATTCTTGACCTGTTCAGTGGCATCTCCGTAATAATCTCCAACACAAAACCCGAAACCGTAACACATCTTTTTTGGAGTTTTAGACTTAACTTTCACCTTTCGCTTTTAGTGTCCGTTGTAACCGCACTCTCTCTCTTCCTTCGTAAAATGTCCCTCTTCTCTTCCTAACTCGACTTTAACTTCAAGCCATTCCCTCCTCTTCTTCTTCACACCAAACACTTCTCTCTTTCTCTCTCTCTCCCACTTTTCACACCTCAATCCCTCCACCTCGCCGGAAACAATGTCGGCGGCCGACGACGAGATTCCGTCCCCGGCCACTTCCCTCTCCGCCAGGCTCACCTCCAAGACGGAGCTCCTCAACCTCAAGCTCTACGTCGTCATCGCCATCCTCCTCGCCGCCGTCCTCGCCGCTTTCCTCCTCGTCTTCCTCTGCCTCCGCTCCCGCCGCCGCAAGACCCGCATGCGCGTCAAACACAGCTCCGGCTCCATCCCTCTTGTCTCCAAAGAGATCGCCGAGATCAAGAACCAGCACCCTCGTCCGGATCCTCCTCCTTCCGCCGCCGCCGAGGGCAAAACCGGAAACGAAAAGTCCAAGGAAGCTCAATCACCGAGTTTTGATGTGGAGAAGGGGAAGGAGAGTGACGTGTACGGGTGGGGCCGGTGGTATAGCCTGAAAGAGCTGGAGGACGCGACGCGTGGATTCTCGGCAGAGAATGTGATTGGAGAAGGCGGATACGGCGTCGTTTACCGGGGAGCCTTGCAGGACGGCTCTGTTGTCGCCGTCAAGAACCTTCTTAATAACAAGTACGTCCGTTTTTCTTTCTACTTTACTTTGGAAATATTAATTTCCATTTTTTTGTACACTACGAAACTTCAAATTTGTTTTCTCAGATCCAAGCAGGGATCAATAATGCTCTTTCTTGTTGGTCTGACATGCATGCTTGGACTAGTTTTATATTTCCATTAGTTTATCCAGTCGCACATGAGATCTAGCTTGGTAGGGGAAGGATTTAGAAACAAACAGTTAAAACCTAGCTATTCCTTGGATGATGGATCTGTGTCAACTAATGCGTTTTGTCTTCTCTTCCTAGAAGCTCTTAGTCTGGTAGATCCCCTTAATTACCACGTGTGATTCACCAAAATGATGAAAATTTTATACTGGGCAAATATCAGATAATATGAGGTTATAAATTACCACAATGATTGAATGGCATATGCTTTGTTTAAATAGAAACAAAAAGTTACTGCCTTTGTTCCATGGAAGTAGGAAAAGAACATGATTAGTTTAAGCTTTAACCACTTTATTCTTCATTCTTTCTCTTTTTTACTAGTTATAATTTAATAAAATCTTGACCTTTTGCTTTCCATACTTGTTACCACTTTTGATTGGTCAAAATGTTTGTGAGACCTTATCTTATCATCAAAAGATTCCAATTTTGCATGTACAATTGAATGGCGTTAAGTTTCCAATGGTATTGCAGTATTCAGAACATTTGCTAACTCAATTGATATGAACATGTTAGCTTAACCATATATAATATTTCTAAAGATATATGTTTCTGTTACCTAAAACTTCCTTGCTTGTAAAATTATATATATAGGGGTCAAGCTCAGACAGAGTTTAAAGTGGAAGTGGAAGCCATAGGAAAAGTAAAGCATAAGAACTTGGTTGGTCTAATTGGTTATTGTGCCGAAGGTGCCCAAAGGTAACATCAATATTTTCCCCTAAACGAGGCCAAAATCGCTCGTTTTCTAACATATCCATTTTTACTTGTTTTGACTTCAAGGATGCTTGTATATGAATATATTGACAATGGGAATTTGGAGCAGTGGTTGCACGGTGAAGTTGGGCCTGTCAGCCCTCTGACTTGGGATATCAGAATGAAGATAGCCATTGGAACGGCGAAAGGGTATGACAATTGTCTCTTCTCCCTGTCCACTTTAGTAGTTCTGATGTTCTAAAGAACAACTAGCTATAAGTTACATCAAAATGCTTTTCATTTTCCCTATAATCCACAATATCTGAGGCTAGCTAGCTGTCCACAATATCTGTCATCTATTGATTCTGCATTTAATTTCCATCTTTCAGCATTAGATCAACTTATTGTAACTTTCCTCTTACAGGCTGGCCTATTTGCATGAAGGGTTAGAACCCAAAGTGGTGCACCGTGACGTAAAATCCAGCAACATTCTTCTGGATAGAAAGTGGAACCCAAGAGTGTCAGATTTTGGTTTGGCCAAGCTCTTGGGACCTGAGTCAAGCTATGTGACCACACGTGTAATGGGGACATTCGGGTTAGTTCTTGCCCAAATCCTAAAATTTTGTTTCATTGATGTGAAATCCAATTGGTGTCTCTACTCTCTACTATGCATTAATGATTCTTTTTTGTAATTGCTGTAGATATGTTTCTCCAGAGTATGCAAGTACTGGTATGCTTAATGAGGGGAGTGATGTATATAGTTTTGGTGTTCTACTTATGGAGATAATTACAGGGAGAAGCCCGATTGACTATTCCAGACCAGCTGGAGAGGTAAAATCAACTTTCCATTTTCTGCTTGCTAAAAGGGCTGCTTCCATGTCTAACTGTTCTGATTGATGCATCAGATGAACCTGGTTGATTGGTTTAAAGGAATGATCTCACGTCGCCGTGGGGAGGAGATTTTAGATCCATTGATAGATGTTCAGCCCCCTCCAAGAGCTTTGAAGAGGGCAATGTTGGTTTGTCTACGCTGTATAGATTCAGATGTCCATAAGCGGCCAAAAATGGGGCAAATTGTTCATATGCTCGAGGCAGAAGACTTTCCTTATCGTTCGGTGAGTCCTTTATTTATCATGTACATATCCATCCCACATAAAAGTACCACACATGCACACACTTTGACATATAAGTCGAGAAACACAAATGCTGTTATACAAACTTCGTAAGAAGAAATTTCAGTGCACACAACATTGCACCATAGTAGGAAATTTAAAGGAAATTTAAAGATCTCTAGTACATATATAACAATTTGGTTGCAAATGTGACACAGCAACCTTACTTATAAGCAACTGTTAGTGCTTTAGAGGCAATGCATTGGAGTGTTACCCTCACTCTGCAAATGGCGAGTCTAGATTAACGCAGAGGTGCCACTTGGTCCAGATGGTCGAATTATTTAAAACTGATAAATTACTCTATCTGCATAGTACATATTAATGCACAGTAGATTACCAGATCACTTGTCATCATTTTTTTAGCAAGATTTCTTAGACAGCAAGATAGTAGTTCTGTTTTACCATCTTCTTCACTATCAGCTTCTTCCTGAGCATTTAATGACCTGCAGGATACCAGATCAGCTCGATAGATAAGAAGATCTTCCCCTTCCCATGCAGTTGAAGCCAATAATGTCCAATATCTGTACAACTATTGCTGGGTAGTGAAGCAAGAGTCTGAGGTGGAGATCATTCTTCTTTTTTTGCTGATAAGTGTAGTTCCTGAGGTCGTTCACTATATATCATAATTCATGACCCTCCATTATTAGTGTATATAAAACTTACAAGCTGGGAATGTGCATATATTATTTTGTACCTGTTGCGATATTTTTGGTGTACTGCATCATACCTAGAGATGAGATTGTAAATACGACCTTATGAGACGATGAACTATGTTAAGGACAATTTCTTTATCAGTTTCGAACGAGATTACTAGATGATTTTAATACATACGGTTTTCCTGGTTTACAATGCCAGGTCGCTTGTAATAACAACCTGTTCCATTGCACACTAGTTCAGCTTGAAGTTCCTAGTTACATATAACATCCAATACATGTAATTTCCTTATTAGCTTGTTTCACATGGTTGGGAGATGTTTGCTACTTCAGAAAGATTGTAAATACCTAGAGATGAGATTGTAAATACGACCTTATGAGACGATGAACTATGTTAAGGACAATTTCTTTATCAGTTTCGAACGAGATTACTAGATGATTTTAATACATACGGTTTTCCTGGTTTACAATGCCAGGTCGCTTGTAATAACAACCTGTTCCATTGCACACTAGTTCAGCTTGAAGTTCCTAGTTACATATAACATCCAATACATGTAATTTCCTTATTAGCTTGTTTCACATGGTTGGGAGATGTTTGCTACTTCAGAAAACATGAGAGGCTTTAATGGAATTGGCGAGGAATGAACTAATGAAGGGATCTCCAACATCTCTTCTCCTCTGCTCATTGATGGTCCGCCAGATGAAAGGGTCTGAATGCTCCTAACACTTACCAATACCATCTTTCTTGCTATTTTGCTCTCTTCCTCTTTCTTGGTATTTTTTTTCGACTGATCCGAAAAATTCGGGTGACCGAAATAACCGGGTCGGGCCGGTTCGGTTTCGGTTTTTAATTATCTATTTAATCAACTTTTTTTATTAAACTCAAGTTTGTATTACCAACATATCTGAAGATCTTAATAAAAAAAGGAGAAACAGATATAAATATTAGCGTCTTATTATCAGTTTGCTTGTGAGGTCTTAAATTTCAGAATTAAAGACTATTGGAAAATAGAGATCAAAACAACTCTGGTACGAACAATAGATCATCTGCAAATATAAAAACTAATAAAGGCAATCAAAGAAAAATTGCTCCAAATTGTGATGTTGAGTGCTCTAAATTATGAATTAGAGAGAGATGTGGGTTGAGTTTTGGAGGAGAGGGTTATTGTGATGGGTTTTGAGGAAGATAGAGAGAGACGAGGCTAGAGAGAGATCGGAAAGTCAGAGAAGTGAGGAAGTAGTTAGGGTATTTAATATTTATATGAATGGATTAGGATTTCATAAGGTAAGGTTCACGATAACTGAATATTACCCAATGTAAAACTGACAACTCATCAAAAATATCGATATATTTATAATTCGGGTCGGTTAAATTCAAACTCGCATCCAAATCAGTTGAAACCGGGTCGGGTCGGTTTTAGGACATTTTTATCCATTTTATTCGAATCGGTTAACCGACCTGTTTTTACATTCAGTTTTTTCGGTTTTTTAGGTTTCTGCCCAACCCTAGTTTTGAGGACATTGCAACAAAACACCTCATGGGTGCCCTAAATTGCGAGAATAAGACCATAAGAAGCAAACAAGACATAGAGAGAATATTCAGCCACAACTTGAGATTGTCATTGGGAAGACCATGCCCACAAGAAGCAATAACATCGGCTAAGCAGCTCCAAAATGTGGGTAAAGGCAGTACCTTCAAAGCTGTTGGATAACTGAGCAATCTCTACAATAAAATGACCTAATATACAAGGGATGTCACACTTTTCTCAAACACAATTGATAATAAGGAATTCATCTCCTTCCACTTTAATATTTAAGTGAGTGAAGCGCAAAGCAGCGTGTGAACCATCCTTAAGGGCAACATATTTTTGTTGTAGGGCCAAAGACAATTGCAAGATTCCTAATTCTCGGATCAAAGAGACACCATTACACACATATAAAATTTAAAGAAAAATAAATTTTTTTGAAATATTCAAACCACGCGTGGGTCTGATAAATGGTATATGTGGCTCGTGAGTCAACAAAGTCAAAGAGACTCTGAAAATGACACGTGACAATGTGTGTGAATGGTCGGTCAACGACAAATTCGTCAAATCTCAACTAAAAGCAAAAATTAGATATCATCTGTCAATCAAACATCAATAAAATTTAATTGATTATCAGAATTGAAATTAGATTTAATCAAATGAATCATACCTTAATGGACATAATTAAATCAATTAATTAAAAGTGATTTGATTTAATTATAATGCTTGATCGATCAATCAAAATTAATTGATTTAGTTATTATTGGTAAGGAATGAAAGTCATTCGACGTCTTCATTACATGCCATATACGAGAAAAGCGTCGACAATATAAATACCTCATCTCATATCAAGTGGGGACGCTCGAAAAGAAAAAAAATCACCCCCGAGAACTCAAAACTTTCGAAAACACTTGTGATGAACTACCAAGCTCTCAAATAGTCAATTCCATATGAATCTTAAGCCTAAAAGCCGTCAAATTCTGAAGAGTCACCAAGCTGCCAAATAGCTGATATTTTCACCTGCTTTCAAGTCTAGAAGTTGTCAAACTCCTGAAGAATTCCAAATAGTTGATCTCTTCACCAACTTCAAGACGAATAACAAACCACCACCTGAAACCTCTAGCGGCCCAAACTCAATCAACATCAATCCTCGACAGCCCAAACTCGATTATCAACAAGCATTGTTGTGTTGTGAACTTCTTCTCGTGTTGACGATTATCCCCGCAAAGAACGTTCATCATGTGACACCTCTCGTGGCCTAAATCCGACCAAGACCAAGTCTCTACGGTCCTTGGTCAACTTTATTCTACAAATCGTCAACGTGAGAAAAAGTTCAAACCACAACCTTTTGATTCATGATCAAGTGCTCGTCACCCTTGGATCAAATCCATGTCGGAGATCGAATTAGAGGACATTCTTGTTAAAAGAACACCAGCATAGATTGTAACCCACAAATTTATTAATACAAAAAGTTTTTAGCAGCGCCGGTACCCAAACTCATGTGGCACAGTCAAACTGATACCCAAACTTACAAAACTACAAATTTCGTACCCAAACTTCATTTTCGCAACCAATGAAATGCTTGAGTCCATTTTCCGTCACGGCGCCATTTGTTTGAGCATGTGTCTCGTATGAGACCCACTAAAAATATTTTTTGTCAGTAGATAACCACATTAGCAGCCCCCAAAATTTTTAGAAATGATAAATGTGATACCCAAAATGAAAATCCAAGTTTCCAATATTTAAACTAGAAGGGAAAATTGATCCGCAAGATTTAATTTTGAAGATTTTGGATGGATATATGATCAAGAAAAGGCAAAAGGTTATTTTCATCGAGGGTTTAGGGTTTAGAGATTTTTCGTCAAGGGTTTTATGATTTAAATGACTTTCAGACTTTTTTTAGATTTCATTTCCTTCAAGGGTCTAGGGTTTATGGTTTAGATGACATTTAATAAAATTTTCTAAGATCTCATTTCCTTCCAAATTCTTCAAAATTATATCTTGCTGATCCATTTTCCTCCTAGTTTGAATATGGAAAACCTATGTTTTAATTCAAATTGATTATTTTAGAAGATTTGGAGACTACTAATGTAATTATCTAATATTTTTAGTGGGTCTTATACAAGACACGTTATCAAACAAATGATGTTGTGACGGAAAATGGTCGCATACATTTAGTTGGTAGCAAAAATAAAATTTGGGTACCACGTTGGCAGTTTTGTATGTTTGGGTATCATTTTGACCGTGACAGAAAATTTTAGGTACATGTGTCTTTATACTATTCGTTACAGAAATTTTCGTGTTTGCAACCATTATGATCCGTAATGACAAAGCAGATAACAATACCATGATTAGAGGTCAAAGAGCCATCAAAGCTGAGCTTCCTAACGTTGAAAGGATGTGTACTATAATTAGGCCTGCCATTCGGTCGGTTTGAATCGGTAATGGGTGTTACCAACTTCAAAACCAAAGCTTTCGTTAATGAAATAGGATTACCAAAAACCAACCAACTTTTTCGGTATGAGATAAATCTTATCAAATTCGGTATTTCGGTTTTCGGTATTACCAAACTTTACAACAAATATATTTTCTGAATATAACGAAACAATAGAGGAAGCAATTTTTTTGAAAATATAGTCATTGACACCATAACGTGCCTACTAATATAGTGTAACTTGTTTAGTAGGTTAATTATATACAAGTGTACATCGTTGTGAACCAACTGTATAGAGTATGTAAAATTTTTGAAAATATTATTAAATAGGATATGATCAATATGGTGAATAATAATTATGGTAGAAAAATCACATATTGCCTGTAACGTTTGGGTCTTGATCAAATCTGTCAACATTATGTATTCTTATGATTCCCCATGGAGAGGCATATCATTGGAATGTAAATTTCCCAATATTTTTACACCAAAGCATTACTTCTCATTCATACGAGATGCTATGAGCGGAAATATCGATCAAAATAAGATATAAAGTGCTAAATAATAACGTTTTCGTGTAATAAGTGATATCATATTAAGGTTGAGCGCATTGATCAAGTTCTAAACATTGTCGAAAATAGGTGAAATTTGTTCCATAGTCGTATTTAAGTATACTGACCAAATCGAATGGACAATTTTTGATTTTATAAATTTCAGTGTTAGAAACCATAACATGCCTACTAATGTGGTATAACTTGTTTAGTAGGTTATTTATAAGTGTAGATCTTTGTGAACCAATTGTATGGAGGAAGCAAAATTTTTGATACTCATACATGTGAAATAAGATATGATCAGTATAGTGAAATACGACTAAGGTAGAAAAAATTACATATTTTGGGTAACGTGTGTGCTCAGATCAAAGTGGTTAACCTTATTTGCAAATATAAGTGTTTAAATAACTAACATTTCAGTAAATTCGGTATTTATCAAAAACCAAATCAACTTTTTCAGTATTTCTCAGTTTCAGTTATTTCGATTTTGATTACCAAGTTTCAGTTTATTAAATCAAAAATATTCGGTCAATTTTCGATTGGTTTGGTATTTACCAAACCAAATGGCAGCCCTCTATAATTCTCTTGTTGCTCTGAAAAGCCATTTTTATAATAAGCATTTATAATTTTCGTAAAATATGAAAATGGACATTGTTAATATAAAGAAAAGGTTATTGGAGTGGTCATATTTCAACTCGTAGGAACAATACAGACAAAACCATAATGGAGTGGTCATATTTCAACTCGTAGGAACAACTCGATCAAACAAACAAAGAAAAGGGTACATCTTTGGTCACTACAAAAAAGAAAAAGAAAAAGAAAAAAGAAATTGAAAATATACAAATGAAGGGCGGTGACATGAGGCTAACCACCCTTTTAAGTCGCCAGAATAACGTCTCTCTTATCTCTCATTTCAATTTTGAATTCTAAAAGCTTGGCTCTCTCTCTAGTCAATTTTTGAAATTCAAAATTGATTGGGTTATCTAGAGCCGCTCCGGCGCGGCCAACCACCACCGCCGTCGTTCACCGCCACAAGGTAAATCCTCGAGCTTTCTCCCCTTGTTTTCTCTTTTCATTTGATTCTTGTCAGTAATCGTCTTTTTCAATTCAAGTGAATCGATCTATGATTCTCTTCGGTTTCACATGTTGGTTTTTGATTCTGTTTCTCCATGATTCAATTTTAGATTTACTCGCGGCGGCGGCAATGGCGGGTTTCGGATGATCAAAGGTCCCGATTAGTCCCTTCGATTTGAGGGTATGATGAAAAAGAAGAACCCTAGAGTAATATGAGGTTGACAAGCGTGAAATTTCAATTTCAAAATATTGGTGCTCCCTCTTTCATTTGGGGTTTTTGAGGAACCATTTTTGATTGGATTTCATGCTGGAATTCAGAGGGTTTTCTTCTTTTTCATCAGTCCCATAATTGTTGTTACTAAGTAACAATTGGGTCAAGGTTGCCATTCGATTATTATGATCCCATTGAAATAAGAGTATCTGAAAGTGTCTTAAAAGACTATTCAGAATTGGTTCTTGAAAGGTGGGAATCGGTCTCTAAGAGGTTGGAATTGGTCCCTTGTTGCCTAGCTCTGAGATTAAAACATTGTTGGGGGATGCCCAATTATTATGATCTCATAATAGTTGTGTACCCAATTATTATGATCCCATTGAAATAAGGGTATCTGAAAGTGTCTTAAAAGACTATTCAGAATTGGTTCTTGAAAGGTGGGAATCGGTCCCTAAGAGGTTGGAATTGGTCCCTTGTTGCCTAGCTCTGAGATTAAAACATTGTTGGGGGATGCTATTGAATTGTTGCCTTGTCGGTTTGTGTTATTAAGATTGCATTCACTCAAATTATGATGCCAAGTTTGAGTTTCCAACAAAAAGCCAGTTAGGCAATAGTGTTGGGTATCTCTTATGCGATTTGCCCTGTGAGTTTTTGCTTAATGCTTGTTGCCACTGTCTGATTTTGCACAACTTGAGGTTTCAGTAAGAAATTCATTGTTGCCTCATTTCATTGGACTCGGTGGCATTTACTGTTGGGGTTAGTGCTTCTTCTCACATTTTAGCCATTATGTTAGGGAAGAAGATGCATGGTTCTGCAATAAGTTGTGTGCCCAATTATATTTTTCAGTTACATTACAATATCTGTATTGTTTCTATTGGGTCATCGACTGATGTAAAGTGGGGAATTGTGGTCAGCATGCTTTGTCACATCTATATGGGTTATTTGGAGTTCCTTGAACAAGATTAAATATGATGGCTTTAGGTTGGATACTGCACATGCATGTTCTTTCAATTCAATCCATACTATTCCACTGAGGAGACTTTTTGATACAAAATCGGTGTTAACAATCAAATGTTTGTATATATCGGTTTTGTAATTGGTGACCCCTTATCTCCTTTCTCAATGTCCATTGTTGAATTGCTGGATGATCTTCTAAGTAACTTTGATGATTGGCAGACATATATTTAGTTTGTGATCTGTGATTACAAATGCAGAATATTTACTTGATGAGTCTGAGTGCACTCTAGTATGATGCAATTTTGGATCTGCTAATTTATTGAGGAAAGAGGGATTAATTAGATTGTATTGAGTACACATTTAATTTAGTTTTGTCAATCACGAGTTCTTTGAATTAATGTTTGCAGAACTCTGCATTTTGGATCAACCAAGTTAAACTTAGTCGGGTCTTGGGGTCTAAGTTCCCAACTCTGGTTCCAAAAATGAATAAATTAAGGTGGTAACAAATTAAGGTGGATTGGATGGGTGTCCACTGTGAGAAAATTGGTATCTTGTGGAACCAACTCTACTGTTGAATTAAAGTCAATCTTGCTTAACCGAGTTCCCATTTTAGTTCCAAGGTTGGCTGTAAGTGGACTTTAATGGTGTAACTGAACTGTGTTGGTGACAGTCAGGAAAATCGGTAGAAAATGCCACCTTGATGTTGAAGTAGTGAGCTTGAAGCAGTCCAACTCGGGGCATCACGAAAGTGATGTTGTTCAAAGAAGCAACGAGATGTGTTAAGATGTTTCTCCTCTTCAAAAGATACATTTTCCGGGCACTTTACAGTCTTTACTTTGTTTAGGCTTCTCAGCTTCTTGTTCTAACTCAGCACAAAAGCTGTGTCATTGAGTGCTGGAAGTTGGGAAAGGACTGGCAGAACAGAATTGGGGAATGCCTTTATATTGTAGGGTTGCAGTGGCAGTTTTGTTGTTTATGGAAAGAGGTGCATCCATGAATGACATTGTATCCAATGCCATGAAGTATTTACTGGGGACCTGGTTTGCCTGGACAAGAACATTCGTGGTCTGGTCTGGTGCTATTTGTATTGCCTGTGATGTAACTGGTTTGGTATATACTGCATCAATATCTACCACTGTCAAGTTGTGGCCAGCTATTGCAAAGAATATCTTGTCATTGAGTACAGCATTGACGATCCGTAGCAGGTACGTTTTTCCCTTTTCAACCTCCATTGCAAAGGTATCTGAGATGCCAAAAAAGAGAAATAAGACAATGAGGCAATTTTGTTGGGTATACTGCTGAGTTTTGTTGCCTTGTGTGTTTTATGCATGTTAGTACGATTGTTGCCTTGTAATATTTATCATGATACTATTGTTGCTTGGGATTCAATTTCAGATATTCACAGTGGTCGGTTTCAGATTGTGGGTTTTAGGTTCCATTGTTCGCTTTTAATTATCAATTTGTGGTACTTTGTCAGGTTGTCTATGCTTATTAAACAATACATTTACATGATATAATGAAAAATATAGTAATATGAACGAAACTTATCATGGTACGCTGTCGTTTCTTTGGGTTAAACATGTTGTCCAGACCCTTTTCATCAGTCCCACAATTCCTAATTGTTACATTACAATTTAGTCAAGGTTGCCGAAAGATCCCATCAAAATTACGATATATGAAAGTCTCAAAAGTACTAGTCGGAAATGGTCCCTAAAAGGTTGCTTTTGAGATTCAGAGCATTCTGCAAACTTGTTCGCAACCTTGAAATTTCACCACCAAGTGATTTTTTGCCAGATGAGGTTGCAACAACAAACTCATTGATGCAGGCAGTAGTGTTGATGGAGACTACTGAAACTGTATCTTTGTGGCTTTATCTTAATAAATTGTTGACACGAGTGATTATGCCCAGCTTTAGGTTCTAACAAAAAAACCATCAAGGCAATGTTTGGGGATACCAGTGAGATTTGTTTGCTTGTGATTTTATATTAATACAATTGTTGCCACACTCAGGTGATTTACCCAGCAATAGGTTTCAACTAGAAACTCATTGTTGCATTATAAGGAAAGATTTGACAGATATTTATGAGTGATTCGAGATTTGTAATTTCCTGAAGCAAAAGTCCTCTGAACATTGTCCTCCACTGATCAATCTCTTTACTCAGGTACCTCAGTTACGATCTAAACTCCCTTTTTAATTTCACACTATGTGGATGTGCCATGATACTTGCAATGAATTTATTTTCTAAGACCCGAGTAAGGAGATGAATTTGTTTCTGAGACATGAGTTCATTATGGTACCCGTTACCATTTGATCCCTTTGAAATAAGGGTATCTGAAAAATTCTTGAAAAGATTAGTCGGAATTTGTCCCTGAAAGGTTGCCTATGTCTGAGATTAAAGCATTGTTGGGGAATACTGCTAAAGTAGTTGCCGTGTCGGTTTATCTTATCAAGATTGTTGCCATGTTGCCTTGTCGGTTTATTGTTGTCACTCAAATTATGGTGCCAAGCTTGAGGTTGCAACAAACAATCCAGTGAGGCAATAGTGTTGTGGATTCCTCATGAGATTTGTTGCTTTGTGAAGATTTGCTAATAAGATTGTGGTTTTATAAGTAAACCATTGTCGCCTTATTCAATTGGACTCAGTAGCATTTACTGTTGGGCTTAGTGCTTCTTCCACATCTGAGCCATTAAGTCAGGAAAGATGATGCATGTTTCTGCAATAGGTTGTGTGACCAATCATATATTATTCCAGTTGCCTTATATTCTTTTAATTGTGTCTATTAGATCATTCTATGATGCAAAGAAGGGAATTGTGGTCATGATGGTTCTTTATGGTTATTTGGAGTTCAAGGAATTAAATATGATGGGTTTAGGTTGGATACTGCACATGCATGTTCTCTCATTTCAGGCCATATTATCTAGTCTCTTTGTTGGTTTAGTAATTGGTGATCCCTTATGTCCTTCCTCAGT
The DNA here is from genome assembly GCA_951800085.1 of Comarum palustre. Taxonomy (NCBI): domain Eukaryota; kingdom Viridiplantae; phylum Streptophyta; class Magnoliopsida; order Rosales; family Rosaceae; genus Comarum; species Comarum palustre. Next base: position 5,762,713 of record OX637579.1, on the reverse strand, counting down.
GCCCATTTTTAATTGCTGGATGATCTCCTAAGTTTTATGATTGGCAGATGTATATTTAGCTTGTGATCAGTGATCACAAATGCAGAATATTTACTTGACGAGTCTGAGATGCCAAAAGAGAGAAACAAGAGTGGAATTTGCTGGTCCAAATTGCAGTTGTGCTTCAAGAAAGATAGAGTGCTAGCCAATGCAGTGAATGGAAAATACCCCGTTGGTGTTAAAGTAATGAGCTTGAAGCAGTCCACTGAAAATGATGCTGCTCAAAGAAGCAGTGGAGATGTGCTCTGTTCAGGCAAGTAGTGCATTGGTTAAATCAATTGTGTAGAAAAGATGTCTATCCACTTCAAGAGATACACCGGTACTTTATTGATATTATGCAAGATATCATACCTTTTGAATCTATTTTTGCTCAATTCAATTTCAGATAGGTTGGAAAGGGAAAATGCTAGTGAAGGGGCTTATGTAAATTAGTATCAATGTTCAGTGGTCCCAGTTATTTACAAAACCAAGTGGTTAGAACCATATTGAAGCTGAAACATCGAAAGCCTGTGCCGCAGCCCGTGAATTTGGAATCTAAGTGTTCTGAACTGAACATAAAGAATAGGAACCTATGCCAGAATACCATATCCTGAAATTGCTATATGGTGGTTTCGATGTTGGGCATTAACTTCAATTTTAGTACTTGTAGACACATAAAATTCAACGAAAATGAAATCCAATCCAGTTGCACCAGTTATTCGTTATGTGCCACAGTCAAAGCGCAAGAAGGGAGAATCCCCATTTGTGGGAGCAAAGAAACAAGAAAGCCCTCGGAGATTGGGAGAAGATCACATAAAATTGTTGAAGGAGGTGTCGATACTACCGTTGACGAAATTGAATGACCAAACTCCTATCAAGCAACCATTAAAGGGGTTTGTCAAACCAGGCCAAGGTAAGATAGAACATGGGCCTCTACCTGAGGAAAGAACGAATGAAGGGTTCGACCCCAATGCTTACAAATTGTTAGCTAAGGCTGGGTTCGACTTCAGTTCATCGGGTGAAGGAGGTGACCAAGTTGTCGGCAAGAAAGCCCATGAACTTAATGAATCTCAAAAGAAATTAAGAGAGCGAGGAAGTATTGTTGATTTGGCTAGAGCAGGTCTTGGATTTGTCACAAGTAAGCCAATCAAGATCTCGGGTAGAAGAAAAGCTACTCAAGCAAGCACGCAATATATCAGCGTTGAGGAAGTAGAAAATGAAGTGCCAGAAGCTCAATCGGTGTCTCGTACTTCACCATTCGATCGCATATGTCCAAGTTCCCAAAGCATAGCCTCTGAATCAACAGACAGGGTTTCAGTATTTAAACGTTTTGATAGATCAACAAGTCGGAGCTCGGTTTTCAATCACCTTGATGCCTCACCTGGTCGAACTTTTGTGTTTGAAAGATTGTCGTCGTGCAATGAAGAAAGCAAGCAAGCGAAGCCAACCTCTCGAAAATCTACACTTGAAAGGATCCAAGCGTCTAAAGAACAACGAAGGGGCAAAAGAAAAGAAAATGATGGACAGGTTGAAAGAAAAGAAATACGAACTCTCGTTCCCTCACGAATGAAAAGGCGTTATGTGTTGGAGGTTAATTCGACTGACCAACTCAAGGTGAAGCAGCACACCATCATACACATTGGTCGAAACACAAGAGATGATGCTACTAGCAATGATGGAAGTGACATGATTGAGTCTGTCTATCATATCACGGTAGCAGAAGCCGATGCTTATGGAGACGAGTGTGAAAGCTCTGATGATGAAGTAAAAGAAGCTCCTCCAGAACTTAAGGATGGAGTGAAGTCAACAGTCGATGAACTCAAGGAGTTTAACCTGGGAACAAAAGAAGACCCAAAACCAATATTTTTGAACGCGTCATTAAGTTCCCAAGAAGAGAAGGAATATTATGACCTCTTGCTCGAGTACAAGGATGTCTTTGCTTGGTCGTATAAAGAAATGTCAGGTCTTGACCCAAAAGTAGCAGTTCATCGATTGGCTATTAAACCCGATGCTCGACCTATCAAGCAAGCGAAACGGCAGTTTCGGACAGAGTTGCAAACCCAAATTGAAGCGGAAGTGGACAAATTGATCGCCGCAGGATTTATTAGAGAGGTGCAATATCCTAAATGGATCGCAAACATTGTCCCAGTAGAGAAGAAGAATAAGCAAATTCGTATATGTGCAGACTTCCGTGGCTTGAATGCCGCATGCCCAAAAGATGACTTCCCTCTGCCTAACATCGAACTCATGGTAGATGCAACCACGGGGCACAAAGCTCTATCCTTTATGGATGGGATGTACTGCTATAACCAAATAAGGATGGCATTAGAAGACGAAGAGTTAACCGCATTTCGCACACCTAAAGGCATTTTCTGTTATAAAGTCATGGCATTTGGACTAAAGAATGCTGGTGCAACATACCAACGTGCTATGCAAAGGATCTTCAGAGACATGTTTCACATATATGTTGAATGTTATGTTGACGATCTGGTTGTCAAATCAAAGAGAAGGTGTGATCACTTACAAGACTTATGAATAGTGTTCGATAGGCTACGCCAATACCAACTCAAAATGAATCGTTTAAAGTGCGCTTTTGGTGTGAGTTTCGGAAAGTTTCTCGGATTCATCGTGAAACATTGGGGGATTGAAGTTGACCGACCAAGGATTAAGGCCATTCAAGAAATGCCAGAGCCGAGCAACTTGCGCGAGCTGAAAAAACTACAAGGAAAGCTCGCCTTCATCAGGAGATTCATCTCAAACCTAGCAGGTCGATGTCAACCTTTTAGTCGATTGATGAAGAAGGATGTGCCTTTCGTATGGGATGAAGCATGCCATAATGCCTTCGAAGGTATAAAGAAGTACTTGACTAATCCTCCAGTGTTGGGTGCTCTCATACTTGGGAAACCCCTTATTCTCTACATAGCAGCTCAAGAGAGATCGATCGGAGCACTCCTAGCTCAAGAGAATGAGGGGAAGAAAGAAAGAGCTTTGTACTACTTGAGTCGCACTCTAACGGGAGCGGAGTTAAATTGACAGGACCCATCCCGAGATTTCCCAGTAAATCCCAAAATGACTCCTGCGGGACCCACCTATAAGGGTAGTTACAGAAATTTCGGCATAACGTCCCCTAAAAGTGAGTAACCCTTCACCTAGAATCAAAGTAAAAACAGGCAGTATACACTTCTAATTCCATCCCTCTTCCTACTTGAGCCATCCTGCTCTCATAACACACAACCACCTCCACAATTAACAACCACAATAACAAATCATCTTTCTACTTAATAATCTTCAACAAAATAAAAATCAGAAATTCCTGGAATAATACCGAATAAGTTCCGTAAATAGTCCATACTCTACCCCGGAACATAGTAATAATACACCCAGGTTATCAGAGCTCTAATACAAAGGAGGAAAAGAACACTTGTAGGTTTTCAGAAACCTACTAGTGAAAACTGTGTGGAGAGTTAACCACTATGCGCCTCCTAATTTGCTGGCCGAACTCTGCAGTCTGGGCATTTTAAGAAAAACAAAGGCCCAGGGGAGAAACATGGAAAATGTTAGAGTGAGTGGACGAAAAATAATCCATGAAACACTATAAATTCTTCACAATAAATAAAACCAATGCTTCATGCTCTCCCAAAGATTTATTGATTTAAATAACATTTATGCATGCCCACAATTACTAAATTTCCACAAATGCATGATAAGATAAACAAGTAAGGAATATGGGAAGAGAAATGTTCACAAACATAATAAGTCTGACCTCTCAGACCAGGGTCGGAGCTAAGAGCTCTAGGTAAAATGATAATGGACAACCCTCATAGTGCACTACATAGTTTGCCTGACCTCTCAGGCTAGGGTCGGAGCTAAGAGCTCTAGTAGCGCCCTCACGCTACTCTATATGAAAGAACTCTCTGGATCTGAGCGGCCGAATCCCGGGTTTGTCTTCACTGCAAACCGGGGCCAACTATCTAAGCGCCCGAGTGGGCAGAATAGCGAGAGCGTCCATTTCCAGCTAACGCCCAACAAATAGCAGGCCACACTTACGTCACGTTTTACTCTGTTCGAGACGAGCGTAAGCGGGATAAATGAATAAAATAAACAGGGCATAGCCCCTCCGGAGGTTAACGGTCATCGACACCGTAGGAGTGCTAGAATACTAGGTCCCGTCGCTCTCAGGCCAAGCACCGGAAATCAGGACGACGGTACTACTTTTCGATCCAAAACTCACACACACACACACCAAGTGCTATAAGAAGCATGTGGTCAAGCTTAAAACAATGCATCATTATTTAATACGTAAAAGTAAAAGAGCCGCCGACCCAAGAGGGTTTCGGCTCACCCAATAGGCGTGCTCCCCCTACCTGGTATGATGGTACAGCTGGCTGCGCTCCAATCCCGGGTCCTCCTGAAGTCTGTGTAGACGAGCTCCAGAGTCTGTGGGTGAGACAACAGTGATAGTCAGGTATAAGTAATTCGAGGTCTACTATTTACGACTAAGACTTGATAAACATTCTTTGTTTATCTTTCTGACACTAGGGTTTGACTTGTTTGACACTCCGATTCTCGAACCGGCGAGAAGTCGGAATTATTTCTTATTCAGTACTTACGTCGTTTTTGCCACGTTTACAAGCTAAAAGTCTTTAAAACGTTTAACCGTAGTGTTCGAAAACGTAAAATAGGTGTTCTATGGCATAAGTGAAAAGTCAACTTTGGAATAGTAAAAGTCAACGGTCAACGGTCAAAAGTCAACCGGTCAAAGTCAAAAAGTCAACCGGTCAAAGTCAAAAAGTCAAAGTCAAATAGTCAACCGGTCAAAGTCAACCGGTCAAAGTCAACAGTAAAAAGTAAACAGTAAAAGTAAAACTGTAACAGTAAAACAGTAAAAGTAAACAGTCAAACAGTAATTGTAAATAGTAAAAACTGTAACTGTAATAAACTCAAACAGTCAGGGGCAAAATGGTAACTCTGCCCCTGGGTTAAAGTAAAAGTAAAACTGACACGGTAAAAACCAGGGTTTTTACCGTGCAAGTTCCCGATCCACTGTGCCGCCGGATTTGGCTGGTTTTCCGGCCAAATCGAGCCTCCTGTCTCCTCCTAACACCTTCTACACATCCTAGGCTATCCAACAACACATCAAACATCAAGAAAGATCGAGTTTTATACCTCCCTCTGCCTCCACTGTGTTTTCCGGCAAAACACCTCCGGCGGAGCTCCGCTGGTCCTCTCCTCCTTCCTCCTAGCTCCTGGGCAGCTCCTGGTGGCGCCTGGGAGTTGCTTAGCTCGTCAAATCGTCCGGTAAGCCTCGATCCAGTCTGCACAGTGTATCAGGAGCTTCTCTCCTCGGCTGGGCGGCGCTGGCGTCGCTGGTGGCCTGGCTGGGGTTGCCGGGGCTGTGCGAAGCCAATGAGGGCGGCGGTGAGGCTTGACGCGCGCCGGGAGGAGGTGCCTGGTGGTTGCTGGGTCGAAGAGGGAAGGAGAGAGAGAAGACTTCTGTTTCGAGCGAAACGAAATAAGAAAGAGAAAGAAAAGGGAAAGAACCGAAGCGGAAAGTGAGGGAGAAAGGGAGAAAAAGGAAAGATAAAGGAGTGGTGAGGAAAAGAGGGAAAGAGATAGGGTATTTAAAGAAAAACGAGTGGCCACGATTCGTCGATCGAATCAACGGCCACGATTTAACCCCAATTCCCAAAATTATTTCAAAACCAAAACCATTTTCGAAAATTCATTTCAAATAACCAAACATCAAATTTAAACGTAAAAGTCGTACGAAAAATTACGTGAAGTGCCGGAAAATATTCCGTAAATACTTTCACGCATGTGGCGACGCTTGTCTTAACGTAAAAACGTTAGACGAAATGACGACGTACTGAAAAGTAATCGGAATTAAACCCTAAATGTGTCGGAAAATTAAATTAAAATTTCGGGGTCTCACACTCTACCCCCCTTAAATTGAATTTCGTCCTCGAAATTTACCTGACATCAGAAGAGGTGTGGGTGAGCCTGCTGCATGACTGACTCAAGCTCCCATGTAGCCTCTTCCTCACTATGGTGATCCCACTGAACTTTCACCACTGGAACCTCACGGTTCCTGAGCTTCCTTACATCACGATCCAAGATGCGGTACGGTCTCTCCTCGTACGAAGCATCGCTGCGCAGCTGTACATCAGTCCAAATAACATTCTGTGGGGCACCCGGTGGGCTCTTCCGTAACTGTGAGACGTGGAACACGTCATGTATATGCTGCAGTCGTGGTGGCAGGTGAATCCGGTATGGAACTGATCCAACTCTCTGGGCTATCTGGAAGGGCCCTACAAACCTTGGGGCCAACTTCCCCTTAACCCCAAATCGTCTAACTCCCTTGCGGGGACTGACTTTCAAGTACACAAAGTCTCCCACTGCAAACTCAAGGGGTGTCCGACGTGTATCTGCATACGACTTGCTCCTGCTCTGGGCTGCTCTATGCCTCTCCTGGACAATCTGGAGTTTCTCTGAAGTCTCCTGTATCACATCTGGACCAAGTAGAACTCTGTCCTCTCTGTCCAACCAACATGTAGGTGATCTACATGGTCGTCCATACAGTGCCTCGAATGGAGCCATACCAATGCTGCGGTGGTAGCTATTGTTGTAGGCAAACTCTGCAAGTGACAGGCACGAGTGCCACTTTTCACCAAAATCAACTATGCAGGATCGGAGCATGTCCTCCAAGGTACGGATCGTACGCTCGGACTGTCCATCTGTCTGAGGATGATACGCTGAACTCAAATGTAGCTCGGTACCCAACTCTTTCTGCAATGACCTCCAGAGCTTGGAAGTAAAACGTGGGTCACGGTCTGAGATGATGCTCTTCGGTATCCCATGAAGTCTGATCACCTCACTAATGTACAGATCTGCAAAGTACTGTGTACGTGAGCCCATCTTGACAGGTAGAAAGTGTGCAGATTTCGTCAACCTGTCAACTATCACCCAAATCCCATCATGACCCTCCCGTGAACGGGGTAGGCCGGTGACGAAATCCATGGTGATATGGTCCCACTTCCACTGTGGAACTGCCAAAGGCTCAAGAAGTCCTGCTGGATGTCTGTTCTCTGCCTTTACTTGCCTGCACACGTCACATCTAGATACATACTCCCCGATACTCTGCTTCATGCCCTTCCACCAAAACTGGCGCTTCATATCCTGATACATCTTTGTGGCTCCTGGATGCATGGTGAAACTAGTCCGGTGTGACTCCTCCAACACTAGTTTCCGGATGTAATCATCACTAGGGACAAAGGCACGTCCCTTGTACCTGATAAGTCCATCATCACTGACACTCCACTTGTTGTCAGCTTCACCTGAGTAGACCTGAGCTCGAACCAAGTGGCTCTCTAGATCATTCCACTGATACTCCCCCACCTGCTGTAGGATGTGGGGCTTGAGTGACACACTGGCCAAGAATCCGTGAGAATCCCCAAACCGTACGTCCAAATCATAATCCTCCAATGTCTCCAGAGCCTCCATGCGTGAGAGAAAAATACTCGCAAGCTCATACCTTGGCTTCCTGCTCAAGGCATCGGCAACAACATTTGCTTTCCCTGGATGGTATCGTAGGGTGAACTCATAATCCGTAAGATACTCCATCCATCTCCGCTGCCGTAGATTAAGATCACGCTGGGTGAAGATGTACTGTAGGCTCTTATGATCCGTGTAGATCTCAAAGGTGGCTCCGTAGAGATAACACCTCCAGATCTTCAGAGCATGTACAACAGCTGCCAACTCCAAATCATGTGTAGGATAGTTCTTCTCATGTGGCTTCAACTGTCTAGAGCCATAACAAACTACCCCACCATTTTGCATCAGCACACAACCCAAACCAGTCCCTGAAGCGTCCGTATACACTTGGTACGGATCTACACCATTGGGGAGAACGAGGACTGGGGCTGTGGTCAACCGGTTCTTCAACTCTGCAAAAGCCTCTTCACATGCGTCACTCCACTCAAACTTGACTCCTTTCTTTGTCAAGTTGGTTAGTGGCGTGGCAATCTTTGAGAAGTCCTGCACAAACCGATGGTAATATCCAGCTAGACCAAGGAAACTCCTCACTTCTGTAACATTCCGAGGATGTTCCCAATCTAAAACTGCCTCGATCTTTGAAGGATCCACTGACAAGCCTGCACTTGAGACTACATGTCCAAGAAACTGCACCTCTGAAAGCCAAAACTCACACTTTGACTTCTTGGCGAAAAGCTGGTGATTCCACAAAGTCTGTAGAATGGTGCGAAGATGATACTCATGCTCTGCTTGGGTCTTGGAGTAGACCAGGATGTCGTCGATGAACACGATCACAAACTGATCCAGATAAGGTCGGAAGACTCTGTTCATGAGATCCATGAAAGCTACGGGAGCATTCGTCAACCCGAATGACATGACGAGGAACTCGAAGTGCCCGTAGCGTGTACGGAAAGCTGTCTTCTCTATGTCACTATCCCGTACCCGAAGCTGATGATAACCTGACCTCAGATCAATCTTAGAAAAGAACTGAGCTCCTGTAAGCTGATCAAACAAATCATCAATCCTCGGAAGTGGGTACTTGTTCTTCACAGTGACACTGTTCAACTTTCGATAATCTATACAGAGTCGAAGGGTCCCATCATGTTTTCTGGCAAACAACACCGGTGCTCCCCACGGTGATGAGCTATACCTGATAAAACCCTTGCTCATGAGATCTTCCAACTGAAGCTTCAACTCTTGCAACTCAGCTGGTGCCATACGGTAAGGTGGAATCGAAATCGGTGTGGCTCCTGGAACCAACTCGATCTGAAACTCTACCTCCCGATGTGGCGGTAATCCTGGTAAATCTTCAGGAAATACTCCGGGATACTCATCAACAACCGGAATATATCTGTCCTCACTAGCTCCATCTGTCTCCTTTGACGATCTCACAATGCTGTAGCAAGTCAAAGTCCTCCTCCCACGAAAACATGGTCGCAAGAGTGGACTCGGCTGTGTGAGTCGCTCATCCATTTTGATCACCATCACTTTGTCCTTGCCTGGAGTCCTCACTGTGACTGTCCTCTTCTCACAGTCTATGAGAGCTCGGTACTTCTCCAACCAATCCATCCCAAGTATCAAATCATACCCATCAATGTCTAACGGGTAAAGATCTGCTAGTAACTTCCCTTCGTTGACCAGCAGCTGACACTTGCGAAAGATCCTGTCTGTAGCTGCCCCCATTCCAAGGGCAGAACTGAAACAATACGTACTACCCGTGGACTCAGACTCTAATCCCAAGGAATCCGCAAACCACGTGGCAATAAAAGAATGAGAAGCTCCTGTGTCAAACAATACTCTAGCCTCTGAATTAGAAACAATGATCGTACCATCTAAAGCTGTCGAGGCATCCAAAGCTAGCTGACCTCCTGCAAAAGCATAGACCTGTCCACGTCCCCTAGCACTGCGTCCACTCCGGCCTCTAGTACGTGAACTCTGACTAGCCTGACTGCCCTGACTCGGGGCAGGCTGCTGCTGAGGTGCCTGAGGGTAAGACGGCTGTGCATAGCCCTGCTGATACTGCTGCTGCTGTGGGACCTGGGAGTAAGACTGCTGCTGCGATCCCTGCTGATACTGCTGCTGACCCTGAGGCTGGATACGGCTGGAAGAACCTGAAGCTGAAGCCGTACCCAAGTCTCTGTTGGGACAACGCCAACGGGTGTGTCCCACCTGACCGCACTCATAGCAAGTATATGGCCCTGACCGGCCTCCTGAGGACCCACTGCCACTACTGCCAGCACTGACGTTTCCGCCAAAAGGTCTCCTGTTGTTTCTCTTGGTCATCTTCCTGTCTCTGCTCCGAGAGTGGGACCTACTGCCATACTCATCTCTGCCCTGAGGAAAAGTCGCCTGATCAGCCTCAATCTTGTAAGCTGCGCTCACAATCTCCCGGTAGGTGCGAGTGGTGTTAGAGAGCAACTCGCGGCGAACAGAGTCCCGAAGACCAAACTCAAACCTCTGGGACTTCACCTTCTCGGTGAGGCCTGGGACATACTTCTGCAGAGAAGTAAACCGCACCACATACTCGTGGACTGTCATGCTCCCCTGTGTAAGGCCGAAGAACTCGCCTATCTTCTGGTCCCTCAAGACCGAGGGAAAGTACTGCTCGTAGAACAACTCCTCAAACTGATCCCAAGTCATCTGATCGGGATCATGGCGGTCTGCAACGGTGTCCCACCAACTGTCAGCCTCTCCTGTGAGGCAGTGAACCGCAAAAGCTACTCGGTACTCAATAGGGGTGTTAACTGTCCCCTGCAGCTTCTTGATATGCTTGAGCCAGACCTCAGCATCAACGGCCTCTGTAAGACCGGTGAAGTTAGGTGGCCTAACTTTCAGGAAGGTCGCCAAGCAGTTGGACCTCCTCTCCAACTCCAAGTCCTGCGGAGTAGGAGGTGGTACGTTCCCCATGGCTCGGAACGCACGAGTGACCTCATCCACCTCACGGCGTGGCGGCATCGTGACTGACTGAAAAGAAACAAGGATAAGTCATCGAAACAATGTCCAGTGAATAAAGATAATGAGAATGGCAACTACTGGAACATGAATGAACTTTTGACTTCCGTATGAAGGAATACATCATGAGATCATGCAATGACATCAGCATCGCACACAAATAACTCGAAGCATACGACTCGAAGAAAACGAACTGGTCGTACACCAATGACATGGAAGGTACCAAAACGATGCTCTGATACCAAGTAATTACTGTCGCATCCCGGGGACTATTCTCGGTCCCGGAACACGACGGTAACCGCCGTAATCCCGATCTAGCAAGTAATCAATACGTCTTTCGACGTATTGATGACCCACCGGACCGAAACCACAAGGCTATAAGTGAAATAAACAATACATGAATGATAATATGAATGTCAAATACTGAATGACAAATGATCAGAGTAGCATACAAATGTTTTACAAGCGGAAGATAATAGAAAATACCCGAGACAGAAATAGTACATGAAAAAGTCTCGAAACACTGGGCCCGAATAAAGTCTCAGAGTATCCAACAGATTACATGATATGAAAATACGGAAATCAAGAAACATGAAAACCACACCAGAAAGGGAGTCCTCGAAAAGTGAAGTGCACGATAACCGACGCTCCGCGATCTAGTCCAGCTCCTCTAGTGACGGGTGTTGTAGACCTGAAAAGATGTAGAGGTGAGCAACTCGTCCTCGCTAACCCAATTGGGGCCAAAGCCATCCAAGTCGGGGTTTAAAACCCCTGAGAAAACATTGCTTATATATGTATATGTACTCGTAAGTACGAAAGAGCATGCGGAAAAGTAAATGCACGGCACGCACACAAAGCTCGGTAAAACATGTGACCACATATGAAAGAACTCTCTGGATCTGAGCGGCCGAATCCCGGGTTTGTCTTCACTGCAAACCGGGGCCAACTATCTAAGCGCCCGAGTACGCAGAATAGCGAGAGCGTCCATTTCCAGCTAACGCCCAACAAATAGCAGGCCACACTTACGTCACGTTTTACTCTGTTCGAGACGAGCGTAAGCGGGATAAATGAATAAAATAAACAGGGCATAGCCCCTCCGGAGGTTAACGGTCATCGACACCGTAGGAGTGCTAGAATACTAGGTCCCGTCGCTCTCAGGCCAAGCACCGGAAATCAGGACGACGGTACTACTTTTCGATCCAAAACTCACACACACACACCAAGTGCTATAAGAAGCATGTGGTCAAGCTTAAAACAATGCATCATTATTTAATACGTAAAAGTAAAAGAGCCGCCGACCCAAGAGGGTTTCGGCTCACCCAATGGGCGTGCTCCCCCTACCTGGTATGATGGTACAGCTAGCTGCGCTCCAATCCCGGGTCCTCCTGAAGTCTGTGTAGACGAGCTCCAGAGTCTGTGGGTGAGACAACAGTGATAGTCAGGTATAAGTAATTCGAGGTCTACTATTTACGACTAAGACTTGATAAACATTCTTTGTTTATCTTTCTGACACTAGGGTTTGACTTGTTTGACACTCCGATTCTCGAACCGGCGAGAAGTCGGAATTATTTCTTATTCAGTACTTACGTCGTTTTTGCCACGTTTACAAGCTAAAAGTCTTTAAAACGTTTAACCGTAGTGTTTGAAAACGTAAAATAGGTGTTCTACGGCATAAGTGAAAAGTCAACTTTGGAATAGTAAAAGTCAACGGTCAACGGTCAAAAAGTCAACGGTTAAAAGTCAACCGGTCAAAGTCAAACAGTCAACCGGTCAAAGTCAAATAGTCAACCGGTCAAAGTCAACAGTAAAAAGTAAACAGTAAAAGTAAAACTGTAACAGTAAAACAGTAAAAGTAAACTGTAAAACAGTAATTGTAAATAGTAAAAACTATAACTGTAATAAACTCAAACAGTCAGGGGCAAAATGGTAACTCTGCCCCTGGGTTAAAGTAAAAGTAAAACTGACACGGTAAAAATCAGGGTTTTTACCGTGCCGGTTCCCGATCCACTGTGCCGCCGGATTTGGCTGGTTTTCCGGCCAAATCGAGCCTCCTGTCTCCTCCTAACACCTTCTACACATCCTAGGCTATCCAACAACACATCAAACATCAAGAAAGATCGAGTTTTATACCTCCTTCTGCCTCCACTGTGTTTTCCGGCAAAACACCTCCGGCGGAGCTCCGCTGGTCCTCTCCTCCTTCCTCCTAGCTCCTGGGCAGCTCCTGGTGGCGCCTGGGAGTTGCTTAGCTCGTCAAATCGTCCGGTAAGCCTCGATCCAGTCTGCACAGAGTATCAGGAGCTTCTCTCCTCGGCTGGGCGGCGCTGGCGGCGGTGCTGGCGTCGCTGGTGGCCTGGCTGGGGTCGCCGGGGCTGTGCGAAGCCAATGAGGGCGGCGGTGAGGCTTGACGCGCGCCGGGAGGAGGTGCCTGGTGGTTGCTGGGTCGAAGAGGGAATGAGAGAGAGAGGACTTCTGTTTCGAGCGAAACGAAATAAGAAAAGGGAAAGAACCGAAGCGGAAAGTGAGGGAGAAATGGAGAAAAAGGAAAGATAAAGGAGTGGTGAGGAAAAGAGGGAAAGAGATAGGGTATTTAAAGAAAAACGAGTGGCCACGATTCGTCGATCGAATCAACGGCCACGATTTAACCCCAATTCCCAAAATTATTTCAAAACCAAAACCATTTTCGAAAATTCATTTCAAATAACCAAACATCAAATTTAAACGTAAAAGTCGTACGAAAAATTACGTGAAGTGCCGGAAAATATTCCGTAAATACGTTCAAGCATGTGGCGACGCGTGTCTTAACGTAAAAACGTTAGACGAAATGACGACGTACTGAAAAGTAATCGGAATTAAACCCTAAATGTGTCGGAAAATTAAATTAAAATTTCGGGGTCTCACATAAATCCTCACGTCCTGTTTAATGAAATAAATATGTTAATTATCCCAATTCGTAAAAGTCGGGTCTCCGGAGACATTAGCATAAACTCCGTATTATACTAGCTTAATTCTTGTATACTCTTAACAATCTTCGATCAATCCCGACCAACGATAACAAGGAATTCTCTTTCCGAACCGAATCAAAATTTTGAATAATAATCGGAACTTAATCGATATGGCCATTAATCCTCCTCCACAAGGTTTTATATACATAAATTTCTATATCCCTTTTTACTTCCAATTCTCCAAAATTATCACCTTCTACCTCCAATTAACTTAGAATTATTTTTTTACCTTTACCCCTATAACTCATTTACCATAACTGTTAAATGTAATTTCTCAATGAAAGGACAGAAATGCCCCTGTGAACAGTAAAATTCGGTCACCGGCCAATTGGCTTCCGACCGGCGATCTCCGGCCATCTTCTTGCTCCCAATCTCCCCTACAACTTTCCTTTACATTACAACAACCAAATCCAACCCTAACATCAACAAATCATGATGAACAGTAATTAAATCCTAATATCTGGAAACCTTGATCGATTCCCTCACCTAGATTGAAATCGTCCAATTCCCTGCAATGGAAGACACAGAGGACGACGGTGGACCTGCCCAGAACGACCGGCGACGGCACGGTGGCCTGAACCGGTTGGAACCCGAAAATACAGTAAATTTTCGGGGGGTTCTCTCTCTCCACGCAGCGGCGCTGCCCCGATCCGATGGCGTGCTGGGTTGCCGGACCTCCGCCGAGTCGAGGGAGATCGGTCACGCGCTCCACGGCGGCCGGTGGTGGTAGATCCCTTCGGCACAGTGAAGGTGCAGTGTCGCCTGGGAGAAGGGAAAGAGCGAATCCAGAAGAAAAAGAAAAGGACACGCAGAAGAAGAGAAGAAAAGGAAAACATAAATAAAAGAAGTAAGTTTCCAAACAAGGAAACTTTCTAGAAACACAGGGGACCCCTAAATTTTCCTCCGTTCCAAACCGGAATTTACCCCAATAAAATCCCCGATAATTTTTAAATTACCGTCAACAATCCCGACAGTTAATTTTATTGTTCAAACCTTAATATCGACACCGTAAATTCACGGATAACGGAAGGAAGGTAACTCGCAGTGAAATTATAAGATTCGGGGTGTGACAATTCTCCCCCCTTATAAAAATTTCGTCCTCGAAATTTACATACCTGTTACTCAAATAGGTAGGGATACTGATGTCGCATCTGAGCTTCGGGTTCCCAAGTAGCTTCCTCCACCTCATGACTCCTCCACAACACTTTAACAAGAGGAATGGTTTTGTTCCGAAGCACCTGCTCTTTTTGCTCAATAATTTGCACCGGTTCCTCTACATAAGTCCAGTCTTTATTCAGACTAACATGTGGCGCATGCAACACATGGGAAGTGATAAGTGCGTTTTACGCTATGTTTTTAATGTGTTTTTACCCTCATTTGTACCTTGTTTATTCCTTAGTAAGGTTGTTTTTACTTATATTGAGTCAAAAGGGTTTTTCTGTAGAGTAATGGTTAATATGTGTCTTTATACAGAAATTTGTGCTTAAGTGTTGTAAATTCGATTTGGAACAAACACTTGGTTATTTCTCTTATGATTCACCGTACCTTTACATTGTCATTTTTGATGGATTTTGTTTAATGTGTAGATGACATGTAAATGAGCATATGAGAACAAGAATCATGAAGATTGGACTCATGGAGGACAACAAGAGAGGCCATGGAAAAGAAGAAACTCCGAAACATAAGGTTTTGATCCGAGCAGAAATTTCCAGAAACCATAACTCAACTTCAAAGATTTCCTGAGGACGATCCAGGAGGAACCAGGGAACGTGCCATATATGGATGGAAAGCTGTGGATGTCTAGTTTCTAAATCTTTTGGAATCGCAGCAATCCGAGTTCTGAGGAAGAAGTTATGCCGGAAACAATGGCCGGAGGTCAGTCTCGCGAATGAAACTCTCCCGCGAATGAAAACTTACTCGCGAGCAGAAATCTCTCCCGCGAACAGAAATCTTACATCAACTTCGGAAAATCATATCTAAATATCCAGGAGGAATCTGAAGACGAGCCTTATATCATTGGAAAGCTACGGAAGTCTAGTTTTCAGATCTTCTTGAATCACAGCATTTGGAGTTCAGATGAAGGAGTTATGATCAAAACAATGGACGGAGGTCAAGCTGCAAAACTGGGCAGTTTCTGCCTAAGTTGTCACACGAGTTTGGGAGGATGTTTCTTCACCAAAATTCTTCCCAAGTATGTCAAAGGACTTAAGAGAAGCTTAATGAAGTCATGGGAAGCTGCATTGAAGAAGGAGATTTGAAGAATGCATCATGGCAGCCGAAACAACCAAGTATGGAGCTTTTCCGGTCAAACCGGGAAAGTCTGTCCTTGCCGAGTTTGTCCATGATTTCGGCTGCCTATGAACCCAAAAACTTGTGTATAAGGCCTACATGGATCCAATAACATGTAGAGGAGTCCAAGAAATCAGAAATCCAAGGTCCAAGTCGAAATCTTTGTCCAAAGATAAAAGGAGGAAACCAAGCTCAACAAGGAAGGTGTCTTCTTGAAGTTCCTGATTTCTCTAGGGTTTTCCCTTAAATTTTCTGTATAAATAGGACCTATGTACATCAAATTTCGTGTCTTTCAATTGCTCTAAGCCTTAGTATAGCCAAACTCTACTTAAAAACCCTCCCTACACAGAAATACCATAGCCTTGCCGCCGCCAACCCCTTGCTGCCGACTGCATCCTTGCTGCCGATTGCATAGCTTTGCCGCCACCAATCCATTCTTCAATCCTTGCCAACTCTTAGGGTAGGTTTAGGTATGAATACAATCAAGGTTTATGTGTGTATCTACTGTATGGATGATGGTTATTTATATATATGTTTGTATTGGTTTTTGGTTTTACGTTATAAACATGTTTACTTGTTCTTCTTTGTGATTTTCATGTGATTGTGTTTATAATTGTAACGATTTAGATTGCATGTTAGGATTTTGATTTAGTTTAAGTTGTTTATGTTTGTGTTTAGTAGATGTTGAATTGATTTATTGCTTACTTGATCACGTAATCGAACCTGAAGATAGTCTAGGCCTGGATGTTTCTAAGGGGGGAGTTTAATCTGCCGTAGTATTCTAGGTTGAGTTCACCGGGTCGGGTTCTCAATTTTAGTTGCTGCATAGGGTGGTAGGGTAAGTGATTTACATGCTAATAGGATGAGTGACGACATACCTAGGATCATGTCTCCAATGACTCATGAACGGTAAGTGTATTTTGTGTTAATGTGATGCGGGTCGTAAGCATTAAACAGGATGACACATAAACTTAGGATGATGCGTGTCGTAAGTTCTAAGTTACATGAGAAGTCTAAATAGTTGGAATTAATTTGCATCTATGATAACATAAACGTAATAACTTGATCTGTCATAAAACTTATATGTTCTCTAATCGGTGTTTGCTATATCTTGTGCTTGAGTATTGATTGACCAATGTATGTAAATATTTCTGTTTTATTTTCTTTATATTTCGAACCAACTCTCAACTCCCATATATATTTTGATGTAAATATGTTTATATTTGTGAATATTATCATGTGTGTTATACTTGTATAGTTGTGACAGAATTGTACTTGTATGTTTATATTATATTTGTGAATATTACTAACTTGTTTTGATGTAGATATAATCCTTCCCTAGTGTCCCCGGCTTGAACGATCCCTACTTACAGTTACTACAATGATAGGGTTTTTTAAATTGCACAGGTCAACTTTTGGCCAGGTCAATTTTTGGCGCCGTTGCCGGGGATGCTAAAAAGGATTTTTGTATATTGTTGTGAACTAACATTTTTCTCTTATATTTGTGTGAATATTAGTGTATGTACCTAATTTCTTTTGTGTGAAAGTTGTATATTTTGTGCCATATTTTTGACTAACAATTTCTCTCTTGTATATTCCTTTGTGTGAAAGTTGTATATTCCTTTAATTTTTGAGGTATATCGGACGAAGCATAACACTACCTTGGGCTGTATCAGTCCATTGCACAGTGGTCTTCCCTGCTCCACGTACCTTGAAAATTAAGGGTTAATAAAATCAACTAGAAACATTATAGGTTGTCGACATCTTGTGCTTGAAAGTCTTATGTGCCTATGTGATGCCGTGTGCCCTATGTGTTCTAGTTGCTTGCTTTGTTAATACCATGCCATGCCGTGTATCATATGTGTTTATATTGACATGTCGTGTGCCATGTTTAGCTAACATTCTTTTGTTTTGTAGGTTTTTATTGAAGTGTGTTATGTGTTCCATTCATGTTGCATTTATACTTATGATCGATCATTTTGCATATCATGTCGCATATTGCATTTTTTTTGTTTTGTTTGCATCATGCCGTGTTTGCACTACATCCATTTTGCATTCAATCGTACTTGTGTTTTATTGTTTTGCATATCGTGTGCATATTGCATTTTTGTTGTTTGTTTTTCATAGTTATCGAGCAAGGGGTCGGGTATGACAAGTATGGAGAACGAGATGAGGAGACTTTAAAAGATTTGGAGCCGTCCATACTTGAAGTTGTGAAGGAGCTTGATTCACAACCAATCTACAAAAGGTATACTCCCTTGTCAATTCTAATTTCCACTAATAAGTTGTAACCATCTGTGGAACAGACCCCTAAGTTAGAGCTAAAAGCTCTTCCCCCACATTTGAAGTACGTTTTTCTTGGAGAAGATGACACTTTACCAGATATTGTGTCTTCATCGTTGAATGAGCAACAAGAGCACAAATGTTGAAAAGCACAATGTGGGAGAGCCATGGCAACAAAGGATGGCGCCATCAAAGCAAGAAGAGTCTAGGCTGATAGACTATAAACATTAAGCGCTGCATGAGAGGCAACTCATTTCAACCGTAGCAGTAGAGGAATCATCAACGAGAGTTTGCATTTTTCTAATCCCTTCACTTTTATGGTTGATTTATTTATGTGTTTATTATGTGACTTAGACACATGCTTAGGAAATTATGACATGATTCTAGGGTTTACATTGAGGACAATGTAATTTTCTAAGTGTGGGTAGAGGTTACATAGTAACATATTTTTGTTTGGTGTGTTTTTCAAATTTTCCGAATTTTTTTAATTTTTGTCGAAATTTTTCAAATTTGTTTTTGTTTTGTTTTGTGTCTTAGGATATACCCTTAAAAGTCTATGATGAACTATATCTGTGAATGCATGATTGATAGTTTGACATTTATCTTAAGAAATTGCGAGTTTCATGGATATTGTGAATTAGTATGAATATTTGAGACTTGATTGATAATGAAGTATGCATGTTTGATTAAATTGTTCCAACATAACCTATGTGAGAGCTTTTTGATCCTAAAAACTTTCTTTCATGAGTGAATTATGTGCCGATTTTTGCTTAAATTTTTTCGAAATTTTCACTAAATTTTCACTATCTTTCGAAACCTCATCATTCTTTGTATATTCAATAACTATGTGCTATAGTTTTTTAATGGACTCTAGAATTTACTAGAATTTGCTTATGTGATTTTCGAAGCTTTATAATCATAACTTGTCTTGATTTTGAATATGATTGAATTTAATCTCATTAGGATCACCACCATTGCCAAATAAAACTTATGCCTATTTTGTGCCCGTCGTGGGACTCCTTAGTTAACCCCTTTGAGCCTACATTGAGCCTTTTATTTCATCACCTTTAAACAGAATTCCTTTGCTTAGAATAGCTAAACCTTGACCTTGTTATCAAGACTTGGCAAAGTACTTCTGATGGAGCTGTAATACGTGATGCTGTGAAGCAAGTGTGGGGTGGACAAGGTAATAAAGAGCAAGTGTGGGGTAAAACACCATATCGTTATAAATGTATGTGCCATGTATAAACAAAAAGAAAGAAATATGTCCGAAAAAAAATAATAATAAAAGAAAAGAAAAGAAAAAAATTCGGATAGAATTAAAGTTCAAGGCACAAATTCTTTTATGGTGTTTTGTAAAGTTTGTGAATTTGGAGTTAGTGATTATTTGAAGGTCTAAAAGTGTTTATATGACCTTTGTCCTGTTCACAATATGGGGAGAAGTCAAGATTGACGTATGGGTCCAACATGAAGAAATTCGACCCTTGAAGTGAAGACATGAGGAGGAGCGAAATTTGCTAAAGTCTTGGTGATTTCTTATAGCACCACTTATCTAAAAATCCCTACCTTATGAAACCAAGCCCCATTACAACCATATTATTGAGATGAAATTCATGATTCTTAAGATAGCTAACTTTGATTTGTGGAGATTTTCTCATAAGTTAAGCATATGGTTTTGGTTTATTACTGCACTTAGTTGTTACATGAGGTTTTTCCATGAATTTCTATTCACAAAGTGCTTTTATTTGATGAAATATGCAAGTTATTTGTTATCTTATCATCTTTTCCCTTGCATATACGATTGAGTGAATACCATGGATGAGTGAAAAAGAAGAGAGTATGCTATTGTGAGGTGAAACGGTTATCATACATGTTTGTGCTATATGATCTCATATCTTACTTGTTCATGCTATGATACATGTTTATGAAGCTTTTGCAATTATGCTTTTCATTCAAATGTTCAAACTTGAAAGTTGTGCATGCTAAAGAATCTGAGACAAATCATTTAAGGGTATTAGTTGTTTAAGTATTAGAAATTTTTGAGTCGTTTTGTTTTTGTTTTAGAGTCAGTTTGCTAAGGGACTAGCAAAGGGTAAGTGTGGGGTAGTTTGATAAGTGCGTTTTACGCTATGTTTTTAATGTGTTTTTACCCTCATTTGTACCTTGTTTATTCCTTAGTAAGGTTGTTTTTACTTATATTGAGTCAAAAGGGTTTTTCTGTAGAGTAATGGTTAATATGTGTCTTTATACAGAAATTTGTGCTTAAGTGTTGTAAATTCGATTTGGAACAAACACTTGGTTATTTCTCTTATGATTCACCGTACCTTTACATTGTCATTTTTGATGGATTTTGTTTAATGTGTAGATGACATGTAAATGAGCATATGAGAACAAGAATCATGAAGATTGGACTCATGGAGGACAACAAGAGAGGCCATGGAAAAGAAGAAACTCCGAAACATAAGGTTTTGATCCGAGCAGAAATTTCCAGAAACCATAACTCAACTTCAAAGATTTCCTGAGGACGATCCAGGAGGAACCAGGGAACGTGCCATATATGGATGGAAAGCTGTGGATGTCTAGTTTCTAAATCTTTTGGAATCGCAGCAATCCGAGTTCTGAGGAAGAAGTTATGCCGGAAACAATGGCCGGAGGTCAGTCTCGCGAATGAAACTCTCCCGCGAATGAAAACTTACTCGCGAGCAGAAATCTCTCCCGCGAACAGAAATCTTACATCAACTTCGGAAAATCATATCTAAATATCCAGGAGGAATCTGAAGACGAGCCTTATATCATTGGAAAGCTACGGAAGTCTAGTTTTCAGATCTTCTTGAATCACAGCATTTGGAGTTCAGATGAAGGAGTTATGATCAAAACAATGGACGGAGGTCAAGCTGCAAAACTGGGCAGTTTCTGCCTAAGTTGTCACACGAGTTTGGGAGGATGTTTCTTCACCAAAATTCTTCCCAAGTATGTCAAAGGACTTAAGAGAAGCTTAATGAAGTCATGGGAAGCTGCATTGAAGAAGGAGATTTGAAGAATGCATCATGGCAGCCGAAACAACCAAGTATGGAGCTTTTCCGGTCAAACCGGGAAAGTCTGTCCTTGCCGAGTTTGTCCATGATTTCGGCTGCCTATGAACCCAAAAACTTGTGTATAAGGCCTACATGGATCCAATAACATGTAGAGGAGTCCAAGAAATCAGAAATCCAAGGTCCAAGTCGAAATCTTTGTCCAAAGATAAAAGGAGGAAACCAAGCTCAACAAGGAAGGTGTCTTCTTGAAGTTCCTGATTTCTCTAGGGTTTTCCCTTAAATTTTCTGTATAAATAGGACCTATGTACATCAAATTTCGTGTCTTTCAATTGCTCTAAGCCTTAGTATAGCCAAACTCTACTTAAAAACCCTCCCTACACAGAAATACCATAGCCTTGCCGCCGCCAACCCCTTGCTGCCGACTGCATCCTTGCTGCCGATTGCATAGCTTTGCCGCCACCAATCCATTCTTCAATCCTTGCCAACTCTTAGGGTAGGTTTAGGTATGAATACAATCAAGGTTTATGTGTGTATCTACTGTATGGATGATGGTTATTTATATATATGTTTGTATTGGTTTTTGGTTTTACGTTATAAACATGTTTACTTGTTCTTCTTTGTGATTTTCATGTGATTGTGTTTATAATTGTAACGATTTAGATTGCATGTTAGGATTTTGATTTAGTTTAAGTTGTTTATGTTTGTGTTTAGTAGATGTTGAATTGATTTATTGCTTACTTGATCACGTAATCGAACCTGAAGATAGTCTAGGCCTGGATGTTTCTAAGGGGGGAGTTTAATCTGCCGTAGTATTCTAGGTTGAGTTCACCGGGTCGGGTTCTCAATTTTAGTTGCTGCATAGGGTGGTAGGGTAAGTGATTTACATGCTAATAGGATGAGTGACGACATACCTAGGATCATGTCTCCAATGACTCATGAACGGTAAGTGTATTTTGTGTTAATGTGATGCGGGTCGTAAGCATTAAACAGGATGACACATAAACTTAGGATGATGCGTGTCGTAAGTTCTAAGTTACATGAGAAGTCTAAATAGTTGGAATTAATTTGCATCTATGATAACATAAACGTAATAACTTGATCTGTCATAAAACTTATATGTTCTCTAATCGGTGTTTGCTATATCTTGTGCTTGAGTATTGATTGACCAATGTATGTAAATATTTCTGTTTTATTTTCTTTATATTTCGAACCAACTCTCAACTCCCATATATATTTTGATGTAAATATGTTTATATTTGTGAATATTATCATGTGTGTTATACTTGTATAGTTGTGACAGAATTGTACTTGTATGTTTATATTATATTTGTGAATATTACTAACTTGTTTTGATGTAGATATAATCCTTCCCTAGTGTCCCCGGCTTGAACGATCCCTACTTACAGTTACTACAATGATAGGGTTTTTTAAATTGCACAGGTCAACTTTTGGCCAGGTCAGGAAGGATCAGCAATGTACTTCCGAAGCATGGATACGTGAAAGACATTATGAATCTTGGACCACTCAAGAGGTAGATCCAATCGATAGGCAAGTGGGCCAATCCTTTCGAGGATCTCATAAGGACCAATGTATCTAGGGCTAAACTTGCCCTTCTTTCCAAAACGCACCACTCCTTTCCAAGGAGATAATTTCAAGAACACCCAATCACCAACTTGAAATTCCAAGTCCTTCCTGCGGTTATCCGCATAAGTCTTTTGCCTATCTTGAGCCACCTTGAGTCGATCTCTTACCACCTTGATTTTCTCATTAGTCTCAAAGATGATATCCGGGCCACAAAACTCTCTTTCTCCAACTTCATTCCAACATAGGGGAGTACGGCATTGCCTTCCATATAATGCCTCAAATGGTGACATGCCAATGCTAGAGTGGTAGCTATTATTATAAGCAAACTCCATTAACATCAAATTTTCATCCCAACTCCCCCGAAACTGTAGAACACATGACCTCAACATGTCTTCCAAGGTCTGAATGGTCCTCTTTGACTGCCCATCAGTCTGAGGATGAAAAGTAGTACTAAAATGAAGTTGTGTGCCCAATGCCGCCTACAAAGCTCCCCAAAATTTGAAAGCAAACCGTGGATCTCTATCTGACACAATGGATTCTGGAACCCCATGCAGTCTCACTATCTCATTCACATATATCACCGACAACCGATCAAGGGAAAACTTTTTATTAACCGGGAGAAAGTGAGCAGATTTCGTCAAACGATCCACAATCACCCAAACTCCATCATACCCATTACGGGTACGAGGCAGGCCGAAGACAAAATCCATGGTGATATGATCCCACTTCCACACCGGAATAGGCAATGGCTCCATCAAACCCGAGAATTTTTGTCTCTCAGCTTTCACTTGTTGACAAACCAAACACCTGCTAACAAAAGCTGCTATTTCCCTCTTCATATTCGGCCACCAGTAATAATTCTTCAAAGTTCTATACATCTTTGTACTACCAGGATGGGCGGCATATATTGAACTATGAGCTTCCTCCATGATCTCCCGTTTCAGCTCTTCATTCCTCTTCGGTACACACAACCTACCCTTAAATAAAAGGGTTCCATCTTTCCTAACCGCAAAGTCCTCTGTTGAGCCCTCATGAGCCCTCTCAACCAACTATACAATGGAGGGGTCATTATATTGCGCTTCCCGAACTCTATCAATTAATACTGGCCTCACACGAAAACTGGCCACCAAAACACCAATTTCATCCACTGTTAAATCAACACCTGTAGCTCTAAGCTCATAAAGAAGTGGAACCCGAATCATTTTCAAATATGCCAAGGATAAAGAGGGATTGCGACTAAGAGCATCAGCTACCACATTAGCTCTTCCTGGATGGTACTCAATCGAGCAATCATAATCTTTAATTAATTCCATCCATCTCCTTTGTCGCATATTTAAATCCCTTTGAGTGAACACATATTGCAAGCTCTTGTGATCAGTGAAAATTTGGCACTTGGCTCCATAAAGGTAATGCCTCCAAATTTTAAGAGCAAACACCACAGCAGCAAGCTCCAAATCATGGGTGGGATAATTTACCTCATGCGTTTTCAATTGTCTAGAAGCATAGGCGATCACTCTCCCATGCTGCATCAACACACCACCCAATCCGTGTTTAGAGGCATCACAATAGACTTCATATTCCCCACTATCATCTGGTAGTGCCAAAACTGGTGCACTAGTCAGACGCTCTTTGAGTTCCTGAAAACTCTGCTCGCACTTCTCAGACCATTCAAACTTAATTCCCTTCCTGGTCAATCTTGTAAGAGGAGCAACAATCTTGGAGAAATCTTGAACGAAGCGACGATAATAGCCTGCTAATCCCAAGAAACTCCGAATCTCTGACACATTGGTGGGTCTACCCCAATTAGCCACTGCTGCTACTTTTTGAGGATCCACACTAACACCTTCCTCCGACACAATATGGCCCAAGAATCCCACTCTATCCAACCAAAACTCACATTTGCTGAGTTTTGCATACAGCTGAGCTTCTCTGAGAACTCGCAGGACCGTCCTTAAATGCTTGGCGTGCTCCTTCAAACTCTTGGAGTAAACCAAAATATCATCAATAAACACAATCACAAAACGATCAAGAAATGGACTAAACACCCTATTCATCAAATCCATGAAGGCGGCGGGTGCATTAGTAAGTCCAAATGGCATCACTACGAACTCATAGTGTCCATACCGTGACCGGAAAGCAGTCTTGGGAATATCACTTTCCCGAATCCGCAACTGATGATAACCAGATCTCAAATCAATCTTTGAGAAAACAGAGGCACCCTTCAACTGGTCGAATAAATCATCAATTCGTGGCAAAGGGTATCTATTCTTCACCGTCACTTGATTCAGCTTCCGGTAATCCACACAAAGTCTCATGGTGTCATCCTTCTTCTTAACAAAAAGTACATGAGCACCCCAAGGAGACGTGCTAGGTTGAATAAAGCCCTTATTCACCAACTCCTGCAATTGAGTTTTTAACTCCTTCAATTTCGCAGGTGCCATTCTATAGGGAGCTTGAGAGATAAGAGCGGTTTCGGGAAGCATCTCGATGGTGAAATCGATCTCTCTTGCTGGCGGTAATCCAGGCAATTCGTCTGGAAATACATCTGGAAACTCCTTTACCACAGGAATGTCTTCCAGGTTCACCTCACCCTTCCTGGTATCTACCACATGTGCCAGATAGGCTTGACAACCCTTGTTCAACAATTTCCTAGCTGTAACAGCGGAAATCACACAGTTTGGGAGAACATTTCTTTCCCCTTGAATGGTGACCTCAGGCTTCCCTGGACTCCTTAACACTACCTCCTTTCGGAAACAATCCACCATCGCCCTATGGGTTTCCAAGAAGTCCATCCCCAAGATCACATCGAACTCCACAATATCAAGAGGTATCAGATCAACTTCAAAACCGCAACTCTCTATCCGCACCTCACAACTCTTAAATATCCAATCTATCTTCATCACATCCCCGGAAGGCAAGGACACGTGCCATTCCCCAGGAAGTGATAATGACGGCACATTGGCATGTAAGGAAAATCTACTGGACATAAAGGAATGCGACGCTCCAGGGTCTATTAATGTAAAAGCGGGTCGGCCAAAAATTAATAACGTACCAATAATAACATCTGGAGAAGAGCGGCCCTCTTGCTGAGTCATGGCATGCAGTCTCGCATGTGTGGTAGGACGGCCTCTACTACCTCTGCTCTGCTGTGTGCCGCCTCTAGTCTGTGTCACAGAGGGGGTACCACTACTAACAGTACCAGAATGCGTCTGCCCCATAGTCTGGGTAGGTGCCAATGCTGCTCCCTGACTCAAGAGAGGACAATCTCTCCTGAAATGACCTGTCTGCCCACACTGATAGCACTGACCATGCAACCACTGACTCTGCTGAAAACTCTGGGGCGGTCTCTGACTCTGCTGCGCACTCTGACCTCCAGAGGACCCACTCTGAGTGCTAGATCCTCTTCTAAACCCCCTAGAGGACCTCTTGAAGAAGCTCTTAAGCTTCCCTCGGAATCCTGACCCGGATCCTGTGCTGCTACCAAAGCCACTCCCAACAGAGGATACTGAACTAGACCTCGTCAACGATCTTCTAGCTGAGCCAGAACCCGCAACTCCAACATCTGAAAGCCGGCCATAAGAAAACTGCTGGGCCTCAAGATTAAGAGCAGCAATCACTGCCTCCATGAATGATGCATATGGTACAGCCGTCATCTGTGTAGTGTAGATACCACCAAGGCCTCTAACAAACTGATAGACTTTATCCTGCTCTGTCTTTACTAACTCAGGAACGTAATAGGCCAGCTCCCTAAAACGCTGCTCAAACGCCGAAACCGACATGTCATCACTCTTCCTCAAATTTAGAAACTCTTCCCTCATGCGGTTCATGTGTGCTCGGCTGACATAACGCTCCTTAAAATGGGCGGAAAACTGCTCCCAAGACATCTGCTGAGCTGCATCACCCACCCTGCGGCTCACATCAAGCCACCAATGCCAAGCTTCCCTCTCCAGGAACTGCGTAGCTATCGCCACCTTCCTTTCCTCTGGACAATCTACTATTCGGAACATCTTTTCGGTCTCCTCCAACCAACTGAGTGCCTCCATGGGTTCACTAGCATGGGTAAACACTCTAGCACCATGCTTGCGGGCCTTCTCATAGTTAAGCTCAGAACTCATACCAGAGCGGATACCCTGCACTAACCGCTCTAACAAACCCACTCCCATAGTAGCTGACTCTTCACTTCCTCTTCCAGAAGGAGGAGGAAGAGGGTTTTCTCCTTCCGGTGGAGAGGAAGGATTCTCCCTACGAGCTCGGCCACGTGCTCGGCGCATAATTAAACCTGAAACCAAGATATTTAGTACCATGTAAAACATATAATACTATAATAGCTACTGCAAATACCCGATGATCACTTCGTATCATAAGCATAAATGCTGATGGATCCGCCGCGGTCGGTCCATCACTCTATAGATACTAGTTTCACACAAGGCATAAGCAGTAACAATTAGGAAAGGAATCGAATAACCTAGTGCTCTGATACCAATGACAGGACCCATCCCGAGATTTCCCAGTAAATCCCAAAATGACTCCTGCGGGACCCACCTATAAGGTAGTTACCGAAATTTCGGCATAACGTCCCCTAAAAGTGAGTAACCCTTCACCTAGAATCAAAGTAAAAACAGGCAGTATACACTTCTAATTCCATCCCTCTTCCTACTTGAGCCATCCTGCTCTCATAACACACAACCACCTCCACAATTAACAACCACAATAACAAATCATCTTTCTACTTAATAATCTTCAACAAAATAAAAATCAGAAATTCCTGGAATAATACCGAATAAGTTCCGTAAATAGTCCATACTCTACCCCGGAACATAGTAATAATACACCCAGGTTATCAGAGCTCTAATACAAAGGAGGAAAAGAACACTTGTAGGTTTTCAGAAACCTACTAGTGAAAACTGTGTGGAGAGTTAACCACTATGCGCCTCCTAATTTGCTGGGCGAACTCTGCAGTCTGGGCATTTTAAGAAAAACAAAGGCCCAGGGGAGAAACATGGAAAATGTTAGAGTAAGTGGACGAAAAATAATCCATGAAACACTATAAATTCTCCACAATAAATAAAACCAATGCTTCATGCTCTCCCAAAGATTTATTGATTTAAATAACATTTATGCATGCCCACAATTACTAAATTTCCACAAATGCATGATAAGATAAACAAGTAAGGAATATGGGAAGAGAAATGTTCACAAACATAATAAGTCTGACCTCTCAGACCAGGGTCGGAGCTAAGAGCTCTAAGTAAAATGATAATGGACAACCCTCATAGTGCACTACATAGTTTGCCTGACCTCTCAGGCTAGGGTCGGAGCTAAGAGCTCTAGTAGCGCCCTCACGCTACTCTAGCTAGCATATTCATTGGTCAACCCTTATAATATAAATTTCTTAACAATACTTTACTCAAATTCTCTTCCCAAAACAAATAAGTAAAACCATTCCTCGTCATAAATGCATAAATCCAAATAAAACATTCAAGAACCCGAGGAAAATATAATTCTCGAAACAATCATAAAAACCCTGCAATAAAATCAATAATTAAGGCATGCATTCATTTAAAAATAATATGTCCACTCACAGTAAAGGGACTAGCCCTGAGAGCGATCCTGTGCCTCCCCGGAACGTAAATCCTCACGTCCTGTTTAATGAAATAAATATGTTAATTATCCCAATTCGTAAAAGTCGGGTCTCCGGAGACATTAGCATAAACTCCGTATTATACTAGCTTAATTCTTGTATACTCTTAACAATCTTCGATCAATCCCGACCAACGATAACAAGGAATTCTCTTTCCGAACCGAATCAAAATTTTGAATAATAATCGGAACTTAATCGATATGGCCATTAATCCTCCTCCACAAGGTTTTATATACATAAATTTCTATATCCCTTTTTACTTCCAATTCTCCAAAATTATCACCTTCTACCTCCAATTAACTTAGAATTATTTTTTTACCTTTACCCCTATAACTCATTTACCATAACTGTTAAATGTAATTTCTCAGTGAAAGGACAGAAATGCCCCTGTGAACAGTAAAATTCGGTCGCCGGCCAATTGGCTTCCGACAGGCGATCTCCGGCCATCTTCTTGCTCCTCTCAATCTCCCCTACAACTTTCCTTTACATTACAACAACCAAATCCAACCCTAACATCAACAAATCATGATGAACAGTAATTAAATCCTAATATCTGGAAACCTTGATCGATTCCCTCACCTAGATTGAAATCGTCCAATTCCCTGCAATGGAAGACACAGAGGACGACGGTGGACCTGCCCAGAACGACCGGCGACGGCACGGTGGCCTGAACCGGTTGGAACCCGAAAATACAGTAAATTTTCGGGGGGTTCTCTCTCTCCACGCAGCGGCGCTGCCCCGATCCGATGGCGTGCTGGGTTGCCGGACCTCCGCCGAGTCGAGGGAGATCGGTCACGCGCTCCACGGCGGCCGGTGGTGGTAGATCCCTTCGGCACAGTGAAGGTGCAGTGTCGCCTGGGAGAAGGGAAAGAGCGAATCCAGAAGAAAAAGAAAAGGACGCGCAGAAGAAGAGAAGAAAAGGAAAACAGAAATAAAAGAAGTAAGTTTCCAAACAAGGAAACTTTCTAGAAACACAGGGGACCCCTAAATTTTCCTCCGTTCCAAACCGGAATTTACCCCAATAAAATCCCCGATAATTTTTAAATTACCGTCAAGAATCCCGACAGTTAATTTTATTGTTCAAACCTTAATATCGACACCGTAAATTCACGGATAACGGAAGGAAGGTAACTCGCAGTGAAATTATAAGATTCGAGGTGTTACATAAATTATCCTCCAATAGAGCAGACATGTCTCTCTCTCATCTTCGCGATCCAAAAGTTGAGGCATTACATGCAAGCTTACACAGTGCACTTGGTGGCGCAAGCTGACCCAGTTAAGTTTGTCATGTCAAAACCAGTTTTGGTTGGACGAATGGCCAAATGGGCATTAACCCTGAACCAATATGATATTGTCTACGTGCCCGCCAAGGCAGTTAAAGGGCAAGCCTTAGCCGATTTCCTAGCTGATTATCCGATTCCGGCAGATTGGGAAATTTCAGATGACTTATCTGACGAAGAAGTTTTCCTTACGGAGGTCCTCCCCGTTTGGAAGATGTTCTTCGACGGTTCCTCAAGGGTGGATGGAGCGGGAGCTGGTATTGTCTTCGTCACTCCACAAAATCAAATATTGCCTTATGCATTCACTCTTGGGGAATTGTGCTCCAACAACGTTGCAGAATACCAAGCTTTGATCATGGGGTTACAAACAACATCCGAAATGAGAATTGCAAGGCTGGAAGTATATGGAGATTCAAAGCTAGTCATTGATCAATTGCTGACTAACTACGAGGTCAAGAAAGAGAACTTAGTCCCTTACTTCCATATTGCTACACAACTCATGGAGGGTTTCGAGGCAGTCACGCTAGCGCATGTCCCAAGAAAGGAGAATCAAATGGCAGACGCATTGGCTAATCTAGCAGCAACCTTAGCATTGTCAAATAATGAAATAGCGTACTTGCCTATTTGCCAAAGTTGGGTTGTACCAACTGTAAGCGTTCAATTGTGTGAAAGTTCCAATGCAGTGTCTGTCTATGTCATTGATGTCGAAGATTGGAGGCATTCTTTGATTGACTATCTTGAGCATCATAGACTTCCTGATGACCCGAAAGTGCGATCGGATATCAAGCGAAGAGCCCCACGTTTCTTCTATTACAAGGAAACTCTCTACTGACGATCATTCGATGGGTTACTCCTTCGATGTTTGGGGAAAGAAGAAGCAGTTAAGGCTATAGAAGTTCACTCAGGCATTTGTGCAGCCCACCAATCTGGTCCTAAGTTGCACTTCCAAGTGCGGCGGATGGGTTATTATTGGCCCACAATGGTCAAAGATTGCATGGAGTTTGCACAAAAATGTCAAGCTTGTCAATTCCACGCGAACTTCATCCATCAACCGCCCGAGCCATTGCATCCTACAATTGCCTCGTACCCGTTTGATGTTCGGGGGATGGACGCTGTGGGACCAATAACTCTGAAATCCTCCGCCAATCATGTGTACTTCCTGGCGGCCATAGATTCTTTTTCGAAATGGTCAGAGGCAATACCACTTAAAGAAATAAAGAAAGAGAAAGTCGTGGACTTTATCAAGACTCACATCATCCAATGCTATGGTGTACCACGTTGTATCATCACATATAACGCCAAATACTTCTCTAATAGTGCAATACAAAGACTTAGCAAGAAGTATCACTTCAAGCTACACTATTCTTCGATGTACAACGCTCCAGCAAATGGTTTAGCAGAGGCATTCAATAAGACGCTTTGCAACATTTTGAAGAAGACAGTCGGTAAGTCACAAAGAGATTGGCATGAGAAAATGGGCGAAGCATTGTGGGCATATAGAACGACATATCGAACTGCCACAAACGCTACACCTTACTCTTTGGTGTATGGCGTCGAAGCTGTCCTGCCACTAGAGAAGGAAATTCCATCTTTGAGGATCGCATTACAAGAAGGTCTCACAAACGAAGAAAACATTAAGTTACGGCTTCAAGAGCTGGAAGCTCTAGATGAGAAAAGGCTTCATGCGCAACAACATTTGGAGTGCTACCAAGCTCGAATGTCGCGTTCCTTCAACAAAGGTGTCTGACCTCGATCCTTCCAAGTGGGTGAACTAGTCCTTGCTGTGCGCAGGCCTATCATCATGTCGCACAAGACTGGCTCGAAATTCAAATCAAAGTGGGATGGACCTTATGTTGTTAGGGAGGTCTACACCAATGGTGCCTACAAGATTGTGGCTCAAGACAGCTTGCGAATTGGTCCGATCAATGGCAAGTTCTTGAAGAAATACTATGCATGAAGCAAGTGAACGCTCCTAGCCTGCACGAGCATAAACTGCATAAGGCACCCAAAAAAACGTCCATATGTTGAGGTGAAAACCTGAAAGGGCAGTTCAACATAAAAAAATAAGGACAAAAAAACAAAAAAAACAAAAAGAAAAAAATATCACCATCATCTTTCCATAAACCCTTGAACTACGTGATGACTTGATTCCTTCTTTGAAAGGGTACGTAGGCAGCTTGAGAATAACATTCTTGAGTTCAGTCACATCAAAATAAAAATAAGGGTTTGTTTGCCAATAAGGTAGAACACAATCATTATTTCAAGAAAGGTGGTTATCAAAATAAACTTATTACAAACTCATGGCTCATTGCATGATAAGTTCTAATTGTCAAAGTTGACTTATTACAGTCACTAAAAGGGAACAAAAAAAAAGAGAAGAGAAAACAACATGAACTACTACTGATCGGTCTTTCACATCCAAGTTAGACCCTTGAAGCTGCTTCGCTGTTCTTCAAAGACCCCTTTCAACCTTTTGGCCTCCTCAAACTCCTTAGCAGTCAACACCGGAGTCTCTTTGATTTGGGCTTTCTCCTTCTCTAGATCAGCGATTTTCTTGTCATGAAGTAGAAGACTCGTGTCTAATGAAGCTATTGTCTTTTCCAACACCTGTAGCTCGTTCTTCAAGCTCTCCAAAGATTCAATCGCAACTTGACGTTGATCACGGTCAGTTTCGCGGAATGCGATTGACTTTGCAAGTTCTGATTCTGTGAGTGTCAAGCGTTGATCACATGTGCGTGGAGTTGTCTTATGTAAGCATACGAGTCTTGCGGCATTGTATTGAGTAGTGCTAGTCATCTAGCTCTCCACCCTGCCTCTTACTAAAGCGGGATTGACCCCATAGTATTGAAGTGCAGATACCAATTCGTCAAGCTCTTTCTTCTTGGATAAGATGGTTGTCGTCGAATGCTTTGTTATCATGTCTTCAATTTGCTCACAAACTTGGGTGGCAGCTTGCAGGCGGATATTGCGAAGCCTTTGGTTTGTGTCCAGGATGTTAACTCCGCCAACTCCGCCAATGGTGGCTTCATAAAATGTCATCTTGTTCACGAACTGCGGTGGATCTTCCTTTGCAATCAAAACTACACATAAGATTCATAAGTTAGAAACGGATGACATAGAAGAGGTAAGAGAGATACAGGTTCAAAAGTACCTCTATGATCATCTTGTGGCGGTTCATCTCCTTTATTGCATACTACATTTTCAGGAATGGAACAGACTTGAAACCCTTCAGTGGCAAAAACAGGAATTTCATTCGAACAAGCTTCATCCTCAAAAAGTGGGTGGCCTCTTAGCTAAAAAAAGCAGAAGTTCAAATCGTATATATACGTGCACATGACATCAAGAGTAACAAAGGCAGAAACGTACCTCAACATAATGCGGTGATGGCTGCGGAGGACCTGGAACCTCACCAAATAAATTATCAGAATCGAGAGCAAAGTCATCATTAGGGTTAAAATAAGTGGAGCCAAAGTCAGGTTCAAGCCTTCGGCGTTTAAAGTGCACATCTCCAGATGTGCTGCAACTGTCGCTAGACCGCTTTGTTTGGGTGTTGACTATTGGAGGACTTTGAACCAAGTGATGATCAAGCGAATCCTCATAACCTTCTATAACTCGGGGCGACTCATTTTGCGGACTACTACGTGGGGGCAACGTCCGGATATGAGTCTCCCTTGACGCGGTGCGAGTGGTGTTTTGGCCTTCCTTCGCTCTTATAGGCTCATGTTGGGCCTCTCCCTCTGTCGTAACCTCTTTCGGCTTAGCGCAGGTGTGAATAAGGAACGAGCCTGTGTATCGTCGAAGTGTTTTGCTGAAGATGCCCCTGAAAAATGAACCATGTCAGACGCAAATACATCACGAAGAGGAGCGAAGGAATGTGGGTCAAAATAGGTCGTCAGCCATGCATACACATAGTGAAAAGGTAATGTGGGTGAGCAATTCCCAGGGTCTTTAGATGCAGAAATTTCATTCAAGCCTTGGTAAATGGTAGCCAACACAGGTACCGCTAGACAAAATGAGTGTCCCTGAGACATCTGACTTGCGGCACAGAAAACACCAGGGCGGATCAAACCTGTGTCATCCATAGGAAAGACGAATAAGCACAACTAGCATGCATAAAAAGCGGCCAAGTAGGTGGTCTCTATATCCGCATCACCGACCCCTAAGTCATGAAAAGACATAAATTCCTCTTTAGTTCGTTCTTGAACCTCAAGAATTTCACCCGATGGATCGAATATATATTGAGGAGCGTTGTTCCGGCCATTTTTGGGAGGTGGCTTCTGGTATCTCTGGATTCCTTTGTACCAAAACGTGATCCACGATGCAATCTTCACCTTATTCCATTTACTGTCTTTGCGAAGCTTGTGGTATGCAAGGAATAGGTGATGACAAGTTACGGGAATGACCGGCTCACCATTTTGGAACATTGTCAAAAATTCATCAACCGATGGAACCACCTCATCATAAAATAGTCTAATGACAGGTAAACCCCCGAGCTGTTCCAAGTCCCGGAGAGAGATAGACATTTTGCCACGAGATGTATGGAGAGTATTGGTACTCAGGCACCAATACTCGCAGAAGGCCCGTACCACAGGCGCAGCACGGTCATAGCTAAAAAGTGATGCAAATACTGCCCGATAGAGACCGGTTTTGCGGATGAACGCTTCATGTCGTCTTAAGATGTCTTCTAATCATTCCCAATAACAGTCTATGTGGAAGAAAGCTCCATTGGCACGAAACCCACTCCATCGCACAGATCCTTTAGATACGCGGTCGTTGAGAAGCACAAATGGTGTCTGGGAGGCATGTTGATCATGATGGGTAGACATCAACATCCACGTGTCTGCACTTCGCTTCTCGTCGGTTGGTGAAAAGGTTGTCAGTCGACGGGATTGTTGAAAAGTCCACTGCGGGAGGTGACCTGAATTGTCATAAGGAGGAGTCTCGATGGCGTCCGGCCCAATCAATGAAGGGTAAGTGCAAAATGTGGTGCCTTCGCTTTGAATGTCCTCGTCATTTTCAAGGATGGTGACAGTGTCCTTCTTGAAACTCTTGAAAACTACCATCTAGAATGGTGTGCGTTTACGCGAAGCCTAAACACTTTAAGCGGTTTGTCCCACAGTCAAGATGTGGAAGGAACCCAGTGGTTAGGGGATCACGTTCTTCAAATCACCTCCAAGGTACACAAAACCTAAACACTTTAAACGGTTTATCCCACGCTCAAGACGTGGAAGAAGCCAAGTGGTTAGAGGTTCGTGTTCTTCAAATGCTACCGAATTCTAAAAAAATGAGGTTAGTATTGTCGTCACATCGTTCAAAAAAAAGGTGCGGTAAAAAAAAGGGACATAACCGAATGGTGTGTGGAAGCTTTGGTGGGGGATCATGTGTCTGCAATTGAGAAGAAAATAAAGAAAGTGGTTAAGGCTACCCACGTGAAGACATCACTCATTCACTAAAATGATTAAAGGCATGTGGGATCATTATATATATGGTCAGGTTAACACAAGGAAAGGAGGTGGTCATATACCTTTAAATCTGACCCTGATGAAGTCTATACGACTTTTTGGCTCTCTTTCATGACTTGCAACTTCGCTTCACCACCAGGGGCTTTATAGAGAGAATGAGAGTCATCTTCCTACTCACTCCACAGTTTGGTCTTAGATCATTAGCCGCAGATACAAAATCTCTGCCATATTTCTTCTCAAACATTTTCTTGACTATCATTAGTTACGGAATCTCATAACATCTTGAGGCTGCAAAGATCAAACTAGCAACCCCTTCTTTCAAAACACTATGGCAGAAAGAGGCCCCCCAGCCGAGTGTGGAGGCTTCGGCCGCGGCATGCGTGGCGGACGCGGAGGCGACCGTGGTCGCGGCGGTGGCCGCTGTGACGAGGAGGAGAAATGGGTCCCCGTCACCAAGCTCGGCCGTCTCGTCAAGGATGGCAAGATCGCCTCCCTTGAGCAGATCTACCTCCATTCTCTCCCAATCAAGGAGCACCAGATCATTGACACGCTCTGCCCTGGCCTCAAGGATGAGGTCATGAAGATCATGCCCGTCCAGAAGCAGACACGTGCCGGTCAGAGGACTCGCTTCAAGGCCTTCGTCGTCGTCGACGACAGCAACGGCCACGTCGGACTCGGCGTCAAGTGCAGCAAGGAGGTTGACACTGCTATTCGTGGAGCGATTATTCTCGCTAAGCTTTCGGTGATTCCTGTGAAGAGGGGTTACTGGGGTAACAAGATCGGGAAGCCTCACACCGTGCCATGCAAGGTCACCGGCAAGTGTGGCTCTGTCACTATCAGGATGGTGCCTGCTCCCAGGGGTTCTGGAATTGTGGCGGCTAGGGTTCCCAAGAAGGTTCTGCAGTTTGCTGGAATTGATGATGTGTTCACTCCTCCAGGGGGTCTACCAAGACTCTCGGCAACTTTGTCAAGGCTACTTTTGATTGTCTCCTGAAAACCTATGGTTTCTTGACTCCAGAGTTTTGGAAGGAGACTCGCTTCTCAAAGTCACCATTCCAAGAGCACACTGATCTCCTTGCCAAGCCAACTGTGCTATTGCTATTACTTTGCCCATCTTGTACAAATCAGGCGGACAGTGCCTTTGCGTTTTGATGGTTAAGACTCTCCACGACCAATTGGCAGAAGATTTCAATGAGTTTATAGGAGCCAAAGAGTTCTGGATTCTTGTCAAATGTTCAACCATTTGGAAGAGTCAAATCCAGAAAGCAAACGAGAGAATTCGAAGTAACGCTTCATCTTGTTCTTGGAGTAGTCTTTTCTACGGTCGACAAGGCTGCGTTCGGATGAAAAAAGTTTGAGACAAGACCTTCAATATATATCGAGGTGTTGGGGTTTGCTGCACACAAAAAAATTCCTAGTTGAGGCTAGGAAAATACGGAAGGAATCGAATATTTCCCTCCATATAGAATATATCCCTAACCATTCACACTTCGTAAAAATCTAACCAAATCAAATCAAAATATTTGAGAATTCCTAAATTTAGAGAATATCTACAAATATGAAAATCTAGAAATTTATAGAATCCTACAAATATAGGGCGTCCTATAAATTTGGGAATTCCCACAAATTCAAGGAAACAAAGCCTACACACCTTGAGGATCAAAATAGCCCATAACCGTCGACATCAAAACATGGACTTCAAGCTGCGTTTTGACAGTCTGTCACGAGTCGACCACATGACTACAACACACTTTGAAGTGGGGGCATTTGTAGACACATAAAATTCAACGAAAATGAAATCGTTGAATATTCAAACCTCAGGTGGGCTCGATAAATCGTATACGTGGCACGTGAGTCAGCAAAGTCAAAAAAAGATTTTGAAAGTACACGTGGCGACATGTGATTGGTCGGTCAACAATAGAGTTGTCGAATCCCGACTAAAACAAGTATTACAGACTATTCTGACAATCAATTATCAGTCAAATTAAATTGATTGTCGGAATTAAAGTCAGATATTTAATCAGATCAATCATGCCTTAACGAGAATAATTAAATCAATTAATTAAAGATGATTTGATTTAATTATGATAATTATCAATCAACCAAAATAGATTGATTTGATTATTACCGATAAGAAATGAAATTCATTCGACGCCTTCATTACATGCCATATACGGAGGAGTGTCAACAATATAAATACCCCCTCTCATATCAAGAGGAGGGCTTCCGACCAGAGAGAGAAAAATTACTCCCGAGAGCTCAGAAGTCTCAAAACTCTTCCGAAGAACAACCAAGCTCCTAAATAGCCTGTTCTTCACCAAATCCAAACACAAATCTCAAACACTCGTCACGTGATCAATTCTCGTGACTACTTTTCCACCTCAAGAACAAGTGCCTTGTCACCCTTGAGGTAAATCCAAATTCAGAGATAGAATCAGAGGAGTTCACAAAGATTTGTAACCCGTAAATTCATCAATAAAATTATATTATTTTGTACACGTGTTATTTTATCATTTGCGCAGATAATTTCGTGTTTACAGTACTAAAAGCCTATGGTAAATAGATATTCAATGTCAGATATTCACGGTGGTGAGTTTCAGATTTTCTATGGTTTGCCATTTGATTATTAGTCTGTGATAGAATCTGGATCAAGTGTCTCTGCTTAGTACAGAATACATTTACATGATATAATGAAATCAAGTAATATGCTTGAAATTACAGTTTAGACATTGGTACACTATGTCTTGGGGTTAACAACATGCCTGAAATTACAGTTGCATTACCTTCTCTGAATTCAATCTACTGGATCATCCTTTGATGGTGGTGGGAAATGGATCCGATTTTATAGATACAGTTTAGTAGGATTATTCTATAGATTCTTTGCATAATATTGACAATTTCGATGTTGGTTCTTCACTGTGGCTGGTAAATGGTTGCATCTCATATTTTAAAAAGTAGAGAAAATTTTAAGAACAATACACTATATATATGACTTTTAAGATTGATATATCAAATTTCAAAAATCTAATATTGGTACATGACTTTTGAAAACCGACCCAAAATCAAATTTTGAAACTTGATACTAATCTTGAAAGTGAATTATATTTCGTGTTCTGTTCTTAAAATTTTTCCTAAAAAATATCCCTCCATTAGTATGTGCAAATTTTCCTTTAGTCCTGCTAAAGAGAGTAGATTGTGATTTCCTTTGTACGAGATACCCCTTGATCCTACACTCGCTATGCTATAATTGGGGAGATTATGGTATTCAATGGCCTCCAAAAATCTAAGGCTCCCATAATATGATTTAGATTTGCTTCACTACAAGGTAAATGCCAGTCTTTCCTTTGTATGAATTTAAATTTTTGTTTCTTTAGTTTGATTTTGTTACTGATTCGAGCTGGATTAAATTTAACATTTTTGGAGGGGACACCGAGACGCTCCCTTAAGTGCTTAACCACACGTACGACCAATTGTGGACTGTTGAGGTTTCAAATTGCTTAGGTAACCGATTAGTGAACACGACCAAAAAGTATACGATCGCTTAGGTCGCACGCTATGTCCATAGGACCCCACCTCACAATTGAAAATGTTCAACAACGCACGAACAGCCACGATTACCTCACTCTCCACCACGTGTCACCTCCTCCCCCGAAATCTGAAATGCCAAATCCGCGCCAAGTCTAATCCCAGACCCCGCAAATCATTCTTCATCTTTCGGCGTCCAAAAAACATAAAAAAAGTGAAATTAAAATTGAAAAGAAAGAAAAAAGAAAAAAAAAGAGAATAATAGCGAAAACGAACGCAGATGACACAGATCTAATCTAAAACAACAGAGAGAGAGTGAGTTTTGAGCGATGGAGGAGAAGCTAATACAGAGGCTTGAGTCGGCGGTCACGCGCCTCGAGGCGCTGTCCTTTTCCGGAGGCTCTCCCGCGGCGGCGAGTGGTGGCGATGCGCCGCTGGATCCGTCGGTTCTGGCGTTCCAGGATCTGATTGGGCAGTACGTCGGTAGGGTTTCGGCGGCGGCGGAGAAGATTGGGGGACAGGTGTTGGATGTCACCAAGATTGTGGAGGAGGCTTTTGCTGCACAGAAGGACCTCATTATCAAGGTGAAGCAACACAAGGTCAGTAACGGTTCGAATTGTTTTGAGTTGGCTCTGAGGTGAATCCTTCGTTTTCATATTCGTTTGTTTGATTTGGATTGGGTGTTAGTTTTCGGAGTTTAGGATTTATGTATGGATTGGATTTTACGTTAAGAGATGATATAATTTGAGGTTGGGGTGCATTTTTAGTGTGGAATGTAATTTGGGGTTGAAATGTGATTGATTTTGTTTTAACATGAGACAAATGTGCTATCTTTTTTCTATTTTTTGGGATGATCGGCGAGTTCTTATGTAGTTATAAAGAAATGCTAGTCCTTTGTGCTGAAAACGCCTTACTTAGCAATGAAATGATGGTGAAAAGAGTAATCGACAAACACATTGGAGATTAGGACTTCAACTTTGGTGGTAGAATGACTGAATGAGTAAGAGATTAGTAATCAGTGGGTATATGAAGTACAATTGAGGCGCCCAAGTTTTCCCGGGCAACAAATCATTTTGTTAACAAGCCTCTCTTTCACTTTTGGTGCAGAAACCTGACAATGCAGGGTTGGTTGAATTTCTGAAGCCACTCAACGAGGTCATTACAAAGGCAAATAATTTGACAGAAGGGAGACGTTCTGATTTTTTTAATCACTTGAAGAGTACTGCTGACAGTCTCTCAGCTTTAGCATGGATTGCCTATACAGGGAAAGACTGTGGTAATGGAAATGAACCATAACTATACTCTGTTAAGAATGTGCGAACTCTTTCATCTTTCCAATCCCTTATGATTTTTTCTCCCTTCCAAGGTATGAGCATGCCTATTGCACATGTTGAAGAAAGTTGGCAGATGGCTGAATTTTACAACAACAAGGTACTCTTCATTTCTTCTAGTCTCATGAATTGCATGAATAGACCCAGAGTCACATTGTCTAATTGCAAACGCTGTTTTCATTAACTTGTTGGTCACCTTGCATTGCATGAAGAAAAGTTTCCGGTAAAAAGGTGCTGACTCTATGACTTGAAAACATACAGATTCTCGTTGAGTATAAAACCAAAGACCCAAATCATGTAGAGTGGGCCAAAGCTATAAAGGAACTATACTTACCTGGTTTGAGAGAATATGTTAAGAATTTCTATCCGTTGGGTCCAGTCTGGAGTCCAACCGGCACAGCTGTTACTGCTGCTCCATCAAAACCAAAGGCTCCGGCACCAGGTCCACCTGCTCCTCCACCTGCTCCATCAGCTTCACTCTTCAGTTCTGAAACTTCTCAGGCTTCATCATCTCGCCCGAAACAGGGGATGGCAGCTGTTTTCCAAGAGATTAATTCTGGCAAGCCTGTGACTTCAGGTAGTGTTTTTTGTTGATTCAATATTTACTGCTACATTGTAGAGATGTAATCTGGTTTTCTTGTTCCGTAGGTCTGAGAAAGGTCACAGATGATATGAAGACGAAGAACCGTGCTGACAGGACTGGGGTTGTTGGTACCCAGGAGAAAGAAAGTCATACCAGTGCACCTGCTGTTTCTAAAGTAGGACCTCCGAAGTTTGAGCTTCAAATGGGGCGGAAGTGAGTGTTCATAACCATCTTACTTCAGTTCAAATATCTTATGAGGGACTAATGTGAGTAAGTGATTCATATCTGCCCTTGTTATGCCTTTGGCAGGTGGGCTGTCGAGAATCAGATTGGAAAGAAAGATTTGGTTATTAGTGAATGTGATGCAAAACAGTCGGTATATGTTTACGGATGCAAAGACTCTGTTTTGCAAATTCAAGGTAATTTAATTATATGCCAAACTTTATTCCCAATTGTTTAAATATCTGAATGTCAAATTGTCTTTCCAAGCAACCCATATACCAGATTCATATGGTGTGTTATACATTTACTAGGCTACATGTATGAAATGCCATGTGCAACTTATTATTATTTGCTCAATATGCAGGGAAAGTAAACAACATTACCCTTGACAAATGCACTAAGATGGGAGTTGTATTTCAGGTTAGTACATACATCATTATTATTGGAACCAGTGCATATGGATGTATCCAGCCTGATTTTCTGTGTTTTCTTTTGATCACAGGATGTTGTGGCTGCTTTTGAGATCGTTAATTGCAACCGTGTCGAGGTTCAATGTCAGGTATCCAGTTTTCCTTTAAAACTAGATGTTTCAATACTGTGTCTCCATAGTTTGTGATCCTCATGCTAATCGACTGCATAGATGTTAGGAGGAAGCTCAACAATCTATGGGATATAAAATCACTTACCATCTTGTTATATTGTGTGGGTTGTTTGCAATGTTACCATCCTGCATTGCACTACTTTTGCTTATATAGTGTCATATACTCGGTTTTTGCATTAACTCATTTTATGACTATTGCAGGGTTCTGCCCCAACAGTTTCAATTGACAACACAGCTGGCTGCCAATTTTATTTAAGCAAAGATGCTCTGTCTGCATCTATAACAACTGCTAAATCAAGTGAAGTCAATATATTGGTACCTGGTGCTGAACCTGATGGCGATTGGGTATGTCTTCTCTTATTAAGTTTTATCTGTGATATTTCTATGATGCAATATATGTATAGGTGTTCCAAATTTGATTCTGATTAAAATATTGGTCAAAACATATTAAATTATTTCCAATAACACTAAACAGTAAGCTGGTTATGCTGTATGTTACCTGACATTTGGGTATGCATTAGTAACTTTATACCAAAAATCTCACAATTTGATGCTACAGTTAGTTCTTTTGTCTGAATCATTGTTAGATAACGTGTTTAATCTGCATATATGTGGTGTGACTGGTAGCCTCGTCTCATGATTGTAAATGAGGGTATGTGCATTAGTTGTTGCCTGAAAGTGTTTTGATCCTCACCACATTAAATTCTTGGTTATTTCAAAGTAGATGCGTACTCTTGAATCTTTCTGCCACTTGTCCCGTAGATTAGCTGACAAGGTATGGTTAGGTTGCTGTCAGCTCCAAAAATGATATCAGTGAGAATAAGATCAAGAGGTAAATAATTTGCCGTACGTAATATGACTAATGATAGGAATGCCATACCACTTTATTATAGATATTTTTTTACAATGCCTACATGAGATATACGGGAACATTCCTATATTTTTAAGACTGAAGAAACAGCACATCAGCTAATGCCCAACTTAGGCAGGCAAGTCTGGATTCACTAATATACTAGGTACTCAGTACCATAAGCTTTAGGAATAGAAATGCTCCAGTACAGGTGATACCTTTTTTTATTCCACTGAACTGAATTTTCTTTTGACCTCACTGGTATATGATGTAATGGATGTATTTTTTTATTTTTTATTTTTATTTTATTTTATTTTTTTTAAGTCGAATGCTATGAATGAGATGTATTTATGTATGTTGCAGGGCGAGCATGCATTGCCAGAACAGTTTATTCACGTGTATAAAGATGGTCGCTTTGAAACTACTCCAGTTTCTCACTCAGCAGGAGGGTAATTTGGAATCGTTTGATTGCCATCTAACCATGTTCATAAGCTCTTTGTTTTGTTAAACTACTTGCATGGTTGAGTGGCCTTTTCTCTTGTCTTTCAATTTCTTTCGGTATATAGGTGGGATGCATCTTTTTCTTGTTGGTTATGATCTTTCTGATGAATCTCATTGGTTTTCTGTTGTGTC
Source organism: Comarum palustre (assembly GCA_951800085.1). Taxonomy (NCBI): domain Eukaryota; kingdom Viridiplantae; phylum Streptophyta; class Magnoliopsida; order Rosales; family Rosaceae; genus Comarum; species Comarum palustre. The sequence goes on along the minus strand of OX637579.1, from coordinate 5,719,892 downwards.
AAACCATGGGATGCTTCTGCATGTTTCATTAAAACATGGGATTCTTTTGGATGGTTTTCTCGGAGAGTTTGTTTGTAGAGGGGTGTTGTATCAAGGTTTTTGCAATTACAAGTGAACTGGAATCAGCATTTGAGCTCTTGTAACACATACACCTATATTTGATTATATGTTTGTAGTCATCTGCTACAGATAAATGAATGGGGTACTGCGTTTATGCTTGATTATCTTTTGTTTATTTGATTAAATGAGGCATTTAGACTTGTGATATTGACTGCAAATTTTTTGTAGTTGACCAGTTAATCCTGGTTGAAGCTTACAAAATTTGCTTAAAGAAACCCGAGAAATCAAAGCTCATTTGCATGACTTCAAAGTGATCCGCTCATTTTTGTATTCGAAGGAAGAAATTTCTGAGAAGGTTACTAGGTCGTACTTTTGACGTCAGACAAGTTTTCGGAGAAGTTTACTGATGATAGGCTTCCGGAGAAAGTAGCGTGGAAAGGCATAACGTTTTGAGTCTAGTTTCCACAAGCAGTAGGTAGAAGGTCGGATTCGCATCAGGCAAACTAATACCACGTGGGGACACTTTCACCATCCTTTCCTTTTCTACCAATATTTTACTTTATAATGTGGAAATCCACGATCTGGGTACACAGGGTTTCTAGTAACATGATGTCACATTTCTTTGTTGCTGTCTTCCTTCACCGAAACCGCAAGCTTACGGTAATAAATTAAGTAATAAATTATAATTTAGTTATCAATCAAATTTTTATTTATAAATATATTATTTAAACAATATCTTACATTTTTAAAGATACAAATTAAAAAATTAGAAATAATTAATATCCACATGTTATTTGTCACTATATATTTTATCAAATTACTCTTTAATGAAATTTTAAGAAAAATTGATGTTTACATGTTATCTGTCATTATATATTTTATCAAACCACCCTTTATTATATATTCAATTCGTTGTTGGTGTGGCACGTTGTTACTGCCGAGTTGAAAGTAATACTATCGAGTTAAAAGGTGTTCCTGTCGGCGTTATTGCAATTTTTTCAAGCAATTCTTTGATGCTGACGTGGTGTGCTGCTACTACCGAGTTTAAAGGTGCTACTGTCTGGCAAGAATGTGCTACTGCCGGCACTATTCTAATTTTTTTTGGAAATTCTTTGATGCTGACGTGACACTATTCTAATTTTTCTGCTCAATTATCTGCTACTGCCTGACTCTGCTACTGGTGCACTGATGCAAGAGCACTTCTACTATCATATCCTAATGATAGAGCGCTGCTACTACCAACTCTAACGCTAGCGACCACATAATCCTACTTCCAACAAATTGCTATTGTCACTCCTACTTAGTAGCACCTGAGAGAAAGTTACACATCACCACTGTATAGTAGCAACACGCAACACCACCGCTTAGTAGCATCACACAACAAGATGATGCAGTAGCAGCACGCAGCATGACGACATAGTAGCAGCACACAACATGTCAATGCTATTGTAATTTTATTTTCGGTAATTCTCTGAAACTAAACAAAGATACTACTGTCGCAAATAGAAACTTTCACAAAGTTGCTACTATCATGATTAGGAACCTTGTTACTCACAAGGTTCATCAAGCCTTTTATTTTTGACACAGTTAATCAAGTCGTATATATACACCAATTCATTCTATGCTTTTCACTATTGCAAGTAGCATCAACGGATCAACCATTTTCCTCTTGAACACTTCTACACATGTCCCCACCAATATAAAAGCATCAAGCCTTCCAACATAGTAGCATCAAGCCTCTAACGAACAAAGAGAGAGAAATAGAAAGACGACGAGGGAGGGAGAGAGAAAGAGAGAAGAGAAAGAGAAGAGAGAGGGAAAGAGAGGGATAAAGAACTCTGGTCGCACCATTGACGAACTCCAACGTCGACACCGTGATCTACAATAACTCGTACCACTCATTTGAAAACTCCGAGCCTGATCTAGGCCTTTCTCCTCACTACCGACTCGATGAGCATGAAGAAAGGGAGTTGCGAACCACGACGGCCGCACATACGACTTCAACTATTTGAATCACTGTGCCATAATCCAAAAATCAAACCTCAACAGATCTCTCTTGCTGGCAAGGCTATTGGCTGAACTTTTATAATCGTCATCGGGGGGATTCAAGTCAGAGAAGACGAACTTGAAGAAATCCTACATCATCGTCGAAGAATGCAAGATCTGATGGGAGACTTCCTTGTCATCGGTGGCGACCTAGTGGTTGTTGTAAAGGACCCAGGTACGATAGACATGGACGATAACGATGGTGTTGCCGAAGAGCAGATCTACATGTTGATTGAGAGGGAGAGGGAGAGAGAGAGGGAGAGAGCCCGAGAGAGATCTGATTTGATGTAGATAATGAGTTTGAGATATTTTTGTGGTAGTTTTCATAATTTAATTTGTACAGCAGGGTACTTTAGTCATTTGATATGAAAAATCAGATGAAACATGATATTATTTGTTTTGAGTCTTAAACTGTTATCCTAGTATGTTTAAATATTATTAAAAATATGATTTTTTTTTATATTTTAAAATTTAGTCAGGTGTTACTAATTAATTTTTCCTTATTTAATTAAGCACATATACAAGCATTTCATCAAAATTTCCATCTACCTATCCTTCTTTCATGTCAGGTCTTTATTGGTCATTTGCATTTGCCCTACCATGACGGCAACTGTATCGGGTAATTTATTTGACAATACGAGTCCTCCTCGGCTAATAGGGATGTTGCTTGTGTAATCAATGGTTACGGTAGCTTCCTAATTTATAAGTCTATTTTATATTCCAATTATTAATCATTAGATCAAAAGAGAATGAGCGGATGAAATAAACTTAAATATTTCATTCTTTCTCTTTTTTAATTTATTGATTTAATTACAAATAAAACTCACTAATCATAGCAAAAATATAAAAAAGCCTCAAAATTAGGATGTCGATAGTCTATTTTGGTTTCATCAGTTTATCACTAATATATTCTTTACGTTCTATTTTGAATCAATATAGAAACAAGTCTTTGGTCGTGTTTTGTTGATAAGAAACCTTAAGCTCGAATAACCCATCGGATCCATATGTATAGTACCCCTTCTGCCCCTTGACGACGAACAAGTTCCTACAAATACAGTGGGCACTTCCGACACACAAACCGAGTTAGGCCAAAAGCTTTCAGACTTGAGAGAACGACACTCCAGTCATCACCGGAGACAGTGTCCAGCTAAGCTAGTCAGATTGTTACGTATTACATTTGGCTCTCTCGATATTAAATTTTGTTTACCGTTGAACAACCTTATCGCCACCCAAGTCTCTTCCCTCTGTCCTTTCTATTTATTATTCTCTCTGCTCTGCACTTGTTCTGCAGAATCAGAAACAGCTAGCTCTCACTTCCATGGCAGCATCTCTCCCCATCTGCCTCTTGCTCTTCCTCACCGCTCTCGTCACTTCCTCAGGTCACTCACACTACTATCACTTTCCATTCTGCTCGCTTTGCTGTACGATTCGTATTCTTATTCGTGCAGAATTAATTACCCTTTTTGCTGTTTTGGAATATCTGCAGACTCGCAGTCCTTCATCGGCGTCAACTACGGCCAGGTCGCCGACAACCTCCCTCCGCCGTCAGCCACCGCTAAGCTCCTCCAATCCACCTCCATCAAGCAAGTCCGCCTCTACGGATCCGACCCCGACGTCATCAAGGCCCTCTCCAACACAGGCATCGGCATAGTCATCGGGATCGCCAACGGCGACATTCCCTCCCTCGCCTCCGACCCCAACGCCGCCGCCACGTGGATCAACTCCCACGTCGTCCCTTTCTACCCTTCCAGCAACATCACCCTCATCAACGTCGGCAATGAAGTCCTCCTCTCCAACGACCAAGGCCTCATCTCGCAGCTCCTCCCCGCCATGCGAAATGTCCAGTCTGCCCTCTCCGCCGCTAAACTCGGCGGGAAAGTCAGGGTCTCCACCGTCCACGCCATGACGGTGCTGTCGCAGTCCGACCCGCCTTCCTCGGGTCGGTTCAACCCGGGGATGCTTGACGTCCTCAAGGGGCTGTTGGCGTTCCAGAGGGACAATGCTTCCCCCTTCGCCGTCAACCCGTACCCGTTTTTCGCCTACCAGAGCGACCCGAGACCCGAAACGCTCGCGTTTTGTCTGTTCCAGCCCAACGCCGGCCGGGTCGACTCGGGATCCGGGATCAAGTACATGAACATGTTCGATGCTCAGGTATGAGAGGGCCTTTTCGTAATTTTTGCATTTCTTTACATTGACTTTGAGTCAACTGTTGGTCAATGGGGACAGGTGTGTTCTTGATATCAAATCTGTCATAAAGTGAACTGAGCTACAGACGTGGTGGGTTTGGTCTAATTGAAAAGAGGTTGGTTTATCATGTTGGGCGAATGTTACAGTGACTCTTGATAGTAAGAAAGTCACTGGTTTGATCATCCACATGTGTACAGAATCTGCATAGAAAAAGTCAAAACTTTTATGGCTTGGAGTGATAGCTCACTCATGCACCATTTTATAGTGAAATGAGCTAAGAGTCCACAAGCTGATGACCACTTCCACATGAATGTGGGAGTTCATGACACATTTGTTTGTTTTTTTGTTTTTTTTTGGTAAATTCATTTACTGTGTTTTTCCTCATCAAATGAGTTTTAACTTTTAATGAAAACTTGGGGTAAAAAACATGTAATTCATAGAGTAGAATTTTTTTTGAGAGAGGTTACACTATTTTGTCTATGCTTTTCCAATGAATTGATGAGAGCATTATAAGCACTCATGAATCATGATGTGACCTTATGCATGGTGACAATGTCACAGGCTGGCCCTTACAATAATTTTGGACAAGTTTATGAATGCATATGATTTATTTTGTTGATTTTAGTAGCTTAAAAGAATTTGGTGAGTTAAAAAGAGCTTACCGACAAAAAAGATGATACAATGTATAATGTTGCAAAGAACTTTTTTTCTTTCTCATCGGCTCCAAAATTCAATTTGGGACCACATTTAATGCTAATTGGAGAAAATGTTTTAGTAGCATTGTAGTCGGTTAATATTTTGCCAAATTGTTGGCCAACTATATGACTATGAAATAAAGTTAGAATCTTTGTGACTATTGAATAGTTGATGGGATGTGGCCTTTATTTTTTCATTTTTGTGGTTTCTAATATTTTGTGTATCTTAGGTCGGCACCTGAGTTTTATGATTGATAATTTATGTGACCAATTTTCAATCTTCAGGTTGATGCTGTGAAGTCTGCCCTGAATGCGGTTGGATTCAATGACATTGATATTTTGGTGGCTGAGACAGGATGGCCATACCACGGAGATAGCAATGAAGTTGGGCCAAGTGTTGAGAATGCAAAGGCATACAATGGCAATTTGATTCAGCACCTAAGATCCATGGTTGGGACTCCATTGATTCCTGGAAAACCTGTGGAGACATATATCTTTGCACTCTATGATGAGGACTTGAAACCTGGTCCATCCTCTGAGCGATCGTTCGGGCTGTTCAAGCCTGATTTATCTGCCACGTATGATGCTGGTCTCTCAAAGAGTAGCCAGGTAAACGCAATAACCTTGTCATCTTAATCTGTGTTGTTTACATAAAAAAATCACCTTAATTTCTCTTGAACATAAAAGAGGCTACGATTAGGTTGAGACCATGTTATTCTCATTCTCAAACCACATTCTGGTCGATTGTGACTAGAGTAGGTCCTTGACATAATAGAAATAAACATATTGGCTTTATAAATTCTTAGAAAAGAATCTGTTTTTAAACCGTAATATTTTGGCACTCTCAAAATGTCCTTTTGCATGACTGTTTATTCTTAAGTTCAACCGTCAATGCACATACGTACACTCTGAATAGAAACACAGTTTATTACCTAATATTTAGAAATGAGAAATTACAAACTAGTAAGGGCAGTTCTGACTGTCTGAACTAATGTAGGAAGATACTGAAGAAGTAAAAGAACAGTAAAGATTCTGAGAATGATACTCTCAGAGACTCAGACTCTCAGCAACACCTACGCTTCTGTAACCTTGTGTGAACTTATTTTTATTCTTTGGTGATTAAATATGGAAATCCTCTATTTTTGATGATCTGCATTATTAATTTTAGTTTTTGGTTCTCTCTATTATCAGACTCCCTCAACACCATCAGTGACTCCGTCACCTAAGCCTACTACCTCATCAAAGTGGTGTGTGCCCAAAACTAGTGGGGTTTCTGATGCTCAGTTGCAGGCAAATCTCGACTATGCTTGTGGCCATGGAATTGATTGCAGTGCAATCCAACCTGGAGGTGCTTGTTTTGACCCCAACACAGTAGCATCCCATGCTGCCTATGCCATGAATCTTTACTACCATACAGTTGGCACAGATCCAATGAATTGTGATTTCTCACAAACAGCAACACTCACCTCTACAAACCCCAGTAAGTTCTTACAAAGTACATATTTACACCATAATCTAAGAAGTAATGCTAATATGCTACAGACACCACATTATGAATCAAACCATGTGGTTGGTCGTAATATGTACATGTCAGCTGTTATATTGTGTGATCAACTAAGGCGAAGTTAATCACAAATGTTTTGGCATTTTCATATCTGAATAGCTCATTTATTATGAGGGGGCACGATTGTTTTGAAGGACTAATAATTGATAAAGTAAATGATTAGAAATCTAAAAGAGAAAGAGCTTTGTTGCGGCATTTTCTTTTAGTTGCATCAATTTTCCTCTTACCATGATTTGAAATTTTCAAATGCTAATAATTGAAAAGTTCGATCAATTATTAGAAATCATAAAGAGTATGAGGTTTTTTGCTGCCAAACTGCAGCTTCAAGACAGAAACATGTAGAGTATGAATGACTATTTTCCAGGTCTATCTAAAACATTGTGGACCTCTTTTAACTGTTTGGTTCACTTTGAATTGTAGGTTACAATGCTTGTGTTTACCCTGGTGGAGGAAGCAGCAGTCTACCTGTGGCAGCGACAAAGATGAATAATAAGATACCAAATGATGGATTTTCTAAGGTTCGAAATATGTCAAGTACAAGGAACAAGGTTCTGGTGTACATGTTTTTGTTTTTAATTTATAGCTTTTTCCTCTGATTATAAAGAGTGCTAGCTTGAAAGAGGGATATCTATAAATCATAAATTATAGGAGCAATGGCAGGATATAAATTGGAATTTAAATGTACTTGGTATCTGCCTCTTCCCACTCTCTAACCTAAAAAATTGGGTCTGTATGAGTGTCTATATCTGACAGCGGAAATGACTCGGATCGTATACACCAGGATTACCATGGTTGGTAATAAAATCGATGTGTCCGTTAATATTTCCAAGAATTTCAAGCATAATGTTACCCTCCTGTCTTTGTTTTCGAAAAAGGTTTCTCTCATTCTATTCAAACTGATAAATGATGATGACCAATTGAGGAAGTGACATACTGTGATGTGTCTGGAATCATGATTCAATAGAGGGACCACGATTGTGTTGTACAATTGATGGCAGGGTCGATCGTCTAAGACAAAGTCTCTAAATTATAATGTTGACAAGGTCACTGCCGATCCCTATCTGAACTGGTGGCTTTGCTTCTCATTATGTGTGGAGTAGGTCACTGGTTCGATTGGATTGGCAGCATCATCATCATCATCACCAATCTTCCTCACAAATCACAATAGCGTATGAGGTACTCTAAAGTACCTCTGTTTTGTTTTCATCCAAGAAAAAAGGTTTGACAGTACCAAATTAAGAAATCAGACTTATATAATTTATAGCGACAGTCTATAACAAATCTATCCATTCTCGTCCAGCGGTTAGGTTATCTGGCTTTCACCCAGGAAACCCGGGTTCCATTCCCAGCAATGGAACTTTTTGCTGCAACAGCTAGAAATCCTGCTACACTCGCATTGATAGTGTCGAAGACACCATTGTAACTTCTTTCATGTAATTGGTCATTTACTTTGTAGCATAAAAATTCGATCAAACTTTCTTCTCTCATGTATTTACACATATTTAGAGAAGTGAACTTTGTAGTTGATTATATTGTTTTCATCTGTCATTTGTAGTTGATTATATGTCTGTCTATAGCTTTTGTTAACCTTTTCACTTATTAGATCACAAGGAAGAACTTTCTAGAAAGAGTTATCTAGAAATTTTGTGCCACTTATTTTCATCAATAAAAACAATAACAAGGCTATGTCGTGAAAATTCTTTTATACTTCGATAATGACAATGTTTAGCCTGAGTTTGGTGCAGCTGGGCTTATAAGATATAAGCTGACTTTTAGCTTATAAGCAGAAGGTGAGTGTTTACAGCTTCTCATTTTTCTCTCAAAACACTTTATACTTTTTTAAAAAGTAGCTTATTTTTGGACTTAACAAACACTAAAATCTTTGGTGCTTAAAAGCAAATGAGCTTATAAGCTCTCTTAAACCCAGCCTTAATAAGCGAAAATTCTTTTACACCAAAACTGATGATGCCCAACATCAGTGTCATAATTCACCGATTTTGGTTCAAGTTAACAAGCCAACATGGAGAGCCTTATAATTGTAACGGTAAGCATTGCGGTGTTTCACATGTCAGGCGTGACATGATCAAAATTGACAAGTGGGATAGAACATGGGTCCCGTAGCCGTCAGTGAGCTACAATTACATTTGTGCCCCTGACGCACGACTCACCAAGTCATACCCTCTCCTTCTTCATCTTCTTCTTCTTCTTCTTCTTCTTCAAACTCATCTTCACAGACCTGTTCACATCACTTCCTCCCTCTCTGCGCGCAGAACCGAAATTGGAACAAGAAGAAATCCAGGAAGCGATGGAAACCTAGCCTCGCTTTGATCGGAACCTGAGCTCGAATTCAATGTCAGTCGCCGAGCTCAAGGAGCGCCACGTGGCCGCCAGCGAGACGGTGAACTCGCTCCGGGAGCGGTTGAAGCAGAAGCGAGCCTCCTTGCTCGACACCGATGGTAGTATTCTATCAATTCATTACTATAATTAGAGATTGACAAGTGTTGTTTGATTTTGGAGTCTAATCGGTCAAATGTTGCAGTGGCTGGATATGCGAGGTCTCAGGGGAAGGCCGCGCTCACTTTCGGCCCCACCGATCTTGTTTGCTGCCGAACATTGCAGGGTCATACCGGAAAGGTATTCATACCTTTCAATTCTGTCAATGTAAACTGCACATTTTCCATGGGTTGAATCAATTATTAGGATTCCGTTTTGCGAAATGTGCCTTGTCGGCTTTGAATTTGAGAATGTTGAATATGTGATGATCGAAATTGTTAGCTGAGTGTTTGGGAGGTTCCGGGCTAAGTTTTTAGGGGAATTACTTATTTACGTCTGAGGAAACTAGTAGAAGAGTGAGATGTGTTGATTAAGGTTAAATGTATTGATGGGAGTGAGCTAAAAATTTTGGACGTTTTAGATAGATGAAATGGTATTTTCGGGTTTTTAAGAGTGAATTATGTCGTAGCATTTTATATTTGAAACATAGGTCAAATCTATAGATTACTAGTCCAGCCAAAACTGAAGATTTGCAACGGTTACTAAAGATCACGGTGAAAAATAATTATGTCGTAATTTAGAAGGGTTAACCCAATTGAACCACAAAAGTTGCTTTCTCATCCATAATAGTTCTTAACAGAAAAATGTTCCTATCGAAACCCACTATATCTATACATAATAAAAAGAAGCCATGACCTGTTGGTTAAGGAATTACGTCTCTCGCCTATTTTAATTATGTTTTTTTTGAACTTTGGGTGTTTAAGGTTAAAATTGTCTGTTTAGTAAATGGATAGTATAGAGAGCAACATTTTGGGTGTGAATGGAGCTAAACTCTGCCTTGTTTGTTTCGTGGAAAAGAAAGTAATTCCTTTGCCTTTCCTGTGGGATGGTATACTAATGAAGTTTGTGAAGTTTAGTGGATAACAAGTTATTTAGTAATACCTAGAAAATTCAGTAACAGTTTCACATTCATCAAGTACTCTTATTATTCCTTCCCCTCCTTCTATAAGCTTCTGCTCCTGAATTTTGATCAACTGGTGTTTATAGTCCCTTACACTGCAGATTGTCTATGGCTCCATTTCCATTTTGTTTTGTCGCTTTCCAAAGTAGAATGGGACCCAAAAAAATTCAAGCATTAATTATCATTGTTGTGACGCACCTTTTATGAAGATGATTTTATGTCTATCATACCTAAATAAAGAGAGAATAAAAGAAAGAAAGATAATGATGATGTTATTAAGATTTTTACTCACAACGACTATTGCAGGTGTATTCATTAGATTGGACTCCAGAAAAGAATCGAATTGTTAGCGCATCCCAAGATGGGAGATTGATAGTCTGGAATGCTCTAACAAGTCAGAAGACTCATGCTATAAAGCTGCCTTGTGCATGGGTCATGACTTGTGCTTTTTCACCAACTGGTCAATCTGTTGCATGTGGTGGTCTTGATAGTGTTTGCTCTATATTCAACTTGAGTTCTCCATGCGACAAGGATGGGAATCTGCCAGTGTCAAGAACTCTTAATGGGCATAAGGGTTATGTTTCTGCTTGCCAGTATGTTCCAGATGAAGATACTCACCTAATCACTGGTTCTGGTGATCAAACATGTGTCTTGTGGGATATTACTACTGGACTCAGGACTTCTGTTTTTGGAGGCGAGTTTCAGTCCGGACACACTGCAGACGTACTGAGGTACTATTGCATCAGATTCTTAAATGTTATTGTATTAAATGAACACATGCATATTCTTGAGAACAAACTAACCATTTTTATTCAACACATTTATTTCCCAGCATTAAGTTCATGCGTATGCACAGAAGTGTTTCAAGTCGTCTTAATAATTTTGCAATTTATAACTCGTGAAATTCTTCCTTTTAATTAACCTACTATGACATTCTTTGTTCTAGCAATTCCTAAGTTTTGATACTGGCAGAAATATTCTTTTCACATTCATGTTGTTGATTTTATAAAAGGCAGTGTTTGTTCTAATTGTTTAGTATGGCGAGAAACAGTGACTACATTTCCGGTTATCCTTGTTAAAGGTCTGGTTCAGGGTAGCCCTTTACTTAAGGATTTCTCGTAGAATGATTGTTTGTGATGAACATACTTGTTGGTTATTAGATTATATGATCCTGTACTACACATAAGTTAATTCTGAAACGTTGAAGAATATTCCACAAAACCATAATATTTCCTTATTGTCTTTCTGCTATTTTCCCATCATGAATACGCTAAATGTGACATCTTTTCGGTGATGGTGACTTGATGTGGCAAGTAATTAACAGGAATGTTCTTTACATTGTTTTCAGTGTCTCCATTTGTCAAACCAACTCGAGAATGTTTGTATCTGGTTCTTGTGATGCAACCGCCCGATTGTGGGACACTCGTGTTGCAAGTCGAGCGGTGCGGACTTTTCATGGTCATGAGGGAGATGTCAATGCAGTGAAGTTCTTTCCAGATGGCAATAGATTTGGAACTGGGTCAGATGACGGAACTTGTAGGTTATTTGATATAAGGACTGGGCACCAACTCCAAGTATATCATCAACAACATGGTGATAATGAAGCCCCACCTGTGAAAACCATTGCATTCTCAATATCAGGAAGGCTTCTATTTGCTGGATACACAAATGGTGATTGCTATGTATGGGATACTTTGTTGGCAAGGGTATGTTTATTTTAAGTCAATTTTTGTTTTTGTTGTTTTCCTAACTTTATCCATTATACTTTTGCTTCTCCAGTTAAACCACTTGACTGCATAAGAAATAATAACCGATCATATTGTCATGTTTACCAGATATTTGGGAGAAGGGATTTCAGTCAGCATGTTTATATGACAACTTCTCTATTGCATACCATCATTATTTATTTTATGAACAATTATGCATAGAAGTGATGTATAATCAGTTTCTTTGTATATAAATTAATTTGTGATTGTCAAGTATTACTTCGAAATCTGCATTGGATGAATCAGTAGTAACATAATGTACATAAGTGAATTTTTGAAGCTGGGATGAGGTTATGTGTATCTACAAGTGCTTGTTTCTTTTCTGCATTCAGCCGACTATTTTTTATAGTTTAAATCAACTGTCTCCATTGAATTCTGATGATAATATGAATATTTTATTGTTGATACAGTTTGTGTCTCATAGTTTGTTGCACTTGATGTATCTTAATATAAGTTCCAGGGATGAAATAGTCAAGCATTCATATGTGATAGCTATCTGTTTAAACTGCATTTTGAATTGTTCCATATATTCATGTGATGCTTAAGGATCTTTTTTTCCTAGAAAATCTGGGACTTCCTCTTTTTTAGAAGGTGAGGTGGTGACTCCTAAAGTCCTAATTTTTTACACCAAGTTACCCTAGTATACGCACAATAATTCAAACATCACAAAATTTTCTGAACTAGAAAAACCGTAGGTTTTGTTTTAGCCAGTATTGCAAAAACTGCTCTTTTCGGGCCTACAATAGGTTTAAATTCTTAAATCCAACCTATATTGAGCTGTATTATAGTAGACATAACGGCCTTGCATTGCCATTCATAGACAAAAGTTCAGTATTCCTCGTTAGTTGGTTATTATTATTTATCCTTGGTGCATTAAGTGATATGCAGATTCCAGATATTCTTTTAAACAACACTTTCAAAATGTCCTAGTAATAATTTGTAGGTGATCAATCTTCAATCAATTAACTTGTGTATGATGAATCTTGTTATTTTAAATGGCACAAGTGTCTCTAACTTCTGTGTTGTTCTATGGCAGGTGGTTTTGAACTTGGGATCTCTCCAAAACTCACATGAGGGCCAGATTAGCTGTTTGGGTTTGTCAGCTGATGGAAGTGCATTGTGTACTGGAAGTTGGGATACTAATTTAAAGGTTAGGCTCCATTTATTTTGGACACACAATGTGCCTGGGACAACACCGGTTTTACTGAATTCTTTGATATGTATTTTTTCCTTGTTGTCTTAGTTTTCTACTGTGTATATCAATGTTTTGGGATTGCTATTTATGATACTTTGACCTGCAATATTTCATTGTTGTTTTTCAATGATGTACCCTTTATGTTACATGCTTTTGGTCCGGTTCAATTTCTACATCTTTAATATCATTTTCAAAATTGTGTACAAAAGGTTCTATTTTATACTGCTCTGAGATTTATGTTATCCTGAAGATTTTTAACTACAGGAACTTCTGGTTTAGTATGTCAAGGTGCAGTATCGATCCAAGCTTTATAGTATGATTATTGTAATTTTTTCCGTAGGCACTATGACTACTGAGCATTATTGATCTCATCTCATTTGAGATTAACTGTCAGCAATTTGGTTGCATACGTGTGGTGTATAAAGTAAATGTGTCAGCCGTACCCAACAAGTTAAATGCTAGATAGAGAAAGTACTTTTCAGATCGGTTGACCTAAGTTGTCTTTGTTGCGAAACACTATGCTATAAGTTGTCTTTGTTGCAAAGCATTATGGTATTAGTTGTCTTTTGTCGAATTGCTTTCTTCATTATATTCTCATCAAGCAAACATGTGTTCCTGGTTAGATAAGGCTTTTATAACCTTTATTGCTAATTCTAGGTTTGACATCTCAAAAAGAACAACTTATGACATGTTTTTGTTTTGTGTTTGCGCTGCAGATATGGGCTTTCGGAGGGCATAGGAAAATAATTTGAGCAGCATAGTTCTCATCTCATATTGTGTATCCTCTATTTCAGCTCTTCCAACACCCATTATTCTCCTCGGTTCTCATAGTATATCCTGTGTAGCTTTCTTTCTGTGGATCAAATTACTGAGTTTGAGGAACTAGATTCTAGTGTGTTGCTTGTTGTAACCCTCGAATTGAAAAACTGACCATTTTAATATTGGGTAAAGAAGTATACATTTCTGTAGAATTTTTCGCCCATAAACAGTCCATTTGTTCTTTGCACGGTATATTTCGCCACTCTCACACCAATGACTGGTTTTTATTCCCATACTGAGATTTCTCTCCCTTTCAATCGTCTGAAGGGGTCTGCAGCATGTCCGTCTCCACTGGTTTGGCCTTATAGTTTGATGATGCGGTCGTTTTCTGTTTTCTGTTTTCTTTTGGTGTATGGACTATGAAGGTCTCAATTTTGTTAGTTTGAGTGCTTTTTGTTGCCACCACGGTGAGAAATGGAATGAACCACGAGTGGGGAATGGAATGAACCACCAGTGGGGAATGGAAGCATGCGTGGTTTGGAAACTTTGATTCTATGACTAGGTGACTAACCACGAGTACCATCGAAGATCGAGAGCTTCTATTTCTACATTAGGAACCTGTGTGTTGTGATAACGAGTTCTGATGAATCACATTAGTCTTCTACCTTTGCATCTTATTTGAAAGTAAGACTTTCTTTTAACGAGTATGAATGTCTCGTACATTAGGGCATCCTGAATGAACGTGCCACTCTTTGGATGAGAGAACAAGGTGAGCTAACCTATGACGGCTATGAGCCACATTGTTAGCATGTCTAGGGTCTAGGGCAATTGTGGATGAACACAGCTTGATTGTGGGGTTTAATCACTTGGCAATTGTGGATGAACAGCTTGATTGTGCACAATCAAGCCTTGCTTCTTATTTATTGTTTGCTTGAACACGACCTGTGTTACTACCATATGGTCTAAAACACCTTCCCAACTTCAATTCAGTAACCTCAGGCAGCTTTAAAGTAAATGTGCAAGAAACTGAGAAAAAATAGTGTAGGTTCGATTGGGACAGCCTAGCGGGTCATGGTGGGATCCTGAAGGCACCGACCCGTTATCCTTCCACTGCAAGGAGAGGGAGGTGATCGCTGCTCTGTGAAACCAGCCTCACGCATTGCCCTCCTCTATAGGAGCCATGCAGCCCAGGCCTTCGCCCAAGCCGCACAAGCCCAACTCCTCACTTGGACCGGGCGGGTCAGAATATAGCCATTCCGAACCCGGCCCGCTAATGCTGAACCAACGTTCCAACACCCACATGCCCCCACTCGGGTCATAAGCTTGCGTGACCAAGCTCGGCGATGTGTACACCTTGTCATTTCTATTTAAGTGAATTTATCTCTGTATTATTTTCAATGTGGGACTTGCTCTTCACACTACAAAGCTCAAACATATTCCATAACTAATCGTTTTCCAAATGTAAGTACCAAATCAAAAGAACGAAATGAAAAATTCCATTGATTGCCAAAGCAAGGAGCTAAAATCTACTACTGCCCTATTACTTCAAACAAAAGAACAAGGAAAACCAAATCGACCTTAACCCTCCAGAAAAATAAACAAACATGGACACTATGTGATGCTTTTTATAGGGAACTATACCCGCGTACATATAGGCTGTGTCATCCCAAGCCTATTATCACAAAGCTTAGAAGCAAGGTCCAGAATTGAGAAATGTTACTCTTTAGGTATATCCACATAACGGGTAAACGATCATACTGCTAAGTACTAACAAAAAAATGCTAGCTTGAGAAAGATACAAACATAATGGAAGCTCAAACAGAATCTGAACGGGAAAACAACCCTTACTGCTAACCCTTTTCCTTAAAGATAAAGTTGAGACTTGAGAGTTGGTGTATAAAGTGTAGCTTCACGTATATGGTCTATACAGAATTATGTATTATGTACTTCACCTACTCTCTTCCTATTCAAGCTGTGGCGTATAACCATTTTAAGTCCCTATCCCAGATATGAGATCCCAATTTTGCTTACAAGTTTTAGTATGCAACCTCTGCAGTTTCTACCTACTGTTGAAAACACCACCTCCATCCTACAAACTGATAGTTTGTTTGATATTCAGACCTATAAAACCACTAGACCTTCACCAATCATGTCACACCAACATTCTTGACCTTTCCACACAAGTACAATTGGCTTCCAAGATGGCAAAAAACACCAACCTTTGCTTCTCTTCTTTACTTCCCTTCTTATGTTTAGTTGCATTCTGCTTCATTCCAGCCAAAGCTGCTGTGAAGTCATACCAATTCGACGTGAGCACTTCACAAACGCCTGAGCCTCCTCTACTGCTTTTTATTTTTTTTTTTATAGAAATTTAACATAGCTTGACATGTTTTCCTTCTGATTATTTGCAGATTCAAGTTACGAATGTGAGCAGGTTGTGCCATTCTAAGCCAATTGTTACAGTAAATGGGATGTTCCCCGGACCTACAATTTATGCTAGAGAAGGAGATACACTTCTGGTTAATGTCACCAATCATGCCCAGTATAACATGTCAATTCATTGGTAAGAATTATCATTAACATTTGAGTATCTGTGATCATATTCATAGTTGTGTTTATAATGTACAACTTGGTAATGTTGCAGGCATGGACTAAAGCAATACAGGAATGGCTGGGCAGATGGACCTGCTTATATAACACAATGTCCAATCAAGACAGGAAACACTTACACCTACAATATGACAATCACAGGGCAACGAGGAACCCTATGGTGGCATGCTCACATCTTTTGGCTACGGGCCACTGTCTATGGAGCTATTGTCATTCTGCCCAAACAAGGGACTGGCTTTCCTTTCCCTCAGCCTTACAGCGAAACTAATATCATCCTAGGTGAGTTTGAACATTTAACTCATTGTTGGTTCTCATAATTAAGTGCCATACACTTGTTTCTTGTACTAGAAGATATCACCTATATAACTAACTGCAATATTTATGGTATAGGAGAATGGTGGAATAACGATGTTGAAGAGGTTGTGAAACAAGGGAACAGACTGGGATTGCCTCCGAATATGTCAGATGCACATACCATTAATGGGAAGCCAGGCCCTCTCTTCCAATGTTCCGAAAAACGTAAGCCACATTATCATAGCTTGGGATTGAAAACAGAACATTGATTTGGGATTCTGATTAGTTGTCTTGTTTGGCTAATCCTCAGACACCTTCGCCATGGAGGTTGAACAAGGGAAGACATATCTGCTAAGAATCATCAATGCTGCACTCAATGACGAGCTATTCTTTGCAATAGCCGGCCACAATTTGACAGTTGTAGAGATTGATGCCGTCTATACCAAACCATTTACAAATCAGGCAATACTAATCGCACCAGGGCAGACCACAAATGTTCTTGTTCAGGCAAACCAAGTCCCTAGTAGATACTTCATGGCTGCGAGGCCATTCATGGATGCACCTGTTTCCGTAGACAATAAGACCGCCGCTGCAATCCTTCAATACAAAGGCATCCCCAATTCTGTCCTGCCAGTCCTCTCCCAACTTCCAGCACTCAATGACACAGCTTTTGCGCTAAACTATGCTGCAAAGCTGAGAAGCCTAAACACACCAAAGTATCCAGCAAATGTACCTCTTAACGTGGATAGACAGCTTTTCTACACAATTGGTTTGGGAATCAACCAATGCACTACTTGCTTGAATGGAACAAAACTCACTGCTTCCTTGAACAACATCACTTTCGTGATGCCTCAAATCGGTTTGCTTCAAGCTCATTACTTCAACACCAAGGGAGTATTTACCACAGACTTCCCTGACCGTCCTCCAACACCATTCAATTACACAGGTGCACCACTCACTGCCAACCTTGGGACTAAACTAGGCACCAGGCTAAGCAAGATCGCCTTTAACTCGACAGTGGAGTTGGTGTTGCAAGATACCAATCTTCTCACTGTGGAATCACATCCATTCCACCTTCATGGTTACAATTTCTTCGTTGTTGGGACTGGAGTGGGGAACTTTGACCCCAAGAAGGACCCTGCTAAGTTTAACTTGGTGGATCCTCCTGAAAGAAACACTGTTGGTGTTCCTACCGGTGGTTGGGCTGCCATAAGGTTCAGAGCTGATAATCCAGGTAATTACATCATTACGTGATAACCAAGTACCATTAAACTTCGAGGATAAAAGTTACATCCTCAGAAAATGAGAAAACTAATTAGACTAGTCATTACTGATCATGTATAGGTGTGTGGTTCATGCACTGTCACTTGGAGCTGCATACTGGCTGGGGTTTGAAGACTGCATTTGTGGTAGAAAATGGGAAAAGCTCTGATCAATCTGTCCTGCCTCCACCTGCAGACCTTCCACCTTGTTAGTTCCTTCTCTACCGGATAACTCATGCCGAAATCATCCGGGGAACAAAGGTTCTTGGTTACGGCCTTTTAGCTGACAATTCTTGCAAACCTCTGCACAATGCGGGCAGGAGTTGAGCAAACATTCATTCAAAAGTGTTATTTAACAGACCAATAAAAGTGTGCTTTGTATCTAGAGTTTCTAATGCTAAATATTGTGCAACAAATTAGCCCATAATACTATGTAACAAGGAGTTGGAGGAACTGACATCAACCTTCAAACTCAGCAACAACGAGCCAAACAAAATACGAGAATGCATTGCTGTCGTAACAACTAACATGTATGTACACACATACTCAAAGGTTCACAGACATGGTACTCATCTAAGAACACTGATAAAATTCTGCACTAGATATATGTGTAACGGAAATAACTTACTGATCGAAAATGAAATACAGAAGCAACTACATTCACTCTTGCTTTCAAGTTTCAAGTGACTTCCCATGGTAGCAATCTAACAAAGAATAAACCCAAAAAAACGAATTGGAGTACGGGTGATGCAATTGTGCCGGGAGCTTGGTTCAATGCTGGGTAGGATACGCAATTAGCCTCCCGATAATAATAACTGCAACCGTGAAAGAGGTAAAAAAAGGTTCATTCCTTTCAACTCTAGTAGAACACCTCAAATCCTGAACAGTGGGAAGCTTTTTGATCTCATATAAGAAAAACCTTGGTTATGATCACCATCCTCACTACAATTGGGATCCTCCAAATACTTCTCATGATACAATTAATTATTAGGACCGTTTGGTGAGATTTGAAAAGACTCATTTTAAGAAACGATAAATAATAATGTGTACCGTAAACGCAGTAGTATTATAGAAACCACCAATTTTTCAAATTAAGAACACGACCCAAACAATACAATTGACTTCTATATAATCCAGAGTGCCTTAGTCTTCAGGTCAGATGCATTAACAAAGGCAATTGAAACTACACTTGAATAAACAAATAGAAAGACAAAAAATATAAGGGTGCAAGAGGTAACAAGTGGGCAGAAAAGTGCAAATGACCCCCCTTTGCAATCTCACTTAAATCTGAATTTAGCAATGTCCAGTTTTTTCTACAAAATGTTTCTTCTGTATGCAGCCATCCCCGATAGCATCTTGATATTACTCAACTAGCCGCTGGCCACAATCTCGTGGATGGCATCGCTGACAGTCACATCCTCGGATCTAACCACAAGCTTCATTGCAACCTCCTTTGAACTATCAATTCCAAAAGACAACCGCACAAGGACCTTTACATTGCCTATGTATACACCGGACAATAAACACGTGTGGGACCTTGAGTTGCTAGGAATAACCTCTGTGCCCTGCAACCATACCAACAAATACTTTACTACTCAACATACTAGCTCACCATGAAAGAACCAGATGTAAAAAGTTATTGACAGACGACTAAAAAGTAATAATATCAGGTCAGATATTCCATGTGCAACAAACTTCTAAATATCGATGGACCTTGTCTAGGTTCCGAAACAATTAATTATTAGACAATTTTTCAGCAGGATTTTAAGCAAACCAGATATCCTTTGAAAATCATAAAACTAAGAATCAGATTGCTCTTCCTAAACTAATACAATTTTAACAAACCTTCAGTCCCGGGCAACAAATGAGGGAAAAATGCAATGACGTTAATTAGTGCAGAGAAGGGGGCCAAAAACAACAGGTCACATGTCTTGTACACATTTTCACTGTTGATCAATCTGACAAATGTAATCTATATGCCCTTCATTTTCATCTTGCTCATTATGGTTCTGCTAATCAATAGAATTGCACCTTGCCTCTTATCCATTTTCTCAGTCCTTTCTTATATGCTATAATTATAGTTATAAACTATAATATAATCAACACTACATCATTAAACATAAAATTACCTCACAGGGCTGCATTCCAAGGAGGCTGATGACAGTAGAGATAGCTTCATTCAAGCTCTCTCTTTGGCCCAGGCCATATTCATCTACACGCTCACAATCTGGGCCCATGTTTTCCCATGCATGCCTGAAATTGTGTACTTGTTCCTTCAAAATATAATCAGCAGCAACCACATCAAGGTCCTCCAGCTGGTATTCGTCTTCTACACCATCTTCCTCTGCCTCACCAGTGGTTGGATCAACCTGGTGACACCCCAAACTCATAAGAAACGAAAACCAGATAAAATTCAAGATTACTAATCGTCAGCTATTGCATATTGTATATCCTAGTGCACATCCTTCAGTCTTCAGACACAATTCAAAGAAAGGCTTGAATTAAAACAAATTCATAATTGAAAGATTTGAAGTCACCCATACCTAATTTTGTGGAGGTGTTATGAGTAGCAACCAGTGTTATGAACTAACTGCAGAATAATAGAGTTGAAATTGATAACCTAAAAATAAGCTTTGAACATGACATTTCCACAAGGTAACATTAGATTGACAAGACTGGAGATATTTTTGGTTTTTTTAGAAGGGTAAATTTTAAGAAAGGTACATGACAAATGGTCCACTAACAACTTTGGTGTTTCAAGTTTCAAAACAAACAAAATGGTACATGAACTTGTAGTTTCAACCGAAAATATGTACATGCAGTTAAATTCTCGGTTGTCTAATTGTTTTCTGTTAAACTTTGAGAGGCAAATCCGTCACTCTAATTTAGGAATAATAAATTATTAAACTTAATAATTAATAAGGAGAAGGAAATAAGAAAAATGAAAAAGTATTATTGTCTTTTTTGTCCCGGTTCAAACCTAGCATACACAAAAAATGGTGATCGAGGTATAGAACTGTAGAAAAAATACAAACCCGGTAACCTACAAAAACAATGAATAGTAAAAAAAGAAACCAGATCATGGGAAAACAACAAAGTTTTTGAGAATATGGTCTCATTGTCTGAGTTTACAAGATTAAAAAGGTAAATAAATAGAATAAATAAATAAATAGAAAATGGGCATGAAACTGCCATTTGAAAAATGAGAAATTACATAAAGTTAACGGTGTTACTAATGGCATGTACTAAAAGTGTGCCCACTGTTAAACGTCACGTACCATTTGATTGTTTTGAAACTTGAAACACCAAAGTTGTTAGTGGACCATTTGTCATGTATATCTCTTAAAATTAATCGTTTTTAGAATTTTAGAGTTGAAGGCTAAAACTAGTCAAATCCAATGTATGGTAGTCTTGCCCAAAAGAAAAATATTGTTAAAACTAGTCGGATCAAATGTGCGGTAGTTTGGAACTAAATGACTTTTAAGAACCTAAATCTATAGAGGGATGAAAGGGCAGAAATTGGTACCTCTTTCACAATGAACCTCAAAGTGTTTGAAAACTTTCCAACTGCAGGGACACCTTCTGGCTTCTCAAATGCCAAAAAGGTCTGGCCAGGTGTATCATAAGGAAGAGACCTGAGTGGCTTGGATCCCGCTTCAATAAAATCTTCTGCTTCAGAGGCATCAACGACAACAATAACCTGAAAGAAGCAACTAATAAGAGCTTTCCAAGTAGAGCTACAAAAGAGAAATACAGTAGTATACACTTGGGCATTACATTTTCCAGTAATTGCTCAGGGATGGTGTTGGTGCAGTTGTACTGGAACACAACATGCCCATCAAAAATGTGCTTGACAACGTTAACTGCATATTCGGTTTCTGCCTCTGTCAACTCCACGGGTGCTGAGGTCTGATAGGTAAAAGAATACAATTAATTCCAAAAGAAATAAAAATAAAGCAGTTACATGCATGGCAATATGGAGAGATGAATATTCATGCCACAAAACCTTGAAAAGTCTCCCAAACTTTGAGAACTCAGGAATAGCCGCGAGCATCCTCTCATAAGAATCGACTGTGGATGCAGGGCCACTTGGAGGAGCTCCCAGACCAGTTGGCTTTTTACTCTGGGCTTTTTTCTCAGCAAGTGGCTGAGACTTAATCTCCTTGGGTACAGAATTGATGTCAAATGGTTCCTCTGAAGCCTCCTGGAGTCATATTAAATAACACTGAAAGCATTAGATAAAGGTTTTAATGGTACAAAGGAGAAGAAAGTTCAATATACTGTTCCAATATTACTATAAGAAACAGCTTCCTTATCGTAAAACTTCAGGTGTTACCGAAAGGTCTAATAATGTGAGGCAGCTTACATAAGACTTCAAACTTGTCTCAAGATTGACAAGGGGAACATCCAAAGACCCAAAGAGGAAGTCTTTTACACCCTGGTCAGTCTCTACAACAGATCCATCTCCTCCTAGTGTAATAAGATAGAGTGTTGCCCTATCACGAACCTAACAAAATGTATGAAAATAAATAATTCAGCATATTCCAAAGGGCAGTGTATAGATAAGTGTAATAAAAATGAAATCATGAAAATAAAGGCATGGCAACATAAAAAATTAACTGCTGACCCATATAGACGCACAAACCTTTAACTAGATGAACATTATATATATATAATACCTATATAAATAGCCCCAAAAGTTCACATATACTACCTCATCATCACTGTCGAAGAGGCATCTTCTTAACAGAATAAACACTCGAGGCTGAAACATAGAACAGATATATATTTAAATCAGTAACAAACAATAGCCCAAAAAGAAATTGAAACATATAATAATACACAGTTCACCAGAAAACATGTTACCTTCAATGAATCAACCATGGCACCAAATTTGGCTAATGTGCTTACAGCGCTGGCCCTGACAGTGGCATTCTCAAGATGCACTCGATTATAAATGTACCGTATGTATTTGCTTGGATCCGAGGTTCTGGGCCCTTCAATTCCCAAAAAGTGGAGTATCTGATAGTAAAATATTCAAATACACCACAATAAGAATAAAAGAGGTGGGGAATGAACAGGGCTATAAGATTCGTCAAATATATTTGTAGAGAAATGCTACCTGAGTAGAAAGGTATGTGAATTCACAATCTTCAATGAATTCACAGAGATGAAGCAACCCACTTTCTTTTGCTTCTGGGATATCTCTAATGAGAATCACAATCGAGTCAACAATTGCCTTTTTGTACTCAAACCCACCCTCTTCTCGAAGAATGTTGCTAAGGAAGTTCATGCTGTAGAAGCAAGAGGTTAGAACGTTACTTGATATACAGAGCAAAGTAAAACCACCGATATCCAAACGTTCTTAAAATAAAATTGAACACAATAGCTGATATGTCACTCACAGAGCTCTATACTTCAATGGAAACTTTAAACACAGTGATCTAATGGCTTCCACAACTACAATTTTGAACTCATCAGCAATATCTGACATGAAGTTTGTTATTTGCTTCATCAAGCGATCCACACTCGACTCATTTCCTGTCTTCAGAAGTGTGGTGATGGCAAGTGTGGCAATGCTTCTGTTCTGGTCAGAAATCAAACTCTCCATATCAATGTTGCAGTTTGTGACGGCCATTGGATGTGTCATTGCCACCTGAAAAAATTCAGCCATTAAAACAGCATATAAGATAATAAGAAGAATAAGCATCATGCAGATTAATTATGAAACTACAATCAATCTAATAAAGATCAGAACCTTTGTCAGCACATATTAATAAACAACCCAGTATCATACAGGGCTGGTCAGTCAGCTAATAACTATTTGCAAAGGGATAGACTTCAATTATATAAAACCAAAACAAATCCCCCAACTAATAATATAGAAGACAAAGAAGGCAAACCTTGTTTAGGGTGCGAACCGCAGCAAATCTTAACACTGGCTTTGAAGAACTTAAAAATAGCTGAAGAACTGTGATAGCCGGAGTCAGTTCTCTGTTTGTCACACCATGGAGCTCAGTAATTGCTCTTGCAGCCTCAAAGATTACCATCTCTGCCTTGTGCCTCAGGCAACCCTCGAGATAATCGTAAAAAGGACGATCGCCTGCTTGTGTACTTCCAGCAGACTCACGGATTACCTGCACATGTATAGTTATTTAAAACAAGACACAAAAACACCAACCCAACTGAAATGAAGCTCCCAGATGAATAAGCACCTGACTAGTATAGCGGATCAACAGGCATTGAGCTAATGGAGAACGAACAGTGCCCCTTGTCAAACTGGTAACCAACTTGCTAACAGCAAGACGGTCATTTTGTCTTATCTGAAATTTCACAATAACATATTCATCATCTTTTGTTCTGAACATGCTAAATACAAGTGTTGTCTAATTGATATAGTTTGCCATAAAATAATGTGTCTTTATATTTAACACAAATTCCAAAATAAGACAGAGTTGGCAGGCTAAATTGTGGCTTTAAATATAACAAAACACTAGGGAAAGTGGCATTCAGCCTTCCCATAGTAACAAAACATTTGCTCAGATAAACCAACCAATTATTTCTGGATGCAGATAACTCGTTTGAGTAACAATATGGTTATAAAACACATGAGAGTTGATTTAAGATAATTAAGCTCCCAAAACTAACAGTTGCAGTACCTGATGAAGTAAAGCCAGTGCATGGAACTGTACAAGGGCTGACCTTGACTGGACAGCTTCCTGAACCTCATTACTCCACCTTTTGACAATCTCTGGGTTGGTCTGTCAAAAAAAAGGAACATAAGGGGGTTAGGTCGAAGCGCAACTAGTCATGGTACTTTTAATAGTATGAATATTAAGTAGGTACCTGGAGTAAATGAATCCCACTAACTAGAGCTGCACTCGCAACCACAGGATTCTTATCAACAATGGCTTGTTTCAGATACCGCTCAATCTGAGTAAGAAGGGTTCCATCCGTAATCCGACAAAGCACACGAATGGCATTGGCCCGATACATATCAGTTTTGCTATTCATATCCTTCATTAGGGAGCTTGTGACAATAATAACCTTGTCACCAGAGATAAAAAAGTCAGTCCCAGTATCTCATCATGCAAAGATCAAATAGAAGTGAAATCATATCATCAAGTTTTCTACCTCATCAGCAGAAGGTGATAGCTCTTTTATCATCAGATAAACCATTCTCCTCAATCCTATATCTCTTGACTGGAACAGCTTGGTCACAGCAAAGAATACTTCTGTAGCTTCAACCTATCAATTTAAAGAAAATTAAAACCTCAAGTGATGAAC
Source organism: Comarum palustre (assembly GCA_951800085.1). Lineage (NCBI taxonomy): Eukaryota > Viridiplantae > Streptophyta > Magnoliopsida > Rosales > Rosaceae > Comarum > Comarum palustre. Next base: position 5,694,713 of record OX637579.1, on the reverse strand, counting down.
AAGTATACAATAACATAACTTTATAAGTTTATTAATATACAAATTATTATATTTATTCAGGGAAGAGAAGCGGACTATTAAGTACCGAAGGAGCTAACCTTTGTGAAGGTTTCACCCTGGTTCAGTAGATAAAGAAGCTTTGTGATAACCTGAAAGCGCCAAACAACACAACATACACAGTTAGTATCTGCATAACAAATAAGAAGTAACGCAATGAAATCAGACAGCAATATTGGGTGGTCCAAAAGCAATAACCTGAGAGCATCTTCTTGCGTCTAGCTGAGGATCATTAAAGACCCTAGCTTCCTGAAGAACAGCCCCCTTTTCAATCCCCAGAAATGGAGAGTACTCTTCTTGCAAACCAACAGTTTGAAAATTTTAGCTTCAGTAAGCAGCTAACTACTATGCAAATAACGTAACGAACATTGCTAATATCAGATAACCGGCACCAATTACACGAAGACTACAACATTCAAATCAAAGCAAAATGTATAGCAGATTCGGAACAAGTTTACTATCAGCATTGAGACATATGACTCAGAATCACAACAGATCAGCCAAAACCGAACCAGATCAAAAACAATTACACCAAAATTCACTCAAATCTGATCTATACGCCTCATAATACACAGCCAGTTCAAACAAATTAGCTATAAAACACAGAGATCTGGAAAAACTAATCGCTGATTCATCTTCAAACACTAAGCGAAAATTGGGAGCGGAAAAAACCAGATCGAATTGGAAATTGATTCGGGTGATAGAGAAACGAACATTACCTTCATCGTCGCGATCGTCGTCCTTCTTCACAAGAGGCTGGGCCATCGGAAAATCGCCAAGATCTGGATCAAGTGCAAGGAGGACCTCTTGGGCTCGGTGTGAGCGTACTTATAGTGAAGAGGCTCAATTCTCAAACGTGAAAAATTAATGAGGTGATTTACGAAGAACTTAAGAGGCCAGCAGATGGAGGTGGGATCACACGCGGGCGCGGTGTCTGGTGGTGATGTCTTTTATCCAATTATTAATGGCCACGTCATGTGTGAATAGGGCAGTAAGCTTCCAACCGTTTTTAAATAATTTATCTATTAAAGAAATAAAATAAGTTTAATTCCAACTTGTTTTTTTATTATACAAAATTGAATATTTTTTTTAATAATTTATGAATCTATTGTTATAGAATATATGAGAGCTGAATATCGTTGTGTCTTATTCATCAAATGAGAGGCCCCTTATATAGGGGTTTACATCAAGCCTAGTATGGAAACGTACTATATGTGTAGTACATGTACTATGTGTAGTACATGTACTAAGTGTAGTACAACAATACATATATGGTAAGTACTACATGTTTCCTATTACATCTAAGGCCCATGGGCTAAGCCCATCTACACGGCATAAGACCAAGTGCACACACGCACATGTCATATTTCCTACAACACTCCCCCTTGTGCCGCGCGTCGATATGCCGGATGGTGCTTACAATGTTGCCTCATTAAAACCTTGCCAAGTAACAAAAACCCTGTGGGAAAACTAAACCTTGGTCGAAGGAAAAAGAGTACAACGCACCAACTACTCCATTGAGAACTCGCCATGTGATGCTCCCCCTGATGTGTACTTCAATCGGATTTTCCTGATGAATGGTGCATTCCAACATGCTTCTCAAGAGTAGATGTGAGCCAAGACTTAAACAAGTCTGCCATGATCAACCACAAATTTGGGATCAATGGTCTTAGCGGTGCATGCAATGTTACCTCGTTAAAAACCTTGTCAAGCAAAAACCCAGTGGGACAAAAAGCTGTGACTAAGGGAAAAAGAGTGTAACATGGTTGACACAAACAACCACACCCTTCACATTTGATCATGACATGTATATGCTAGACTTTCTTTCAAATCTGCATCTCCCCCTGATCTCAAGATCATTCATAGGGCGCTTCCGGATCCTTAGTGACCACGGAGCTGTTTTGACAACTTAGCATATGTTTGCTATTTCAACATGTCTCAAATGTGGCATTACTCAGTGCCAGCAGCTATGTGCACGGTGCCTAGCAGCTGTATGCACAGCGCTCGGCAGCTGGCGTGCACAGCGCTCGGCAGCTGGCGTGCACAGCGCTCAGCAGCTGGTGCACAGTGCTCGGCATAGGTGCACGTATAGTGTCTGGCAGCAGTGCACGTGTGCACAGACAGTGCACGTGTGCACAGACAGTGCACAGGCAGCGCTCAGGCAGTGCCCCGGTAGCGCACAGGCAGCGCGCACAGGCAGCGTGCACAGGCAGCGCGCACAGGCAGCGCACAGGCAGCGTGCACAGGCAGCGCGCCATATGTCCGGCAACTCGGCCACTAAACCAACCGGTGCCTAGATCATGATTCCGCTTCCGATGCATCTCGATTCATGCATGGCTAGCGATGACATAGGCAATCAACCTTTCTCTCATGTTATAGGGATTGAATATGCCAGATACTCTTAGAGTATTCAAGTGATGTCATATGCCATATCATTGGCATTTGCGTGGGCGCAAAGCTACTTAGCTTTATAACGAATGAAGGTGAGGTCAAGTCTTTCTTTTGATTAAACGGATCACTCTCTCTTGGAGTAAAGACCATGACTAATCATGGGAGCATATGAAGGTTCCACTCTTCTTCAGAGGACCTAAACCGATTGATGGAAATACATCATCAATACACAATCGATCGACTTCAATACGAGATTGTGTCTTTCCCAAGATACTTTTCATTCCAACATCGGATATCTAGCATATACTGTGATCATCCGGAATCAATACGCAATGGCATTATTCATCATATCCCATCCGAAATCAAGGAGTCATGTACTATGCGTTCAAAACACTTGGCCAACGCAAGCTCCACTTGATTTGGCTTATGAAGTCTATTTAAGATCTTCATGCATATCTCTGATCCCATAGAGACGTCACTATGATCATAATCATAGGGCTGCATGTACAGTTATTGGGGAACTACCAAACTGACAAGGTAGTGGAGTGCAATAACATCCATTACGAGAGTACATCTCATCGTAGTCGATCCCAGTGCGTGTTTGTGAGAAACCTTGCGCCATAAGGGAGTCTGAGACTCTTGTTCTCACTATGCTAACTCACAAAGGTTTACTTGATAGGGTTTATACTTGCGGTGTCGGCAACACCTGCCCAAGGACCTATCCCTTTGTCCGGGTCGCATCTTCCCATTTTAGGTCAATACACTTTGTTGACATATCAACAAACGTGTGGTTCGATAAACTCATCATCCCACGTCCTCATGTACACTAGTGTAGTCATTGTAGAGATCTCTTTCTATGAATTGGATTTTGACGTTGAGGCGTCCCCCAACGATAGTCACAATTCAGACTAACATGAGACGGAGTGAGTATCACTGATCAATGGACCAGTAGTGCCAAACTCGCTTTCTCTCTCAGTGCGAGTGTATATCGAACCCAAGGGCCTCAACCTAACCTTCAGGGAGCCACAAGGCCTAGGACACCATGTTGCCACATTATGGCACCCTCACATCACCACATAAGGTGACGGCGTCAAGACCATCTCAATATGGCCGAGCTATGGCATCAAGACCACCTCAATTCGGTCGAGCCATGTCCTCTTGGTAGGACATCATTCCTTACAGACATATGCAGTATTGATCTCGTCACTATAGTTCTATGGGGATCATGTTGAGACTTAGTGGTAACCAACCACGACATTCACGTCGTTCCCACTTGAACCCTGGTGTTGGTATCTCCCCCTAACGGCGGGAATACAGTCTCAAAGTGACAACCCGCTGTGTAGCGGCTAAGGAGATCGTCTGTCAAGGAGCTTAAGGTGGAGAGCAATAAAATGACTCATATCCATCCTTAGAACATATTCATCTCATGCGACACATCATCATTGGGCACTGTGGCAGTCCAATTTGGCACATTGTGGAACTCAAGGCTTGGAGATCCGTTACTATCCCGCCGAGTTCAAGGATTACAACTATGTGTCAATCCTAGCACACAGTTACGAGCTGTCGTGCATCAATGTAATGATGGTAAGTCGTGGACGAATTAATACATGTCTGCATGTCCCTCTTCAGGGATGGGTAGTGAGCCCATAGATACATAAGCAGCATGTGGAAGACGATGGTGCAACACATGACCAATGTGTTAGCCCTTCAACCAACACCATAAAAGCGTATATGGTATCCATACGTTGGTTGCATCGGTCTACATAATCCCTCTTTGGATTTTCAATAAGAATGACATCTTTTGTGGCATAGCATAAGAGGATCTTTCACCTTACTTAGCTAAAGATCAAGCTTTACACAACGAAAACATGAGTACTGTGCGGCTGCCGAGGACATCATGTCGGCGCACAAACACAACATACAATCATGGTGTAGTTCGTTGTTATCGGGGGAATGGACGCCCAAGAATATCAAACAATTCTGGCTCGCATATCTCACCCGGTATGACCAAATGTCATAGCTTGTCTGAGTCAATTGTCCCAAATATACTTATTGGCGACACCTTAGAACTCATGCTCTTCTCCATGATGCTCTCAATCGGCACTCATGAGAAGTATACACAAAAGTCTTAATCATTCTCATCATGGTAATCGTTGGTGTGTATGTTCATAACACACTTCAATGTTCGATTGCCTCTCTCGCAATAATGAGGGCATTTGTGACTTGGATCATCGAGCCAAAGGCATCAAGAATTGATTCAACTATATCATAAAATGATAGTGAAGATCCAATCAAACTTAGTCACAAAAAGGATTCACAATCTGCGAAGAGTATGCAGTTTTCGTGCAGTATGACCTATACTTACTAAAACGGCCATAACTCTCTCGTCTGGACGGATATGAACGAACCGCTTGAACCATTGGAAACTAGATTCACATAGTTTTCCAATGATATAAAGTGCGTGTTCCAGTTCATCCGGAGTTGATCTAGGGGCTCTGACGAAGTTAAGGGACAGTAGGATACAGTCTGCTATGACCTGTACGCACTTAAACTGTCATAACTCTTTCGTCGGGATAGGTATGAACGAGCCGCTTAAACCACTGGAAACTAAACTCATGTAGATTTCCAATGATATAAAATTCGGCATCTAGTTCATCCGGAGCCTTTCAGAAAACTCTGACGAAGTTACGATACAGTAGTTTCAACTTACTGTGGTCGCATATTTAGACATGATTAAGCTTTCAACTTTAAAATGGCATCGCAGGAGTTATCCTCGACCCAAAAGTAAAGCGTACATATGGCATTACAAGTCTTCAACGTCCATGAAGGACGGCATTTGGTAACAGCAACATGGGGGGGATCCAAAATCAAGGGAGTAGGTAACCTTTGCCAAGGTTAACCACGTCATCCGATGATGGAAAATCTGCTGTTAGGTGAAGACTAAACCACGAACATCGACACACCTTTATAAGGCTGTGCATGATCATGCCATAGTGTGAATACACTTATCGAACCAACGATTTCATCGAGGTCTCATTTCGTTTGGAGAAAATCAAAGAGCCCTTCATGACGTCAAATGTCAGAGGCATCCATTTGATGTTTCGTACGCCCTTTTGTACGTTTATTTGTATGCATTCATTCTTTTGCTCAGGATTGTGTGGGTAGTCCCACCGTCTGCAAGGCTCTCAATTTCTTCACATAACATACCTATCGAACAAGGTAGATACGTGAGAAAGAGACATAAACACCGAAGGCAACAATCGAAGGCAACCTTGTGCATTGCAGAATTCCTGGCAGCATGAACTTTGCTCACTCAAACAGTCATAACTTCTTCGTTAGAATGGATATGAACGAACCGCGAAAACCATTGGAAACTAGACAAACGTAGCTTTCCAGTGATATATTGTTTGCGTTCTAGTTCATCCGGAGCTGTTCAGAAAGCTCTTCGGAAGTTGCTGTTCAGAAAGTGGCAGATTCACTGTTTTTGTTTTTGGTTGCCCGCATTTGCAACTTGCACGTATGCCAATGCACTAGGCACTTGGAAACATTTGACAGCGCATTGCACCTACACATATGTCATTGCATTAAGCACTTGACAACATTTGGTAGTGCATGAGGAGCCACACATATGCCGGTGCACCGGGCACTCGACAACATTCGGTGGCTGCACAACCGCTGGCGCCCATGGCGCACGGTATGGGGGGGAGAAGCTCGGCAGCATATCTCAAGTGTACAACATGAGGTGCACAGAGCTTCTGCAGCTGCTGCATAGAGCTTGGCCCTGGTGCTCAGTGCTCGACAGTCGGTGTCCTGTGCACGTCCTCGAGTGTTCTGTGCTATGTAGCTCACTTAGTGCTTATCCGTGATGTAAGTGCACAACCATTGGTGATCAGTGCACGGTTCCTTGTGTTTAATGCTAACATATGGTGCTTAGTGCTCAACACCTAATGCACAGTGCACGATAGTTCATGTGTAGAGCATAAAGCAACAAACACATAACTAATCGACATCTGACACATAAGTGGTGGCATTCCTCACACAACATGAAGCAATTGACACACAGGGGCGGCAACTGACACACAATATTGGCAAAAACAATCAAGGGGCAGTAGGTAGCATACAGGGTTAGCAACAGACACATTGGGCGGCAACAGGCGGGTGCCTATCGACAACTGGCAGCCAGGTGCACATGGGCTCGGCAGCGTGTACGGCAGCTCGGCAACTATGTTGGCAGCTTGTGTAGCGCTCAGTAGCTCCTAGGAAGCGCTCAATAGCTGCATGCCTTTAGCATAAAACAGTGTTGCTCAGCTTCTAATCTCCATTCGAGACCTAGAGCGGCATTTAAGGGTCAATATGTAAGTGAGCGGCAAATTTCCTCGCTCATGCATACAAAACCAAACTATGGAGACTCGAGAGTGGTCATCTCACTTTATAGGTTGGAGGTGCAGCGTAGGAAGCAGTGGCTAAATCTCGAGCAGAATCTATGTGATGCTCGGCAGCTGGGTGCTCAGTGGTTGGAAACTAGCACTCGACAGCTATGCAGCACTGGTCCTCTATAGCTAGGCACTAGGCGCACTACAGCTAGAAACTGGGCAGCCTGTGCTCTGCAGCGTGGCGGTGGTGCTCTACAGCTAAACGCTGGGCATCCTACACCGGTTGCTGATTCTCCTACCATATTCTCAACGGGACTTCTACCCGGAAAAATGTGCTAACGTTGATCAAACACAACGCGGGTTCAATGAATGAGATGATTCTCTAATTCCGAACTCTCTTTAATAGCATAACACAAACCAACGTTGGATACCTCACAACGTGGACCTAAAAACATCTTCGGTGCATGGTGTATGCAACTAGTGCTTGTCACTCGGCAGCTAGTGCTCGACATTGCTCGGCAGCTGCCCTAGGCAGCGCTCAGTAACAATTGGCAGTCAGCGCTCGACAGTGCATACCAATTAGTGTGCAAGGCTTCGGTAGCTGGTAGCCATGTGCACATATAGTGCCTGGCAGCAGTGCACACGTGTTGGCAGCCGCGTGCATTTGCCAAGGCCCAGCCTCGGCAGCAGTGCTTGGCAGGTGCACAGTAGGTGCACGTGTGGTGCCCGATGGCAGCGTGCGCGTGCACAGGGCCAATCCCCGGCAGCAGCGCTCGGCATCAGCCAAACCGTTGCACATATGGTGCCTGACATCAGTGCACGTGCACAGGGTCGATCCCTGGCAGCAGTGCACGTCAGTGCACAGAAGGTGCGCATATGGTGCCTGACATCAGTGCACGTGCACAGGGTCGATCCCCGGCAGCAGTGCACGTCAGTGCACAGAAGGTGCGCATGTGGTGCCCGGTGGCAGCGTGCGCGTGCACAGGGCCAATCCCCGGCAGCAGCGCTCGGCATCAGCCAAACCGGTGCACATATGGTGCCTGACATCAGTGCACGTGCACAGGGTTGATCCCCGGCAGCAGCGTGCACCCGCGCACAGGGGCAGGCCCCGGCAGCGGTGCTCGGCAGCCAAATGCACATATGTTTTAGGGTTTTCCATAATAACCTGCAAAGACAAACGTCCCAAGCATAGATTGAACTTTGAAATTACTCAAAATTAAAGCTTACTTGCTAGTCTGCCAAATAGACTGCATTTATATAAGCTGCTCCATGCTTCCATGCTCAAATCCATGCGCGTTCGGCGATTGTTCACGCAATTCCATTATGAATTGTCGTGCGGGGAGACCGTGTGCACATGAAAAATATATGGTTAGTTAAACTTGCTATAAAACAGTAGCAAAAGTATTGAAAACATCAACCATATGGAGGATTCACAAAGAAATTAGGAATACAACCCGTGTGCACAGGGGGTGCGCAGGGGGGGTGCACAGGGGGTGCCCAGGGGGTGCGCAGGAGTAGTGCGCAGCAGTGGTGCGCGCGGTGCACGGTGGTGCACGGCAGTGCGCGCGCAGTGCACAGAAGGTGCGCAGCAGTGGTGCGCGCGGTGCACGGTGGTGCACGACAGTGATCGAACAGTGCACGGTGGTGCACGGCAGTGCGCGCACAGTGCACAGGAGGTGCGCAGCAGTTGGCACTCGGGTGTGGCCGCTTCGCTCTAAGGTTATAGAGTCGTGCTGATAACGTGTTATAGAATATATGAGAGCTGAATATCGTTGTGTCTTATTCATCAAATGAGAGGCCCCTTATATAGGGGTTTACATCAAGCCTAGTATGGAAACGTACTATATGTGTAGTACATGTACTATGTGTAGTACATGTACTATGTGTAGTACATGTACTATGTGTAGTACAACAATACATATATGGTAAGTACTACATGTTTCCTATTACATTTAAGGCCCATGGGCTAAGCCCATCTACACGGCATAAGACCAAGTGCACACGCACATGTCATATTTCCTACAACATCTATATAATTATTATATATTTATTTAAATTAAATTTCAAATTTAATGTTAAATGTTTTAATTTTTTGACGTTTTTCCTTTTTTTAGATGAGAGACCATGAACTCTATAAGTCAAAACAATAAATTTTAGAGATTTCTAGTTGAATATACAAATTTTGAGAATTTTATAGATATATATAATATGTTTCTCTCTATTCCCACTTTTGTAAAATAGAGGATACTTTATATGGACTGTTGGAGCAAAAAAATGGTGTTTTTTCTCTAAACTAGAGATTATGTAATTTTACATGAGTTGTTGAAGATGTTTTTAGTGTAACTGCAAGTCGTGTGATTGTTTTTAGATTTGAGTAAATTACACGAATGTCACTGCCTACAGCGGCCTGTCCATCATCGTGACGGACGGAAATAGAATTGAAGTTGGTATGAAGCAAGTTATAAGCGAGTGTTCAAGGAAAATAGCAAGGTGGGTGTCACTGTAATCAATACAACAAATATTGCATCAGACCACGCTCATTTTTCAACGGATTGAAACTTATTGTTGTATGATGACCTGAATCCTTTGATACAACGTTCTGATTTGAAATTGTTGTGAAAATGACTAAACTCTTTTTTAGATTAAATCACACAAGTAAATTATAATTTTCCGGTGTGTGACTAAACTCTTTTTCCCCAATATGCACTAGATTTGTTCCTAGAAAAAATAGATTTTGAGCTAAATATAAATATTATTTCAATAATTTGTTGTGGTCTGGATCCGATTCATTACATCCTTGCCTCCATCATCCCTTTTAATTTCATAAGGTCAGTTGTTAATTAGCTTCAGTTTATATTCTGATTTTGATTTAGTTCTCCGTTTTAGCTGTGTGAATCCTTGTTGATTTATGACAACTTCTCAATGCAGCATGCTACTTGAACGGGTCCAGAAAGGTTCATTCTTTCACTTTACATCTCATGCATGATCAATTGAAACTCAAAGAATTGACTCATTACAGTCTTAGAGTCCACCATTTTCCAATCAAGGAATCGGCCCACTCATCACAACCAAATTATGCATGTAAATACATGATTTTATAGCCCTCATTAAAAGGATTACAAATTTATGCATGCAATCATCTACTTAAAAGTGCAACTCACTTTAATTATTTAGTTTAATCAATAGTCCTTTAACCTATTTTTCCAACAGAAACTACCTAATTAACTATCCATATAACGACCAATTAATAGTAACTATCCATGTAAGTACTTAAGTAACTATCCATGTAACTGCTAATTTAACTATCCATGTAACTGCCTATGTAACTAAGTATCTATCCATGTACCCATGTAACTACCAATATATCTACCAATTTAACTATCCATGTAATTACCAAAGTAACTTTTAATGTAATTTTCAATGTAACTACCTAAGTAACTAGTCATGTAACTACCTAAGTAAGTAAATATCTATCCATATAATTAGCTAATTAGTCATGTAACTATCCATGTAACTACCTAAGTAATCAAGGTAACTATCCATGTAACTATTTATTTAACTAAGTATCTATAAATGTAACTTCCTAAGTAACTAGTCATGTAACTACCTAAGTAAGTAAATATCTATCCATGTAATTAGCTAACTAGTTATGTAGCTATCAATGTAACTACCTAACTATCAACTTCATGTAACTATCAATTTAACTACCAATATAACTATCTATGTAACTAGCTAACTAGTCATGTAACTACCAATGTAACTATCCATATAACTACCAATTAATAGTAAATATCCATGTAACTAAGTATCTATAAATGTAACTAGCTAACTAGCTAGTCATGTAACTATCTAACTATTAACTTCATGTAACTACCAATGTAACTATCCATGTAACTACCTATGTAACCATCCATGTAACCACCTTAGACTAAGTATCTATCCATGTAACTAGCTAACTAGTCATATAATTATCGATGTAACTACCTAACTATCAACTTCTTGTAACTATTAATGTAACTACCAATATAACTATCACTTTAACTACCTAAGTAATTAGTCATGTAATTACCTAAGTAACTAAGTATCTATCCATGTAACTAGCTAATTAGTCATTTAACTAATGTAACTATTCATGTATAACTACCTAAGTAACTATCCATATACCTACCTAAGTAACTAAGTATCTATCCATGTAACTAGCTAACTAGTTACGTAACTACTAATGTAACTATCCATGTAATTACCTAAGTAACTAAGTATACATCCATGTAACTACCTAAGTAACTAAGTATCCATTCATGTTACTACCTAAATAACTATTCATGTAACTATCTATGTAACTACCAATGTAACTACTCATGTAACTAAATATCTACACATGTATCCGTGTAACTACCAATGTATCTGCCCATGTAACTATCCATGTAACTACCAATGTAACTATTCATGTAACTGCCAATGTAACTATCCATGTAATTATGTATCTATCCATGTACCCATGTAACTACCAATGTATCTACCCATGTAACTACCAATTTAACTACCTAACTATCAACTTCATGTAACTATCAATGTAACTACCAATGTAATTATCCATATAACTACCTAATAATTTTCTATGGATAGTTATATAGATATCCATGTAACTATCTTTGTACCTATATAATTATTCATGTAACTATATAACTATCCATATAACTATCTATGTAACTATTCATATAACTATATATGGATAGTCTATCTATGTAACTATTCATATAACTATATATGGATAGTTATATAGATATTCATATAACTATATATGGATAGTTATATAGATATTCATGTAACTATCATAGTTGCATAGTAACTATCTATGAACTATGATAGTTACATTATAACTATCAATGTAAGTATAAAACTATCTATGTAACTATCTACATGTAGCTATCATTGTAACTATATAATTGTCCATTTAACTATATATGGATAGTTATATAGATATCCATGTAAGTATTATAGTTACATAGTAACTATCTATAGATAATTACATAGATATTCATGTAACTATCCTTGTAACTATATAATTATCCATGTAATTATCTATGTAACTATCATTGTAACTATACATGTAACTATCTAGAATGCAAAACAGTGCAAACAAAAACAAGGAGCGCAGCAGAACGCTGCCGTTACGGTGCAGCTGCACGTTGCAATATGTAAATGAGTTATGTAACTACATTAAACTTTCTATGTAACTATAGATTGATAGTTACCTGCATAGTTACATATATGCTACTTAACTAGTTACATACGACATGACAATAACTCAGAAATGATATTATTTTCGTTGAGTAGCCACATGAATGAAAACATGACAATCCCAAAATTTTCTCAAGTATTGCGTAGTCTGAGGACTGCGGAGGTATTATTTCCTCAATTGTTTCATGCTACATTCTATTTGGTACTCATGGTATGAGATCAGGACTGGATACACAAACTTTCGATATGGTTGCATGATAAGTGAATGTGATTACACTATCATATTGTTTGAAGGGGGTTGTTCTGATATCCATACATGGCTTCTAAATAGAGGGAAAGAGACTGATTTCAAGTTCTATGTAAAATTGCAACCATAATACATGACTCTCATGACAGGTTATTGTTGATACAATGACTATGATTTCCATGACACAATCAGAAATGAGGAAATATGTCGAAAGAGAAGATCCCACATCCATAATTGAGGTATTATCAAACTGGGCTTGATATGATACACTGAAAAAGACAACGCTAAGGCCCCATGAGAACGTGCACATTATTACAATTTGTGTTCGTTGACAGAACTGAAAAGAAACTCAAATCTGTCACAAACTAGGAAGACATTTCAGAATGTCAAGAACTTCATAACCTGAGAATACCAGCAATAAAAAGTAGGCCAACAACCACCGGTGAGCAAGCATAAAGAATGACATCATGCCAAGCATCAACAGACCCATGTTGAATCCCTTCTTTCGATGATTCCGGAATACAACATTTTTCAGATTAAGGGACAGCATTTCCTCAAGCTGCCTCAACCAAATTTTTAAATGAATTGGATTCTTCAAGCCTGCCAAATTTTCACATAGTCAATAATGTAACATCAATAACAAGAACCTTTATAAGAAGTATTGATCTTACAAGGAGCTAGGTTTAGCATTATGAAGTATGAACACAAAGAAATTTGTAATTATGTTTTCAAGACATGAGGTGATTATTCACTCCTTTATCCAGGCCAAGAGCTTTACGAAAAGAGAACAGGTTCTCAACTAACTTTTATCAACTACCAGCAGCTTCTAATCCACTGAGCATACATCTAAACATAATAGGATCCATCCATGATTCAAGCATAAAGCATTAGCAAGGTCAAAGGCCACAGTATAAGCACATTTATAGCTATATATACAAAGAAACAATCATTAAGGATACAGCTGCAAAGATATACTATCAACGCTCTTAATTTCTTCATTCAATATGCCTTAAAATCAAGTACATCTGTTAGTTTTATAACACTTACCACCCACCCAATATCTTCCAATCTTAAACTAACACTTTCACCAGATAGGACATATAGGAACTGATACTTGATTTCACACAGGCATTCTTTCATTAATAAACAGAATCACCACATACATGAGGTTCCACAACAAATTTGAACAGCAAATTTGATCCACAACAACTCGACAATGCATAATCATTGTAACAAACAACTACAAATAAGAGTATGATTATAAAAAATTCGTAAACATACTTGAGGTTGCATTTCCATCCTTCCGCCAATAATCACCAACCCCGAATCCCCATGCTTCAGAGTATAATTAATTATCGAACTCGCAATCTCCCCATGGTGAGCATTATGCCGAAAATCCTCCTGCACAAGGCCAACAAGACCACACATTCAAGTAAACTAGACTAAAACAAGCACAACATCACAAACATACATCCAAGTCAAGAATTGAAATCCAAAACCGAAAACTAATACACTACAGTGAACCAGATCCAACAACCAAAAAAGTAAAGACATTCTCAAACTAATCAACAACACCGACACTAACCCAGCAAAGAATCCTACTCCCATCTATTACTGACATTCTCATCTCAGTGGCGGTCTTGCCAAAGATGGTGCCTTGACTACTCTCTCAATTGTAATAGCTCCACCACTCCTACTTAACTTGAGCAAAGCTACAACTGTATTTTCTTTACCCTAGAGTCCCGCAACACATTATCCATATTCAATCAGCCACTGATATCTAATTACCAAAACAAAACTAATGTGCAGATGCACTATTGAATCAATAACCCTAATTTTAAGGGCTCTAACCCCAATTCCCTGATCTAAACAAGTACCACTCATACCAGAATTCAATACATAACACAGATTCAAAATTAGGATTTCAAACAAGCAACCACACCTACCCCCTTATCGATGAACTGAACTGCTAAATGACGGGGAGATGAGACTTGTCATTGCAGTTGACAAACTTGGATCGCATTTGACGCGAGGCGGGCTTCGGTGTTAAGAAAGCCCAATCTCTGCCGAGTCTTACTTTCAGGCCTAAAATGCATACTCGACCTGGAAGAATCGCCGTCGTAGCTTATCCTTAGATGATATCGTGTGGTGGAACCAAGAGACAAGAGACGTTGCACATAACAGTATTAATTTGATGAAAGTGTAACATTTTAGTAGCACAGTTGCAAATTTATTCAATTTCAATGACAACGGTTTAAGAGGGCCCTAATTTATCATTATGTAAAAGTAGGATATTTTATTTTATATTATAAAAATTAAATATTTTTTTTCTATATAATTTATGTATCTATATAAATATTATATATTTATTTAAATAAAACCACAAATTTAATGTTAAATTTGTTAATTTTGTGACGTTTTTTTTTCTTTTTAAAAGAACCAAAATGAATTCTATAAGGAAAACAATAAATTTTAGAGATTTATAGATGAATATACAAATTCTGAGAATTATATAGATATAGAGGATATGTTTATTTCTCTTCTCACTTTTTGTAAAATAGAGAATGTTTTACATCATATGTTGGAGCTAACATATGATGTTTTTTTCTCTAATATTGAGATAATTCTAGTTTTATATAAGCTGTTAGAGATGCTCTAAGTATAAAAAGTAAATTAATATATTTGTTCTTATATAAACCATTAGTTGATAAAGTCAAATAAATAAAAAATAAGCCATAGTGATACACTCAGTAAATTTAAAGGTGCAACTATAACATCTTAAAAGCAAAAACATAAATAATCTTAAATTAAAATTAAAATGATTCCAAACCAGCACCAGGTCCAGACCTATAAACTGCTATGGACCAGTCGCCAACCCAAACTTAATATGTTTATCATACCTATATTCCATGTTTCTACCTCGTTTCGAGATCACGCAACTGAAACTCAGGAAGTAGAATCCTTAGTTTAGGATCCAATGGTTCCTGTACAAATAACAAGGCGTCAGGAGCTCAGTCTTTCGACTCTCTGATGTTGAAGGTAGCCCTTTTTAGCTACTTGTCTTGTACCGAGTTAGGGTAGGACACTTACCTGTTTAGAAGGTATCTTGTATGCCTTATAGGCTAGCCTTGTGAATTGTGTCATGTATCTTCGATATGGGACTGCTCCCAGTGGTCCTGTTTGGTGTTGCCCTCTTCAAGGGTCTGCAGCCACTGCTAGACGCTCTGATGGCCGATACGAGACCGGCTCTCTAGAGTCCAGATGTCAGGGTCGGTGCTGGCTGTGAGGTAGATTCTGAAATGTTCTCCGACGACTGGGTAAAAGCTTAGTTTTCTGATGCTACCGAGTAGCTTTAGCTATGTATTAACAAGTCCTCATTTTGAGAGGACTCTAGGGTAGGGAATTCATCGTTAAAGTTAGACCGGGGAATGTGCTTTACCCGAGAGTAGGAGATATGGTAGCGAGTCCCCAAGTCCCTATGCTAGAGTCGTGAGGAAGAAACTGGGGTGATGTCCTGAGATCTCGTTACTAACCTTAATGACCATATCTGTCACACCTTGACCCAGAAAATTTAGGATTAAATACTTTTTATTTTGTTTTTTCGGGTGAGGGCGTGAATAGTCTCTACTTATCAAATGTAAGAGAACCCTTGACAAATATAAGCTATATGGAAAACTTTAGAATCAGAGTGACATGGTAAAAGAGAACTTTATTTCATAAATCTTGTTCTTACAAAAAATATCAAGTAAGCTTCTAGAACTCTTATTACAGTAACTTGAATAAAAAACAGTAAGTTATAGGTCCATTCCTCCTCTTAGAATTCTGGTTCTTTCTAGATATCAATTCATACCCCCATGTGTAATATCTGCACAAATTTATACAGGGGTGAGCCAAAGACTCAGTAGAGAAAATCTCATGCACATAATTCCAATATGCTAAACATGTATACACATATAGTTTAAGTTTCAGTTGCTGGTACTCTTATACTATCCTTGGTTGCCAATATCTCTTGCCATAAGATCGTTTTATCAATCAAAATTAAAAAGGCTTCTCTCCCTACATGTATACCAAGACAAACATTGTTGTTGAGAATCTCTTATGTCGATTGCTTGTTGACGAATGTTGTCGATAAGACTCGCAGTCTGAACTAATGTTTTTTTTCAATATCTAATAGATATTGTGTTTCTTTGATCTAATCGAGATTGACTTCAAGATTTCCAATTTTTTATTTTATTTTCTCAAGCTGATTGATTTTAAGATGAAATCTCTCAAGTTGCTCTGTTAACCTTTATGAAGCCTTATCCCTAGATAGATTGTCTTGGAACTCGATTAAGTTTGGTATAGTTGGATCAAGCTCTTCGACTCCAATTTCTCTCTGGAGATGGATATGTTCGTCAAAGAGTGTGTTTAAGACTCTACAAGCATACTCTATCGAGTATTGGCTTTTCTGAATATGCCTTAAATGAAATCACACACTACCAGGACAACTACTTTACCGACAAATTTTTTTCGTCGAACTGTTAAAAAATTTCGTCAAGCAGAGTTTGTTGTATACTAAGGCAGACATCATCGAGGGGTAAATGTCTCAAAATTTTTAAATAGGCAGTTGCATCTCATCATGATGAGAGTTTGTTGTGTTGAAAGTTCGACCAAAATACCTCATAAAGATGAAAATATAGGCGTTTTCATGCGTTTTAGTGTGAAAATTAGAAAAACTGCATTTTAAAACCGTAAACGAACTCAGATGGCCAAAAAATCCCATAAATCATCGCAAAGCAATGAGTTTGACTCGTAGGGCCGTTGTGCTTCTAGATTGATATCACAATAGTCAATCGGACACCGAAATATCCATAGTGCAATTTTGTAAGTAAAAGGTACTTTAGCCAATGAAATACCCTAATTTTGTCGGCTAAACTTTTAAAATTTCGTCGGCTAAAGTTCACAGACTATAGCTGACGAAAAAATTAATTTAGCCGATGAAAATTAAACTTAGCCGACGAAAAATTAATTCGTTGGCTAAACACCTTCTCCTTGTAGTGACACTTGTCACTTATCTGTAACTTTTGTAGTACAAAATGATTGATAATTTTTAAGTTTGGATTCTCTCTTGTTAGTCAGAAGAAGTCAACTCTGTCACATAAACTTTTAATCCGCTTTTGAGCCAAGCACGCTTTGATATCCGCTATGACGGATCTAACCGAGGCTCAAAATATTTAAAGGAGTCTGATCGTATTCAAAAACTTCCTAGAGAACTTTAATTTCTTCCTTGGCCTGATAGATCTTTTGTTGGATCTGAAAGATGATATCCCAGTAATGTTTTGTATTTCTATGAAGTTTATCTCTGTATTTTTGTAGTCTTCTTAAGTTTTTCTATTCTTCTTGCAATTATTGGTAAGATAACTTAATATATGTTAATATGTCAAGCCGAGTAGTTAAAGTTTGCTATTGATAATGAAAATTAATTGTTTACCTTGTAGTATAAAGGATGAGTTTAAATTTTTGCAATACTTTAGATAAACAAATTCAATATTCTAAGTCCACCATACTCCGTCAAATTTTCTTTTATATATAACACCAGAAAAACAAAAGAAACCTCTAACAAAAAATATTTATCTTTTTCTCAACAGAATAAACTAATGAGATTAAAAATTGTAACTTCAAGGACTAAATAGATCAAATTCAAAATATGAGGACTAAACAATATTCAAATTATGTTTTTTATCAAAAAACTTTAAGAGCAGAGCGGCCGCTCTTGATGCCAAAACCCTATACTGTATTCGTCTTGCAGTATTCATCCTTGTGGTGCTCCTCTTGATTCATTCCTCTCTTTAATATCATGTCCATCGACTCGGTGACATAATCGTTTGTGAAATCTCTTGCCCTCATGAGCAACGACGTCTTAGATATCTCTAGGTTGTCAGGAGGAGAGCCTCGCCGGCGTCTTCCTCATCTGCTTGCACGCCCTCTTACGGCCTCCTCAAACTTTCATGACCTCAAGAGAGACATTCGACGTATATGGGTGGTGAAGAAAGGATATAAGGTGTAACAACGATCTGAGAATAGGTTTTTGATCACTTTTGAACATAAACCAGATCGACAGAAAGTGCTTCAAGGAGGTCCTTGGCGTTACAACAAAGCGCCAATCATTCTCCTGATCTATGATGGTATCTCTCCAATCAATCAGGTACCAATGGAAGAACTTTTTGGGTTCGTTTATCTGGTTTTTCGCCTGATTATGAACAACGCCATATTATCAAAAACCTCTCCTCTGTTGTTGGGGACTTTATGGAATGGGATGTACCTCTCTTTGAGGCTGAGGGCAAGATCAAGGTACGTGTTGCTCGTCACATCGATCGTCCATTTGTGTTTAAGAAGAAAATTAAATTTGATGTTGATCTTGAAGCTAAAGTGCAATTTTTCTATAAGAATTTGGTTGGAATGTGCAAAGTATGCACTATGATTTATCATAGCACTGAAATTTGCTTTGCTGCCCCTAAACTGACGCCAAAATCGGTGCACTTCGATCTCAAAGTTGTTGTCCTTGTGCTAGGGTTTGGTCAAACTTTGATCAATGGTCAGTTTACATTCATGGAAGATCGCATGTCTCCACCATCTCTATACCGCTCTTTATTCACTCCCAAAGCAAAAGTATGCAAGCTTATTGTTATTAAGGATCGTTTTCTTAACAATGTAGAAACTGGTGAATGCAGCAAGACACAAACTTGGTCTTGGTGCCGTATGAAGAAAGCCCTCAAGCCAAGCAGAATTAGCAAACTGAACAACAACTTAGTGAGGCTACTGATCCAAAGGTGACCCTCAAGCGCCAAGGTGATGTGTTCCAGGCCTCCCCAACTAAGGTGCTTGTACCAGCACTGCTCAGGAGGATCCCTTATGATGAGGTCCTTATGAAGAAACTCAAAGTACCAGAGTACTCATCAAAGCTCACTCAGTCTTTTGGACTCATGCAAATTGCAGGAGGTGTTCTGGTTCATGCAAATGAAGCTGACAATGAGAAGAAGAAAATAGGACGCAAGCTTGGATCCAAGAACAAGAATCTGATTGCAAGTGCTGCTAAGAGGGCGGCTACAATAGCTACTAAGAAGGCTGCTGAAGGAATTACATCTTCAAATGTTGTGAAGAAAGTTGGTGAAACGGCCACACCAATTGATGCTTTCTTCTGTGTTGCTCCACCTCTGTGCCCTAGCGTGAAGGGCAAGAAAAACATTTAAGTTTTTATTTTAAACTTTGCCTATAACTTTGTTTTGTCATGCTTAATTTGTAGGCTCTCAATAAGTAAAACGTCTTAACTTGTTAATGATTAGACCTATCTCCTATGTATCGTTGTGATCTCTAGATCACAAACTCTTTATCCATCCTTAGTCAGTGGAGGGATGTCATGTAACGGTCTTCTCTGGTTTTAATTTATATCATTCTCGATATTTTTCAAAAAATATTCAAATTATGTTTTATCTATACTACAAGGACTAAGCAATATTTTACCTTAAATAGTAACATGGAAATTTTCAACTCATTCCAATGTAAATTGAATACTGTTGAATTTTCAAAATTTGCACTGTATTTGAAAAATGTCTAGAATTTAAATCTACCCCTTTGTTTTCAGTTACACTACTTCCGGTTCTTCAAATTATCTAAAAATTTGATAGATATATCTTCCTTTAGTTAACTTCTGATCTAAAAAATTATAACAGAATATAATGTAATTTAGAAACTCAATGATTTTTCAAAGTTTGGCCTCTAATTGAAAAAAAATCTGAATTTTAAATCTACATCATTGTATTCTGCTCAGTTTTGAACTATCATTTGATTAATTTGACATCTTTTCTCATTGTTATGAAAATTCTTAAGTTGGTTGATGAAGAAATGAATGGTTTAATGAAGTTATGTAAATTTTTAGATCACTTGGTTTAAAATGTTTTGTCTGGGTTGTTGTGCGCTTATATTTACTTGTGTATTTCATTGGCTAGACCGACACAAATGGATGAGAGATCTTCCTGTGAAATTGAAGATGATTGCAGTAAGAACTTCTGAATTGATGCACATTTAGAAAATTTTGATGGGAACCATTTGCTATAGTGTTTTAGGACAGAATATGTGTGAAATTTAGACCGTACAGACAAATTTGCCCTTTGAAAATTATCACATGGCACACATCGTAACAAAGTTAATAATGACATGTACAATTCTATAGACAGAAGTAAATGTTCTTATACTAAAATTTGTGATTTGTATCTTGGTGTACGTAAATGCATAGTCACCCCAAGTTGATATATCATTCTTAAAATTTTCTCTGATTATTTTTATTGTTGTTGTTTATTGTATAATTATATGCTATAATTAAAGATAGAAAATAAAAATAAAAACCAACTTGACCCAGACTAGTCCTTCTACTAATCCTCTAGGCACTAGTCTCCGATTTTTTGTTTGATTAACGCTTAGCATTTTTTAGAATATTGACAGGTGATGGATTAGCACACTATGTGTCTTGATGTATTTAAACCATTAAATCTTATTAGGTTTAAATATTTATGACACCTTATATTGTAAGAAAGAGATAATTTACTTGATTCTTTAAATAAGTTGTACTTTTAATATTAAAATTGAGTACAAACGCATAAAGATTGATTCAAATTGAGTGCAAACACATAGAGTTCGTCCATATTTCAAACAATTGAAAATTAACAAAAAAAGGGACTCGGTATTGATAAGATCAGTATTGTTCTCGCAGAGGTGGCGTTATGGTGGTCGGCAGTCTAGATGCATGCTTGTAGGTTACGGACACTGCAATTCTTGTTAAGGCTTGGTTGCATATTTTGATAAGCTAGCTTGCTAGCAGGTTATTAGTTGATCATGAAGCTTCATCGCAACTTGCAATTCATAATCTTTTCTATTCATGTCTAGGGTTCTACCATATAGGGATATGGCTTAATTAAGTTTACTCAATCATTTTGCATAATTCGATTTTCACATAACTCGCGAGGGTGAGTTGTGTTTATTTTATTATTCAGTTAGCCATTTTTGATTCATCAATAAAATCTTCACGTATTGCGTTTAAAAGATAAACTCATACTATTAATGGTCATTTTTTTGGAAACTCGACAACTTCTACATTCAATCTTATTACAACTCCTTGATTAGTGATCATGTTTAGGAAACTCTGAAGCGCTACCGTCATCTTTTTATACATGTTTAATTGGAGGTTCATACCTAGTGATCAATTGGTGATGAATACAAAAATGTCTACCACTGTTGACATAAATAGAATGACTGATCTGTTTGACAATACATGCTTGAATTGATCAGTCAGTCTTTATACATGTACTCCAAATAATATTGCCAATTATTTTGGAAAGTGGAGTTTAAGTACTACTGCTGAAGCTTGGGGGCTCATTTATACTTTCTTTGCCATCTCTTCACTGTTAGAGGACTTCCCATACTCACTGCTAGGATAGTCTTGGCTATCCCCCAACACTGGCTTCCGAAAGTTCTTCATATTGACATTATATGAGTCAGAATCAAATTCAGAACTAGTAGCAGAGCCACCGAATAAGGCACTCGGACTAGGTTTGATTCCTTCATGCAAGTCCTCCAGTGACACATCTCCTTCTAAGGCCCGCACAATCTGTTAAAACCGTATATATAGACATTATTAAACAAACGCTAGACTTTCAAAAGTTAATATCAATTTAATTAACACACACATTCTCTCTTTTTTTTGATCAAACGGAGTTGTCATTATACGGAAGAAGTTACAAGCGGTTTAGACTAGATCTTACCTGACTCATTTTGGGTCTCTTCTTTGCGGAATGTCGAACACTTGACGACGCACATATAACCATGCGTGCCATCTCTTCTTGATCATACTTCTTTTCTAATCGTGGATCAGCCAACTCACTGTAGTTTCTGTCCTCTATTGCTTTTATCAATAGAGGCCTAGCCTGTAAAATCAGACATAACTTAGAATTATAGCCAAAAGTCAATAATTCAAAATTAGGAATATGCACACAAGAAAAACTATCTTCTTGTGAGGCAATGTGACATAATAGGTCATCAAACAAAATGATTTTGAATAAGGCAAGGTGTACAAACCCAATCTACTAAAGTGTCCTCATCGTATTCTCCAGTTGTGTCCACTGGGCGTCGACCAGTAATAAGCTCGAGAAGCATGATACCAAATGAGAAAACATCCGACTTCTCAGTCAGCTTGCCGGTCGAGGCGTATTCAGGAGCTAAGTACCTGTGAGCATCATTTCTTTAGTTTTATCATATTGCATTGACTATATTTTGTGTCTAGAAATTAGACAAACATTTAAGAAACTGAAATTATTTAATTTAGTTTCTTACCCAAACGTCCCCATAACACGAGTAGATACATGAGTTACATTTTCTTGGTTTAGCTTTGCCAACCCAAAATCTGCCACCTGAAAATAATTTTAAAATTAATTTAACCAAAACTATTTTTTTTGTAACATTTGGAACTCATCTGGTTCCTATTATTCCATGAAAAAAGAAGTACTTTGCAACTCGAGGGTGGGGCAATAAACCTGAAACTCATGCTATAGAATAAACATCTTCTTTCAAAAAGAAAAAGAATTAACATCTCAAATTTTGTTGAACCAAATTTTAGTAGATCAACAATAAAGCTATCACATTGGTTACATATTTATATATAATTAAACAAAGTTATTAATATGTTTTTCACAACTTGTATTACCGTCATTAGTGGATACTACCTCTACCAAAATATGACTTTTTAGTCTTTACCACAATGACGACAAATATTTCGTCATATTTGTAAATATAGGTATCATAAACAAATTGATATTCAAAATTGAGATGAGACGTTATAGAACATGTACCTTAGCTTCGTAGTGCTGGTCGATTAAAATATTTGCTGCTTTAATATCACGGTGAATAATTTTCGGATGACCTACAAGTATGAACTTTTGTATTAGAAAGAACATGATGGTTTATCAAAAATTGTTGACTCAATCTTATATTGTCAATCATTATTTCATGTGAGAGAGTCAATTTGAAAAACAAAATGAATGCAATAGTACAATTATACGTGATGAGTTTAGAGCTAAATCAAGTATAGATCATATAAAGTTAGAGAAACGAGACACTTACAATCTTCATGCAAGTAAGCAAGGCCCTTTGCAGATCCCAACGCAATCTTGACCCTGGAAGCCCAGTCTAATGGTGGACGATTTTTATCTAGAATGAATGAATAAATGAATAAATAAATAAATAAATGAATAAATAAAGTTGAGAGAGATATAAAAGGCAGGTGCACATACTATAAAGGTGGAACTCAAGGGTGTTATTTGAAACAAATTCGTAAACCAACAATTTTCTCTCTCCGTTAAGGCAATATCCCACAAGAGAGACAAGGTGACGATGATGGACACGGCTAATAATTTCAACCTCCGCTGCAAATTCTCGGTCACCTTGGCCACTTCCTGCTTTGAGACTTTTCACAGCAATTTCTTTACCGTTTGGTAACACCCCTTTATGCACAAACCCGAAGCCACCTTGTCCTAACAATTTGGCCTGAGAGAACCCTGAAGTAGCAGCTGCTAAGTCCTCATAAGTGAACGTGCTTGTGTTGAACCCGAGAGCCACCGAAGGGTGTGGAGGGGGTTGTAGAGGGCCATGAGGACCTGAGAAGTTGGAAGAGTTCATCTCGCTGCTAATCATGTGTGGATGATACGCTGTAGGGTTATTAGTATTCCAACCAGATAATGGTGGAGGAGGCATATTTAAGACGTGCTCATTGGATTTGTACGCTCCACTTTGCCAGTAGTCACTTCCTGATCCTACATGCATATTAGTTATCAATTAGTATCAACACTATTAATTTATTTTTGCAACTTATTCTTTAATTCAATTGATGAGCAAAACACTAAAATCCGTAGTAATAATAATAATAATAATAATAAAAAAGAGTTAAAAGTATATGCTGATAACTTAAACTAACACATACCATGAGGGCGATAAGGATCAGGGTTATCCATGAGGTGTGAGGATTGACGTTTCTTCTTTCTTCTACCGCAAGCAAAAATCAGCAAAAGCATAACAAACAATATCCCTGCTCCAGCTGCAAGTCCTATTACGAGTGGTGAGGAATCCGAGCGGGACGGTGATGATCTATTATTATTATTAGATATAGCTGTTGATGTTGGAGGAGAATTTCTTGAGCTCAACGGTGGTGGTGGTGCATGCCACTTAGGCGATTTAGGTGGTGGTGGTGGTGGTGGTGGGGGTGGTGGTGGTGGATGATTTCTTTGAGAGTTATTATTCCCACCATTGTTGCTGTTTTGTCCAGAGCTGTTGTTATTGTCATTGTTGTTCTGGTTGTTGTTATTGTTGTCGTTGTTTTGTCCGGAAGTATTGTTGTCGTTCTGTCCTGAGTTGTTGTTCTGACCAGAATTATTGTTGTTGTTTTGTCCAGAACTGTTACCTCCAGATGAATTATCATTCCCACTAGAATCTTGGTTTCCACTGTTGCCTCCAGAGTTATCATTTCCACTGGAGCTGTTGTTTCCGTTGTTGTTTCCACTAGAATCATCTTTGTCCCCATTGTTACCTCCAGAATTACCATTTCCACCAGAGTTGTTATTTTCATTATCGTTGTTTGTATCTCCAGAATTGTTATTGTTGTTGTTATTGCTCCCTCCGGAGTTACCGTTCCCTGAATTAGATGTAGAGTTTGATGAGGATGCTTTCGAGCTCAATGACAAATCATTTGATGAAGGCGCCATTTGAGGAGGAGCTCCTGACCAGTATAATCGTGGAACGGTGCCGGAGAAACCCCGCCGCTCCTTCGATTAAAGGTGAGCCTGATGACCCCTATAAACGTAAAAATCATACACAAAATAAGAATGAAAACCATTTTATCATGAAATGGAGAAATCAACTCAATTTAAATCAAATAGAGAAAAACCTTGAATTGATCATATATCCATAACGCACGACATAAGATTTACATGCAAACTAAATCAAGTTGTTACTTGTTAATGTATGTGTATTATAATACATACTTGACTATCTAGGTGCATATAGTTGTAATGATTGAGAGAGCGAGTAAGAGAGAGGGAGAAAAAGAGAGGTTTTACCTAGAGAAGAAGGGCATGCAGGGGAGGGGATTCTCAAAGGAGGGAGAGGAAAAATGAGGTTGCATGGTAATAATTCAAGTCTAGAACGAAGAAACCTTGGTCCTCCTTCTCCCAAATCATCCTCCGATAAAACTTGAACTATTTTCTTTCTTAGCTTCTATTTTTAAGTGAGTCTTCCTTCTTTATGCTATTTTTAAAACAACCATGCATTTGTCGTTGACAGAGAACAACCACTATTCACAATTTTTGTCCTCTGGCGGGTTTGTTCATGACATCTGTGTACATTAATAAACACAAATACAAAGCTAACTTCTAGCCAAATATAACATAGATCATATTTAGCTTAATTAAAAAAATTAAATCATTCAGTCTGTGAAACTCCGTAAGTTTTTATCAGATTTTTATAAAGGTGCTGTGTGCAGTAACCATGTTCGGTAACTTAGTAAGTTATTGTTCTCATTTATTTTCAAGTTTTTTTGAAATGTCAAATTCCACTTTTAAGACCTTGATGTCAATGAATGCATCGATACGAGTTCACCGGTGTATTCAGATTATTTTTGAGGAAGCAGACTATTTTCTACAAATTATCGAAGTTTGAGAAATAAATTCATTTTCTGAAATTAGAAAATAGTCTTTGAATCTAGGTCATCTGATCTAAGCTGGTCTTTGATCTCAACCGTCCATTGAACTATAACAGGGGTGAGATGGACCACTGTCAAACCCTCTCCTTGACCCCGATCAGTTTCTTTCTCTCTCTCCATATCCGATCATCTTCTCTAATGTGGCGTTGCCGTCTCTGGCCACCCCAACCTGTGAGAACACCACCAATCTCTTTCTCTTCTCATTCTCTACAAAACCTATGTTGAGAAAAATAATATAATAGAAGTGACAAACTCAAACCAACAAATCAAAAATATGTAAAGACATAAAGGATACAGGAAAGTGAACACCAGATATAACGTGGTTCGGCAATGTGCATACGTCCACAGAGCAGGAACAACAAGAACTTTCACTATCAAATAACGGGTACACAAGAGATACACAACTTCAAGAACATCACTTAAAGGAAACACTCTCACACACTTGTTTTGCTACACTACATTACACTCTCAACTTAGAGTGGACACTCTCCACTCTCCATTTGGATGAAGATGTTTGAGATGGATGAGATGATGGAATGAGCAAATGACCTCTCCTTTTATAGGCTTAAGGAGGAACTCTCATTAATGCTATACCATTATGGTCATACATGAAACTCCTGTAACTCATGAAACCATAACTCCAAAATTATCTCACTTTCTTGTGTAACTCAAGTCTTAATATTTTGTAACTTAAGACTTAATGCCTTGTAGCTTAAGAGTTACTAACTTCTAAGACCACTAACTCATATAACTCATGAACCTTTAACATTCCTATCACAAATTAGTAGTGTAACTTATTGGTCTGGATATTATAACAAGTTTGCTAGGATTGTGGGACAAGATATTTCTATTATCTGCAAGTTGAAGGCAGATTTATCAAAGTCTTTTGACATGAAAGACTTCGGTCTAGCGAAGTAGATATTGGGCATGGAGATTATTCATGACAGGAAAACAAAGAAATTATAGCTGTCACAGGAGATGTATGTTGAACGGGTTCTTGAAATGTTCAACACGAAAGAAGCCAAGGCAGTGAGCTCACCTCTAGGTAATCACTTCAAGTTAAGTAGGTTGTTATGCCCAACTACACAAGAAGAGAAAGACAAGATGATAGGTATCCCTTATGCATCAGCTGTTGGTAGTCTTATGTATGATATGGTATGTACTCGCCCGGATATTGATCATGCAGTTGGTGTTGTTAGTAGATATTTATCTAACATTAGAAAAGAGCATTGAGAAACTGTTAAGTGGATACTCAAATACTTGAGGGGCACCTCAAAGTTGTGTTTGTTTTTAGTGGTTCTGAACCCATTTTGGAGGGTTTTATAGATGCAGATTTATTCACGAGTTGGGTATGAAACAATAAAGGTATATGGTGTATTGTGATAGTCAAAGTGTTATTCATTTAAGCAAGAATTCAATTTATCATCCTCGCACCAAAGATATTGATTTACGCTACCATTGGATAAAAGATGTAGTGTCGAAGAAGCTTTTGCAGTTGAAGAAAATTCATATCAACAAGAATACTTCTGATATGTTGACTAAAGTTGTGTCGCTTCAGAAGTTGGAGTATTGCAGCAAGTCCGCTGGAATGGACTTCAAGTAGAAGTCTCATGTCGTATTACCCCGGGTTGGTCTGGAGGGGGAAATTGTTATAATATCCAGATCAATAAGTTATACTACTAATTTATGATATGAATGTTAAAGGTTCACGAGTTATGATTTAGCGGTCTTAAGAGTTAGTAACTCTTAAGTTACAAGGTATTAGAACTTGAGTTACACAAGAATATGGATGATTATTTGGAGTTATGATGTCATGAGTTACGAGAGTTACATGGAGCACCATTATGGAAGAGCACTAATGAAGGTTCCTCCTTAATCCTATAAAATAAGAGGTCATTTGCTCATTCCAAAATATCGATCTAATCTCATCCATCTCAAGCATATTCATCCAAGTAGAGAGTAAAAAGTGTCATTTTCAAGTTGAGTGTAGCGTAGCAAAACAAGTGTGAGAGAGTGTTTCCTTCAAGTGATGTTCTTGAAGTTGTGTATCTCTTGTATACCCATTATTTGATAGTGAAAGTTCTTGTTGTTGCTACTCCGTGGACATAGGCACATTGTCAAACCACGTTATATGCGATGTTCACTTTCATCTATCCTTTATATCTTTGTATATTTATCTTTTAGGGTGTTTAAGTTGTCACTTTTATTATATTATTTTTTCCAACAGAATAAGTCATTTCCATTATCATGCTTGTATTCTAAGGCTGGTCTTAATGGTGCAGTCAATCATTTTTCACAAAATAATCGGTTTGGTATGCCTAGTTGGACTCAAAATCAAGTGTTATATAAGTCTTACATGAATGAATGTTCTGTACCATCATCTTGTATGCCAATGGTTGCTCATAATCCATTATCTACATCGCCTACGTTTGTTGGTCCTGGTGATGTTCATTCCGAGTCGACAACATCCAGTCTACCTCTGTTTGGTGTGCCACTTGATTCAATTGTGAGGTTTCCCCATGTTGAATCTCGTGGATACAAGATGAGTCCCCCACCTCAAGTAAACAATAATGGCCACATGTTGCAAGCTAATGTTTCATTTCCTAACCATGCTCCTGCAACTTACGGAGGGAATACTCAATTGCAAAATGGTGGATGTTCTTCATTGAAAAATGCTCACTGCGCTCAGCAACATGGGAGTTTCATACAGAAAAATGGTTGTCAGACTCATGAAATAGATGGTCTCCAGAAAGAATCCTCTGCTGAAGTTGGTAGGCCTCATGTTACTACTCCAGCACAAATAGATCATATACTGACCCGAGGCCGTATATCTGCAGCATCTGCAATGGCTATTGGTCATGGATTAGAAGAACTTGTTAACTCGAAAGAAGCTAGAAAACCACCAGGGTTCCTTGCATTATCTGAACCAGTAGTTATTGAGAATGTTTCTCCATCATCAAAGACATTGGATACCCTTGTTGAAGTATCAAAAAGAAGCCACAATGCTACAAGAATCTGTGATTTTGGTCAAGTATATGTGGCAGCACCTGGGGATTTTCACAAGAGAGAAGTCAGGCCGCTTGAAACATCTGAAGCATTATTAGAAACAACACCAATAACGTACATACCACCTAAAACTGTCTGCAACCTATCTCCACTCAACCAAACTTTCTCCATTGCTAGTCAATCAAATTGCCCTGCTCCTTCACTGTCACTTAAGAAAATAGCAGCTTTGCCGACATCAGATACTCTGCTGCTCTCTTATACTCAGGACAGAAATATAATGAATTGCGGACAAGCTTGTGCGTCCACGAGTTTATGGAACTCTCGACCTCTGATACCTCCTGGATGAAATCACATTCTCTGCTGCAACCTAGTGCTTGGGGATGCCAGCACTAGTTTGAGGGAGATGCCCCAGTTAATTTTTTTTTGAGACCCCATATTTAATAACCAAACAAAATAAATCGAGACCTCATAATTAATATCCAAACAAATAAAGAAAAAACAAAATCAAAACTAATAATTCTGGAGCTCGAACCTGCTCTTGTAGTTGTTATGACAAGTTCATACCATTAAAGCAAGCTATACACATTGATATTTAACACTAGATTACATATATTAAGGGCCCCAAACATTTGAGGCCCCAGACCTGGGCCTGGCTTGTCTTGGCTCAAGGCCTGCCCTGTCAATGAGCCCAATACAAGTTTGAGTAATGTTCCTGTGTATACTTTGATCACACCAAATCAGTGTGGCTGCATCAGCAACTTGGAGAACAAGCCAATACCACTATGCATTTTTTGTCTTTAACTAGCAGACTTCCTAATAAATAGGATCTTGGATCACACCAAATCAGTGTGGCTGCATCAGCAACTTGGAGAACAAGCCAATACCACTATGCATTTTTTGTCTTTAACTAGCAGACTTCCTAATAAATAGGATCTTGATCTTCTCTGTATTTTTCATACATCATCAAACCATAAACGAATACAAAAACCTGTTTGTTTCTTTTCACTTTCATTGTTTTTCTTTTTCAAGTTATAACTTACTACATATTTTCACTTCATTCATATTTGGTTCATGATTCTTCCCAAGGTGGAGCAAGTAAGCATTTTTCAACAACTCATGTTCCTCTGAATACAAATGTTTTGATGTATAACTGATCAATTGAGAGATCAACACCCTTTACTTATGTAACACTCCAGAAGGGGGTAGCTACAATGCCCTTATTCTAAGCCAATGAGAGATCAATATGTCCGGAGGACGTATCGACAACTCACTAACCCAAAATCAGATGATGTTAGTAAGTTAGAATGAAGAATTTATGAGAGGTACCTCAAATATTGTCATAAGTGGAGTTATAAAATTTTGAAGAAGGTGGTTAGTTTACAAGAGCCAATTAAAAATTTTAGCGACAACAATAAATGCGTATAACACAAATAACAATTTTGGAACACTTTTACAATTCTTGGATAAAAATTTAGGAATGACCTTCAATAAGGCTATTTATCCATGCTTTATGGAGGTAGGGAGGTGCACGGAGTTAGAAGTGTGTAGAAGAAAGAGTGTGTTGAGGTGATTTGGGCATGACATAATCTTGCTTCGGGGTATTTGTTCTTGTTCCTTGATGCCTATAAGATGACATTGCTTGATGGGTGCTTTTAGAATAATGTTTCTTATTGGACTTCTCCAAAGGTCATGAGCAATATAGGTCGACAAAGGGAGTTTTCGTTAATCCTTTATCTGCATTTGGAATTTTATTGTCATAGTTAATTGTGTGTCTTCTCTCTAATTTCACTCTCATGCCTAAATCCAACTTGAATTTTTGTTTCAAGCTCACGTTACAATATTGAGGTTAATGTTGGTCTTAAGTGTATGGGTGGAGGCTCGGTGCCTTTTTAGTTAAAAAAAATCTTTCCTTGTTTGTAAGTTTTAGTGCAAATAAGTAGTGATGCCGCTAGTACATTTCCAACTCTAATGATGAAATTTTGAACTCTATATGTTGTGACATGGGTGAGAAAGAGCATGTTTTTAGGTCTTAGGATTTATTTTGTAATTAATTATGATATATGATTGTGTGCTTAAGTTCTAGTCTTATGTCAAACTAATTTATTGTAAGTGGAGAAAACGTATCTAGACTTGTATGACTTGCATACCTATATGTGAGATTTTGAGCCTTATTAATAAATATGCATTGTTCATATTTACTTATTTGTCATGTGTGCTAATTTTGCGATTGTGGAATCTAGAACTTGTTTCATACCCTTCAAGTCAACTTGATAGCTCATGACGAGATTGAAAGGATTGAGTCACTAGAAATAATAACCACCATGACCAAAGAATCTTGTGCCCGAAAATATATACCATTAAATATAACCACTGAGCCTATATGTATTTAGTCTAAATTGGTTTAACACATAGCTAGTACATGGACATCTTTTACATGTCAAATATTAATTGCATTATAAATTTGAGACCTAGACATGCTTCATCAATTCTTTGTCACTAACAAAATTTGGTTCCCGGAGGCTATGGTTGGAAAGATTAGCTAGCACCAGTAATTTACATTTATTTGTTTTTATCATTAGTTTTCAGATTATATTTAATGTTGTTTTCTTGAGGACAAACAAAGTTCAAGTGTGGGGTGTAATGATGTATATTTTTATACGTAATTAGTACTAAAACAAGTGAATTAAGCTAGACCTCATGTCAATTATTTTGTAATTGTTATAGGATATTTGATATATATATGTGTCTTGGTCCATGCCTTGTATACGGCCTTTATGTAGTAAATCATTTTGTAATAGGGTTTTACATATATCTATGTAATAGGCCCATTGGCCCATGTAATAGCCTAAGAGCCCCATGTATTTGCCTATATAAGAGCTTCATTCTATCAATAAGATAAGGAAAATTCATTCCCACAATATTATTCTACAACACGTTATCAGACACTTAGCTCTAAACCCCAAAAAGAGCAAATAGGTCACCACCCAAATGGAAAAAAATTTGCCGCGTGCACCAATGGGCACCACCGCGCACCACTGCTGCACACCTTCTAGGCATCGCTGCACACCTCTTGCGCACCGCCTGAGCCCCGCTACGTACCTTCTGGGCACCACAGCGCACCCCTGTGCACCGTTGCGCACCCCCTTGGGCACCGCCGCGCACCTGTTGTGCACATGCGCACCAAGAAACCCTAAAATATGCCTCAGGGTTCACAAGCCAATATCGACAGAATAAATTCCGAATTGGATTTCGTCACCAACATAGAACTTGAAGATATTGTTCTCATGAATCCAACACCGCCGGCCTCACTCTAAGAACCGTCCGGGAAGATGCCGAACCGGCCGTCGGAAGGCACAGACCGGCCGAACATTCAAGCAACCGGTTCGGGTACTTTCCGAAGTCCAATTTCATTGAAATTTGGAGAGGTTAGGTACAAGGATTTCAGGATTCTTCAGTCAAAAGGGCACCTCCAGAACCGGAGTAAAAGTGGGTGACCCGGTCCTCCCAATGACTACAACGCGCATGGAAATCACTTTTCCTTGAAAAAAAACAGGTTGTATTCCTTGTTTCTCTTTGAATCCTTCATATGGTTGATGTTTTTCAACACTTTGCTACTGTTTTATGACAAGTTTAACTAACTATATGATTTTCATGTGTTTCATGATCTCCCCGCGTGACAATTCACGATGGAATTACGCGAACGATCGCCGAACGCATGGATTTGAGTATGGAAGCGTGGAGCAGCTTATATAAATGCAGTCTATTTGGCAGACTAGCAAGTAAGCTTTAAATTTTGACTAATTTCAAAGTTCAATAACCTCGAGGAGGATAAAATATGTTCCTCCCTTTTCCATCCTCATTCTATGCTTGGGACGTTTGTCTTTACATGTTATTATGGAAATGCTAAAACATATGTGCATTTGGCTACCGGCACCACTAGCCCACATGCTGCTTGCTGTGCGTAGCTGCCGAGCACAGTGCTCAGGCGCGTGCACAGCTGCCGAGCGCTGTGCCCTGACACATGTGAGCTGCTACCAAGTGATGTGCTCTAGCGCGCGCACCTACTGACTGTTGTGTTGCCATGTGCACCTGCTGAGCACTGTTTTAAAGGCCGGCCCCTGTGCGCGTGTACGCTGCTGCCAAGGCTTTCCCTTGTGCACGAGTACGCTGCTGCCGGGCACCGTATGTGCACCTGTCTCTGTGCGCGTGCACGCTGATGCTAGGGCTTGCCCCTGTGCACGCTTGCGCTGCTGTCGGGCACCGTATGTGAACCTGCCAAGGCGCTGTCGTGCGGTGCTGCCAGGCACTATAAGTGCATGTGGCTACTAGCTGCCGAAGCCCTGCGCACAAATTTCTATGCACTGTCGAGCGCTGACTGCCGATTGCTACCAAGCATTGCCTAGGGCAGCTGCCGAGTGACAAGCACTAGTTGCCATGCACCATGCATCGAAGATGTTTTTAGGTCCACGTTGTGACGTATCCAACGTTGGTTTGTGCTATGCTATTAAAGAGAGTTCGGAATTAGAGAATCATCTCATTCCTTGAACCCGCTTTGTGTTTGATAAACGTTAGCACATTTCTCCAGGTTGAAGTCCCGTTGAGAACAAGGTAGGAGAATCAGCTACCGGTGCAGGATGCCCAGCGTCTAGCTGCAGAGCACCACCGCCAAGTTGCAGAGCATAGGCTGCCCAGCTGTCGTGCACCTAGTGTGTCACATCCCGATCCTAGAATAATTTTACGGTTGGTTACTTTGGTCTTTTACCATTTAAAGTAACCGTTTAACCGTACAATGATCGTAAAGTTGACTTTTCGTTAAGTTAAGAATTTGAGAAAACTTTCTTCATGAAAGCCGTAGACGACGTCGATACGAGTTCGTGGACACGTAGCACGCTTAAATTGGAGATCGTATGAAGAAGTTATGGTCTAAAAACAAAAGTTGCTATTTGATGAAAAGTCTATCAATAGAGTTTTACTGGGATGAAACGGTGAAAATTCAGAAGGTAGAAAAAAATATTGTTCACAGTCGAAAATCTCTTAAAAACCTGACATTTTTGCCGGATTTTCTTCACCGGATTTCTCCTCCGTGTGGCGGAGTTAGGGCGCGTGCTTGGTGTCAAATTGAAGCCTGCAGTGTCGTCTTGAAGTTAGGGGTGGCCACCGGAGCTAATTCGCCTTCGTTAGGGAGAAATTACGGTGAGAAAGTGTGACCAGAGCACTGTTGATTGACACGGAGTTCGAGAAAAGTTCAAGAGGTTTGGTGGGAGACGCCCTAGGAACCGGTTTGGTGGACTCTCATCTGGACAGTTCAGTGGAGGATCTAGTAGCCACTCGAGTTCTGGCTCCAGGAGTTGGGGGTGGATTTAAAATATTCATGAAAGTGCTGAGTTGGTTTGTAGGAAGGATTGTCCATTTTAAGGAGGTTTCGGTAAGAAATTCCCTTGAGGCGGTCCTCGCAGGATTTACTTCGGATTAAAGGGGTTTAACCCGGGGTGGGTCTTGACCCGTGTTGTATAGCTGCCGAGTGCTAGTTTCCAACCACTGAGCACCCAGCTGCCAGCATGACATAGATTTTGCTCGAGATTTAGCCACTGTTTCGTACGTTGAAACTCTAACCCATAAAACAAGATGACCACTCTCGAGTCTTAACAGTTTGGTATTGTATGCATGAGTGAGAACATTTGCCGCTCACTTACATATTGACCTTTGAATGCCGCTCTAAGTCTCGAATGGAGATTAGAAGCTGAATAACAATGTTTTATGCTAAAGGCATGCAGCTATTGAGCGCTGCCTATGAGCTACTAAGTGCTACACAAGTTGCCGAGCTGTCGTGCACGCTGCCGAGATCATGTGCACCTGGCTGCCAGCTGCCGATAGTCACGTGCTTGTTGCCGCCCAACGTGCCTGTTGCTAACCATGTATGCTAGCTCTTGACCCTTGATTGTTTTTGCCAATATTGTGTGTCAGTTGCCGCCTCTGTGTGTCAGTTGCTTCATGTTGTGTGAGGAATGCCACCACTTATTTGTTAGATGTTGATAGTTATGTATTTGTTGCTTTTTGCTCTACACATGAACTATCATGCACTGTGCATTAGGTGTTGAGCACTAAGCATCAAATGTTAGCACTGAACACAAGGAACTGTGCACTGATCACCAATGGTTGTGCACTTACATCAAGGACAAGCACTAAGTGAGCTACATAGCACAGAACACTCGAGGATGTGCACAGGACACCGACTACCGAGCACTGGGCACCAGGGCCGAGCTCTGTGTAGCAGTTGCTAAAGCTCTGTGCACCTCATGCTGTGCACTTGAGACAAGCTGCCGAGCCCCTAGCTTTACTGCCCCATACCTTGCGTCATGGGCGCTAGCGGTTGTGCAGCCACCGAATGTTGCCGAGTGCTCGGTGCACCGGCATATGTGTGGCTCCTCATGCACTACCAAATGTTTCCAAGTGCTTAATGTAATGACGTATGTGTAGATGCAATGCGCTGCCGAATGTTGCCGAGTGCCTAGTGCATTGGCATATGTGCCAGCTACAAAGACGGGCAACCAAAATCAAAAACAGTGAATCTGCTATTCCATGTACAGTAACCTCCGAAGAGCTTTGTGAACAGCTCCAGATGAACTAGAATGTAAACCATATATCAATGGAAAGCTACGTCTGTCTAGTTTCCAATGGTTTTCACGGTTCGTTAATATCCATTCTAACGAAGGAGTTATGACTGTTTTAGTGAGCAAAGGTCAGAATGCCAGGAATTCTGCAATGCAGACGGTTGCCTTCGATTGTTGCCTTTGGTTTTTATGTCTCTTTCTCATGTATCTACCTTGTTTGATAGGTATGTTACGTGGATAAATTGAGTGCCTTGCAGATGGTGGGATTACCCACACAATCCTGAGCAAAAGTCATGCTGCCAGGAAATTTGTTGCACACAGGTTTGCATTTGTGCACCTTGTCATGTGCCTATTTTCTCAAAGATAGCTCTAGACATCCCGGTTGTAGATCCTTAAATCACTGGTTCATGATTGTCGAGCTCACTTATAAGAATGAATGCATACAAGAAACATAAAAAAAGGTGTACAAAACATCAAATGGATGCCTCTGACATTTGACGTCATGAAGGACTCTTTGATTTTCTCCAAGCTAAATGAGACCTCGATGATATCGTTGGTTCGATAAGTGTATTCACACTATGACATGATCATGCACAGCCTTATGAAGGTGTGTCGATGTTCTTGGTTTAGTCTTCATCTAACAGCAGATTTTCCATCATCGGATGACGTGGTTAACCTAGACAAAGGTTACCTACTCCCTTGATTTTGGATCCCCCCATGTTGCTGTTACCAAATGTCATCCTTCATGGATGTTGAAGACTTGTAATGCCATATGTACGCTTTACTTTTGAGTTGAGGATAACTTGTGTGATGCCACTTTAAAGTTGAAAGCTTCATCATGTCAAAATCTGCGACCACAGTAAGTTAGACCTACTGTATCATAACTTCGTAAGAGTTTTCTGAATGGCTCCAGATGAATTAGAAGCCGAATTTTATATAATTGGAAACTTATATGAGCCTAGTTTCCAGTGGTTTAAGTGGCTCATTCATACCTGTCCCGACGAAAGAGTTATGACAGTTTAAGTGCGTATAGGTCATGCTGCCAGATAACAGACTGTATCATACTGTCTCTTAACTTCGTCAGAGCCCCCAGATCAGCTCCAGATGAACTGGAATGTACAATTTATATCATTAGAAATCTATGTAAATCTAGTTTCCAATGGTTCAAGCGTTTCATTCATATCCATCTAGATGAGATAGTTATGGCTGTTTTAGTGAATATAGGTCATACTGCACAAAACTGCATACTCTTCACAGATTGTGAATCCTTTTTGTGACTAAGTTTGATCGGATCTTCACCATCATTTATGACATGGTTGAATCAATTCTTGATGCATTTGGCTCGATGATCCAAGTCACAAATGCCCTCCTTATGGTGAGAGAGGCAATCGAACATTGAAGTGTGTTATGAACATACACACCAACGATTATCGTGATGAGAATGATTGAGACTTTTGTGTATAATTCTCATGAGTGCCGATTGAGAGCATCATGGAGAAGAGCATGAGTCCTAAGGTGTCTCCAATATGTAGATTTGGGACAATTGACTCAGACAAGCTATGACATTTTGGTCATACAGGGAGAGATATGCTAGCCAGAATTGTTTGGTATTCTTGGGCGTCCATTCTCCGATAACAACAAAATACGTCATGATTATATGTTGTGTTTGTGCGTCGACATGATGTCCTTGGCAGCCGCACAGTACTCATGTTTTCGTTGTGTAAGGCTTGTTCTTTAGCTAAGTAAGGTGAAAGATCCTCTTATGCTATGCCACAAAAGATACCATTCGTATTGAAAATCTAAAGAAAGATTTTATAGACCGATGCACCCAATGTATGGATACCGTATATGCTTTTATGGTGTTGGTTGAAGGGCTAACACATTGGTTATGTGTTGCACAATCGTCTACCACATGTTGCTTATGTATGTATGGGCCCATCCTTAAAGAGGGACATGAAGACATGTATTAATTCGTCCACGACTTACCATCATTGCATTGATGCACGACAGATCGTAACTGTGAGCTAGGATTGACATGAAGTTGTAATCCTTGAACTCGACGGGATAGTAATGGATCTCTAAGCCTTGATTTCCACAGTGTGCCAAATTGGACTGCCACAGTGCCTAATGATGATGTGTCGCATGAGATGAATATGTTCTAAGGTTGGATAGGTGTCATTTTATTGCTCTCCACCTTAAGCTCATTGACAGACGATCTCCTTAACCGCTACACTACGGATTGTCACTTTGAGACTGTATTACTGCCATTAGGGGAGATACGAACACCAGAGTTCAAGTAGGAACGACGTGAATGTCGTGGTTGGTCGCCACTAAGTCTCAACATGATCCCCATAGAACTATAGTGATGAGATCAATGCTGCATATGTTTGTAAGGAATGATGTCCTACCAAAAGGACATGGCTCGACGAGATTGAGGTTGTCTTGATGTCATGGTTTGGCCAAATTAAGATGGTCTTGACGCCGTCACCTTGTGTGGTGATATGAGGGCGCCATAATGTGGCAACATGGTGTCCTAGGCCTTGTGGCTCCCTGAAGGTTAGGTTGAGGCCCTTGAGTTCGATATACACTCGCTCTGAGAGAGAAAACGAGTTGGACACTACTGGTCCATTGATCAGTGATACTCACTCCATCTCATGGAAGTCTGAATTGTGACTATCGTTGGGGGACGCCTCAATGTCAAATCCAATTCATAGAAAGAAATCTCTATAATGACTACACTAGTGTACATGAGGACG
The DNA here is from genome assembly GCA_951800085.1 of Comarum palustre. Classification (NCBI taxonomy): domain Eukaryota; kingdom Viridiplantae; phylum Streptophyta; class Magnoliopsida; order Rosales; family Rosaceae; genus Comarum; species Comarum palustre. The sequence continues at coordinate 5,656,254 of OX637579.1, read as the reverse complement.
TGGGATGATGAGTTTATCGAACCACACGTTTGTTGATATGTCGACAAAGTGTATTGACCTAAAATGAGAAGATGCGACCCGAACAAAGGGATAGATCCTTGGACAGGTGTTGTCGACACCGCAAGTGTAAACCCTATCAAGTAAACCTTTGTGAGTTAGCGTAGTGAGAACAAGAGTCTCAAACTCCCTTATGGCGCAAGGTTTCTCATAAACACGCACTGCGATCGACTACGATGAGAAGTACTCTCGTAATGGATGTTATTACACTCCACTACCTTGTCAGTTTGGTAGTTCCCCAATAACTGTACATGCAGCCCTATGAATATGATCATAGTGACGTCTCTATGGGATCAAGGATATGCATGAAGATCTTAAATAGACTTCATAAGCCAAATCAAGTGAAGCTTGCGTTGGCCAAGTGTTTTGGACGCATTGTACATGACTCCTTGATTTCGGATGGGATATGATGAATAATGTCATTGCGTATTAATTTCGGATGATCGCAGTATATGCTGGATATCTGATGTTGGAATGAAAAGTATCTTGGGAAAGACACAATCTCATATTGAAGTCGATCGATTGTGTATTGATGATGCATTTCCATCAATCGGCTTAGGTCATCTGAAGAAGAGTGAAACGTTCATATGCTCCCATGATTAGTCAAGGTCTTTATTCCAAGAGAGAGTGATCCGTTTAATCAAAAGAAAGACTTGACCTCTCTTCCATTCGTTATAGAGCTAAGTAGCTTTGCGCCAACGCAATACCAATGATATGACAAACGACATCACTTGAATACTCTAAGAGTATCTGGCATATTCAATCCCTATGGCATAAGAGAAAGGTTGTTGCCTATGTCATCGCTAGCCATACATAAATCGAGATGCATTGGAAGCGGAATCATGATCTAGGCACCGGTCAGTTTAGTGGCCGAGTTGCCGGACATATTGCACGTTGCCTGTGCGTGCTACCTGTGCACTGCTACTTGACACTATACGTGCACATGTGCACTGCTACTTGACACTATACGTGCACCTGTGTACCAGCGGCCGGGCATTGTACACCTAGCTGCCGAGCGCTGTGCACCAGCTGTCGATCACTTTGCACCTAGCTGCCTAGCGTTGTGCATACAGCTGCTAGGCACCGTGCACATAGCTGCTGGCACTGAGTAATGCCATATTTGAGACATGTTAAAAGAGCATACAGATGTCAGATTGTCAAAACAGCTCCATGGTCACTAAGGATCCAGAAGCGCCCTATGATTGATCTTAAGATCAGAAGGAGATGCAGATTTGAAAGAAAGTCTAGCATATACATGTCATGATCAAATGTGAAGGGTGTGATTGTTTGTGTCAACCATGTTGCACTCTTTTTCCCTTAGTCTAAGCTTTTTGTCCCATTGGGTTTTTGCTTGACAAAGTTTTTAACGAGGCAACATTGCATGCACCGCCAAGACCATTGATCCCCATTTGTGGTTGATCTTGATAGACTTGTTCAGGTCTTGGCTCACATCTACTCTTGAGAAGCATGTTAGAATGCACCCTTCATCAGGAAAATCCGATTGATGTACACATCAGGAGGAGCATCACTTGGTGAGTTCTCAATGGAGTAGTTGGTGCGTTGTACTCTTTTTCCTTCGACCAAGGTTTAGTTTTCCCACAGGGTTTTTGTTACTTGGCAAGGTTTTGATGAGGCAACACCGTAAGCACCATATCGGCATAAAGACACGCGACACGAGGGAGAATGTTATAGGATATTTGATATATATGTGTGTCTTGGTCCATGCCTTGTATACGGGCTTTATGTAGTAAATCATGTTGTAATAGAGTTTTACATATATCCATGTAATAGGCTCATTGGTCTATGTAATAGCCTAAGATGCCCATTAACCCATGTAATAGCCCAAGTGGCCTATGTATTTGTCTATATAAAGAGATTCATTTTATCAATAAGATAAGAAAAATTCTTTCAATATTATTCTACAACAGTAATTAGTTTATTTTTATTTATTTTATAAAAAATAAGCAGAAATGCGAAAACGAGATAAAACGGTGCGAAACGGAAGCAACGGGAGATTTCATACAAAAGACGAGAGGGTGGTCACCGTAATTGAATAATTAAGTTTGATTACTAACTAATCAAGCTTATGCTTAATTAAGCCACGTTTAGAGGTCAAGTGGTTGAGGCAGCAATCAATCTTGGCACGTGTTGGTACTACAATTAAGCATTTTGGTTTAATTGAAGAAGCGAGTCCGTCACGTGTCCAGCCATATATAGATGCAATTGCCGAGTGAAGAGCGCCCCGGGGGGCCTAAATTCCATTCTATACAGTTTCTTTTAAGAATTTGAAGGACTCACTTAAAAGTTTCAAGACATCATAACCAATTGAGTATTAGTAGGGTGAAATGTTTTACTTGGTTCATACTAGCCTCTAGTCAGAAGTGGCTAACCTAACTCTAAATATTTTTCTTATTGACTTTTTTGTTTATCTTATATGCTATTGATAATGTATTTGACTCAGTTGTGAGTTGTAGTAGACTAGGTAACATGCCCGCGCCAGCGCGGGTTGGGCCTATCGAGACACATTATTATTGAAAGTTCATACCTGAATCTGAGACACTTGAATTCTCCCCAATCTGCAAAATAAAAGGGAAACTTTGAGTTAAAAAAAAGTGAGGGTATTTGTGTTCTCATGATGGCACGTTATTTTAATGAACCCTAAACCCATTTGAAACTGCTGAAAAAAGGTCACACGAACTCAATCACAGGGAAATAATAACAGCTTACATGGACAAAATCCAGTGTATGAGATGAATAGGGGATCAATTTCATTATTCTCACCTCCTGCTGTCCCCAGCTATGTCGTTGGTACTTCTTGTCATGATTGTGTAGGCACCAGTGTCAAGATGCTGGAGTCAAACCAAAAACTTTCTTCCAGGTGTTCTCACTCCCTTCAATCATCACCCAATGAAAATTCATATCAACACAACGCATCAGTAAGTCACTCTACAGAAATCTAGAACAATTTAAAGTGACCAAAGAGAATCATACAACTATGTTTAAACCTAATGTGACCCTGTGAAAATGTTTTTTTATTGGTGATGACTGAGAACTGTTGCAGACAAACCATACATGTTAAACACAGCACTACACAAACCCGATGTCGTCCAATTTCTACCCAGATAAGCAACACACATCAACACAGGTGAAAATGTTTTTTTATTGGTGATGACTGAGAACTGTTGCAGACAAACCATACATGTCAAACACAGCAATACACAAACCCGATGTCGTCCAATTTCTACCCAGATAAGCAACACACATCAACACAGTTTCATACGACACACCCCATCATTTTTAGAAGCACACAGATATAAAATTTCACAATATACAATGCAGTACCTGAAGACATAATCCATTTTCATTATATAAGTTCATCAAATCATTAGAAAATGTCACCACACAAACACATACAAAGACACAAATTTGACTCACATTCTGACATCAACTCATCAACCATTGTCAGACTAATCTTATTTAGCAAATTACTACACTTTCGGACTACACAGCTCATCTAGATATACAATACTCTAAAGACGTAAAGGCACAAACTTTATTGACATTATACACAACTCCATCACCCACATCTTACTTTACCCATAGAATCAGCTTAAAACTCAGATCAACCAAAACCCACATGAAACGATCAAAAACAAAGTCATGGGCAGTCATTACTTGCTTCTATTCTTTAATGGGTAAAGAAATAGAAAGCTATAGACATGGAAATCGATCAGAAAAAGAAGGAAAAACCATGAAGAACCCAGTTTACGGTAAAACATAGCTATATTACCACATTGGCAAGCAATATGCACCTAGATTACGGCAAAATAGGTAGAAAGCTAAATGGAACTGTAGGCCTTTAGCCTCTAGCATAAATACAAATGTTTGTACTTATACTCTCAGACCGGAAATTATAGAAGCCGTGGAGAACCAATTCTCTTGCAATTTCACTTGCATGTCACATGTGGTGTACCTGGATGTCAGAGAGCCCGCGCGTTGCTGCGGGTTATGTCGTCTAGAAATCAACTAAACAACAAATTAATCCAAGTGCCTTAAACACATGCTTTTGTATTTTTAATATGAAGATAGAAAAACGATAAATTGCTTTAAGCTCAATGAATCTATATTTTGGACAGAGTCTAATCTCATCAACTTAGTACTTTCCACTGACAACATAAGCATTATCATCTATTGGAGCCGAAACAAATGAGATTAGCAAGTAAACCTCTTTTATTTCTTTGCTTCAAGTTTGTTCTTTCTTTGTTTCTTAAGAATCAAACAAATTAATAAAAGGAAAAACAAACATGAAGCAGACTAAAACCAAATTAAGCTAATCAAAGTTGAAATGAATAATAACGCAATTACCAAGTGCAACTGAAGAGAACAATGTCAGACAGTAAAACTACTACTGATATGCAAGAGCTAGCACTGGTAATGATAAGACTTTTCAGGAGCAAAAGTTACAAAGAAACTGTGAAAGACACATCTATGTAATACCATGTTTACTAAAAATTTTTTTATTTCGATGTTAAAAAAGTACTCTCCAGCACCAACGTATTCACTGATGTTGATAATGTTCTAATAAATAAGGTCAAGAAGGCCTAACTTTTGCATAATGTTCTAATGTTCTAATAAACCCTAAAGAAATAAAGGTTTTTCCTGTTTTCGACTTAACTCTAATTTGATTTAGTTCCTCTCTGTACAAAACTATAAGTGAGAGATACAAAGTGCAACAAAGATAAAGTCCTTGAAAAGAATCAGTTTTACTTTATATGTTTCCAGTCTCATGTCCGGACTGATGATGCAACTCTTTTATCACTTCTTCGTCCTTCCCCTTTAGATATGCTAGTATGTAGCTGAAGGAAAAAACATCGATTCCGAATGAGCATAAAAAAATGAAATTTAACAGAAATTGAAAAAATATTTTGCAGCAACAATATCATGTTGTTGCAATCCAAGAAAAGAAAAAGCTGAACCTCAAATGCATATCCTCCATGAGATCAGAGATAAACAGGCACAGCAAGAGCAACCAAAACCTGCCGGCAAAAATAATACAATAATTAGTTATCCTTTTAGTTAATATGGTAAACATAAGTAGAAGGAACTTCTAATCTAATGAAGACAACATATAAAACCGAAAGAAGGCATAGAAAAATGAATGAAAGCATCAGTTCTCATGGACCGTAATTAACTGAATTTTTTTCCCAACAGTCATTAAATTTGATTTGATATCGCTATGTAAAGAATTAGTTCGCATATGCATATATAACTTTAAATAGAATAAGGAAAAAAGTCATCTATGTTCATACTTTCGTACTAATTATTTAATTTTTGTATATAATGCACATTTCTAATGCTCTAAGCAAGAACAAAGTTAGGATCGATCGGTTCAAACTAAGCTTAATTGGCTGCAATTTTATTCGAGTCCACCAACGGTCAGTTTTAAGAAAAAGGAGATCATCAAATTGATTATAAGTTCTTACAGAGTTACAGTGGATAGCAAGAATATTTAAAGCAACACGTCAAATAGAAGAAACTACATGAACTAAATTAATAAATGTAGAAGTGGTAATGGAAATGGAATAAAAAAAGTCGAAACTGAAAATTTCTATAAACAACTAATGGAAGCCTAGAATACATGAAGAACCATCTACTGTTAAGAACTATATGAAAGCTGGGAAAAAATGCATGTCAAAGGAGCAAATAGATGAAACGGTCCAATTCCCTCATTATTGAAAAGGGATAAATTATAGGGGATGGTGCTGCTAAATGTATTTCAAAGCCTTCTTTGAGCTTTTTCCTTGTTTACAAAAACATAAACTTGCATAGATCATAAGCAGCAAAATTGTAGATTTAATTTGTATTTGACATTTTAAGTTTACACTATATTAGAAAGACAAATGATTTCTTTTCACTACAGAAGCAAATTTTTCTTATCATCATTCATTCCTGAGAAACTTATATCCAGCTCACATGTTAGCAAATAATAGAAAAACTTATAGAAGACATACATGTATAGTTCAAGTGACGTACCTGTATAGTTGAATCGTTGTTGAAGTCAAAATTTAAGCAACCTTAATCATGCAGTTAACATGTTGGCATGAAAAACACAACTGAAAACAATGTATAAAGAGAGAATAGGTGTTCTCTCAACTTCTGTTGAGTTTATCAGTGTGATCAATACTTTCTTCGTTTTCCAAGTACTTTATTTGTTTTCCAAGTTCTGAAAAAAAAATCTTGTAAGAGACTCTGTATATATATAAAGCAAAGGGAATTAACAAAATTGTATAGAGTTTTTGGTTTTGTTTTTAGGACCAAGCTTTACAAAAAACTCAGAAATAAAACCATATACCATGCCCTACGTTAAAGAAGCATTTTCTTTTCATTGAATTTTTCAACATCAAGATATCAAGAGTTAAAATTGACTGTATCACGTTATCCCTCCTGTCAACCACAATCTATTGATTTAGCTCACTCAAGTACCACGATCAAAAAACAATAAGGTAATTAAAGCCTATGCATCACTATATGCGTGTTAAATAGAAAGAGAGAGACTTGATTTGTATCTGTTGAGGATATACCAATCTAGACAATCTAAGGATCCAAGGAAGAGCAGTATAAACATGGTCCGTGACAGGTATATTTGACTACAGAAGCAGCTGAGTGACAGAAGGTCACAAATCATCAAATCATGGTCACATATCTTAATAACAAAACACGAAAAGAGATTGGATAAGAGGAAACAATAACCTTCTTGGCCATTCTAATAAGGTAATTATTACAAATCACGGTCACATATCAAACAATCGATCTGTATTACAATCTAAGCTTATAATGTATTGGAAGGAAAACACTAAAATAGAAGAGTCGCAATATATTGAGCTGGAAGAATGGCATCAAAAGCTACATAGATAATAATACATAAGAACTGAATAATAAGAAATTTTGTAACATTAGGCATACCTCAAAGTGCAGTAACTGATCAAGTTACAGATTGACACCAGCTGAAGAACAGTATATGTATCTTAAGAACCTTAGCCACCTGCAAAAGAAAGTTCCTGGTGAGATCTTCTTATCATTATCATAGTGCCAATAATAAAAGTCTTTGTGTATAAACATCTACTACATATTAAAGTTCTACATTCATCGAGCTTGTATATTAAAGATTGTAAAGACTACAAAAAGAAAACAATGATAAGGCAGCAGCTAAAATCAGAAGTGCCTCTAGCTTTCTTTACTGAGCTTCTCCTCCTCCCTGATGCACATGCAATTGGGGAAAAAAATAGAATTCTGATATTTGGAATCATTTATGTACTTTATGCCATAAATGTATCATAGATCTCTGCCCTACGGTGATCTGTGTGGCTTTAAAAAAAATTATAAAAACAAAATAAAAGATTCGTGGGCAATTCAAAGGAGCAAATTTTGGGCAAGACCTAATCTAAAATTTTCATCTTGGTTATTATCTGATCAATTATAAATAATATTAACACAAAAGGGCAAGCAAACTCAATATCAATTATAAGTAACATTAGCACAAAAGGGCAAGCAAACTCAATAACAGCTTCCAATTGTTCTTTTGCCTCTGCATGCTCACCATCAAAAGTTTTGGAAGCTGATGTTCATTCTTTCTGCAAATCCCGAAAAATCCTTTCTGCAAATCCCGCAATAGAATCCCTCTATTTGATCAAGCGTTGTCAACTAAGATTCAACAATCCCCCTCATTCGTGCACACACGCCTGAACAGTAACCCAAAGACAATGTCAGTACCCAAAAAACAAATTGAAACAAATGACAAAAAAACTATTGTTGGTCGAAACACAAAGATAGTTGATAATTGAATCTAAGAGAACAAAATCACGTACCGAAATTCTGCCCAGTAGCACAGAAACAATCACACTGTTTTGTAAACTATAGCCATTACAGAACAAACCAAAACTAAAACAAAAGCAAACCAAAATAAGACCGCAACAGAGTTGCTGACAGGAAAGCTGAAATAATTAACAGAAGCAAAACAAACCAAACAGAACTTGAATCTATGGTTTAACTGCATTACTAACAAACCGAAGCTGAAAACTGAAAGTAAAGCAACTGTGGATGTAGCAGAAAATTCTTCCTATCCGAATTCGAAAAGCCAATCTGCAAATGGACAAATCAAAAGGTAAGCAAACTTCAAGCCTGCTGGTATTACATGTAGACAAAATGCTCTCGTAGAAAGCATTTCTATATGAACCACACAGCCCTGAAACATTGCAATCTTGAAAATAACCTTTTCCCGACTTAACATAATCGAAAACCCTAAATTACAGACTACAAAGAGTCCAAGACAAAATGGATCTAGTAATCATAACATAGTTACACTTACGCACATGCAAGCATTATATATGAATGGGTACTTTAACAACTAAAAGTGAAATATATCCATACCACAGAAGAAGGCACAGCAGCAAACACGCTAACGTCGGCTTCAGAAGGTGTGTACCCGTTGCCCAAAATCACAGTCCTGTCAACCAAGGTTTCATTCAACTCTTTGAGAGCTCCATCTCATGCCTGGGGATCACTTGGAAACCCCTCTGCATATTTAATCCACTTAAGCACCTACAATCCCAGAAAAAGATTCAATCAATTACCTATTACTGCCATAAAAGTCACCACAAATCCAATGTAACCGAATGCTATAACAGCAAAATTCTTACCATCCAATTAAACACCTACAATCCCAATAAAGATTTAATCTTTACTTACTACTGATACAAACCTTATCCCAAATCCAATGCATGTTAATCTTTGGAATTTAGGACAGTCAACCGTACCTCATCATTCACTCTCGCCGGGGCTTCTTTTTTGGCTGAATTCAAGAAGGTCAAGTAGGAACTCACAATCTCAACTTCTGCAATGTCTTCTGGGAATGTTTTCTGCAGAAACCAACTTCAAGATTAAGAAATTCAATTGGGCAAAAAACATGGTGATAAAGCTGTTGAATGAAAACAAATGGATAGATAAGAAGCTTACCTGGAGGGATCGTTGTTTTCTAACTTGGCCTCCTCGATCATCTCTCACAGCCATTTCGTCGAACACCTCACATGCAACCCTTCGTACACGTGTCGCCGAGAATCATGACCGTGGCGGTGCCGGTTTCACCGCCGGACCAGCACTCGTCGAGGTGGGACACTTGGCCTCCTCGCAGACGGTGTGGAGCCTCAGTCCCCAAGCTTCTTCTTAATCTGTGTACTTCTCGCCGCCGGGGATAGACTCCATCGATTTCGGCTTCGGCAACGGCTTTTAAAATTTGAGAGAGGATCGAACCTGGGAGGAGATCGGAGAGGGGCGGAGTTGCGAAAAGGGGGAGACGATGAGGGAGGGCGGCGGGGGTCGGAAGTGCCGAATTGGAATGGAACAGGTTTTTCTCCGACGGGTCTGGAGGGTCCTGTCAGGCTCGAGAAGCTTTTAAACGACGTGGAAGTGGAAGTGGAGGCAGTGGTGGTTGGGCTTGGGCTTGGGGGAGGAGAGGAGAGGAGAGAGGGACGGCTCGAGGAGAGCAATCTGGTGAGGAGAAGGTATGGTGGGTTGGAGCAGTTGGGTACGGAGAGTGCGAGGAGAGAGCAGAGAGAGTGGGTGGAAGCAGAAGGATAAGAACGTGGGTGAGAGCAGGTGGAGGGAGGAGCCGGTTTGGTTTCTCTCCCTCGGCTCCGATGCGAGAAGAAGCCGTGAACAGTAGCGGCTTCGGAAAACAGCTTCTCGGCTTATGAATAGTGTAGCACGATTGTTATATAGGGAAATTGTGAGTTGTAGTAGATCTTAGTTGGGCTGGGAGGGGGTTGTGGCCCCTGCCGAGAGAGTTTACATTTAATTTATGGTATAATTAAGTATAATGACATGTAATTATGATATAATTGTGTTCATTGATATAATTACTTTCTAATTATGATATAATTATATATTAATGTCATAATTTCTTTATAATTATGGTATATATAATAGTGTATCTGTAGTATTAAATCCAAGAATTTAATATACTTTGGCTGATTGGTCCCTTCGAAAATTTTGTCGAAGTTCCGCCACTGGTTGTGAGTAATTTGATATCGAGAGTTAGGGTTGTGAAACCCTACACTGAATTTGTATAAATGTTGATGCTATAGTTATAATAGATGTAATTTTTATTGTGTATGCTTTGAATCTGAATATGTTGGTCCTTAGAAGCATGTTTCTAGGCGTTTTTACACTTTGAGATTATGTTGTGGACAATTTGATAGATAGATTGATAAATTGACAACTAACAAGTCTTGTCAATTAGGATTTTAGGTATGGTAACCATTAGCTAGCTTAATAGAAGCTAAACTTGTTTGAGACTCTATTATCTCGCAAAATAGACCTTTAATTTAGATATTGCGGCTTTAACCGGCGTAGTGCCTAATTTGAAGAATTGATTGTGACATTAACCGGTATAGTCGATACACCGAAATGATAATTGGTCTAATAACCTTAACCAGTATTAGATACGAGGCTTAACATAATAGAATATGCATCTGTGAAATTAGATATGGATGCATGCACTCTCATATTCTCATCATTCTCTAGTTCATTAGTGTGAAAACAAAGGTTTTGATTAGAACCTCAACTAAATTTCAGTATAATAAGCACCGAGAATTCAAAGGTGTATGCGAATTCGAGCGAGGGCTGGCTTGATCTACACCAGTACTGACAAAATTCTAATGGGATGAAACGTGAAGAGAGTGGGGCAGTTGTTTTTCGATGGTGAGAGAGCGGGGTAGTTTTGGAAAAGAAATGTTGCCAGTTGATAAAGAAACATTAAAAAAAGCAGAGCCTGTGATTTGGAGAAAACGGTGTGCAAATTTCAGCACCCTATATAAAATGTGTGAAATTACACGTTTGCCCTTCCATTAACAAAACAGCCTTGAACAAACAAACAATAACAGGTCGGCAACAGCTTGAGACCCGGAAGACTAATAAGACTAGAAGACCACCCAGTTTCAATTCCCCTTCCTTCCTTCTCAGAAACCTCTAGAAACCTTGACAGGTAGCTCCCTTCCTCTCTATCAGATCGTCCCCAATTCGATTCCGAAACGATGCCGTCTCGGAGAAGAACGCTCCTCAAGGTCATCATCCTCGGCGATAGCGGGTCCGAGTCTCTCTATCCCTTTCTATTTACTCCCTGTATTTCTGTGTTCTAGGGTTTCGTCGTTCAAAATTTAACGGATCTTTCTAGATCCTAACAGTGATCCGAAGTTTGAGTATGATTTGTGATTTTGCAGGGTTGGGAAGACTTCGTTGATGAATCAGTATCCTTTGCAGCTTAATTTAGCTATTTAATTTTTGAAGATTGTTGTTTAGAATTTAGATAGAGCAATTTTGGTTTTTCTTGACCGTAATTCTTATAGATATGTTAATAAGAAGTTCAGCAATCAATACAAGGCCACTATCGGAGCCGATTTCTTGACAAAAGAAGTGCAGTTTGAAGACAGGCTCTTCACTCTACAGGTCTTTTTTATTGATTGAAGCATTTAGATATTTCTAAGGATGTTTCTCGGTTTGAATGCGATGCTTGGTTGGAGACTTGTTTTTATTGATTCGAATTGCATGGACTTGTGGTTGACATAGTGATGACTTAGATTTGGAGGAGCTAGGTGGTTATAAAAGGTTAGAAAATCCTCTCAAACGCTAGCTAGGACTAGAGAGATGTTGATCTGATCAGTTTTTCTTTTGGTTCTCACACTAAACCTGAATTTACGGTTTGTTCTGAGACTCTGAAGGGATAGTTAGGATCACTAATCTGCACAGCCACATTGAACATTCACATGCTGAAATCAAAATTGTCTGATGGTTCTGACTATTGTGATCGACAAGATAGTTTTTACTTTTTAGTGGCTGGAAATTACACCGAGGCCTGAGCCTTCATATCAACAATTTCTTCACTTAAATGGTCTCATCGTGCAATTCTTTTTCTAAAAGGGACAATTTTTTGGCTTGGAGTATCTGCTAGCGTAGGTCATCACTTTTTTATGAAGTACGAATTTGGGAATGCACATGCATTTGGTCACTTTGCACAAGTGGTACAAATTGGACAATACTCCCTTTGAAAATTTTAGAGGTGCTATTTTTACAGAATGGAGTGCAAATCCAACTTTCTATCCTTATGTGGAGGACTGATTTTTTTCTATAGTTTGTGGGCAGTGAGTTCACACAAACTGCTTTTATGTCTTTCTTGTTTTTGGCAGTGAATGAAACTGTTTTGTTTCAGATTTTGCCTTGGAAAAGATGAACTATCACTTTGTCTTCATTTCACTCTTCATTTTTGCAAAGTTGTTGTTTTACCGACTGATGTACCTTTCCAGCCATTCCTTCCTTTCCAAATACCTGTTTAGTTAGCTGCCATATCTGAATTGTAATATAGTTTCACATCATAACTGTCATGCAATAAACAAAATTTAGTTTGAGTTTTATATATCAACCAAAGAATTAAATCTAAATCATTACCTCTCTGTATGTGTGTTTGCGTGTGCTTGTTATATAGATCTGAACAGCCTGAAGGATTTCATTGTTTTAATTTACAGAAACTAGAGTATTCAGGGCATTATTTTATTTTTTTCATGATGGATTATGTCTAAATTAATGTTTATTGTTTATTTCTTTATTATCTCAACTAATCACCATAGAGCTACTTTCCATCAAAGGCTACTATGTGGAGATCATAATCTAGGGAATTTCGTTCTTTGTATAGCATAATCAAGCTGAATATTTGTTCTAGCGTAGCATGTCTACCATAGCTTCTGCAGTGGATTTTTATCTTTTTCAGTTCTTGGCTAGTTTAGCTTTAAGTCATCTCACCTTTTGTTTCATTAGATTTGGGATACCGCTGGTCAAGAACGGTTTCAAAGCCTTGGTGTAGCATTTTATCGCGGTGCTGATTGCTGTGTTCTTGTTTATGACGTTAATTCGATGAAATCTTTTGATAACCTTAACAACTGGAAGGAGGAATTCCTTATTCAGGTATTGTCTTTAGTTTCTAGCTTCACTTCTTGCAAGCTCTTCCAGTTATCTTTTAATTTAACTTCATTTCATGGTGAGTACCATCAGGAAATTGAGCTTTCGATTTTGACTTGGAAAATTCTCTGCAGGCTAGTCCTAATGATCCAGATAACTTTCCATTTGTTGTTATTGGAAACAAGATTGATGTAGACAGTGGAAATAGTAGAGTGGTATGCATCTTGTACAACAAACAATTGTCCTCTCAATATTTATCTCTTTGTTATTTTGTCTTTTGAAGTCTAAATATCACTTTTTATTATTTTCTAGGTGTCGGAAAAAAAAGCTCGAGCTTGGTGTGCATCAAAAGGAGACATTCCGTACTACGAAACCTCTGCCAAGGAAGGCATTAATGTGGAAGAAGCTTTCCAGTGCATAGCAAGGGATGCCCTGAAAAATGGGGAAGAGGAGGAAATGTAAGTTAATTAGAACCCTTCTCCACATACTAATCGCCCATATATGGAGTTTCAGTAGTTAATTTTTTATAGATACATATGAACAAACTTAATCTAATACCAGCCAAAATAGTTCCTCCTGACACTACCTGGATTAGGTAACATTTTCGTAATGTGATGTATTTGGTGGTTCTTGATATATCCATCTTATTTCACGTCTGAAATGGGAATGAACTTCACAGAGCTTTTTTAGTAAATAGTTGCCCGTGGAGCAGATTAAGTTGATCTGTTTACCATTACAAATTGAAATTTTGTTCCACCTACACAGAACTTCAACTCTTTTCCAAGTAATCAAATTTGATAGTTTTGTTATGGTGTTCTGTATGTCCTCTACTCTTAAGACTAAAAAACCTTGGATAAACATTCCACTTAACAGATGTGTAGGTGAGAGCTGTTTTAGGTTTAAGTATTTACATTTACAGTTAATTTTGCTGTAGAGTTCACCTATTTTGACTTATTTCCTTTCGGTTGTGCATCTTTGAAACTTTCCATTTCATGAAGATACTTGCCGGATACCATTGATGTTGGAAGCAGCAATCAGCCAAGGTCAAGTGGATGCGAGTGCTAAACATTTCAACTGAATTCTTTTAAGAATAAGTCATCTTTGGAATTACATTTCAGTGTATGTACTGAAATTGTATATTACTGTTTGTGTGGAGAACAAATTGGTCTCATCAATGCTTTATTCATCTCGGTTGTGTGGTCAGATTTTATTATATTTCATCCCCTAGGATCCCATAGTTCTTATTACAGTTCACAGGTACAAGATGTATTCTTCCTGAAGAATAACTAGTTATTTTAGGTTCAACTCCTAAGAATCTGATGTAGTTAATGACTGAATAGAAATCTTAGGTTGACGACCTAAATGTTTCAACACAATTGCGAGTGTCATTGTATTTTTTTTCTCTAAATATACTGAGAACATATATTAGGGTTTAGTGACGCTAACCAAGGAGCACTTCCAGTTGGTTTTAATTATTTTTTGGTCAGTCTGGAAAGAGCGAAACAATAGGCTTTGGGAGAACAAGGCTGCCTGCATCTTTGCAGAAACTCTTCTATCAGGTAAGCATGTATATGATCTTGTTGCATTCAGTTCTGAAACCTAAAGTTGGTTCTGGAAGAACATTGAAACCTTGGACTCCTCCAGCCGGGTGGTTAAAAGCCAACCTGGATGCTGCTTTCAATCCCGTAACTCGGGGAGGGGTATTGGTATTGTTAGAGATTTAGAGGGTAGATTAGTTGGAGGTGCATGCTTTCAGGTACAGCATATGAATTCCCCGGACATAGTCGAAGCTATGGCAGGAAGTGCGGCCTGTGAGTATGCCCGTGATTTCAGTCTTCCCTATTGTTGTGGAATCTGACTGCTTGAAGTTGGTGCGTGCTGTTAGTATGCCGGACTCGGATGACTCGAGTTTTGGGCAGGTGGTGGATGATATTTTTCAGGAACTTTCTTGTCTTGTTCGTTTTTTTCTCATGTTTTTAGAGAATCTAGTCTAGCTGCTGATAAGTTAGCTAGATTGGCACTTAGCTTAGATGTTTCTTATCGTTGGTATGGTGCTGTCCCTCCAGCACTTGAAGGTTGTTTAGCTTCTACCATCAGGTTTAGTGGTGAGATATTTTTTGTTAGAATAGGTGTGCATGTCTTTTTTGTAAATGAGAAATTGAGTCGCTAAGTTTTGAAAGTGAGAAATTGAGTCGCTAAGTTGTAAAGAAATAGGCCCGGTAGAATTGCACACCACAACAAAATAAATGAAATTATAAGAATTTATTTTAAAGTTTATAGATTTGGTTGATCACCGTAATAAGAACACTTATAATTGTTTGATTTAGAGTTAAATTAATAATAAAATAAAACCCATTAATTTAAGGGTATTTTGAGAAAAGGTTGTGAGGATCTGGTTCTGTGCCGACTGGGTGGGGGGTTGGTTTGTGGTGGTTCGCGGCAACTTGAGGAGAGATCGACGTATATGTGGGCAACAAACAGATGGTCAGAGCTGGGCTGTTTTGAGATGGAGTTGCGAGATCGGAGGATATCCGATGGTGTTGTCTGGCTGGTGACGGCGATTAGATCAGCTCTGATCTCGGGTCTGCTAGACCTGATCTGGCTTCGTGTGTTTGGGATCGTCTTCGGGTGCAGCAGTTGCTCCGATCGAAGTCTTGGGACATCGAAGCGACATGCCAACAGAGGCGTTGCGGTTGGTGATCGGAACAGATGGATGTCGGCGGGACAAGAGGCTGGCCTCTTCACAACTGAACTTTGGGATGGGCATGAAGGTAAATGGGTCTCGGTATTAGCTATTGCCCAAATCTGTATTATTTGTTTTTTGTTTTTCATTTTCGTTGTAATAATTTCCTACATTTGTTGTGTGGGGCTAGTCGCCTTGTGTCTGTGTGTGCACTCAATGTGCCTTGTCTGCTCTAGGTAGACGGCGAGTTCCTTGCTTCGTCAAATGGTCGTTGCCGCCTAGTGGCAAGGTGAAACTGAATGTTGTCGGATTAAATTTCCAACGGCAACATAGCTGGAAAACTGATTTAGAATTGGATATTAGGATGTGTAAGCGTGTTACATATCAACTGTTCGAATGTCACCGCTATATCAAAGCAAATAGAGTCGTCATTAGAGTAGTACTCTTTGCTAATTGATGTTTGTTTTAGTACATGAGAATTGTAGAAGTTTCTGATATTATTTTAGATCTTTATAATCAGGGTTTAGACTTTATGTCTCCTCTTGTATTCGACTGTTTCATTAATCGAGGCTTGAGGGCCGCACCTGCCTTCTATCAAAAAAAAGAAAGAAAAAAGGGTAAGTTTTGCAATATATACATTAAGATCTATTTGTGTCGTTATAGGGAATTTGAAAAAAAATTCAGGTATTATAATTATTTTTAAACGGGTTTTAACAGTTAACACAATATTTTATGGTTTAGTTTTAGCATCATACTTATGATAGCTTAATAGTTTGTCGAAACGATTTTAATCCGACACAAACACGACACAATTTGTCAAAAAGAATTTAATTCGACGGGTGTTTTGCCAGACCTATAAAGACATCATCATAGTAACATCATGAGCTAAATGAACTCGATCCAACTCCGGTACACTAAGTTGATAAGCTGTCTGAGCTGCAATATAGTATAGCTTACAGAATCAAATATGATAAAACTCGACTTAATCTCACATCATGAAAAGTTACAGCACCCTTCAAGCTGCCGTTGACATGAACGCAGAGGCTCAAAGGGTAACATTTTAGGGAACATTCGGTGAGTCCTGTCTGGTAGAGAGGACGCCAGTGTCTTGGCCTCGATCTTCATATTACAGGGTAATCCTCAATCATGGAACAGGACGGATTAGCTTTTCAAAACCTCAATATAGTTTATAGATAGGCAACTTCCCAGAACATCAAACCAAGAATAACTTCATGACACGCCTTCCAGCAAGACAACAGAGCACACTCACAAATCTCTTAGAACCCCTTGTCTATGGTTTTATCAGCGGTAACATTGTCAACATGGAAAGGTTTACATCCTATTGTGACAGAAACTTGAACACTAAAATAGTGACGGAGAATCTGCCGAACTTCAACACGTAACTGGCATGGTTGATGAATGCTGGCGCAAAGACACGATCCACATATATTCACATGTCTTTACTTCGATCCCATAGAAGAAAGGCTGTCCTGACTGGGAGGCCGAATTCGACTTCCTGAAAAACTTGTAGATGAAAATTGGTTTAAAGCGGTTGGAGGCACTGCCCCCAAGGGTCTTGACATGGGCGGCCTTTGTGAGGTCATCATAAGTGGGGGCCTTGGAACTGCGTTTGTAGCATTTGTGGCCATTCTATTTGTAGCCATTGCAGATGGCATTCCTCTAGATGAGGAACCTGGTAAGCCAAGTCGGGCAGCAATTATCTGTGCCCGTTCATGGTAGAGCTTCTGTCTTGACCTGTCCAATTGCTCTTTTACCCTCATCACAACACTTTCCACCTCATTAAAGAAACCTAACTTGGCTTCCAACTTATGCAACTGCACATAATCAAAAAACCTCCAAAAAGTAAGAACTTTTATGTTATTAATAGCAAACAAACAGTAGGGAGAAATTACGGCATTGGGATGACCTGCTTCTCTATCAACATGGCTGCAAGCTGTCGGATTTGATCTTCTTCCTGTTCTGCTAGAAGTTTTGCCTTCACTGCAGCTGCTGAGACTGCAGAAACAGCAGCTTGCTTTACTTTATCAATTTTCTGTCCGCCTTTCAAATCTTGCTTTTTATCATTTTTCGGGTCTGTGCAGTCATGCTTCTCGTGTTTACTATCATCAGTTTGATCCTCACCTGTGCAGTGCAACAAACAGGAAATTAGCAAATCAGAGGCATTGAAATGCCGTTGGAAATTCCCATATTCTTAATAGTTACCAAAATTTAACGTGCTTTCTCAGTCAAAAAGAGAACCTATTTGACCCCCATATATAGTATTCCTACTCAAATAGGTGTACTTGTAGTGTTTTCAACTGGTTGTGGAGGTTCAATTTCTTGTGGGGGCTGAGTATCACACACCATATCTACATTCTTTGAGGTTTCAGTAGGTTTAGGGGCTTCTGATTTGACATGTTACCAAAATTTAACATGCTTCCTCAGTCAAAAAGAGAACCTATTTGACCCCCATATATCCCTATATATAGTATTCCTACTCAAATATTATATCACACACACACAGGCGTACTTGTAGTGTTTTCAACTGGTTGTGGAGGTTCAATTTCTTGTGGGGGCTGAGTATCACACACCATATCTACATCCTTTGAGGTTTCAGTAGGTTGAGGGGCTTCTTCTGATTTGACAGTAACTGGTGGTGGAGGTTCATCTCTTTCTGAAGCCAGATCATTAGATACATCCACTTCTTTTGTTGCCTCTGTAGACTGAGAAGGTTGCTCAGCTGAATTTGATGCAACTTGTTTCTTAGACTCTGTCTTCGTTGGGGGAATGGAGTCAGACACATCCACATCCATTGGTGTGTCGGTGGTTTCAGAAGGCCTTACTACTGAAGTTCCCTCTCCCGACACCTTTATTGAACTTGGTGGTACCTCACGTTTTGAGTCATCTGACTCCCCCAAAGTAGGTGGCTGGTTATTTGGTAACTCTGAGTTGTTTGATTTATTTAGTTTATCAGTTCCTTCTTCCCCGTGAGAAATCCTGTCATCTTGTTCTTTTGCAGATTGTTTCTTGTCATTGTTATCATTTGATACTCCTTTATCTTCCAAACCAGAGGTGGAATTATCCTCTTTATGACCATCTTCTTGATCGACTTTGTCACTCTGAGCTTCCCTTTCTGCAGCAACACTGCAAATCCCTCAATCACATCAGATAGAATACACAGAAACTGGTAGGGGCACGATTTACTCAAACAAAATCAACGTACCTAACATGACCAGCCTGTTCCTTTCTGTCAGTTGGTGGATCTTCTAAAATAAAGCAGTGCCTCGAAGCCAGCTCAATGCCAGGAGCATCTGCAGTTAAAGCCTTCAAAGAATTATGTGCTGAAGCAATAGCATGATCAGGTCCCACTAACCGTGCCAGGAATGCGGCCTGTAAAAGAGTTCAGCCTATAAGTAGTGACACAATAGCCAGCTTAAAAGTAAGAGTTATATGCTTCTGTTAATCCCCACACCATGTAACAGATCCACTAGACTAGATTTTATTGGTACATACAGAATATACAGCATAAGTAGATGCATGCATGCATATAGACCAAAGTACTGTAGATGCCAGCATGCATACATCATACATACATTAAAAAAGGATGAAGGAACAAAGAACTATACAGCACCTTCTTGAATTGAGATCAAATATTTCGATATGCCAAAGGTGAAAAGCTCAGTAATACAGTTATGGGCAGCAAGAACAAAATTTCTGAGTGCAAATGAAAAGGAAAGTTTATAGGGTAAATGAGATTGCAATTGCCACACTGGGCCCACTAAAGGCACACAATTTATCATAAGTTGTCAAAAATTGTAATGGATGGGTACATTGCCGCTACATCGATGTTGGCTAACCATGTGAGGTTTTTATACCCTTAGTGGCTAGAAGACAAGATTTTTTAAGACGGTAATTATACAGAACTGTTAAATGTCCAAGATTTCAGTTCAGTTAAATATATGCATAGTTAATGTTTTATGCTACTTTATCTAAGGCACAACTCAGACTGACCTATGGGCTGATGAGCCATAACCACAAGTAATCAACTTACCAATGCCATTGCAGGGTTTCCCACATCTGCAAATGAGAGTTGACTTTCAGGTGTTTGAGTACAACCAACAACTTCAAAGGCTTCCTTCAGAGCCTTCAGTGCAAGGTTTTCATCTGTTTCCTGATCAAATTTCAAATCACCAGAGTCTTCCAAGTTCGAGGTTTCCTGACCAAGTTTGACTTCATTTTCATCCTTTGGCTTAGAAGTGTCCTCCCCATCTTTTGACTCACTTGCTTCTTTTGAAATTTCCATCGGAGAAGTTTGAGGGTCACTCTCATTAGCACTTGTCTTATTCTCTGTTGTTTCACGGGCATCTTTCGGAGGCAATAGTTCATTGTTAGTTGAAGTTGGATCTGCAGTTTCTTTCGCACTGGCATCAAGGTCATCATCATGGTCTAGGAAGGTATCCTCGATTGGCATTTGAACAAAGTGCAATATACATTGAGCTTTTGTCTTTGTAGCAACATGGTCAGCAATCTCATTCCAGTCTTCTTTATATAATTCTAATGCTTCAAGGAGAAGGAGGGTCTCCTGATCTGTCCAGTTCCCACCACTTACCCAGTGAGCCTCAGCAGGCTCCATGAGTATGAAATCTGTTGAAGACATACCCGAGTCGAATTTCCCGTTGTTAAAGCAATCAGAACACAAATCAAAATCTGCCTGTTAAAAAAGAATGTAAATAGTAAACGGGACAGTCGTAACCATGCAACTAAAATTTGCAGCAATTACGAAATGTATAACCATAACAAGCACTTCATCAGACTTCACGTTCAATCAACATGACATGAAAATTGTTTGAGTACATCTATGCCTTACTAGAAGTAGTTTATGCTAATACAGTAGCAAAGAATAAACGCCAGGAGTTATATCAGTTTCTACTAGCTGGTGATAAATCCTACTGATTTCTAAATCTGCCATGTTTTATTTGGACAAGTGCATATGCCATAATAGTACAATCACATAGTTCACACACTAGAAAAATATGAATCTAAGTTATGGCAAAATGACTTCGTTGATGCATGCAAGTGGTTGAATTAATCTTAATGTTGATGACAAACCAGAATATTTTCTTTATTTTATAATTAGAAGGCAACATTCATATTTAAACAAAGATAAGGTAATATGTATTTTTTTTTATAAATTCAATGAAAATCTGGTAATTTATGAAAGAGCCGACCTGCTTCTGGCAATGGTAACGTTTGCGTGAACAATCAGCTGAACAAGAATTGCAATGGTACTCAACAGCTGGCCCCTCAGGCCTCACCAACTCTTCAGCAATTGTCGACTCTGGGAACAGCCCAGATGGCACAGTTGGAGTTATTACGTTAGTCTTAGGAACCAGCGATGATTGTGATTCTAGTGCTTCAAAGTGATACAACTTATCTACCAAAGAATCCCTTCCTGCCACCTCCTCACTGTTGACACTCACGACAGTAGAACCTGTAGGCGGGAAAGGGTGGAAATTTATCAAACCCCAGTGGTCCAAAAACTCCATTACTTCCTGTCTCGAATCAAAGTCTCCAACTTCAAGCTCCAACATATCCTTCAGCTCAACCAATGTCCCTGGATCCGCATTGAATTTCTTCATGATACAATTGCGTATCTCCAAGTACTTATCGGGAGTCCGAGTATCAGACTTCCCATCAAAGAAAGACGGCATCATACGCTCCTCAATGGTGTGAATCTTTGTCCACGAAAACCAACCTGTAATCCAGAAAATTGATCCCAATCAAAACACTATCACACTAATCTTCCAAAAAATAGGAATTTGAAACCTGTAATGACTCACGCCGATGTACATTACCTAACAAATCAATTCTCAAGTATTATATCAAAAGAAAGGCAGTTAAGTCTAATTTCAAACTTCAATAACAAGAAAGGCAGTTAAGTCTAATCTCATTTTGAGTAACTAAACTACACATAATCTCAAAACCAAACAACAAAAATAAATCAAAACTTTCAGTCAATTATAAAAAATAATAATGAACAGAAAAGAGGGTTTGGAAATTGGTCTCACCACAGTGATTGGGAACGACATGAGCATTGGCATCGCGAGATTTAATGGCTTCAAACTCAGCTTCCATAACCACCTCCAAAGCCTCCACCTCGCTGTCCCTCTTCGCCTGCTCCGCCTCCAGAGACGTCGCCTCCGGCCGCTTCGTCTGAGCAGCTGGCTTCGCCGCCGCGGCTGAGTGGCTACTGGGCCCCTGGCGGGCCCTCGTCAAGGGGCCGTTGTGGATCGGAGCGTGAGAAAGCGAAGCCTTCTCGCGAGTCAAGCGCTTCGACGGCGTCGATGAAGAGCCTGAGCCGCCTAGAGAGCTGGCCTTTCGCTTCTGTCCTACGCCGCGGCGTCGCGCAGAAGGGGGATCGGCGGCGGCAGTGTCGGCATTAGCCGGAGGCAGAGTTCCGGCGTCGCCGCGTTTGTCTTCCATGGATTTGGGGTTTGGGCTTTTCGCAAGTGAAATCCAGAGGGACTTGGACACTTTTTCTCTCACTCAGTTAATTTCAAACACTTTCTCTTTCGGTTTATATCTTTTCAATTTCCCCTTTTTTTGTTACTACTTTCTTTTGATTTTTTTAACATTACCGTGACATACATTGGTAATGTTAAGAAAATATCTGGATCAGCATTGTTTGTAGGACGCCCGCGTCCGGCAGCGGGTTAGCCAACCTTTTAACTAATTGGAGAGAGCTCAAGCGAATGAGTGTAGTCGAGATTTGGTAGAAATAAAAAGACTGATTTGGGATTGTGAGAGCAGACAAGACACAAAAATGCTTAAGAGAGGAAAAGGAAGACACAACTGGTGAAACATTTTATAGCTAGGGCTGAGGTGGTGGCTTGGCTTCAATAGTCTCACTATATGGTGCGGCTTCTCTCCTTAGGAATAGTGATGGCTTGTTCCACAATTCTTATATATAGAAAATATGAGTTATACATGCATGCTCATTTCAATCTCATTGTAAATGACTTACGGTTGACATGAAAATGACTCAATTTTTGATCGATTAGGTTTAACTTGCTTTGTTCCGTACCAGTTTCGATTAGTGTATTTGAGTATTATGGTCGTGTTGGGAGTTGATAGCGAAATTTAGACTTGTGTTTGATGATGGCATTGAGCTTCCATAGTGAAGCACGCTTGGTAGCAATATATACAAAAACTATAGTGTGTTTATGTATATCGAGCAAATGCTTATTTAATATTAATTTTAACCTCATATTACTAATGATAATTTTTTTTCATAAGCCCATTTAAATGTAAGATAACATTTTTTATGCTTAAATGAACAAATATTGTCTAAACGCCTAACATAACATACTACATATTTTCTAAGACTATTTTGCACTCATTATTTAAACATGTATAGAGACAAAAAGTCAAAGAGAAAGAATACTCGGTTAGAACTTCACTAAACTATGGTCATCGGTCTCCAAACTCCGCTCACCGGTTGTCGATTTTTGATTGTTGAATTTTTTAGTCGTCGGATTCCAGTCACTAGTAACTTGTTACTGCCCCCAATAATTTGGATTTTCTTTGATCATCAGATTCCAGTCACATGTAACTCGGTTATTGACCCCCAATAATCAACTTATTTCACCTTAAAGTGATAGGACAAAAGAAACCCCAACAAATAATCGGGTTACTGACCCCTCATAACTTAGTTACTGACTCTCAATATCAAGAAATGATCTACTCATATATACCTAGAGGTTGAATAATGAAGATTGAAAAATATTATCAAAAAGTTGGTCTAATACTCAATCACTCTATAAATCATACATACATATATATTATCACACCCTGAATCTTTTGAAGTTAATAAAAGTTACCTTTCACAGAGATTCACGAGTTACCGAGGACTGTTAATTGCGATCGGTAATTCGATAAGTTATCGCTCGAGTTAATTTTCGAGTTTTTAAAAGTATTCCAAATACCTGAATTGATGACTCGATGTTGTAGTACGTGTCAACACGAGTCTCCCGGTATTTCCGGAATATTTTTCGGAGCTTCCGGCTAATTTCTGTGAATTTCAGAAGTTTATGGTAATTTTTAATTATCCATCCGGTAAAAAGGGAGAATTACCATTTAATCTTTTCACTTTTTACCTTCTTTAAATCTGGACCGTCAGATCATTTGGAGAATGAATCTGGACCGTTGATTCAAGTATAAATAGGGTGGAGGAAGGTTGACTTCGGTCAAAACTGAAATGGAGAGTTGACCAACTCTCTCTCTCTCTCCTTTCGCTCGTCCTCCGTCGCGGCAGTCGCTCCGCCGTGCGCTCCACAGCTAGGCCACCCTAGCTCACGAGACCACCGCCAATCTTCTCCTTTACTTCTCTTCTTACAAGCCCAGTCAACTTCTCCGACTTTCAACCATCGATGGTGAGGATTGGAGGAGGAGGACGGCGACTGTCCTTGGAGATCTCCGACAATCCAGGCGGCGAACCAGCAATCTGAGGTTCTGATGTCTTTTCTTCCCCTCGACAGCGACTCGATCTTCTCTTTGCCAACTTGAGCACGAAGGGAAGCTTGGAGCGCCATTGTAGTGTCCCCTGGCAGAGGCAGTGGTTCGGTGCCTTGCCAAGGAGGAGCAGGGCAGAGCTGTTGTTGACTGGAGTAGTTAGGGATGTTGGAGGTTGAAGAGCTGTGGGTAGAATCTTGGGGGAGACTACTGGGTTGCAGTCTCAGTTTGACTGTGAGGGTGAGTCCGAAATCTAGAGCTACTGTGTTATGTAATTTGTGTTGAATTAGTGTTGTTAAGTTGTTGATCGTGTGGTATTGTTGGTTTTCCTGCATGTGTGGTCGATAACTTGGTGACGAAGAAAACGGGGAAACTCTGGCGAAATTCCGGCAAGTTACCGGAATCCGGCGAAGATTCCGGTGATGCCGTAAACCGGCAGAATGCCGAAGAGGTAGAAATCGAATCCTTATTAAGCTTTTAGTCAAAAAGTACGGTTATTTCGTAATTGAGACATTTACGGAGAAATTGGACGTAATTAGGAAGTTTCCATTTTGGGAAAACCTTCTAAGTTTGGAAACCTGTTAATTTGGGAAACTTTCCATTTTGGGAAAGTTTCCATTAAAGGAAAGCTTTCACTTTGGGGAAGTTGCATTTTCAGAAAGATGGTTAAAGGGTTGAAGTTCAATGAAGTTGGACACTAGTTGGTTAATTCGGTAAAATGTTAAATTGTTATCGGAAATTGATAACTGGAATTTATGAGGAAAGGTTAAATCGGTAAATCGACTCAAGGTTAAATGTACTGATTAACGTGAAGTTAAAGTAATAAATGAAGGTTCGGAAACTGAGTCGGACTTCCGGTAAGTTGAGTTAAGAGTCGATAACCGGGAAAGAAAGTCAAAAAGGGTAAAATGTTATAAAAGGGAACTCGATCAACTTGTGGTCAAATAGGAGTTCCTGGTCAAACTAGGAAAAGACCAAGTCAACGATGAGATGACTAATATAGTGGTTTGTTTGTACAGTCTCTGATTGAACGTGAGACGGGCTCGACTACGCGGGTAGTTCGAGGGTTTCGCTCGAGGAACTTTCCGAGCGGGAAGGTCGCAATAGTACTGTGAGTGGACATATTATTTTAATTAAATGCATGCCTTAATTATTGAGTAAATTGCATGGTTTTTATGATGGTTTTCGAGAATTATATCTTTCTCGGGTTCTTGAACGTTTTTATATGGATAAAGTTTAGCAGGAGCCTCGGTTAAAGATTTTTACTATGGTTTGAGATATTGACACTTATACGTGAAGTATTTTCATTATTACACAATTTACTATTTCTCCCGAAAATGGTGATAGACGGTGATGGCCGTCCTTTGAATGGAATTGAACCCGAGATTTCGTTGGAAATTGGTTTTATGCATATATGACGAGGAATTGTTTTACTTATTTGTTTTGGGAAGAGAATTTGATTAATGTATTGTTGTGAATTATATTTTAAGGGTTGACCAATAAATATGCTAGTTAGAGTAGCGTGAGGGCGCTACTAGAGCTCTTAGCTCCGACCCTAGCCTGAGAGGTCAGGCAAACTACGTAGTGCACTATGAGGGTTGACCATTTCCACTTTATCTAGAGCTCTTAGCTCCGACCCTGGTCTGAGAGGTCAGACAAGCCTGAGAGGTCAGGTTGATATTATAAGGGTTGACCGTTATCACATATTCTAGAGCTCTTAGCTCCGACCCTGGTCTGAGAGGTCAGACAAGCCTGAGAGGTCAGGTTGATATTATAAGGGTTGACCGTATTATTTTATCTAGCTAGCATAGCGTAGCGTGAGGGCGCTACTAGAGCTCTTAGCTCCGACCCTAGTCTGAGAGGTCAGACATATTATGCTTGTGCAAATTTCTCTTCCCATAATCCTCACTTGGTTATTTTATCTTGCATTTGTGGAATTGTTATTAATTGTGGGCATGCATAAATGTTATTTAAATTTAATAAATCGTTGGGAGAGCATGAAACATTGGTTTTAAATTATTGTGGTGAATTTTTAGTGTTTCATGGATTATTTTCGTCCACTCACTCTAACAGTTTTTAAATGTTTCTCCCCTGGGCCTTTCGTTTTTAAATGCCCAGTGATGCAGGGTTCTTAAGAGGAGGTCGAGCGCGTACGAGAGTCGAGGCATAGTCGAACATTTCCGTTGCTGCTTGAAATTCTTTGGGTAATCATCTCTATAGACTGCTCTGACTAACCCGGTTTAGTTAGTTGTGTAGGATGGGTTGGCCATTTCAAGGGGGTTTCGGTAAGAAGTTCCCTTGAGGTGGTCCCCGCAGGATTTACTTCGGGTTAAAGGGGTTTAACCCGGGGTGGGTCCTGTCATATATATATATACATACATACATACATACATACATATATATATATATATATATATATATATATATATATATATATATATATATCTACAACGGAGCCCCGCTCTGAAATTAAAATGTCGAGCTCATTATTTGGCTCACTTTCTGGTCAGATTTCAACAACTCTACCGTACAGTATCTGGATTATAGTGTGTATAACATGTCTACAAAGTTTCATGTAATTTGGTGATCATTTGGGAACTGAATTAGATATAATAACTCAATAGAACAAAATATGTTCAAGTAGAACCGTTCGTGTAAATCACGATTATGGAAGCACAGATGATGTCCAAACTGGATGAAACTTGGCATAAATGATCCTCATATCGTGTTCTAGACATTGAAATACAGAGTTGTGAAAATCTAACCTTAAAAGTGATCCAAATAAGGAGTCACACACACTTTAATTTCAGAGCGGGGCTCCGCTCTAGATAAGGACTGTATATATACATACATACATACATACATACATACATATATATATATATAGTCACACGTTAATTTCAGAGCGATGCTCCACTCTAGATAGGGACTGTATGTATGTATGTATGTACACACACACAAAGGATGTGAGGTGAACCTCCACACTCTTGACTCTCCACCACCCGAGAGGGCACCAATGACATCCCCTAGTGTCCTCGATCACTTTTTCTTCCCGGTGAGTCTGCCGAATTCCAGTTTGCCGACGAGACAGACCTTGTCTGAAGTTTAGGTGGAGGTTGCTGCTGAGATGTCAGAGATGTTGTTGGGACATCGCTGGTGTCCTATCGGATGAAGAAGAGCCGTCGCGGGCACTTGATCGGAGCAAAAAAAGGGACGTCCGAAATTTAAGGAGAAGTGCGGACGTCCGTAGTCTTCTCTAAGTGCGGACATCCGCAGTCTTCTTCAAGTGCAGACATCCTTCCGTTCTCTTCCACCCAGCACTGACGATGGCTCTCCTCCACCCTAGAGGACACCAGCGGACACAAGAGGCGTCCCCGATCACTTTTTCTTCCCTGCGAGTCCGCTGAATTCCAGTTTGCCGGCAAGACAGACCTTGTCTGAAGTTTTGGGTGGAGGTCGCTGTTGGAATGTCAGAGATGCTACTAGGATGTCAGAGATGCTGTTGGGATGCTACTGGTGTCCTCTCAGATGGAGGAGAGCTGTCGCTGGCGTTGGACGAAAGAGAACGGAGGGACGTCCGCACTTTATGCAGACTGCGGACGTCCACCTCACATCCTCCCTATATATAGACACACACATACACACACTAGATAAATTGGGCTAGTCGATCCTTATGTTTGGTTCACTTGTCATTCCGGATTTTATGTTCCATCGAGGTTAGTTGGGCAGGCATTGTACTAGTGATTTTTCTTTGTATTCTTTTTTTTTTTCGTGTAAAAGCGAGTAGCTTGACACAAAAATTTAGATTTGGGGAGAGTTGATCCTTTATTGCATACTTGAATTACTGATGTCATGTTGTAGATGACATATGACCTAGTGGCGGATTCAGGATCCGAAACCTATCTAGGCTAACTAGAAGGGTAAGTGAAAGAAAAACAAAAGGATCACTTCAAGGACAGGAAGGGTGAGTGTCTATCTGGACTTCTGGTATGTAAACATGGGAAAAGAAGTACGGAAGAAGAAAACTGGGAAATATAGATACAAAGACCAAAAACAAAGAGCAAAGCAACAAGAAAACATGGGAAAAGAAGGAAGAAGAAAACTGAGACATATAGATAAAAAACCAAAAATGCTTCTACGAGCAGTCGAACTGCTGACAAAGGAAACAAAACGATTGAGCCACTCAGATTGCCAAATGAAACAAAGCTTCGCCATGCATTCATGGTTATTAGTACAGTATATTTCAAATCCACTACATAGATCCATCCCACATATGACAACCAATCTAAAGATACATACCAGATTGTGAAAACCAAAATTGCATTGATGGGTGTAATGAACAATGTTATGGGGTAGAAAATATGGTAGAGGATAAAGAGGTTCTTCACGGGTATGATCCGCTCGGGATGAGACGAGCTAGATTTGTCCACTAAAGGTAATTATCTGTTAAAGGAGATTTATCCGTTACATGCAAGATGTAAACAACGAGGTTACATGGATGTCCAGATTAGGGTGGTTCCGGTTTACTTCGGTTATGTTTTTACTCCAAACTAACAATCAAATCGAAGTTATAATTCGGTCTGGTCTGATTTTTTATTTTTTCAAACACCAAACCTGAAATCAAACCACATTTACGGTTCGGTCCGGTTTGTTTTTTTAACAAAATCCTTGATAATTAGTCAAAAATATGTTAAAACTTAAAAAATCCATACTTCCATATGTTAAAACTTAACAATCCATAACTTACAAATAGAGTCAAATGTTTAAAGTTTATACAACACAAAACACAAATTCAGTATAAATATGAGTAAATCAACTTCATCGCAAAAATGTGTTTTTCATTTTAAGAGGCAGCATACCACTTCTAACACTGTACATGTGACAATGCTGACATCTCCAAGACTTCTATATATATGCACAAACAAAAAAATTAGAAAAGAAAACCATATATGTAACATAAAAAGTTAGGCTACTGTGTTTGATGCGGTCAATTTAGGGTTTTGCCCTTCTTTTTTTATTAATCAAAATGATATCATTTTGATCGTTGACTTCGATTTGAACGGTCCGGTTCTGTATTAAGGGATTGAAACTGGAAATCGGACAGTTCAAATCTGGTTCAGTCCGGTTTTTTCTTCCGGTGTTGTTTTTTCATTTACGGTTCAGTTTTTGGCTCGGTATTTTCGGTTTTCGGACAATTGTCATTCGACGCCAAAGTTAGACATTGAAGCGGATTATTTGTAACTCGAAATGTGAGAATAAGATCGTTACCTTTGATTGTGAGGCTGGTGCTTATTTATATAGATACATTTTGGGCCTTTACGGATTAGATTAGTTTTTTACCAGTTTTTTTACCCTTAATTTTTCCTTTCCTGTTTAGTGTTAGGGCCTATATTTCCAATCCGTTGTAAATATAGGCTAACAAGCGTTCTTGTGAGCTGAAGATTTCTAAGAGGTTGCTATCAACGTGTGTCACATGCTCTCTGTATGTAAGACAATAGATCGATCACATTGTAATTTCTACATGAGTGAATGAAGTAATATTATTAAAAAAATATATGATTAGCAATTCATGTAAAAATGGATGATAAATGAAGATACCATAGCTATTCACCAACTGCATTGAGGGATGAAAGCAACGTAGTTAACTTCTTAATTATAGGATTGTATGTTGAGCATATATACATATATTCGGTTTCAAGCTTACAGTTTGAACATAAAATATATGCACACACAAGTGACACAACCACATGTAAGCAATAATATTACTTTAGAACTTGATATTGTATTAAACCTGCATATTACATGTTCTTTTATTAATATACTTATATGTTATTTAATTTGAGTTTAAGATATAAACTTTATATTCAGTATATTATTACTGGATAAGTTTGTAAGAGTTTTGAATTTAAAATGAATTGCAGTTATCAAGCAGTTGTTAAACAGTTGAAGAACATGACAGTTTCTTTATGGATGGAACTGTCATTGCTGTGCTCAATATATATGTCTATCTAGTCTCTTCTTAAACATGCAGTTCTTACTACAAGTCTCATATACTTGAAGAACATTAGGCTGAATTAAGAAGAAGGCTAACATGGACAACACATGTAATTCAATAGATTTCTTGTTTTCTGCAGATTATGATACTTAGACATCATACTATCCTAAACATAGCATGATAAACAAAAAGAAAGTTCATTACATGATTTGCCATATAGTCTAAAGTAAGGCTCAAGTTAAGGCCATTACCTTTCACCACATAGATCTTACGTACAGTTATAAGAACTTAGACTTGATAGAAATAAAAATAAAAAGCAAACATATAAAGTGCACCAAGCATTTCGTCCCCTCCCGTTTTCCTCAGTTGTTGTAAATAGAAATATATGGCCTTGGATCAGAGTCTTCATCAAAGGCATTCGCTTCGGGCCATTTGGATTCAGCTTCAAGTGACATATAACCTGTGTTCTCACTAGACTCTGGTTTTTCTTCATCAAGAACACTAGATTCTGTTACTTCACTATCGTCGACGTATAACACTGATGAGTTAGCGTCTGTCCATTCAATTTCGGCCATCTTCAGGTTAGTTTCATTATCATTCAAATCCTCGCAGTCCGCTTTCTCATCTTTTTCATCTGAAAGACCAACATTATTGTCAATGTCATATTTTTCTTGCATGACTTGTAACATGTGTCGTTGCATGGTGTGCCTTATAATGACATTTTCCTTATAGCCTCCGGCACCTATTCTTGACTCTGTAGTGGTAGCGAACTGCTCCACAGCATGTACACAAACACAGAAAAAGTTATGAAATGGAATTGCTCTATACCCCAGAAACACAGAAAAAAATTTAGAGATCGTATTTACTTTAATTTTAATTAGTCTTTTGTACTCATGTAAACAAAAAATAGTTCAGGATCACGATTTAAACATTTGACTATCATAACTTCTCTCTCCTTACGAAAACCACTCCATGCATATACATTTGAGATATTGGCTATCTTTGTCTAGCTAGCAAGAAATTGTGGGGGATTGAGTTGATCGGGCTATGAGACTAATCAAGGATTTACGACTGCAACTGAAATTCTCTAAGGTCATGCAGCAGCATACATAATTCATAAAGGGTACCGTTATCATTGGTCATACAAAAGAAACTAATTAATTAAGATGCAAAGTCTTACCAATAGAAATGAGAGAAGAGCTAAAACGGCACATAGGGAGTTCATGACTACAATGCTATACAAGAAAGCTTCCTTCGATAATGAATGATATGAAACCTTGAGATTACTTATAGGAAAATTAGAGCAGAATAATTGTCTCGATGGAATCAAGAAAAGCCGTGAGGATCGATCTTGTCAGGTTTGGCGATCAATTACATTCTTCATTTACAATGGTGTACATAATTAATGAATAATTTATTTAGGTGTAATCGCGCATGGCGGATATAGCAATAGGAAATTTTTTTTGAAGAGAATAGGAAATTAATTTGGAAGCTTCGAAAGATATGAAATTTCGTACAAACAAATAAAGTTACTCCACTACATACATCCACTTCCACTTGTGAAATGTTTGCAACATGTCAATGTTGATTCTTTGGATACATCATCATTCTTTGGGCATTACACCCATTTGTTTGCAGAACCTCAAATTCCAAACAATATTGTCTCGATGGAATCAAGATAAGCCTTCAGGATTGATTTGGAGTTGCTTGGCTGTAGAAAATTGAGGTGGGCTGGTGTGCCAAAAGTTCAGTATAATCTTTTTGTGTCTTGTGCCCTTCTTATTTCTCAGGATTGATTTGGAGTTGCTTGGCTGTGGAAAATTGAGGTGGGCTGGTGTGCCAAAAGTTCAGTATAATCTTTTTGTGTCTTGTGCCCTTCTTCTTATTTCTTTTTTAAGTGACTGTAAGTTTTTTTTACATAACGTAAGACAGAGTATATGGTTCTTAAATAGCAAAGATAAAAGGGATATGGACAAAGGATTGCTCCTTAAAACTAAGTTAGCGGCCTGCTCTTGCTGAAGACTTTATGAACTGGAGATGAACTTTCACTCCAAGGGAGACTTTGGTGAGTGATGCTGGATTTGCTCTGAGAGAGGTTTTGATGGTGCTCTTATAGAGAAGGTTGTTCCCTAAAGATGCTTTTTGTAGGATAGGTGCTCCTAGAGGAGGCTTTGACTGCAGAGTGCAAATTTTGTTGTTGAAGTTGAGATGTTTTTCACATTCGCCAACCCTTCTATATATATGGAACTATGGTGCTAGGGTTTGTGAATGACTTGCCTCTAAAACTATCTTCAACCAATAATTACTCATTTTAAACTGCAAATATCGGTTCGTGTATCACAAATTGGATAGGTAAAGATTTTACCTCTAATATGAATCTTGGAGATCAATGACGTGATCATCTTCTAGGTAAGCAATATAATTGCCTCTTGAGATATCTTCTTGGTTCTTGCCGTGAACTTCTCATGCAAATAAGGAAGAATCCTTATAATTAATAACATAATTGAATCTTAGTCTCTGATTATCTCATGCATTAGTATGCCAATAAAGAATGAATTGTATCTTAGCATGCCTCTGGACCTCACCTTGCACTCCTTATATGGCGATATCCCTCCTTAACTAGACCAAATCTCTTATACCTTAATGACAGGTAATCACATCTTCATAACACGTCAATATTGCTCTTTTTCATGAAAGATCTACCATGCAGCTCAATCTTGGTATCCAAACGATCCAACAATAATAGCCAAATCCACAATAGCTCGATGATTGACCGGCTGTACCCTAAAATGTCTTGATCTCCAAGTAAGCTCGGGATGACCTCGATGACGAACATTCCACGCAATACTCGGTCATATCTTCAATGAACCACTGAACTGGTTCTAAATACAAGGCTTCTAGGAAAGTTTATTTTACACTCAAATACAGTCTCTCAGGTTTTAAAGATAAAGTCATGCATCTTGATTGAAAAGATCTATGAGTTCCACGCCATGAAAGTCACTTATCGGATCAACTAATAATTCTAAAGTACAAACTATGAACACATAGCTCGAGCGAATGTAAATAAAAGCCTCAACCATAAGCCACAAAAACTTGAATGACAACGAACTTGCCAAATGATTCATGTAGAAGTGTAATTAACTACAAGTATGATAATCAATGAATACCTGGAACTTGATGATAACGAAACATATTCTAACAAAAACATGCTTGAAGCTCATGTCGAATGATTGGGTACAGAGAGAAGCTCTTCATGCTTAATGAAAACATGATAAGAAGACCACATGCATCGGTCTTGAACGGTCAATAATAATTTAGCCTCAAAGTAGTCAACTAGTTTATTCTGTGACGCCAACTTCAAATGTATAGAGTAGACTATTGTCAACCACTTCTCACTTCATGAATCGTTGTTGACATTGGAAAATGGAAATCATGACTTCTGTAATGAATCAATGTATTTGTGGAACCCTTCCAAGAAATCCTACACTAATTCCACACAAAAGCTTTATACAAAAGGAAATTTGCTGCTTAAGGAATCCATTTTGATAAACAATTTCCAGTTGTTAGGTGTTGATACCCAAAAAAAAGGGGTTAACAACATATATATATATATATATATATATGTAAAGGAGGAAGTTAATTTAAATAAAAAAAAGAAAGACAAATAAAAAGAGAGACGAATGGAGGAGTCCTTGACTCCTTGTTAATGTGATATCTTTCTGCCTACACTAAAAATACACACAAAAGCTATTTGAGTTTAGCTACAACTCATACAAGTTACACGTTCAGATATGTTTGGACTCATCTCATCACCACAACATGAGAAGCCTATTGAGACTCATCATTCTCAACACAACACAATATATAAGGAACAATTCCACGGTAAAAGAAAAAAAAGGAGGGGAGAGGACACTGATAAGAGGAGAACGACGCAGAAGAACAACACCAAAAGGAGCAAGAGGATCCTAGAGGAGCAGTTCATTCTTTCATTCTTTACAAGGTTCGATGGCGACTTCCTTTTTTCTTTGCGCAACTCTCTTTATGTTTTGCTGATGGAGGCATCACTGCCTTCGTATTCTTTCCTGATGTTATGCCAATAGAGGCATCAATGCTTCGTGTTCTTTGCGGATGGCACCCCTGGTGTTCTTGGTTATTATTGACCCTGGTCACTATGTTCTTTGGTTACTGGTCACTAATTGACACTATGGTTCCTTGATACTATGGAGATACTTGGCACTGGTTACTATGGTTTTGGTTCTATGGCTCTACTATGGTTCTCTGGATGCTTTGATACCGGTTACTTGTTACTACTCTGTGAACCTACAAAACCAAAAACACAAAACTAGATTCGATACTCAGATACTCGAGGTTTCACCACAAAAGACCATTGTTGCTGTCCCTATTCCCGTTAAAGCCATATGCTGTTCCAAATTCCACATTCCTAGAACACCAATATATCCCCAAAGTCACTGGCCAAATAACCAAAACACCAATTTATCCACCATGCCCAAATGGTGTCCCCAAATCCTCCAAACTCCCTGTTCTGCAGCACCATTGGTGTAAAAAACTACAATAAATCTGGACTCACCCTCGAAACAAAACTCGGGTACCTCAGCAA
Organism: Comarum palustre; assembly: GCA_951800085.1. NCBI lineage: Eukaryota > Viridiplantae > Streptophyta > Magnoliopsida > Rosales > Rosaceae > Comarum > Comarum palustre. The sequence continues at coordinate 5,621,388 of OX637579.1, read as the reverse complement.
CTCTTCAAATACAGCTGCTGCTAGTCTTCATAAAAATAAAAGCATGGTGCTCAGTGTCAATGCGAGCTCATGCTGGTGTTGAAATCATAGCCTGATGAAAGCTCAATCAATATATGCCTTCAATCAAATTTTGGCTACCACACAATAATTAAATTGTAGAACATGGGCGGTGGGCTTTCTAAACAAAGTGGAAAGATGAGAAACAAAGAAAAAACAATCGAAAAAAAGGTGAAGCGGTGCTGCTATGTACAAGGGGAACAAAACAGAAATCCTTTTGTGGCATGGAGCATGTATTGATCAAAAAGTCTAGGAACTCACCTTCTCGGTATGTTCCTGCAATGGCACCCTAATTCTCAATGCTAACTCACCGAGCCCAATCAAATGTTTACCTTCTCGGAGAAATTTCGCCTGCCTAATGTGGTCAATACAGAAAGCACAAACTCTCAGTTTCTGGTTCTCACAAATTAAAGAAGAACGGACGAAGAAAGTCAAGCTCTCACCTGTCTTGTGCGCGCGGATTCAAAACGAAAGCTCTAATCTTGGTAGGGGTGTAATATATACGATTCCCAGCATCGAATCTGACTCCGGGCTGGCCTTGGTCTGTGAGTCCATCTCCAAATTTGTCTTCGACGGTGACAAGGCAAGGATAAGGCGAAAGAGAAAGCTGAAGTAGTTTGGAGAAACAGAAACTTTCAGCTGTTACCATACACAAATCAAATCAAGGAGTGAAATAAAGATTGTTATCCTCACCCAATTTGTGCAGAAATCCCCAAATTGCAGGCTTCGATCTGTTCTGAACATAACTCGAATGCAACTCCATCTCTGAGTCGATCGACACACCAAAATCCTTCTCTCATTGAGTTTCGACCTTCAGGCCTTCTTCTGGGCTCCAATCGCCATAGCAGCAGAAAAACAAAACGGACAGAAAAGAAAGGAAGTGAAAAGTGAAGAGGAGGAAGACCTGAATGCTAACTCCGTCTCCGATTTGATTGACACACCAAATCCGTGTCCCTCGACCTTCGACCTTCAAGTCCCTCTTCTGGGCTTCAAGTAGATGAACAAAATAGAAGAAGAAAGAAAGGAAGAAATGATGAGAGAGGAAGACGGAGAAGAGAAAATAAGAGAAGAAAGCAGTTGGGCCTTCAACAAAGGAAAGGGAAATAAGCCCACTTCACAGATACCCGTTGTCGATGCAAGTCCAACCCCACCAATTTTTCACTTAAATGCAGTGTGAAGCCCAATCCAAGTCTCAAGGCCCAACAACAAAGCTCGACATGCAGGTGGCCAAATCACATCAGCAGACACTCTACGAAATTGGGTGTCAACAAGAAATACAGTTGACGGATTCAAAAATATGTGTACATCTGTCTAATGCCAAAAGTCGGTACAAAACCGCAATTCCATTAATGAATACGATCGGTTTGATCCTCTCAAAAGGGGTACGTAGGCAATCTAGCAACCCACTAGATACAACCATCATTCCAAACAGAATCCCTAACCACCAGTCAAAATTGGCCAGTCCAAATGATTTCAGTTAAATTCTCAAATCCACTCTAAATTTCGAACTACATCGGTTTGATCTCCTCCCATTGTATGCATGTAGTGTAGATTAAAATCTGGATGCAACCACAACTCCAACTAAATTCTCAGATCTTCTGAAGCATCGCTTCATAGCCCATACGCCTCCAGATACAAATCCAAACACTACTCTCATTTCAAAATCAAAGCCCTCTAATGAGTCATTCACTTGTTGGGAATCCTGAACTACGAATGACTTGATCATTCCCAGAGTACGTAGGCAACCCATTCGGGTGCAGTCGTAATAAGAAACTCACATCGGTTTCTTGATAAATTGAATCAAAGGGTGTTCCCTTGTAATGAGGGATTGTAATTAAGAGACATGTTCTGTCTTGAATGGGTTGAACCAGACATTATTAAAACTCTATTTTAATCAATAAGATAGAGTGAAGTTATGTTGGGTGACATTCTACATTTTTGTGCACATTTTTACCCAACATAGTTTTTGGCGACTCCGCTGGGGACCCATTTTCCCTTTCATCTCTTTTTATGGAGTTATTAACTTGTTATGTGTGTTTTGAAGGTAACAAATCAATGGCACCAAAGGTTACAGTTTTCTTCCACAAGCTCACTCCAACTGCTAATCACTCGAATCGAACTGGTTACTGAATGTCATTCGTGATAGGCCATATTCCTGTAATTTCTACAAAAACAAAACTTGGAATCAAGCAAGACAAGGTTTCCGCAGAAGTGGTGAAGACCCAAGTTTTCAATGGCGTCTCTAAGAATGCTTTAAGGAATCAAAGGAAGAGGGCAGTGCGAGCTCAAAGGAAGAAAGATGCCCAAACTGAGTCAATTGAAGCCGTCCTGTCGAAAATTGCTCAATCAACACCAGCAATTGTGACAACTCATGTTCCGACTTATGTCACGATTGGTACAATGCAGGTCCCTCTACCAAATGTAGAAACTGTGATGACGACTTCCACTAAGGGAGGAGAGGAAGACAAAGAGGATGAGCATGAACCTCAGCTCCCTCTTGGAGGTTCGCAAAGATCCACTGCATCCTCACAACAAACAACTTCTCAAGATAGTCAAGAGCCTGACCCAAAGAAGTTAGCAGAGGAGGTAGAAAAAGCCCTCGACGCACCCCCAAAAGCTCGAGAAAGGAAAAAGGGATCTAAAGCCGAGGAGTATCCGGTGTATGGAGATGATTCTTACGCAGGTCCGATTACTCGCAATATGGCTAAGAAGACGACGCTTGACATGTTATCAACAAGTGATACATCGGACAATCCTTTATTGGTCTCGTGGAAAGGAAACCCTTTATATGAGGCTTCAAATCCAATCGGTGGTTCTTCAATGTCTCAATTACAAGCAAAGTCTAGCGACAGTGGTGAATTCAACAAGGCCCACGTACTTATGGCAAGCTCTGAAACTCCGCCAGAGGAGCAATTGAGACAACGACTGGAAGAGATGACAAAAAGAATGGCTCAACTTGAACTGGATACCCAACAGAGGCAAGTTGAGAGAGAGGTTGAAGCTCAAAGGCTCACAGCTATTGAGCTTGAATCAAAGAAAAAGTTAGCCGAAAAGGAAGTGGAAATCGCTAGCCTCATAGCTAAGTGTGCTGCGCTCATGGAGAAAAAAAAAGAACAAGAGGGTCCAGGTCATTCCTTTGCTCAAAAAGATGAGAATATACTCTCAGCAGAAAGTATCAAGAGCTTGATAGCTGAAGGGATAAGAAACTTTCAGTTGTCTTTGGCTAGGGCAGTTCTAGGATATCGCAAGCCATATCCTAACCATTATGATGCGATACCTTTCCCAAAGGGATATCAAAGGCCAATTTTTGACAAATTTGATGGGACGAATAGTTCTCCACGAGAACATCTGGCTCACTTTTATTCAGCCTGTGGGAAAACGTCACAAGTAGACGCCTTTCTGGTTAGACAATTCGTATAGTCCCTCAAGGGTTCTGCATTCTTGGCGCAATTTGTCAGTTCTAAAAAGAAAGTCTCAATTATTGACCTGGCGGATACCAAACAAAAGGACAAAGAAATCTCCACCGAGTTCATCACAAGGTGGAGAAGTCTTAATCTCCAATGTCCCGACAAGTTGTCTGAGTCCTCTGTTGTTCAGATGTGTGCTAATAACCTCCTCCCAGAGATCGCAACATATATTGGCACAGCAGAGCCACAAACATTTGACAAGTTGGTGTCTAAGGCAGGTAATGTTGAAAGGCAGATTGCTCGTTGTTTCCGGGTGGCTCGTGGTCCCTTTAGCGGGCTGCACGGCTCCAGAAATAGCGAACTTCCCTGTATTCCGAGTTTTCCTGTGCAAAGAACAAACACGTCAAAGAGGCGTCCCCAGGTTTACCGAGGGAAGCCACTCCGATGCTTAAGTTAGACACTGTCAGCTAAGCATAAAACTCGGGAATAGTCAAGAAGTTTCATCGTACTTTTATGGGGAGGCATGTGCCGGTATTTATAGTAGCATTGAAGGCAGCATTCCTGTCCCTTTCCAATGTGGGAGTAGTTTCCCTTGCTTTACTTAGCTTTATGGCGAATTGGGCCCAGACAAAGGGCCCAGAGTGGCTTCACATTTAATTGTAACCCGGTAAAGGTGAAATATTAGGTTCCACCTATAAACAAGTCCCCCAAGTCCTCAGTCAAGGGGTACGCTTGGGTGGGGACTTAAAATCGTTTCTTTACCGGGTTACAAAGGTAGCAACCAAACCCGGGGTACCCAGTCCCCCAAGTCCGTATGCAAGCGTAACCCGCAAACATTCTTTACGTTGAGAATTCAAAACGACGTCTCCGGGTTGTAGTGGGGGGAAACTGAAAAGTTTTTCGGTTTTGTGAAGCGGCATGCGTGACACGTGTCGTTTCCCTCGAGAAACTGAAACGTCCCCTCAGTGCACGCCTCTAACTGTATAAATAGGGGTTGAAGGTGACAGTTTTGTCTCACCTCCAAACCCGATAACTTTTTCGTGCTTTTTGCTGTCGCTTTCTTTTGTCGCTGTTTCTTTTGATTCTCAATCTCAAATCGATCTCAAAAACCCCTTCAAACACTCAAAATTAAGGTACTGTGTCTTCTTCCCTCCTTTTTGATCGTTTTGGGACGATTTGTGTACTGTTTCTGGGTTCCCAGGAAGGTTTTCTGGGTCTCTGCGTCTGGGAATTTAGCTTCGTGACGCCGGGTTACCTGGGTTTTGTTGACGCCCCCGTGTTTTCTTGTTTTGCAGATGGCCAACGAAACAATAGACACTCACGTCCCCGAGTTTGCCTCCGTAACCTTCACTGATGGGACCGCTCTTGACCCTTCCGGGTACTCATTGACAGCGGAGGAGATCGTGGAGCTAAGGAGCAACTGGAAGATCCCCGAGTCTGTAGAAATTCGGCCTTTAGAACCCGAGGACCAGTTCTTCGCTCTCGGGGATGGGTGGACGCTGTGCCACGAGTATCAGCTACGCTGCGGCCTGTCACTCCCGCTGAAGGTAGAGGTGCAGTACCTCTTGGCTGCGAGCAACTTCGCAATCGGGCAAGTTGGACCGAACATGTGGAGGCAGCTACTCGGGTTGTGCGTTATGTACAAGGTGCTGAAGCAGCAGATGCCAACCTATCATGAGTTACACGCCATGTACCGGGCCGAGTACTCCCGGAAGGCGGGTTTCAGTGGGACCATCCAACTGAAGTCCAAAGCGGTTTTCAAGAAGATCGTCGAGGACCTGCCAACCTCCGTGAGCCGGACCTGGAGGGAGAAAAGTTTCTTGATAAGAAACTTTCAAGACCCGGGACACGCGCTTCAAGTACCGGGTGACTTCCAACCACTGATGAGTAAGTTCTCTCCCTCAGGGTTTCTTTCTTTCTCTGTCCCGGGTTATAATTATGTTATTTGTGTTGCAGACGTCCCCGACATTCCTCTGGAGCCGGTGATGGAGAAGAGGATCCGGAGGATGCTATGGGCCTTTCGGGGGCAAGACGACCGGAGTTCATACCGGCTTTGTAGGCTGTACGTGTACAGCAGGTGCCGGTTGATGGAGCTACCAGGTTTGTCCAGTGTCCTTTTAAATTTTGGTCCAATGCTCGTCTAACCTTGTCTAACGAGTTATGTCTTTTTGTTGCAGCTCTTCTCCCGATGGAGTTCACGAAACGCAAGAACCCGGGAATATATGACGGCTTCGAGGACAAAGCTGTATGGGCCGGGATCCGGACGCAAGGGGCGGATGGCCTAGCCTACGATATCGACTTGACGAGCAAAGCGGCTTTCCTGCGCCCAGACACCGAGCAAGGGGAACCTCGGCAGTTCCACGTTGACGTCTCTCACTACAACGAGGTCCCCGAGTACTTGGCTGAGATTCTCGGGCCAGAAGTCTACCCGGAGGGAGAGGAGGTTGAAGGGAATCCCTCGGAGGCGGATGATAACCCGGTATTTGAAGAACCGGGAACTCAATTCACGTTTGCCGATGAGACTGAAGAACCGGTGGTGAGCGCGGTTCCCTCGTCTGTGCTCCCGGGCGAGGAGGAATTTACCGAAGAGGATGACGACGGGGGTGAAGAGGTTGGAGGGTTAGAAATGGAAATAGGTAGTGAGAACCCGGAGGGGAGTGAGGGGAGTGATGAGGTTCTTGAAGTGGAGCCCGTGCCTTCTCGCAAGCGTACCCGGGAGGCATCCAGCTCGGGGAGGTCCGAGAGGAGGAAGAGAAGGAAGGAGAGGAAAGAGAGGAGGGAGAGAAAGCAGCACCGGGACACCACAGAAATAATGGAGGAGTTGGCGGGCGCGGGAATGGCGGACGTGGCCATCCAGAGAATGGTAGCGGATTTGAAGAACTGCACCGCCGACTCCTATGTCCTGGAGCATGAGGACCCGTTGACTGTAGCCCGGAGGGCGCAGGAGAAGCTGATGCGGGTAAGTTTGTCTTCTCCTTTAACTCGTTCTTCTTTTGTTTTTGGTTCCTTGTACTAACCCGTTATTTGATTTGTGTAGGCTGTCAGGTTGTCGTACTTGGCAACTGATCGGCTCATAACCGAAGGAATCCCCGAGCGAGAGAGAGTTCTCAGGGACGATCTCCCGGCTCGGGTCCGGGAATTCGCAAGCGCATCAGCCATTGCGTCGTGTGCGGAGTTGGCCAAGGCAGAAGAACGCATAGCAGACCTGGCGACCAAGAACTCGGAATTGGAGAAAGTCATCGAGGGTCACCGGGAGGACCGGTGTGCTCAAGACGCCGCGATAGCCCAGCTGACCGAGCAAAACCAGGCGCTGCAGCAACAGGTTACTTCCCTGGAGCAACAAAAAGGGGATTTAATCCAGGCTGTTTCCCGGGCCAAGGACTCTGCAGTCTCCGAGTTTCTGGAGAGCCCCGAGTTTGACCTGAAGCAGCGGACGGCAAGGGCCGAGGCTCGTGCCGAAATAGTTAGCGCTGGGATTCGCCAAGGCTGGCTCGACAAGGCTGGTTATGACGGTCATCAAGGTCATGTCAGACTCGACGAGGCTGCAGGTACCTCCCGGTCGACTCCTGCCATGGCTGCAAACCCTAGGGCTCCTGCGAACCCGGCTCGGAGTCCCCCGGTTCGTTCTTCGACAGCCGGGAGAGGTACTTCCCGTGGTGGGATTGTGGGTGGTCCTCGAAACCGGCCACCTCTCCGTAGGGGTCAGTTCATCATACAGCCCTGGGGAGGACGTGGCGGGTCTAGCACTGGTGGGGGTAGCGGGTCTGCAGCGCCATGAGCTGGAGCTTCTCTCGGAGGATTACTTGTCTTTGCTTTTGTAGACTAGTCTTTATTTTTGTAGCGGCTTTCTGCCTTGTAGCTGACTTTCGAACTTTCGAATAAAAGCATTCAAGCTGTTGGCATAATTTTTCCTGTCAAATAACACGTTAATTTGATGCATATCTCGCAAGTGTAGACAAAATTTACACATAGTGCCGGTCTGGCATGTTATCGTCATAAAATAACAATAGGCCCGGTAGGGCTTTACCGGTCCGTTAGGGCTTCCTGTCAAATAACACGGTAATGTGATGCATAATATACAAAAAATTACGCATATTGCCGGTTTGGCATGTTTAATGTGATTAAATAAAAATAGGACCACTAAGGCTTTACGGGTCCATAAGGACTTTCAAGGGCCGCTACGGCTTTACGGGTCTGTTAGGACTTCCAACCCGATGCATAACGGGATCATAAGGACTTTCAACCTGATGCATAACCTGCAAGTGTTGACAAAATTCACACATAGTGCCGGGTTGGCATGTTAACATTATAAAGTGAAAATAGGGCCGGTAAGGCTTTACGGGTCCGTTAGGACTTCCATGGGCTTCCTGCCATGTAATACGGTAATCTGATGCAAAATATGCAAATGTGATAAAATTTACACATATAATGCCGGTTTGGCATGTAAGTAAAAATAGTGCCGCTAGGGCTGTATGGGTCCGTTAAGACTTTCAAAGACTGAAATAAGGCCGTGAAAGGCTTGCAATATTTCAAGTTATGGAGATTACCAGAGATTATCAGAGATTGCCGAGTTTGACAGTGAAATAAGGCCGTTTAAGGTTTGCAATATTTCACGTCATGTAGACCGGAGATTATCGGAGATTTATCGGAGCTTGCCGAGTTTTGACCATGAAATAAGGCCGTGAAAGGCTTGCAATATTTCATGTCAAATGGAGATTACCGGAGATTATCGGAGATTTATCGGAGCTTGCTAAGTTTTGACAATGAAATAAGGCCGTGAAAGGCTTGCAATATTTCATGTCAAATGGAGATTACCGGAGATTTATCGGAGCTTGCCAAGTTTTGACAATGAAATAAGGCCGTGAAAGGCTTGCAATATTTCATGTCAAATGGAGATTACCGGAGATTATCGGAGATTTATCGGAGCTTGCCAAGTTTTGACAATGAAATAAGGCCGTGAAAGGCTTGCAATATTTCATGTCAAATGGAGATTACCGGAGATTATCGGAGCTTGCTAAGTTTTGACAATGAAATAAGGCCGTGAAAGGCTTGCAATATTTCATGTCAAATGGAGATCACCTGCATTCACTCAACAAACTGATTGATAGACATAACCCGGCCGGGTTTTATGTGGTCCTGAGAGGTTTTATATAACATCAAAATACAATGAATTTGGACATTTGTAGATAACTCGGTACCTACTTGACATGTATGCACTGTCAATAGTTCGCGGGTTTTCATAACCTGGAGGATTCCCTCCTAGGGTCATTACATCAGCAAGTCTGGCTGATGTCTCATTGGCATTTCCACCATTGTTCTTCAAAATATCGAGCGAGAGGTCCTGAGTTCAACTCTCAGTGAAAGCACCAATTGTTTCCGGGTGGCTCGTGGTCCCTTTAGCGGGCTGCACGGCTCCAGAAATAGCGAACTTCCCTGTATTCCGAGTTTTCCTGTGCAAAGAACAAACACGTTAAAGAGGCGTCCCCGGGTTTACCGAGGGAAGCCACTCCGATGCTTAAGTTAGACACTGTCAGCTAAGCATAAAACTCAGGAATAGTCAAGAAGTTTCATCGTACCTTTATGGGGAGGCATGTGCCGGTATTTATAGTAGCATTGAAGGCAGCATTCCTGTCCCTTTCCAATGTGGGAGTAGTTTCCCTTGCTTTACTTAGCTTTATGGCGAATTGGGCCCAGACAAAGGGCCCAGAGTGGCTTCACATTTAATTGTAACCCGGTAAAGGTGAAATATTAGGTTCCACCTATAAACACTCGTCAAAAAACATCTTCGAGTTCGAAGATTCAAACTGCTGACAAGAATAATGATTCAAAAAAGCTGGTTGTCAAGAAGGGAGAAACAATGGCGACCTTCGTCAAGAATGAAAAGAAAGGCGACAATGTCAAAAATAATAAAGACAGCAAAACAAAAAGATGATCGCCCTCGAAGACTCACTCTTAGAGAAAGAAGAAACGTCACTTATTCATTTGACGATGATGACGTGGATGCAATTTTTGATGAGCTCATGGCGGCTAAGATGATTACACTTCCTGAATCAAAACGACCCTCAGAGATGAACAAAACCAATTATCCTAAATATTGTCGGTATCACCACATAGTCAGTCATACGTTGAAAGATCGTTACATTCTCAAAGACATAATACAAGAAATGATTAACAAAAATGAAATCGTGACAATGGCAGCCAATGTAATTACAACTGATGTGTCTAGGCCTGATGACTCCATATCTGTCACGTTCAAAGTTGACAATGAGGTCAAAATTGTCAAAGCACATCCCGACATGCCATGTCCTGGAAACCCTGATATTCCGTCCCTATATGAATTCATGATGACAAGCTTTGAGATATGGGAAGATTTAGATGGGTTGGAAGATTCAGATGGAGAATGGATGGCTGTAAGGAATAACGCGAGGCAACATCATCCTTCCTCTGCTCAATTCTCTTCACCTTCTCTTTCTTCGAAAACCAAGCATCATGGTAGGTTCTTAAAAAGTAAGAAGAAAGGAAGAAATGTGACAAAGAACGTTCAAGCTCAAAACACAGATGAGTATAGACAATCACCGCGAACTCCAATTACCTTTGTGGAATTCCTACCAAAGGAGCTCTTCGAGAACGACCAGAAGAAAGAAGATTATGAAGAGGTGCTCTAATGTTGTATGGCCTCTGTTAAGACAGCCTCCCCATCCAGCTCAGATGCAGACGACGAAAGGCTGCATGAAGTCGATCAAATTCAACCACGCTCTGTCCTGGTTATACCACCAGCTATTCAAGACGATGGAAAAACATTGCCTATGAAACTAAGAGCAAAGGGTGATGCGAACGATGAGGCTGACAAAGTTAAAGCTGTACCAAAAGTGGTTCCTCGAAGGACAAAAGTCCAAATATGACATACTGGCACATCTGCAACGTATTCCTTCACTCTTCAATGTTAATGACGCTTTGCGCATGTCAAGAGAGTTACGAGAAGCATTGATTGAGGCACTACTAAGTCCAGACTTGTTTAAAGAGGATGTTGTTGAAGTTGATACGACGACCTCAAGAGTTTACCCCAATTGCAAGAATTGCATTTCATTTCTAGATGAAGACTTGTTATTGAGAAGCGAACACCATAATAGGCCTCTCTACGTCACCGGACTTGTAGGCAATATGATGATCAACAGGATTTTACTTGACTGTGGGGGGTCAGCTGTAAATTTGTTGCCTCTTAAAACACTTCATATCATGGGGATGAATGCTAAACAACTAACCCCGTCTATGCTCACCATCCAAGGCTTCAACCAAGCTAGCCAGAAAGAGATAGGAACAATTGTCTTACAAATAGAAATTGGGGAACTCTTCTCAAGCGCTTCGTTTCACGTAAATGATGCTCCTACATCCTATAATGTACTGTTAGGACGTCCGTGGCTCCATACTTATGGCATCATCCCTTCCACGTTACATCAATGCTTTAAATGGCTGCAAAATGAAGAAGTTAAAAGGGTCGTGGTGGACACCGATCCTTTTAGAGGTGAAGAGGTAAATTATTCGGATGCTAAGTTTTATAAATCAACAGAGCTTCCTAACTTAATCATAGAAGAAGCACCCAAACATGTGCTAGAAGCCGAGAGATTGGAGGTGTCTAATACACCTAAATTTCAGGCCAAAGCAACTCTGTCATTGCCCTTGAAAGAAGAGAAGGCTCCAGGCTCCGAGATATCAAAACCAAAGATGACTTTCAGGTATATACGGAAAGACCTACGTAAACCCGGGCAAAAGGTCATAGCACCAGTCAAAAACACAATGAAGACTCTCATGACAAGCTACACCAGGCCTCTTTGAAAAATTGATCAATCCATTCTGAAGGAATGTATCGTAATCTCTACAACGCTCGATAATGGGCACAATAGACACAAATGAGTTATCTTCTACAAAGATAGGGATGTGAAACCACTGTCTTCTGCTCCTTTAAAGATTAAACTTAGCAGTGGCAAATCAACTTCAAAAACCACTCCGCTAAAAGTAATGATCAAGCAAACAAAGGGCACATTTAAAGTGAAAGTTCCTGAGTTTGATTCCTCAGAGTTTAATGTCTTTACAAGTCTTGACAAAGCTATGTTTTGTAAGGAAGACATACCGCGAACCTTATCTCTTCAATGGATTGGAAAGGAAGATCTGCTTCGTGTCTCTGTTTTTCAACGTCTAGCAATTGAATCCCAACCTCGAGTTTCAGCATTCCTAAGATTGGGAGAAACTCCTTACAAACCGCAAGGGAACAAGAAATGGAATCTCAAGGATAAACAACACAAGGTTGTAATTGCTGAGATCACGGAGGAATCAGCATCCATAAATTGTGTCTCCATTGAGGAAGATTCAACCGAAGATGCGGAAGAATATGAATTCATCAATAATGGTGGTCAAACAACGGTGGATGAACTCCAAGAAATAAGTCTGGGCACAATAGAAGATCCAAAACCCATATTTGTAAGCGCCCTTTTAACTCCGAAAGAATTTCAAGACTACAAAAATCTTCTTGAAGAATTTAAAGATGTGTTTGCATGGGGATATCAAGACATGTCTGGTTTGGATCCAGAGGTTGCTGTTCACAATCTAGCGGTTTCAAAAGAGAAAAGGTGGGTTAAGCAAGCACTAAGACGTTTTCGCACAGAATTAGCTACTCAAGTCAAAGCTAAAGTGGATAAACTAATTGATGTGGTATTCATTCGTGAAGTCAAATACCCCACATGGTTGGCCAGTATCGTACCTGTTGAGAAAAAGAATGGGCAAATCCACATCTGTGTAGATTATAGAGACCTTAACGAAGCTTGTCCAAAGGATGAATTTCCATTACCAATAACTGAGCTTTTGGTTGATGCCACAACAGGTTTCGGTGCTATGTCCTTCATGGATGGTTTCTCTGGCTACAATCAAATAGAAATGGTACAAGAAGACGGGGAACTAACAGCATTTCGCACTCTTAAAGGAGTATATTGTTACACGGTTATGCCTTTTGGTTTGTAAAATGTAGGTGCTACCTACCAAAGAGCAATGACAACCATTTTTGGTGACATGTTGCATAATACAATCGAATGCTATGTAGATGATTTGGTAGTCAAAAGCAAAAAACAGGAACATTATTTAAGTGACTTGAGAAAAGTGTTTGAAATGCTCCGTAAACATACGTTGAAAATGAACCCTCTTAAATGTGTGTTTGGAGTAACATCCGGTAAATTTCTCGGTTTCATTGTCAGGTATCGAGGAATTGAGATTGACCCAACCAAAATCAAAGCAATCTGGGAAATGCCGCCACCAAGGAACCTTCGAGAATTGCGAGGGTTGCAAGGGAGGCTCGCTTACATAAGAAGGTTCATTTCAAATCTTTCTGGGAGATGCCAACCATTTTCAAGACTGATGAAGAAAGATGTATTTTTCGTGTGGGACCAAGCATGTCAAACCGCTTTAGATAGTATCAAAGAATACTTGCTCAACCCACCGGTCCTAATGGCGCCTATCAAAGGGAAACTTCTAATCCTCTATATAGCAGCTCTTGAACATTCTCTGAGGGCAATGCTCGCACAGAACAACGATGAGGGCAAAGAAAACGCTCTATACTATTTAAATCAGACGTTGGTGGGAGCTTAACACAATTACACGTCAATAGAAAAAATTTGCCTTGCACTAGTCTTCGCAGTTCAGAAATTGCGACATTATTTACTTGCTCATAGTGTCACCTTGATATCTAGAGCTGATTCATTGAAGTATCTAATGACAAAACATGTGCCTTCAGGACGGCTTGCTAAATGGTCCTTAATTCTCTCCGAATTCGAGATAAAGTATGTCCCACAAAAAGAAATAAAATGACAAGTATTGGCAGACTTTTTGGCAGCACACCCGGTGTTAGACACCCATGAATTGCACGAAAATTAGCCGGATGAGGACATGTTGTCAACAGAAGCTTCCTCATGGCAATTATACTTTGATGGGGCCGCCAGAAGACAAGGAGCCGGGCCTGGTATAGTGTTCATAACACCCTCTTGCGGTATAATCCCTTACTCGTTCTCTCTATTGGCTTTGTGTTCAAACAATGTTGCAGAATATGAAGCACTCATCATAAGCTTAGAGATAGTTTTGGAAATGTGGATCGACTCTTTGCAAGCATTCGGTGACTCTCAATTAGTTGTCAGGCAAATAAATGATGAGTATGTAGTCAAAAATGGGAACCTTGTCCCATACCATCAAAAAGTCAAATATCTTATGGGGCAATTCCGAGACATAAATGTTAGCCACATTTCTAGATCAGAGAATGACAAAGCAGATGCATTGGCTACCTTGACGGCTTCATTAGTGCTCCCTAACGAAAGGGACATTCAAATAACGGTTGAGGAACGTCAATTGCTGCCTACGTCTTTTGAACGGATAGAAACTACCAACGAGACATATGTAGTCTATGCGTTCGACATTGAGGAAGAGTCTGATTGGCGCAAGGATATGATTGAGTACTGTCATGCCGGAACCTTACCCACAGATCCAAAGAAAAGGGTTTATGTGAGACGGACAGCTCCTCGATATGTATACCTTAATGACACTCTATATAGGAGATCTTTTGATGGCATACTGTTGAGGTGTTTATCAAAAGAGGAGGGAATTCAAACTCTTAGAGATGCCTACGGTGGTATTTGCGGAGCCCATCAAGCAGGTCCAAAGTTAGCTGTCCAATTGAAAAGAATAGGCTACTATTGGCCATCCATGATACAAGACTCGATAGATCATGCACGAGCATGTAAACCATGTCAAGTACATGGAAATTTCATACACCAACCCCCATTACCTCTTCATCCCACGTCTCTATCATATCCCTTTGAAGCGTGAAGATTAGATGTTGTGGAAAGTTTTCGGCTACGAAATATCGTCTAAGGTCCAAAAATTTGTCGCTTAAAGTCTGGACTTTAGGCGATGACGTACGTACATTTATTTCGTCGGCTAATGTTTGGCCGACTACCTTTTGGTGACGACTTCTTAGCCGACGAATCCTTATCAGCTAATACTTTAGCCGACAAAATTATTTAACAGACCGACAAAAATTTGTCGTCTATAGTTGCTTTTATGGTAGCGTAAAGATTTTACCTCTAATATAAATCTTGGAGATCAATGACGTGATCATCTTCTAGGTAAGCAATATAATTGCCTCTTGAGATATCTTTATGGTTCTTGCCGTGAACTTCTCATGCAAATAAGGAAGAATCCTTATAATTAATAACATAATTGCATCTTAGTCTTTGATCATCTCATGCATTAGTATGCCCATAAAGAATGAATTGTATCTTAGCATGCCTGTGGACGTCACCTTGCACTCCTCTGATCCCTCCTTAACTGGACCAAATGTCTCATACCTTAATGACTAAGGTAATCACATCTTCATAACACGTCAATATTGCTCTTCTTCATAAAAGATCTACCGTGCAGCTCAATCTTGGTATCTAAACGATCCAACAATAATAGCCAAATCCACAATAGCTCGATGATTGACGGGCTGTCCCCTAAAATGTATTGATCTCCAAGTAAGCTCGGGATGACATCGATGAAGAACATTCCACGCAATACTCAGTCATATCTTCAATGAACCTCTATACTGATTCTAGAAACAAGACGTTAGAAAAGTTTATTTTACGTACACTCATACAGGAGTTTGACTACCCTCGTTTTTTAAATAAACTTTACATTCAACTTATGTCGACCACTTACTTACAAAGCAGGGTAAATAAATCATTGACACACATTTAGGCAGTACCCTTATTGCAAGATTCATTAGGTTTCGAAAAGTTTAGGTGAGAGTTTGGTTACGCTGCATCATCATCGTCAGGGTAAATCTGTAACCTTAACCCTAAGTACTTACAGTGGACACGTACATGTCACACTAGCCTCCAGGTATAGATTTCTACAGGAGAATTTATAGATCGCGAACCAACGAGACCTGTTGGTAGCGGGATCGAACTCGGATGGGGTCTCCACCACAAGCCCGCCATTGCCAACTGAGCCAAACCTTATTGGAAGATTGCAAGATTCATGTTCACTCAATTAACACCCTTATTACGGTTATGCACGTACGAGGCCAACTATTCATTGGAGCAGTTATAGATGTACTTGAGTTCACTTTTGTTACGCACTGGGAACGTTGGAAGCGTGTCGGGGAAATCAAGTAGCTCATATATATGGTTTGGCCAGAAGAACATTGAACCTTTCTATTCCGAGGAGTGAATAGCTGTTAGGGTTTTACCCCAAACTGTGAACAACTACAGCTAATGCAATAAAAATGAAGTCTACATAATGAAGTATGTATCTATTCCCAGGAGTGAATAGCTGTTAGGGTTTTTCGGTCAAATTTTTCACTAATTTTTCGAGTCAATATATATATATATATATATATATATATATATATATATATATATATATGTCATGATCAACTCTGCAAAGTTTCGTTTGAGGATTTGGTGATCGTTTGGATACAAAATTAGATTAAATAAGTCAATAGAACAAAATTCGTTCAAGTAGAGCCGTTTCTGTAAATCACGATTATGAAAAACCAACCGATCTAATTGAATAAAACTTTGCAGAGATGATCATGACATATATATCTAGATACTGACTGGCTATGATCGAAAAATTTGATCGAAAAGTGAGCGAAATAAGAACCTTCATACTTTAATTTCAACATGAAGGTTCGCTCTAGATAAGGGCTATATATATATAGAATTAAAAGACACAGATTCTGAAATTGACCAAAGTAAAGATGAATCTCTACAACTAAATTCATCTTCCTCTTCAGATGATTCTGCTGGTTATTCCTCACCTGATATTGCTTTAGGTTGTGGAGATACTTGCTGTAAGTCAAAAACAATTAATGTTCTTTCAAAATAGGAAGAACAAGAAGAACTATTAATTGACTTAATAGGAAAAATTGATAATCCAGACCTAAAAGCAGAATACCTTAAAAAATTAAAAAATTTACTCACTCAAGAAAATACAACCAAAACTCCCCAAGAGAAAATATCCCTTACTACAACTTTTGATAAATTTAAAAATAAAAGAAAAGAAATCACACTCCAAGATCTCCAACATGAAATCAAAACAATTAAAACACAAATACAAACTTTACAAAATCAACATTTAAATCTTATTTGTGAAAATAAAGACATCAAAGACAATTTAAACATATTAAAAATTGATACCCAATTTCTTAAGTTACAACAGTTCCCAAATGAAGATATTCCAGAACCATCCACATTACATGAAGAAGAAATCTCTGAAAACAATACTATCAATATTATTCAACAGATTAATTTAAAAAAATGGTATGTCACTATTCAATTACAAATAAAAGACTTTCAATTAATTACCACTGCACTCATTGACTCTGGTGCAGACCTTAACTGTATTCAAGAAGGACTAATTCCCTCTAAATATTTTGAAAAAACAAAAGAGTCCCTTAGATCTGCTAACGGCTCAAAAATGAACATTAGATATGAAATCTCTAAAGCCCATGTTTGTCAAAACAATGTTTGTTTTAAAACATCTTTTGTTCTAGTCCAAAATTTAACTGACAAAGTAATTCTAGGTCTTCCTTTTATTACTCTACTTTACCCATATACAACTGAATACAATGGTATTATCACCTACACATTCGGTGAACCAGTTAAATTTACTTTTCTTTCAAATCCTGAAATACATACATTAAAAGCATTTCAAGACAATTCAATCTCAAAAACAATTAATTTGATCCAATCAAAACAAAAACAAATAGTTTTTCTTAAAGAATAAATTAATTTTAAGAGGATTGATGACCAGTTACATAATCCATCACTCCAACAACAAATTAAGATTTTTGAAGAGAAAATTATTAAAGAATTATGCTCCGACATTCCTACTGCCTTTTGGCACAGGAAAAAACATATCGTTACTCTTCCATATATAAAGGATTTCAATGAAAAGAATATTCCAACGAAAGCACGACCAATACAAATGAATCACGAAGTAATGAAATTCTGTAAAAAGGAAATCCAAGACCTACTCCACAAAGGAATCATTAGACATAGTAAATCTTCATGGTCGTGTGCTGCCTTTTACGTTCAGAAAAATGCTGAACTTGAAAGAGGTACCCCAAGATTAGTAATTAATTATAAACCACTTAATACTGTTTTAGAATGGATTAGATACCCCATCCCTAATAAACGAGATCTCATTAACAGATTAAATAAATCAGTCATATTCTCCAAATTCGATTTGAAATCTGGCTTTTGGCAAATCTAGATACATGAAGATGACAAATACAAAACTGCTTTTGTCACCCCTTTCGGTCATTACGAATGGAATGTAATGCCCTTTGGGCTCAAAAATGCCCCAAGTGAATTCCAAAACATCATGAACGATATTCTCAATCCTTATAGTCATTTTTTAATCGTATACATTGATGATGTTCTAATATTTTCACAATCCATTGAACAACATTGGAAACATTTACACCAATTCTTTCAGATCATCAAAACCAATGGACTCGTAATTTCGGCTTCTAACCAGAGAATTTCTTCAGGGTTCAACTCATGCATCCTCCCATGAGGACCAGATCACAAATGGGGAAAAATCCCCAAAGCCCACCTGAAGAAAAACCCCAAGGTCAGCAATTAGTAAAACAAGAATTAATCCCCGGTTCCAGTCAAAATCCTATTAGGCCCAACTACGTTGGCACTACTCTTGGCCCAAATAAGCCCAGTTTCCAGTCAGCCCTGGTTAATCCCCATGATCCTTTCAAAGTCAGCACCCCAAATCCTTCCAAGCCCAATTTTCGTAAATCATCACCTTATGTTTTACGCACTAGTCAAGACATGTTTTGTGTTGAGACAAACATGAGTCACCTGAAAAACCCAATCTCCATAGTCAAGTATTACTGCCCACCAGGCTTCTTTTTTGTTCCTAATCACCCAAGTCATTCCCTCAAATTCTACAGGGATATTCTCTTTGCAACAGGATCAGTCACAATCAAAGGGATTTTTGATCCCAAAGATTCAACTAAGTTACTTTACCATTCCTTGTATATAGTAAACATTATTCATTTATCTGATTGGAAAGATCCCCCTTATACTTTCCACAAAGAAGGCGAGTTAACCTTTAATTATTATGATTATGAAGATGCATGGTTCAAAATTTTCATGCATCAAAACGAAAATTTCAGTCACTCTTGGTTCCTCAATTTTGACCACAAATTCAATGGCAAGTTCCCAATGTGGTTTGAAAATTGGTGGAGCACCTTTGGGTGCCCAATCGGCATCCTTCCAGAAGCTCTTCAAGTTTTAGTCTCTGAATTTTCCACAACTCGAGAATTCTCAGACTATGAGAAACGATTTCCAGTCACTCTACACTTCATTGTCAAATACAAAGTCCCTTGGATTTTCAAATGGCATTTTGAATTACAGGATTACATAGTCAGCCGGAAATACCTAGTCAAGTGGTGGGACAAATTCAAATCTGAACGCATCATTGACGCCTTCAATACTGAATTTCCAATCCAAGCTGCATCAGCATCAGTCATTCCTCCGGTCACTCCAAATCTGCCACCTTTGGCCCTTACCCCAACTTCACAGTTACCAAAGTCAAGAGGAAAAGAAATAACCGAGTCATCCTCATCCAACAAAGGATTAAGTTCAGCAGAAATCAAGCAGTTAGCAGACCAGTTACTGGCCCAAGCAAGCCAAGTTAAAATTGAAGAAGAAGCCCAAGAAGAAAGGGCCCAAGACTCCTCTTCTTCTCACTCTTCGACCCACAGTCAGAGAAGTTATACAAGCCCTCAGAAGCCTGCCAGTTCATCAAAATTACCAACTAATTGGTACGAACAAACCCAGTATCAAGACAGTCAGGATCCTTTTGAAATCTGAAGACAAGCCACTATTCATAAATAGTAAAATCACTTTTTACTGTTCACTCACATGGCAAAACACAGCTAATCATGCTGCTTCCTGTTTTGTCCATTTCTGAGTAAAAGCAGATTCTCTACAGTAAAAGCTGTTTCCCCAGCGTGATTCCCGGACCCTCAAGTCTTTATAAGGAGCTCCCCTCCTTCAGTCATTCTCAAGTTTTTCATTCTCAAAAACTCTCCAGCTCTCTCATTAAACAGTTTACCTTAGTTAATAGTTTCCCTTCCTTTCTTCACCCAAAACCTCATGCATCGGTTTTGAATTAGTAAGTTAATTTGTAATATTGTTTTAAGTTTTGAATGTATTAAACTCAGTTGGAGTGTGATTTAAATTCAATTATGTTTTAAACTTATGCTTTGCTTCCGTGGTCTCTGGTATATATATATATATATATATATATATATATATATAGCCCCCTTTCCAATGAGGGATCTTTTTTTAACATATATGAGGGATCAGGGTATACACAACTTTTTTACCACAAAATCACATCTTCACCGTTCAATATGTAGTTCTATATGAGTAGATCATTTCTGTAAAATTTCATCCAAATTAGTAATCGTTAAGGTGTTCAAAACTGTGAATTAAAAGTTAAAGCATGAACGATTAAAATTTGGTAGATTTGATCCATCAATTGATTTTAGTTAGTTCGAAGCCTTAACGGTCATCAAATTAGATGAAATTTTACAGAGATGATCTTCATATATGCATCTAAATATTAAACGGTAGAGATGTTGATACGTGATCAAAAATGTGGTTTAATCTCCAATCCTTCATATATGTCAAAAAAGGAAGTCCTCATTGGAAGAGTCATATATATATATATATAAGGACACATCTCACTCATGAACTGATGCATAGCTGTGTTAAAGACAAAACATACTTAATTAGCCATAAATCCTAGCTAATTAACAGATGAAGTAAGACTAATGTGCACATGCGCCATACTTCTCCTAACAACACCAGGAAAGTCGACTAATTCTCGTAACAGAAGTTGTGCTGCAGCTGGCCCTCCATGGTAAACAGAAGTAGACAAAAAAGATGAGTACGTTTTGATGCTGGCGCAGCTTAATTGAGCCAACTCTATACCCGGCCAGACATATTCAAAGAACGAAACTACTCACAAAATATATATTTCCTCTTTTCATTGGATTTCTAATTTCAACGTAGTAAACATAAGTGGAGATGTGAAACACGTTTGTGTAAAACTTTGACAAGTATGATCAATTGACCTTTTATACTATCTGGCAAAGAAAATTGCGAGCACGTACTTAGCCGCATACTTGGTTTGAAAACCATGCTACTCGATCTATATTGGAATTCGAAGTAGAAGCATAATGGGATTAAATTAAATTTTTTGTCATTTAGATATTTTCACGTCTTACTTTTTACTGTACATCTTACATTTTACTTGTATAGTTTTTTTCTCTTGTGTACTTGTTGTCGGTTTGACAGCTATTAGAGTGTAGAAAGTAGAAAGAGTCTATTTACTCTTACTCTTTAATATATAGTATAGATCTGTAATAGTTTGGTTATATGAAGAAGAAATAAAGATTTCTCATTAGTCTTTTTCATCAGTTTTCTACAATCTACATGTACGTACTATTATGAATATATTGAATCAAACAAGAAAATGGGCGGTGAAAACATAACAAGACAGCACCAAATATTCCATCTATTCTCTTTTACTCCAAAAACAAAGGTGACCTACCCTCGAATATAACAATATCAAAGCTGTCTGCATGTCAAACCCTTATGGATGTGTCCTACATTGTTCTGATTAATTAACCAAATCTTCCTTCGTCTCTTTTCGATCGATCAAACCCTGGCATGAATTTGATTTTCCTTGAGAGAAACCATCTCTTTCTGTTCTTATATAAACTTGGCATGCGTCGGCTTCTCTTTCAAAAAGTAGGCCAGTTGTAAGTACTAATCCAATCAAGGCCACAATGGATATAACTAACTTCCCAACCATCGACAAATGCTCATCGAACGGCCGAGAAAACCACACGGTGGTTGCCGACATGGACGGGACCTTGCTAAGAGGCCGAAGCTCTTTTCCTTACTTTGCTCTCATTGCTTTTGAGGTCGGTGGGATTTTAAGGCTCCTATTCTTGCTCTCGGTCACCCCATTAGCTGGACTCCTCTATTATTTCGCATCCGAATCGGCTGGAATCCAAGTTTTGATATTTGCTACATTTGCGGGTGTGAGAGTGTCTGAGATCGAGTCGGTGGCTCGCGCCGTGTTGCCTAAGTTTTACTCGAGTGACATTCACCCCGAATCGTGGCGTGTACTCTCAGCCTGCCATAAGCGGTGTATTCTTACTGCTAACCCTAGGATTATGGTGGAAGCGTTTTGTAAGGATTTCCTTGGATTCGATATGGTATTGGGAACTGAAATTGCAACCTACAAGGGTAAAGCCACTGGGTTTGTTTCTCCACTGGGTGTGCTTGTAGCAGAGAAGAAGGCTGAAGCTCTTAAAAAGGCTTTTGGAGATGTACAGCCAGAGATTGGACTTGGAGATAGGCACACTGATGTTCCTTTCATGGCACTTTGCAAGGTTTGTCCTGTTACTCAACAGATAATACGAGTCAATTATATAATCGGCACAAACCATTATTAACTAGAATCATTTTGAAAAAAAAGTTGACCTATTCGACATATCACGTAGCTAGCTAGAGTGAATATAACCATTTCAGATACATTACGTCCAGACACATGTTCTTATTAGTTCGGATGCAAATTTTTTCCTATGCTAAATTTGAAGTTCCGAATATGTTATAGCCATATATATATAGGCTAGGGTATCAAATAATTGGTTGATCTATCGAGCATGATTTAGTAGTCATCAGCTCTCTGATTTTGAAATTTGAATAACTTCAATAATCTAGAAAGTAATTAAACTCTAAATCTTAATCAAAAAATAATTAATCATAAAACCTAATGAAATGTGTGAATCTTGAGGCTAAATTAGGTTAATTAGCATGTAAAAATTGTCATGAAATCCTAACAAGCTTAGAAACCAAATTAAGTTTGTGTCTTTTAATATTGTTCATCATCCTAACAAGATTAAACATGAAATCCAGGAAGGTTACATGGTTCCGCCCAACCCTAAAGTGGAAGCAGTGACCAGAGAAAAGCTCCCTAAGCCCATAGTCTTCCACGACGGCCGCCTAGTGCAAAAGCCAACACCTCTGATGGCACTCCTCACCGTCCTCTGGCTCCCCATCGGCTTCTTCCTTGCTTGCCTCCGAATAGCCGCTGGTTCCCTCCTCCCCATGCCAGTCGTCTACTACGCCTTCTGGGCCCTTGGTGTTCGTGTCACCGTAAATGGCACCCCACCCCCTCCAGCCAAAAAATCCACCGGCCAGTCCGGCGTCCTCTTCATCTGCTCCCACCGCACCCTCCTGGACCCCATTTTTCTCTCCACCGCTCTCGGCCGCCCCATCCCCGCCGTCACCTACTCCGTCTCTCGCCTCTCGGAGTTCATCTCCCCCATCAAGACAGTACGCCTCAACCGCGACCGCGCCAAAGACGCTGCCATGATCAAGAAGCTACTAGAAGAAGGTGACCTTGCAATCTGCCCCGAGGGAACCACTTGCCGGGAGCCGTTTCTGTTGAGATTCTCCGCTCTTTTTGCTGAGTTGACCGATGAACTCGTTCCGGTGGCGATGGTGAACAAGATGAGTATGTTCCACGGGACGACGGCTCGTGGGTGGAAGGGGATGGACCCTTTTTACTTCTTCATGAACCCTAGCCCAGAATACGAGGTCACATTTTTGAACAAGCTGCCGAAAGAGTTGACTTGCGGGGCTGGCAAGTCGAGCCATGAGGTGGCGAATTATATACAGAGGGTTATAGCGGCGAGCCTTTCGTATGATATCACAAGTTTTACGAGGAAAGATAAGTATAGAGCTCTGGCCGGGAACGATGGCTCTGTGGTTGAGAAACCTGTGCTGCAACCCGACAAAGTTATGGGGTGCTAATTTTGAATCATTTCTTTCTGATTTTTCTACATTTTATGTAAGGTGCTCAACAGAATATTTTACTGAGCTCATGTCCCGGAAAACGACAGTTAGAGATTAGTCTATACACCAATGGTGATCTGGTTGATTACATTTTCGTTTAGTGTGTGTGTATAACCCTGTGTATATATATATATATTTTCGTTCGGTGAGAATATATATATATATATATATATATATATATATATATTATTTCTGAAAAATTTCGTCAAATTTGATGATGGTTAAGACTTTCAAATAACTGAAATCATTTGACTGATCAAATCTTCCAAATTTGAACCGTTAATGCCTATAATTTTAATTCATAATTTTGAACATCTTAACAATCACCGATTTGGATGAAATTTTACAGATATGATCTATATATTAGGACCTAAAAATTGACTGGTTAAGATTGAAAAATATGATCGAAAAGTTTGTCGAATGCCTATTCTTATAAATAAACTAAAAATATAGATCCCTTAATGAAGGACCCTCTATATATATATCGAAATAAGTTGCATGGAAGAATTTTTATAATTGATATATTTTTTACTTTTCTCTTATGGATATAGGGGTGTCAAATTCAAATGCAGTAACATACGATCGACTATAGTCCAAAATATGATTTTTTAGTGAGGGGGTATTTAGATCTGGGGGAGACACCCGACGTACCACAATCTAGAAACTTTATGAACATGTAGTTTGCAAGAACCTAACTAATTAACATTCGAGTTTTATTTTATTTTTCAATAAATGACCATAGTACTAATTTCAAGGGTTTATAACCTATTTCAACGAAAACTTTTTTTTTATTGTCCATTTCAATTAATCTTAACTAAATTACAAGTTTATCCTTCACATAACCTCACTCTCTCTCCCTGCCACACATTGCAGATCTCTTTCTCTTTTCTCATTCTCTCTTTTCTCTCTCTGGTGAATGACACAGATGCCGCCGACGTAGCCTCACTCGACATCGACGAAGCCTTGACACCGACGCCGCCCCGACATTGGTGATGGCTGACGACGCTGTCCAAGCCTACACACTCCTCTCCTGGTTTTGGTCGATCTCCGCCATCCCATCTAATCTGTGAAAGTTATCATCTCCGCCCTTGACTGTCGTTGTCTTTCTTTGATCCGTCAACTTCGAAGGCGTAGATGCCGTCGTTAATGCCTCGACACCATTGCTTCATCATCTTCTCTCCATCTCCGACGACCTTGTCCTCGCCTCTCTCTCTCTCGCATAGATCCATCGGCAGAGACCTCGCCTCACCTCCAACCGTATCCGACAACCTCACCTCACCTCTACCATCTCCAGCGACGTGAAGTGGCCTTGACGCCGACACTAGATCCTATCTCTTTCTCTCCTTGATCTCCGATCTGGAAACTTCTCTCTCTTCAGATACGTCAACTTGGTTTTGATGTGTACTCATGTTAGTAAACTTGGTTTTGATGTATACTTGAGTTAGTATATTTGGATTTGGAGTATGCTGGGGTTGGTATACTTGGATTTGGAGTATCCTGGAGTTAGTAGACTTGGTTTTGATGTATATTTGGGTTAGTAAACTTGGTTTTGATGTATATCGAGGTTAGTAGACTTGGTTTTAGAGTATACTAGGGTTAGTAAACTTGGTTTTGATATATACTGGGAGTTAGTAGAGTTGGTTTTGATGTTTACTATCAGGGATTACAGCTTTAAAGAGGATTTTGAGAATGATTTTCTTATAAACATAACTCGGATGAGCAACACATGCAATCCTTGCTTAGTCTAGAGTCAAAGTTAGCAGCAATGATCTATCTGGTTTTGCTATTTGTCAGTTAATGAGTTCCATTAGTTTTTGTGGATACATATGAAATGTTACTATTATTTTTGTCACAAGAGACATAATTGATTTTTGTAACAAAATCAACAGTGGAGTTCTTTCCAAGATTGAAATGTTGATCTTTTTGTTTCGGGATGAAGCACTACCAGGATCATTACTTTAGCCGACGAACAATTTTTGTCGGTTAAGAAGTCGTCGGGAAAAAGCTTTCGGCCAAAACTTTAACCGACGAAATTACTGTTCATCGTCGGCTAAAGTCATTTATTTAGTAGAGGAAAAAAAATTTCGTCACTTAAAGTCTGGATTTTAGCCGACGGATTTTTGGACCTTAGCCGACGAAATTTTATTAAATTTCGTCGGGTATAGCTCTATTTTTTTATTTATTTACTTTAGCCGATGAATTTTATTAAAATTCATCTGCTATAATTATTTATTTTATTTATTTATTTAACTTTAGCAGATGAATTTTAAATAAAATCAATAACTTTAGCTGACGAATTTTAATAAAATTTGTCGGCTATAGTTATTTTACTTTTTTACTTTTTTTATTTCTTGTATTTTTGATTATTTTTTTTCTTTTTTCTTTTTACACCGGTGGTGGAGGAGGAGAAGAGGAGGAGGAGGAGAAGAAGAAGTGGAGGAAGAGGAGGAGACTAGGAGGAGGAGAGAGGAAGGGAGGAGGAGGAGGAGTTGTTGCCGTTGGAGGAGGAGGAGAAGGAGTAGGAGGAAGGAAGATGAAGAGGAGGAGGAGGAGAAAAATAAAAGATATATAAAATTTTGAACTTTGACCGACGAAATACCATAATTTCATCAGCTAAAGTTCAAAATTTTAGTCGCAAAAAATTCAAAATTCCCGCCAAAATTTTTAATTAATTTAAGCCGAAAATTTTTAATAAATGTCGTCAGCTATAGTTATTTATTTATTTTATTTATTTAACTTTAGCCGATGAATTATCCTAATTTCGTCGGCTATATTTATTTATTTATCTTTAGCCGAGGAATTATCCTAATTTCATCGGCTAAATCCCTAAACCCTATACGTAGAAGCTTCAAACGAAAAAAAGTCGTGAAATAAGATATGACCAGAATGGTGAAATACGTTTACCAATGTAAAGTCACGTAATTCCGGTAAAGTCTAGGTGCCGATAGTTGAGGTAACACAATTTTCCATTCTTTCTTCCTAGAGGTAGCCCTATCTCCGGTGATTATTTCTCATAAAATTTTTATACCACTGGTTGTGTCTCATCGATTTGAAACTATTTTCAATTGAAGGTTCGGGCAAAATACGTAATTTAGATGGTCAAATGATCGTTTCCGTGCGTTAAGGGGTTTGACTTATGAGATTGATCATAAGGATCGAGCCATTAACTTTGTCGGATCAAGTTGAATTTTTTTCTATAGAAATATTTCGATATAATGATCATATCAGATGGTCGGATTTTTGTTTCTCAACTTTGATCATCGGAATCACAACATGCGTACTAATGTTGCATAACTTGTTTACTAAGCTTTAAGTAAATGTTCCGTTTCAAAAACAAACTTTACGTAGAAACTTCAAACGCAAAAAAGTCATGAACTAAGATATGACCAAAATGGTGAAATACGTCTACAGTTGAAAAATCACGTAATTCCGGTAAAGTCTCGGTGTCGATAGTTGTAGTCATTACAATTTAGGGGTTTGACTTACGAGATTGACCGTCTGGATGAAGCCCTTAAATTTATCGCATCAAGTTGATTTTTTTACCATAGACATATTTCAGCATATTGATGATATCTGACGGTCGTATTTTTGTTTGTAAATTTTGATTACCGGAATCACGACATGCGTACTATTTACCATTATTTATCCATATGGGGAGCCCTATCATCGAGGGGTAAATGTCTCAAAATTTTTAGATGGACAGTTGCGTCTCATCATAGTGAGAGTTTGTTATGTTAAAGGTTCTACCAAAATACCTCATGTAGATGTAGATATAGGCGTTTTCGTGTGTTAAGGGTTTAGAAAAACTTCATTTTAAAGCCTTAGATGAACTCGGATGGCAAAAAAAACTCATGTCATAGCAATAACGATGAGTTTTACTCGTACGCCCGTTTCGCTTCCAGATTGGTTTCACAATAGTCAATCAGACACCGAAATATCCGTAGTGCAATTTTGTAACTAAATGGTACTTTAGCCGACGAAATACCCTAAAATTAGTTTACCGATGAAATAATACTTCGTCGGCTAAATTTTTTTTCACGAATGTTAAACTTTGCAGACGAAAAAAAATTTGTCGGCCTATTTTTGATTATTTCGTCGGCTAAAGTCTTTTTTCTGTTAGTGAAATTAAAGGGTGATGAGATCATAATAACATATCCCTTTATTTCTGGCCTATTATACTTAAATTTGGAGTATACTGGGGTTAGTGAAATAAAATATGACCAGAATGGTGAAATATGTCTACGGTTGAAAAATTACGTAATTCTGGTGAAGTGTCTGTGCCGCTAGTTGCGGTCAATACAATTTACCATTCTTTCTCCATATATACAGCCCTATATTGTGGGGTTATTTTTTAGTAAATTTTTATACCAATGGTTGCGTCTTATCGATTTGAAACTATTTTCAGTTGAAGGTCCGACCAAAATACATAATTTAGACGGTCAAATTACCGTTTTCGTGCGTTTAAGGGTTTGACTTACTAGATTGACCGTCAGGATTGAGCCCTTAACATTGTCGGATCAAGTTGAATTTAATTTTTACCATATTCATGTTTTACTATAACGATCATATCAGTCGGTCGGATTTTCATTTGTGAAGTTTGATCATCAGAGTTGTATAACTTGTTTACTAAGTTTTAAGTAAATGTTCATTCAAAGCCTCTCACATAAGAGATAGGTTTTACAGGACAAAAACAATATACATTCATGAGGGCCACATGATCTTTGATGAATAGATCAGACGGATGAAAACTCACACCCACCAAAGCCTAACTATAGAGTACCCAGTAAACAATCCTGTCTCTTTCGAACTCTCTCTTCTTCTTCTTCTTCTTCTTCAATCTCAACCCAAAATCCCATTTTTGATATTGATCCCTCCTCTGTTGTCCCCAAGCTTGAACGCGAAGACGCCGCAAAATCGTTGAGCAATTCAGCCCCGATCAGCTCATCGACGTCCTACTCGACATCGTCTTCGGCAACTCCAACTTCCTCGACTCTGTCAGATCAATCGCCAATCCTGACAGCGCGTAGTGCAAACTCTTCATTTGCGGCCTCTTCTGGAACACCAACACTTAGGGCCTCTGCAGCCTCTTCGAGCTCGCCGTAGGCGGAGAAGGGAGTTTTCTGGGTTAAGATTGAGATAGAGGAAGAGAAGGGATTGTCTGCTGGGTAATCTCTAGTTAGGCTTTGGTGGGTGTGAGTTTGCCTCCATCAGATCTATTCGTTAAAGATCTTGTGGCTCTCATGAATGTATCTTGTTTTGTCCCGTAAAACCTATCCGCATGTGAGCGGCCCTCAATGATCTGTTTCAAAAAAGTCGTGAAATAAGATATGACCAGAATGGTGAAATAATATGTAATTCCGGTAAAATCTCGGTGTCTCTAGTTGCGGTCAATGCAATTTACCATTCTTTCTCCTTAGAGGTAGCCTTATCTCTGGTGGTTATTTTTCATAAAATTTTTATACCACTGGTTGCGTCTCATCGATTTGAAACTATTTTCAGTTGAAGATCCGGGTAAAATACGTAATTTAGACGGTCAAATGACCGTTTCCGTGCGTTAAGGGGTTTGACTAACAGGATTGACCGTCTGGATCGAGCCCTTAAAGTTATCGGATAAAATTGAATTTTTTACCATAGCCGTGTTTTACTATAGTGATCATATGAGACGGTCGGATTTTCGTTTGTCAAGTTTGATCATCAAAATTATATCGTCGTCTAAGTTCTAAAAAAATAAATTTTTTACCCCTTAGCCTATGAAATTAGATAATTCCGTCTCCTAAGGTATCACTTAGCCGACAGAATTAAATACTTCAGTCAGCTAGGGGCAAAAAAATATAGAACAATTTTCTGGCGCAAAATTTTATACCAAAATTTATGAAAAATTATTTAGAGTAAATTTCAGTTTACACTTCTGAACTTTAGGTCTAAAATCAGTTTCATACCTAAACTTTTTTTAATCAGTTTCATACCTAAAATAAAGTCTAAAATCTGTTTCATACCTCATCTTTATTTTTAATTAGTTTCATACCTAAACTTTTAAAATAACATCAATTTTGACCAAATATGACGTCATGTTTGGTCAAAAATGCTGATGTGAACCAAATTAAAAATAAAGTTTTATACCTAAAATTTGGTTGAGATTGATGTCATTTTGAAAGTTTAGGTATGCAACTGATTAAATAAAATGTTTAGGTATGAAACTGATTTTAGATAAAAGTTTAGGTATGAAACTGATTAAATAAAAAGTTTAGGTATGAGACTGATTTTAGACTTAAAGTTCAGGAGTGTAAACTGAATTTTTTCCAATTATTTATCACTCAGCCGACGAAATGATAATAATTCTTTTAATCTTCTCTTCTCCTCTTTTTTCTTCTCCAAACTCTCTCATCTCCCTCTTCTCTCTTCTCTTCTCCAAATGGTGGTTGTGGTGTGTGGTGTTGGTGTGTGGTTGTGGTGGTGGTTTTTGGTTGTTGTGTGTGGTGATGGTGTATGGTGGTGATGGTTTGTGGTGGTATTTCTTACCCCTGATCTGCTCCGGTTTCGGACAAGTCCCTTGAGCGAACAACTCGTCTAGGATCTCTGGAGCCTTATGAGCATTATACGTATATGATTCATGCTCTGGTTTAGCGAACGCTCCTGTCGTTATCTAGACGGGGCTCTTTTCCATGTGCGAAGATCTAAATTTCACAACCTGTCTCCCTGCCAACTCTACTGCTGCCACATCTTCTTCATCATCATCTTGAGTGCAGACCTGTGGCTGCACATAATGGTGATGTGGACTGCAAAAAGGATCAAGATGTGAGTACACTGTAGACACCATCCTGTTCCTACTGGGACCATACCTTTTCTTCAGAGTGTCTGGAATATAAGAAGTTGGCAGCCTTTGTGAAAGTTCCAATACCTCCATCTAATTCCTCTAAAACGTTATGATATCTGGCCACTTTACTCATCAATTCAGCCATGCTTGCAAAATGAACATCATGATACTTACAGAATGACATCTTATTCTGAAATTGGAGTCTTGCACTTAGTTTGCTAGATCTTAAATCTCTTCAAGTACTCCACTGGTGATTCCATTAGTTGTTGGTACATGGAAGTCAATGATGACAAATCATCCTCATCTTGGTTTGTTGGATCTTAAATTTCTTCAACTGTACCAAACGTCGTTCTGAACATAGTTTCCATGGTTGGCCAATTAGGAACTGATCTAGGAGCCAGCATAGTATACCAAGTAAATACGGACCCTGCAAGAGAAGACCCAAAAACTCGTAGTTTAAAAATATCATTGGTCCTATAAGGACCGCATTTGCTCTGGAAGCGAGAAACACGTGTAGCTGCATCTTCTGATCCCTCCCCATAAAAGGTTATGAAAGGACATGCCTGTAATGGTCAGGCCATGGTGTACGCGTCACCTCATCTGGATATGAATTAGAATAATTCAAATTAATGGCTGGTTGGCCCTGTATGGTTCTCATAATTTCCTGAATCATCTGCATCACCTGAGCTGGTGTGCACACTTGACCATTCACCATTTCATTTAGGACTTTCATTCGCGGTTCAAAACCCCTACGTGGATCCTGATTCCTTTGTTGTCTTACAATCACCTCCTGTCTAGGAAGCGTCCATGTTACTGGTTTTCTTGTATTTGTTTGAACCAATGTGAAAGGCCCAATAACCTTGATGGTCATGGTCTTTGTATACGACAATGCAACTGTCTTCTCATCCAAACCCTGCTGCTCTGGCTCCTTTTCAAATTTTCCTTTTGCTCTAGCAGCCTTTTGAGCATCACACTTTCTCTCAATCCCTAGGATTTTCTCAATCTCTCGAAGGCGTTCAAACTGCATATTAATCTTATCATCTACATCAACAACATCCTGAGTCGCAGCGCGTTGTAACTTCTCTACATTCGTGCTTGTTGACTTAATCTCCTGACTCTGCTGAACTTGGATTTGTCCCAATTGCTGCATGATAGCCTCCAACCTGTCCAAGATCACATCAGTCTTTTCAGACTTCTCGGTCAGTTGCTTCACCTATACAGTAAGAGTTGTCAACATTTTCCTTGATTCTTCGTCCATTGCTACCTTGGTACTGTTAGTTGAGTTTTCTGGTAACAATCTGAAACGCAAAGTCATTTCCTTTATCATCAAACCTCTGCACCTCGCTGGGTTATGTGGGTTAACCAGTGAATTAGAACACGGCGGGTATGATTTGGAGTATTTGTTATCACCCACAATTTTCACACGTTAGGTCCCGTAATTGGGCATGCCAGATGTTCAGTGTGAAAATGGATTTTCTTGAACAATAAGACTTGTGGGTTAGGTACAACCTTGATCTTGATACTTATTCGTCTTCTGACTTTTTCTCAAACGACTGACGTACGGAAACTAATCAAGCCGACACTCAGGTTCTTCACAAACTAGCTGAGGAGAACCTAAGATTTTCCTCCTTTTCTTACGAAACAGACATTTCTTACTCAAGCCGGTGTGATTGAGCAGTACTATAAACAAAGATTGCACGGCATTCGCCAAAGAGTTATTTGACAAACAGGGGATATTTGCTAGATTTCTCACTCCAACAATAGTTTTGCGGATATTCGTCTACAGATAGGGTTTTATGAAGCATTGGTAGACGAATGCCTGGTGAGATAGAAGCGGGAACTGCCGACGGATCTGGCTTTAGTCAATAGCAGCGGGGAATGTCTACAGATAGGGCTTTGGTGAACAAAAAGACCCAAGGAATCTTTTTGGTTGAGGTGCTCCGAGGAAGACTTGTTTTGTAGTATGCAAAAGTTGTTTGTTGATTGATTGATTGATGATCCCTTTCCTATAAACCATTGACTTCCTTAAATAATGAACGTTAGAGTTCGTCTTTCCTTACATATCAAGACAAACTAGATTCTCATTAATCAACTAGGAAAGAAATATCTCGAATGATTATGAAACAGATCTTCTGTATTCTTGCAAATCAGCTAAGCATGACCTCAAAAGGAAAAAAAAATATTTATAAGTATTTCGACCGTAGGAATCGGTCTAATGGGCTCGAAGAATCAGCATTCACCGAAAGATATTATTTTAGCTCAAACAGAGAAAAGAGCAAAGATGGCAGATAAGGAGTTCATATCTACGATGTTATGCAAGAAGCTACTGTAGGAACTTGTGGGACTTTAGTCCCACATTGAAGAAGTTGAAAACGTTGTGCCCTTTATAAGGGCTAACCCATTTAGATTATTAAATGGGTGTTGTGTGAGAGAATGGGCCTTAATGGGCTCTCTATGGATTTTCCATAGAATTGCACATATATTTACACAATTATATAATAGTCAAAGATGGGCCTTGGGCCTTGGGGCTCTGTTGATTAAATTCAGAATATTTTTTATTTTAATTAATTAATATTTTGAATTTGATATTAAATTCGGAATAAACAGTTACAACTGTTCGAGCAGTTGCAACTGTTCATTCGGTCGCGTGACTTTTATATAAAGACGACGTTGGTCGTCGTTACAACACACGGAAAACATTCTTCTCTCCTTCTTCTTCTGTTCTTCGGAGATTCACAAAGTAATTCGCTAGAACAAGTTCTTGTGCAAGAACTTGTTTGTGATTGTTGTATCCTCTAGATAGACGTCTGCAACTACAGCACAAGTGGGGACGAATTTCTGTCTAAGGACACTGCTACGCAGGCCTCAATCGATCAAGTCAGTGTTTTTTCAATTTCAATTTAGTGGTTAAATTATTTGATTTATTGTTGTTAATAGAATTAATAGTATATATATAAATTTGTTTCTGTACCCATTATTGATTGGTTCTAACAATCTTAGACAGAAATTTTTGTTAAGATGGATCAATCTGTTTCGGGTGTGAAAAACAATCATGTGGAGAAGCCTGAGAAATTCAAGGGCAAGGATTTCAAACGCTGGCAACAGAAGATGTTGTTCTATCTGACAACTCTTCATGTGGCGAATGTTCTGAATTCGGAGGCTCCACAGGCCTTACCTGAAGGCAAAGAAGAGGGTGCTCCTACTGCACAGCAAAGGGATGAGAACCAGAAGGCTGTAGAGTCTTGGAACAACGAGTTCTTGTGCAGGAATTACATCCTCAATGCCCTGGACGATTCCTTGTATGACATCTATTCCAAATTCGGAAGTGCAAGGGACTTGTGGGTATCATTGGAGAACAAGTACAAAACTGAAGTTGCTTGGTCAAAGAAATTCGTGGTTGGCAAGTTTCTCAACTACAAGATGGTTGATGCGAAATCTGTTGTCAAGCAAGTGGAGGAACTCCAGGTCATTGTTCATGAGTTAGATGAGGAAGGTATGGGACTGAACCCTAACTTTTTGGTTGGTTCTGTTATTGAAAAATTACTTCCTTCATGGAAAGATTTCAAAGTTTATCTGAAACATCTAACTGAGGATATGAATTTTGAGCAATTGGTTTTGAAACTTCGTGTGGAAGAGGGCTCCCGAAACAATGAAAGGGCTGATGTGGTTTCAATGGAGGCCAATGCAAACATGGTTGAAAGCAGTCCATCAAAGGGCAAGTTCCAGAAAAACAAGAGTAAAGGTATTGTCAAAGTGCCTAGTGTTGCTGGTCTTGCTCCACAAAAGAAGGTTTTCAAGAAGCCAAAGGCTGGAAATTGTTGGGTGTGTGGCAAACCTGGGCATAGAGCAAAAGATTGTCGCTTCAAGAAGGATCAAAGCGGAGGTGGTGGTTCTGGAAATTCCAACAACCAAGCAAACCTTGCTGAAAACCAAAATCAATTCATTGGAGTGATTGAAGCAAATCTTGTAACTAATGCCGTGGATTGGTGGATTGACACCGGTGCTACTATGCATGTGTGTGCTGTTAGGGAGATGTTTTCTTCTTACCAACCAATCAATGATGAAGGAGAAACCTTGTTCATGGGGAATGCTACTACTGCCAAAGTTGAAGGCAAGGGGAAGGTGATTCTGAAATTTACTTATGGAAAAGAACTTGTACTTGTTAATGTACTTCATGTTCCTTCTATTTGTAAGAACCTAGTGTCGGGTCCTGTTCTTAGCAACAAGGGATTCAAACTAGTGTTCGAATCTGATAAATTTGTGCTCACCAAGGGTGGGATGTATGTTGGAAAGGGTTACCTTAGTGAGGGACTCTTTAAACTCAATGTTGTACCTATTATGGATGCTATTATTAATAAGAATAAGGCTGGCACTAGCCAAGCTTCTATGTACATGATTGAGTCATCTTCCTTATGACATTCTAGATTAGGCCATGTAAATTTTCGTTCTTTACAAAGAATGGTTAATTTAGGATTGCTGCCTAAATGCTCTATGAATAGTATGACGAAATGTGGGGTTTGTGTAGAATCTAAATATGCAAGCCATCCACATAAATCTGTAGAGAAATCTAATGAAGTGCTTGGTTTAATTCATTTCGATTTGTGTGACTTTCAAGCAACTCCAAGTCGTGGAGGAAAGAACTATTATATAACATTCATTGATGATTGTAGTAAGTATTGCTATGTATATTTACTACATACTAAGGATGAAGCTTTAGATATGTTTAAAGCATATAAAGCTGAAGTTGAGAATCAACTTGAGAAAAGAATAAAAATTCTAAGGTCCGATAGAGGTGGTGAATACCAATCTAACGAATTTGCTGAATTTTGTTCTTCTCATGGTATTGTGCATCAAACTACAGCCCCATATACACCACAACAAAATGAAGTCGCCGAACGAAAGAATAGAACATTGAAGAATATGATAAATTCAATGTTAAATAGTTCGGGTGCTCCACCTAGTTTATGGGGTGAAGCCTTAGTTGCATCAAATGATATATTAAATAGAATCCCTCATAAGTCAAGTAATCAATCTCCTTATGAGTTATGGAAAGGACGTTTGCCTACTTACAAAACGATCAAAGTGTGGGGTTGTCTTGCAAAAGTTCAAGTTCCTCTTCCTAAGAGAGTTAAACTTGGACCTAAAACGTACTATAGATTGCATATATATAGGCCCTGCCAAGAATAGTGCATCCTATAAGTTCTTAGTTTATAACTCGGAAGTTGAGGATATAAATAAGAATACAATTATGGAATCTGCCGAGGCGGAATTATTTGAGGATATTTTTCCTTATAAGGATAAAACTAATCCAAAGAAAAGAACATATGCCGATGTTTCCACACAAGGTGAATCAAACAAAGATACTTCAAAGGATGGAAATCCTTCTTCCGTTCAACAAGAAAATGTTGAACCAAGAAGAAGTAAACGTGGAAAAATAGCCAAAGATTTTGGAAATGACTTTATGACCTTCATGCTTGAAGGAGAACCTCAAACATACAAGGCTGCCATGGAATCATCCGAAGCACTTTATTGGAAGGAGGCTATCCAAAGTGAAGTAGAATCCATTATGCAAAATAATACATGACAATTGGTTGATTTACCACAAGGTCATAAACCAATTGGGCATAAATGGATATTCAAAAGGAAATTGAGACCGGATGGTACTATAGAAAAATACAAAGCTCGTATAGTAGCCAAAGGTTATCGTCAAAAGGAAGGCATAGATTTCTTTGATACCTATTCGCCGGTAACAAGAATTACGTCCATTAGAACGCTAATTGCTATAGCGGCTGTTCACAATTTGGAAATACACCAAATGGATGTGAAAACCGCATTTCTAAATGGTGAATTAGATGAAGAAATCTACATGGAACAACCCGAAGGGTTTGTTGTTAAAGGTCAAGAAAGAAAAGTTTGCAAATTGGTTAAGTCTCTTTATGGACTTAAACAAGCTCCAAAGCAATGGCATGAGAAATTTGATAACACATTATTATCAAATGGATTCAAAATTAATGAATGTGACAAATGTGTCTACGTGAAAGAATGTAAGGACGCATATGTCATTGTATGCTTATATATCGATGATATGCTTATAATGGGAACTAGTAAGGATGTTATTAATCAAACTAAGAAGATGTTACATTCGAATTTCGATATGAAAGATATGGGAATTGCTGATATAATTCTTGGTATTCGAGTTCAAAGGAATTCGGATGGTTACATACTTACACAATCTCATTACGTAGAAAAGGTCCTTAGGAAATTTGGACACTATGATGACAAACCGGTCGTTACCCCATTTGATCCTTCTACTCACCTTAAGAAGAATCAAGGTGATAGTGTGTCTCAATTGGAATACACCCAAGTTCTTGGAAGCTTGATGTACATAATGAATTGTACAAGACCGGATTTGGCTTATAGTTTGAGTAGACTAAGTAGATATTCACACAGTCCGGGTAATGAACATTGGATTGCTTTGATAAGAGTCTTAAGGTACCTAAAGCATACAATAAACTATGGGTTGCATTATACCAAATATCCTCCCGTATTAGAAGGATTTTGTGATGCAAATTGGATTTCATGTCATTCGGAGAGTAAGTCCACAAGTGGTTATGTATTTACACTTGGTGAAGCGGCCGTATCTTGGAAATCATCAAAACAAACCGTGAATATGCGCTCGACGATGGAAGCGGAATTTGTAGCCTTGGATAAAGCCGCCGAAGAAGCGGAATGGCTCAAAGGTTTCCTAGAAGGTATTCCGTTGTGGCCAAAGGCTGCCACGCCCATTTGCATACATTGTGATAGTATGGCTGCCCTTACAAGAGCAAAGAATGACCATTACAATGGCAAATCAAGGCACATAAGGCGACGTCACAAGACAATACGAGACTTGCTCAAAAATGGAATTATTTCCATTGACTATATAAAATCAAAGGAAAATATAGCGGATCCTTTGACTAAAGGCCTAAATAGAGAGCAAGTTATATTTACATCGAGGGGAATGGGCTTAAAGCCAATACAATGAGTCACCACTTGGCGGAAACCTAACCTAGCAACATTGGAGATCCCATGGTCTAGGTTCAATAGGCAAACTAGTTGAGGAAGACTCAAAAAGCATAACACACAAGTACGCCTATTTCTATGATGACATAAAGTGTGTTTCCGTTGATGATTAAGGGTTGAATCTTAGTATTCTTATAATGTTAATAGCCTTTGTAACGGTGGGATAGTACGGACTATTCTTAATTAGCATTACCTATATGAGATTGATGTCGGGTCGCATCTATGAGAGCCGAAATGGCTACGTTCTCTAAAACTCTTATTAAGTAAGGAGTTGTTCAGGACCAAAATGAACACAACCGTAAGAATGAACATGTGTTTTGATATGATATGTGTAATACTTATTGTCTCGATTTACTACACAACGTGAATAGTTCAAGACTTAAGTTCACTACTTCACAAAGTGAATCCGATAAGTATTTACTACGAAAGGTTCAAGTCCAAAAGACACCTTTTCCGATGCATGTCATATCTAAGTTCTCCGAACACGCGATAAGTTCATAATTATCTTATTTTCTATTCAAATGTGGGGTATTATTAGAGTTTGAATAGAAAATGTGGGGTATTGTAGGAACTTGTGGGACTTTAGTCCCACATTGAAGAAGTTGAAAAGGTTGTGCCCTTTATAAGGGCTAACCCATTTAGATTATTAAATGGGTGTTGTGTGAGAGAATGGGCCTTAATGGGCTCTCTATGGATTTTCCATAGAATTGCACATATATTTACACAATTATATAATAGTCAAAGATGGGCCTTGGGGCTCTGTTGATTAAATTCGGAATATTTTATTTTAATTAATTAATATTTTGAATTTGATATTAAATTCGGAATAAACAGTTACAACTGTTCGAGCAGTTGCAACTGTCATTCGGTCGCGTGACTTTTATATAAAGACGACGTTGGTCGTCGTTACAACACACGGAAAACATTCTTCTCTCCTTCTTCTTCTGTTCTTCGGAGATTCACAAAGTAATTCGCTAGAACAAGTTCTTGTGCAAGAACTTGTTTGTGATTGTTGTATCCTCTAGATAGACGTCTGCAACTACAGCACAAGTGGGGACGAATTTCTGTCTAAGGACACTGCTACGCAGGCCTCAATCGATCAAGTCAGTGTTTTTTCAATTTCAATTTCGTGGTTAAATTATTTGATTTATTGTTGTTAATAGAATTAATAGTATATATATAAATTTGTTTCTGTACCCATTATTGATTGGTTCTAATAGCTAGACCTCTTTCGATATGTAAAATTGGAATTAGTTATAAGTAAATTAATGGAGAATTGATTCCTTCAGATAATCACGTTGAGCTAGCCACGAGAATCATGTTCTTTTTTTAGAAACAATAGAATCATGTTATATGCACTAAATTATATGTCCCCAACAATCATGAACTAAATTATATGCACCTATTGATAAGAAAACAAAACAAATGATGAAAATGATATGCTAAGCATTTTTTTGGGCAAATTACTGGTAACTCCAGTAACTTATATACACTCAACAGTTTACTCCATTAACTTTCAATTGCAACAGTTTACTCCAACAACTTTTCAATATTCTATAGATTAGTCCATTTTTAAATTTTTGGATAATACCAACTTTCTAAAAATCAATTAAAAATAGTTCCGAAGTCCAAATGATGATTTGAAAAATTCTACAAAATCGTAACGATGTCTAGTTTAATCCTATGGGTTTTAAAGACAAAAATTGACAAACTAAAATGTTGAATAATTTTAAAAAACTACTAGGATTTAAAAAATAATAATAATAATAGAAATAAAAATAATTTTTTTTTCTTTCGAGTCCATAGGATTAAACTGGACGTCGTTACGAGTTTGTAGGATTTTTCGGAGCATCGTTTGGACTTCGGAACTATTTTTAATTGATTTTTGAAAAGTTGGTATTATCAAGAAATTTAAAAATGGACTAACCTATAGGATATTGAAAAGTTGTTGGAGTAAACTGTTGCAATTGAAAGTTAATTGAGTAAACTGTCGAGTGTATATAAGTTACTAGAGTTACCAGTAATTTGTGTTTTTTTAGTTGAGAGTCAACCAATTGTATTATTCAGCAAGTAGTACCAAGATAACTCATTCATAATGACCGACAAAAAGAAATTATATCCTTACTTACAAACCTAGCCTAAACTAGACTTACAAGATACACACACCTTTTAAACATTCGCTTATAGCGGCTTTATTTGACATATTCTATTAGACATAGACGCATGATTAAATTATAACAAGCACACAATATAAAACCTATAACCTGACTCAATCAAGTCAAAGATGCACATGTTGGATCCCCATCCTCCATTGCATGCTTCATAATCTATACTTTCAGGGTCTCATTCATCTTTTGTCCCGACTTAGGTTGTGAATGGTGCAGCTGGGCTTTTCAGATAAGTTGGCTTCTGCTTATTTTTGAGAATAAGTGGCTGAAAAGCAATGAAGCTGTTTGTTTGGTAAACTGACTTTTTATAGGTACTGTGAGTAGCAAAAGCAGTGGTAACACGTTTGGTAATCTGAGGATGAGTTTGTGCTTTTATTTGTAGAATGACCAATTTAGACATGAAAGATGATTTGAGGGTGATTGTTTGGTATTAAAATTGATATTGATATAATTGATATTGGAAATAACTTATAAAAATATATTAGTAGCAATGGTTCCTGATTAATATCATGAAAATACATAAATTTTCATAACTCATTCTACATTAATTATTACGCACACTCATTAGACTTTGAGCAATTATATTTCTTAATGTCTCCATTTCTTGTGCATCATGACCTTGATGTCCTTCTTCTTGATCATCTTCCATCTCTATCTCACCATTTGACCCTTCACCTGCACTTCCTTCACCTTGGACAAAATGTATGTCACGATGTCCATGTCTCCTAATATAATTATGAAGTGTCATGGTGGCAATGACAATTTGTATTTGCTTCTTAAATGAATAGCCTTGCATGTTTCTTAAAACATGCCACTTTTTTTTCCAAACTTCAAATGTGCGTTCTATAACGCCTCTAAGTAAAGAGTGTGCTTGATTAAATACTTCATTTTCATTTCTTGGTTCTCGCCTACGATATTCTTGAAAATGTTGTTTTGCCCCTTTATAAGGTCCCAAAAATCCGTTCATTGTAGGGTACCCTAAATCCACAACATAATATTTGCCTATCAAATAAATATATATACTTAAAATTTGACAAAATATAATTTAAAGTATAAAAATCTGACAAAAAAATAACTATATCAAAATTTATTACCTGGTGGAGGGTGAGGAAAATTCGAATCGGGATCTCGAATAGCCGATAGAAACACTTTTGTATCATGAGCAGCCCCTTCCCAACCCGCACATACGAAGATAAATTGCATATCGAAGTTACATGCCGCCATGATATTTTGGGTTGGTATTCCTTTTCTACCAATATATGGTATTTGCTTTTCAGGAGCTATTGAAGCAGGAATATGCACTCCATCAATAGCCCCAATGCAATCCTATAAAGAAGTAATTTCACAATTACTATAGGTAATTAAATTATTCATAATTTATAAGTAAACAAGAAAAATACCTTAAAATGCGGCATGTATCTTCTATCTCTCATTATCTCTGGTGCAACCCCATTAAAGTCAGGATCCTCCGGTCTAATTATTTGGTGACCTAGTACACACAAATTATCTAATGCTATTCCAATGTTTCTACAAACGGTTTCAGAGGAGTGTTGAAATCGTTCTGCTACTGTCCTAATTCCACATCCTTGTCCTAGCAAATACACTATCATCCCCACTACTTCAATATGATTCAGTCTGTCTGAACCTAACAACCCCCCATTAAGAACTTCTAGATCAGCACATAAACGATGAAATACATGCTTTTGCATTCTAAAAGCATTATAAAATCGCCTATCATTTCCATCTAATACTTCCATTAACCACTTATAACCTGTTTGAGACGCTGTCATGCAAGGAGTTTTATGAACATACTTCATATAATAATGTTGAATGAGCAACGTATTAAGTTGTACAATTCAGATGAACTTCTCGTCTTGAACTTCATGACTGTCACCTGGACTGTCCATATTTCAATCATAATACCCTGCAAATTTAAAAAACTAAATATTTAAATCATATGAATGTAAACTAATCACAGAAAGTAATGAAAGATAATTGTAAAGTACATATATATAAGACAACAATGTATCTCTGTGACTGGTCATAAGAGTATATAAATAGTATGTAAAAACACAATCACAACAAACTTCAATTCTGAATATATAAAAGGTATCAACAAGATAAAAAAATATAACACTAAAATCAGTGTTCTGCACCCTTAAAAACATGCCGAAAGAAACAAACATAGTGCGATAAAATCTCTCGTAATTAACCTAAGCTTATTTTTCGTTCATCTCATATTTCAGCCATTGCAACTTGAAGTTAGGATCGTCCTTAGTGCAATACATCTCTCTCTTCTCCGGATTCAACATCAAGCGAGTGGCAAAAAGCCATAAGCTACTACCCATCTCAGCTCCAGACAATGAGGTTACATCCTTCATTACTTCTGCAATACTAGTGCGTGCACCTTCTTGTCCACTGGTATTGATCACTGAAGTTGCTGTACTTCTACTTTCAATTGCTGAACACATTCTACTAATTTGGTTAGCCAACAAAGCTGCACCTCCAACCTTTCCTTTTTTTGCATCACTCCCTTATCTTTCAAAGGTCTCTCACTTCTTTTCCTCTTATTAGGCAGATTTTTGGGTTGATCATTCTCTTCAGAGTCACCGCTGCCTTCAAGGTTGTCATCATTGTTACCTTGCTCCGGACTTCCAGGGATAGGTAGTGTAGAAGATGGTGAATAGGCATACTTTTCAGTAGCTGAAGTACCCGCAAACATCCTATCTAACTTGTCTTCAAAATCTGGTGTTATTCCTTTTTTCCTTAACTTTGCATATTCCTTGATCTTCTGCAAAGAAATAATCATCAACAATAAGATGTTTTGCAGAATAACGACAAATGAATAATGAATGAAAATAAAGAAAGAGATGATTATACCTCAATTTTGGCACGCCACCACTCATCAGGTGCATCAATCGTTTGGAGCTTGTGATCCCATCCAAGACCGGTCTCTTTTCCTTTCAACTCTTTCCACAATCTCCAATCAATTTTAAGAGCATCCTATTTATTTTTCAGTTGTTTTCTGGAATAACTCTTTCCTGTTTCACTCTTGAAGTTACTAACTATACTCGCCCATCCCTCAACATTAAAATGAGTGTGTGGACGATTATTCTTAACCACCTCCTTGATACACAAGTCACAAAAAACCTCTACTAGACCCTCATTCCAAACAGCTGATTCTTTTTCTTTTGCCATCTAGCACATATAAGTAACTATATAACATTCAGTAAACATCTATCATATAAATAGATAACAATTCCAAGATACATGCATACATCAATTGCTAAAAGGCAGGGTCCTAGTATATCTTGATCAAGACGATATTAGGCAGTGGAATGGTCTTACAATACATTTGCAAAACACACACAAAAGTTCCCTCTAAAATGCAATATAAAATGCAGCATCACAGCTAAAACATCCTATGACCTTAAGTTCCCTGTAATCATACAATCTAAAATGCAGTTTCCGGATTACCTTATACATACACATAACCTACGTACTCGGATTACCTTAATAATCTCTAATATGGGGATTCTTCAGTCATGACTTTGAGATAGTAAAATCTCAAGAGGCGCTGGGGCGTTAATGATAAACCCCCTAGACTTGGTAATGTTCTGAATATCATATTTCATTTCCAAACAAAATGTTCTATACTACTGTTGATTTCTTCCATACATACTTGAACACAGGCTCTACCCACTGAATGCATTCGCCAGTTTTAAACAGCGGCAACAGATCAAAATAGTATACATGCACATTCTG
The DNA here is from genome assembly GCA_951800085.1 of Comarum palustre. Classification (NCBI taxonomy): domain Eukaryota; kingdom Viridiplantae; phylum Streptophyta; class Magnoliopsida; order Rosales; family Rosaceae; genus Comarum; species Comarum palustre. The sequence goes on along the minus strand of OX637579.1, from coordinate 5,578,133 downwards.
ATAGATTTATTGCAGCATAGTTGGAAAGAACAAGATTCAACAAAGTTTTTACATGCCTAATTTATACGATAAGCAACCACTTCATGGGTCATGTACCAAAAGTTCAATCTTTATTTCAAGAGCATGATCCCTAAACTGTAAATTTCATCATCATCCATAAAAGCAAACACACTATCTATGGGATTGAAAATTCAAAATTCTATCACACTTCAGTGCTTCACTCACATCTCATATATTACTGTCACTAAGGCAGAAATTCAAACAGATCATCAGGATACAATCAAACACACACAAAAACACTCTGTAGTAAAACCAGATGAACAAGAGTACCATGTATGACGATGATCAAAGTAACCCATGTCGAAATTCAACCACACAGACTAAACAAAGCAATAAACAAGATGAAGATGCATGAATTGGGAAGCAAAGATCAAACCTTTTGGCTCCAATCCCTAGTTGTTGTGTAAACAAGATGAAGATGCAGTAAACTAGAGAACTACCGCAATCCCTAGTTACTGAGAATTTGAGCCAAGAGTGATAAACAACCACAAATCAAACACTGAATCGGAGCCGTTCAATGAACTCCGTGACAGAAATCCACTGATTTCCGTTTCAATTTGTTTAGTTTTTCTGCGAATTTTAGAAAGTGAGAGATAGAGTGAGAGAAGGAGTTAGGGGCGGTTGAGAATGAAGGTAAGAGGAGAGACTTGGCGACGGTGGCGGGGAATTTTGAAAGCGCCAAGAGAGTGAGGTCTGACGGGGAACCAAGGCAGAGTCAAACCAAAAGCCCAACGTTTCTAATCAATAAATGCTATGATTATCATTTATGGACAAAGAGATTACCTCTGAATTGAGAAAGAAGACGTTGTGTTTGTGCGGGTGCAGACTCCTCCCTCCGATTGGCTCCGTTGTGTTTTGCAGCAACTGTGTGAACTGTGAAGAGAGCGGCGTCTCTTCAGTAGGGTTTTATTATGGCAATTGTGAGTAAATGTATCAGGAAAGAAAGGACACCCACTGGTATTACAAAAAGTTTCATTAATGTACAATGAAGACCGCGCGCAGAAGCAGCTTCGAGAATCCTATATCGAGCGGCTTCTGCTTTTTCTTCTAAAAAGCTGTTGCTTCCTAGAGAAGCGGCTGTGAAGAAGTTACCAAACACAAAACGGGGGCTTCGCTTATAATCACATGAGCAGAAAAGCTCTCCCATTCATACCCTGAGTCACACGTTCCATCGAGGCCATCTCCACGTCCCCATCCACAGCAGTCCACTTCCTGTTTTGTCTTCCCTATGCCAATAACCGAGAAAGACTTCTTTTTCTTAGTTGCCTTAAACTCAACATCCAGATCCCGAACAGCCTTCAGTGTAGTCTTGCTCCCATAAGATCGTCCACGTTTCTTCTTCTGGGGTGAAACCCATAGTTGGTCATCGCGGTGTTGAACAACAATGGTTCTATTGTCCCCAACTGACATTTCTCTAGACTTGATTAGTCTCTTCCAAGGGCGCGGGAGCTCAGAGATGGCTACTCTTTTCAGCCGAATAACAATTGGAAGAGCTTTGGACTGAAACTTCCCATCAATAAGCGGACCAACTGAATCCAAGAAGCTTTTCACCCTTGTGATAGGACCAGTATCTCGGGACAACCGCTAGGGTTAGGACACCTCCCATTACCAGTCGAGCTTCTTGTTCCTTAGTGACAATCATCCTTGGTTCTGAATTCATCAGATCAAACGCTCATTAGCCTGTCACACTTGATAACCTCCTCGGTCCCTTGAACCATCTCAATGTCATGACGTTCAAAAAACGATGGAGACGTTGACTTAGGCTTAGCATCACCACCATAATCTACAGTTTCACACATCATCACCAGTCTCCAAGCTCAAATTCTCAAACGACCCACAACCAGTAGGGTCATGGATGAACAAACCACACCACTTACGAAACCCCTTCACTTTGTCAAAGATAAGTTCGAACTCCGGTGATGTAGTGGGCGATGCTTCAAACATCATCCAAGTCCGTAACCTCCCGCGCACATCAAATCGGATCTGAACCCTTTGTTCGTCCTCCAACTTGTTCAGGGCTATCTGGTCATAACCCTACACTATCGGGACAACTACTTTAGCCTACGAAATTTTTTCGTCGGTTAATTAAAAAATTTTGTCAGCTAAAGTCTTAGCCGACGAAACATCGTCGGCTAAGAAGTCGTTGGGAAAAAGCAGACGAAATTACTATTCATCGTCAGCTAAAGTCATTTATTTAGCTGACGAATAAATTTTTCGTCACATAAAGTCTGGACTTTAGACGACAAATATTTGGTCCTGAGCCGACAAAATTTAATAAAATTTCGTCGGCTATAGCTATTTATTTTATTTTTTATTTATTTATTTAACTTTACATAATAAATTTTATTAAAATTCATCGGTTATAATTATTTATTTTATATATTTATTAAAATTTAACCGATAAATTTTAATAAAACGATCTCCTCCAAATTGTTTTTGGTTTAGCAGAGATAATGATTGTTTTGCAAATAATGGCAATAAAGAGGACACCACATGATAAATTACTATTTCTACATAAAAGTTGTGGCCCAAATGTCAAGAACTGTTTTTTTTGAGGTAAAAATGAATTTTCCCAATGATCATTCATCATAACAACCATGCCGAAGCAAGCTATGGTGTTCAGATGCCGCTAAGAGGTTCCATAGTTCTTTGGTTTGAGTGGAAAAGGCGTTAGAGCTCAATGGTGACCTCCGGAAAGGTTTGGATCCAAATATCTTTCACATTTCAAGCATTTCTTGATATTTTTAATATTTTCTGAAAATTTTTGAAAATTTTCATTTTTATATTTTTGCCCAAAATTTTCTAATCCTCACGTTAAAATTCATACCCTTACTTTAATTCATACCTTTACTTTAATCTCTTATTTTTTCTAAAAGTTGATAATCCATCATATATATCCCTACGATGAAAATCTGACAATTTCTTATCCAATATATTCCATGTCTTATGAGGTGCAATCAAATGATAACTCGTGGTCACAGTCTGAAGAACAATTTTTTAATAATTATGATTATGGCCAAGTCAAGCGATTTTCAATCTTCAGACATCCATGCTTTGGTCGTATGAGCTTTATCAATTGGGCCTATCTCTTACCGTAGAAAAAAAGAAAATCTTGGTTCAAAATGACAACTTTGAAAACAGCTAATGGAAAAATAATGTGTCTAATAGGCCTAAAAAGAACAATGGATAATCCAATAGGCCCAACACAGCTAGTGGTTTAAAGTTCAGGTTTGCGAGAACATCTTTTCTATATACTGGCTGGTCACATCTTGGTGCTCTCTGAAAGAAGAAGTTCATATAAGAGAAGAAACATGGGTTTTGGTCTTGCTTTCTGGTGCCCCTTTCTTCATCTTCTGCTACTGGTCATGGTAAACAAAAGACTACCTCTCAATCAATTCTTCTCTTAAATTGACTAGATTGATGATCTTGCAGCATAGCCAATTTCTAGCTAGTTTGATTTGTTAGAGAAAGGGAAAGATCATAAATTGAGCTGAAGCATAAATTTTTTAAGTGTTTCCCTCTCTTGTTTTGTCATGGATTTAGCTTCTAACAATTCCAGCCTATGCTAAACTACTATGCAGTGTGTACAAGGAATTTCATGCAGGAAGCTGATAGAGTTGGAAACAACACACAGCTTGATGAAGCCTATGGATCAAAGCGTTCATGCTCATCATTCATCATCCCACATGGATCACATGGACTCTTCAAATATGATTTTCTTCACCACAAATGACCTAAAGGTTGGCAAAACCATGCCAATCTATTTCCCAAAAAGGAACCCTTCAAAATCTCCTCGCCTCTTACCAAGAAATGAAGCTGATTCGATTCCTTTCTCATCAGAGGAACTCCCCCACCTCCTTGAGTTCTTCTCTTTCTCCAGAAACTCTCCCCAAGCCAAAGCCATGGAAGACACTCTTAGGCAATGTGAGATTGAACCCATCAAAGGAGAGTCCAAATTCTGTCCCACTTCCTTAGAATCCATGCTGCACTTCACTCATGGTATGCTGGGACCAAACACCCCTTTCACTGCTGTAGCTACTGCCCATCTCACAAATTCAACTACCCTTTTCCAGAACTATACCATTTTGAAAGAGCCTAAAGAGATCTATGCTCCAAAGATGGTGGCATGTCACACCATGCCTTACCCTTATGCAGTTTTCTATTGCCATAGCCAGCAAAGTGTGAACCAGGTGTACAAAGTTGAATTAAGGGGTGAAGATGGAGATAGAGTTGACGCTGTTGCTGTCTGCCATTTCGATACTTCTGAATGGAGCCCTACTCATGTATCATTCAGTGTGCTTAGGATCAAGCCTGGGACTTCTGCTGTGTGTCATTTCTTTGCTGCTGATAATCTTGTATGGGTTCCAACATCAACCTCAGTCTAATAAGATAATGCAGATTATATAGTATATGACTGGTATAACTTACATAGTCAAACTTTTGTGTTAGATCTTTGATCCTTCAGTAGGCATATATACTAAGTTACTAACACCCAAGTGATAGACGATAGAGAATTAGAGATATAACAAAGTTATGTTAGTAAATCAAATCTGCTTACAAGAGGCTATCTGTTACAAGCAAGCATAAATTACAACAAAAGTTAAAGTTTGTATATACAATTATGAATATGTTTCTTGATGATCTAAACAAAGTCGCAATAAGCCGATCAGTCTTGCTTTGGTTTGCAAAATGGTAGTCATAAAATAGAAAATGATTTCAATCAATTGTCAAACTGCTTGAAGGGATCTGTGACATTGCAAGAGCATATATGCAATTATCAAATTATGCGCAACATATAGTTTAATTCAACTGGACATTGAAAAGGAGCAATTGCTTTTGTTGACATATTATCAAAATTGGACACAGCACTAAAATCTTTGCAGCTCACACCCACCTTAGACTTTGGTTTGGAGTTTTTCCAAATATGAATTTCTTAACTCATCAAGTGAGTGAAATGAGGCAAGAAGAAGCCAATTTAGGTAAGTTGATGATGAAATTTTAATTCAGCAAAATGCAGCAGTTGGGTTGTTCAGTAATAATCACAAACCTCCATATACGAAGCGTTTTATATGAATCCCTAATTTTTCTTTTCTAGCTGATCACGTTTCTCTTACAGAGAGGTCTCACTTATTCATCTTCAAAACGTAAACTCATTAAACATACCAGCAAGAAATGCCAGTTCCTATATATGCTTTCCGAAACTGATTTTGGATGGTTTATAAGAGAAGTACAGAGCATGTGAGCAGAAGTTCAAAAATTACGGAACTGAAAAAAAAACTGAAGAGAACACTCGCATGAAATGTGAAGCAGGGAAATAATGCAGCCAAAATGCCAAAGCGGTTTCCGCGTGTTGGAAATAACAAGGACTGGCACAAGCATCATGGCACTTAGAACACTCAAAATATACAGGAGCTGGGAGTTACAAAAATTAGAACAGGTAGGAATATGTTTACGTTCACTGCAGGAACTTTTTGATGGATTAGCTAAGAGAAACAGGTTGGTAATTTTTTCCTTTCTAAATCAATCCTTTTCTTCTTTTATTTTTCAACGAAAATTTCCATCCCTATCTTATCTACTTTGAATACACATCATGAAGATTTTCAGTTGTATCTTTTGGGAGTTTTGAATTAGTCTAAGTTGATAAATGTACATATAGCAGAAAAAAATGAAAGACACATCATGTACCTTGCTGATGATGCAGCTGGAATGGTGATGTTTGTCACTTTGTCTTTCAAAACATTCAAAGTTCCTCATTAGATTAAACTTGCATTTCATAATTAAGCAAAGTCAGAAAGGGATTTCAAACCCCTTTGGTACAGATTTATAATCTGACAACATATATAACTTTAGTTTGGCTGATTATGTTTCTGACTGAAGTTAAGAACATGAATAATTATAAGCAACAATTAGCCAGAAAAGCAAAGAAATTCTAGCTTATATAAACATGCAGTCAATTATCCATCGCTGCCTTAAGATAGTCTAAAGTCTAAACAGAATATCATTGAAAACTGAGAAATTCCAAGAGCTACTGATATAAACCAAAGACCAAAGACCAAAGACGAAAATCGATTAGACACTACTAGCTAGCTAGCTCTGGTATTTCAAACTTGGTTTAATACAACAGTAGTACTTGAAACAAACTTAGCCATGGTTGACAGTTTGAATGTAAGGTTTTGGTTCCATCTCATGCATCATTTCTTCAGGCCGATGATCAGCATGGTGATGATGGCCGCTGTGATATAGGATGACATTAGGCCTAATGTCGAAGTCTCTAACAAAACGGTTGTCCTTGTTTTTCGAAGCAGAGAGAGATGGCACATCTTCATCTTGATGGGAGAAGAGGCCTTTAATGGCTTCTGGCATGGGTTGGTCATTCATCACAGTCTTCCAGTAGTCTCCCATGTCCTTTCTCGCATCAGTGTGCTCCAAAAACTGTTCAAACAAAAAAGGTTGATGATGATTAGTTATTTGAGGATTGAATTGAAATTGGAAATCTATATATGCTGTTGATGACATTAGAAACTGAGTCAAGCTATGTAGAGCTGTTTGGGATGTGCTTACCAAGGATATGAAGAGAAGTAGCAGAAAGCAAGAGAAGGGGTACTTCATGTTTGGGCAACAAACTTCTACCTCAGCTAGAAACTTATTACCAATTCGAAAGTAATAGTGGGAGCTATGACTACTCCGGTACTCCCTTTATAGGCGACCACGTTGCTTACGTTGTCAACCACATTAATTATTTATATTTTAAGACAAAAAAACAAGAAGTTCGCAATACTTACCACCCTCTTTTACATATAGACAAGTTCTATTATGCAGTGATATGTGGTTGTAGAAGTTAGTGAATGTATTATACATTTATCAGTTTAACCCTTATTAGTTCATCTTTTTATATTAATAGGGTCAATTTTCATTCTGCATAGTATGCAGTGCTGTATAACAGACAAACTCATTTTACATATATTCTTCAAGTATTATTTTGGATCAGTCGATAAAAACTTGAAGAATCCTGGGTCGATGAAAAAAATGACAGACTTCTCTTTGGTATAGAAACTGTGCAAGCAATGTTTACTTTTGCGTGGAAGATTTTGAGTTTAGGTTTACTGCAATGACAGTTGTCTGATTAAGCAAAATATATCGACAAGTATTTGTCGGGGAATGATAGTCATTATACAAAATAGGGAAAATAAAAGTAACATAAACTTTGCTCCACTGATAATTAAAGTGTCTGAACTTTGTTAAATAACACATTAATACATGAGTTAACAAGTTTGGCTTAATTTTCATATATGTCGTTATAACACAGTTCAAAGTTGCTGTTTTTTTTTCTGATATCTTTTTTTTCTTTTAAAGAGGATCAAAGGATTTCACTCCTACTCCCATAGTGACTCGAACCCATGACTTGGTCAATAGGTAGTGGATGCGCTTAAGATCTCTTTCTCTTTTACATATTTTCTAATTAACCTCTCTTGTTCTCTTACCAGCAAGCAGCTACCCAGAATTCTCTCTCTATCATATACCAGCAAGTATCAATCCACAAAACAAATGATAAATTGTAACCAAAATATTTTCTTCTAGATGCAAAATTGGTTAACCTATTTGATCTGTTAACACTTGTTTCAGGTAAGCAGCATAATCTCATACATTGTTATTCATGACATATCTTCCTTAAGAATATTAGCAAACGAACTTTTACTACATATGGAAGCACATGGACATAATCATTCTTACAAACAATGTATAAGATTATGCAACTTACTTGAAACAAGTGTTAACCGATCAAATAGGTTAATCGATTTGAAATCTACAAGGAAAATTATTTTGGTTACAATTTATTCTTCGTTTTGTAGATTGCTACTTGCTGGTATATGAGGGGGGAAATTCTGGATTGTTGCTTGTTGGTAAGAGAGCAAAAGAGGTTAATTAGAGAATTGGTAAGAGAGAGAGATCTCAAGCGCATCCACTACGTGTTGACGAATTCATAGGTTCGAGTCACCATGGGGGTATGAGTGAAATCCTTTGATCCTCTTTAAAAGATAAAAAAAAAATCTAAAAAAACGACAGTAACTTTTAACGGTGTTATAACGGCTTGTACGAAAATTTGGTGTAATTTGTTAGTTCATGTACTAATGTGTTATTTAACAAAATTTAGACACTTTAATTATCAGTAAATCAAAATTGATGTGCATGTGTTATAATTTTCCCTACAAAATAAGATTAGCCAAGAAGCCACCAATCAAGTAGTGCTCCGCGTCCTTGAAATTGAGTACACATAATTGTTATCAAATAGTAACAAATAAAAACCAAGTCTTAACTCGAAAGCCACCCACTAGGCGGTAATACACCTTACGCAGTAATACGCCTCATGGGGTTTAAGTTGTTAGGGATATATATATATATATATATATATATATATATATATATATATATATATATGTTATAAAGTTAGCAAAATATTAATAACTCTTACGGCTTTGATAACAAAAAGAACGAATGTAACTCTTGCAATCTATTTGAGAGGATTTTAAATAAATGAAAGTATAATGTGATCATTTGTGGTTTTTACCCATATCTATACTATATTATATTAGAGTGCATTTGTACCAGGGAGGCTAATTTCTGATAACTCCCTGGTAGCGTTCGAACTAGCACGCTACATGAAAAAACTACAGGATGGGGATAATGGTTTTTGTGCTCTCAAGTTAGATATGAACGATGGGGTTGAATGAAAGTTTTTTAGGGACGTAATGCTTAAGTTGGGATTTTCGGAGAGGTGGGTTTTCCGGATCATGATTGTGTTGAAACAGTGTCCTACTCTTTATTATAAATGGAAAAGCTTGGGGGATGATCAAACCTTCACGGGGTATTTGTCAAGGAGACTCAATATCACTATATCTTTTTCTATTATGTGCTGAAGTTCTATCCTTATGGTTTTGAGGGCAGAGAGGGATAGTGGGTTGCATGAAATAACTATTTGTGGGGGTGCTCCAAAAATCTCACATTTATTTTTTGTGAATGATTCATTCATTTTCTGTGTGGCAACGACAAAGGAGTGCAATGTGGTGAAGGGACTGCTCTCTAATTATTCCACGGTGTCCGAACAGTAGATAAGTTTCGAGAAAAGCAGTGTCTCATTTAGTAAAAATGATCCGAACCAATTGAGGGTGGAGTTAGTTAAGGGTTTAGGAGTCAAAATGGTGCATAAGTATGATAAATACTTAAGGTTCCCGATGGAACTGAGCTACTCTAAGGAGGAGGCATTTGATTAATTGGCAGAAAGAATTGATAAGAGAGAAAAAGGATGGAGAGACAAGACTCTGAGCATGGCGGGAAAGGAAGTTTTGATCAAGGTGTTTTACAATCGATTCCTACGTATGTTATGAGTTGCTTCGAAATTCCGCATCACATTTGTCATGTTATACACAACAATGGCTAAATTCTGGTGGAGAGATAAAAGAGAAGCTAAGAAAATTCACTAGATTGGGTGGATAAACTTTGTTTGCCGAAAAGTGAGGGAGGAATGGGATACCGGAACATGGTCTCTTTTAATAGGGCTCTTCTTGCTAAACAAGGTTGGAGGTTAATTCACAGACCAAACTCTTTGACCACTAGACTCTTGAAAGCAAAATATTTTCCCTCCTTTGATTTTATGGAAGCTTCTGTGAGGTTGGTCCTCTCTTTCACATGGCGAAGCATATTGAAGGTAAGAGAAGTTCTGCAATTGGGCTCTAGGTGTAGAATAAGGAACGATAAAGGCGTTTCCTTATGGAAAGACTCGTGGATTCCTCTTCCTTATACTTCCCTCTCTTTACCGATGGAGAATAAGGAGAATTAGGTAGTGCAGGATATGATTGATGAGGAAGGGAAGGAATGATGTACAACTTTGATTCATGAGTTATTCACAGAAGAGGAAGCCGAAGTTATTCTTAGCATTCCTATGAGTATTCGTCAATCTCAGGATACATGGGTTTGGAACTTTGACAAGAAAGGGAGGTTTTTTGTACGTAGTGGGTACCGTATTGCTCAATTCCATGCAAAGATTACTACTCATACTTCTTCTTCTTCTTCTTCAAATGGAGCTCAAAGTACAAGAAGTTTCTAGTCGAAAATTTGGGGAGCTAACATTCCCCTGAAAGTGAGGAATTTTCTTTGGAGACTTACACGAGTCCATGTTAAGGCAAAAAAGAAGAAGAAGAGACCTAAAACTACATGGACCTACCCTCTCCGTGGCAAGCTCAAAATCAATGTTGATGGAGTCTATAGTGCTAATGAAAACTAAGGAGGTGTGGGAGTTGTTGTCAGGGATGAAGATGGACGATGCGCTGCAGCTTTGGCTCGTCATGTACCATATGAACAGTCTACTTTTCATATGGAGGCTGAAGCACTTCGTACCGGTTTGCTAATATCCATCGATAATCATTAGAGCGATGTTGAATTAGAGACTGATAGTGTTATTCTGCTACAAGCCCTAGCAAGAGAAGATGAAGACTTGTCTGATGTGGGAACCATTTTGAGCGACTGTATGTCTTATTTACTTTCGTTTAATTTTTGTTTCTCTTAACCATGTCATTCGGGAAGCAAATTGTGTGACACATAGATTAGCCCACCTTGCTAATGTATATGCTTTGGATAAGTATTGGATCGAAGACACCTGATATTATTTAGAATGTTCTTATTGAGAATGAGTGTAACATCTCACCAGGTTTGGGCTCTATGCCCCCCTCGTTGTACTTTTAATCTCTTATTTATAATAATGTAGATGGGGGCTTTACAACCTCAACCTAACGGGAGACCCAACCCGTTTTTTTAAATGAGATATGTTTTGGTGGTATCGACTTTACTAAATTTTTAAAGTTCTAAAAATACTCCTATCAAATATCAAAATTACCAAAAAATAGAAAGAAATAATATATACAAAGGTTAATAAAAAATAAAAGCAAAAAAATAAAGACAAAATAATGAGAGAAATACGTGGGTAGCAGAGAGAAAGTGAAATAGTAAAAAATAAATTAAAAACAAATTTTTAACACCATACATAATTAAACGATAAAAACTAGTAATTAAAATAGCACCTGCAAACTGATGTAATCGATGCGCAATACAATATTCGTTGACAAAAAACTATCGCGTAACAAACGCGTATCTTGGTAATGCATGTTGACTCCAAAAATTGGAGATGACAAATTAGCTCCGACTTATATGACTTCTGAATAAACAAAATCCAGGTGGGTTCATGGAATATTATTTCTGCTTCATTGAAGGTGGGTTGTCCTTTCGATTATTACTGATTGAATAATTGTAATATGAGAGGCATGAACATGGGCTACATGGCATAGTGATCATAATATAAACACACGCACATTGGGTCCCCAAAAGTGATAGCACTCATTTTTATATTATCTTAATCAGTGTTATTGAATTATTGTACAAAGTACACCATTACTAAAGATGAAAGTTCATACTCATCGGTCTCCTAGCATGGCTTGTTGATTATTTAGAATTTTTAATTGAAAGATTGACTACGTACATATTTGGTATTATTTAAAGGTAATAGTACATTAATTTTGCTCTACAGATAATTGTAGTGTTTAAACATTGTTAAATAACACATTAGTACATGACTAACAAGTTAGTCCTAATTTAGTAAAGTGTCTGTTGACGTTGTTGTCGGACGGGTGATCAAGAGTGGCCAGTCAGTGGTGTATTCCTGATGGCCAGTGGTGGTGGATTGAAGAAGGCTTTTGTTGAGGGACGCGATCCAAGATGCAATCGATATGCTGTTGCAGCTATGAGTTGTGCACCGACAGGGTTTCGATGAAAAGCAGGCGTAGACGTTTGGTTTTTGCAGACAATGAGGCTGCTGGACTGTCATTGTGGATTGTAGGGTAGATCATAATGGCGGGATGGAGGCCCAGGCTTGAATTCGAACTGGTCGTTCTCCTTACTTGGTCTGATTGATTCGATTTGAGGGCGGGATGGTGGTGCAGCTTCTATGTCGGACAATGGCGTTGGGATGTCGACTTGTTTGGTGGAGCGGCGACACGGAGGTACGGTAGCCATCAACACCCGAGTTGCTCTTCGGGTCGGGTCCTAGGGTGGACTGCATTCTGTCCCAACAGGGATGGGCATGGGCTCTTACTGGGCCAGGTTTTAGGTCCATTTGTGATGGGTTGGGCCTAGGTCGGGTCCTAGGGTTGTTTTGTTTTTTAGGTTCAATTTTCGGTTGATTAGTTGTCCCTCCCTTTGGGTGTGGGTGACCCTCCCTTTTGGCGAGGGGTTTAAGGTATTGTTTTGTGGTTGGTCATTCTTGTTTGAGAGAGGGTTTAAGGTTTGGGTAGGATGATGTTTTGGGTCGTGTTATGGGTGTGTCATGGTTATGGTGTCGTTTTTAGGGACTATTTTAATGTCGGTCAAGTCTTGTTGTCAATGTAATGGGGACATTACCTGTGCATATATGCTGGTAAGTTTGACATGTAGTGTTTGAAAGGGTTGTTTCTTCTTGAGGTTAACTGTATGAATGTATCGTGATTTATGGATTAGGTTAGGTTACAGTTGAACCCTTATTGATATCGGTTTCTTGTCCACTGTAATCGTTGTTGTTTCTGGTAGGTAGGGTGAAAAGTGGGGAATTTATGTCCACCACCATTATCTCTCATGGTTGTAATTTGCATTCTCGTTCTATCAATACAGACCAATGTTCTTCTAAAAAAACAAGTTAGGCCTAATTTTTGTACATGCCATTATAACACCGTTCAAAGTTACTTTTTTTCTAAGATCTTTTTTTCTTTTAAAGAGGATCAAAAGATTTCACTCCTATCTAGATGTTGACTCGAACCCATGACTTCGTCAATATGTAGTGGATGTGCTTGAGGTCTCTCTCTCTTACCAATTCTCTAATTAATCTCTCTTAGTTTCTTAAGAGCAGGCAGCTACTCAGAATTCTCTCTCCATCATATACCAGCAAGTAGCAATCCACAAAACGAATGCAAAATTGAAACCAAAAAATAATTTTTCTTCTATGTGTCAAATCAGTTAACTTATTTGATCGGTTAACCTATTTGATATGTTTCAAGTAAGCTGCATAATCTCATACATTAATTATTAGTAGAGCAAAATTGATGTACAATTGTTATAATTTTCCCTTTTATATTAGATGCGCGAATGATAAACAAAAACATATTAATCTTGGCTACACAAATTTGGTCAAGATAAAGAAAAATTAAGATGTGATAATGACAACAAGGAATGGTCACTACCAGGACAACTACTACAACCAAATTTCGTCAGCCTGTTAATAAATTTGGTCGGCTATACTTTTGGCTAAAATTTTGTCGGCCTGTTAACAAATTTTGTCGGCTATACTTTTGGCCTACGAGGGTTCATCGGCTATAGTGTCGTCAGAAAAAGGTCATCGGTTATAGTTTTAGCTGACGAAATAAAAAAATGTCGTCAGCAATAGTCTAGACTATAGCCGACTACGGGTATCTCGTCGGCTATAGTCCTAGACTATAGCCGACTACGAGTATTTCATCGACTATAGTCCTAGGACTACAACCGAAGAAACTTTTTGAGTAATTTCGTCGGCTAAACCTCAAACCGTTGGTCCCAAATGTTTGACTGTGGAAAGTTTAGCCGACGAAAAGAGGTAAGTTTCACCGGCTATATGGTCCCAAATGTTTGACCGTGAAAAGTTTAGCCGACGAAAAGAGGTAAGTTTCGTCGACTATAGTCCACAATTCTAGAAAAAAAATTGGAAATTTTAAATTACCATTCCCAGCTACTTGTAAAATCCACCAAAACAATTGCACAGAAACTAACGACACCAAAAATGGTGACAAAACACGTTTTCATTCATTTCTAAAAATTAAAACTATTTATATATAACAAACTTAACACTCATCTACCATGAAGTCTACATCATCTAAATTGAAGTCTGGCTTCGGGGGTTGCTGCTGAGGAGGTGGGGCTGTAGGTGGAGGCGCATGCAGATGCCGAAGCGGGAGTCCTTGAGCCCTGACAACGGAAAACTCCTGCATGTACTCGTACATCTTTTGCTAATAGGCATGTAGGGCGACCTCAAACTCTTGACACATCCTCTCCTGTTCTTCACGAAGCCTTTGGTTCTCATGCGCCTGCCTCTGAAGTTGCTCATCTAGATAAACACTCTTGCTAGTTGAGACATTGCATGTGAATCCGGGAGTTTTTTTTCAAGACCCCCTCGCCCTTCTGTCCTAGACCCCGACTGTAGTAGATGTTCGTCGGTGGGAATGTTGTACCCATAAGTCTCGCCCCAATCGTCGAATCAGATGTGTCAATCTAAGATATGGCTTGGGGCATGTCTTCCTCTTACGTCTCCGGCCATGTCTCCCTCACTATCTGACTCATCGCCTGCTCACTAGCTTGTCTCAACCTCGTCTAATTGGACAAGCAAAAAACAATAATTAGTAAATATTTCAATATATAAGAAAATTATGAAGTCAAAAAGATAAGGAGACTTACAATCTCTTCCTCGGCTTGAGGATATGTTTTCCCGTATGTATACACGTACGAGTTGACTTCTAGATGTTGAGTGGCCTCCTCCCACATCCAAACTGTGAAGGGTCTAGAACCGGCATGATGGTGGCTAGTGTTGCACCCCCAATTTGTCACGTTTATTTTCGAAATGGCCTTCAAAAAAAGTATTAAAAAAATATTAGTAAAGTATTACCCAAATGTTCGTTGTTGTGGATCTTCCAGTGGTTACAGAGCTCATTTTTTCACTCCTTGTACCTACATATGCAACAAAATTATTAGAATTATGATCACAGAAACACTACTAAACGTGTTTAAAATTTGTTTAAGTTCACACCTTTTCCTTACATCTCATTTGCCCAGGTGCGCTTTAGGTTGTGTGGAACCTCAAACCGCACTTGCCTTTAACAGTGTATATGCGTTTATTAATTACGTATTTCGAGAAATAAGACTTTTAATGCATAATCTTATAGAACAATTTTGGACACTCACCCACATAGCGATGTTTACCAGGTCCTTCACCTCATTCGGCACCAGTTTACAATTTTCCAACAGAAAAGGGACTTTGTGTCACATCTTGATCCTAAATTTTATTTACGGTTGGTTACTTTTATCTTTTGT
This sequence comes from Comarum palustre, assembly GCA_951800085.1. Taxonomy (NCBI): domain Eukaryota; kingdom Viridiplantae; phylum Streptophyta; class Magnoliopsida; order Rosales; family Rosaceae; genus Comarum; species Comarum palustre. The sequence continues at coordinate 5,562,941 of OX637579.1, read as the reverse complement.
CATTTAAAGTAACTGTTTGACCCTATAATGACCGTAAAGTTTACTTTTTGTTCAGTCGAGAATTTGGAGAAACTTTCTTCATAAAATTCGTAGAGGACGTCGATACGAGTTCATGCACATGTAGCACACTCAAATCGAAAATCGTATGAAGAAGTTATGGTCTAAAAATAGAAGTTACTATTTTCAGAAAGGGTAATAAAAGGAAACTTACCCGGAGTAGAAAGTTAAAAATCAGAAAAATTACTCTCTCTCTCTCTCTCTCTCTCATCTCTCTCGACGAAAAGGGGTTGTCAAACCTTCTCTCCTCCACCGCACCGCTGTCGCTCCACCATAGGCCGCCGCACCGGTCTCAAGATGACCGTCTCTGAGTCTACTTCAATTCTAGGTAAGCCTTTCGACCTAACTCGCCTTGAATTGAGAGAATTTCCTTGTTGAATGCATAGTGTACAGTATAGAGATTTGATCGGATTTCTCCCTCCTCATGTCATCAATATGTGAGTTCTTTATATATTTAGAATGGGTTTTAGGAGTACTACTCACCCCTAAAATTTGGTTGATTGATTTGGAGTGTGGAGGGAGAATCGAAGATTTGAAGTTTTAAAGTGTTAAAATTTCGAGTTTTTATATATTTGTTCGATTGACATAGTTAGAAGCCGAATTGGCCTTTGAGTTGAACTAGAAAGTTGTTTCAAAGGATGAGACGAAGCAACTGTTAAAATTTGGTGGCGATTGGAGGTCGTCAGAATTTTTGCCGGCGACAGAGCTGCCACTTTTTGGGCAGTTTTTCATGCCCATTATATAATATAAAATGAGAGGAGTCTATGGTTTAAATTTGGTAATTTTTGGAGGAGTTTTGGTTAGGTTGTGGAATTTTTAAAGTTTAATAATATTGACAGATAATAAAATATTATTCTGACCATAGATTATTGTCGGTTAAGGTTTAAGAATTATTTTAAGGACTCCTAAGTTATTGGTGAAGGTGGGAGATTTTTAGTTGATAATTTGAGAAGTGTGGAGACGATGAGCGAGTGTACGCTCATAAATTTAAACGCCTGTTATTTAATTATTATTCTAGCGTCCGGAAAATTAATACTAATTGTGGAACATGACGTGAAGAGACTCGTGTTGTGGAGACTTAACTTTAGTGGAATTTGGGTTTTTCGCTTGGTTAAGGCCTAAGTTTTTTAGTGGACTTTTATTTTTAAATATAATGTATGCAACGAGTTTTTTTTTTGAGTTTCTCTTTTATTTACGAGAATGTCATCCATATTGATTTTTATGGTGATTTTGGGAAAATTGGAAATTTATTATTTTTCAAAGATAAGTGAGCCGGGAAAGAGGTTCATACATTTCCCGTGGGTTTTAAATAATTTTTCCGGAATATGATTTTAAATCGTTTTCACTATTTTGTGTTATGGAGGGGGAATTATATTTTAAAATGACAAACTTGGCTCTTGAATTTAATGATTTAAAGTAAAATCATGGAACCGGTTTCGGATGCTTGAAAAAGTTTTAAATCCAATGTATTTAGGGAAAATTCATGGGTGTTTTGACTTGGATTTTGATTTAATCACCACGAGGTTTTCATGGATTTTCAATTATATATGTTTATATGTATTGCTAGCTAGCATGGACCCTCTTCGGATAGAGATGGTACCCTCTCTGAATTGTAGCTGGTCAAACCCTCTTCGGTGGTAGCTGGTCGGAAGGACCCTCCCGGATAGAGCCGGTCAGGACCCTCTTCGGTGGTAGGTGGTCAGATGGACCCTCCCGAATTGAGTGGGTCAAGGGACCCTCTCCGATAGAGCTGGTCAATAGATCCTCTAGTGGATTAGAGCTGCTCAGTTGTTTTCTAGTGGTCATGGTGATATTATACCCCACTTTTTAAATTATGGATTTGAGTCAAGGGAATTGTTATATATATTTTATTTAATCGTTTTCTATAGGTTGCGTGCATGTGACTTTTGGAAAATTAAAATGAGAGCATGAAAAGATATTTACCTTTTCATATTTGATTTTTGTCCACTCACGCTAATGTTTTTTTAAAATGTTTTCCCCTGCGCTCTTCGTTTTCAAATGCCCAGTGTTGTAGGGTTCTTAAGAGGAGGTCGCGCGTACCAAAGTCGGGGCATAGTCAATTAATCCATTGTTGCTCACATATTGATTTAGGTATAACTTGCATGTAGACTGCTATGATTCCCCAACTTATATAGTTGAATAGGTTAGTGAAGCGTAGATGTTACTTGGAGAGTAGGATGGCTCCAGAAGTTGGGGATTGATTTAAATTATTCATGAAAGTGTTGAGTTGGTTTGTAGGAAGAGTTGTCCATTTCAAGGGTGTTTCAGTAAGAAGTTCCCTTATGGTGGTCCCCGCAGGATTTAGTTTGGGTTAAATGGGTTTAACCCGGGTTGGGTCTTGACACTCTGTCCCTTATGATTACTCCAACGCGGCCGTTGTAGGTCCTCGTCTTCTTGCACACCACTATCTGACAATTCCTGTCAACGTCTATCGTAATCTTCCTTGAGATACGGACTTGCTGCTCAAGAACCTTACCTGTGACGGGGCCTCTTGTCTTCCTTTTGGGCTGGACGTCGATGTTGTCTATGACATAATAAACGAAATTGATTATAAAAATCAAAAACACCATATATTATTAATTATATATTTAAAAAATATATATTTTCTTTACTTGATGCGGCGGATTCCGACGCGGATTGAGATACCCTTGCTGAAATGAAAGTAGTATCATACGACACGTAATGGTATGCCACTTCCGATGCAACAGGTCCAGACTGTGGATGAATCAGCATGCCACACACATCCACTACTGGTATGACCGATACCGTCTGTGGCATGAATAGATGAGGCTGCGACATCTATACCCCTGAGGACGAGGTATTTGAAGCAGTAGGCGTTATAGACACTGAAGGAGTGGGCGCCCAGTGTATGGTAGCCATATGGGTATGGCCTGAAAAGCCGACCACATGTAGTTTGGTGATAGCATGGGGGATGTGTCCGTCTTGAAAAGCCGCCTCTTGGTCTAGGACGACCTCTGCGCTGTCTGATCTAGAAGGGCAGCTCGTAGTGCGTTCATAGGGCCATGAAACGCCGTTTGATGGTTACTACAGGTTCCTTCAGACGATTCAGGTACGGACCTTTGGCCTTTAGAACCATTCGTCTTTCTGAATATCTTCTTCATCCTATACGTAAATATTTCGAGGATATGTTCATTAAAATATATATTTAATATTTTAATTTATCTATTAATTAAGTGTTATTAATTTGAAATTTTACCTAAAAGTTATTAATTATTGATTTAACAAAAACATTTCTTAAATTAAAAATTTATTAATTATTAATTTAACTACTTTATCACCAATAACCAATTACCAAAAAATCATCAAATATTAACAAATATACCAAATTAAAAAAATTCATAAAGATTAATATACCTAAAAATTCACAAAAATAGCAAATATACCAAATTATTTGTACGTAGATTAAACGGAACAATTATAACAAATATTATATAATTTTACAAAGCTGCATATATACCAGAGGTGCATAATAATTTTCCAGAACAAATATAACAAATATTCATGCAAACCAGAGCTGCATACAAATATAACAAATATTGAATAATTTTCCAAAATGACTATGTTAGCAGATTAAATGGAACAAACCCATCAAACATGATATAAACCCAGCACAAGATCTACTTTAGTGAATAAGAAATGATGAAATTGATTGAAGCTTTGGTTACCTCAACAGTCCAAATAAAGAAATCAAAAGGCTTTGGTGGCTGCTCTAGGCTGAAAAGGGAGTGAGATCGCGGCGGGTGTTGGGCTCGAACCGGAAGAGGGAGAGGAGGAGGAAGAGGAGGAGGAGGGGAAGAAATTAGGGTTTTTTGTGTTTTGGGGCGAGAGGATAGCACCGGGTTTTTTATATACCCTTGACATACCTGACAACATAAAAAAAAACTCGTCGGCTATACCTACTAAACTCGTCGAGTATAGTTTTTTTTAAATGGATTAATTTTATTTCATTATAGCTGACGAAATTCACCTATTATTGTCTCATCAAGTATATGGTTTTTTTTAAAAAAATTATATTAATTTTATTTCACTATAGCCGACGAATTTCACATATTATCATCGGCTATAGTCAGTTTTATACAACATTAGTAGGCATGTTGTGATTCTGATGAAAAAACTTGAGAAATAAAAATTTGACCGTCCCATATGACCAGCATGATAAAATACATGCATGGAAAAAAAATCAACTTGATCTGATAACATTGAGGGCTCGATCTGGACGGTCAATCCCTAAAGTCATACCCCTAAACGCACGGAAACGGTCATTTGACCGTCTAAATTACATATTTTGGCTGGACCTTCAACACAAAATAGATTCAAATCGATGATACGCAACCAATGGTATAACAATTTACTGAAAAATAACCCCCGGAGATAGGGCTACCCATAGAGAGAAAGAATGATAATTTGAGTTGACCGCAACTATCGGCACTGAGACTTTACCAGAATTACCTGATTTTTCAACCGTAGATGTATTTCACCATTCCAGTCAGATCTTATTTCAATAATATTTTATGTTTGAAGGATCTACGTAGAGTTTGTTTTTGACACAACATTTATTTACAATATTAATAGGCATGTTGTGATTCTGATGATCAAACTTGAGAAACAAAAATCCAACCATATGATATGACCATCATGATAAAATACATGTATGAGAAAAAATTCAACTTGATCCGATAACATTAAGGGCTCGATCCGGACGGTCAATCCGTTAGGTTAAACCCCTAAACGCATAGAAACGATCATTTGACCGTCTAAATTATGTATTTTAGCCGGACCTTCAACACAAAATAGATTCAAATCAATGATACGCAACCATTGGTATAAAAATTTACTGAAAAATAACCATCAAAGATAAGGCTACCCATAGAGACAAAGAATAGTAATTTACGTTGATCACAACTATCGGCACCGAGACTTTACCGGAATTACGTGATTTTTCAAAGGTAGACGTATTTCACCATTCTGGTATGCACTTACATGATTTTTCAAACGTAGACGTATTTCACCATTACGTGATTTTCTAGAATATGCTCCTATGTGTCTAGAATTTGTACATGTCGGGTTTTTAAGGTATTGCCGTCACAATATTGGGATGATTGCAGAGCTGCCCAAACTCATACTCATTAAGCACTACTAAAATTTCTTTTCCCGTACATCTTCCAGGAGGCACACATTTTTGTGAGATCCCATACATTTTTACCATGGTTTATGACGAGTTACTGAGGTTTAAGCCGCACTCGGTAACTTAACAAGTTAACGACCACGTTCATTATCGAGTTTTTCTAAATTCTTCAAATTACTCATTGAAGGACTTGATGTCATAGTACGTGTCGACACGAGTCTCCCGGTATATTCGAAATATTTTTCAGAGCTTCCGTCTATTTTCTACGAATTTCTGAAGTTTCTGGTAATTTTTAATTACCATTCCGGTAAATAGTTTTTATCATTTCAGATTTACTTTTACCCTTCTTTAAATCTGGACCGTTGGATCTTTTCAGATTTAATCTGAGCCGTCCATTTTAGTATAAATAGAGTTGAGACTTTTGACCGAAGTCAAAAGCCTTAAACTCGGTCAACTGTCTCTTCCTCCTCTCCCCTGAGCTCTCTCCAGCTCCTGCATCCTCTGCCCGACTCCAGCCACCATCGAACGTCACACCACCGCCATCAGACTCGCCTCTCTTCGATCTCTCTACCCATTCTAATTTATGTTTGTGGACCTAATCACCCCTTTCCCCATTTGTCTATTTTGTGGGTTCCTTGTATCGCCGCCATCGACGTCGCTTCTGGCAAGCTTCTGTCTCCAAGGGATGAGCCTCATTGCAAACCCGAGGCTAGCAGCAGCACGGAGAGGAGGAGATGGTGGTCTCTATCTCAACAGAGGAGAGAGTGGAGATGGTGATGGGGCTCTGAAAATAAGAGCAGGGGAGAGGGAAGGAGGAGCCGAGGAAGAGTGATGAGCAGGAGGAGCAGAGAAACCATCTCGGCAGTGAGCAGTGGAGGTTTGGGTGCAGAGAGCAGTTTTGTTGTAGCCTTGGGTGTGAAGAGGAACTTGGGAAGCAGCAACTTCAGGTTTAGAGGTGAGGATCCTGTTTTGAGCTACAGTTTTGTTACTGTGTGGATTTTGATGACGATGGTGACTGAATTTGATGTTGTTTTATTTGTACATATCGATAACTTGGAATCGAAGAAACGGGTGAAAATATGGCAAAATTCCGGCAAGTTAACCGAAATTTAACAAAGGATTCAGGCAAGCCACCGGAATCCGGTGAAACAGCAGTTTTTCCAGCCGTGAGCCGAAGAGGTAGAATTCGATTTCCCTGATAACCTTAATTTCATAAAGATTCCGTTAAATCGTAAATTAGAAAGTTACTTTGGAAACTTACTAAAAACGGAAACTAACTATAATTGGAATATTTTTCATTTTGGGAAGCTTTCTATTTTTGGAAACCTACTAATTTAGGAAACTTTCTACTTTGGAAAAGTTTCCATTAAGGGAAAGTTTCTACTTTGTGAAAGTTTCCATTTTTGGAAAATGGTTTAGTAAAGAATTGGAGTTTTTCAAAATTTAGTTAAATGTTGAATTGTTATCAGAAAATTGTAACTGAAATTCCGGAAGTGTCAGTTGATCGTTTTGAGTAAAAATTAGTTATTCACATTAACAAAACTTGGTCAATGTGGTCAATCCTAGTCAAACTAGGAATGCTAGGATCAACATGACTGTTATTATTACTTCGTTGCTAAACTACTCTATTCTGTAGTGATTCATCAGACGAGTTAGCTTACGTGGTGACCTCGGTTTACCGAGGTGGTTCCTCGAAGTTTGGAGCTTACGTAAGGAACGACAATTCTAGGTAGGGAAAGCTAATCCCCTTTGATAGTGGTTTTGCCTCTATATATGAAAGTGTATTATTTTTGTATGCTCATGGTTGATGCCTCGGGAAAGTTTTCAATATATTATGTGATAAATGATTTATGATTAGGCCAAGAAAACCTGAGGCTAGACGCAAATAATTTTATGTGATGATTCGTATCAAAAAGTAGTACCGTTGTCCTGGTTTCTGGTGCTTGACCTGAGAGTGACGAGACTTAGTATATAACACTCCCACGGTGTTATTTATTATATTTTTCCGCTTACGCTCGTCTCGTACAAAGTTGAGCGAGTCGTAAGTGTGGTCTGTACTACAAGTGATGTGTTCGGCATTAGCTGTAAATGGACACTCTCGCTACTATTCATCTTTGGGTGCATAGGTAGTTGGCCCCGGTTTGCAGTATAGACAAACTCGTGATTTGGCCATCTAGATCCATGAAGCCCTACAGGCTATATTTGTACATTGAGCGCTCTGACCCCTGTTTTAGCATACTGCATAGTTTTTCTCCAAAGATATAAAATGATGATTTTGTGTGCCAAGAAATTTCTAAATGGTTTTATTCGAGCTCAAATCTATATGTATATATATATGGTTTTATGGATTTCAAACCATGCATTGGTAAGCCTATATGTGAGCACGCGAGGACGACACTCACCACTATACAAGTTGTCTGCAGGTACTGTATACTGTGACAGGATAAATAGAGGGAGTTATGTGTGTGGTCTCATTTCTTACTCGGTGTTTGGTCTAAGCCGTACACATTTTTCCTGCTTTACCCTTTTAGTCATTTTCCAGAGTGTTTGACAAAAATTATTAAAGGTGTCTTCCTAAATTATTAATCTTGTTGTATGTTTTTATTGTTGTGGCTAAAGTTTTTAATTGACCCTTTAATTTTTCCATCTTCCTCGAAATTCTAAAAACTCTGATGATTGTTTTTAGAAACTCTTATGGTGCCACTCAAGTTTAAAATTTTAATTTTACCTACAAATCGCTTACGACTTTAGGTTAATAAGTTGTCGGCACATCCTTCGAACGTGTTGGCTTCTTATTGGCTTAAAATCATGGTCACTGTAGCTCCCCCTCCTGGGGTGCTACACTTTTTCTATGGTTCCATCAAATTCCTTGTCATCGAACCGTCATTCGTGATCATATTGAAGGAGAGTACGGTGACCTAATTTGTTTATCTTGTTGCAATGACTGTTGCTTCTATCATCGCTACGGCACTCTGGACAATCTTTATATCCCCTAACAACGTTGTCTGACAACATCTCGCGGGTAGCAAAGTCACTGATGGTACCAAGAACCATGAAATGCATTTAGAACATTTGGTGCATGTACTTGTCATAAGTGGGATGACCAACGTCCCTGACAACAGGGTGTATAAAGGTATATTCGTCATGCAATTCCCTATCAGCGTGCCATCTTATAGCTTTGGCCGTGTGTGAAGACATGTACAACCGCTCCAACCTATCCCTCAACGGGAAATACCGAAGTACCTTCACAAGTTTCTTATTGCCTGCAGGAGTCAGCTTATAACTGTCAGTGTGACATACCAGACATGCGTCAAGGTCACCAAGGTCATTCCCTCTGGATATTTACTCTAGAAGATAACGCAGTCATATCTGCATGCATGAATCTTGATGTAGGAAAGCCCAAGATCTTTCAGGATACATCAGACCTTATGATGAGTGGTAGGAAAATGATGACCGGGGGAGCATCGAAGCAGTGTACTGTAGATAATCATCAACAGCCTTCACGGTCGATTATGTTTCAACTTGAATCTTCATTACGTCCATCACACTTTCAAGAATGGTTTTCTTACAACCGGGGTACACATGATTTTGTTGAAAAACAAGCATTTTGCTGTACTTGTCAATACTAGTAAGGTTAACAACTTTAGTGAAAAGCTGCACCGGCTCAACAAACAAGAACCCTTCAACGGCAGCAGGCATATACAGTCTTTGAGCGCATACACCGCTCTCATAAGGAAACATATCGTTGATGAAGACTATTGTTGGATCATTAGATGTACTAACCGTCTTAGAAAATTGTCCATGATCATGCGAACCCCCTGATAATGTTTCACCGGGATAAAAACATGTGTACTTCTCCCAAAACACGTTACTCTTCAGGTGCTGCCATACATTGTCAATCTCAAATCGATGCATATCGCTGCGACACTGACATTTCGTGCATGGACAATAGAAAATTGTATTTCCGTTAGCATTAGCCAGCGCATATTCCAGAAAAGTCATTACTCCTTTACCATATCTTTTGTCCCATTTGGGAAGTGAAATCAAACTCTTATCCATATCTTGAATATATACATATATATATATAACTGTAATTAATTAAATTTCAAATATAAAATCTCAAATCATTTAATATTTTACTACAATTAATAAAAAATAATTAATGTATATATATATATACACTTATTAACAACAACAACTTCATATATATTATCAAGTCATCATCCAAATTGACCAACACGCGCGCGCGCGCACACACACACACACACACACATATATATATATATATATATATATATATATATATATATATATATATATCCAACGTACTCAAATCAACTCAATCACAACTCAAAAAACTCAAAATCAACAAATATAACACATATACATACCTATATATAGCTCCACAAACTAATTCTGGACAGATTTCGACAACACCTAACAATTTTGACAACACCCAAATTTTTTCTTCGGTTTTTTTTCTAAATGAGCTGCTGTTCAGATCTAGAAATATAAGGAACTCTAGCCGACGAATTTATTTCGTTGCCTATATTTTAAAATTTCGTCAGTTAAAATATAAAGACTAAAGCCGATGAAAAAAAAACACTTTAGCGGACGAAAAAGTAATTCTGTCATCTAAAGTCGCTTCATGGGCTAAGGTTAAAAGCTTTAGCCGACGAAAAAATAATTTTGTCCCCTTTTTTTGCTGAGTTGTCTTTACGAAGAACATGAGTACAATAAAATCTCAATGTGTGAAAACCGTTGTGATTTTCAGAGACTTTGGATTAACTACTTCTTCACTTTTACGAAGAGACCTTTATTTACAGTCTACTTTGCAGATTGTATTGTTTAACTTAAATATTTTAAACATGTTATGCTTATTAATAAAAGAGAAAGGAACGTATATGACCATCTAGCTCTGAAAATTGTACTAATAAGGCGAAACTGTATTGTTATGAATTTTCTGTGTCGTGTACAAAAGACCGAAGAGGCATATTATTGTTATTGTATTATGGACACCAGTTAGTTTCACTAATCCACATCAATGAATTATGTGTAGGTTATATGTAGTGTCGGAGGGAGAAAAAATTCTGTAGGGGCAAAACAAATTAAGGATTTTATGGGTAATAAAAGGCTATAATATGGGGATGAAAATGTTGAAATTAAGGTTATGGAGCGGGGAAGAAAATTTAGAGTACTGTAATAAATCTGAGATTTTGAGGAGCTGACCTTCGATCATGGTGAGTTGGTGACTGTAAAGAAGAGGATGAGAGGTATGGTCACCAAAATAGCAACAATGAGTATTAATCAAAGTGAATGCTCAAACTCAAATTTAAGGGATGCATGGCTAACTATTCACTCCATATGGGATGAATAGTTAGCAGAATATGGGGGTAAAATATTTTTTCTTATGAAGACACATTTTCATCATGCAAGCAGAATATCAAAATCTCATTAAGGACACAGGCACCCATTGGTTCTATGATGGCTCCGCCTATAGTTATATCTAGGTTTAAAGCTAGGTGAGTGATGTTTATAGGTTATTACTTGAAATATTTGCCAGCTATGATTTGCTACATGCCACATACATCATGGTGAAACGAAGGGTAATAGAAATTCGAAGAATAATTAGAATTTTTTATTTTATTTGGACAATATAAGTTAAAACCTATGAGTATAAAACTAAACAATACTTGTGATATAAAAGGATACGAATTACATTGCAAATTATACACATATATTTGTGATGAAATGTGGAGTCATGCTTACATAACCACCCAAGAGACTCAAACTCTCAACTTTTGCATCGAGAAGTTACGCTCGTTTATTTCGTTCAGTAGATTTCAACAAATGAATCATTTCTTTCGTATTTGCTTAACAAATTCTAACAATTATTCATGTCAAACTCATCTTCCACGTATCGTTGTGTGTCGACTTAGGTCCTAATCAAACCTTTTGCACGATATAAGAATTGGATCTCGATTATCATCTTGTATTCCATGCAAGATTCTCATGTTGATTATCAGCTGACCGACCAACAATTCCATAGAGACAAAAGAGAATACAATAAGTCGACTATTTTAGGATAGTCGACTAAAAATTAGCCAAGTCGACTATTCCAAAATAGCAAGGCAGGTGATTGGATTTTCATTTTTGATGACGGAAAGCAGGTTTAGATATATTTTAGTGCTTGGTTGGTTGGCTCCTTTTCATTAATGTCAACTTATAATGTGCACCACACCCTAACCCTAGCTAATACAAAGTTGCTTTACAAAATACCTTGCTTGCTAGCTGTACTTTTCGTTTATTAACCAGAACGATTGATTTGCATTCTTAAAAGACATAATCTCATCATAAAAGTATTTTCGTTAGAATATGGTGAAATGTTTTCTTGCTCAAGCATCAAATAGCAAGGATGTCATACAATTAAAAGAAATGTTTATTTCCAACAGTTTCTCTATAATAAGAAAACAAAAGTAAATGTTTTAAATAATTTTTATTTTCTAACTTTAACAATTTCTCAATTTTAGAGATTACATGATTCTTCTATAAAATCATATAAATTGCTGCGAATATGACGAATTTAGATTTCACTCAACCAAAAAAAAAGAATTTCACTCTCATCACATTCCTCATTAGAGAAAGTTTTACAGATTTTGTTGGAGCGAAATAACCAAATTCTTCGCTAAAATTAAGAAAACTAATAATATAGGAAAGTTGTAACTCTATTTGCAATACAATGATAGCATTCTCATGTTTAGGGTTAGTGGCAATCCTTTTCGATCAAGCGTTGTTGAAGTTTGCTACAAGTCAAGGGGCGGCACAAGGTATGGGAAATCAGAGGCCGGGGACAACTTCCAATTAGGGCCACTCGACGTGTTAACTAATGTCTAATATGATATGCTTTGTTCAACATTTTCTTGTGTGGTTTTGTGGTTGCCTTGTTTGCATTAGTCAACTTCATTTCTAGCTAGATCATCATGCAAGTTCATAATTGTACTTTAATCTTCTCCTTTTCTTCCCCAATTCTATGTATCCTCTAGCATCTTCTACCTTCTATAATACTCCTTTAATTATACAAAACACGTTGTGTTTAGCGTTGAGATTGGAACAGGACATACACAATATCGTTGAAATTGAGTTTCAACAACTAAATTATTAAGAGGTATACAAACGCAATGATGTCAGCTTACCACTAAACTAATTCAGAGAATGATAAAACCAAACTGCTACCTAGGTCTCTCTATATCTTCGGGAGGTCATTACCTATTGGCTTTGTGGTCTTCCACGTTCAATGGTTGACAAATTACCAGTCCATATTTGATATTTTTCACTTCCATTTTGGTCATTCAAATCGATGAAAAGGTCATTCCTGTCATGATGATCAGATTTATGCATTGTGCGAGAGGAAATGAGGATAATGGTTAGAGACTTTCAGACTGTTGAGATGTGAACTTTGTAAACGTAAAGGTAGTGGGTTTAGATATGAAGTATATATATTTGCTCATATCTTGTGCTTTTTCTATATCTCAGGCACGTCTCTATGGTAGACGTCTAACACATCCTTGAAGACTTTGGTGCACTGCAGGGTTGCTTAAAAGCCAATTTTTTCCATGGCTAAAGTTGTTGGCCGGTGTTGATACTATGAATTAGGACGCATTCAGGAATCAAGACTATATATATTTCAAATCAAAGATGTCAATGTTCAGATTCTTCTAGACAAAGCTACACATCTCAAAATATAAAAGAAAAAGTACTTTTCTGTTTGTTGAAAGTTCTTTATTTACTGAATATGTCACTGGTGCGCCTCAGTATAGATCAGTAGTGACCAGCAAAGATAAACTTAATTTCTTGGTGCTGCTGCTTGTCTATCAAGAACAATAATAGTCAACAGATATTTTAGGTGTTAACTTATGTACCTAGGAAATATTGCCAAAGTTATTGATAGATTAATTGGAGCGCTACCTCTGTTGGTTTTAATAAAAGAAAATTAGAGAAAAATCTAAATCAGTAAGTCTTTTTTAAGATAAACTCATTTTTATATTTTATTTTAATTTATACTAAATTCAAATTATTTAACATCTATTATAGATTTTATTTTTATGACTAAAATTTGTCACTATTTTCTCTCCTGACGATTTTGCCATTCTGATTTTAATTATATTTTCTACATTTTCATTTGTGCTTATGGTGTAGGTATTAACTATGCATTTTGTTTATAATCTTTAAGTAAGGTTACAAATAGATGAATTGAGTTTTGAGTATAAGGTATAGGGTTTTAGGTTAGGAGTTAGGGTATAGGGTTTTAGGGTTTAGGGGTTTAGCGTTTACCACTAGTAGAATCCGAGACCTATGCGACGAAATCATTTCGTCGCATATGAGCACCTATTCGTCGTATAAGAACCTAAGCGACGAAAATTTTGTCGCATAGGTTTCGTCGCAAACTTACTGTCGCACTGGTACCTATGCTACGAAAATGAAGTATTCGTCGCAACAGAGTACACTTATACGACGAAAAATGTTTCGTCGCTATAGTCTTAAGAGACGAAATTTTTCAACTTAAGCGACCAAATATTTTGTCGTTTTAGTATTTCAAAATTTCAAAAAAAATTCACCCGGTGTTCTAGGAGAAACTCTATAATGATTAGGAATAGAGAATCAGCTCCTTGTTGTTATTCATTCATATGATAGGAGCCCTTTATATAGGGACTTTACATAGTCATACTAGGAAACTAATACATGAATCATATCTCTACTAGGGCCCATAAAGCCCACATACATAGCATGGACCAAGGCACACATACATGTCCAATTATCCTTGAACACTCCCTCTTGTGCCGCGCGTCTTCATGCTAAATGGTGCATCCGGTGTTGCCTCATCAAAACCTTGCCAAGTAACAAAAACCCTGTGGGAAAAACTAAACCTTGGTCGAAGGACAAAAGAGTACAACGCACCAACTGCTTCTTTGAGAATTTCACCATGTGAGGCTCCCCCTAACGAATGACTTAGTCGGTGAGACTTGACAATTTCCGCATTCCAATTCTCTTCACATGCTTCTTGAGAACGTCTTGGAGTTTCAGCATAGGAGATAGCGGTGGTGCCGTGAGCAGAGATGGAGATCGTGTTCAGATGCGGTGTCGACGATGGTGGTGATAGAATCCTGGTCCCGTGACCATCTAGTGCCAAGATCCTCAGGGACATCGCACTCATTTGCGGCCCTGCTTGAACCTCAAGCGGTGTATGCAATGTTGCCTCGTTAAAAACCTTGCCAAGCAAAAACCCAGTGGGACAAAAAAAACTTTGACTGAGGGAAAAAGAGTGCAACATGGTTGACACAAACAACCACACCCTTCACATTTGATCATGACATGTATATGTTAGACTCTTTCTCAAGTCTGCATCTCCCCCTGATTCTAACACCAATCATAGGGAGCTTCCTGATTCTTAGTAACCACGGAAGTATCGATAACTTGACATATCAATGCTCTTTAACATGTCTCCAAATGTGGCATTAGGCAATGACTATATCATGCCGTATTGTCCTCAACATGATCTCTCACTTAGACCTGGAGGAGAAGGATGCTCAAGAACTTAAAACACAAGTTCACGCAGAGATTCAGATTCTCGCGCAGCATGACCTTCGAGTACAAAATCAGCTCTAACTTCATGTAGAAAATAGATACGGACAATGCACAAACGGCTCTGAAAAGTAGACAATCATAGCTTTCCAACTTGGGTCACTCACCCTCTGGTTCGTCCGGAGCTATCCAGAAAGCTCTATCGAAGTTAGTTGACTGTTTGACGTCTCTATGGTAGACGTCTAACACATCCTTGAAGACTTTGGTGCACTGCAGGGTTGCTTAAAAGCCAATTGTTTCCATGGCTAAAGTTGTTGGCCGGTGTTGATACTATGAATTAGGACGCATTCAGGAATCAAGACTATATATATTTCAAATCAAAGATGTCAATGTTCAGATTCTTCTAGACAAAGCTATAAATCTCAAAATATAGAAGACAAAGTACTTATCTGTTTGTTGAAAGAGTTCTTTATTTGCTGAATATGTCACTGGTGCGCCTCAGTATAGATCAGTAGTGACCAGCAAAGATAAACTTAATTTCTTGGTGCTGCTGCTTGTCTATCAAGAACAATAATAGTCAACAGATATTTTAGGTGTTAACTTGTGACCTAAGAAATATTGCCAAAGTTATTGATAGATCAATTGGAGCGATACCTCTGTTGGTTTTAATAAAACAAAATTAGAGAAAAATCTAAAAAAGTGAGTCTCTTTTAAGATACTTATTTCCATATTTCATTTTAATTTATACTAAATTTAAATTATTTAACATGCATTATAGATTTTATTTTTATAACTAAAATTTGTCACCATTTTTCTCCTGACGATTTTGTCATTCTGATTTTAATTATGTTTTCTACATTTTAATTTGTGCTTATGGTGTAGGTATTAACCATACATTTTGTTTATAATCTTTAAGTAAGGTTACAAATAGATGAATTGAGTTTTGGATATAAGGTATAGGGTTTTAGGTTAGGAGTTAGGGTATAGGGTTTTAGGTTAGGAGTTAGGGTATAGGGTTTTAGATTAGGGGTTAGGGTTTAGGGTTTAGGGGTTTAGCGTTTAACACTAGTAGAATCCGAGACCTATGCGACGAAATCATTTCGTCGCATATGAGCACCTATTCGTCGCATAAGAACCTAAGCGACAAAAATTTTATCGCATAGGTGTCGTCGCATATTTACTGTCGCACTGGTACAT
Source organism: Comarum palustre (assembly GCA_951800085.1). Classification (NCBI taxonomy): domain Eukaryota; kingdom Viridiplantae; phylum Streptophyta; class Magnoliopsida; order Rosales; family Rosaceae; genus Comarum; species Comarum palustre. Next base: position 5,546,941 of record OX637579.1, on the reverse strand, counting down.
ATGCTACGAAATGAAGTATTCGTCGCAACAGAGTACACCTATACGACGAAAAATGTTTCGTCGCTATAGTCTTAAGGGACGAAATTTTTCAACTTAAGTGACCAAATATTTTGTCACTTTAGTATTTCAAAATTTCAAAAAAAAAATTCTCCCGGCAAATTTTTTTGAAATTTTCTGATTTTTTCGTCGAGCAATTTTGTTTTGGTCTGAAACCACCACTACCACCTTCGAGCTCTACCCACCAAACCCACCGCCACTCTCCTTCATACAACATCTCCGACCGGCTTGCCGTGGTTCACCTCCTTCATCGATCTCCGCAACGGACATCATAGTACTTGACGACGGCGTCGTCGCCACCGGAGATGAGGTGGAGCTTGTCGTGGAGAGAGAACTTGACAAAGCGGACAGGTGCGGCAGAGGACGGTGCTGGTCTTAACGTCGAAGACGTATTGTACCAGGCCAGAGAGGTTGGCAGCAGTGATGAGGAGGTCATCAGAGAGGAAGGAGTTGACGTTGATGAGAGAGAGTTGGGGGTTGTGGAGCAAGGGTGAGGGAGGTGGAGAGGCGGAGGAGAGGGATTGGAGGTTGTGGAGGGGGTGAGGAAGGTGGCAGCAAAGGTGAGAGGGGTGGTGGGGGAGAAGGTGAGGGATTGTGGAGGGTCGATCTGGGTTGTGGAGGGTTGATGGTTTAATGAGAAATAAATGAGAGCGGGAGGGAGAGAGCGGCGGGTTTCAAATTTTCTGAATTTTTTTGCGAGGATTTTTTTTTTCAAAATTTTGGAACTTATGCGACGAAATTATACTTTTCGTTGCATAAGTGAAAAACTTATGCGTCGAAAAGTATACTTTTGTCGCATAAGTTATTTTTGTCGTTTAGGTTATAGATTCGTCGCATAGGTAACAAATTAAGCGACGAATCCTTGTTTTCGTCTCATAAGTGATAATTTTGGCGACGAAATTATTTTCATGGTGTAACTTGAAACTTATGAGACGAAATTGTTTAATTTTGTCGCATAAGTCTCAGATTCTACTAGTGTAGGGTTTTAGGGTTTAGGGTTTATGGTTCACATCTTCATGGGATACCATTTTATTAACGCTTAGTGATAATGACAACTTCTGTAATTCTAGAAAAAAATATGTTTTATTTTTTATCCTAAATAATAGGTTTATTTTGTTTAAAAAACTTAATTAATAGATTTAGGTGTATTTTAAAACAATCTTAAAGGTGTGTGTAATTTAAAATGAGTCTAATAAATTAGGTCTAACATCAAATACCCCTTTTAATAATAACAGATAATATAAAAGCTTACAAATGAAATGTAAAACAAAATAGAAGCTAGGGTTGTTGATGTCGAATAAAAACCCTAACGCAATCGAAAACTGAATGTTATCGGACCCAGGTTTGCAACCAGGGTCGGCCTTACCTCAGGGCAATGACTGCAATTTTTGTTTGATTTTTGATCTCTAACATTGTAATTTCTCTACATACTAATAACACAAGACGACAAAATTGAAAAAATGGCAGTTTGATTTTGCTGCAACAAAAAGATGGTTCCGCATCAGCCCAATAACATCACAAGTTTAACTTCTTAGGTTTTTCATATTAATATAACATAATAATTAGTTTTTGGTTGTTAGACGAATAACAACTTTGACGGTAATTACGCAGTTTTAACTGTGTTAATACTACATTATCAAGATCAGTAATGGGAGAACAACTTTTCTTTTCCTCCACAAAAAATTATATGCTTTTTTCCATTTTTCACACACATCATTTAAGTTTAGCACAATCACTTATTAATACGGTAACAATATTGATCACCACAATAACATTACTTCATTTGTAATTAAATCTAAACAGTATCAAATATGGAAAGGTATATGAGATTTCTTAGTATTTTAAATTTGAAAATAGATGTGTATATATGTAATTGGTTGAATAGTCTTCTTTTGTGTCTTATGGTGTTATAATGATAGGATGATTCTTTTAGTTTTTTTCCAAATGATACTTTAGAGTTCTTAGAACTCCTAAGATTTGATAATTTTTCTTGCATACATGTTTATTGTTATTGCTTAAGTTTGAATACTTAGAACAAGGATACACGTATTAATGTAATTTGCGTTGTTATACTTGAATCCAAGGGTTGCACGATTATCTCGTTCTTAATCTTTTATAAACTTTAAAAAATTTATTAACTTCTTAGAAAAAAAGTATTTTATTTTGATCTTCTAGAATCTCTCTGAATAATTTTAAAAAAAACTGTAAGGGGCATAATTTTTTTCCTCGCACTGAGCCTAAAATCCCTGAGGACCGGTCGCGTTTGCAACACCAGTCTTGACTTTCATTGCTAACTGCAATCTAATTTCGAATCTATAAAATCATGATATGTTTTTACTATTGTTCATGATGTTTCTGCTATGTGGATAAGGAAAAGAGTAATCAAATTAGAACTGGATCTGCACGGTTGACTCCATATTCTAAGTATAGCATAAGCTCATGATGAGCAGCTGACTAATTTCGGTGGAAGGTCTACACGTACACAGAAATGATACTCAAGATCATAATTAACTCAAGAAACTTATGTAGAATTGCTTTAATTTTATGACCATCCCACTATCAGATAGTATTAAAGGATACATATTTGACGCTCACGAATCTTGGTATGATGATATCTTGATTATAATCTGCACACATCAAAGGAGTGATCAAAGTTTTTTAACAAATTTTATACGAGTTGCATGTAAATCTGGTTCAATTCCACAGTAGTTGCACCTGGTTAAGTTGCTTATGTATTGTTAACTTCAAGCACATCAAATATAATATGGGGGAGATATTATAATATGAGAGGACGGCAGCAACTCGTATAAATAAAAGTCAACTAGAACATAAAACTATATAAAATGCATCAAGTGTAGAATTTTGGAATTTTTTTAATTCACTTATTTAAATAAAAAAAGATTTGGAAATATTATTGATGATGTAAATATATCGTACAATGCACCTTTAAATTCAAGAATGTATCAACGAGTACTGTAAGATATGTCATACAAGAGAATTGTGTACTAGATAGCATCATATATATATGCAATTAATAATAGAAATCAATGGACTCCTCTTGCATTGTCCAAGCATAATTTCATCTCCAAACGACAAGAACAGAACCTAGTCATCGATCATGCCAACCGGAGCGGAAATGCGTCTATCATTTGCATCTTGGAGTCTGCATCTCATCTTACATGCTCTACTTGTTCTACTGGTAACTAAGCTATATATTTTTGTTCGGTGTTTTTTTTTTCTTAATTTGATCTATTTGACATATATACATGATGGATTGAGCATTATTTTGCATGCGACTAATTACTGCTATCAGAATTCTCATGCATTATATATGTGTTTTCCTAGTTGCTTTATTGCATAATCGTATCTGTTATTTTAGAATAATTTTAGCTTAGCCTATATAGCTGTTCGAGTTTCTGAATGATTAGAGTGATTATATGCCAGATTGCAGAAGGAAATAGTGCGAGGAAGATCAATATCGGAAACGGGGATGACGAACATCTACTGCTACCAACCCATGATCATGATTACGCATCATCATCTTCACACAGGAATCATATTGATCCCTCTCTAAATGTTTTCTTCAACTCAGTAGATCTCAGGCTAGGAAAAACAATGCCCATATATTTTTCCAAAAAAGACCCTTCTGTATCTCCCAAGTTGCTTCCTAAAAAAGAAGCCGATTCCATACCTTTCTCAACGTCAAACCTTCCATACCTTCTTGAATTCTTCTCATTCCCCCAGGACTCCCCCCAAGCCAAAGCCATCGAATACACACTAACGCAGTGTGAGCTTGAACCCATCAAAGGAGAGTCCAGGTTCTGCGCCACCTCCCTAGAATCCATGGTTGATTTTGCAGCTTCCTTATTTGGATCAGGCACCAAACTAAAGGTCCTGACCACCTCCCCTCTCAAAAACTCAGACACCCTTCTACAAAACTACACCGTTTTGGAAACACCTAATGAGATCCTTGCTCCCAGAATGATTGGCTGCCACACCATGCCTTACCCTTACGCAGTTTTCTACTGTCATAGCCAAGAAAGCGAGACCAAGCTGTTTCAGGTTTGGCTGGGCGGGGAGAACGGAGAGAGGATTCATGCTGCTGCTGTATGCCACATGGATACTTCTCAGTGGGACAAGAGCCATGTGGCTTTCCAAGTGCTTGGGGCTGAGCCTGGAACCTCTCCCGTCTGCCATTTCTTTCCTTCTGATAATCTAGTCTGGGTGCCATTGCCAGCTTAAATATAGAGCAGTTTAATTGGATATATATGGGTGAATTTTTGAATTATGTATATATACCACGATTCGTAGGTGCCATGGAATGTTGAATCTCGGATATAGATATCAGGGAAGATTTTGCTTAGTTTTGCATCCTTTTACTGTTTTACATGACTGTGTGTACGTTTCTATATCGATATTTTTGGGTTTGTGACATAAATTAATAAGCCCTGCCATCAATTATCTTTTGTTGGAAGCTCATATAATTAATCTAATTCTATTAGGTTTTTTTTTGTATTGCACCGTAAGTTTATGTTTTATTTCACCAATAAAGGTATGAGAAACAAAAAAAGAGCCGTAATTTAGGTTTATTTGGAAGCAGCCGCAATTTTAAGGTTGTATAGAAGTTGTTTTCTAGTATGTGTTTCTTCTTTGTTAGTGTAAAGAGCTGTAATTTAGGTTAGATGTTGCTAAATGTACCCAACTAAGTTCTATGTAGAATCAACAAGTTTTACATCTTAATATATTTCCAATACTACCCTTTATTGTTAATTAAACCCAGCACACTCATATCCTAGCTAGGATTCCTAGCAATTCTCACGCCCAGAACCCAGCCCAGCCATCTCCTTGAACTCGTCATGGCCTGCACCCTTCACCCACTCTTATCTCTATCCATGATGCTCTATTGCTCTAATTAATCTCTTAGCAGCTGATTCATTTTTATAAAAATCTCCATCTAATAAAGTTTTCATTCCGTAGAGTCTTTGAAGAATTCATTCTTCATACGTAGACAACGTAGTAAGTGAATCTTAATATGGAGATTTCATGTCACATACCCATCCTTAAATAATTTTACGGTTGGTTACTTTTATCTTTTGTCATTTTAAGTAACCGTTTCACCGTATAAGGACTATAGAGTTGACTTTTTTCTAGAATCAAAATTTGAGGAAAATCTCTGTATAAAAGTCGTAGATGACGTTAATACGAGTTCGCGGACACATAACGCGCTCAAATCAGAGTTCGTATGAAGAAGTTATGGTCTAAAAACGGGAAGTTACTGTTTCGGGAAAGTCAATAAAAATATAAACTTACCAAAGATAAAAAGTCAAAAATCAGAGAGTTACTAGACTTTCTCTCTCGTCTCCCCTGATTGGTTTTCTGCCGAGATTTCATCTCCGCTTAGCGCCGTCGTCAGGCCACCGGAGACCGCCGCACCGGTCCTAATCTACGCGCCTCCGTCCGTACTTCCTTTCTAAATAAGTTTATCAGTCTGTCTTGCCGTATTTCGGTCAAAATCACGGTTTGAATATTGAATGTACAGTAGGGAGCTTTGATCAGATTTCTTCCTCCTCAGGTCACCATCAAGTGAGTTCTATATATGGATAAGATGAGTTTGAGGAGTACTACTCGCCCCTAGATTTTGGTAGATCAATTTGGAGTATAGAGGGAGAATCGAAAAATTGAAGTTTTTAGGGTTTGAAATTGAGAATTTTTATGTTTTTGCTCGATTGACCTAGATAGTTAGACTAGGAATTGACATTCGAATTGAACTAAAAAGTTGTTCAGAATGTGGAAAGGAACAATCTGTGAAAATTTGGTGACGATTGGTGCTGAAAAATTGTATAAAATGAGAGGAATCTATGGTTTAAAATGAGAAAATTTGTATTACAGTTTTTTTGATATGTGTTTCTCCTTTGTGAGTGTATTTTGGGTGTGATCAAGATTTTGGGTTCGAGTGTTCGCACGTTGTAACGTTCTTTTAATGTTAGTGAAATCTCTTGTGGATGTATGCCTTTGATTTAAGGTGAGAACCACGTAAATCTTTGGTCTTCTTAGATTTTTTGTTTACTTTATCTTATGTCATATATTTGTACTTCATACTTATTTGACTTTATCTTAAGTCCTTAAATTTATCGGATAAAGTTGAATTTTTTACCAGAGATATATTTCAACATATTGATGATATCTGAAGGTCGTATTTTTGTTTGTGAATTTTGATGACCCGAATTACAACATGCCTACTATTTACCATTATTTATCTATATGGAGAGTCCTATCATCGAGGGGTAAATGTCTCAAAATTTTTAGATGGACAGTTGCGTATCATTATGGTGAGTGTTTGTTGTGTTGAAGGTTCGACCAAAATACCTCATATAGGTGTAGATATGGACATTTTCGTGTGTTAAGCGTTTAGAAAAACTTCATTTTGAAGCCATAAACGAACTCGGATGGCCAAAAAAGCTTGTACATCATGGTGCTAGCTATGAGTTTGACTCGTAGGGTCGTTCTGCTTCCAGATTGGTATCACAATAGTCAATCGGACACCGAATATCCGTAGTGCAATTTTGTAACTAAAAGTTACTTTAACCGATGAAATACCCTAATTTCGTCGGCTAAAGTTCACAAACTATAGCCGACGAAACAATCACTTTAACCGACGAAAAAAATTTTTGTCGGCTAAAAGTTAACTATAGCCGACGAAAACATTAGTTTAGAATCGAAAAATTGAAGTTTTTAGGGTTTGAAATTGAGAATTTTTATGTTTTTGCTCGATTGACCTAGCTAGTTAGACTAGGAATTGAGATTCGAATTGAACTAAAAAGTTGTTCGGAATGTGGAACAATCTGTAAAAATTTGGTGGCGATTGGTGCTGAAAAATTGTATAAAATGAGAGGAATCTATGGTTTAAAATGAGAAAATTTGTATTACAGTTTTTTTGATATGTGTTTCTCCTTTGTGAGTGTATTTTGGGTGTGATCAAGATTTTGGGTTCGAGTGTTCACACGTTGTAACGTTCTTTTAATGTTAGTGAAATCTCTTGTGGATGTATGCCTTTGATTTAAGGTGAGAACCACGTAAATCTTTGGTCTTCTTAGATTTTTTGTTTACTTTATCTTATGTCATATATTTGTACTTCATACTTATTTGACGCTTGCACATAACAAGTGATATCATAGCCTAAGTGACATTTAAGATTTGATGTCTAGTATGATTAAGTTGTAATTTCTTGGAGCTCTTATTTGGATTGGCATCACATGATTTGGAATTCGATTCTTGAGATCAAGGTTGAGCTATCAAGATTTGGATTGTGAGACATTCCAATATGTGGCTCAAATCATACTAGATTAGAGCTAGGTGGAGATTGTTGAAAAACATGTGGTTTAGATTAGAGCTATTTAGAATCCCGCATCATAAACTAGAAGAGTTATCCTTGGATTTTATGGAATCATAAGGCACACTAATGTTGAGGAATTTTATATTAAAAGCATCATATATACCCAGTCCTCACTTGGTGGCTAAACTGGATGGAGTATCGGTGATAGCTAAATAAAAAGCTATTTATTTTCCTTATTCTCCTGCAAATATGTCGATTGTAATATAGAGAAATAAGGGTCTCTCGCAGAGGATTAAATTAAACTAAAAGTTTCAAAAAATTGTCATAAAAGGTGAATGCAGCTCCTACTGAACAGAAGTCAAAAAATAAAACCTAACCTAGAATGCTCAGAAACAATACGAAAATTTACAGAGATGTACTAGACACAGAGAAAGTAGCACACAAATTTTGAGATAATTCGGAGTTGATTTATTATGAAAATAAAATACGGTAAGATGAAAAACAGAAGATGAGAAAACTGAAATCTTGTTTTAAATTGGTTGAGACTCAAGATAATGAAACTAGCTAGGGAAGATGTATCCACCCCTGACAATGATATACAACACACTTTGTCCAATTGCAACCAAATAAATCAATTGAAGATGCTCAGATTGGCTCGGTACGTTTGAACACAATCTATTACTCTTTCTTACTTTGTACGTTAGGCAAGAAATGCTCTACACCTAAACTATTCTAAAAAAAGTAACCTAAATATACGTTTATTAGGTCAAACAAGCAAAGATTAATGAGCATGAAAAGAGTTTGAGCAATTACTAGGCATCGCAATAAACTTAGCGTCTTGCTAAACCTAGGGTTTTGTCTACTCGCTAGTGAAAACTATCGATTACTTCTCTAGACAATTTGAGAGATCCGATATTAGAACCCTAGCATGCATACTAAGTATGCCTCCAAAACACACATACAAAGAATTCATCGATGAACAATCGGTAAACAAAACCTCGGGGCTTCAACTGTCACAATTTGTTTTTCAATGTTATTAATTGAAAAACAAATTGAAAATCAAAGCATGTTATGAATCATGTCTAGGGGCTTCAACTGTCACATTATGATCCTAGAATCAATTTATGATCAGTTACTTTTTAGTTTACTTTAATCTTTTTCCTAGGATTGTTATTTTGAGAAACTTATTTCATGAAAGTTATAGAGGATGTTAATACGAATACATATACATACTATACTATGCGTCTTAATTGGAGTTCGTATGAGGAAGTTATGGTCTAAAAACATAAAGTTACTGTTTCAAGAAAGTCTATAAAAAGAGAAACTTACCAGAAGTAGAAGGTAAAAATCAGAAAACTTACCCACTTCAATTCTAGGTAAGCTTTTCGACCTATCTCGCCTTGGTTTGAGAGAAATTTTAGTTTGAGGGCCGAGTGTACAGTAGAAGTTCTAGATATCAGAATTCTCATCCCTCAAGCCACCAATTGATGAGTTCTATATATGGATTGGATGAGTTTTAAGAGTACTACTCACCTCTAAAGTTTAGTGGTTTGATTTAGAGTGTGAAGATTTAAAGTTTTGAAGTTTAAAAATTTTGAGTTTTTTGCATTTTTGTTCGATTGACCTAATAAGGCTAGGAATTGGTCTTCGAATTAAACTAGAAAGATGTTCAGATTGAGGAAAGGAACAAATTGAGAAAATTTGGTGTCGATTAGTGGTGACCGCAGCTTGGCCAGATTTTCCTGCCGCCGCCTGAGGAGTTGGCGGCGGAGCTGCCACCTTTTTGGAAGTTTTTTTTACCCATTAAATTATAAAAATTAAGAGAAGGCCATTGAAGGGCAGTTTATATTTTTTTAGAGATTTATTGGTTACGTTTAGTTTTCGAAGAATTAGAATAAATAAATGGTAACCGGTTATTGGAAAATTACCGGCAAGACGTGAGAGTAATGTTAAGGGTTTTTACGCTAACTGTGGAGTTATGGCCGACTCCCCACGTTTTCCTAGAGGTGGTTAAGGTTGAACGTTAAGGGAGGATATTTAATTTTGATGTCCTTTACTTTATTGTGGAGTTGAGACTTTAATTGTATATTTTGAACAGAACGTTGGGGTGCTCGAGCTGAACAGTCTTCAGATAGCCGGCAGACTTAGCCGTATCTTTGTGAGTGGACTTTTATTTTAAATATAATGTATGGAACGGGTTTTTATTGAGTTTCTCCTTTATTATGAAAATTTCCTCCATGTTGAGTTTTTGGTGATTTTGGAAAACTTTGAGAATTTAATATTTTTCAAGATAAGTGAGCCGGGAAAAAGGTTCATACCTTTCCCGTGAGTTTTAAATGATTTTCGTGAAATATAATTTTAAGTTGTTATCACCATTTTGGGTTATGGAGGGGAATTTTATTTTAAAATAGGGAAACTTGACTCTTGTATGTTAAATGATTTAAAGTAAAATCAAGGAACCGGTTACCAATATCTGGGAAAGTTTTTAAATCCAATGTATTAGGGGAAAAGTCATGTGTGTTTTGACTTAGATTTTTATTTATTCACCATGAGGATTTTAAAGATTTTCAAGTATATGTATATATGTATATATGTATTGCTAGCTAGCATGGACCCTTTCCAGATAGAGATGGTACCCTCTTCGGATTGTAGCTGGTCAGACCCTCTTCGGTGGTAGCTGGTCAGAATGACCCTCCCGAATAGAGCAGGTCAAGGGACTCTCTCCGATAGAACTAGTCAATAGACTCACACGTGGATTACAGCTGGTCATTAGTTTTCACGTGGTCAAGGTGACATTATACCCCATTTTTTAAATTATGGATTTGAGCTAAGGAAATTGTTACGTATTTAATGTAACCGTTTTTTAATGGTTGCGTGCATACGGATTTTTGGAAAATTAAAAGGAGAGCATTAAAAGAAATTTGTCTTAACATGTTTGATTTTTGTCCACTCATGCTAATATTTTCAATGTTTCTCCCCTGGGCCATTCATTTTAAATGCCCATATTACAGTGCTCGATCTGACTAGTATTCGTAGAGGTCAGGCATAGTTATCGCCACTTCTCAATCCATCAGTAGGTTCCGAGTTAACCTGCTTTATATTTTTACCTGCTTCTTCCATTATTAGTCACTCTAATACACTTTGGGTTGTATTTAATCATTTGGTGAACTTCTAGGGATCTAGAACCTATTGTAGGATTAAAACTTGGGATTGTTGTTGTGTTGTTGTGTTAAGCACTGTGTGATTTTTATGAAATATTTCAGTGTGTATCTTTATGGAAGATGTTGAATATGGGAGCACGATGGCTCTAGGAGAAGTAGGTGGTTGTTAGATATTTAGAAGTGTTCTCTTTGAGTTGTTGTAGGTTAAGAGTTGTTCACTTTTCAAAGGAGACTATGTCAAAATTTTGGCAGAATCGTCTTTAGGAGGTGGTCCCCCCAAGATTCATTCCTGGTTAAAGGGATTAATCCAGGATGGGTCTTGACATCAACAGCCCTCTAGCTACTGTGAGTTTAGCCACACATAATGAATATTGAAAACACAAAGAAGTTCATGGAAGAGGAAGACAACAAAAATAAATTGGAAGAATCTTGAGAAGATGTCGATCTCCTTGCCGTCTGCATTCTCTTCTTTTTTTCTTCTTCAAACTGTTATCTCGCCCTCTTCTATGCGTATCAGATGATATTAGGCTTGCCAAGATAGTTTGGGCCTTGAAATTGATGTTTCGGTCCACAAACAGATTTTCGGCAGACTTGACCTTCGAGCACTTAAATGATCATAACGTCTTCTAGAAAATAGGTATTGATGATCTGTAAAAAGATCTAGAAAGTAGACTCTTCAAGATTTCTGTTGATATAAAATGCATCTCCTAGATCGGTGTGAGCTGATCACAATCTTCTGCTGAAGTTATATGATAATTTCTGGCAGCTCTTCATAATCATTTCCTTGTAAGACATGAAATCATTTTCCTTCTAGATTTCTCCTATGTTGCTTCATAATTTCCTTCTTTGCTCCGGAACACCTAAAAACATATAAATAACTAAATCAAAGGAAAAACACAATAAACTAACAAAGTAAAGAGGAGAATAACCATTATAACATCGCATATTTATGCTCCTATCAAATACCTCCGCACTTAGCTTTGCTAGTCCCTAACAAACACAAAGCTTAACTAAACATTTGAAACAAACATATTGTCTTCCAAACATATCAGAGAACTTATAATGCCCACAATGGTAACAACAACTCAAGTCATTATGTATCAAAACACTCAATTTCACTTAAGAGTTAATTTATTATAACGACCTTGATGACCTTGATGCTCAAATCATTATGTAGGGATGATCAAATCAATGCAACAAGTAAGAACCAATTTATTCATGGGTCAACAGTGCCAACTCAATTCCTCACAAAGATGCACTCAATTTCTTTTCACTTACGATTTTTTGGCTAAATCTCTCAATTGTATGCAAGAGAATGTAGCTTGCATATTTATATGAGCAAAAAACACAAGACAACATAAATAAACCTCATGAAGGAATCAATTACTCACCAATGAACCATATCATAGGCTCAACTCCTGAAACAAACTCTACAAATCAAGTTTTACTCATCTTTTAGATCAAAAGGAACTTCACAAGATAATAATGGGGCAAGACTAGGAGTATGAATTTATAAGTGTAGAAGTGTAGTATTTTCTAAAGACCTAGCAGGGCATATCCAAACACACCTTATATCACCAAAGCAATGGTCAAATATTATCATGTTGGATCCATCGTCATTCCATTCTCCTTATAAAATTGTGAAAAAGAACAAAGGCAATATATTCAAGTTTCGAGCCTTCAAACATACACAAAACTCCAAATTCACAAATAAGAGATTTAATCCAATTTTTCTTTTTTCTGTTTTTGACTTTTCTTTTGATTTTTGATGTTTTATTTTCATGACATTTTTTCTCTTTTGGACAAGTCATCTTTCCCCACACTTGTTTCTCATCATCATTCTAGAGAATACATCACAACATTATGCTCTACTAGGTCCAAATGACAAAGGTAGAGATATCACTACACTAAGCTCAAGGAATGTATTTCATGGGTGATGAAAGAATATGCTTAACGTAGGCTCAAAGAAGTTTAACTAAGTGGTGTGCTGCACACACAAATATGGACACAGACATATTTGACAATCATGTTCATCCTAAAATGTTTCATTTATCATTTCCAAAATTAGAGCGCTTTATGATAAAAAGTTTTGAAAGTACACAAGAGTGAGTTCTGGTCATCTAGAGTTCATTAAAAGCTATGGTGTGCAATAAACCAAGAAGAAGAAATAATGAGGTTTTTGAAAAGTTATAGCCAAGAAAACGATTTAGAATATTTTCAATAAATCACTTAGAAAGAAATCACATGTAAAGGTTCAAAAACCTCTCATAAGGGTCATATAAATCAAGTTGAACTCATCTTAGTATGAATCAATCAATTCTCAATCATCACATTAGTCTAACCATCAATACACATAACTAAAACAAAATAGTCGTTAAAATCTATTAACAATTATTTGAAATCAAGAATCTAACGCATGCTTGCAATCCTTTTGTGACCATAATATCAATTCGTGAAAAGTTCATGCTCATCATAGAGTTGGAAGACAACTAATCAACGAAAAATAAAAATTAAAATTAAAATTTTTTACCCAATGACTCTAGAATATGACTCAATGTTAAACAAAAATACAAACAAAAGAATGGTTTTCTTCCCCCACACTTATTTCTAACATTGTCGTCAATGTTAAACAAATTATACTCACCCAATAAAGAGAATAAAGTATGGAAATAAGAAAACATTCACAAAAAACACAGACACAAAGTAAAATAATAACAATGAAGCAAAGAAGAAGAGTTAGAGAAAGCAAATCTGATTTGAAGACCGTCAATGCCACTTCCAATCCTCCATTGTTGGGTTGCCTCCCAAGCAGAGCTTGGTTTAACGTCCTCAGCCTGACGGTTGGGAGAATGACTAAGCAAAGGTGAAGAAGCCTCATTTCGAAGACTTGGCAAGGAATTTTTTTGTTTTCTTCATGAACGACTTCTTGCTTAGATTAGGTGGGTATGGTGGATCACCGCTACAAGTTCTCTTCATTTGAAACTTAGTGAATCCGCATGGAGATGGTGATTTAGTCGGAAGAAATCCCTTGCTCGGTTTAGAATTCCCTTGGGGAAACCTGTCATGAGTAAGAGCTAAATCAGATAAAGGTATGTGAACATCACAACAACTAGACTTACCTTCATGACATGACAATTCTTGTTAAGCAATCATAATATCATTCAAGTCTTGATTCATGCATTTAACCTCCATTTTCTCTTTGATTGATTAATAATTGTTATTGCTTTTCATTGGAATTCATGTTGAATCTTCGGGATCTCTTGCCTTCACTTTAGGGTCTGTCCAAGTTCTTAGAAATCAAACTTCTTCCTTCACCACATTATCACAAAATTGTACTTGCTCATCAGACGAAGACTTCAATGGCTTAAAAACCCTAAATGTTAATGTTTCCCCAAAAACCTCCATGCTTAAGGTACCATTGAACACATCGATATTAGTGTGAGCTGTGGCCAAGAATGGGCGTCCTAAGATCAATGGCAAGGATGTAGGTATCGGAGCCTCCTCCATCTCAAGAACGAGGAAATCAGCTGGTAAAATTAATCCATCAACTGGTACTAAAACATCTTCAATGACACCTTTTGGATGAACTAATGAGCGATCCGTAAGTTATAAAATCACTAAAGTCTCTTTTAGCTTACCTAATTTAAGAGCCATAAAAACAGAATACGACATTAAATTTATCGAAGCTCTTAAATCAAGTAAATCATGATCAAACCTGTTTGCACCAATGGTGCATAGGATAGTAAAACATCCAGAATCCTTCAACTTTTGTAGAAGTTTTCTTTGAAACACAGCTGATACCTCCTCACTAAGGGCCACGATTTCATTTTTCTTAAACTTCTTGGTGCAGAGTCCTTGAGAAATTTGGCATATCTCTTGTTTTATCGCATCCAAGAGAGGAATGTTAACTTGGACTTTCTAGAAAGTTTCCAATGTGTCTTTGTTCTTTCTTAGAGCTCATAAACCTACGAGGAAAAGGAATGCATGAAGTAACCAATTTGGAAGGGATAGGATCACTAACTTTTGACGAGGAATAATTTGAAATTTTTGAAGTATGTCTTGGTTTGTCTTTTTCATCCAGCTTTGTATCTTTCAGCTCTTCTTTTGCATCTTGACCCTTCATGGGCATCTTTTGGGGTCTAATAGGCTCCTCTAATTATTTGCCACTTCTAAAAATGCCTGCCTTAAGTTTAACAACACTTCCATCCCTAGGATTTTGAACAGTTGTGATAGGGAGAACACCTTGAGGTCTCGTCTGTAACACTGTTGCAAGTTTCCCAACTTGTTTCTCCAAGTTCTTAATAGCTTGTTCATGTTGCTGGGATTGAGTCTCTGTTCTTTGCATGAAAGCATTGGTGACATTTTGGAATGCCGTGGTGGAATTCTAGAATACCGTGGTGTTGATGGCCATCTCTTTGACTATTTCCTCTAAAAACTTACTTGAAGATTGTTGAGGTGAAGTTTGTTGTCCTACTTATTGTTGGAAGCTAGGTGATCCATTGTATGCGCCTTAAGGAGGTCGAAGCACTTTGTAATTATTACTCCAACGGAAGTTTGGGTGATCTCTTAATCCATGATTGTACGTGTTCGAGTACGGATCATATTTAGGCCTTTGTTGCCTCATATAATGCACATGCTCCTCAGACAAAGAAGACATAGGACATCTATCAGTAGTATATATGGTCAGAATAAGAACAAATAGAGCATACCTAGGGAAATGCCTTAGAACCATTGCCTATGGCATTTACCAACATGTCAATCTTTCTCTCCATTTTCGCCATATGATTCCATGATGATGAAACCTCATAGACTCCACGACCTTTAGGTCGTCGGTCTCTCATGCTAAATTGCATGTTATTGTTAGCCAAGTCATCAATAAGATCATATGCTTCTTGACCGGTCTTGTTCATGAATGTGCATTCACAAGTTGAGTCCACCATTCATCTGTTAATCTGTCCAATCCATCATAAAAAAATTAAACTAAGTCATCCAAGTCTTAGCCATGATGGGGGCACTTCCTTTGAAGCTCTTGAAACTCCTCCCATGCCTCATACAAGGTGTCACCATTTTTTTGAGTGAAATTTTGAATCACTCTCCTCAGTTTCTTTGTGAGTTGGGCTGGAAAGAATTGTTTTAGGAACTTGACCATTCCATCCCATGTTGTGATGACACCTGCAGGTAAAGAGTAAGGCCAAAGTTTAGCATCATCTTTTAAAGAAAAGGGAAACAAAAGTAATTTAAGGCCTTCAGGTGGAAGATGTGCTATAGTTTGTAGTTTGCATATGTCTAAGAACACACTAATATGAACATTAGTGTCCTCAGATTGTGAACCCGTATACTTGGGCAATTGCCCAAGTAACTGCACAGTTATGGAAAACGAGTGATCGCCTGATGGTGTGTAATTCATGTATGATGGGGAGTCTATGGCAGTTGGGACAAATGAATCCTTCAATGTCATCTTAACTTTTGGTGGTTTCTCTACTTTTTCTTCCTTGTTCTTGTGCACTGAATGTGTAGGTGATGATGGTATCTGCTCATGTTCCTCCTCTTATAAAGAAGTAGAACTCGTTGTTACGTTGTCAGTTGACAACCGAGATTTCTTCGACTGCTTCCTATTCAACTTGCAAATACATTCTATCTCCAAATCTAAATGGGTGAGTTCTCCTTATGAAGTATTTCGAGTGTGCATTCACCTGAAAAGAGAAACCACTACTACAAATCTCTTAATAGACATCACAAAGGATATCAGTTGGAAACAAAACCGTTGTCGTACAAATTTGGACATCGCAATTTAAAGTTTCTGATGTTTTTTAAGAATTTATACATTAGTAAGACCTGATATTATTTTAATTATTACTTTTAAATAATAGAACCGGCTAAGACGCAGAATCTACAAACCGCCATGTAACGACAATTTACCTTTTCCTTTCGTTTGTTTTATCTATCTCCAAACCGCCAAAATTCTGAAACTAAACGAAGGAAAAAGAAAATTGGCGCGAACATGGAGTCACGAACCAATTTTGTTCCCAAATTTTCGGCTTATCCCTCATCGTGCTTCTGTAGTCTGCTCTAACTAAAAACTCTGGTATATATTTCAAGAAACCCAAACTGTGCGTGGCCTCCAGAAGAAGATAGAGTTCATTAAGCGCAATTTAAGGACTGGGTGAGGTCCTATCTCTTTTAATTCAAGTTCGAGCTTCTAGGTTTATTTTTGTTGAAGTTTAATTGTCTGGTTTATTTTCAATTCGAATTTGGGTTATCTTATGATGCTTAATAAATGAAGCTTTTGTAATCATGATTTAAACAGGGTGATATATTTAGAGAGAAACGAGAAGGTTTGGTTGATGGTTTTAGCATGTAGCATGAAAAACGAGGAGTGTATTTGGAATGCCATATATATGAGGTTCTTGAGATTTTTCTTTTTCTTAGAGACAATTAGAGTTTTTGTTTTGTTTGGACAGAATTAGATAATTCAATTGAGAGATGCTAAATCTTATTCAAAACAAAGATAGTGAGCTTTCTTTCTTGGAGTGGCTATCAAGGAGCCAACATTAGATGAACTCGATCATGCCTGAAACATAAACTTTGATAGTCTGAGAATGAAGTTTTTTTACTTGGATAATCTTTCTTGCTGATGAGATGAGTTTGTAATTTCATTACTAAAAAAGCTACATGGCTTATCTTGGTCAAATTTTTTTTTATTAATTATTATTTTTTTAAATACATGTCTCATATGTCTTACATAGTTTTTATTTGTTGCAGATTGTTGCTTTATTACAACTGGGAGTGAGCTCTCTGTATCTTACTTTGCTGCATTTTGATTTGGGTGTTTTGAGGTACATACACATTCTTTTTCTTACTTTTATGGGTGGTCTTAGATGTGTGAATGTGTTTTATTTTATTATTTTACTGAGCAAGTATTTTCATTGTCATAGATTTTGGACTGTTTTATGCATTCCTCTTATATTACATAAAATTGACTTTATTCTCGTAGGGTCGGATTAGATTATTGTTTTTTTAGGCTTTAGTGAATTTACTCGATTTTCTATATTAATGAAGTGGATAAGAAAAACACCAATGGATAAATCATGGATGGAAGCCGACAGAAGAAGTGATGTGTATGCGGAAGGAGTAGAAATGTTCTTGAAGTTTGCTGCATCAAATGCTCCTAATCCAGCTTTTTATTCTGGCCTTGCTCAAAAAGTGGGAGTAAAAAATAGAAGACAATCAAAACTATCAGGGAGCACTTGTATTTTAAGGGTTTTAATCAAACCTACAAAAATTGGATATGGCATGGTCAACCACCCAAGTCATCCTCTTACCCAAGTCCAAGTAAAAGTGAAGACACATGTCCTGAAACTCAATTTGTGTCTGAAACAGTAGATATGTGTGAAGTTGTATGTGATGAGTTTGATGGTGATTTAGATGAGTTTTATAAGTTCGTTGAGGATGCAGATCAAAAATTATATGGGGGTTGTCAGACACACAAAGTTATCCACCTTGGTAACCCTGTATAATAAGAAAGCTAAGTATCGTTGGAGTGACATAAGCTTTTTAGATATGCTTGCGTGCTTTGCAAATTTTCTTCCAAGCGGTAATGTGCTGCCCTCATCTTTTCAAGAGGCAAAGAAAACCTTGTGTTGATTAGGAATGGATTATGAGAAAATACATGCTTGTCCGAATGACGCATTCTATACAGAGACAGATATAAGAGAGCCAAAAAATGTCCCGAGTGTGGGCGCTCCAGGTGGAAGGTTACCAAAGATTTAGAGGAGAAAAAATGAGTGCTAGCAAAGGTATTGTGGTATTTTCCACCAATCCCAAGATTTAAATGAATGTTTAGATCTCGTGAAACAGCTAAGCACTTAACATGGCATGACGATGGAAGAATGAATGACAATAAAATGCGTCATCCTTCCGATTCACCATCTTGGAGGTTGATAGACCATAAATGGTCTGATTTTGCAAAGGAGCCAAGAAATCTGAGGCTAGCTCTTTCAGCTAACGGTATGAATCCTCAGTGTGTCAAATAGTAAGAACAGTTGTTGGCCAATTGTATTGATGACCTATAACCTTCCTCCATTGTGCATGAAAAGAAAGTTCATGTTCTTAACTTGATTGATTTCTGGTCCGAAACAGCCGGGGAATGATATAGATGTTTATTTAGCACCTTTGATTGATGATATCAAACTGTTATGGGAAGGAATTGAGGGGATGTATGATGCTTACAAAGAAGAAATATTCACACTGAAAGCTGTTTTGATGTGGATTGTTAATGACTTTCTGGCTTATGGCAACTTATCAGGGTGTACAGTGAAGGGGTGTACAGCATGTCCTATATGTGGAGACCAAACAGATGCTACACGGCTAGATCACGGTAATAAAATATATTATGGCAGTTATAGAAAGCACTTACCACGCTACCATCTATACAGAAAACAAAGAAAAGCTTTTTATACGTATGACTTTGGCCGACGAATAAACTATATTTCGTCGGCTAAAGTTTTTTTAAAAATTAAAAATGAAATTAGAGAAAAGCCGACGAAATATAGTTCATTCGTCGGCTAAAGTATTTTAAAAATTAAAAATTAAATAGAGAAAAGCCGACGAAGTTTACAATATTTCGTCGGCTATGATACTTATAACCGACGAAATATGACAAAGTTCGTCGGCTAAAGGTTGTTGGAAAAAAAAACTAGCATAGCCGACGAAATATGGTAAATTTCGTCGGCTATAGTACTTTTTATACTAGAAACCCAAACAAAATTTATACATTACCATCCAAGCAAGCTGCAAATTACAGAAACAATTTCATAACCAACAACAACACACCATCAAAAGTAACATAAACATTTTGCATTAAATTTTCAATTCATAAATTGTTCATAAACCTAAAAAGTAAATAAATATTTGTTCATAAACCTAAAAAACTAAATAAATAATTGTTCATAAACTTAAAAAACTAAATGAAGTCGATATCGTCTAAATCAATATCTGCGCCAGGATGAGGTTGTTGGGGAGGTTGGGGAGGTTGCGGCGGCTGAGGTAAGAGAATAAGCGTGGGCATGGGCGGAAGCGGAAGTCCCTGAAGCTGTGCAGCTGAAAAATCTTGCATGTACTGGAACATCTGTTGCTGCTGTGCCTGCTGAGCGGCATAGACTGCTGCATTGTACTCCTGTAGAGCGGCAGTATATGCTGTCTGGGCAACCTCTCTCGCGGCAGTATATGCTGCTTGGGCGGCCTCTCTCTCGGCAGTATATGCTGCTTGGGCGGCTTGCTGTTCCCGTAACATCTGAACTTCCGCCTCAAGCTGAGTCGTTCTGCTGCTGGTCGAGGCTCCTTTTTTCTGAAACCCAGGAGTGGTCTTCAGTACCCCCTCGCCCTTCTTTCCCAGACCCCGACAGTAGAAGTTATTTCCTCGCGGTGGGAAGGCTGTGCCCATGATCCTGGCCCCAACGCTGAGATCCGAACTGTCGATCCGGGACATGGCTTCGGACATGTCTTCCTCTTGCGTGTCAGACCATGTCTCCCTGACTATAGCAGCCATCACCTCGTCACTAGCCTGCCTCACCCTCGCCTAATTTGATAGGAAAAAAATTAATTAACATTTTAAAATATATATACATATAATTTACTAAATTTTAAAACGTAAAACGACTTACAATATCCTCCTGGGCGTCAGGATATGCCTTCTCGTACGTATAGACGTACCGGTTGACCTCTGGATGTTCCCTGGCCGCCTCCTCCATCAACGATGCGAACGGTCTAGAACCGGCATGATGGTTCCTCATGTTGCGTTGCCGGTTTTGAGCGTTCACCCGGGAAACGGCCTACAAAGGAATCAAATTAGTAAAATATTTTAAAACGTATTAAATATAATTCAATATAATAAATAATTATTTTTAATTACCCTAATTATGTGGGTTGTTGAAGCGCGGAAGGAAAAGAAGAGGCGGCGGCATCTGTACCCCAGAAGACCCACCCTCCGATGCAGTAGGGCCCGGTGCCAGTGCCCTATGTATCTCAGGCATACGTGGTGCAGACACCTCCGCCTGAGTCGGAGGCCACAGCTGCCTCGAGAAGTGAGGGACGCTGGGCTGCCTGGAGGAGCGAGGTACGCTAGGCTGCCTGGAGGAGCGAGGGGCATCTGGCTGGCCGGAGGAGCGAGGGGCGCTAGGCTGCCTGGAGGAGCGAGGGGCGTCCGGCTGGCCGGAGGAGTGAGGGGCGCTAGGCGGCCTGGAGGCGGGAGGGGCATCTAGCTGCCTAGAGGAATGTGTTGGCTCCAGAAGAGACGCCCGTCGGGCCGTCATTGGGCCCTGAAACGAACCCCGAGGGTTGCTAGACGTTCCCTCAGACGATTCAACCCTTTGGCCCTTCGAACTCTTCGATTTACTGAATAATCCTTTCATCCTAAATAATATAATTAATATTTTGTTAAATGTATAAAATTATAAAAAATGAACAACTTTAACAAAAATTAATTTTTATATACCAATTAATATTGTAATATACCCAAATATATTAAATATACCATTCAATATTTTAATATACCCTACCATATTAAAAATTTCCAATTTACTTAATACACCCAATTTCCAAATATATTAAAAATCACCAAATACATCCAAATACACCTAAATTCACCAAAATACACCCAAATACACCTAAATTCACCCAAATACACCCAAATTCACCCAAATACACCCAAATATACACCCAAATTCAGTAAATACACCCAATATAATTCAACATTATCACAACATAATACAATGCAACATTATCATAATACAATTCAACATTATCACAATATAATTCAACACAATTCAATATAATGCAATATATTGAAAAAACAAATGAAATTTGTTCTATAATACAATATAAACATGAAATTGCATACCTAATTTGTTTGGGAGATGAGGGAGGCGGAGTGGAAGCCGGAAACCGTCGAAAATGGTGAAAGAAAATCGAGAGGAGAGGGAGAAAGCGTCCGGCGGAGTGGAGAAAGTGGGGTTCTATCTCGCTGGGTTCGAATTTATAGGAAGAACTATAGCCGACGAAATAAAAAATTCGTCGGCTATAGTCCCACTTTAGCCGACGAAATAAAAAATTCGTCGGCTATTGTCCCACTTTAGCCGACGACAAAACCCTAATTTCGTCGGCCAAAGTCCAACTATAGCCGACGAAATTTTTTAGTAATTTCGTCGGCTATAGTCCCACTTTTACCCGACGAAATTACTACGAATGTTAGTAATTTCGTCGGCTAAAGTACATTTTATAATTATTTAGTAAGTTCATGCACAATTTATATGTTTTATCTTGTGAAACGAAAAACCGACCGTCAGATATCATTATTATGTTGAAACATGTGTGAGGGTAAAATTTCAGCATCATCGGACACACGTAAGGGCTCGATCCGCACGGTCAATCCCGTTAGTCAAACCCCCTAAACACAAACAAACGGTGATTTGGCCACCTAAATTACGTATTCTATCCGGACCTTCAACTACAAATAGTTGCATATCGAGGAGACGCAACTAGCGGTATAAAATTTATAAGAAAAATAACCGTCGGAGATAGGGCGTCCTTTATGGTGAACGAATAGAAAAAATGCAATGACCGCAAGTATTGGCACCGAAACTTATCGGAATTACGTGAAATTTCAACCGTAGACATATTTCATCGTTCCGGTCATATCTTCTCTCACGATTTTTTTTTGTTTGAAGCATCTACGTATAGTTTGTTTTTAAAACGGAACATTTACTTAACACTTAGTAAATTAGTTATACAACATTAGTAGGCATATTTTGATTGTGACAATCCATCTTGTGAAACACAAAACCGACCGTCAAATATCATCATTATGTTGAAACATGTGTGAGGGTAAAATTTCAGCATCATCGGACACACGTAAGGGCTCGATCCGCACGGTCAATCCCGTTAGTCAAACCCCTAAACACAAACAAACGATGATTTGGCCACCTAAATTACGTATTCTGTCCGGACCTTCAACTACAAATAGTTGCATATCGAGGAGACGCAACTAGCGGTATAAAATTTATAAGAAAAATAACCGTCGGAGATAGGGCGTCCTCTATGGTGAACGAATAGAAAAAATGCAATGACCGCAAGTATTGGCACCGAAACTTATCGGAATTACGTGAAATTTCAACCGTAGACATATTTCATCGTTCCAGTCATATCTTCTCTCACGACTTTTTTTTGTTTGAAGCATCTACGTATAGTTTGTTTTTAAAACGGAACATTTACTTAACACTTAGTAAATTAGTTATACAACATTAGTAGGCATATTTTGATTGTGACAATCCATCTTGTGAAACACAAAACCGACCGTCAGATATCATCATTATGTTGAAACATGTGTGAGGGTAAAATTTCAGCATCATCGGACACACGTAAGGGCTTGATCCGCACGGTAAATCCCGTTAGTCAAACCCCTAAACATAAACAAACGGTGATTTGGCCACCTAAATTACGTATTCTGTCCGGACCTTCAACTACAAATAGTTGCATATCGAGGAGACGCAACTAGCGGTATAAATTATTATTTTATTCATTTAACTTTAGCCGACGAAATATTAGGGTATTCGTCGGTTATACTTTAGGGTTTAGGGGTTAGGGTTTAGGGTTTAGCCGACGGAAAATTAGGGTATTCGTCGGCTAAGATACTTTTAGCCGACGAAATACAACATGTTTCGTCGGCTAAGATACTTTTAGCCGACGAAATATGATGTATTTCGTCGGCTAATAATTTTTTAGCCGACGAAACATGTTGTATTTCGTCGGCTAAAACTGTCAAATAGATAAAAAAAACAGTTAGTTTAACCGTACCCATAAGAATTTCCTGCATATATAACCAACATTAAGATACATTATGAATTGTAGAGCTTGTACCATATAAAACACATCAAATTGTATTACTAATTCAAATAACTAAGAAGGCTCGTAATCAGAATCATCCGATGAGTCTTCTTCAGTGTCAGAATTAATTTCCGGTAATCTATGCATTTCTACATCACAAGAGTCGTCGTCTGTTTCTTGATTTGGATCCACATCAATAAGGTGAGCGTCTAAATCACGAATTCGAACCGAACGACCCGGTTTAAAATTATTAAGGCGAATTGTAGAGGAGTCAGGAATACCTATTGCACTGTGTTCTTGATACGCAACATTTTCTTCCTCGTCTTCGGCCTCTCCAAGTGTAGCAGCCCGGTAAATGTTTCGAGGGTGCACAAGATTGACTACTTTCCACGCGTCACCCTTAACAAGGTCATCAAGATAAAACACTTGTTTCACCGATGTCGCAAAAACAAACGGGTCATCTTCGTAACAGCTTGTACCAGTGTTCACCGATAAAATCCCGTACTGATCAATCTTCATGCTCTGCGAGCTTCTAGTATCAAACCATCTACACTTGAACAGGTGCACGGTCATGCCTTGCCCATAAATGAGTTCCACCACTGAATCAAGAACACCATAATAATCAACTCCATTCCGGCCACCATGCGCCATAACCCCAGAATTCTGTGTTCTTCGTCTGTTGTCTCTCATTTCACATATAAATTGCACGCCATTGACCTTGCACGCCATTGACCTTGCACATCGGGTAAACTCTTGACATTATCGGCTTCATAGCTAGAAGTCTTAGTTCGTGAGACCAATTTGGGTGACCATCAAATTGAATATGGTTCATCTGCAACCAAAGATTCAATGTATTGTAAATATGAATAATTATGCAATCAATGAGCCATGAACAGAGTTAAAGAATTACATACCTAATCGCCAAAATAGTTCGCGAACTCCTTGTTGTGGTAGTAGAGATCACCTTGAATGTCTGGACAGTGTAGATGGATGTCTTTCCAGTATTCAACTTCTTGACAGTTAATCAATACCCACCAATGGGCTATGACGAGCTCATGGGGTTGCAACTTGTAGGACTCTGGTAAAATTCCATAAACTTCAACATCATTTGAGACTATGGAAAGGTTAAACTTCGGTTCATCAACCGGTATGGTTTGTGGAGTTTCCTTCAATACTCCTAGATACAGCTTCATGTAGGTGACGCACTCGTGCACAATATATGCTTCTGCTATACATCCTTCAGACGCGGATTTGTTAGCCACATAAGCTTTGTAGTCTCCAAGTTGTCTGTAAATAAATAAATTTGTTGTCATATGTTACGATTATACAATGAACATGTACAATAAAAACATTAGGTGTAAAAAACATACATTTCCATAGGATACATCCAAGTATAGTGTACTGGACCGGTAAGCAACAATTGCTCGGGAAGATGGATCATCAGGTGCGGCATGATGTCAAATAAATTTGGAGGAAATATTCCCTCAAATTTACACATGATATAAATAATGTCCTGTTGCATTTCCCGAAGATCAGATTTTGTCACTTCCCTTGTGCATAACTTCTGGAAGAATCTTGACAACGCTACTAACGGCTCCACCACCTGACGGGAAAGGAAGGGTCGAATGAAAATAGGGAAGAGACGTTGTAGCAGAATATGACAGTCATGACTCTTTAACCCGTACATTTTATTGTCCCGAATGTTTACACATCGGGCTATATTTCCTGCGTAGCCTGAAGGATACTTCCCAGAACTCAACCACCTGAAAATTACGTTCTTCTGTTCAGGCTTCACGGTGTACGGAGCTTGAGGCATTTTTTTCTTCCCTTCTTTCAACCACAAATGTCTTCGTATCTCCATTTTTTTAAGATCAATGCGTGCCTTCGGACCGTCTTTCGTCTTTCCCTCCAAGTTCAGCACGATTCCCACCACACTGTCACACACATTCTTTTCTATGTGCATCACATCTAGGTAGTGCCTGATCAACAACTTACTCCAGTATGGGAGTTCCCAGAATATGCTCTTATGTGTCCAAAATTTATACCTGTCGGGTCTGTCAGGTATTGCCGCCACTATATTGGGATGATTGCTGAGCTGCCCAAAATCATACTCATTAAGCACTGCTAATATTTCTTCCCTTGTCCATCTTCTAGGAGGCACACCAAGTTCTACAGTCCCATCAAATGCCTTGTCATCGAACCGCCATTCTTGATCATACGGAAGGAGAGTACGGTGACCCAATCTACATATCTTGTTGCAATGACTACTGCTCCCCTCATCGCTTAGGCACTCTGGACAAGCCTTGTATCCCCTAACAACGTT
Organism: Comarum palustre; assembly: GCA_951800085.1. Taxonomy (NCBI): domain Eukaryota; kingdom Viridiplantae; phylum Streptophyta; class Magnoliopsida; order Rosales; family Rosaceae; genus Comarum; species Comarum palustre. Next base: position 5,521,188 of record OX637579.1, on the reverse strand, counting down.
ACCCGACAACATCCCACGAGCAGGAAAATCACTAATGGTACCAACAACCATAGCATGCATCTGGAACATCTCGTGCATGAACTTATCATAAGTGGGATGACCAACGTCCCAAAAAAACTTAAGCTCTTCAATCAAGGGTCTCAAATACACATCGAGACACTTCCCTGGATAACCGGGTCCCGGAATCAACAAACTCAACATATTGTATTCCTTCTTCATGCACATCCATGGAGGAAGATTGTATGGTACCAAAATCACCGGCCATACACTGTATTGAAGACTCATGTTGCCAAAAGGATTGAACCCGTCGGATGAGAGCCCGAGCCTCACATTTCGGACCTCAGACGCAAAATGAGGAAACTCCCTGTCTATATGCTTTCAGGCCTCCCCGTCAGCAGGGTGTATAAGGGTATCTTCGCCTTGCAATTCCCTATCAGCGTGCCATATCATAGATTTGGCCGTGTGTGATGACATGTACAACCGTTCCAGCCTATCCCTCAACGGGAAATACCGAAGTACCTTCATAGGTTTCCTATTGCCTGTAGGAGTCAACTTATACCTGTCACTGACATACTGGACATGTGTCAAGGTCACCAAGGTCATTCCCTTCTGGATCTTTACCCCAGAAGAGAACACAATCATATCTGCATGCATGGATCTTGATGTAGGAAAGCCCAAGATCTTTCAGTATACATCGGACCTTATGATGAGTGGTAGGAAGACGATGACCGTGGGGCAGCATCGAAGCAGTGTACTGTAGATACTCATCAACAGCCTTCACAGTCGATTTTGTCTCAACTTTAATCTTCATAACGTCCATCACACTTTCAAGAACCGTTTTCTGACAACCGGGGTACACAGGGGTCTGTTGGAAAGCAAGTAGTTTGTTGTACCTGTCAATACCAGCAGTGTTGACAACTCTAGAGAAGGGCTGCACCGGCTCAGACATATACGGTCCTTCAGAGCATACACCCCTCTCATAAGGAAACATATCGTTGATGAAGGCCGTTGTTGGATCGTTGGATGTACTGCCCGTCTCAGAAAATTACCCATGATCATGCGAACCCCTTGATGATGTTTCACCGTGATATATCCAACATGTGTACTTCTCCCAAAACCCATTACTTTTAAGGTGCTGCCAAACCTTGTCAATTGGAAATCGATACATATTGCTGCGACACTGACATTTAGTGCACGGACAATAGAAAATTGTATTCCCTTTAGAATTATTCATCACATATTCAATAAAACTAACAACTCCTTTAGCATATCTTTTGTCCCATTTTGGAAGCGAAATCCAACTCTTATCCATATCCTGAGAATATAACATAATATATATATGTATAAACGCTAATTAATTAAATTTACGAATCATTCAATTTTTTTATATTATATCTGCAGTTAACGTACAATTAATATATATATACATGCATATATATAATAATTACTAATTAATATAATCAAATTAATATATATATATATATAACAACAACTTCATATATATTATCAAACCCAAATCGATCAACTCAATCACACTCAAAACACAATATAATCAACTCTAATTAAAACTCAAAATCAATGCATAACGAAAATAAAACGCTTAAATCAACTCAAAAACAAGATATATACATATACGTACCTATATATAGCGCCACAAACTAATTTCGGACAGATTTCGACAACACCCAACAATTTCGCCAACCCCAAAACTTTTTCTCCCGTTTCTTCTTTCAAATCAGCTACTGTCTAGATCTGGAAATATAAAGAATTTTAGCCGACGAAATTATATATATCGTCGGCTAAAGTTTTAAAATTTCGTCGGCTATAGTTCACAGACTATAGCCGACGAAAAAAACTATTTTAGCCGACGACACAACATTTCGTCGGCTAAAAGTCCACTTTAGCCGTCGAAAATTTCGCTTAGGCGACAAAAGTTTTTTTCGTCGGCTATGATACTTATTCTGGTAGTGCAAACATGTAAGGTATACCTTAACTAGGCTATGTTTCTTCTTTAATGCCTTGTGTAATAAAGTGGTGGATGTATCGATGTAGATAAGATACAAGCTGATCTTGTACTTACATTGTGTGAGTTGGAGAAAATTTGTCCACCCTCATTTTTTGATATAATGGTTCATTTTACTGTGCATCTTGTAAGACAAGTTTGACTATGTGGACCAGTTTTCTTTCATTGGATGTTCCCCTTCGAAAGAAACATGAAAGTGTACAAGGGGAATGTAAGGAACTGTGAGGGTTGCATGGCAGAAAATTATATTAGTGAAGAAGCTGTTGAGTTTTGCTCCGAGTATTTATCAAATGTGAATCCAATTGGATTCCCCAAGCCTAAAGCTAAATTGACGAAGCCTTTATCCAAAGCAACACTGTTCAAAATAGACAAGAAAAGTTGGGAGCAAGCACATCTCAATGTCTTGACGAATAATGATGAAGTCTATCCTTACATCAAGTATTCTGATATTTACTTAAAATATCTATTATGTAGTTTAATTATGTGAATGATGGACTGAATATATTGTTCCATATATGTAGGATGCATAAGACTTATTTAGAGCAGATTCATTCGGGTAAAAGCAAGCAATGGGTCCAAAATGAGCACAATAAAAACTTCAGCAAATGGTTACAGAAGAAGGTAACCATTGGGAGCCATATAGCAATCGAGTTACGTTATAGTTTTTCAGCAAATATTTATTTACTTGTATGGTTGCAGGTGGCAGAGGAAATTGAGCATAAGCTTGGAACAATATCACAGACTTTGAGGTGGCTGGCTCAACGCCCTAGTATGACAGTTTTGATGTATGATGGTTATCAGTATAACGGTTGTAAGTACAACACATAAGCACGTGACAATGTAATGGCGTTCCAAAATAGTGGAGTGAGTTTAGTGGCAAAGACGATGTTAGTAGCTAGTGCCAAAGATAAAAAACCTGTATACCGAGATGTGACTTACTATGGGGTTATTCAAGAAATATGGGAGGTTGATTATCAAAAATTATGAGCGCCTATATTCTTGTGCAATTGGGTTGACAATACCAAGGGCATTAGAAAAGATGAGCTTAGGTTTACTTTAGTTAACCTTGGAAGGATTGGACACAGAAATGATCAATTTGCTTCAGCTGCTCAAGTGAAGCAAGTATTTTATATAGATGACCCGCTAGATGAGAACTGGTCTGTGGTACTAGCAACGCCGAATAGAGACATTAACGATTATGCTGCTGCTGCTGCTGCTGCTAATGATGATGATGATGATGATGATGATGATGATGAGTTGGTAGATATTGATGTCGATCATCCATCATTTTGTGAAGGAATACCACCTATTGAGGGAGATGCTGATGACGTGAATGAGGATGAAGATGATATCACATACAAGAGGGATAATTGTGAGGGTATATGGATAGATCAGTTTGCAAAGTAAAGTGAATGAGTGGAGCTTCATTTCTGCCCATTTGAATTTTGTTTATGTGCGCAAGTATTTGGTTTTGTGTTTTAATCATTTAAGTCATTTAAAATTTTGTTTTTGGGAACATGTACTTGGTTATGTATTTTGATCATTTAATCAGAATATTGGAATTACTTTAGTTTGTCTTGTTCTAACGGTTATTAGTCATTAATTACTATGTCCTAGTTTTATTCTAACCGTTTCTGTTCTTGTAGAACAGTGTGTTGTTGCTATGACTTCACCACCCAAGAAACAATCACCAAGACAGAAGAAATAGAAGAAAAAGAAATCTGAAGTCAAGAATGACGAGATGCATGAGCTCATGGAGGACTTGCAAGCTAAGGAGCCTATCAACACCTCATCTTTAGTCAAAGCGAAGCGTGGTGTCACAGAAATGCATAAGGTAGTTTTGAAGAAAGCTTAGGGTAAGAGATATCAAGTTGAGTACACTAACTCAAAGCGAAGCGTGGTGTCACAGAAATGCATAAGGTAGTTTTGAAGAAAGCTTAGGGTAAGAGATATCAAGTTGAGTACACTAAACTAGGTGTACCGAAAGGGAGAGTGCGTTCAATGCTGCAATCTTACTTATTGGAGTTTTGGCACGAACTATGGTTCCAATAAGCATTGAAAAATGGCCAAAAGTTCCACTGGATATAAAAGAAAAAAATATGGGAAGAGATTGAGGTAAATATATAGTCATGTCATTATACCATGATTTCTCTTTCTTTTAGTACTCTCAAACTTTTGCTAATGACATGCTAAATTTTGTTGTAGGGTGCTTTTATTATAGCTCCTGAAAGTAAGAAGCTTGTATTGTCGTCTGCAGCCTCTAAATGTAGACAATTCAAGAGTAAGTTAACAAGTAAGTATATATTACCTTATGCTGAGAGGAAAAAGAAACTGAGAAGGCCACCAAAGATGTATGATTCCATCGACGAAGATGAGTGGAAAAAATTTGTTGCCTCACAACTAGAAACTACATACAGAGCAAAAAGAACGAACAACACAAAGAAAGTATCACCACAGACTCTCAAGGAAGGGATATGTTGGACTAGAGGAAGAACTAGTAATTTAATTATTTTCCTTTTCTTTTAGATGACATTACTGTATATCAAGTAACTACTGAAATTAACAGTGTCGTGTTTGTTTATAGATGGAAGCTATGTCTGAAGAAGAACTTGATCGTTCTTAAAGTGACTAAATTGTTGACTGTAATAAATGAAGAAAAAGACATTGTCTACATTGTGGACTCTTTGCAAAAAGAGTACCCTGAGCGGAAGGAAACTGTGAACAAGTAATTTTATTTATGTTGCTTATGCATTAAAATTAATAAAAATAACTTTAACCAATGTATTACTAAAAATTTGAATTCCTATTTTGGATTGAAGTGCAATCAAATTATTTAATGGAGTTACGGACAGACATGGAAAAAAAGTATCACGCTGGATAACTCTCTCAGTATGTAATTTCAATTGATTTTCATTGCTGCTAATATTCACATTTTTGTGTAAAATGTAGATTACATTTTTCTTGTTTATTTTTAGAAGACCCTCACATATGAAGGTACAATTTTATTGGATACCACTTTGATCATAGCTATCTTAAATGTGTTGACTGAGATGAATAACTAGAAATTCAGGAAATATTTGCTAGTGTGTTGACTTCTTTTCTAGTCTATTTTATTGATCTCAGTATATAAGTTAATCTTTTCTTGATCTTCGCACCTTACAATAGGGTGCACCAAAACAAGTGGGTGGAGTTGAATGTGGCTACTATGTTATGAGATTCATGAAAGAAATAATTGAGGATCCAAGGGTTTCTTTTGCGCGGAAGGTAAGAATTTCAATTCACTTTTAAGTAAATAATTTACTTAAACTTGTGTGGGTGTATCATTTGTGTCTAAAAATGTATTCATAATTATGTAGTGGAGTAAAATCTTGAAGAGAGCCAGCTACTCACAAGAGCAAATTGATGAGGTGCGGAATGAATGGAGTGAGTTTGTCACAAGGAAATACCTGTAGATGTTTATGACCATGCATGCAGTTCATTTCGTTCCTTGGGTGTGGAAAGACTAGGTCTAGCAAATCTTTATCTTGCTACTTTTTTATGAAAAAATTAACTAGTATTTGTTTTCCAGATTATTATTTAAGTTTTAGTGTTTAACTATCCATGTAATAGTCTCATGTTTACTATTATTGTAGAACATAAAATCATTACTTTTGGTTAATGGAAGATGTTGCATATTAATTTGTGGGTAATTTTGGTTTTTCTATCACATTAGTGAGAAAAGCATGCATTATTATGTAATTGGATGCGAATATCCATATGATGTTAAATTTGATATTAGAAGCAGTTTATATGGACAATTTGCTTATAAAGAAACTGAGGATGCCCTATAAACAAAAAAAACTGATGTAACAATAATTTGTTATCAAACCTTATAAAAAGTTGCGAGGTCTCAAGTACAAATGAAATTGATTTCAGAGTAAATACTGATGTGCAAACCATCTTCAACATCAGAAAAGGTTGGAAATTTGATGTCTTAAGTGTGTACAACATCAGTTACACAGTTATTTTGATCGTAGTTAGACTAGTAATGCTATTGTTATAAGCTAAATAACTATATAAATGTATCACTTAGAAAGGAAAATTCAACTTATTGATGTTTATATCATGCGAAATATCAGAAGTTTTGGTATAGACATCCATTTTTGATTCTCGTAAAGCTTTTTGGCATATGTGTGACACCGATTTCTCAATAAATATCGTTGTTTTTGTACTTTATTAACATCAGTACGGAACTGAAGTCTAAAAGCCTTACAATAGACATCACTCCTGGAGACATCGGTTGCTTGCTGAAAAGGACATCGGTGTTTGACTGATGTCTATCAACAGTCATGTAGTAGTGAACAAAGAACATTAACTAAAGCTAAAATACAAGAATAAAACAAAACACAACAAAAAGAGCTATTAGATTAAAAGTAATTCCGGGTAACGGCATCATAAAATTGATAGCTAAATTAAAAAATATTGATTTGTCTTATTCTCCTGCAAATATGTCGATTGTAATATAGAGAAATATAGGTCTCCCGTAGAGGATTAAATTAAACTAAAAGTTTCAAGAAATGTCACAAAAGGTGACTACAGCTCCTACTGAACAGTAATCGAAAAATAAAATAAAAAATTAACCTAGGATGCTCATAAAAATACTAAAATTTACAGAGACATACTAGACACATAGAGAGTCTAGCACACAAAATTTGAGATAATTCGGAGTTGATTTGGTATGGAAATAAAATACGGTATGATGACAAACAGAAGATGAGAAAACTGGTTTTAAATTGGTTGAAAATCAAGATGATGAAACTAGCTAGGGAAGATGTATCCACCCCTGACAATCATATACAACACACTTTGTCCAATTTGCAACCAAATAACTCGATTGAAGATGCTCAGATTGACTCGGTACGTTTGAATATAATCTATTACTCTTTCTTACTTTGTACGTTAGACAGAAAGTGCTCTATGCCTAAACTATTCTCAACAATGCAATCTAAAAGTACGTTTATTAGGTCAAACAAGCAGATATCAATGAGCATGAAAAGAGTTTGAGCAATTACTAGGCATCGCAATAAATTTAGCGTCTTGCTAAACCTAGGGTTTTGTCTACTCACTAGTGAAAACTACCGATTACTTATCTAGACAATTTGAGAGATCCGATATTGACCTAGGCATCAAATCATCAAAGTATTGGAATCCTAACATGCATACTAAGTAGGCCTCCAAAACACACCTTCAATTTGCTATGCACTTCTGCAGTTTGGCAGGTTGAAAAGACAATGTTCATTTCAAACTTGACAGTTTCTTCCTGGTCTTATGCTGTTTTAGTCATTGAATAAGTTCCCTCTAACTAGCAAACGGCAAATGTACTTATCAATGTCTTCACAACCATATCCCGGCAACATTACCATAACCTCTATCTGGGAAGCCCATGCTGTTGAGTATGGAGATGTTGACAGAGCAAAAAGGCAAACAAATTGCGAGTGGAACCGATACAAGCGCGGTAAAGTGGTTTGATAAGGATGGCAAGCTTAGCTCATAATGAGGATGTTGCAAATCATTTTGAACTTTTAATTTGCATTAATCTTTACTTTGGTGACAATCGATGTTCATTGCATTAATAAATAACTACAAAAAACTGTCGTCTACAAACCTCACGAGGAATCCTATCCCTAAAATACAATTGATTCAATCTGATGCCGATTTAAGTCTCGTTGCTACAAAGTGGACATCCCTCGGGAAAAAAAATATTGCAGTTATAAGACGCTAGTAATTACTATGAATTACAGGGAATCATGTACATTAGTTGTTTCTTGAAGGTCTCTTTTTTTACTTCTCAATACCCTGTTGCAGATACTGTATCAAGTCGTAGCCGGCAGTGGTCCATTTGTTGTAGGCATCTGTGCACACACGGATCATAAAATTGGCCGCTTCACGCTCACTCATCTCGGGATGAAATCTCTTGCGAAGATTTCCAATAGGGTCACCCCTGCTGAAGCAAGGCAGTCCACTGTCCAGCATTAACGCCACTGTGCTAATGATCCCATCCATGTGGCGACGGGCAGCAAGGTACCCCTTTACGCACAAGCTGTTGACAAACAGACCAAAAGACAAGTGAAATAAATGCAAATATGGTTCAGGAACAGAGGGAAGGAGAAAAGCAAAATAAATTTTGAAGCTCTACCTCACAAATTGGTTCCAGGTATCACTCTTCATAACTCCAGAAGGGTCTAGCAATTGTGTCATCTCATGGCTAAGCTTAAAGTGTGCACTTTCAAAACGCATATTTCCACCCGGAGAGGTTTCCAGGATGAAACCAAAATCAATATGAACAAGCCTTCCCACACTGCAATATCAGGCATGTCAGCATTAGTTTCGCACTATCCTTATTCCCATGATTTCGTTATAGATACACTTTCTTGCTAACGAGGACAGAATATACACAATAGTAGATAAGTAATCTACAGGAACAGAAACTTAAGGGAAACCAAAAGCTTCACACACAATACAAAGCTAAACAAACAAGTAAACCAACCATAACAAGCAAAACTTAAATCCTATATGTTTGTATGCTGCAGCCTACCAGTCATAAGATTTGCAAAGAGAGAAATCCCTGAACAAGAAAGTAACCGAAGCCTGAAGTGATGTCCAAAACCTTTTTTTAAGGGCGAAGTGATGTCCAAAACTTAAGTCTGTCCCATATTCCGTTATGGTTTTTCATGCAGTCAGAAGCAACCAATGAGGCCTGTTTAGAGGATAATACTTTTTGGTTTCGCATGTTAGGTCCTCATATATGTCTGATTTTATTTTTGGGAAAATTCTCAGTCATTCAAAATAATGACCAGAGAAGAATTGAGAGAGAGAGAGAGATCATACTTGTCAAACAAAAGATTGCCATTGTGCCTATCCTTTGGTTGAAGTAAAAGGCTGGCAACTGCATAACCAGCACTGCTGATGATGAAATTTTCACGTGCCGCTTCGAAGCTGGGAGACCCAACAGTTCCATAGTCCTGTTGGAAAATCTCATACAAACCACCATCAGTAGTTTCACCCATCTGACTTCTACTCCGTGTATTTGGTACAACCTGCAAAACATAAGATATATTGTGAGATAAGAAAACCAGTAAGCAGTGGGCAATTATATAGCTCAGATTAGAAGATAAGAGGCTTGGCTAAAACATGTCACTCATCAAGGCTTGATAAATCCCTTGGAAATGTATTTATGAGTGTTACTAAGATGTAGTATGTGGTATTTGTTTCTTTTCTTTTTTCCTGAAACACAAAAAGAAAAAGAAACAACTACTTCACTCCTGAATTTTTCGTGACAGAAAAAAAAAAAAAAAAAAAAAAAAAAATAATAATAATAATAATAATAATAATAATAATAAACGTTTCGATCAGCTAGAAGTAAAAGTAGAAAAAAATGTATATTCCTCTATTATTTCATTTATTTGTTCATAGTCAGGTAAGTTATGTTGCCCAATAGCCAACTCAAACTTGGATATAACCAGGCACAAGCTAAACATATCTACTTTGCACACAAATTTCAAGGTTATACTGAACTTCAGTGACTGAAGCACTTAGTTCGAACTGCCTTAGTTCTTGAGTATTTTGACATTGCAACAGTTAGAAGATAGAAGTCAAACAGAGTCTCAAGATTCCCTAGTTTAGTATCCCAATTATGATACGTGGAAGAAAGCTAATGTTACAACTAAAAAGACACACTAGTTTGTGGAGTTCAATGAAAAAAGCTCAGTATAAGAACCATCAAAGCACCATATAAGCAAAGGAAGCACATATGCTCAATTCTGAGTGAATTTAAAGAAATTCAAACCTCGATTATTCCTCTTTCTGGGCCAGTTGGGAGTACACCATATGGAAACAAATAAAGATGAATTCCAACAGCTTCAAATATGTCTCTAAGAAGTGAAATCACTTGAAGAGCAAGAACATCTTGGCGGCAATCATCTCCAACCTTGAAGAAAGAGTTTGGTTAATTCGTGAACCAAATATAATAATAATAATAATAATAAATAAGAATGCTTCACCATATCATTGATTTTGTCGCAAAGTAATGCTTCAACTGTTTACCTATCATGTTGCCTCCTAATTTATTAGAATAGGGATTTCTCATTTTTAGTTGCATAGATCTTGGACAGGATCCATAGATTTAGCTAGGATACTAGCAGAAGAGGACTGATATGTGGTCAATGGGAATTAACGTCTTCCGAATACTTTCTTTAAATAACTAACAAAATAAATGTTAGCTAGAATAGGAGCGTGGTTGGAGCGGTATTAGCTAATGTAGTTACGTGAGTATTTTAGGGAGAATCTAGCTAGCTTCTGGCTTAAAATTATGTAGAAGTTATAATGTGCATCACAATAGAAAATTGGAATAAATCATAAATGGTAATAAATACAGAAACAGACAGGAAAAAAAATTGCATACTTTTTATTCCTTTGACTTAATGGGATCAGCTAATTTGGATATCCAAAATAGCTCCCAAATGAGAAGCAAAGATATTGTGAGAAGGTTTAGCAAAAATAAGGCAAGTAGAATGAGTTTTCAACCAATATCTAAGAGGCTATAATAATGAAAGTCAAATGGATAAGCTAAGCATACCTTAAAGATACAAGCTTGTGGCCTTACATCATTGTGGTCCGCTCCCCGATCGATAACATTAAATGTTATCATTATAGGAACTTTTGCTGCTGATTGCAGTGGTATTCCACTGTCTACCTGAATGCCCCTGACAAGCTTGTTAGGAGCAGTTGGTAAATAGAGATCCTCTCCCATCACTTCAATTTTCTCCAACTCTCTGTTACAACACAGAAAATTAAGTTCAACTTCAAAGTTGTGCTTAGTGTATATATATTATTCACCCTTTTCTATGGGAAACTTAAAATAGATTAAGAGTACCTCCTAATGCCAGCTCGACGTTCATCCTTCGGCAGTGGGAAAAGTACACCAGAAATAGATGTAACCTTGTCAAAGAAATCAAATTCTCTCTGAAAAACGTCTAGTGCCTTGGGATTGAAACCATCAACTATACGCTGTCTAACTTGTGGAAGCAATGCTTGAAATGCAACATTCTGAAATGACATCATCAACATATACAAGTAAAAGAATGTACTTATGTAATCTAATCCACTAGTTTATACAAAAGTTTGGGCTATTGATAAAGATACATGCAAACATATCTTAAGCTTCTACCATTATATGGGAGATTCCAAATGTAAAACACCCATTTTGTTGGTTGTGTAATAGGTGGTTAATGACCACTGGTTTTTGCACTGAAAATTTCTCATGCCACAACAAAGTAGATCTAACCTCAGAAGGTTATAATCTTGCCCATTCCAACAAAATAAGTGCATCTAAGCTCATGATGTCTATCTCTACAAAAGCAGGATTAAAAACAAATATCTCAACCGAATACAAGCGTCTGGCCCCTTGACTAAATTGACAAGCTTCAATGAAATGCAAGCACTATGATCCTTGGGGAGAACATGCCCTATGTATCATCACAACTAACACATGAATAATGCATTCCATGAGTTCCCATTTGTAAAATTGGATGGACTGCAATTACTAACTTTTTTATGCCACATGTTTCCAATCCCTGGAACATCAACTCCTAAAAACTAATCCTGTTGCCAATCCCTACAACATGGTGGAACATCTTTTCCTAATAACTAATCCATCTATTTCCATTTGAATCATTGATACACCCTAGACCTAGTGAAATATCCAATAAAGGAGGCCTAACTCTTAATTATTATCTTCTAGAAAACTAGAGTGTCTAATTATGAACATGTACATATTCTTTCTAGTACATATATCTACTTATGCCTTACTATCTACTTAGGCCTTAATGTCCAACCATAATTATGAACTGTCTTTAGAAAATGCGGTTAAATAATTATGGTTGGACATTAAGCCATTAGATATATGTGAATAATAGGTAAATACTTTCTAAATCAACTTCACAGAAAGTAGTTATTCCCAGATTTTAACCATACCTTCGCAGACACAGCCTCTTGTCCTGATTCTGGAACATCCGTCTCACCCTGTCATTAATGAACACACTACTAATAAGGATCGAAACTACAACTTAATTATAGACTGAAAGCACATAAGAAATACATGCAACCAAAAGTCAGATAAGTATTCCAGTGTCTCTGTGTCAGCGTATGCGTATGCGTGTGCGCGTGCACTGTAAAGCTAGGCGTGTGCATATTTGTGTGTATGTGCGCGCATGTGTGTAGTGTGAAGCTAGGTTTGTTAGTTCCAAAAAATGTGATTCACCTGTAAGTGCCAGATTAAAATATGAGAAAATATATCACTTCGTTGGGTGGCTCTAAGTAGATATCCTTCCACTAATTTCTGCAAAAGAACAAGTAGCAATCAGAAACATAGAGAATATAAACAGTAACACAAATGGAGTTTGCAAAATGATATGGAATGGAGTTTGTAACAATAGAAAGTGTGGTCAAATTAAGCACCCTCAACCTAGTGCTCAAACACGCATGTTCGATCCATCTGGTTTACAAAAGAACAGATTCCAGTGTAAACTAAATGATTCTGATTGTGAGTACATAAAAAGCATTGCAACAAGAAGAAAACAAAAAAATTAAAAAAAAATATGTAACAATGTTCAAAATAAACGTAAACCCTAAACTCTGCACTATTCAATCAAGTAGACAACATGTAGGTATGCCCTTTAGGAATGGTGGACAGAAAATATGGTGAACACTAAACACTAAAGAATTATTTATCATTGACCTAAAAATTACTGTACCTGAAAGGACTGATATTATTCAAAATAGATCCAATTATTCGTGGTTTATGTAGAAGCTGAAATAGAATTTGGAATACAAGGATTCTAAGATCTAAAAGTGGGGTTAATACAAATGAGATACAGTTGGAAAAAAAACTCCAGTTTAAGATATCCACTTCACTCCTAATTACATACCTAATACAAAAATTATTGAACATGAGCAGAATCAAAATAGAAAATCACAATTGACAGCTTTGATTAAGTAACTCACATCTTCATCATACCGCAGGGCCTGCACTAACTGTGGCATGAAAAAAGTTACTCGTTCAGGAGGATAAGACTCCAGTACTCTAAGAACATATGCCATGACTCGAGGATGTCCCTTATATGCTGGAGTAAGAAACTCAAGAGCTTGTGTGATTGAACAGGCAGCCCAGTGTGGCAACTGTTGCAAAAGTGTGGAATTTTCATCAACGGCCTTGGGGGTAACAAAATATGGCAATGCTTCAGGAATGGAGCGGATGTCCAATATATGTGACTGCAAAAAGAAATATATGAAACTGTAAGATCCAAAGAGTAAATTGCATGAAGGCTGGAATGAACAGAGAAACAAATAACAATTAGACATTTGCATTTAGAATATATAAGAGAAAAGATGACAATGCATGCACAATCTTAGTGTCTGCTCCCCAGAACCTAGAACATTCTGATTCCATGCTAGAGAAAGAGAACTTCCACAATCCAAAATCTTACAATATTTTTTGATAAACTAACAATAACTACTGTAATTTTCTGCGCTCAATTTTAAATACATGATCTCTAACGTTCTCTGGTATTGTAAATATTTCTTAATCGCTAAAGCACATACCTCTGATATTGCAAATATTTCTTAATCTCTGATATTGTATCTACTCTCTTGAATAAGGAAAGACATACCTGAACCAGCTGTGTTACTTCAGCCTTCAAGAATGTGTTTGTAGGGAACCTCTTTGCCAAAGATAAAGCAATTTGAGGATCTACAGAAAAGGCAGTCCTAGCATATTCAATCCACTTCTCCGAACTAATTTTTTGCTTAGAAGTTGAAGTCTCCCTGAAAGCAATTGGAAATTCAAACGCAATAATTTATCATTCACATTGGAACCATGGACGTTGGGGAAAGTGTCTTCATTTAAATACTACTAATAGATATATAGATAAAAGATTACTTTGTATTCATGGGTTGTGCCCAAACTTCAAGCCTGTCAGCCTCATACTGGCATAGCATCAATAGTAGCTGTTTTCGTTTCTCTCTTCCTGCAGCATAGTTCTCCATCTGACCCCATACGGGGTGATATTGATCGTTCTGCAAGAATTATTACTTGATTTAGTAAATAGACTGCAGAAAAGCCTCAAGAGTCCATACATAGAAATATATAAGAATGCAACATTCTTTTAAAGGACAGAAATCATTTATAGAAACTATATGGCTGTACTACAACAACATTAAACATGCACGTCTTACCACATCAACCGAACTGTTCCCATTTTCATGCCTACTTCCTTTTAAATCAGATTGGACAGCTGCATCTGCCCGCTCATTTGACAGGTAGTGAACATATGCAGAGACAGATTGAGCTTCACTCTGAGTAAAATTCATATAGCTTGTGTCATACCATTCAGGCTCAAAAGCAAACCAGCCTAAAGAGGCCCTGTAACATGCAACACAATAAAAATCCACCCAAACTTCAGAATGTAAATCAATCAACAAAAGTACATAGAATTCCACTTAAGAAATGTAGCAGAAATGTATAAACACGACAACAGTAAAGATTGAGTTATGCATTTGCGAGTTGATCTTTCAATTAAGAAATAAGATTCAGCCACAAATTTCTCAATAATGAAGTTGCAGGTCCACACCAAAAAGTAAAGAATGAATGCAGATATAAAGTACAGAGCAGAAGCAAGTAAACTGAAAAATGCTTAGTAAAATTGATGGTAAAAACTAATTTCAGTCACCTATAAATCCGGTCTTCCAGCAACTGAAGACCTGTCTTAAAGTTCTGCAAATTGCGCTGCGATTGACATGAGCAGAACTTGAGCCCAAGAAGCATGACAGTGAAAAAAGTACCAGTAGCTGCCGGATGGTGTGAGAAATTCCAGGGAAGCTTTGTTGTCCCTTGTAACATTCGACCAAGGAGCAAGAGTTGCTCAATACTATTGTGTCGAACTACCTAGTATAGCCAAACATAATAAGAAATATAAATATCGAAGTACACAAATGTACCAGGTGAAAAAGTCACAACTCCCATCATAAATGTAATGAGAAACCATCTTTTAAACATTAATTGCTTTTCACTGTCACAGCAATCATACTTCATAACCATACCACGCCATTAATATTGATTCTCATACTCAATTTCTAACAAACTACCCAATAAAACTTGCAGAAGTGAATAGTACAGATAGAAGCACTTTCTATGGTCAGGTTTAACCTTACTAAGAAAGCTATTTAAATATATAATTTACATATTAATATATAAATATAGCAGGAGAGCAAGAGAGAAACTGAAAGATAGAGATGTGATGTGATTCCTAACCTCAAATCGGTCAATGAAAAACCCAAGCCATAATCGATGAGCCATTATTTGCTCAACAGGACTAACTTCAGGCGGCGTTTCTGGCTCACCAGGAGAAAGTTGAGGCCTTAACTTTGCAGCAGGTCCAGAATATTTTACATCCGAAGCAAAGATACCACGTTTTGTATCAATTGTCCATAACCATGCATCGACAAGCTCCGCAAGGACTACAGAGCCCAGTTCAGGAGCAGAAGAAACCAACCAAGTCCAAATAAATATACCAGTTTCCATTGCATCTGATGTAGAAATATAAGCAGGACACCAACAGAGAAGACGGAGAAGTTGTGAGAAGCCCTCTATATTTGATTTTGAATTCGATCCCTGAAATGAAAGAACTTGTAAATCAGATAATGACACAAAGCCTAATTGAGCAAGCACGAATTAAGAAAAGCAGCACAAATTACCAGATTTGACAAAAGTAATGCAGTTGCCTGAGAACAAGTTTCATGGAATTGAGACTTATCCACTTCCCAACCTTTTTCTGCCGCATTAACAAACTGTTGTAGTAAACGCACAAACTTTGTGAGCAACATCCCATTAAATTGCTCATCCTCAGCTTCTGTCTGCTGAGTAAATGCTCCTGAGATCAACCTTTGAATCCCAACACCGAGCCCAAATCCAGTTGGTGTGGTGCCGGACTGAAAGCCACCCATGCTGTTATACAACCTTCTCATTCCGGCAATTTCTCCAGCATGGTTGCATTTCATTGTTGCACTGACGATACCAGTACTGAGCACTTCCAAATTGAAGGCCTCTGTTAATTTTAAGTTGCCACCTGAAGCTGCAGCTGCAGCAGCCATAACGGCAGGAATATTTGCTGTTTGTATGCCATTCCAGCAATCGGTTTTACCTGTGCCAATCCGTATCTCAGATAAAAGAGAAACCACATCAGGTGTATGCTGTGCTCTTTGCCACGTGTTTGCTTTACAAAGCTTTTCCTGCAGTGTATAAATAAAAGGATAATTTTCTGAGCATGAATTAAACGATAGTTTTTTGTCAATGTTACGCACATGACATAAAAATATAAAATTGCAGATTTGAAGGGAGCTTCATGATCGACAGTCTAGAGATTAACCTGTAGAAGACCCTGGCTAGAGCATGGAGCATATGAAAGTGATTTAATGATCCACTCTCGAACAATCTTTTGGTATAAAGAACGAACAGTCACCACCCAAACAGGATCATTGACAACAATAGCAGGCGTATCATTATGAATTGAGAATAGTAGGGAATCAACACACGATGAGTTCCACAAGACCTGCATTGGTAGTCACATTTGTTTTAAGATCTACTAGACAAGTTCAAGGAAAAGCGCACCAGTAATAAATAGAGAAGTGCATATAATTTTACTAACAATCTTACCTGTGGAAACTTATCTCTAAGCTGAGTCAGCAAGTTCACAGAAACCTCCCGGATGTGTTCCTCTCTCTGCGACATACTTTTGATAAGAAAGCAAGCATGGGCAAAAAGAGTTGACTCCCTCACCTCAGCTTCATTTCCTGTTTCAGATATTCGATCTTCCTGGACCCAAATCAAAGAAGCTGAGTTGACAAGCCATACGTACACAAGCATGGGCAGACAAAAGCAAAACCAACATTGCACTAGAAAAAAAAGTGTGTCCTACTCATTTACACTACACATTCAGACCCTATTTAGATATATATCGAAACAAGACCATAGATGCAATATGATGCCCCTTGTGCCTTTTTATTGTGGATTTAATATCGCAGTCCACATTTCAACACTATTTAAGACTTGCACTCCACTTTTCAGTACTTGAAAGTGGAGTGCAAGGGTGAAAATATTGTGCCAAAATCAATCCCCTCTGTTATCTACCACCATATAATATCACCCAATTACGAGAGCTCACTTTGGATTGATTCTAGACTTGGCAAAAGTGCTTTCGGACAACCAAAAGCGCTGTTTGTAGTGTTTGGCAAAACAAGTTAGAAGACCTTAGTATAGGAGCACTTTTCGGTGGTTCTTGAAGACACACTTGTCATGTGCATCCTCAAAGAAGCACTTGAGCTAATCCACAAATTATAATTAAAATTTTTATATAAGTACTTTTATGTGCTTCTAAGTTCTAACAAAGCCCCTTCTGATGGAAGTGCTATGTAAGAGAAGCAATCCCAGATGAACATGAGTCTCCACATGAAAAGATAAATAAAATAAAGAAAGGTACCATTTCAAATTTTTAAATAAGATAGAAGGCATACCAGCCATATAACTGCTGTTTCAAAAGCCCTATGGACAGTTGCCATCAAACATTGGAAGACAGCAGGCATAAGGTTTGGAGTTTTCAGGTATTCAAATACACAACTGAATGCACTTCTAGAAACAGTAAAGCTAGAGTCACCATTCAGGATGCCGCCGTTGCTGCTGAAACGTATAATCTCCAGGAATGCCACAGCAAGAAGATAGGTAGCCTTCACTCCTGCAAGCCATTACCAAGATTAGCTTTCAAATTTTGGAAAGATTGAAATCAAGCAAAGCCGAAAGAGCCTATTCTTTCTCATATCGAAGCGTAGTGAACATTCCAGAAATAAATAAAACAGATATTCCAGAAATAAATAAGACAGATAATGGGTGTCACATGCACCACAAGGCACCAACTAAAACAACTGAATCAAGAACCTGATATAGTGGTCATTGCCGCAACATCAACTCGCCCTCCTAGAGCGGTAGAAAGGGCAGCCCGTTGAGCTAAAGCAGCTTTCTCATTGCCATTCCCTCGACGACTGCCAGGGTTGTGAAGAGCATTCAGTTCCAACTCATCTTCAAGCCACTTCACAGAGCTAACAACCTGGGGAAGATATTGTCAGGTCAAACATTCTCATACAGGCTGAATTCAATAACATCTAGTCAACTAGCAAACGTGGAAGCCGCAGGTAATCATCAGTGTGTGGAAAGAGTTTCGGAATGCTACAGGCCTACAACTGCATTGGCAACATAAGGTATTAATTCATTTACCTACAAAAAAGACTCCTTTTTATGATAGGGTTTTAGTCTATCAGACTTCACTTCATCTTATTGAAATGATTAAAAGACTACAAACTAATCATGCTTTATTTCTATTCTTCATTCTTTTTTTCTTTGAGGACTATTTCTCACTTTGTCCTACAGTAAGAATTCTCAAACCAAGAAGCACCAAGTAAAACAACATGAAGATAAGCCACCAAATCCATCACGATACATATACATAAAATTATAATTACACCATATCACTACATGCTGGCACCGTAAAATTGACGATAATTGGTATGAAACTATGAACTAAACTGGCATTCAGACCAAATGGTCATCAAAAACAAAACAATGTTTTCAAGCAAAAGCATTTAATACAGAGGAAGTCAAAACCACATTTGCACTTCCAAAAAAATGAATTCCGTGTGGGATTACTACAGCCAAAAACATATCCAATCCAGGACTCGGTTTCTGTTCATAACATGATCAGCAAAAGATGTAACATGCAAAATGCAGATAGCATACCTCATTAATAGTTATAATTACTATTTGACCTAAAAAGGAATGACAACTTACAAGTGGAGGAGTTCCTTGTGCAATTCTCTGAACAGCATTAGACCATTGTGTATTCCACATATAAGGTCCACCCACAGCTTGAAGAGGAATTGTACCCATGCTTCCCACACTGTTCAGTGTAGTTGATACTTGTTTCAAAGGTTGTTGAACCTTCTGTATAGGAGGCGCTAAGCCAAAAAGAGCAACATAGAACCACAAGTTGCGAAATAACTTCAAAAGTGAAGGCTCCACATCTACTGTAGGATCAAAATCAGAGCATATCTCAGCTACAGCAGGAAGTAGTGGACCCAGAAAATCTGCTCCACTCCTGCAATAATTAGATATCAGATGAAACTTTGAATCAAATTATGCAAAGATAAAAGGAAACATGTTGCATAAAGTATCAGAAAACAAAAATCTCCAGAGTGCAAAGTAATGATTGAAATGAGAAGAATTTGAGAGATATTATCACATACAGTCAGAATATACTATTTTAACAAGTTCTACCTTCCACTTTTGGATTCAGCTGCTAGGCCTACATCCGAGCATAAAGATAGTAAACGATGGCGATAGTCTGAACGCAATTTAGTACTTGTAAGACCACTTGCAATGAGAATGAATCCTGCAGGAAGAGTCTAGAATGTGATTGAACCAGTGAGAATCCATTTCAAAAATGTAAGTCCATGAATTAACACTATCAGTAGTTCATATTCTAGACAGTATACAGACCTCAACACGCTCTGCGGTCGCTTCTTGTGGCACGGTTTTGTTATCAGCAGAACCTAAACTTGAAAGCTTATTCAAGTAACTTCTTGTCATTAAAACAACCGTCTCACGATAGGATTTCTCGAAACCTAAACTCGCCATGCGTGATACAGCATCAAGGAGCTGCAATAGAGTACAAAAATGATCAACTTCTTCCCAGCATAATAACAGTAATGATTCACAAAACCATATATGTAACTGCTAGCTGAATAATCACAGTTATTGATCAAAATTGCCAGATAAAGATGATACAATATAAACAGAACCCAACCTTACACTTAAATGCTCAAATATAACTTACCCGGAGTCGCAATAAACTAGGAGTTGTTGCATCACCCTCTTCTAAGCTTTCAATAAATAGAGGTAATATCATGTCTACAACTTCAGACTTGTTAACTGAAACATTCAGATCAGCTAGCAGACGTACAACATTAAGCTGCACAACAGGCACCGCCTCTTTGTCTTTATCACCCTGAAGTTGGTAGAACAACAAAAGAATGCAATCAGAATAGGTCAAATTAGATGCATGGGAAAAGAGGACAGTATTTATAACTCAAGTACATCAGCATTTGGCATACGCAGAAACTGCAGTGTACTACGGTCTAAAATGGAAATCACACTTTGCAATAACTGAAACACTGAAACCTTTCCTCACAGAAAGGGTAAAAAAGGGGATGACTAACAATTCAACCAAAAACTAGAAAATGAAATTGCATAAAAATTCCTGAAAGCATCATCTGGAATGCATCCACATGTCCATGTATGTTTGCACCCATATTTGCATGTACATTTGCATCTATTTGTGCATCATGTTTACTGTTTAAGTATGTATGTATGCATGCATGCATGCATCCATATGTGCATTGTGTGTGAAAATCGTATAGGCAATCATACAACCAACCTGTTCCTCATAATCGTTTCGTTCACGAATGCTTGTAGCTAAGCCCATTATGAATGTATCAACTGGAGCTCGCTCCTTGGTCCAACATGACTCAATTATCTCACAACTTGTCTTCAATACACTATCAAACATTGCTCCTTGGCTGCTTGCCCAAGTATCAGCCTATTATTAATCAAATTGGGAAAATGTAAAGTAACATTCACTTTCTCCGCAAAGGTTTTGATCAAAACTAAGAATTTAAATATATCAAAAACATATACCTGGGTGCATACAGCTAACACAACAGGCTTGAGGCGAATGAGCAAAATGCGCAGGGCCTGGCCTCCCCGTTTAACCGCAATTTGTGCAAGCCCGGACAACAAACAACCAAAGAGCTCTTCACAAATTCGCATCTTCCGCCACACAGATTGTAAACATGCTTCAGCAGCTTCCATCAACAACGCAACAGTCTCATGTGCTAATTTCTTGGCTGATTTCCCGTCGTTATCATAGCAAGAAAGGCAATTAAGAGTCAACTTAACAGCAGCTCTATAAACTGACAGCTTCGTATTGATTCTGGCTTTTAAGAGAGCCCCATGTTCAGTCCAATCTCGCTTCCTAATCTGCCCAAATGTAACCAAACATTCCAACAAAATTCTTCCTTGAATATCTTCGCACAAATAAGCACATTCTCTAGATTTTCACATAGACAAGACTAATAAAGCAGTATCTATAATTTGCAACAACAATATAATGAAAAGGAGAACACTGAAATCCTTACCCTTAGGAACACATACATAGACTGCAGCTGCCTCTTCGAAATTAATCTAACCTCCTCCAAAAGGCCAGTATCAATGCGAGCTTTTTTCAAAATATGAGCAGTCAACTTGAAAGCAACCTCTTGCTTCTCCAAACTTTCCACAGACTCTTCCTCAAACTGAGCAACTTGCTGCCTAAGCATCACCGCTCCGCCACCACCATCATTCACACCAAATGTCACTCCCAACTGATCAACCCCACTCTTCCACATTATATTGCTACCATTCATCACCATTGACCCCCTAGAAGATGCACTGTCCGATGAACCAGACACATTGCTGACCACATTACTCTCACTAGTCTGGTGATTATTACCATTATGCAATGGCGAGCTCTGTGCCGAGGACGTCTCCCAGTTGGCCACATTCTGACCTCTCGGCGTCACCGGCGACTGTGCTACATTGCCGGAAACCACCGCAAACTGCTCAATTAACATATTGATCAGCTTCTCCGCATCATGAGGCAAAATTGGAGGGAAACTCTGCGACAGAGCCATAAGAAAAGCCCTAGAAATAGCTAAATCCTCGCCGCCGTTAGTAATCGCTGAAACGACGACCTCTCCAGAGAACCCGGCGACCTCCGCAGCGAAATCCGGCGACAATTCCGCTGCTTTCGACACGTACCCCATGAAATCAACGAAGAACGAGGCGATCAAGTCGGTGCCGAACGACTGAGGCCAAAACGAGCGGTCAAAGGAAGAAGGAATGGAGCGGAGAAACTCGAGGACGGCGGACGTGGGACGGAGATCAGAGCAATCGGAGCATTTGGAGAGAAACCGAGCCACGGCGAGAACGGCATTGAGCTGAGACCGGGTCACCCGAGGCGATCCACCTAGGAGAGACTCCGGCGGTGGACACCGGCCGCATATCCACGAAAGCTTCTCGGAGAATTGGGCCGGGTGGGCCGCGATTAGGTCGCAGAGCTCTAACAGAGACTCCATTGCTGATTCGAATGCAACAAAAACCAAAAGAATTTCAAATATTAAGCAGAGGAGAATTTCAGCATAAATAATGCCAAAGCCGACCTCAGCATTGCCGCCACGGATTGGAGAATTCCATGTCCGAACAAAATTAGGGTTTGCCAAAGAGGAAAAGAGATTCAATTCTTTTGGGAAGAGGAGGTCGCGCTTTTTCTCCTCTAGTTTCCTCGCTTCCTGTGTTTCTGTCTTACCTGCTTTTCTTCTGGGAGTTTTTTTTTGTTTTTTTGAAGAATCTGTTTTAGGTTTTTTTATTTCGGTCCTCGCGCCCCTCGGATCCTACTCTTTGTCTGCGTCTCAAACGCAACTTACGTTTTACCAAAACCGAAGCGAAAACGTCAAAATGAAGCGTGGAAATTTTTTAAAAATTATTGAAAATGAAACATTTTAAAATGTTGAAATAAAATAATTATATATATTAATAAATAAATATTATAATATTTCTAATATTTTTTAATTATTTCGACACTTTTTAAATTTATTGATATGTCAGTCTCTTATTTTTAGGAAGAAGATATGTAGTTTGAAACTAATGGTATTTGATAGTAGTTGTAATCTCTTGTTATATACTGTGATTGTTTTGTAATTATAGTTTTATTGAATGAAATTTTGCTTGATCAAAAAAACATCACTAAATCTGAGTATTTAAATAATTATGAATAAGATAATATTTCTAAAATTTTCTAATTTTATTTTAAATAATAACATAATTAGATTTGAGTATTTAAATAATTATGAATAAGATAATACTACATAAATAACTAAAATAGTCTAGTAAACATTGTAGCCAAATAACACAGTTAATTGTTTTTTTGTTTTGCTTTCATTTCCTTCTCTCTTCCTCTTATATATACCGGTCTGATGACTTGACAGACCTGGATAGTAATTACTCAAAGCCAACAAGCAGTGAAGAGATATTTATTTGTTAAGACGCACTACAAGCATAAACATCATAGTTGACGAATCCAAAAAAACAAGTCGACAATTTTTTTTTCGTAGGCTAAAGTGGACTTTAGCTAACGAAAAAAAATTTGTCGGCTAAGTTAAATTTTCGTCAGCTAATGTGGACTTTTAGCCGATAAAATATTTTTTGTCGGTTAAACTAATTTTTTATGGCTATAATCTGTAAATTATAGCCGACAAAATTATAAAAGTTTAGCTGACGAAATTATTTATTTCGTCGGCTAAAAGTCCTTATATTTACAGATCTAGACAACAGCTCATTTGGGAAAAAAAAAAAAAAAGGGAGAAAAAGTTTGGGTGTCGTCGAAATCTGTCCAAAATTAGTTTGTGGAGCTATATATAGGTACGTATATGTGTATGTTTATATGTGGAACCTAATATTTCTCCTTTACCGGGTTACAATTCAAGAAATAACACCAAGTGTGGTCAATTATTAAATATGTATCCTTTATTATGCTTGAAGTACTGTTTACAGGGCCAAAGGCCAGTCAGACGTGAGAAGCCACACTGGGTCCTTTGTCAGGGCCCAGTTCATTGTAAGTTTGAGGCAAAGCAAGGGAGTTCATTCCCACATTGGAAAAAGACAAAGTGCAGCCTTTAATGCTACTATAAATACCGGTGAGGACCTCCCGGTAAGAGGACGGACAAATTCCTTAACTACTCTTGAGTTTTCTGCTTATCTGACAGTGTCTGACTTAAGCATCGGAGTGGCTTCCCTCGGTAAACCCGGGGACGCCCTTTGACGTGTTTGCTCTTTACACAGGAAAACTCGGGAGTACAAGGAAGTTCGCTATTTCTGGAACCGTGCAACCCGCTAAAGGGGCCACGAGCATCCCCGGAAACAATTGGTGCTCTCGTTGAGAGTCGAACTCAAGACCTCCCAAATACGTATTTCGAAGAACGATGGAAATGGCAGGAGAACAAGATCCAACTAGAAGGCTTAATTTCTCAGGGGATGATAACCCAGGGACCTCCGGGACCCAGTTTGGCCAAACAGATTTAGCAGCAGCATTCGAGCTCTTGAAAAAAGACTTTCTCGCTCAAAAGGAGCAATCTACTCGAGAACATGCCGAGTTAATAACGGTAAGGGAGCAGTTAGCGACTATCCAGGCCGAGCATGGGCTTCTTCAAGCAACCTTAACTCAAAGAGCGAATGCCATGGGGGCGTCAGCCAGACTTGCTGATATCATCACCCCAGAAGGGAATCCTCCGGGTTGTGGAAACCCGCGAACTTTTGACGGTGCATACATACCACCCGCTATTCTCCCAAACACTGCCCACCCTAACCCAAATCCACAAATGATCCATCTCTCAAATCCTTTATTTAATCACAATCTTACAGGACCTCCTCCACCCCCAGAGCCGTTGTTAAATCAACCACTTCCCCCAGCAGATGCCCAGACCCAGCTGCTGTTACAGTTGACACAAACTGTGACCCAACTTGAGCAGCGGCTAAACTCGGGTACGGGACCACAACAATATCAACCCTTTATTACCCGTGCAAGCCCATTCTCCGCACGGGTTCAAGCAGACAAAAAGCCACCAGAAGCAAAGCCATTTAAGATTAAGAGATATGCCGGAATGGGGTGCCCGTATGCACACCTTGAGTTGTTCCAGTCTCAGTTGGATTCAACCCGGTTCACGGACGCCCAAGCATGCTATGCATTCCAGGAAACACTCAGTGAGGAGGCATTGAGTTGGTTCCTCAAGCTACCGGCTTTGTCAATAGAGACCTATGGTCAGTTGACACAGAGGTTCCTGTCCCGGTTTATCCTACTGTCAAGTGCCAACCGAAGCACCACTTCGTTATTCAAAGTCCAGCAAAGGGATGATGAAAGCCTGAAAATTTTTGTAACCCGTTGGCTGTCCACGACTTCCAAGTGTGGGCACTTGGACGAGTCAGTAGCATCAGAGGCGTTCTTACAGGCGCTCAAACCAACCCGCTTTGTGGTGGAGCTCAGGAAGCAGCGGTTCAGGTGCTACGACGATCTAATTAATGAAGTAACTCGGCAAGCTCAAGCCGAGTACGACACCTTCGGGGAACGACGGTCGAACACCGGGTTCACAAGCCAGCGAGCTGATGGATGGAAAAAGGAAGGGCAGCATAAGAGTGGCCAGGGATACTACGGCAAAAGTTCAAACAGACCAAGGGAGAAACCAAGAGAGGCTCCATACCTTCGTCATCCAACCCGGGAGGAAAAGAACACTTACATCCCTCGATATGAAGTGTTAACCAACTTGACTGCCTCCTATGAAGAAATTTGGAACCGCCATAGGAATGAAGTTCCCCCGGCTCCAAAAAGAAAGTTTCCCAAAAGGACAGGGCCGGACAACGGGCAACATTGTGCCTATCACAACGAGTCTGGCCACACAACCGACCGGTGCTTTTCTCTTCGGAACACCATTGAGTACATGATCCAGAACGGCAAGTTACAGCAGTATAAGTCACCCGCCACAGGTGTCAACCTCATTGAAGTATATGGGGAGATAATGACGATTCACGGGGGTGGCACCCAAGGGGTGTCCGGTCACCGGGCCAAAAGACTCTGCCCAAGAGGCCCGGAGTTTGAGATAATGCAGCTTCGTCAGGAATGCCGCAAGGAGCTGGTTCCTTGGGATACCGTGTCATTTTCTCAGTCTGAAGACACGCTGAAAGTGCATCACAATGATCCTTTCATTATCACTCTTCAGATTGACCACTGGAGAACTCGGAGGGTTCTAATAGACACGGGAGCCGCTGTCAGCGTCATGTTCAGCAGTTGCTATAAGGGGTTTAAACGAGGACGAGATAAGCTCTATAGGAACCACGAGCCATTGATCAGTTTTTCAGGAGAGACGACTCAACCGTTGGGGTCTGATCAACTAACGGTTACAGTTGGAACTGGCCACCAGTCCACAAGAATTGTAGTTCCCTTCATAATTGTGGACTGCCCATCCTCCTACAATGCCATACTCGGGAGAGATGCACTCTGGGGCCTACAAAGTTTTATAGCGGGTCACATGCTGCTTATGAAGGTGCCTACACCCGGGGGTTGGGTTACAATTCGCGGAGACCAAGAAGCCGCTGTCAGATGCAACGCGATAGCAACTCAGTCCCAGCACGAGATGTTTTCGGCCGGTTTTTCCTTGTCTCCATTTGACAAACCCGATGACCCCAGGGATGACCCGGATTCTTTGCCCATCAGCAAGACGGCACAAAAGAAGAGCCAGAAGTATCCTGCCAAGTTCCCCCGGCCAGCCCCAATCGAAGCAACAGAATGGATTCATATTTCGGAAGAATACCCGGAGAGGAAGATTTGCATTGGCACAGGCCTTGACCCCGAGGTCAGAAACCGAATGGTTGAGCTGCTAACCCGGAAACAGAAGGTGTTCGCATGGTCATATGCAGACATGCCTGGGATTTCTCCAGACGTTATGACACATTCCCTCAATATTATCCCGGGTGTTAAACCGGTAAGACAGAAGCGTCGTGCATTTTGCGCAGAGAAGTACAAGGCCATTCAAGCAGAAGTTAAACGTCTTAAAGACATCGGGTTCATTGGAGATGCAACATACCCGGATTGGTTGGCCAATGTGGTGATGGTCAAGAAGGCAAACGGAAAGTGGAGGATGTGCGTCGATTACACAGATCTGAATAAGGCTTGCCCGAAGGATAGTTTTCCCCTTCCAAAGATTGATCAACTGGTGGATTCAACCGCGGGCCACCCCCAGTTGAGCTTTATAGATGCATACTCGGGGTTTAACCAAGTTCCGATGAATCCCGCGGATCAACAGCACACATCTTTTACAACAGACAAGGGGATGTATTATTACAGAGTGATGCCTTTTGGACTCCGGAATGCAGGAGCCACGTTCCAGCGCCTCGTAGTGGGCATGTTTGCAAACCAACTCGGGGATACTATGGAGGTTTATATAGACGATATGTTGGTCAAAAGCCGGGAAACAAGCAAACACCCGGATGACTTGGAAACCGTCATCGACATTGCCTTGAGCAAGGGTATGAGGTTAAACCCGGAGAAGTGTGTGTTCGGTGTTTCAGGAGGAAAGTTTCTCGGGTTCATGGTCAGCGCTCGGGGAATTGAGGCAAACCCCGACAAAATTCAAGCCGTCTTGGCCATGCAACCGCCGAAAACCAGGAATGAAGTTCAGCAACTTACTGGCAGGCTGGTAGCCTTATCCCGGTTTATATCCAGGTTAACAGATAAATGTGCCCCCTTCTTCAAAATTCTCAAGAGTCAACACCGCGAGCGGATTACATGGCAGGAAGAGCACAATCAAGCTTTTGAAAGGTTGAAGGAATACTTGGCGTCAGTCCCTTCTTTATCCAGACCAAACCCTGGGGAAATACTCTATCTGTACCTGGCGGTGTCTCAAACAGCTGTCAGTTGTGCCTTGATAAGAAAGCCAGACTCTGAAGAACTGCCGGTCTACTATACTGGGAAAGGATTCAATGATCCTGAAACTCGTTATCCAGATATTGAAAAACTGGCCCTGGCCTTGGTTGTAGCAGCAAGGAAGTTAAGACCCTATTTTCAAGCACATTCCATCCATGTACTCACCAACCAACCGCTACGGCAGGTTCTGCAAAACCCGGCGACTTCGGGCAGACTGGTCAAATGGGCAATTGAGTTGGGGGAGCATGATTTGCACTTTAAACCGCGAACGGCAATCAAAGGGCAAGCAGCAGCAGACTTCATTGCCGAGTTAATCCCAGCAGATTCAACAGTTGCTGAAACTCTTCCTACACAAGCTGAACCGGAGAGTTGGCAAATATTTGTAGATGGATCAGTCAATCAGAGGCAATGTGGAGCAGGCATTACGTTGGTAGACCCGGAGGGTAATATGTTTGACTATGCCTTACGCTTTAACTTCAAAGCATCAAACAACACGGCTGAGTACGAAGCTCTAATCAAAGGGCTCCAACTCGCTAAAGATATGGGCGCCCGGCATCTCCGCATACTAAGTGATTCACAGCTGGTAGTGCAGCAGGTTAACGGCGGATTTCAGGCAAAGGAAGCACATCTTTCGTCCTATCAAAAGTTAGCGGCTTTCTTGCTGGAGAAATTTGATAGCTTTGAGGTTACTCAGATACCGAGGCAGCAGAATGTGAGAGCAGATACCCTGGCTAGGATTGCAACAGGGGACGATTCCAATACCGAGTTTAAAAGCTTACTGGTCGAGACATTGGAGAAACCAAGCATCTCACTCTCTTTTTCTGAGATTTTCGCGGTAGAGGCAAACCCGCCACCGTCTTGGATGGATGAGTTCATCAACTTCATCCAACATGGAACCCTACCTGAGGACCCGGTAGCGGCCAAACGACTACGGGTTCGAGCGGCTCGGTATAGTATCCGTGATGGGAAACTGTACAGACGAGGACAAACTTTTCCTGATTTGAAGTGTATTACACCCGAGGAAGGAGACCGGGTTTTGCAGTCGCTTCATAGCGGGGTATGTGGAAATCACTTTGGAGCCCGTAACCTGGCTTTCAAAACCCTAAGAATGAGATATTACTGGCCTTCTTTGGAACACGATGCCAGAATTGTCGTAGATTCCTGTCTTCAATGTCACCGATTTGCAAGCTTTCCACGTGCACCATCAGTCCCACTATCAGTAATAATTTCTCCATATCCATTTTGCATGTGGGGGATCGATTTCATCGGGCCGCTACCCACAGCTCCGGGACAGCTCAAACATGCCATTGTCTCAGTGGACTATAATTCCAAGTGGATAGAAGCTCAACCCCTGGCACGGATCACGACCGCAAATGTTAAGAAATTCCTTTGGAACAATGTCTTTTGCCGGTTTGGAATCCCGGAGACGTTTATCACAGATAACGGGACGCAGTTTGACAACGATGAGTTCCGGGAATTCTTACACTCTAATGGGACAAAGGTCCTATATGCCTCCCCTGCACACCCGCAGACTAACGGACAAACTGAAGCCGTTAACAAGCTCATCAAGCAAGTTCTGAAAAAGAAGCTGGAGGACGCAAAGGGTTTATGGGCTGAGAAACTTCCAGAGGTTTTGTGGGCACTAAGGACGACTCCAACAGAAGCCAATGGGGAGAGCCCATTTCTTATGACTTTTGGATCTGAAGCAGTGATCCCGGTAGAGATGGAAGTCCCGAGTGACCGGGTACAACTGTTTGACAGAGAAACCAACGATGAAGGCATCCGCCTTAACATGGACCTCCTGGAGGAACGCCGGGAGCGTGCACATCTCCGAAATATCAACAAGAAGCAAAAGGTGGCTAAACACTACAATTCCCGGGTTATCAACCGCCCACTCAAACTCGGGGATTGGGTAATGAAGGAGGTTATCCCTAAGCCAACGGGGTTTAAAGCTCCATGGGAGGGTCCATATGAAATCGTTGAAGTCGTGGGCCCGGCAACGTTTTACATCCGGGGCACAGATGGAGTTACGCTTCCACGACCATGGAACGCCCAACATCTGCATCTCTTCCCCCAAATAGGTACCGAGTTATCTATGAATGTCCAATTTTATTGTTTATGATGTATATAAAGCCTTTCAGGCCCACAATGCATGAATTCCCCTACCGGGTTATGTTTTATTAAAGAGTTTGTTGAAGTGAATGCAGCCTTTAGCGGCCCTACTTGTATGCCTTAATCACCAAGCTCCGATATCTCCGATAATCTCCATGACATGAAATATTGCAAGCCTTTCACGGCCTTATTTCATGGTCAAAACTCGCCAAGCTCCGATAATCTCCGATAATCTCCATGACATGAAATATTGCAAGCCTTTCACGGCCTTATTTCATGGTCAAAACTCGCCAAGCTCCGATAATCTCCGATAATCTCCATGACATGAAATATTGCAAGCCTTTCACGGCCTTATTTCATGGTCAAAACTCGCCAAGCTCCGATAATCTCCGATAATCTCCATGACATGAAATATTGCAAGCCTTTCACGGCCTTATTTCATGGTCAAAACTCGCCAAGCTCCGATAATCTCCGATAATCTCCATGACTTGAAATATTGCAAGCCTATCACGGCCTTGTTTCAGTCTTTAAAAGTCTTAACGAACCCATACAGCCCTAGCGGCATTATTTTTACTTACATGCTAAACCGGCATTATATATGTAAATTATCACTTGCATATTTTGCATCAGCTTATCGTGTTGTTTGGCAAAGACGCCCTTGGAAGTCCTAACGGACCCGTAAAGCCTTACTGGCCCTATTTTCACTTTATAAATGTTAATGTGCCAACCCGGCACTATGTGTGAGTTGTCAACACTTGCAGGTTATGCATCGGGTTGAAAGTCCTTATGAACCCGTAAAGCCCTAGCGGGACTATTTTTATTTCCCATAAACCGGCATTATATGTGTGAATTTTCTCAACACTTGCAGGTTAAGCATCGGGTTGGAATTCCTAACGGATCCATAAAGCCCTAGAGACCTTTAAAGCCTTAGCGACACTATCTTTATTCACATAGAAAACCGGCGTTATATGTACATTTTTTGTACTTATCAGGTTACCGTGTTTTGGCACAGGAAGGATTGCGAGAAGGAAAAATTTTATTACTTCAAAAAATATCGATTACAAAAAAGTAGCAAACCGCTACAGGTAGACTAATCTTACAGAAATGAAAAACATCCTAAGGCTCCGTTGACGACCCCCTACCCCGGCCAGTGCTAGAACCGCCACGACCTCCCCGGGGCTGTATGATGAACTGACCCCTACGCAGAGGTGGCCAGTTCCTAGGACCACCCACAATCCCACCACGGGAAGCACCTCTCCCGGCTGCTGAAGAACGAACTGGGGGACTCCGAGCCGGGTTCGCAGGAGCCCTAGGGTTCGCAGCCACGGCAGGAGTCGACCGGGAGGTGCCTGCAGCCTCGTCGGGTCTAACATGACCTTGATGACCGTCATAACCCGCCTTGTCCAGCCACCCTTGGCGAATACCAGCGCTAACTATTTCGGCACGAGCCTCGGCCCTGGCCGACCGCAGCTTCAGGTCAAACTCCGCGCTCGCCAGAAACTCGGAGACCGCTAAGTCCTTGGCCCGGGAAACTGCCTGGAGCAAGTCTCCTTTTTGTTGCTCCAGGGAGGTGACCTGTTGCTGCAGCCCCTGGTTTTGCTCGGTCAGCTGGGCTATCG
Organism: Comarum palustre; assembly: GCA_951800085.1. Classification (NCBI taxonomy): domain Eukaryota; kingdom Viridiplantae; phylum Streptophyta; class Magnoliopsida; order Rosales; family Rosaceae; genus Comarum; species Comarum palustre. Next base: position 5,489,731 of record OX637579.1, on the reverse strand, counting down.
CGGCGTCTTGAGCACACCGGTCCTCCCGGTGACCTTCGATAACATTCTCCAGTTCAGAGTTCTTGGCGACCAGGTCTGCTATGTGTTCTTCCGCCTCGGCCAATTTCGCACTCGACGCGATCGCTGATGCGCTTGCGAATTCCCGGACCCGAGCCAGGTTTTCTTCGCTTGCCGTCACCTGGTCCCGGGCGGCCCGGAGATCATCCCTGAGGACTCTCTCTCGCTCGGGGATGCCTTCGGTTATGAGCCGGTCAGTCGCCAAGTACGACAACCTGACAGCCTACACAAATAAAACAACGGGTTAGTACAAGGAACCAAAAACAAAAAGATAACGAGTTACAGCAGAAGACTAACTTACCCGCATCAGCTTCTCCTGCGCCCTCCGGGCTACAGTCAACGGGTCCTCGTGCTCCAGGACATAGGAGTCAGCGGCGCAATTCTTCAAATCCGCCACCATCCTTTGGATGGCCGCGTCCGCCATTCCTGCACTCGCCAACTCCTCCATTATTTCAGTGGTGTCCCGCTGCTGCTTTCTCTCCCTCCTCTCCTTCCTCTCCTTCCTTCTCTTCCTCCTCTCGGACCTCCCCGAGCTGGATGCCTCCCGGGTACGCTTGCGAGAAGGCACGGGCTCCACTTCAAGAACCTCGTCACTCCCCTCACTCCCCTCCGGGTTCTCACTACCTATTTCCCTTTCCAACCCTCCAACCTCTTCACCCCCTTCGTCATCCTCCTCGGTAAATTCCTCCTCGCCCGGGAACACAGACGAGGGAACCGCGCTCATCACCGGTTCTTCAGTCTCATCGGCAAACGGTTCTGCAAATACCGGGTTGTCGTCCGCCTCCGAGGGACTCCCTTCAACCTCCTCTCCTTCTGGATAGATTTCTGGCCCAAGAATCTCAGCCAAGTACGCGGGAACCTCGTTGTAGTAAGAGACGTCAACGTGGAACTGCCGAGTTTCCCCTTGCTCGGCGTCTGGGCGCAGAAAAGCCGCCTTCGATGTCAGGTCGATATCGTACGCCAGCCCCTCCGTGCCTTGCGCCCGGATCCCGGCCCATACAGCCTTGTCCTCGAACCCGTCGTATATTCCCGGGTTCTTTCGCTTCGTGAACTCCATCGGGAGAAGAGCTGCAACAAAAGATAACCTGTTAGACCGGGACATGTAAACAAAAATTGTAAAGGAAACGAGACAAACCTGGAAGCTCCATCAATCGGCAACGGCTGTACACATACAGCCTGCAAAGCCGGTACGAGCTCCGGTCATCTTGACCTCTGAAGGCCCATAGCATCCTCCGGATCCTCTTCTCCATCACCGGCTCCAGAGGAATGTCGGGAACATCTGCAAAACATACAATATAATTATAACCCGGGAAAGATAGAAGAAAGAAAAATACGGGGAGAAAGGACTTACTCATCAGTGGCTGGAAGTCACCCGGTACTTGAAACGCATGTCCCGGGTCTTGAAAGTTTCTTATCAAGAAACTTTTTTCCCTCCAGGTCCGGCTCACGGAGGTAGGCAGGTCCTCCACGATCTTCTTAAAGACCCCTTTGGACTTCAGTTGGATGGTCCCACTAAAACCCGCCTTCCGCGAGTACTCGGCCCGGTACATGGCGTGTAACTCGTGGTAACTCGGCATCTGCTGCTTCAACACCTTGTACATCACGCACAATCCCAGCAGCTGCCTCCACATATTCGGGCCAACTTGCCCGATGGCGAAGTTGCTCGCAGCCAGGAGATACTGCACCTCCACCTTTAGCGGGAGTGACAGACCGCAACGTAGCTGGTACTCGTGGCACAGCGTCCACCCATCCCCGGGAGCGAAGAACTGATCCTCGGGTTCTAAAGTCCGAATTTCAACAGACTCGGGAATCTTCCAATTGCTCCTTAGCTCCACAATCTCCTCCGCGGTCAGCGAGTACCCGGGAGGGTCAAGAGCGGTACCATCAGTGAAGGTAACTGAGGCAAACTCGGAGACATGAGCATCCATTGCGGGGTTTGTCATCTGCAAAACAAGAAACACGGGGACATCGTCAAAAACCCAGATAAACCCGGCGACCACAACGATAAACGCACACACTAACGCAGCAACCCAGTTTGGATCCCAGAAAACAGTACACAATATCGACCCAAAACATTCAAAAAGATCGGAACAGAGAACAGTACCTTACTTGTAAGGGTTTCAAAGGATGTGGGTGTCGATTTGCGTTTGGAAATCCAACAAGCACAGCGACAACAGAGGACGAGAGCAAAAGCACAAAAAAGTTTTCGATTTCGAAGGTACGACAAAACTGTCACCCTCAACCCCTATTTATACAGTTAAGAGACGTACACTGAAGGGACGTTTGAGAGACGTACACAGAAAGGACGTTTCGGTTTTTCAAGAAAATCGACACGTGTCGCGCATGCCGCGTCCCAAAACCGAAAAACTTTTCTGTTTCCCCCACTTTAAAACTGAAAACTTTTCGTTTTCCCCCACTTCAAACCGAAAACTTTTCATATTCCCCCACTACAATACGGAGACGTCATTTTTAGTTCCCATAGTCAACGTGTCTGCGGGGCACCCTTGCGTACGGACTTGGGGGACTGGGTACACCGGGTCTGGATGATACCCTTGTAACCCGGTAAAGAAATGGTTTCAAGTCCCCACCCAAGCGTACCCCTTGACTGAGGACTTGGGGGACTTGTTTATATGTGGAACCTAATATTTCTCCTTTACCGGGTTACAATTCAAGAAATAACACCAAGTGTGGTCAATTATTAAATATGTATCCTTTATTATGCTTGAAGTACTGTTTACAGGGCCAAAGGCCAGTCAGACGTGAGAAGCCACACTGGGTCCTTTGTCAGGGCCCAGTTCATTGTAAGTTTGAGGCAAAGCAAGGGAGTTCATTCCCACATTGGAAAAAGACAAAGTGCAGCCTTTAATGCTACTATAAATACCGGTGAGGACCTCCCGGTAAGAGGACGGACAAATTCCTTAACTACTCTTGAGTTTTCTGCTTATCTGACAGTGTCTGACTTAAGCATCGGAGTGGCTTCCCTCGGTAAACCCGGGGACGCCCTTTGACGTGTTTGCTCTTTACACAGGAAAACTCGGGAGTACAAGGAAGTTCGCTATTTCTGGAACCGTGCAACCCGCTAAAGGGGCCACGAGCATCCCCGGAAACAGTGTACATATGTTGATTTTGAGTTGATTTAAGAGTTTTATTTGAGTTAGATAATATTGATTTTGAGTTTTATTTGAGTTGAATTAATGGATTTTGAGTGTGATTGAGTTGATCGATTTTGATTTGATAATATATATGAAGTTGTTGTTAATAAGTTGTCGATTTTGATTGAGTATATATATGTTAATTAATTTAATTATAATATTGTGTTGATGTATAATATGAATTAATTAAGTTGTTGATTATATATGTTGATTATGATTTTGTGATGATTGATGTGTTGATATATAATATTGTTATGTAATTAGTAATTCGTATATATATGTATAACATATATATATATATATTTGTGTTATTTATTAATTTGTTATTAATTAATTGTTGTAGAATACTAAATGATTTGAAATTTTATATATAGAATTAATTAATTAGAGTTATACATATATATTTTGTTATCTTTTCAGGATATGGATAAGAGTTTGATTTCGCTTTCAAAATGAGGCAAAAGATATGGTAAAAGAGTTATTAGTTTTATTGAATATGCGCTGGCTAATGCTAACATAAATAGAATTTTCTATTGCCCATGAACGAAATGTCAGTGTCGCAGCGATATGCATCGATGTACGATTGACAAAGTATGACAGCACCTGAAGAGTAACGGGTTTTTGGAGAAGTACACATGTTAGATATATCAGGGCAAAACATCATCAGGGGTCCGCATGATCATGGGCAATTTTCTGAGACAGGCAGTACATCCAACGATCCAACAACAGTCTTCATCAACGATATATTTCCTTATGAGAGTGGTGTATGCTCTCAAGGACAGTATATGCTTGAGCCGGTACAGCCCTTCCCTAGAGTTGTCAACAGTGCTGATATTGACAAGTACGAAAAACTGCTTGCTTTCCAACAGACCCTTGTGTACCCTGGTTGTTAGAAGAAGGTTCTTGAAAGTGTTATGGTCGTAATGAAGATTAAAGTTGAGACAAAATCGACTGTGAAGGCTGTTGATGATTATCTATAGTACACTGCTTCGATGTTACCCCACGGTCATCGCCTTCCTACCACTCATCATAGGTCCGATGTATCCTGAAAGATCTTGGGTTTTCCTACATCAAGATCCATGCATGCAGATATGACTACGTTCTCTTTTGGGGTAAAGATCCAGAAGGGAATGACCTTGGTGACCTTGACGCATGTCAGAGTGACAGGTATAAGCTAACTCCTACAGGCAATAGGAAACCTGTGAAGGTACTTCGGTATTTCTCGTTGAGGGATAGGCTGGAGCAGTTGTACATGTAATCACACACAGCTAAAGCTATGAGATGGCATACTGATAGGGAATTGCATGACGAAGATACCTTTATACACCTACTGACGGGGTGGCTTGGAAGCATATAGACAGAGAGTTTCCTCATTTTACGTCAGATATCTGAAATGTGAGGCTCGGGCTCTCATCCGACGAGTTCAATTCTTTTGGCAACATGAGTCTTCAATACAGTGTGTTTCAAACATTGTCCTTAAGACAAATTATACCTCTTCTACCGGAGGAGGCATAATTTGAACAACATTGGTTACCACATTTGATTCAAAGAGAAATTGAGCTTGTGAAAGCTGAATCACGTGCCTTGAAACACTTAGTATACAGAACACCAAAAACTTATCATGACTCCAAACTCAAATGGAAGATACGAGGAAAGTGATGAAATCGAGTCGTGTGTTTCAGACACTGTCCTTAAGACAAATTATGCCTCCTCTACCGGAGGAGGCATAATTTGAACAACATTGGTTACCACACTTGATTCAAGGAGAAATGGAGCTTGTGAAAGCTGAATCACGTGTCTTGAAATACTTAGTACGCAGAACACCAAAAACTTATCATGACTCTAAACTCAAATGGAAGATACGAGGAAAGTGATGAAGTCGAGTCGTGTGTTTCAGACACTGTCCTTAAGACAAATTATGCCTCCTCTACCGGTGCAAAAGGCTTGATGACATTTGTCTTTCAGGATACAACGACTACTAGTGCTTTGGAGCTACACTGCTGCTAATAACACCCGACGAACTTGTAGTACATTCAATCTATCACCATAATACTATAAACTAGAGAGAGAATAACTCTTTGAGATGAGGAGATGATTATCGAGAAAATGTTTCGAATGATGATGTTTTTAATTGTTTTTAGAACAAAGAAAATGTCACCTATTTATACATGACGAAACCATCCAATACTTGAATTGTCATGAATTCTGGTTGATATGTTACAACCCGTAGCATTCCAACATTTGACATTCTATACAATCTTTTACATTAGTGAGGTTACAACCTTTCACATTCTGTGAGGTTACATCCTTTCACATTATGTGAGGTTATAGCTCCTAGAATTCAATCAGTCAATAGACTATACAAAGTCTATAATGCATGGTTTCAACCAATTAGTTATCTTTGGGTGACTATTTCTTATTCACCCTATAACTCATTTAAATTTTTTCATTTAAATTAGTTAAATAAAATGATTAATTTCACCAGTTTTCCAACATACTTTATGTCATTCTGCGGTTTCGTTAATGGTTAAGGCATGGGAGCGGCCGCTTTATGCCCTTTTTCAAAAAAAAAAAAGAAAGACAAAAGTTATCTTTTATATACATAAATTGGTAAAGAAAACATATATTATAAAATAATATTTGAATTTATTTCGGTTGGAGTAGTAGTTTTGCCAAATTTGACAAGTCAATATCATTTTGTAGGAGTGATCTATTAATATAAACCTATAAAATAGATAATGAAGATGTGATTAAAAAGTTGATCTAATGTTCAATCTCTAATATAAGTCATAAAAAAATATTTTAGTAGAAAAGTCTTGCGTGCATATATACTTAGTTAATTTGCATGCATCCCTAACCAGCCAAAGATCGCAACCCGAGACCAAAATTTACCAAGAACCTTATTTATACACCAACGTCGTTCATGGTGTTCCTCACCCCGTCCCTCCTAGCCTTAATTCGCATCTTACTCCGAAAACACATACATTGCCAGTAATTTGAAGCTGTAAGGATCTATACCATTGCTATGTTCGAGGTCTTACTACTGATAGTTGCTGGCCTCTTGCTCATGCCTCTAGAGATGGGGGATATGCATCCCCCTCCTTCGTTGTATTGATCTATATTCTTCCCTTTTTGGTAGTTCTTTTCATAATCGAAATCTGTCTTTGAAGTAATCATCATCAGCTGAACTGAGCAAGTATCAAATAAAAGAATAAATAAATAATAAATGAGGATTATTTACAATAACTACTCGTGCTATTGCTAAATTTATCTACTTACTAGGTTTGCTTGATCTTGGTTACATGGTGATGTGTTTTATCTACGCAATCATATATATCATTATTTACGTCATAACCATTAGCAATTAACCATTAATAATGTTCAGTTCTATAAACTCAAAATTAGTTTCCTTACCACTAAGTACACTAAAACGACGTCTTATTCACATAAGTTTAAGGAGTTTAGAGAAATGCAGACATACAACCACCACACAGGTGATCGAGTTGGTAAGAGCCTGGGTGTTGAATCCTCACACTCAGGTTTGAATCCCGTCGACGCTAATTGAAGTTACATCCTAATTTATTCTTGGTGGTCAGAACGGAGAAAACGTTATAACATGATCTCTCAGCGCAGATTAGTTTCTGGGCCTAGAAAGTCATTGAAGATACCGTCGTTGATACTCTAAAAAAATGCAGACAGCAATTATCTAATTTTTTGGTTTAACCAAATTGACAAGATACAGAAGAGAGCATTGTAGACATAAGTACTACATCCGATCCTCATGGGCAGGAAATCTGTGATATGAAATGGTAATTAAGATGCTCACTGGGCACCATAATTCTAGGGATGCGAATTCGATTAATTTTTTGATGCTCCATCTAGCCTGGCTATATGTCTGCTAGCAGAAACTCCCTGCTAACCAACCATGTTATCACTAATTCACTAACTAGTCCTGGCAAAAATAAGTATACAAAAACAAAAAGAAATGTTGACAAAAGTCTAGTTTTGAAAATATCCAAGCTCAATCTTGATTTGATTTTATCAGTTTCAATTGTCACTTGTTCGGCTTCGCTACTTCTCTTGTATGCTTTAATAGAATGAGAAATGATTACTCAGTAAGTCTGAACATGGGCAGAGCTCTACTATGCTCTACTGGCCGGATACAACTATTCAGTGATATTCAGGGGAACACTTACGGTTCATAGTGATTTATATCAAGTACCTGAAGTACGTGTGAGCTACTGAGCTGTCCCAATTAAGGACAAGATAGTACCTGATACTCTCATTCTGATCATCACAAAGGTGCCCTCTAGAGTTTGGTTGATATTCAATGAAAACATATGAAGTACTCCTACATATGAAGTATTCACCAAATTTTAGCCAAAAAAAGAGAGATTCAATTCGGATCAAATTTGGTGATCGAGTTCTTATAATTAATCTTCAACGTGTATCTCGTCATCAGATCAAATCGTTAAATCACTTGGTGGCCAACAGACTCCTCCATGCTACAGAATACTAGGTGCAAAGAAATCTTTCTCAAAACAGTATGTAACTATATAGCTAGTGGGGGGACACTGTTTCATCAGCTCAAACAATATAACATACATGAACTGACATATTTCATATGCTTATCTTGCTCAGGCTATCGTATACTTACAGAATGAGAAAAGCTTGCACTGTATTTCTAAGGATTCTGGTAGGACGTACTAAGTTTATAACACAAATAACTGGGAGAAACTCCCTCCCAAATGCACAAATGATTAATTGAAACCTCACATTATTCACACCAAAACCCTAAAATCCAAAATGCTCATGAACTCATATTTAATTTAATATAGGTTGAAATGAAAACCTTTGAATATTATATTGAACCACAACCCTAAATCCAAAATACTGAATTCATATTTAAAGATAGAGTTCCAATTTCACTTAATAATAACAATAAACTTGAAAGCATAGAAATAATACGGATGAAATAAAATAAAAAACCTTCACTGATCAACCTATAGCTATAGGTTTAAAATTTTAAAACTCATCTCAAGGATCAAAAGGACCTGTGGGATCAAGCTGTTTGGCCAAACACAGATAAGTGAGGTAAAGAACCCGGTCCTTGGCTCCAGTTCGATGATTCCTTGTGTGCTTACAGAAATACTTCAACTGTTCCAGTGTGCAACACCCAAGCATCTGTCCCAAAAACAGAAACAACCAGTTGATTTGTTTCTTTTTATCAGCGACCACCGGCTTGGCACTATTCTCTTGATCGCAGTACTTGCAAGTCGGAAGCACTGGGTCCTTCCATACATCCGGTGCACGGTCATGCATCATCGACCTGTTCTGAATAATGTACATCGCCACCTCCATAAACTTATCCTTCAAATTGTACTCGATCTCGTACCGCTCCTCACATCGCTTGCACTGCACTTCACCAGAAATGGTCAGTATGTTATGGTCCTCCAGGTAACTGAGGCTGTAGACTGTTGCTCGATTTGTGGTGGCCCAGGGAAACGGAGCCGGCACCATCTCGCTTCTTCCTTGGCCTGGAGAGTGAGTCGAGTTCCGGCGAGGAGCACGGGCAGGCCGAAGCACTAGTGGCCTTAGCCCCACAGGTGGTGGCGCTGGAGGTGGGTTCTGCACGGGTCTTGCACTCACATCTTGATGAAAAACCGCCTGTGGTTGCGGTTGTGGCATCTGCACCACGTCTCTTGGTCTCATATCTAGATGAAACACTACTGATGGATGTGACTTTGGAGGTGGAGGCGGTGGATGTGCGTACAAGGAGGGACGATTAGGGTCATGAAGGCCGTTGAGGGGATAAAAAAGGGGCTCTAGCGCTGGCCGCAAGGGTTCTTTCTGGTAAAGAGGATATGTGTTTGAGACTTGAACATGGTTTGATGGAGAGTTTTGGATACGTGGCTGTAGGTTTAGGGGAGACTGTGTGATGGAGAGTTGATGAAGCTCCGGCGGTACAGGATTTCGGGTATGTGGTTGCGGCGGCGCATTAGGGCGAGGCCTGGAGGAGCGTTGAGAATTGAGGCGAAGTTCCAGCATGTCCTCCTCCTCCTCTTCCAATACTCTGGTTGTTGAGGACTCACCAGCAAATGATGATATGAATTCGTCGCTATTCTTTCGTTTTTGTGTGATTTCTTTCTGCGTTTCTTCCTCCTCGTTGTCCATGGGAGAAAAAAATGAAGGGAAAGACAGTAGAGTTACCAAAATTGAAGGAAGTAGGTTTGATTCAATGGAGACAGGAGATAGAAGATAAACAACCAGATTTGATAATGGAAGGAGTTGGAATTTGGATAGAAATCTATATTTCAAATTTAATACCTATTCAAATTTTTACATAATCTTATCTCATTATCCTTTTTCTCTTTCATTTCTGTTGATTTACAATTTGTTTTATTTTCTTCTTTCCCCTGCGTGGCTGAAAATAATGAATTTGATGCCTAATGGTACTCTTCTATAGACCCTTTTCACTAACTTACATTCGCATATAACCAATCCACTTCACTTATCTGTCAAAATTTAAGCATGTTTGTTTTAGAAGTTGTGTCTTTTTACAACTTATATTCAAGCCATCAAGTTTATCTTGATTTTTTTAACAAGATACCTATAAACATAAAAATTATCTAAAATCCGGTTGATTAATCAGAAGTTTAGACTTCATATTTATCCCCTTATACTAGACGGTTTCATTAACAAAGACTTAAAACAACCATTTATTCAAAAAAAACTTATCTAAAATTCTTTCTTCACTTTTTTTTCTCTCTCTATCTGGTGTAAGGGGTTCCCATGTATGTCTAAACTCAAGTGATTAATGGCATTTGAAGAATGTGATTGTAGACTAAATTAGCAAATTTTAGTAAATACCCATAATTAATGAATTTTTGAATACAATATATATCATCAACATATATAGTTTGAGACAAGCTTTATAGTACCAAACTATCAATCTTATTAATTATGTTCATCATAGTTCTAAATTGATTTTTTTTAATAAAAGGCTGGTGCGACTACTCTCAAGTCTTAATTAATGAAATAGCTGAATACAAGGGAGGGCATATATGTCACCAAGAAAACATCATCATGAAAATAATTCTTGATTTAATATAGCACCAAGAAAATATCATCATGAAAATAAATGAAATTTAATACAAATAATGATTTAAATAGACCATTATTTTCAACAGCATATATAATATATATACATACATAATTAATAATTCACATATATATATACATCCATATATACAATATATATATATATATATAAATTAACATTGCAACACATTTAATACTCATTACGATTTACATTAAAAAAACATTTAATACACATACGTACATATATATATATACATTGAATCTCTAATTAAACATATATATCATTATTTTCAACATGCACAAACAAGCAATATATTCAATTCACATACATAATAAATATATATATATATATATATATATATATAATTAATAATTCACATGCACATATTAATTATATATATATATACATCTATATAAACCCTAATATAATCAATAATCCACAATACTAATAATAATACTAATAATAATAATAATATATGCACCTACATATACACCCAATTAATCAAGTCATAATATTCATTAATTAATAATATATATGCATGGATATATATATATATATATATATATATATATATATGGCTTGGGATGATCCGGTTGATCGAGTATAAGAATTAAACAAATCTACAAAAAAATATACCCGAAAATTAAAGGAATTCTGTCAAAAATAAATAAGAAAAGTTAAATAATACGTACCAATGATTAAAATGGATGAAGGGATGAAGTTATGAGGATGAAAATTCAATTCAGGAATCGAGATTTTTTGATGAAGAATGAATAGAGGGATGGAGAATGAATCAACATGAAACAAATGGATGGAATTCATACATTCTGTATTTATCGGTGTTGAAATAATTGATTCCACTAAGCTGGCGGAATGGAGAATGAATCGACATGAAAGAAATGGATGGAACTTCATACGTTATGTATTTATCGGTGTTGAAATAATTGATTCCACTTAGCTGACGGAATATTCTATCGGTTAAGGGAAAAATCTGTCGACTAAGAAAATATTCGTTCTGTATGGTGTCGGAGAATAATTTAACTTTATCTTCTTAGCTGACATGATATTTTGTAGGCTAAGAATACATTTCCGTTGACTAAGTTTATCTTAGTTGACGGATAATAGTTCGTCGATTAAGGATATCCTAGCAGACGAAGTTTTATTTGTCGACTAGGATATTCCTAGTCGACGAATATGATCAATCGAGTAAGATTATACTAGCCAAAGAAATTTGGCAAGTGAATTTTTCCGTCGGCTAGGAGTCTCTTAGTTAACGAAAATGGTCGACGAAAATTTTCCATCAGCTAGGATAATCTTAGTCGACGGAATATGTCTCATTTCCAACGAATATATTTTCGTCTACTAAGAGACTCCTAGCCGACGGAACAGTAATATTTTCGTCGGCTAAGAGCTCAAATCCACTAGTGATAGAGTCTAAACCCATGATTGCAAAGATTTGAAATAATATCTAAAACCTCTAAAATACTCATGTACTCAAATAAGCATCAATTAGCAAAGAGTACTACTCTAATGACGACTCTATTTGCTTTGATATAGCGGTGACATTCTGAAAAGAATAGTAGATATGTAATACGTTTATACATCCTAATATCCAATTATAAATCAACTTCTTAGCTATAATGACCCAAGGAGATAAATCCAATGATACTCAGCTTCACCCTGCCCCTAGGCGGCAACGACTATTTGACGAAACAAGAAACTTGCCACCCATCTACAGCAGACAAGGCACATTGAGTGCACACACAGGCATATAGCCTGACACGCCCTACACAACTAATGTTAGGGCTTATTGATTGCATAAAGCAAAACAGAATAAAACAAAACAAGTTAGAAAAATGGTGAAAATAAACATTTTATTTAACAATTTAAATTGAAGAATTTAAATGGGTTATAGGGTGAATAAAAAATAGTCACCTAAAGATAATTAATTGCTTGAAACCATTCATTATAGACTTTGTATAGTCTATTGACTGATTGAATTCTAGGAGCTATAACCTCACATAATGTGAAAGGATGCAACCTCACAGAATGTGAAAGGATGTAACCTCACAAAATGTGAAAGGTTGTAACCCCACTAATGTAAAAGATTGTATAGAATGTCAAATGTTGGAATGTTAAGGGTTGCAACATATCAACCAGAATTCGTGGCAATTCAAGTAGTGGATAGTTTCCTCATGTATAAATAGGTGACACTTCTCTTGTTCTAAACACAATTGAAAACATCATCATTCGAAAAACCTTTGCGACAAACATCTTCTCCTCTCAAAGAGTTATTCTCTCTCTAGTTTATAGCATTCTGCTGATAGATTGAAGGTACTATAAGTTCGTCGGGTGTTCTTGACAGCAGTGCAGCTCCAAAGCACTAGTAGTCATTTTGTATCCTGGGAGACAAGTGTCATCAAACATTTTGCACCGGTAGAGGAGACATAATTTGTCTTAAGAAATGTGTGTGAAACACACGACTCGACTTCATCACTTTTCTCGTATCTTTCGTTTGATTTGGAGTCATGACACGTTTTTGGTGTTCTGCGTACGAAGTGTTCCAAGACACGTGATTAAGCTTTCAGAAGTTCCATTTCTCCTTGAATCATGTGTGGTAACCAATGACGTTTTTCATAATAATTATTTTATATTCATCATTTCATTATTTATAATTATTGATTAATTATAAATTAGATTTATGTGAATATATATATATATGCAATATCTAACCCCCATTTTTGTTTACAATCTTAAGACAAATTATAGGTATTGCATATATTGGCGAATACATATATTAATGGTTGCTTAAACAGAATTGTTGCCTACACGAATTATGTTGACTTACAAAAATTTTAGTTAACGATGTGTGGCCTTGAGAAATAAGTGGTTATGCAATTAACACTTACAGATGTGTTTCAGAAATGACAATCTAAAGTGGTTACGAAAAATATGAACCAAGGAGTCGACCTCAGTGCCGACCATGCATGTGAATGCTGTTGTACTGGTCTCAGTCTCATATGGAGGAAAATTTGAGATGTTCACTTGAAGAATGAATACGTCATTCAAGATGTCACTAAAATAATGATAAGAGGTGTTGTGCACCACATGTGTTATAAAAACACATCGAGTTCCATGGTTTCCTAAAAGGACATGACAATGATGATAAGGATGAAATTGAGCATCTATGTTTATAAAAAAAGCAATAGAGTTGATAAGGATGAAATTGAGCATCCATGTTTATAAAGAAGCAATAGAGTTCGGGAATGAGACTATTATAAGTTGTGAGTGGCCTTCACTAGATGTGAACATGTATGACGAACAAAGTATGAAATAAGTCATTATTGTGGAATAATAAACTTTGGGTTGTGGTATGACAAAGCCAAGTTTAGAAAAAGAGGTTCATGCAATGATCTTTAAAAAGGAACTAGACTTTAAATAAAGAATTGCATGTTCCTAAGGTCTTATGAGTTTAGACTTAATGATGACAATTTAGTTTTGTCCAAAATAAAATAGTGCAATAGGTGGTGGATTATTTATATGATAATTGTCAAGGAAATAAATAAACTAGCTTTTCCACCTATATGCTTGAGTCTTCTATTTTTTGCTTAGAAGACTAGGATATGTTAATTACATTATTTTTTGCATGGAAGACTAGGATATGTTAATTACGTTATTTTGCAAAGACTAATTAACATAGATCACTTATCAAACATAAATGTGAAAACTCGGTTTGGGACAAAACTAATAAGTTCATTTTTCAGAGAAAGACGTTGAAAACTATTTAATATAATCCATAGTGATATATGTAATTTGAGATCAACGCAAACAAGAAGTGATAATAAATACTTTATCATCTTTGTTGATAACAATAAAATATTGTTGTGAGTATTTGTTGGAAAACAAAGATGAGGGAATAGATAAATTGGTTCTCTATAATAACGAGGATGAAAATCAACTCAACAAATTTAACACCCAAAATGTGGGGAGACGCCAATTTTATGGCTTGTGACCTTTTTGAATATGGTACCCAAAAGAAAAAAAAACTCCATATGAATTATGAAAATGAATGTTATGAATCTTTTTAACTAGGCTTACTCAATTGGACACGATGTCTAGACAAGAACCATCGAGGCAATTTGCTTAAGTAAGCCAAGCTCCATTAAAACCTTACCATCTTACCTGGTCGTGTTTAATTGGAATTATCGAAAAGATTGAGTAGTAATATTTCAATTGTCTAGAGTCATTGGAAGTTTGATGTACTCAACGTGTTGTACAAGACCCGACATAACTTACAATGCTGAGGGCAAGTTATGTAGCACATGAGTAAGTTATAAATTGGCAAGCAATTGCAAGAGTACTCAAGAACTTAAGGTACTCGCGGGGTTATGAGCTGCACTATACCAATTCTCCAACTGTCCTAAAAGGATACAGTGATGCAAATTGGATTTGACATAAAATCATCAAAATCCACTAATGGTTATATGTGTTTACATTGAAAGGTGCAGCAGTATCCTAGAAATCCTCTAAACAGAAAATCATAACCAGATCCATGATGGAGTCTGAGTTTGTTGCAATGGATAAATATGGGGAAGAGGGAGAATGACTATGCTAATTCATAGAGGATATTCCGGATAGACAAAATATGTGCCTATAATATGCATATATTGTGATAGTATAGCTTTAACTGACATGGTACAAAACAAGATGTATAATGGTAAGTCTCGTCACATCCGACGACGACATAACACCATTCGACAATTAATCTCAACTAAAGTTATTTCTATAGACTATGTGAAGTCTAAGAAAAACATTGCGGATCCGCTGACTAAAGGGTTGAACAGAAAGCTAGTTGATAATTCATCGAGGGGAATAAGACTAAAGCTCATGAAAGAATACATTTTTTATAGTAGAAACCCAACCTAGCTGACTGGAGATCCCAAGAACTAGGTTCAAAAGGGACAACTAAATTGTAGAGATTGTGAGGGATCACTGTAGGGATTCGCCCCATGTCAATTCCTATGATGAAAACAATGATGCTCGTAAGGAATGAGGTTAAGTGAAAGTTTTTAATGATTCTTATGCAACGGAAATCCGAGCGGAGTAATGCGGGTTACTCTTAATTAAGAAATCACCTATGTAAGAGAAAAGTGAGGCTGCTTCTAAGGGAATTGTTTAGGACACAATTCCTGTCAAACTCTTACAGAACCAGACTCGTGTCCAGGACCAAAATGGACACAAAACATATCACACACAAGAGTCTTCCTGGTACATACAGTTCTCTATTTTGTGTCCATTTTGGTCCTGGACACGAGTCTGGTTCTGTAAGAGTTTGACAGGGGTTTTAGAATTCTAGGGGTTTTAATTGGGATTTGAATTTGTTTCAGGTGTTAGGGTTTATTTATGAATTGGTTTCAGGATTTTGAATTAATTTCAGGTTTAGGAATTTTGAATTGGTTTCCGGTTGTGATGTAAGTGGTGGTGCAGTTGTGAGTACTTGTTATGATTAGCTGGAAATGAGAGGCTTTTCTGGTGAGGAGGGAGGTGGGAATTCAATAAAGCTTTTCCGGGTTGTTAAATTTCACTGATGGGTTGTGGTCTTGTTATGGGAGTGAGAGCATTTTTGTGTTTACGATGAATCATATTGAGAAGGTAGAGACCCTACATTGCTGAGGAGTGGAAGGATGGATATGCATATATTCATGAGTCATTTTTTATTACGGTTTTGAATTAGTTTTTGGTTTAGGGATTTTGAATTGGTTTTGGGTTTATGTTTTTTAATTGTGTTTTTCTGGATTATTTATTTATGATTGATGAAGAATTTTATGTATAATGTGGCCTTAACAGTGGAATGTTTTCTTTTGTTTTACCTACTTTTATGGCTCGAGTGTTTGAAAGAAGGTTACAAAATGTGTTCATGTCCATGGTTATGCTATTAGATCCTTAATAGAAGGATTTAGACTTAAGATGAACTTGAAATCGTATTAAATATGTACTATGTTGGAATTGAATAGTAATACATTGCCCATTTATATAGAGGAAGAAACAAGCTTAAAGTCTTCTCCCACCGGTTAATATATTGATAAAGATTGTTAATATATTAAATTATTAATTAAAATATTACAAATTACATTTAAAATTATAAATTCAAATAATTTATTAAAAATTAAAAATTTAAATAATTTATTAAAAATTAAAAATTTAAATAATTTATTAAAATATTAATGACATTTTTATTAATTTGATTCAAATTAATATTTTAAACAAAATGAAAGGTATGTTTAAATCTACGAAGGACTTGAATGGCCAAAGGTCCGAATCGTCTGAGGTAACCTCTAGTAACCCATAAACGTCGCTTCAGGGCCCATGACAGTCATACGTGTGACCCTTCTAGAGATGGCGCAGAGGCAGTCGGGCGTCCCTTAGTCCTCGAGGCAGCTGTGGCCTCAGACCCAGACTGATGTGTCTGCACCCCGTATGCCTAAGATACACCGAGCACCGACTCTGGGTTGTACGGCTTTGGATGGTGGGCCATCTGGGATACAGATGTCGCCGTCTCTTCTGTTCCTTCCGCAGATGATACCAGCCTTACCTCCAGTCAATGAATCAGAGACGCTGATTTATCTACTGCCCCTCCAATGGCTCCATCAGTGGCGTACCGGTTCATGTCTTTTGGTACGGATGTTATTTCTATGAGGGTAGACGGAATCCGTCGCGTTCACCACATCTTCCTCAGGTAATGAAAGATGAATAATTTGTTTTCTTATAATGTCATAATAAAGGTTCTTCGATTTTATTAATCAAATTGGTTTATCATATGATAAACACCGTCGAAGCCAAGCCGATAAGGAAGAAGAGAAGTCTCATCACAGGGAAGGCTCTTGAGAAGACCGTGAGTACCTCAGGGAGGATCGTTATCGATACTGATGGGGATGGTCACATAGTATCGTGTGGGAAGAAGAGGATGTACTCCGGTCACGTGGGATGGCTCATTAGAGATAGAGTCCCTATGTAGAGGTCAGACTAGGGCGAGGTTCTGCAGGAGGTTAAGGACATGGTCCACAATGCAATGTCAGTGAGTTTACAAAATGCCTTAATAATATTATGTATTACATTGTTGATTTATGGAAAAAGTAAACTAATAAACGGATTAATACATGTGCGGTTTGACGTTCCCGCACACTTGAGGAACAGCTGTGCATGGGGAAAGGTATGTTTAGAAGATAATAAAAAAATAAAATTTTATGTGATATTAATAATATTTCTAATATTTTTGTTATATCTGTAGGTATAAGAAGTGGAAGAACGAGTTGTGGACCCACTGAACTACGCACGTTCTGGTACCCCTGCTGAGTTCCAGTACAGGGAGTACGAGTGGCGTTAGCTTCTGATATCAGAATTCAACAACCTTCATAAACAACTAATTAAAAAATTAATTGGTTAAATTGTTATTAAGTACGTCCGTTTTTAAATATTTTACTAATATTTTAATTTTTTTCTTTGAAAGTCGTTTCCCGGGCGAACGTTCAGAACCGGCAACACAACACAAGGAATCATCATGTCGGTTCTAGACCGTTCACTGTCTTCATGGAGGAGGCGGTCAGGGAACATCCATAAGTCAATTGATACGTCTATACGTACGAGAAGACATATCAAGACGTCCATGAGGATATTGTAAGTTATCTTACGTTTTTAAATTTATAATTTTACTTATATATAAGTAAAAATGTTAATTAATAATTTTTTCCTATCCAATTAGGCGAATGTGAGGCAGGCTAGTGACGAGCTGATGACTGCTATAGTGAGGGAGACATGGCCAGACACGCAGGAGGAAAACATGTCTGAAGCCATGTCTCGGATCGACACTTAGGATCTCAGGGTTGGGGCAAGGATCATGGACACAACATTCCCACCGTGAGGAAATAACTTCTACTGCCGGGGTCTAGGAAAGAAGGGCGAGGGGGTACTGAAGACCACTTCCGGATTTAAAAAAAAATGCAGCCTCGACCAGCAGCAGAACGACTCAGCTAGAGGCGGAAGTTCAGATGCTACGGGAACAGCAAGCCGCCCAGACAGCCTATACTGAAGCTTTACAGGAGTATAATGCTGCAATATATGCCACCAACCAGGCACAACAGCAGCAGATGTTCCAGTACTTGCAAGAGTTTTCAGCTGCTCAGCTTCAGGGACTTCCAGCTCCGCCCATGCCTACGCCTATTTTCCTACCACAGTCGCCGCAACCTCCTCAACAGCAACCTCCTCCTCCTCCTGATGCAGATATAGATTTAGATGATATAGATTTTATATAGTTTTATGAATTTATAAACAATTTATAAATAATTTAATGAAAAACGTCGAGACTACTTTTGATGTTGTACGTTGTTGGTTATATGAAATTGTTTGTGTAATTTGCAGCTTGCTTGGATGATAATTTAGAAATTTTGTGGTTTTTTTATTATAAAAAGTACTATAGCCGACTAAATTTACCATAATTCGTCGGCTATAGTATTTTTTTTATATTTTTTTTCAAGGTTTAGCCGACGAAATATGGCTTATTTCGTCGGCTGTAGTAGTATTTAGCCGACGAAATGTATTATAATTCGTCAGCTATATGTTTTATTTTTTAGATTTTTTTAATATTTAGCCGACGAATTATAGTAAATTTCGTCGGCTTTAGTCTTACTTTGGCCGACGAAAAAAAGAAAAAAAAGTCGTCGGCTAAGTTTTAAAGTATAGCCGACGACCACTTTTATTTCGTCGGCAAATTTCATAGCCGACGAGTCTTTGCCGACGACATCTTAGCAGACGAATTTGGCTAATAGGCCGACAAAAAATTTTCGTCAGCTAAAGTGCTGATCTTAGTAGTGTATGTTCATCCTAGCCGACACAAATGTTCTTCCGCAAAGAGTATTGATGACAAAATCATTTCGTTGGTTAGGAAATCGTCGACTATAGTTACATCTTAGACGACCACAAAATTCTTCTTTGCAGACGAAATATTTCTTTCGCTAAGAAGCAACTATCTTAATCGATGGAATGTTTTCGTCGTGTACGACATGGAAGACGAAAAAAGTTTACTCTTATCAGACGAAATATTTCATCGGCTAGGATAGTTGATTCTTAGTCGACGAAATATTTCGTCGTTTAAAACATAGCAGACGACAAAATTTAACTCTTAGTCGACGGAAATTCTATTTTTCCGTCGGTAAAAGTGAGATCATTGCCGACAAAAAATCGTTTCTTCCGTCGACTAGAACTATAAAAATATTTGTTTACTTTTTATTTTTTCATTTATTCTTTTTGATTTTGAATTTAATTTTCTTTTCAAAAATTGTTATTTATTTGTTTTAATTTTTAATTTATTTACCGATAAAATTCATAATATAATATGCATTTTTGTTGTTATAGAAATAATTATAATATTTAAACTTGATACTAAATTATTATTAATATAAAAATTATACATTAATAATTAAAATTGTTCATACATTTAAAAAATCATCGGCGTCAAATGCCGGAGAAGACTGTGGAGGAGGAGTCGTAGAAGGCTGAGGAGGAGGAGCCGTAAACGAGTCAAGAGGAGCTTCTATACCTAAGCGAGAGAAGATGAAATCCATCCATCCGTTTACTTAGGTCATCTTATCGTCGTACCACACATTTCTTGCCTCAGCGTGCTCAGTCCGCTGCTTCCAATCATGGACCTCCCATTCAAGTCGGTCTTTGACCTCTCAAAGCCTCTCTGTCTCTTCATGTGGAGGCGCACGACTACGCATGGTCGAGCTGGATGAGTACTGGCTCAAGTCTCGCTCACATATACAAATGAAGTTGATCTAACTAACAAGACATTTAATGAAACAAGCAAAAACTAATCTATTGAACCTCAATAACAAAACTTAAACTACTTATCTCCAATAACGACACAAAACTAAACTCAATAATAAGACTAATACATTGTTATTGAGGTTCAATATGTGTTAAAACTAAACTACTGAGGAGAAGAAATCAAAGAAGTGTTTTGTAATACCTCAATAACAAAATTTAAAACTACTGAATCCTAATAACAGAGTTACTAAACCCAAAAACAAGAGTAATATATTGTTATTGAGGTTCAGTATAAGCTAAAACTAAAACTATGGAACCTTAATAACAAAACATAAACTACTGAATCCTAATAACAATAACTATTAAACTTCAATAACAAAATGAATACACTATTATTGAGGTTTCAGTACAACATAAGTATCTCACATTCACAAAATTACATAAATTGAATTCAAGACACATCAATATTTGTAAGTAAAGCTACTCAGTGTCTATCAGTGTACATTGGAAGAAACAAACACTTTAAGCTAAAAGCCACTGATAGTCAATACGCTTAGGAAAAAACCAAAACTCTCCACTACTACAAATATGCCCTTTTAATGACATTTTGACTATGGCGTTTTTGCAAAAAAAAAACATCATAAAAAAGAATTTTTATGGCATTTTATACTAAAACATCATGAATTTTTCTATATAAATAATGGGTTACAAATTAATGATGTTTAGTAAACGCCATAAAATTAATGACGATTAGTAAATGTCATAGAAAAAATAATAGACGACGTTGGTTAGACGCCATGATTTGTAGGCACATTCTGTGTTTTAGGTCTTCTCATAATCTCATTATATATCTCTATTCTTCCAGATCTAGAGCAGGAGGGAACCCTGTCTCTAATCTCATTATCTATCTTCTCATAACATATTTTCTTCTGTGTTTTGGGTCTTCTCATAATCTCATTATCTATCTCATTATCGATCTATCCAATGCTCGGTTGGTGTCGGAGCTAAGGCACTGACAGTGGTGAACCGCGTGCGGAGGAGGAGTCGTTCCTCTATTTGCTGAAAGTGGTCGAAGAGTAATATTCATTTTCATGTTTTTTATATGTAGTTCCTTTGCAATATTGTGCATTCTTTGTATTTCTATCTTTTCTCAATTTAGTCTTTGTTTTTTCTCTCATATGTGTGCTCTAGATCTTCATACTAGTTATTTTTGAAACTGGTTCATTGTCCTATATACTTTTTCAGTAGTAGAAACATATTGCTGCATTGTCCTATATACTTTTTCAGTAGTAGAAACATATTAATGTCATTTATTAAGGATGATTTACTTACTGTCTTGCCTCGACAGGTATGCTAGCTTCAACTCTCGCCCATCATCGTTCAAAGCCTAGAGTATACATTGGTTGTATGAAATCTGGACCTATTCTTACCCAAATGTAATTGTCCAGGGCATTTAATTGTGATAGATAATACTTCTCAATGTTTCTCACCAATCATTTATGTGATGAGTTATTTATTCTTATATTTCTTTATTCTGCAAGAGTGTTAAGTACCATGAACTAGAGTGGAAGTTTGGTGAGGTGGGAAACAAATACTTCCAACATGCAATTGGGCAGAGTTATGCAATTACTTCCAAAGAGGTAAGAATATATGCTTGTTACTTGAGGTGTGTGCTAGCAGCTTTCAAGCTTTAACATGTATGAAATTGTTAATACTTGTCTAAATCTCATCAAGAAAGTTTACTGTTATTAAATAGTTAATAAATAAGGCGTACATTTGATCACATGTTAACAATAAGCCTTTGGTTATCAAATTTAGTTCATAGTTTTATTGTTCTTTCAATTTGATAGACAATTTGTTCTTTCCAAAAGTAGCAGCAGCAAGAAACAAGAAAAATCAGACATATCAACAAAAGAAGAGGATACTCAAAAGAGAGATCAAATATACAACTTTGGTATCGTTCTTTGAATAATTTTGGCTAGTTCTACATATAACTGTTTGGTGGAGTATATTCCAATGTCAAGTTTCTTACCGGCATAAACTTGTTAATATATGTCTAAATTTGGTTAACAAAATTGGATATTTCACTAGTATTCATTGGTTACTTTGATTTGTATCTGATTTCAAGCTTTTGACATTCAAATGTTTGTATTTACAACCAAATGTTAAACATTTATCATTATCTTGGACACCTTTCAAACATTAATGGTGTTCCTTGTTGATTTTGCAGCTAGACAGAGAAGACGAACAAATGAGAATTGAAGGAGAGGGAGGGAGAGTCATAAACTAGAATGGTGCATTGGTGTTTGGAGTTCATGCCATGTCGAGAGCTATAGGTTTTCATCTCTATTTGTCTACTTAATTTTCTTTGTCATATCGACATTCCCATTATTACCCAGCATGAAATTTTAGAGAATAGGAAATGTGAAACTTCCCCATGAAATTAGAAAATTAAAACTTTCAGGTCAATTATATTAAAGGTAGCTACATGTACAAAATTATAAAAAGGGTGTTACAGTTAATAATCTACTTTATATTTTTTGTGCAAATTTACTAAATCATTACAAGATTTTGAGTTAGAAGCCTCCTGCTCTTCACCTTTGACTTGTGTCTGCTAATCTATTAGAAGCTACAACTAAATACAACAAGAGAGTTATGCTTGCCAAAACATCAATGGGAAGCGACAACCATGGATTGAAGAAAAAATTCAAGAAAGATTAGGGGATCTAAGCATGTATATGTGTATTTTTTACTAGTGTTTTTTTGTAGTAGTGTACATATATGTGTATTTTTTTGCAAACAGTAATTGATTTTCTGCATTTGATCAGAAAATCAATGTGATTTTTTTAAAAGCTGAAAAAGATTTCATGGCGTTTTTAAAACGTCATGGAAATTCTTTAAATGACATTTATAAAATGCCACAGAGTTTAATGGTGTTTTTGAAATGCCCTTGTAAATCTTTTCATGACGTTTATATGAATCTTTTTCATGACGTTTTGAAAAACGCCACAGAAAGGATGGCACCACCTTAGAGGGCGTTAGGGGATGACACTGAAAAACGTCATAAAACACATTCCATGGCGTTTTTCAAACGTCGTGGATGTGTATGTGTGGTGTAGTGCTCTAATTATATATCTATTGTCCCTCAATAGCATACTTAAAAATTGAAGTGGCAGTGGCAAGCACATCCATTACCTATTGGCAAAGTTATGGGTTCGAGTCACCATGAAGGTATGAGTGAAATCCTTTGCTACTCTTTAAATAAAGAAAATAAAAAAAGCTTACTGAAAAATGAATAATCTCTAATATAGACAGCAACAACGACATACTGGACCTAGTGAGAGTGTTGGAAAGCATAAAAACCAGAAGCTACAGACTCGTAGTAAGTTTGAAGAGCACACTATATTTTCAAAACTAGATAAGACTTGAATCAAATGCATGCACAAGGTTCGCTTAGATTCGATTCACAATTACAAAGTCCACATATAGATATATTGACAAAAAACCATACTGATCTCAAATAAGGAATAAACACATCAAAATCTAAAGCTACTGACCTTCAGAAATGAATCGATCTCATACCTAGTGGCGGTGCCTTGCTTCGTCGATCGATTCGCCGTGCTTCACCGGTTTGACTTGTCGTCGTGACTCCTTGCTTTGTCGGTCACTTCCCTGCTGTGACATGTTACTTCGTCAATTTGATTTGCCGCTGTGGCACCCTACTTCGTTGGGTAATTCACTGTCGTGATGTCTTGTTTCGTCGACAGATTCACTGTATCGTCACGAGGCCATGCTTCTCAGATTTGGTTCTCCGTCGCAATGCCTTGCTTCTCAGATTTGATTCTCCGTTGCAACACCTTGCTTCGTTGATTCAATTCACTGTCGTGACGCTTTTCTTTATCGTCGTCTCATCAAAGACTAGGGTTCTCTGAAATGAAAGAATGTGACTGAAGATAACAAATGAGATCATGAATTTATATGATGACATATCCATAATTTGGAATGGAGCGATAATAGGCCCTTTCTTCAGGCCGCCTCCGTCAATTTACGCGTTGGAAACCGATAATTTCGGCCCGATGTTGATAAATAAAGACTTAAAAATGTAGTTATTAGTAAATAACTTTGCAGTATAGCTCAAACGCATTTCCAAACGCCACAACCTAAACTTTGCCAAAAAAAGCTACAACCTAAACTACCGACAACTATCAAGTGCGATCATCCTTTGGTAACAATATACTTTGTTTTTTTGCCCGCTCACACTTCCGTATTTGCCCTCTGCTTTTAATCAAGTACGATATTGCCATGTAATTGTATGAACTTGATACATGGATCACCTCGACGCCTGTTCCTCCGAGATTGCTGTCCACCTCGAGAACAACGAAAATCTTTGATCAGGGTCACGAGCTTGGTAAGTTTCTGTATGAGAAAATTCAATATCACGCTTAAACCATTTGTTTCAATCTCTGGGTTTTGCTTCTTTTGTGGGTTTGCTTTTGATTTTCTTTTCTGTTTCTGTCGATTTTTGAGAGGTTTTGTTTATGCTAGAGAGTATCAGTGATCGATTGCACTGGTTTACTCGATGTGAATTATATTTCTTGGTTTTCATTTGAACCTTCATTCCAGGATTTGTCGATATATACCTTTCGCTTTCAATGAAAATACACAAATTGCCAAACAAGTGTGATGTCGAATCAAATATACGGGAAAGTCTATACATGAGCAACATTTGAAGTTTAGCAACAATGCCTTTTAAAAAAAAAGTGTAGAGATGATGTATCGAAATTGGATGCAAAACTATAGCAAAGAGGCCCCCATGGCTTTAGTCAATCGTATGATTAATTGGCAACTAAACAAGGATGTACAAACTTGATTAGGAACGAACTGGCTTGGCAGAATGCCATAGTGCTTCATTTAACTGCTGTTGTTATATAGTTCATCATATGGGATTTTTTACTGTTCAGTTAAGAATCAAATCTCATATTCATTTAGTGTGATGAATGTACTTATATTATTTATCTCCTATGAAGCACGGACACTCCATTTTGCCTCCGTATCGTGTATCGAATACGGATACACGTACGATACGTTCAGATACGTTGAGATACGATCGGACACGCGTATCTTATTTGGACACGCGCGTATTTTAGTTGGATACGTGAGTATCTGAGTAGGACACGAAAATAAACAAGATACGAGGGGTAAATTGGACATTGAGCAAAAAAAACTCAATTAGAGTTTAGGGTTAAGACTCTACAGCATGCAAACTTCTGATAGTTTTTCTTATCATTCTACCATTGTGACACTATGAACTTGGTAATAAATGTAAAATAATAAAAAAAAAATTTAATATTTAAATAATAATATTTATAATATTTAAAATAATAACGTGTCCACCACGTGTTCATATACTATAAAAAAAATTTGCCGTGTCCACGTATCGTATCGTGTCGGATACGGACACACGTACTCGTATCTATGCTACTTAGCTTATCTCATATCCTACATTCATCAATATTATGACAAGATGCATGCAAATGTGATTTGCTTTTTGTACATAGCATGTAAAACTCCCAGACTTCTTGGGTACCATTTAAAGCTATTATTTCTTTTGGTTTCTTTTGTAAATGATTGAACAAGGTTAAAACCAAAAGCCTAAATTTTGCAGGATATTTTTCTTTTAATATCTTCATGATCATAATGTGGGAAAGTTTGAGGCCTTTATTCAGGGTTTGGGTCTAATATTGTCTTCCTAAATGTATTTGAATGCGTAGTCCTTTTAGTTTAAATTTTTGATTCCCTTGGCATGTCACACATACAAATATTCTTATTATGACGAGTCCCAGCCACAAATACATAGAAGAAAAGTACAAATACATTAGCCCGTCTTGACACCGATTGTCACATACAATTGAGTCTTATTGCATTGGTGATTTGATTATAATTTGTAATGAACTATGTATGTCTCTGCTGATCCTACACTTTTGAGGTGCCCTTTTTCGTTTTGGGTCTATGATTTTAAGGTGCCTATGGTAAGTTTGTCTGTGATTTTGAGATGCCTTTGTTTGAATTTATAAGAATTTATAAGAGCTACTGTCAGTGTTTGCTTCTTTTATATTTATTTTTACTCTGGGATGGATCTCTTTTAGTGGGGTACTGTAAATTTAGGTTCTTTTGTTTTGCATGTTGATAGGGTTGATGTTGTAACACAATCAGTTGTTAATGTGCAATTTCACTCATGTTCCAATCCCCGAGCCTGAGTAGTTTACGTATATATGGCTTTGGTTTATTAAATCTGAAGCAGTCTGTATATGTGTTGCTAAAAAACAGTTCCTTTTGAGTTTGTAAACATCAGTGCCTTCCGAGTATAAAAGAACATGATTCTTGAAATCATACTAAAGAGGAGGAGAATATTAATATGAATTTATTTTCTTTTTGTTTTTCATCAAATGGTTGTATTTTTACATTTGTCAACTGATTTTTCCCTTTTAATCGGTCAATGCTGTTGTTTTCTGCATATGTAGGAGACACTAGAAATTGTTTTTGCAAAGGTAAAGAGCTGTTGCTTTTGTAGGGTAGTTTACATTCTTGATTTGTTCACTAAGATATTGAGTAATAACTGTAATATGCTTGACAAACATTTCAGGTGTAAAACTTAGTCATAGATACCTCTAAGAATTTGGCAAGGGAGTTTGTTAGAAGGCTTTTTGTTGTTAAGGTAATGTTCTTGAATTAGTTTCTGTTTTAGTCTATAGAAGTATAAATCCATTGTAGTTCATCTTCATGTATATCTTTGCTAAAATTGTCTGCTCAATGCAATAATCTTGTTTTGTACTGCCATAGGCTTATGTCCACCAATAAAAACTAGCTGTTTAAAACTCAAACAACAGGAGCTGGAACTGGACAGCACTAGAAGTCTAGAACTCAGGTGAGTAGAAAATTTCTATATATTGGAGTTTCGTAATCTGGTATATTGTTGGTCTGTGAGTAATTCTGAGCCTTATCTATAAAAATTTAAGCCAGAGCCTTTTTCTGCATGTGAAACCTAATTGTTTCAATGAACAGGGCCAGTTGAATTACTGGCAACATGCATTCTGTGTCAAATGGAACAATAATTTCTTAGTGGTACAAAACAGTAACCAATTTTTGAACAATCAATTGAACAAGTATGAATCAAAAATAAAAGCAATATTATTCTGATTTGAGGGATTCTGTTTTTAATACAAGTATGCAATTTGTACCATTCAGTTGATTTTTGTTTTCAATATAAGTATGTCATTTGTGCCATTAGGTGCTTTTTAAACCTTTGTTTTGAGAATTACTGATGCTATTTACAGTATGCTATTTACACTGTGCTTTTTAAACCTTTTTTTTGAGAATTACTGATGCTATTTACAGTATGCTATTTACATTGTGCTATTTACACTGCTATCTGTACCATTCAGTTGATTATTGTTTCAATGTATTCTTGAATCCCGTAACATTGTGCTTTTGTACTGTCTAGGTGATAGCCCGGTGACGGATATTCTATATCAGAGTTTAGGATCATCTAATCAGAGGTCACTGAATTTTGTAGCAGAGAGAGAATAGCAGTTGTTCAGCAACATCAACCACAGTAGCAGCTCGGGGCTAATCTTTCGTGTGTCTAATATATACCCAGGTTTAATATAACAAGTTTTTTGTGTTTTTAAATTTAGTCAGATTTTATATGTAATTATCCTAAATTAATAACATATATATAATGTGAACTTTCATGATAATTCACTCACGACTATACAAGTGTAGTTTCTGAGGTAGTCTCAAGAGAGTTCCCTCTGAAACAAGAAGAAAACGCACAAATGTTAAGCAAATGTCAAGCACAACCTTTTACAATGAATATATACATAATAAACTCTGTTTTCTTCACTGCATTTGATTGTTCTCCTCGAAAGGGCCCGCCATGGACTCTTCTACCACCATTTGCCTTGTCTTTAAAATTTAAGCTTTCATATGTGCCCGTTATATATAATCCGGACGCATACAATAATTTTCAGACTAATTAGGGTTGAGGTGTGGATTGAGCTTCTTCTGCTCTACTATAGATTTTGCCGACACCAATTACCCTATTCTTGCCCTTTTGTTCCTAACTGAACCTGACCACCGTTGGCGGTGTAGTTTCCATTACTATTAGGATCCACACGCTTATTCTTGAGCAGAGCATTGGCCTCCTTCCACTTGTGGAATTTCCCAAAGAGAACCTCCATATCCTCGAGGGTTCTACCCTGTGTCTCCGGCAGCATTGTGTAGAAGAAGACCCAGCCAACCGCTGCTATTCCGGCGAAAAGAAAGAAGGCTCCGCCGAAAGTAATGCCCTTGGAGAGGGAAATAAAAGTCATTGAGAGTACCCCACTCACGAGTCTGTTGACGGCGACTCCGATACTGCACCCCTGGGCACGTAGCTTTAACGGGAATATCTCGGAGCTGTAGACCCACGTGATGGGGCCCATTCCGATGGAGAAGAAGGCGACGTAGACTAGTACCATGGTGATGGAGAGCACGATAGCCCACATGACCCTCTCGTCGCTGTGGCCGACGATGGTGAGGCCGAAACCGAGACAGGCCAGTGAGGCTACCA
This sequence comes from Comarum palustre, assembly GCA_951800085.1. Classification (NCBI taxonomy): domain Eukaryota; kingdom Viridiplantae; phylum Streptophyta; class Magnoliopsida; order Rosales; family Rosaceae; genus Comarum; species Comarum palustre. Next base: position 5,460,987 of record OX637579.1, on the reverse strand, counting down.
TTCCCGCCATGCTGGTAAGAAGCAAAGGGCGGCGTCCTATCCGGTCAAGGAGGAACGTGGCGACGAGGATGAAGAGTGTCTTGACGGATCCGACGCCGATGGTGGCGAGGAGGAGTTTGTCCTTGTTTGTGATTCCGGCCTTTTTGAAGATTCTCGGGCTATACAAAACGACGGCGTCGATGCCAGATGCTTGTTGGAAGAAATGTATACCGACGGCAGCAATGAGAATGTGACGGACGGCTGGAGTGGGGCGGAGGATGAGCTCTTTCCATACGTCTTCGCCGTGGCTGCGTTTTGCTACTTGAACGATGTCGTCGTTGCAGTGTTCGGGGATTCCGGCGGCTTCTTTAATGTCGGCGAGTCGGAGTTTGGACTCTTCCATGGAGTCTGAGGTTCGGTCGAGGACTCGCTTGGCGTCACCAAGGCGGCCCTGCATGACGAGCCAGCGAGGGGATTCCGGCATGGCTAAGACGCCGATGGCGAGGAAGATGGCGGGGATGGCGCCGACGCCGAGCATGAGACGCCACCCTAGGTTAGGTGCGAGCTTGGAGAATGCCCAGTTGGATATGTACCCCAGTAAGATTCCGGCATTGATAAACACCTATATATGCAAGGTTCCAAACGTCAATTAGTAACTTATCAGGGATGAAAGAAAGCATGACCAAAATGTGAGTTATTCCCAACTTGGTGGGCATGGATATAGTAATTCTAAACGCTTTTAATTTTCTAAAGAAAAAAATATGAGGATATGACTTATAAAACATGCCAAAAAGAGCATGGGCTTCAACGATAGTCTCTACCAATAAGAACGATAAGATTTCCGAATTTGTATATGGAATGTATGATGTAACGCAACTACAAATCAATTATGCATGCCCTCTTTATGGTGTAGACAAATTTTCTGAAAACTTATCTTTTCTTTCATTTAGTAAAAATGGTGAGTGGTCGAAATAAACGTTTTTACAATATTATCAGAAAAAGTTCCAACCATATTCTAAAAGATCAAAACTCAAGGGAAGAGGTGGGTGTTGCCTCGGGACTTCCGTTGCTTTGTTGGGTAAAATCCATTGTAAATGAAAGACTAAAATATCGAAAATCATGAAAATTTTGATGGTTCGGAAAATGGATATCTCAATAGATATATCAAGAAATTATCGAATATCGATGAATTTTTTTTAAATTTTATATAAAAATTATATATTTGACTATTTTAATTAAATATAAAATATTAGAAAAATAAAATAAAAATTAATATCATACTTAAAAAATAAAAATTTTAAGTAAATATGAAGAATATTTTAAATATTTAAGACTTTTTATAAAAAATGTCTTGTGCGATAATAATAATAAAAAAAAGATTATGATAATAACAAACACAAGAAACCTACCTCAGGGAAAGACGTGAGGAAACCACGAGACGACGCCGGAGAAACTTCGGCCGTGTAGACAGGGGCAATCATGAGGGCATAACCAACCCCGATTCCGGCAACAAACCTCCCGAACATGAGGAAGGAGTAGTTGGTGGCAAACCCCATGAGAAGAGCTCCGGCGAAGAAGATGGCTCCGGCCAGGACTATGGTATACCGACGTCCAATCCAGTCAGATGTCCTACCGGCGGCGGCAGAGCCGATGAGGGAGTAGAGATTCAGTATTCCCATAAGAACTTCGACCTGCACGTCCGAGATATGGAAGTCGTCTTTGATGAAGATCGCCGCTCCACTCATTACACCAATATCTGTAGAAAAATAACACCAAAAACTTAACCACACAACACATGTATATAAAGACAACACACTTCTCCAGATCTCTAGCTAGCTATATATCATTTGGAAATGAACATATATGAACGATTGCTTACCATAACCGAGTAGGATAGAAGTCATGGAAGCCAACATAGCACAAGCAAAAGCATACTTGTTTCTCTTGGGTTTGGGCGATGGATCGAAGTCCGCAATAGCTTTCGGAGTGTGTTGGCCGGAGACGGCATTTTCTTCAGCTCTCCTGTCAGCCATCTCGTTAGTAACCTGAGGAGGTGTGCTGTAGTAGAGTTGGTTTTGAGCTAATAAGCTACAAGGAGTGAGGGTACGTATATATAAACGCAGAAAACCGGTCACATCAGGCAGTGTCATTACGACCGTAACAATGGACCGTATGAGTCATGATCTTACGTCTTCATGTGGACCAATTGGTTCACTTTCAACTGCGGCGTATAGGTTAATTGGTCACTAAGACAACAGACTTAGATTAATTAAATTACGGTTAAATTTAATCTAATTAAATTATGGACTAATTGAGTTGTGGCTCGTGACTCGTGAGGGTAGAATATATACAAGGATCAAAGATGGGATTTTAACTTGATGCTTTGGCCGACGTTATTTGATTATTGTGGGTACACTTTATATACAGATTGATATGAGATACTGATAAATTGATATAGGATACCGATCGAAATTTTAAACGGGATAAAGAGGAACACGTACCCAGTAATGTGCAAATAATGCATTGTACAGTCATTATTGGAGCACTATACGATATATGAAAGTAGAATTTTTCCTATATGTAATTACAACTTTTAAACCCAGGTAAAGGTGGCTTAACGGTGATCAAAAGAAGAGATATATGATCGTGCTTGATCCTAACTTCTGTCACCGTATGTGTTAACAACTGAACCTCAATTATATATGTTATTGATGAACTACTCATCGTGATCAAGATTCTCTGCTACAGAGACACAGTGGATTTATGTTTCTCATGTGTTTAGGGAGAAGTTAATGTTTTCGCTCATTCATTTGCCGCCTCTTATGCTGATAGCTAAACACGGTAGGGATTACTATTGTAATCGTTACCATTGTAATCGCTCATTCATTCGCAACCATTGTAATCGTTACAGCCGTTACTTGATTTAATGAAACTTTTACATGGAAAAAAAATATGTGAACTACTCGATCGATCTAATGAAATTTTAATAAGCTACCCATGTTGATGCATATATACCAGTCTTGATTAATACTGTAAAATAATTAGAAATGAGTGGAAAAGTCTCTGAAAACAAACCAAGTACTCTTACCAGAGGTCGAGAGATCATCTCGACTCGAGTCATCAAAATGGGCACTCCAAATTTCAAAATGTCACACTATAAACACATTCAGACAGTAATATAATTGGAGGTATTTTTATTATACGCTAATTTGTTCGATTCTAGTCGACTATGTTAACTCGATCTACATCGATCACCAAAGTCCAAACACAGGAATGAGTGCACGACATGCATTTCTCTACGAAACGAAATATATTTATTGGTCACAAAATTCATCAACTTGAAACGTTAGATTGAACAATAAGTGTGGAATTTCTGCTGTATAGGGCGGTACAGCATGTGACTGTTTTTTTTTAAATTTTTAATTCTATTCAACTATCAAACAGTTAAGAAATCGACACATTCACGACTTAATAGACAGATCCTAATAAGTGAAGCAAGTCAACGAAAAACAAAAAAACAAAATATGATTGAGACCTCCTCGATCTACTTATTTTCTTTCCCCATTTTTAATAGCTAGTCAACAAACAGGGGCTACTTTTTTGGGATTGAAGATGAGGAGGGGCTAGCAAGCCAGCTGATGTATCAGTATCTTGGGAATCCTTTCAGACCTTAGCTCGCTAAGCTCGTATACCTTCTCTTCTGCGTTATGTGCCCCCATCTGTTTTGGAACTTAACAATTCATATTAATTTGTTTTGTTTGCACTCGGGCAAGTTGAAGTTTCGTCCCTTTGTTTACAGAGAATTGTGGCAAGATGGGATGGCTCAACAACAGCGTGTTGTCATGCCAGCTGAATCCATGGAGGACAAGTGAAAACAGATAATGGATCACCTGATGAGTTTCGTCTAATGGAAGCAAGTATGCTAGGTTGTAAGTGAAACTGATGCTACAAGAATTTTTAGTGAGAGGTGTTAATATATGCCTTGAACCAGCTATTCGGGGATCTCGCATATAAGGAAGATGAGAGATGAGATGGAATCACTTCAGAGGAATCAGACTTGGGAATTGACCAAACGACCTGGTCAGGGGAGAAAGATCATTACTTGTAAATGGGTCTTCAAGAAGAAAGAAGGGATGTCACCTGCTGAGGGCATTAAGTATAAAGCTAGAGTAGTTGCAAGAGGGTTCCATCAGAAAGAGGGAGTAGACTACAATGAGATTTTCTCGCCAGTGGTCAGACATACCTCTATCAGGGTGTTACTAGCCATAGTAGCACATCAGAATCTGGAGCTTGAACAACTAGATGTGAAGACAGCTTTTCTACATGGAGAGTTGGAAGAAGAGGTATACATGACTCAGCCAGATGGTTTCCAAGTTCCTGGAAAAGAAGACTATGTTTGCAAGTTGAAGAAGTCCTTGTATGGACTAAAGCAGTCTCCCAGACAGTGGTACAAGAGGTTTGATAGCTATATGATAGAGATAGGCTACATCAGGAGTCCGTATGATTGTTGTGTCTACTACAACAAGGTCACAAATGGGTCTCTCATTTATCTGGTCCTGTATGTAGATGATATGTTGATAGCTGCAGAAAACAAGTCTGAGATACAGAAGTTGAAGGGTCTCCTCAGTGCAGAGTTTGAGATGAAGGATTTGGGAGCAGCTCGGAAGATTTTGGGAATGGAGATTTACAGGGATAGAAGTCAGAAGAAGCTTTTCTTATCACAGAAAGGTTACATCCAGAAAATTCTATCCAGGTTTGGTATGTCTACATCAAAATCTATAGATACTCCAAGTGCTGCAAATATTCATCTGTCTGCTGCGTTTGCACCTAAATCTGCTGAGGAGAAGGAATACATGTCTCGAGTTCCTTATGCAAGTGCAGTTGGAAGCTTGATGTATGCTATGGTCTGCACTAGGCCTGATCTCGCACATGCTGTTAGTGTTGTCAGCAGATTTATGGGTGATCCAGGAAAGGAGCATTGGCAAGCCGTGAAGAGAATTTTCCGGTACCTCAAAGGTACGTCTGATGTTGGTCTCATTTATGGAGGTGATACAAAATGCTTAGTAACAGGCTATTCAGATAGCGATTATGCTGGAGATGTTGACACTAGGAGATCTATGACCGGTTACGTATTTATCCTTGGTGGTTCTGTTGTTAGTTGGAAAGCTACTTTGCAGCCTACAGTGACTTTGTCTACTACTGAAGCAGAGTATATGGCTTTGACAGCAGCTGCAAAGGAAGGAATATGGTTGAAGGGACTGGTCAGCAGTCTTGGTTTGCATCATGATCAGGCTATAGTATATTGTGACAGTTTGAGTGCAATATGTTTAGCAAAGGATCAGGTCCATCATGAGAGGACTAAGCACATTGATGTCAGGTATCATTTTCTGAGAAGTGAGAGCAGAATTAAGGTGAAGAAAGTGGGTACTGCTGATAATCCCGCTGATATGTTCACCAAGCCGGTTCCGCACAGCAAGTTTCAACACTGCTTGGACTTGCTAAATGTTACAAGCTGTTAGTTGCCCGATGGGGGTAACATCTGAGGCTGAGGAGCCATCTGGTACATCTGGCACTATTGTGGTGCATCTGGTACATCTGAGGCAGAGGAGTTGTTTGTACATCTGGCACTATTATGGTGCATCTGGTACTTCAGGTGGAGATTTGTGAGAGGATTCAAGTCAAGGTGGAGATTTGTTAATATATGCCTTGAACCAGCTATTCGGGGATCTCGCTGTTGTCTGTTATGCTGGGTTCCGTTCTCGCGCATCAGTCGTTCGCGCGCATCAGTCTCGTTCGCGGGGTCAGTTTCGCTCGCGGGGGTAGTCGCTCGCGGGGTCAGTTTCGGTCGCGGACGTTTAGTATATAAACGTCCTAAACCTAATTGTATCTCATATACTTAGTAGTGGGTTGTTAGCGCCGCACTCTCTGTATCTCTGTATTCCGCACTCTGTATTCTGGGTTCTTGCTCAATCTATAAAACTGTTCTCCTTCTGCCGTGGACGTAGCTAACATATTGTTAGTGAACCACGTAAAATCTGTGTTCTTTCTTCCGTCCGTTATAACAAGAGGGACGCTACGAGAATTCTTCTAGTAATAGACTGACGCGGAGCCACTAACGGGCACCGTGCTCCACTGATCTTTTAGTTAAAATTCAACCAAGTTACCAAGAGGTCACACAGAGTGTATGCCCTAGTAGTAGAGCAGGTGACTTGCATTTTGATTGTTTAGGGATCGATTCCCTTTAGCAGCTTTTTCTTTTGTAGCATATGATCTAGGTAACATAAACTTGAATGCTGGAATCCCTCTTTGATTGATTGATGCAAGCTCTAATATCATATATATGATAGAATACATGTATCATATATAGTAGATATTGTGTGTCGATCACATAAGTGAGACTTTGAGAGTTTTTCATACACGGAAACTCATCATGAATTTAATCCTACAAAAGTTAGGTTAATACCAATAAAATTATAATATTATGAATAAATCTTACCCGGTCTCACATGGTAAGAGACCAATTTCATTTGTTGAAATTATTTAATAAAGACATCAGCTAAAGAATAAATATATAAATAAATAACAATAGACTCATTTATCTTGGTACAATATTCTTGAGCACCAAAATTAAGTATAGCACACTTTAGCCATGATATCAATTTGTACAATTGATAATTTCATATAGGCTCATGCTCTAGCTAAATTCATAACTTTATAAAAGTTAAAATATGCTGCCACGTTATGATTCGAAATCGATTTCTTAGTCTTGCCACTCATTGAGGCAACAAGTTAGTTCGACTTTAATGGAATGAGCATGCGAGTTTAGACTACTTGATTCAGAGTGAGCTTCATGCTATTGTAATTATTCATGGATTTGCCTTTTGGAAATATCAATCCTATAAGGATTTAGTTAAGCAATCTGCTTATCATGACACATAAAATTTGGGGAGGTGCATTTAGCAATAAGTCTTCATCTTCATAATAAAACAAGACAACTTGCAATAGGTAACACTGTATTTATAGAAAAGTTGTTTGAAGAAGAATGATAACCCCATATCTCTATAAAGAGAAGATTGTGTTATAATGATTTTAATTCACTAAATGCCACCCTTATGTAATTTAGGGGATTAGAAAGTCCAAGTATTTCATCACATTTCAGGTAATATATTTCATTAGAATTACCTTATTCCAATTTGGTTAATAGTATAGATTGTCGGCATAACAAAACGTGAAATAATATACAACCCTTGATGATATTAGTAGCTACTATTGATAAAATGTATCATCAATTTTCGATCTCACACATTCATACATTCACGCATAAACTATAATAAAGTTTGATTCATATTGAGTACTCGTGCCTCTTTTACGACGAATATTTGTTCTTAGAGGACAACACATTTGAGAATGTGGATCTTTACATAACCTCAAGAAGAGTGTTATAGGGCTTGTATAATCGTCCCTTATAGAGAGAACTAATCACATTGGACTTAGTGAATATATTCAACCAGGTCATGTCATTACATTGGTCTATTCTCCTCCTAACGATGGAATGACTATTATTTTGACCATGCGCAAATATGTGTTTAAACAAATATTAGATTATTTATCCATTGATAGGTGGCGAGCCCAAATCAAGGTTTGAGGTCACTTTCTAATCGAGTGAGATTTCCTTAAAAATTAAAGGGATGATCAATGAAAAAATACATGAACACAAATTTTGAATAAATTATTCTCCCTCTGATGACGAGAAATGTATTTCCAGAAGTGACAACTCTTAAAATATGCGGTTATATTCCCTTGTATTGTACAACATTATAAAGTTGTAAAGGACTAACTGACATTATATAAAGAAATAGACAAAAAATTGTCATTTATATAGTAGTATACTAGTGTTGATTAATTCATTTGAATAAAGTGAAAATTATCTTCACCTACGCAATGGTATTTCATGTTAGTAACATAATATGAGCTCAATTGGTAACTCTTGAGATGATTTTTACCCTTTAGGTGTAAATTGCCAAAAATGTCGCAAAATAATATTTTGCTAGTATTTTGAATCATGAGTAATCATAGTTTTAGCCTTCAAAATGTCAAGGCCGTAGATCCAAATTATTTGATAAAATAATCAAATGCCAAAATGTTATACTCGAATTTTGAGTTTCAGATAGTTGTCCTTACAGATATAAGCATATACTCCATATTAATATTAGAGAAAATTTCAGTGCCGATACCTAAACTCTTGTGTCACTGTCAAAATGATATCCAAACTTACAAAACTACCAATATGGTATCCAAACTTCATTATCGCTACCAACGAAACGCCTGAGGCCATTTTCCATCATGACGTCATTTGTTTGATGACGTATCTCGTATGAGACCTACAAAAAATATTTTTTGTTAGTGGATAACCACATCAGAGATCCTCAAACTCTTCTGGAATGATCAATGTTATACCCATAATGAAAACCTAGACTTTCCATGTTCAAATTATGAGAGAAAATAGATTCGCATGATATAATTTTAGAGATTTTAAATTGAGATCTAGAAAATTTTTGAATGTCATCTAAACTGTATACTCTCAACGAAAAATCTCTAAACCCTTGAAGGAATTAATAGGATATATGAAAAGTCTGAAAATCATCTAAACCCTAAACCCTCGACAAAAATAACTTTTTGTCTTTCCTACATCTCATTTCCTTCTAAAATCTTTAAAATTAAATCTCGCGGGTCTATTTTCCCTCTTACTTTGAACATCAAAAATCTGAGTTTTCATTATAAATATCATATTGATCATTTCAGAAGAGTTCAGGGACTGCTGTTGTGGTTATCTATTAATAAGAAATATTTTTAGTAGGTCATATATGACAGACATCATCAAACAAACGGTGTCATGACGAAAAATGGTCTCAGGCCTTTCGTTGGTAGTGAAAATGAAGTTTGGGTATCACATTGGTATTTTTGTAAGTTTGAATATCACTTTGACCTTGTCACAAGATTTTAGGTAGGTACCAGCGCTGCCAAAAATTCTTAATATTATAATAGAGGAACATAGCCTCATCAAAGGACATAGTCTCATCAAATTTCATATTACACTCAAGTAATGAGTCATAGTTAGTGGGATGGTTATGTATGTAATCCAACACAAATGATAGAAAAACCAACCTTTGCAATCAACGTTGTTAGCATAATTATTCGAATTTATCCAAAAAACATATTCCACATTATATGATCTTTGTGGTCTCAATATAAATCCATTTTGGATGTAGAAGAGAATAAAGTCTCTTGAATGTAGATAGGATACTGTCATTTGACATTTTAATGTAGGCTATATTGAATCCTTAAACGTATCATGTTTCTAATTGCAGATATCATGGTCACACACTTAAGAAAATACTAAAGTATTGATGAAATTCTGTTCAGATTATTAGAGCAATAATCATGATAATGAATGAAACGTAATTACATTTAATCAGAGCTAAAACGTAGGCTCAAATTTATCAGTGTTATGAGAACCGTCGTTAATCATGTTGTCAACATGTTTTCCATTGCTCATAAAAAAAATTGTGATCTTGAATGGATTAATGTCCAATGGCTCAGATGAATCTCTTAAAGATTGAATATTATAGTTGATTTCAACTTTCTTGTATTTGAGTGAGGCTCGATAAATTGTCACTAAATGATTAGGCATGCGTCAAATGCTCAAAAAATGCTTACCGTAGGTAAATTTGTAGCTATATAAGGATCTATGTTAGAACTTATATTTTCTACAAAAAGATAATAAAATATCATATGTGTTCATGAATATGAACATGGATTCCGTAAGACAAACATGAGAAAATCATTCGTGTAATCATGTCTGTAAAGCCATAGGTCTAAGACTATTTCATCAGCGGACTCGAGTCTTGACTATTGGAACATGACTCTTAATGTCGCATATTAAATCATAAAATTTGCATTGTATAACAAACATAAACATATGTATGATCATAAATAACATGTTCAAATACAAGACGTGATTAACCAAATATTTTTGTTGTTTATATTCAACCTATTTAAGTAATTCTATTTAAATAGGCTGAATTGCTGAAAAAAAATATTGGTGGTTGTAAATATTATAATTATATGGATGTCCACGTAAATACTCAATATTTTTGTCCTTATAATGTAAACATCTCTCCTGTATAAAGGGGCCTAATAAGAATGGACGATACACTTCGTGCTCCTCCCATATTCTATGTCTCTCTTTTCTCTTTATTGATTCTCTAGCTTATAACATGTTATCAGCACGCTTCACTTTTCGTCTCTTTTTATCTTAAACTCTATAATGATCCAAAAGTTTTACAATGAAACAAAATTTCTTATGACCAAGGCTAATGATCTACGAGTTTTTTCTATCATTCTCAACAAATTTATCATTTCACTACCAACATAAACATCATAGCCGACAAATCTAAAAAAACAGGCCGACGATTTTTTTTTTCGTCGACTAAAGTGGATGTGGACTTTTAGCAGACAAAATATTTTTTCGTCGGCTAAACTAATTTTTTCGTCGGCTATAATCTGTAAGTTATAGCCGACAAAATTATAAAAGTTTACCCGACAAAATAAATAATTTCTTCGGCTAAAAGTCCTTATATTTACAGATCTAGACAGCAGATCATCTGAAAAAATAACAGGAGAAAAATTTTGGGTATTGTCTAAATTGTTGGGTGTCCTTGAAATCAGTTCAAAATTAGTTTGTGGAGCTATATATAGGTACGTATATGTGTATATATGTTGATTTTGAGTTGTTTAAGAGTTTTATTTGAGTTAGATAATATTGATTTTGAGTGTGATTGAGTTGATCGATTTTGATTTGATAATATATGAAGTTGTTGTTAATAAGTTATTGATTTTGATTGAGTATATATATGTTAATTAATTTAATTATAATATTATGTTGATGCATGATATGAATTAATTAAGTTGTTGATTATATATGTTGATTATGATTTTATGATGATTGATGTGTTGATATATAATATTGTTCTGTAATTAGTAATTAGTCTATTTATTGTTCTGTAATAAATAACACACATATATATATATATGTTATTTATTAATTTGTTATGAATTAATTGTTGTAGAATACTAAATGATTTGAAATTTTATATATGAAATTAATTAATTAAGTAGAGTTATACATATATATTTTGTTATCTTTTCAAGATATGGATAAGAGTTGGATTTCGCTTCCAAAATGGGACAAAAGATATGGGTAATGGGTTGTTAGTTTTATTGAATATGCGCTGGCTAATGCTAACAGGAATACAATTTTCTATTGCCCATGCACGAAATGTAAGTGTCGCAGCGATATGCATCGATTTGCGATTGACAAAGTATGGCAGCACATGAAGAGTAACGGGTTTTGGGAGAAGTACACATGTTGGATATATCACGGTGAAACATTATCAGGGGGTTCGCATGATCATGGACCATTTTCTAAGATGTGCAGTACATCCAACGATCTACCAACGGCCTTCATCAACGATATGTTTCCTTATTAGAGCGGTGTATGCTCTCAAGGACATTATATGTTTGAGCCGGTGCAGCCCTTCCCTAGAGTTGTCAACAATGCTGGTATTGATAAGTACAACATACTGTTTGCTTTCCAACATACCCATGTGTACCCCGGTTGTTAGAAGACGGTTCTTGAAAATGTGATGGACGTAATGAAGATTAAAGTTGAGACAAAATCGATCGTAAAGGTTGTTGATGATTATCTACAGTACACTTCTTCGATGTTGTCCCACGGTCATCGTCTTCCTACCACTCATCATAAAGTCTGATGTATCCTGAAAGATCTTGTTCTTTCCTATTCATGCATGCAAATATGACTGCGTTCTCTTTTGGGGTAAAGATCCAGAAGAAAATGACCTTGGTGGCCTTGACGCATGTCCGGTATGTCAGAGTGACAAGTATAAGCTGACTCCTGCAGGTAATAGGAAACCTGTGAAGGTACTTTGGTATTTCCCGTTGAGGGATAGGCTGGAGCGGTTGTACATGTCATCACACATGGCCAAAGCTATGGGATGACATGCTGATAGAGAATTTCATGAAGAAGATACCCTTATACACCCTGCTGATGGTGAGGCTTGGAAGCATATAGACATGGAGTTTCCTCATTTTGCGTCAGAGGTTCGAAATGTGAGGCTCGGGATCTCATCCGACGGGTTCAATCCTTTTGGCAACATGAGTCTTCAATATAGTGTATGGCCGGTGATTTTGGTACCATATAATCTTCCTCCAAAGATGTGCATGAAGAAGGAATACAATATGTTACGTTTGTTGATTCTAGGGCCCAATTATCCAGAGAAGTGTCTCGATATGTATTTGAGACCCTTGATTGAAGAGCTTAGGTTTTTTTGGAACGTTGGTCATCCCACTTATGACAAGTACATGCACGAGATGTTCCAGATGCATGTCATGGTTGTTAGTACCATCAGTGATTTTCATACCGTTGAGATGTTGTCGGGTAACGTTCTTAGGAGATACTAGGCTTGTCCAGAGCGCCTTAGCGATGAGGGGAGCAACATTCATTGCAACAAGATATGCAAATTGGGTCACCGTACTCTCCTTCAGTATGATCACGAATGGCGGTTCGATGACAAGACATTTGATGGGACTGTAGAAAACAGTGTGCCTCCCAGAAGATAGACGAGTGAAGAAATTTTAGCAGTGCTTAATGAGTACGATTTTGGGCAGCTTAACAATCATACCAATATTGTGGTGACAATACCTGAAAGACCCGACACGTACCAATTTTGGACACATAAGAGCATATTCTAAGAACTCTCATACTGGAGTAAGTTGTTGATCAGACACTACCTAGATGTGATGCACATAGAAAAAATATGTGCGACAGTGTGGTGGGAACAGGGCTGAATTTGGAGGAGAAGACGAAAACAGTCCTCAGACACACATTGATCTTAAAAAAAATAGACATACGAAGACATCTGTGGTTGAAAGAATTAAAGAAAAAAATGTCTCAAGCTCCTTACACCGTGAAGCCTGACCAGAAGAACGTAATTTTTAGGTGGATGAGTTCTGTGAAGTATCCTTCAGGCTATGCAGGAAATATAGCCCGGTGTGTAAACTTTCGTGACAATAAGATATACGGGTTAAAGAGTTATGACTGTCATATCCTGCTACAACGTCTCTTCCCTGTTTTCATTCTACTATTTCTTCCCCGTCAGGTGATGGAGCCGTTAGTAGCGTTGTCAAGATTCTTCCAGAAATTATTCACACGTTTTGTGAAAAAATCTAACTTCCAGGAAATGCAAGAAGACATTATTTTTATCATGTATAAATTTGAGAGGATATTTCCTCCAAATTTTTTTGACATCATGCCTCACCTGATGATCCATCTTCCTAAGCAATTGTTGCTTACCGGTCTAGGACATTATACTTGGATGTATCCCATGGAAAGGTATGTTTTTTACACTTGAATTTTTATTATACATGTTCAATATATAATCAAAACACTTTACAACAATTTATTTATAGGCAACTTGGAGACTACAAAGCTTATGTGGCTAATAAATCTGCGACTGAAGGTTGTATAGCTGAAGCATATATTGCACACGAGTGTGTCACCTACATGAATTTGTATATAGGAGTGTTGAAGGAAACTCCACAAACCATACTGGTAGTTGTATCGAAGTTCAACCTTTCCATAGTCTCTAATGATGTTGAAGTTTATAGAATTTTGCCAGAGTCCTACAAGTTGCAATTACAAGAGCTAGTCATAGCGAATGGGTATTGATTAATTGTCCAGAAGTTGAATACTGGAAAGACATCCATTTATACTGTCCAGACATTCAAGGTGATCTCGACTACAATAAAAAGGAGTTCGCAAACTATTTTGGTGGCTGGGTACGTAATTCTTTATTTTTGTTCATGACTCTTTTATTGCATAATTATCCATATTTACAGTACATTGAATATTTGGTTAAAAATGAACCATATTCAATTCGATGGTCACCCAAATTGGTCGTACGAACTAAGACTTCTAGAGATGAAGCCGATAATGTCAAGAGTTTATCTGATGTGCAAGGTGAATGACATGCAATTTATATATGAACAAAGAGACAACAGACGGAGAACACAAAATTCTGGGGTACTGGCACATGGTGGGGAATGGAGTTGACTATTACGGTGTTCTCGATTTAGTGGTGAAACTTGTTTATGGGCAAGGCATGACAGTGCACCTCTTCAAGTGTAGATGGTTTGATACTAGCAGCCCACATAGCATGAAAATTGATCAGTATGAGATTTTATCGGTGAACACTGCTACAAGCTGTTACGAAGATGACCCGTTCGTTTTTGCCACATCGATAAAACAAGTGTTTTATCTTGATGACCTTGTTAAGGGTGACGCGTGGAATGTGGTCAATCTTGTACACCCTCGAAACATTTACCGGGCGGCTACACTTGGAGAGACCGAAGACGAGGAAGAAGATATTGCGTATCAAGAGCCCAGCGCAATAGGCTTCTCTACGATTCGCCTTAATAATTTGAAAGCGTGTTGTTCGGTTTGAATTCATGATTTAGACGCAAGGCTTTTTGATGTTGATCCAAATCAAGAAACAGACGAAGACTCTTATGATGAGGAAATGCATAGATTGCGAGAAATTAATTCTGACATCGAAGAAGACTCATCGGATGATTCCGATTACGAGCTTTCTTAGTTTGAATTTGTAATACAAATTGATGTGCTTTATATGCTACAAGCTGTTAAATTCATAATTTTGTTTAATTTTGGTAATATATGAACAGAAATTGGTATGGTTTACATTAAACAGCCTATTTTTTATGTCTTTTTTAAGTTTTAGCCAACGAAATAGGCCATATTTTGTCGGCTAAAATAGTTTTAGCCGAAAAATTACATCCTATTTCGTTGCCTAAACTATCTTGGCCGACGAATTACATCATATTTGATCGGCTAAAACTATCTTGGCCGACGAATACCCTAATGTTTCGTCGGCTATAGTTAAATAAATAAAATAATAATTTTATACCACTAGTTACGTCTCATCGATTTGAAACTATTTTCAGTTGAAGGTCTGGGCAAAATACGTAAGTTAGACAGCCAAATGACTGTTTCCGTGCGTTTAGGGGTTTGACTTACGGGATTGACCGTCCGGATCGAGTCCTTAACTTTTTCGGATCTTGATGAAAATTTATCCATACACATATTTCAACATAATAATAATATCTGAAGGTCGGATTTTTGTTTTAAAGGTTTGATCATCACAATCACAACATGTCTACTAATGTTGTATAACATGTTTACCAAGTGCTAAGTAAATGTTCCATTTCAAAAACAAACTATACGTAGAAGCTTCAAACAAAAATAAGTCGTGAAATAAGATATGAACGAAATTGTGAAATATGTCTACAGTTGAAAATTACGTAATTCCGGTAAAGTCTCGGTGCCGATAGTTACGATCAATGCAATTTTCCATTTTTTCTTCCTAGAGGTAACCCCATCTCTAATGGTTATTTTTCATAAAATTTTTATACCGATGAATTTTTATAGCGATGAATTATATTAATTAAATGAATATAAAAATGACTATAGCCAATGAATTTTTAATAAATTCGTCGGCTATAGTTAAATAAAAAAATAAATTAATGTTTAAATGTATTAAGTAAAATTATATTAACTACATGAATATAAAAATGACTATAGCCGATGAATTTTTAATAAATTCATCGGCTACAGTTAAATAAAAAAAATAAATGTTTAAACATATTAAGTAAAATTATATTAATTAAATAAATATTAAAATGACTATAGCCGATGAATTTTTAATAAATTTTTGGGAAATCACAAAAATAAACTAATGTCTAAACATATGAAGTAAAATTATATTAATTAAATGAATATAAAAAGGACTATAGCCGACGAATTTTTAATAAATTCATCTGGTATAGGTAAATAAAAAAATATAATTGTAGACGACGAAAATCATAATTATATCCGACAAATTTATTATTTCGTCGGCTATACTTCTGCTATATATTCGAAAGCCAGCGAACCCGATAACAAAAACCCTAAAATCAAATTTTCTCTCCTCCACCTCCACTACACTCCTCTACTCCTCCTCCGCCTCCACTACCCTCCTCCGCCTCCACTGCCCTCCTCCGCCTCGTCCGCTTGACCACTACCTCCTCTCTTTTTTTTTGAATTTTCAAGCACAGGTATTTTCATTCAAATTCTTAGGGTTTTAAGTCGAATATTGAGTTGGGGTTTTAAGAAATTCGAATTCTTGGGGATGTTGTTATATATGTATGTGTATATGTGATATATATATATATATATATATATATATATATATATATATATATATGTGTGTGTGTGTATGTTGTTTTGATAGAAATTGATAAAATGGATAATGAAATTGATAGAAATTGATGTTGAAATTAAAAATGTCGGAATTAAAAATTGAAATGAAAATATTAATTGTTATTAATCGTAGAAATTCTATGAATTGTTATTAATTGTAGAAATTCTATGAATTTTTATTAATATATAGTTTAATTAAATAAAATGATAAAAATAAATTAAATAAATTGGTTAATCGTTTATATTATTTGCATATAATAGTTTAATTGACGTATATATTGTTTGCATATAATAGTTTAATTAATATATTGATAAATTGATAAATAAAAATTACAATTCAAATTAAAAATTCAAATTATTTAATAAATTAATATTTTGAACAGGATGAAAGGCTTCTTTAGATCGATGTAGGGTTCAAAAGGGCAAAATGTCCGAATCGTCTGAGGAAATGTCTAGCAACCCTCAAACGTCGTTTCATGACATCATGACAGCTAGACGTGAGTCCCTTCTGGAGCCGACGCAGAGGTAGCCAGGCGCCACCCATTCCTCGAGGCAGGCGGGCGCCGCCCATTCATCGAGGCAGCCGGGCGCCCCTTAGTCCTCGAGGCAGCTGTGGCCTCCGACCCAGGCGGAGGTGTCTGCTCCACATATGCGTGAGATACACCAGGCACCAACTCTTAGCCCTACTGCTTCGGATGGTGGGTTATCTGGTATACAGATGTCGCCGCCTCTTCTTTACCTTCCGCGGTTGATACCAGCATTACCTGCCGTCGATTACTTAGGGGCGCCGATTTATCCACTGCCCCACAGGTGACCCCATCATCGGCGTACTAGTTCGTGCCTTTTGGTACGGATCTTATTTCTACGAGGGTATCATCATCGGCGACGGAGTCGGAATCCGTCGTGTCCGCCCCAAGACCCTCAGGTAATGAAATATAAATTATTTAATTTCTCTTATAATGTCATAATAATAATATAAGATTTTAATAATCAATTTGTGATACGCACCGTCAGAGCCAAACCGACAAAGAAGAAGAGAGGCCTCGTCACAGGGAATGCTCTTGAGAAGACAGTGAGTATCTCAAGAAGGATCGACATCGATACTGACGGGGATGTCAAAATAGTATTGGGCGGGAAGACGAGGATGTACTCCGGCTGCGTGTGACGCTCATTAAGAATAGAGTCCCTATGTTGTGATCAGACTAGGGCGATGTCTCACAAAAGGTTAAGGATATGGTCCACAACGTGATGTTGGTGAGTTTACGAAATTCCTAATTAATATTATGTATTATATTGTTGATTTATGAAAAAAGCTAAACTGTTAAATGCAGGTGTGGTTTGACGTTCCCTAGCACCTGAGGAACACTTAGGCGGACGTTGAGTTTCAGTTCAGGGAGTACGAGTGGCATTGGCTTCTGATATCAGAATTCAACAACCCTCATAAACAGGTAATTAAAAAAAATTAATTGGTCATATTGTTATTAATTAGTACGTTTTTAAATATTTTACTAATATTTTATTTTTTCCTTTGTAGGCTGTTTCCCGGGCGAACGATCAGAATCGGTAACGCAACACAAGGAATCATCATGCTGGTTCTAGACCGTTCGCATCGTTGATGGACGAGGCAGCCAGAGAACATCCTGAAGTCAACCGGTACGTTTATATGTACGTGAAGACATATCCTGACGCCCAACAGGATATTGTAAGTCGTTTTACGTTTTCAAATTTTAAAAATTATATATATATATATATATATATTTCAAAATGTTAATTTTTTTTTTCTGGAATAGACTTATAGCCGACGAAATTTGCCATAATTCGTCGGCTATAGTATTTTTTTTTATTTTTTTTTCAAGGTTTAGCCGACGAAATATAGCCTATTTCGTCGGTTATAGTAGTATTTAGCCGACGACATTTACTATAATTTGTCGGCTATAGTTATTTTTTAATTTTTTTTATTAAATACTTTAGCCGACGAATATATTAAACCACTACCAGAAAAAAGACTATAGCCGACGAAATATCTAAAAACAGGCCGACGAATTTTTTTTTCGGCGGCTAAGTTAAATTTTCATCGGCTAAAGTGAAATTTTAGCCGAGGAAAAAAAATTTCGTCGGCTAAACTAATTTTTTCATCGGCTCTAGTTAAATTTTAGCCGACAAAATACATTTTCGTCGGCTAAAGTGATTTTCTGTCGGCTATAGTATGTGAACTTTAGCAGACGAAACTTGAAAAGTTTAGCCTACAAATTATGGTATTTCGTCGGCTAAAGTAACATTTAGTTACAAAATTGCGCTACGGATATTTCGGTGTCCGATTGACTATTGTGATACCAATCTGGAAGCAGAACGACCCTACGAGTCAAACTCATGGCTAATGCCATGATATACAGGCTTTTTTGGCCATCCGAGTTCGTTTAAGGCTTCAAAATGAAGTTTTTCTAAACGCTTAACACACGAAAAATGTCCATATCTACACCTATATGAGGTATTTTGGCCGAACCTTCAACACAACAAACACTCACCATAATGAGATGCAACTGTCCATCTAAAAATTTTGAGACATTTACCCCTCCATGATAGGCCTCCTCATATAGATAAATAATGGTAAATAGTAGGCATGTTGTGATTCCGGTCATCAAAATTCACAAACAAAAATACGACCGTCAGATATCATCAATATGTTGAAATATATCTCTGGTAAAAAATTCAACTTTATCCGATAAATTTAAGGACTTCATCTAGATGGTCAATCTCGTAAGTCAAACCTCTATATTGTATTGATTGCAACTATCGGCACCGAGACTTTACCGGAATTACGTGATTTTTCAACCATAGGTGTATTTCACCATTCCGGTCATATCTTATTTCACGACTTTTTTGCGTTTGAAGTTTCTACGTACAGTTTGTTTTAGAAACGAAACATTTACTTAAAGCTTAGTAAACAAGTTATACAACATTAGTACGCATGTTGTGATTCCGATGATCAAAGTTGAGAAACAAAATTTCGACCGTCAGATATGATCATTATGTTGAAATATGTATATAGGAAAAAATTTAACTTAATCTGACAATGTTAAGGACTCGATCCTTACGGTCAATCACGTAAGTCAAACCCCTTAACGCACGGAAACGGTCATTTGACCATCTAAATTACGTATTTTGCCCGGACCTTCAACTGAAAATAGTTTCAAATCGATGAGACGCAACTAGTGGTATAAAAATTTTATGAAAAATAACTACCGGTAAAGTCATATCTTATTTCATGACTTTTTTTCGTTTGAAACTCGGATGGCCAAAAAAGCCTGTATGTCATGGCATTAGCCATGAGTTTGACTCGTAGGGCCGTTCTGCTTCCAGATTGGTATCACAATAGTCAATCGGACACTGAAATATCAATAGTACAATTTTATAACTAAAAGTTACTTTAGCCGAAGAAATACCCTAATTTCGTCGGCTAAAGTTCACATACTATAGCCGAGTAAAAAGCACTTTAGCCGACAAAATTTTTTTTTGTCGGCTAAAATTTAACTATAGCCGACGAAAAAATTAGTTTAGCCGACGAATTTTTTTTTCATCGGCTAAAATGCCACTTTAGCCGATGAAATTTTAACTTAGCCGACGAAAAAAAAATTCGTCGGCTAAAGTCCACTTTAGCCGACGAAAAAAAATTTCGTCGGCCTGTTTTTAGATATTTTGTCAGCTATAGTCTTTTTTCTGGTAGTGAGCCGACGAAATTTAATAAAATTCGTCGGCTAAAATTTTTTTTTAAAAAAAATAACTATAACTGACGAATTACCCTAAAATTCGTCGGCTAAAGTTAAATAAATAAATAAAAATAATAGCTATAGCCGACGAAATTTTATTAAAATTCGTCGGCTAAAGTCCAGAAATTAAGCGACGAAAAATTTCTTCGTCGGCTAAATAAATGACTTTAGCCGAAGATGAACAGTAATTTCGTCGGCTATAGTGTTGGCCGACGTAATTTGCCTTTGCCTGACGACTTCTTAGCCGACGAAATTTAGGGTTTAGCCGACGAAAAAATTTCGTCGGCTAAAGTGGTTGTTCTGGTAGTGAACGTTTCGTCAACCAAAGTCTCAAATTATGATCGACGAAAAATGATTTCATCAGCTTTAGTCTTACTTTAGCCGACGAAAAGTACAAAAACAAATCGTCGGCTAAGTGTGAAACTATAGCCGACGACCACTTTTATTTCGTTGGCTAAAGTCATAGCCGACGAGTCTTTGCCGATGATATCTTAGCCGACGACAACTCGTCGGCTAAGATCTTAGCCAAAGAATTTGGTTAACAGTCCGACGAAAACTTGTCGTCAGCCAAACTACTGATCCTGGTAGTGTATAGGGGAGTTGTTTCTTTCACCATTTTTTTCAGAGATTCAACCTATCTAAATAGAATTACTCCATCTTTTTCAAGTTTTTCTATTGAAATAGTTGTTGTTTTTAAGGTTTGGTTATGTTTCTTTATCGTCAATAAAAAAATTTGAATGAGCTAGTGAAATTATAAAATAATTTTTACTTAATATCGTCATTTAAAAGAAAATGATTCCTCAAATTCTTATATGTGACCAACACCATATTGTATTAGTACATCAAGACTAATTAAGCTGATCTAATTTTATAAATAAAAATCATGTTGGGATGATCACCTTCTTAGTTCGAATCCTAGCTTGTTAAAAACATCCCTTAGAACGGGTCATACCTAAACTTGCTCTTGGCCCTAGAATAGTAGCTTACACGGCCACCATTTTTATGTAATCAAAAACAAAATTCGATCATAAGCTGGTGTAGTTGTTGTGGGATATTTATTTGGACATTTAGACATTTACCGCTAAAATGTGGGGCTTTGGTCTTCAAGTATGGTCTTAGGTAAGTATGATTGTATATTTAGGAGTTCCATGGCGATCATTTACCGTACGGTTAATCGTAACTTAATTTGATTCAAATTGTTTAAATTTTTTAGCATTATATATATTTCTTCCTAATTGTTTTGTTACATACGTACGGTCTTGAATCTTCCCAACCTTTTTTACGCAATCTCTACAATATCTCGGGTTATATATAAAATGTTAAACCATGAGTATGATTGATGAACCCCTACATAATTAATAACATGAAGAAACTACATACACCTGCTACTGTTGGGACCAAATCGATTTGATGAATCGAAAGTTCGAAACCTCCAGAAAACTACATTTGTCATAATATTCATTATGACCGATTTTGCTGCCTCAATATTTTTACCGTTGGGTAACGTAGCATTCATACTCTCATGTATGTTGAAATTAGCACATCTTACCGTCTTTGGAAAGCAAGAAATTATCTTATCTTTGGAAACCATATTGTTGAGCCTGAAAATGTTGTTTCTTCTAAGGCGAATATTTTCCGTTATTATTATACTATTAATGCTGATTACCATAAAAAATCATGAAGGTTTAAAAATCATGCAGCTGAATATTTTTAGAGATGCAAATGGTCAACATGTACTCAATCACTGCTGAAGCTTATGCGTTACATGCGGGTCTTTTAGCAGCCTAGATCCATGGTTATTAGAAAATTTTAGTCCAATGAGATTCACAAATCCTTATCAATTACATCAATGGTTAGTGTCTTACCCCTTGGAAGATTCAAGTTCTTGCCAAATACATCTTCCTTGTCTCCCAATGCGAATTGATCAAAGTTTCTTTCATATATAATTATTGATCGAGAAACAAATTTTGTGACGGATACTATCACAAAGTTAGAACATCAACTTGGAGTACGTATAAGCTTGGAACAAATCATTTCCTCTTGCAACCAGACAAGCTTTCTATTTTGACTCTAGGTGTAGGTTGTAATTTGAGTTGTCTTTATTTGTATCATGTCGAATAAAATATATGTTACATTACAAACAATTGCGTTTCACGCAACCAATTCCTCGATTATCAAATTGGAATACAACGAAGGACTCTTCTCGGGGGGGGGGCTTCTATTGTTTGGTGGCGCCGTGCTTGTAATTGCATCTGTCGCAAAATTTCCTTATTTGTAGATGTGTTTGAAAGAGATGATGTTGAAATCTTATGCATTTTTCTTAATGTATTGGACTATTTTGCAAAGATAATTTGAAATAATATACTTGAAACCCTAACCCTAGACGACCAAAAAATAAGAAACCCTAAACCTAAGTATTATTGAACCCCCAATATAACCAGTAACATGAAACCACGTACGTACACTTGCTACCAGAGATATATAAATTCCCTAAACCTAAGTATGATTGAACTCCAAGACAATCAATAACATATATGAAACTACGTACACCTGCTACTGTTGGGACAAGATCGAGTTGATGAATCGAAATGGTCATACTCATTACCAATTTTTCTGCAACATTATTACCGTTGGGCAACGTAGCTTTCATGAAGGGCAAATAATTAAGCAGCTTCATAGTATTGTATTCCATGCTCGCATGCATGTTAAAGCTAACATTTGCTTTCAAGCTAAGTTTAATAATAACATTCATCAAAATATTGCTTCTGAAATTAATCCTGGATTCTGGGTAACACGTACACAGTAACACACACATATATGCGCTCTTATTTGACTCTCATCCAAGATTCCCAAGTCCACCATATGACGATTGAGAGCCACAACTTCAAGAAGATAACTTATAAAAATCACTCAAAACACTTCTGAATTTGACTAAAAAAGTTGAATAATCGTCCAAAATAATCAATATCAGATAAAAACATAGGATTCTGGAGCTGCTAGCCATTGGCCAACCTTAATAGACAAAAATAAAATCCATCTTCGTCGTCGTCATGCTGGAAGATTTTTCTGCATTCTCAGTAGTTGACTGAAAGCTACTGGCCAACTCCAAGAGGCAAAAAGGATATCGTAAGCCGAAGAAAGAAGAAGATTGAATTTTCTTTTTGGGTCCTAGAAATATTTAAAATTATCGATTTGTTTGACTCATTTGTGTCAATAATATGGAAATCTCGAGCAACTTGGTTGAATTTGACATATCATTTTCTTTGGCACCAAAACGTGCAACTTTGATTAAATTTTCCTCCTCTTTTTGCTTCCCATTTTCGAATGTCATACTTATCGAGTTTGATTAATTAGTGAATGTTGTATTAGACTCCCTAAAAACTTGGTTATCAAAGGGTTTACGTAAATGACTATTCAATCTTTGAACTTTCATTTTGGATGTGTGGACGTTGACCTAAACTACTTGGTTTTACAAATGAAAAAGGCTAATTACATCGATATCATGCCGCCCCCGATTCTACGGTGTTCGATCTCTATCCCAATTTTTTTCCAAATTCATAGATGAAATGATTAGTACGTTTTCTACTCGAATGCAAAATGAAGCCTAGATTCTCAACCACTTGCGAATTTGGATATGTGGTCGCAATACTTGCTCTTAGCTAGCTAGTTGAACACAATCATTGATATACATAATGCAATTACGGCGATATATGGAATGTATTGACGGAACAACGATATATGGAATTCAATGGAACTATATATATATTCTTCTGAATTTCTAGCATTTGCCTATAGTTTTTTTTTCTTCTCCTGTTTGTAAAGATCATCTCTAAGAGAAGACAGTGCATTGATATGTGTTAGAAAATAACAAGTTCTCCAGTTAAGAGATGGCTGAAACACTATGATTTTAGTCATCGCTACACCTTCATAATAAGTTTATAATCAAGTCTATATTATTAGCTAGCGTTTCAGGGTTCGACTTCCAATTCTCTCAATCTCGACCTTGAATATGGT
This sequence comes from Comarum palustre, assembly GCA_951800085.1. Lineage (NCBI taxonomy): Eukaryota > Viridiplantae > Streptophyta > Magnoliopsida > Rosales > Rosaceae > Comarum > Comarum palustre. The sequence continues at coordinate 5,436,834 of OX637579.1, read as the reverse complement.
TGAACACTCGTCGAAGTGAGCTCTCTATGTATAGAACTCTCTCAATAAAAACTTAAAAGCAATTTTGCATGCTATATATTGGAGGAATGGTTAATTTGGACATTGTCATAGTTGAATACTTTTTTAGGTAGCTTGTGGTACAAGTGATCGAATGTGATAACTGATCGATCTAGTGTTGTTTGATCTTCTTTGGCAACTTTTATCTTCTTCTTTTTTAATCCAACGGTGATAATTATGCAGCGTAGTGTTGGTGTTATTATAGTAATAGTAGTCACACTACGTCAGAAAAGGCTTCACACGACATGTATGAGACGACAGAATTCTCTAGTTATGGCATCTGACAAGTTTCAATGAACTCAAACGACAGAAATTTAAACTTCTGTAGGCTGAGATGAGAGAAAACTCATGAATTTCAATGTGTTTCAATTTTTTACAAGTTCAGAAACTCAGACGACAAATAATTGTTGTACAAAAATACAAAAATTAAAGTTCAAAAGTTTAGAAATTTGTGAAGCTCATACTACAATTTTATGTCGTCTTCCACTTGAAAATCTCCAAATTAGAAAAGGAAAGATGCCACGCTTATTGATCAATAGATACGAAAATCATTCACACAACGATGAAAAGGACTATGGATCATATCACAGCAAACAACTCACCCGCCTATATATTTCCTTTTTTATATTAAGCAACACAATATTTGAACTTATCCGTGCCCAAATTAATGATTTGTTGACTTGAGTGTAATCTGAGGACAGAACCTTTACTTATTTGCCAGAGTCAATTTATCCGTCCCTATTGAGCTATATAGGCCACGGACAAGGTGGCCGTGCCCAATTCTTCTATCCCTAAAAGTCTATTTCCTAGTAGTGGTAGCGCGCGTTTGAGTTCTTCAATTAGCAAGGAAACCAAATTAAGGAACACTCGATTCGTATTATCGTATAGTAAATCATAACTGAAGGGAGTTATATATGTAGGAGGAGGACAACTGATCAACACCATGCTCGATCTGTGTTGCAAATAGAACGGAAAACCTAATACTGGATGGTTACTATGGAAATTTATGCTATGCAGTAGGTCGTGAACCGTTTATAAGCAAGCTGAGTATGATAGGTTAGCGCATGGTTTGCATCAACGAGCCATATGCAAGATGTATATGTTTATCATAGCTAGCTAGGTTGGGCGAGATCGAATTTCATAGGATAATAACGACTACGCATATTAATTTGGTAACAAGCTAGATTCAATCTTGGACAGAGATATATATACACAACAGTAGCTAGCGATGCATGTGAGTTATGAATCAAATAGCAGCGTTATGTGGCTCATATGAATCGTATCAGGACAAGTTTATGTATATTACTATATTTTTTGCGTCTTAATTATATGATTTTCTTGGTATATTATTATCTAATTATATATTAAGGTTGATTAATTAGTAGGAATGATTGTTTTGATCATCACCTTAATGCCTTCTCGTGATCGATCATTTCAAATTTCAAGATCGACTGAATTGGATTACTACTGAAATTGTTTATTCAGATTCTTGAGCTATCTGCATTATTACAGATACTATATTTTATTGCTGGTGATTCTCTATATATATTATCAATACAATATTGTCTGTATTGTATTTCTTTTTGCATTGTTCTAAATGACTAGGAAGACTGTTTTCAATATCAAAACCAAGGCTCATTGCCCAAAAGAATTATATGATGATGATATATAAAAATTGCATTTCACAGATACACATGGATTAGGTATGAAGTCCATGTACGTACGTATGTATCAATTCCAGTCATCTTCAAACAAAGCTGAATAATCACAGAAGAACTAGTTCATTACAAAGAACTTGTAGTAGTTGCGATACATCTCATGCCTTCAATAACAGTTAGACATGAAAACAACACAGATATATAAAATATAGCAATAACAACAGCAGCAGGGTAATAAGCAACAGCGTACAAAGCTCAAACTCATCTTTCAGAGACCGATAGATGAATCATGTATTCAATTCCCCATCTTTATATGCTTAAACAACCTTCAAAGAAAGCAACTGGTTTGTCAAGTTAAATGACCAATTGAATCGAAACATCTCAGTTTAACAGATTACATGGCTCTTCTTGGTGCTTGTAATCAAGAGTGGTAGAGAAAGAACTGGGTGTCTTTTCCAAACCTGGGTCCAAAATATGTGCACATTTTTCTTCCATGATTGTTTTTTGGTCGTCCACGTGCTTGCTAGGGTTTGAAAAGCTGGCACTGGATGGGCTTCTTGGTCCTGCAAACGTGCATTGAAACTTCGTCTTCTTTCTAGCAACTTTGCAGAAGAGAAATCAGTAACTACCAACTACTACTCACTCAATGTTTTCAAAGGCGAAAACGAAAGCGAAGGCGAATTGTGGAAGCCTCGTGAGGCGAAAGCCTTGAGGCGATGGGACGACCGCCTTTCCAACAAATAATAAATAAATTCATTATATATATAATCTCAATACATAACAAAAAAGCAAAATAAGCACAATATTGTCTAAAAGTTGAGACTTGTCTGGACAAAGGTTTTATATTTAGATCTGTCTAGTTTAAGCTACATATTTAAGGCTATATCAGCAAGCTGGGGTTAATCCATTAGCAGGTAAATTGTTGTCAATGAGCAAAATTTTCCCATTGTTATCGTCTATTTATAACTCTAGTTTACTTGTGGTATGCTCATAGGAAAGAATACAACTTGAGACATCAAGGCTATATCAGCAAGCTGGGGTTAATCCATTAGCAGGTAAATTGTTGTCAATGAGCAAAATTATGTGCATATATTTTGCATTGATGCTTCATTACTGTACTTGTGTCTGAAACACCCTCAGTTATAACTTCTAGGCAGACAGATATTACTTCTAGGAGACTGGATAAAGGAGAGTACCTGATACGAGCTCAGACGACAGAGTGGAGACGAACCCAAAAGACGAGAACCACAGAAACACCCGGACAGTAGCGTTATCGGTTGTCGCTGCAAATTTTTGAAGAAGAAACATGATGTAAGGATTATTTCTCAATTTTGGTTTCTGGGGGGAGACTAGATGAAGGAGAGTACCTGATACGAGCTCAGCCGGCAGAGTGGGGACGAACCCAAAAGACGAGAACCACAGAAACACCCGGACAACAGCGTTATCGGTTGTCGCTGCAAATTTTTTAAAGGAGGCAGAGCGAAGAGAAAGGAGGCAGAGAGAAGAGAGGCAGGGTTTAATCGAAGGAGACGACCAAAACGGCGTCGTTTTGACGTGAAAAAAAAAAACAGAAAAACAAAACCAAAACGACGTCGTTTTGACGCGGAAAAACCAAAAAAAAAAATCTGCAGCGCGCCTCGTCTCGCCCCGCCTCTGCACCGCCTCGTCGCTCCGGCGGTCGCCTTTCCGGCGGCGTCGCGGCGAAACATCCGGCGAGGCATTTCCCTGTCGCTCCGCCCTAAGGCGCGCCCGAGCGCCGCCTCACATCGCCTTTGAAAACACTGCTACTCAGTACCCATCGCCACTATATTTTGTTATCCGACGACGCCGTACTTTGAATAGTTGATCGAGTTACTGGTTTGGACTAACTTGAGTGAAAGAATGAAATAGCCAGATTAGTCATCCTATCTTTTAATATATTTTTTCTATTATTGTTTTACATAATCGTACTTAATTAAATAGGGTTCCGCAACCTCGATCAATTGGCAAAATTAACTAAATTTTAGGTATATGATCGTTATTATTTCCTAAAAAAACATAATTTAAGTTGATGTATATGGACGTTCTCTTGAGTTTAGGTTTCGATCTCATCAATATTTTGAAGTATCTTACTCCAAAATACGCATCTGTCTTCATCATGTTTTACAAATGCAGTTAATGAAGTTATTTTGGAGCATTTTCATTGTTCCAAATAGAATCAAAACAGAAAAATCCTACCTAGTCTAACATGAAAAAAACATTTGGGGAAGAGGGACTTGTCCAAATCAAACTCGTGCTCCCATCCAATGCATCCATTCACCACCGCAAAAACCCCTCATCAGAAAGTAGGAATGTCCCTGCACCACAAACTGCTCACAACACACAACCACCGCCATCATATCCAGAGATCGACATCGCTAAAGCCCCGGCATCACACGATTCACACCCAAGCACGCGCAGACGAAAGAAAATAAGCTTCAACGTACATCTAGCAGTAATTCCATGAGATCGAGGTTGTTGTGATCCATAATGCACCGTACGTGGAAATTAAGGTTCTTCAAGAATGACATGCATTTCTGTGCAAACATCTCAACGATCAGAAATTGGTTCTTCAACAAACTAACCTTCAAGAATGACATCCATTTCTGTGCAAACATAAACGACCAGAAATTGGGTGCCCTAAAAAACTATTCAGTGCCTTAAGGGTGGGCGTGGTTCGGATCAGTTTGAGACTCAAACCGCAACCGAACCATATTTTTTGGTTTTACAATATTTCAAACCTCAACTAAACCGTGTTTTTTTTCAGTTTTCAACTAATTCAGTTACACAATTTTTTGGTGCGGTGCATGTCAGTTTCGGTGTGAACCGATTTATTTATTTCAACAAATAACTGATGTCTAAATTTTTGCCTAACAATTTCTATAAGGCATGAAAAAATTTTGAATACATTTATAGTCCATACAAGTCTACAAATGTCATCACAATATCAATTAACTAACAAAACACAATATTTGATAACTTAATAAATAAACATATATTAGGGTTTAGGGTTAGGATGCGGTGATGGTTGTGGTTGGAAGCAGCGGCCGCTGAATTTGCTGGGTTAGGAAGCGGAACTGAAGGAGGTCTCAGTGGTCGGAGTTGGAGCAGGGTTTGGAGATGGATACGTGACGGTCGGAAACCCTACACTACAAAAAAACACTTTAGCCGACAAATAATTTTTTTTGGCCTGTTAGACTTTTTTGTCGGCTAAAGTAATAGTCGACGAAACTTCATCGGCTAAAGGTCGTCGGCCATATTTTAACCGACGAAAATAGTTATAGTCGTCGACTAAATATTGGAATTTTGTCGACGACAAAACTCCTCGTTGGCTTAAATTTTGTACTTTAACCGACGAGAAAACTCCTTATCGGCTTAAAATTTGGACTTTTGCCAACGACTTTTTAGACTTTTGCCGACAATATTTCGTCGAACAAAACTTCCCCCGCTGGTCAAAATGGTTGACAGAACCAGACTTTAGCCGACAAAAGTCTTTGTATATCATCGGCTAAAGTATGAAAACTTGTAGGCTAAAGTATACTTGTCGTCGGCTAAAGTTGCTGATTTTTGAAGAAAAAAAAACTACAGATTCTGGATTTATATTCCCAGAACTTGCCAATTCCACAATTTTATTTTCATAATAGCCAACAACACCCAAAATGAAAAAAAAAATACATTTTCATTAACAAACACAAATTAATGAAACTTAATCGTATGTTTTAAACTTAAATTTAAATTAAGTCAAGTTTTCAAACTAAACCCACATAACACCAAAACTAATTATCATCTAAATCTATGTTCTGCAAATATCAAGGACCACTACCATCATCTTGCGGATCTTTCTACTGCTTTGGAGCATCAAAAGGGAGCTAGATTGGTGGCATATGAGGTGGGGCTCTTGCGTCTGGAGATGTACAGTAAACGCTTGATATAAAGAAGACATCTAAGCATGTTGGGCGGCCGTGTAAGCACGGGTCTGCTCATCTCTCCTCCTGTTCTCAGCCATCTGTGCTAATCTCGCCTACTCCATTGCTTCTATCTATCTCTGATGCTCCATCGTCTGTCTCTGAAGTTGCTCCTGTAGATGAGCAGCCTTAGACGATGACGACTTGCGTGAGAAACCAGGAGTGTTCTTCAAGACCCCCTCGCCATGCTATCCTAGACCCCTACAATAGTAATTGTTCCCTCGTGGTGGGAAAACGTGATCCATGATCCTCATTCATACCGTGATATCAGATTGATCAATCTAAGAGATGGCTTGTGGGATGTCCTTATCCTCTGTCTATGGTCATTGCTCCCTCACCATATTAGTCAACACCACTTTAGCTCATTCCGTAACTCTCTCTTAATTGACAAGAAAAAAATAACATATTATCAAACATATATAAAAAATTGTTAGAGAAAATACATATATAAGCAAATATGTTAAGTTATATGGGCATAAGACTTACAATATATTTGGTGGACTGAGGATACACTTTCTCTTACGTATACACGTACGGGTTGACTTCATATTGTTGTGTCATCTCCTTCATCCAATCTGCAAATGGTCTAGACCCGACATGATGGTTACTCTTGTTACAGCCCCGGTTCGTCGCGTTTGTTTCACAAATGACATTGTTGGATAAACATATATTAAAAAAATATTAGTGAACTAATTTTACCAAATAAAATACAAGTAAACACAAATATGATGTTACATATCTCATATTCTGGGGCACCCGAACGGTTGTTGTCATGTGTCTTCCAGTGTTTATGAAGCTCATTTTTTCACTTCTTGTACCTATATATGCAACATAAATATTAGAAAGTGAAAGTATATGATCAACAAAATATAGCTTAATATATAAATTATAACACCCACCATCTTTTTTCTTGAGTGTCATTTGCCCACGTGGATTTTAAATGCTCTGGAACAACAAACTGCACCTACAATGGATATATATATATATATATATATATATATATTAGTACTTCGTTAATAACACTTGAAATATATAATGAATATCTAACTAACTCACCGACATAGCATTGTTCACCATATCCTTCACACACTGTGGCACAGAAGACCACTCTCCCCACAGAAAAGAGTCTTTTTCCGTATGACACACCCTACTTGCCCATTGTAGGACCTCGTCTTACCCAACTTCACAGCTCCATCCTTTGTCGTCTATATGACCACTTTCCGGGTGATCTTAACATGCTTGTCAAGACCCTTGCCGGTGACAGGGCCTCTAGTCTTCTTTTTGTTGTCTGTGGTGCCTGTCACATAAAATAAAGTAAAAATATTAAAAAAAGAAGCACCCAATTAATATACAAATTATTCATAAGTTATAAATTAATTAACCAAGCTATTTAGTATTTACCTGATTCTGACGCTGATGTGTTTGTTACCCTTACACTAACAAGAGGTGTATCAAACAACATATAGACGTATGCTAGCTTGTTGCGGTACAATATCTTCGGCCTCTCCAAGTGTTGCAACACTGTATATGTTTTTAGGAGCAACATGGTTGACTACTTTCCACGCATCTTTGTGCACCAGATCATCAAGATAAAACAGTTGTTTTACCGTTGTGACAAAACAAAAGGGTCATCTTCATACCAGCTTGTAGCAGTATTCATCCAAAATATTTCGTAATGATCGGTCTTTGTGCTCCGAGGGCTAGTATCAAACCATCTACACTTAAACAAATGCATTGTCATGCATTCCCTATAAATTAGTTCAACCACTAAATGGAAAACACTGTAATAGTCAACTCCATTCCGCCCACCATCTACTAGTGACCTAGAATTATGTGTTATTTGTCTGTTGTCTCTATGTTCACATATAAATTGCATGCAATTGACCTTACACATCAGATAAACTCTTGAAGTTATCGGCTTCATCGTCAAAAGCCTCAATTTGTGTGACCAGTTTGTGTGACCATCAAATTATATATGGTTCATCTGAAAAAAATAATAGCAACCATTAACTTTAAATATGAAATTTGATATATATATATATATATGAGGGATTGAAGATTACACTAACTTTTTGATCATATATCAACATCTCCATCGTTCAATATTTAGATGCATATTTGTAGATCATCTATGTAAAATTTTATTTAATTTGGTGATTGTTAAGGCTTTGAACTAACTAAAATCAATTGAAGGATCAAATCTGTCAAACATGAACCGTTTATATTTAACTTTTAATTCGCAGTTTTGAGCACCTTAACGATTACCAATTTAGATGAAATTTTGCAGAAGTGATATACTCATATAGAACTACATATTGAATAGTGGAGATGTGATTTTGTAATAAAAAAAAGTTAGTGTAATACTTGATCTCTCATATATGCAATGTTCTAAAACTCGGTCAACTCGCACTACCAGAAAAAAGACTTTAGCCGACGAAATATCTAAAAACATGCCAACGAAATTTTTTTTCATCGTCTAAAGTGGAATTTTAGCCGACAAAATTTTTTTTCGTCGGCTAAACGAATTTTTTCATCGGCTATAGTTAAATTTTAGCCGACAAAAAAAATTTTCGTCAGCTAAAGTGATTTTTTCGTCGGCTATAGTATGTGAACTTTAGCCGACGAAATTTAAAAAGTTTAGCCGACGAAATTAGGGTATTTCGTCGGCTAAAGTAACCTTTAGTTACAAAATTGCGCTATGGATATTTCAGTGTCCGATTGACTATTGTGATACCAATCTGGAAGCAGAACGACCCTACGAGTCAAACTGGAATTTGCAACATTGACTATTGTGACGAAGCCAAAGGGCGACGAAATGTGGCCGTCGTCGCCTAAGGTCTCTCTTATTTTGCATTCATCTGTATTTTGCAATATTGATGCAATGACCTTATTTTGCACTTCTACCTCATTTAAGTTAACATTCTTCTTGTTGGCATTGCAGGCCAGAAATGGTTGTTGGGTGGTACCATTCACATCCTGGATTCGGATGTTGGCTATCCGGTGTAGACATTAAAACCCAGCAGGTTGTAATTTCATTATTCTTCTTAGATACAACAGTTTCATTTTGATACAAAAAAAAATCTGTAAGAATGCATAATTTTTTTGTTTCCACTCCAGCCTATAGTCTTCTCCTTTAGCCCCCAAAAAATTATGACGGATAGTTCGGTCTAACTTGGAAGCCTTTGATTGATGCATGTATAAAAGCTCCGTAATGGTTTCTACATGGTGTTCATACTTGTATACAACTTTCTCGCTTGTGTTCATTACAGAAGATGAAGTCTTTTTACTGGTCCTATTGGGTTCAGACCGTTTAGTGCTCTACTTCAATTGGTTATAATTTTATACCACCGGTTGGTTATTGTATCCTGAGAAGAGGGAGCCATGAGTTATCTCTGGATGATTTTCACACTGATATTACCTTATACCTTTCTTATACCCTGATATCTTCTATAGCCTTTGAATCAACGGGCTGTAGCTGTAGTGGTGGATCCAATTCAGAGCGTGAAGGGGAAGGTAGTCATTGATGCATTCCGCCCTATATTCAACCCACAAACTATGATGCTTTGCCAAGAACCACGGCAGACCACATCCAATCTTAGGCAAGTAAGTGAAGGTTTTATGAACCCGAATATAGTTTGGTTTGGCTTTTTAATAGCTAGGTCGTATTAGTTGAAATAAATGTACTCCTTTAGCATTGGTTAGTTATTTGCCTAGAATGTTTCCTTGGAAAGGAGTAATTTTTCAGTGCTCCCGTAGCACCACGTGGTAATGTCTACTGGTGCTGCATTCCAATCAAAATAAGACATATGGTTTTATTACAATTAAACTTAAATATATATATATATATATATATATATTTTAGCTATATTGTTAAAGATCATTTTAGGTTTCTTATTGTTTTTTAAATACTAAACCCTAAGTCATATACCCTAAACCCTATACCTTATTCCCAATACCCTAAACCATACACTTGATACCCTAAACTTAAACCTTAGACCCTAGTATGAACTCACTAAATACCCTTGAATGTCATTTCACTAAATATAAAAATCAATAGTTTTTATTTTAATTGTAATAAATCCATATGTCTTGTTTTGATTAGAATGGAGAAATTTTTCAATGCTACTGTAGCTAGGGGTGGCCATACGAAACCGAAAACCGAAAAAAACCGAACCGAAACCGAACCGAAGACAAACCGAACCGAAAAACAAAAACCGGACCGAACCGAACCGGGTATGTATGGTCCGGTTTGTGGTTTGGGGTCCGTAGAAACCGGACCAGACCGAAAAACCGGAAAAATAAAATAAATAAATAAATAAATAAACTTATGAATTAAAATGACTTTAATTATGTAGTAGGAAGGAAAAAGACTTTAATTATGGAAGAAAAATTATCAAAAATCTCGTAATATAAGATGTGTTAGGAATGGTGAAATACAGCTATAGTTTAAAAATCATGTAATTCGGACAATGTCTCGGTGCCGATAGTAGCGGTCAACCCTATTTACAATTATTATTTCATTTGAGGAGCCCTATCGTCGGAAAGTAAATGTCCCAAAAATTTTATATGGGCGGTTGCGTCTCATTTACGTGAGTGTTTTTCGTGTAGAAGGTTTGACAAAAATACGTAATATAGAGGTAGATATGAGTGTTTTCGTGTGATAACTGACGATGGATCATGGTTGACCGTTTCGATCGAGTCCTTAAGTTTGTCGGATCCAGTTGAATTTTTTTCCACATACATCTTTCGTCATAATTATTATATCTGACGGTCGAATTTTAATTTTTGACTTTTAGTCATCGGAATCACAATATGCATACTAATGTTGTATAACTTGTTTATTAGGTTTTAAGCAAATGCATAACTTTATGAACCAACTCTACATAGAAGCAAAATTATCAAAAAACTTGTGAAATAAGATGTGTTCGGAATGATGAAATACAGCTCTGGTTAAAAAATCACGTAATTCGGGTAACGTCTCGGTGCCGATTGTAGCGGTCAACCCTATTTACCTTTATTATTCCCTAGGGGGAGCCCTATCGTTGGAAGGTAAATGTCCCAAAATTTTTATATGTGCGGTTGCATCTCATCTACGTGAGTGTTTTTCATGTAGAAGGTTTGACAAAAATACGTAATATAGAGGTAGATATGAGTGTTTCCGTGTGATAAGTGACGATGGATAAGGGTTGACCGTTTCGATCGAGCCCTTAACTTTGTCGGATCCAGTTGAATTTTTTTCCACATACATCTTTCGTGATAATGATCATATCTGACGGTCGAATTTTAATTTTTGACTTTTAGTCATCGGAATCACAATATGCATACTAATGTTGTATAACTTGTTTATTAGGTTTTAAGCAAATGCACAACTTTATGAGCCAACTCTACATAGAAGCAAAATTATCAAAAAACTCGTGAAATAAGATGTGTTCGGAATGATGAAATACAGCTCTGGTTAAAAATTCACGTAATTCGGGAAACGTCTCGGTGCCGATTGTAGCGGTCAACCCTATTTACCTTTATTATTCCCTAGGGGGAGCCCTATCGTTGGAAGGTAAATGTCCCAAAATTTTTATATGGGCTGTTGTGTCTCATCTACGTGAGTGTTTTTCGTATATAATGTTTGACAAAAATACGTAATATAGAGGTAGATATGAGTGTTTCCGTGTGATAAGTGACGATGGATCAGGGTTGACCGTTTCGATCGAGCCCTCAACTTTATCGGATCCAGTTGAATTTTTTTTCACATACATCTTTCGTGATAATGATCATATCTGACGGTCGAATTTTAATTTTTGACTTTTAGTCATCGGAATCACAATATGCATACTAATGTTGTATAACTTGTTTATTAGGTTTTAAGCAAATGCACAACTTTATGAACCAACTCTACATAGAAGCAAAATTATCAAAAAACTCGTGAAATAATATGTGTTCGGAATGATGAAATACAGCTCTGGTTAAAAAATCACGTAATTCGGGTAACGTCTCGGTGCCGATTGTAGCGGTCAACCCTATTTACCTTTATTATTCCCTAGGGGGAGCCCTATCGTTGGAAGGTAAATGTCCCAAAATTTTTATATGGGCGGTTGCGTCTCATCTACGTGAGTGTTTTTCATGTAGAAGGTTTGACAAAAATACGTAATATAGAGGTAGATATGAGTGTTTCCGTGTGATAAGTGACGATGGATAAAGGTTGACCGTTTCGATCGAGCCCTTAACTTTGTCGGATCCAGTTGAATTTTTTTCCACATACATCTTTCGTGATAATGATCATATCTGACGGTCGAATTTTAATTTTTGACTTTTAGTCATCGGAATCACAATATGCATACTAATGTTGTATAACTTGTTTATTAGGTTTTAAGCAAATGCATAACTTTATGAACCAACTCAACATAGAAGCAAAATTATCAAAAAACTCGTGAAATAAGATGTGTTCGGAATGATGAAATACAGCTCTGGTTAAAAAATCACGTAATTCGGGTAACGTCTCGGTGCCGATTGTAGCGGTCAACCCTATTTACCTTTATTATTCCCTAGGGGGAGCCCTATCGTTGGAAGGTAAATGTCCCAAAATTTTTATATGGGCGGTTGCGTCTCATCTACGTGAGTGTTTTTCATGTAGAAGGTTTGACAAAAATACTTAATATAGAGGTAGATATGAGTGTTTCCGTGTGATAAGTGATGATGGATAAGGGTTGACCGTTTCGATCGAGCCCTTAACTTTGTCGGATCCAGTTGAATTTTTTCCACATACATCTTTCGTGATAATGATCATATCTGACGGTCGAATTTTAATTTTTGACTTTTAGTCATCGGAATCACAATATGCATACTAATGTTGTATAACTTGTTTATTAGGTTTTAAGCAAATGCACAACTTTATGAACCAACTCTACATAGAAGCAAAATTATCAAAAAACTCGTGAAATAATATGTGTTCGGAATGATGAAATACAGCTCTGGTTAAAAAATCACGTAATTCGGGAAACGTCTCGGTGCCGATTGTAGCGGTCAACCCTATTTACCTTTATTATTCCCTAGGGGGAGCCCTATCGTTGGAAGGTAAATGTCCCAAAATTTTTATATGGGCTGTTGCGTCTCATCTACGTGAGTGTTTTTCGTATATAATGTTTGACAAAAATACGTAATATAGAGGTAGATATGAGTGTTTCCGTGTGATAAGTGACGATGGATCAGGGTTGACCGTTTCGATCGAGCCCTCAACTTTATCGGATCCAGTTGAATTTTTTTCCACATACATCTTTCGTGATAATGATCATATCTGACGGTCGAATTTTAATTTTTAACTTTTAGTCATCGGAATCACAATATGCATACTAATGTTGTATAACTTGTTTATTAGATTTTAAGCAAATGCACAACTTTATGAACCAACTCTACATAGAAGCAAAATTATCAAAAAACTCGTGAAATAATATGTGTTCGGAATGATGAAATACAGCTCTGGTTAAAAAATCACGTAATTCGGGTAACGTCTCGGTGCCGATTGTAGCGGTCAACCCTATTTACCTTTATTATTCCCTAGGGGGAGCCCTATCGTTGGAAGGTAAATGTCCCAAAATTTTTATATGGGCGGTTGCGTCTCATCTACGTGAGTGTTTTTCGTATATAAGGTTTGACAAAAATACGTAATATAGAGGTAGATATGAGTGTTTCCGTGTGATAAGTGACGATGGATAAGGGTTGACCGTTTCGATCGAGCCCTTAACTTTGTCGGATCCAGTTGAATTTTTTTTCCAAAAACATCTTTCGTCATAATGATCATATCTGACGGTCGAATTTTAATTTTTGACTTTTAGTCATCGGAATCACAATATGCATACTAATGTTGTATAATTTGTTTATTAGGTTGTAAATAAATGTGTAACTTTGTGAACTATAACCATTTTTCACTATAATGATAATAAGATGAAAAATTATGAATTTGAAAAAAAAACCGAAAAAAAAACCGGACCGCACCGAACCGTAGGTGTGGTTTGGTTTGCGGTTTGGCCTCTTGAATAGTAAAAAACCGAACCGAAGTATAACATTGGTTTGGTTCGCGGTTTGGGGTATAAACCGAACCGAAGTGGACCAGAGCCAGCCCTAACTGTAGCACCATGTTGGTTCACATAATGTCTTTAGAATGTAGCACCACTAGGCGTTGCCACATGATGCTACAGTAGCATTGAAAAATTTTTCCATTCAATCAAAATAAGACATATGGATTTATTACAATTAAAATAAAAACTATTGATTTTTATATTTAGTGAAATGACATTCAAGGGTATTTAGTGAGTTCATATTAGGGTTTAAGGTCTAAGTTTAGGGTATCGGGTATAGGGTATATGGTTTAGGGTATTAGGTATAGGGTTTAGGACTTAGGGTTTAGTATTTAAAAAACAATAAGAAACTCAAAATGGTCTTTAACAATATAGCTAAAATCTATGTATTTAAGTTTAATTATAATAAAACCACATGTCTTATTTTGATTGGAATGTAGCACCACTAGGTATTGTCACGTGGTGCTACGGTAGCACTGAAAAATTACTCGATTAGAATATAACACCACTAGGCATTGTCACATAGTGCTGCAGTAGCATTGAAAAATTTCTCCTCGATTTCAGTGTTGTACTTCAAAGGGTTGTCTACACTACATTTTTGTTCTCTGAAGTTCTCTTTATTTTTTTTTAAGTGTGGATTTACAAAAATAATAGTCAACATCAGAAAAATGTAGCTTAAAAAACAAAAATGTATACTCCATTTCCATATTGTTGTCAAAAAAACTTTGTTTCCATATAAAGAACAGCATATAAGGACCCGTTCGGTACTTAACTCACCGACTTAAGTATCAGTCGAACACAACCTGTGACTATTTTCAATAAACAGATGATCTCCGGAGCTTGTTGTGAACTCCATTATAAGCGGACATTTCAGCTTATAAGAGAAAGGGACGTTTGAGCTCTCTGTTGGAGGTATTACTACATTTCGTTATTGCTTTTCTTCCTCATCTTGGTGGGTGGAAGGAGCTACTTGGTTGGAAGGCCCTCACCATTTTTCTTGTGCTCCATAGTTTGAGCCGTTGAGAATGACACATTTCCAAAACATTTTTCGCATATGTCCCCTTTCGTGCGAGTAATTTTTTAGTGTTACCGTAACACCACGTGACAATGTCTAATGATGCTACATTCCAATCAAAATAAGACACGTGTTTTTATTACAATTAAACTTAAATATATAGATTTTAACAATATTGTTAAAGACCATTTTAGGTTTCTTATTGTTTTTTAAATACTAAACACTAAGTCCTAAACCCTATACCCTAAACCATATACCCGATACCCTAAACTTAAACCTTAGACCGTAGTATGAACTTACTAAATACCTTTAACTGTCATTTCGCTAAATATAAAAATCAATAGTTTTTATTTTAATTGTAATAAATTCATGTCATGTTTTGATTGGAATATTGCACCACTAGGCATTACCACATGGTGCTACAATAGCATTGAAAAATTTCTTAAAATCGAGATACTCAAAATCAATTGCAACCGCAAACCATGAGTTACGCAATCGAGAAAAAAAAAATCACAAGTATCACGTATCAATTACTTTTTATACTTGGCAAATGGATGCTCCTTTCCCCGCCATATACTTCTTTTCGTAACTATGCATTAGTTATGTACTCTAAGTTATCAGTTAAACACCTTAACCAACCAAGTCACGGCTCATCGGCTACAAAATCATATGCATTAGTTATGTACTCTCACTACATAATCAAGGTCCACAGTGCAAACCAGTTCCATTCAACGGCCAGTGCTTTTCATACTAGAGTTAGCTGAAGGGTTTACTGCTAAAGCCATATGGGAAGCCAATTTAGTGGGTACTTTCTTTGGCATCACGGATGTGGAACATAAGCTGCAAGATAATTCAGCATCAGATCAACTATAGAATGGGTGAAACACACATGGACCATAGTCCTTAATAAAACCCCCCTCCAACCAAAACTCTATCCCAATGGATATAACAAGCTCATCATTGCATTAGTAAGATTCCAAGGAAATTACCTTTGTACCAACATAAAATGTCAAAAGCATGCCAGCCAAGACCGGTAATCCTGCACAAAGAATATATATTCTTTATTACATGCACAAACATAATTGGGATCTTAAGGAAATTATATATCTTCGGAACAAAAAGAAACTAAAGACAGAGGACGTAAAATTTAAAAATACCTTCTCTGCTAAGGAATTGAGAAACCAACCAACTAATCCCAGATGGTCCAATGACAAAACCAACAAGGTTTGCAACCTACATAAAGAAAAAAGATTGTGCAGATTAAACAGAAAAGCATTCATCAAATACAAGCATTAGCATTTTAATTAGGTATTATCATATCATTTACTCATTTTTGTTGACAAATAAAAACAATGTAGCTTGCAGAAACTACATATTTTGTCATCCCAAATCGTGAAATTCAAAGCATTGGGGCAAACTGCAAATGTGACCACTTATAGCTTTCTAATACTCAAAAATGGTTTCATACTTCTTCTATTTTCACTTTTGAATTCTCAGCATGACAGGCAAACACAGACAAAGCAAACACCAAAAACCTGTCTATGCCCACATTTTGTTTTCTAGCACAGCAGTAAGATAATTAATTCAAAGGTTCAGTTCTCATTTAACTCGCTACAAAATATATGATATCATGGAGATCCAACTACCTAATTATCATGAGCAACCTTAGAAAAATAAATATCATATATATATAGGGTTTGTTTCAGGTGCGGATATCCGCATTTTTTAATAAATACGGATTTTCGCATTTTGATCCACTTTTTGATCATGATTTCTCATCTTAACCGTTCATAATGTAAATATATGTACGTAGATCATCTCTACAGAATTTCATCTAATTTGGGGATCGTTAAGATATTCAAATATGTGATTTAGAACGGAAAAAAAACAAACGGTTCATGTTGAACAGTTTTATTATGTTCATAGTTTTGATTCATTTTGGATGTCTTTAATGGTCTCCAAATTTGCTGAAATTTTGTAGAGATGATCTGCGCACATATATCTATATTGTGAACGGTTAAGATGAGAAATCATGATCGAAAAAATGCTGACCTACGCATTATAACCGCCCTGTATGTATGTATGATAGCAACAACACTGCTCTTCGTATTTCTGCTTAAGATCCAACCAGGAAGGTATTCAGTGTGCACTATGTGGCCTTTTAATTTATAATAAATAGACTATTTTTGTGAGTTCAAGTGAAATCTAGAAATCGTCAAGCAATACAGAATATGAGCTTATTATCAGATATTACTTTTAAGTCTCAGCAAATATACTATACGCCAAAATAAACATATAAAACAGACCATGAGGCAAGTGATTGTGATAGCCCCAGCAGCTGCACTGAATTCACGAACAATAAACTCCCCAAGAGCTGTCTTAGCCTGAACAAATATATAAGAAAATCATAACTGTAATGCTCTTTAGACAAAAAGGAATCAGGAATAAGATATGAAACTGATGCAGGGTATTGATATTAACTCATTATGCATTTTCTCACTTGGTATAGCAATGCAAAAACTTTGAAAATTTTATCCCACCCATAAGATTTACACTAAACATACTTGTCTCCAAACTATATACCAACAGCACACATCCTGATAACTGATGGTCATATTCACAGAACTTTTTCTTGACCGGCAAATAAGATCTTTTGTTTCTTATGATGGGTAAGAGCTCAAACTATTCAACAGTAGTACCCAAAAAAATTCGATATTACATATATTCATACTTGAGAATGTTTAAGATCAAATCTAAATTGACCCATTTTCACACAGGTCCCGTATTGACTTCGTAATAAAATAACTTTCTGTCTGTTTTCCATCACATTCACATTACTTCAAAACATTTGATGAGCTGTACCATACGAAGATGGTTGCTGAATAAAAGAAAAATGGAATTGACGAGTAGTCTCATGCATAAATTATTGAATATGACCTTCTTCATACTAAAATATATTACTTATCTATATTACACAGAAAACCATACAATTATTGTGATTTTGACCAACAGTAAAGACTTTGACTAGGGACATTAAAATAACTATTCTCCTAAATGTACTACATAAACAGCTGAAACTGCAACATTTTTCCAAGCCCTTTGTTCTGCTTAAATTGTGAGGGCTGCAAATTGGGTCAAGATTTATGGTACTTCAAAGGATATGTAATTTTAGAATAGTAACAATAAGAGGATATGTAACTACTACAAACAAAGTACACCAGTTCAACCCAATGGCCAAATGGTTGGCTACATGAGAGTTGCAGAAAGGGGAAGGCACCTCAAATTACAAACCCACTCCCTCTTTCCACTTAATTTTAAATATCAAAAAATTGCCCAAGTAATTCCTTGTCCAAATAAATCTGACCAAAACATTATACCGCAGATCAAGCTTAAGCAAATTTGAGAGTTTTGAACTATCACATTCCCTTTTTCATCCCAAAGACCAAGGTTGATTAGTATTGTGCAATATATAATCAAAATCCAAAGCAGTGGGATTACTCTGAGGACCAAATCTATAATGGCCAAAGGGTTAGATATGCGATATGGAATCCCAAAAAAGTTGGAGTATGACCAAACAAGCTTTAATTTGAATAACGGATAACAATTCTCCATTGCCAAAATCAAGAAACACAATCCATGAAAAAGCTTATCTGCAAGAACCGACGCTTTAAAACTCTCAACCTCTACACAAATCATAGCAGCAACCAAAAAACATTGGTTCATATTTAAAGCCATCAAGGACGAAGGCCCCACAACCTTTATTGTGGGTGACCACAGCTGGCCTCACTCACAGTCATGATATCTATATTTGTTAAGGATTGTTAAGGGTTTACGGTATTAGCGCTGATGTTGTGGTCTTTTGGATATCAGCTCTACACAGTTAGTTTTAGGCTTTGGTTTGATAGAGAACTGATAGAGAAAAACACTTGGGAAATTTACATTCTAAATAGTGGAGAAGGGGTGTGGCTTGCAATTAAGAGAGTACCAATTTCACTACCCTTGCAGAAAGTGTAATAATCTTTTCCACAAAAATAAAAAACAGGAAGAAGGTTTGATAGAGAACTGATAGAGAAAAACACTTGGAAATTTACATTCTAAATAGTGGAGAAGGGGTGTGGCTTGCAATTAAGAGAGTACCAATTTCACTACCCTTGCAGAAAGTGTAATAATCTTTTCCACAAAAATAAAAAACAGGAAGAAGGTGATCACCTGTAATGCATTTGCTGCTGATTTGAAGATTATTTCCGGAATAAAAAATAAGCACGTCAGCCATGCCCATGAAAGAAGCTTCCTAATTCCAATAAACTGGAAACATTTAGAGTAAAGATACAAATTTCAACAATGTTCTGGACCCATATTGCAGGAAACAGAAAAACTATAAAAATGGAGCTAGAATTACCACTCTAAATCATGCCAAATGGCAACGAATGTGAATACAACCCACACATTGAGAAGCTTTCTCTGAGAGCCGCCAAGAGGAATGTACAAATACCTAACATTGCAGTAATTTTCAAAACAAAATTATCATAGTTAGAAACAAATGACAAGTTAACTTCAAAGCGTAACAGTTAAATGTTTTACCTTACAAGCCATTTGTTGTAGGAAGCATGCCAGTTCTTCCAAAAGCCTTCCAAGTTGTAGCAATTGTTTACACACTTTGGCATATTCTCAGGGACCTCAATACCACAGATCTAAGGTAAACAGAATAGTAAAAGTTTACCAAGTGGTCAACATCAAATGCTAAAAACCATGATAAATCTTGTGTACTTGGTAAGTTACTGGTGTGTGTGTGTTAAACCCTGTTAGAAGAAAAAGACAGAAAAAATCCATATTACGTGTACACACCAGTGACCAGAACCGGAAATAGCGCCATATCAGAAAAAACTTAAGCCACATAAAGATTAAAACCTGCACCATCAGAAGAATGTAAATACCAACATTGGGTGAAAACAAAAAAAAATGGGAGCCACGCAACGACTAGAAAGGAAACTGAAACATAGTAAAGGAAAGTAGTGAAACATAGCAGAGCACTTTTATGGTGAAAACACAGCACCACTTAGATAGCAACAGAGTACCTTTGATTCAAGAGGAATCACATTAGAATCTAAAGATTAAGGATTGTTATATCTATTAGTTTTGGCAACAATATTTTCTGGCTAACTCTATATCTTATACTATCTAAAGAAACTCATTGATGCCTTGAATTCACAATATATTCAATCAGTAGCACATCCAAATATGCATTGGATTGTAATATACTTAATCAGCAGCGTATCCAGATAGGATAATCGAATTTCAAATCATGAACTTCTGATTGCTAAAAAAGAGGTATGGAGCATGATGCTTTATACCAAGACAACAAGAATATATTCGAAGTAGACAATTGTACATTTTTGTTTCTCTACAAAAACAAAAAACAAAAAAAATCTTAAAAGTACTTGATATTTAGGAAGTTGTGAATATTTTGGATCGGATGTTCATAGTTCATGCTAACTACTATGGTTGCAATTGTTGGGCACGAACAAATAAAAAGTAATGATCCACTTAAAATTATGATAATTTGACATGTTAAAACTCCAATCAGGAAGCAGGAATAACCTTAATAAGGTAAGGATAATCTTACCCCATATCCAATGATAAACACATCTGCAGGATGTAACTGCTTCCACAGGCCACTGATAGGTGCATAAAAAATTTTAATTAATTCAAGTATTATTCAAAAGATAAAACATATAGTGCACGTGTGTTTGTCAGTACTAACTATCCTAGTGTTAAATAAGGAATCCAAGTTGGTTACTCCCAAGTTTGGTGTCCATGAGTACTAAAATAAATGGGCTTAACTAGGACCTGTTTTTTTCCATTTGTCCTCCTTAAAGGGTCTTAAGGTGGCTACTCATTTTTGAGACCCCAAGATAAGACCATCTCTCTCTCTCTCCCAAGACAATCTTGATTGCAACTCTTCTGATCTTCCTCTTCATCAATTGATTTCTTTATCTCGATCTCAAGGCTCTTGGTTTTCTGCGTTTTTGGTAGTGAGGAAGACTGCAAGGACAAGAAATCTGGGTTTGAAGATTAATTAGCAGAAAAACTGGGTTTGAGAAAATATGGGTTTCTACATTTGAAGAAAATCCGGGTTTGAAGAAATATCCAAAACGGATTTCGACACGTCTGAATTGTAACAATCTGTGAAGGCTTGCCCCTTATAAGGTTCCTGAGCAAGATATGTGAAATGCAACAAATACTGGCGACAATGATGATAGATGAAATGAGAACAAGGAAACTCATTTTCCTTGAATTGAAAGAATGAATATATTCTGAAACTGAGTGGGTCTCATAAAAAGGACTAATCTGAAATGGAAGCTATGAAACTTCCTGGATAGTTTTAGAATTTAGACTAAATAGAAACAAGATGGTTTTCAAAATTAAACTCTTTCAATTCCTGGTTAGGTTCTTAGTCCTGCGTTGCCAAACATGGGACTAACTTAGTCTCACCTTAGTTTACCAAACTTTAGCTTAAGCCTACTCAAGTGAGGCCAGTACAGTACAAGAACCTAAAGGGGTCCAATGCAATCCAGCGTACCAAACGTGCACATAGATATATGGATACCACATATATTGGAGATATGGTTGTGGTATGGCTGAGTTGATTGAAGCATGGTTGCATCCAGAGGATACATGGTGGTCGTGGTCTCATGGATTGTCTATATCCAGTGGATCTATGGCATGTTGGACTACAACCACCATGTATCCTCTGGATACAACCATGCTTCAATCAACACAGCTATACCACAACCATATCTCCAATAACTTACATATGTCACCACCTATACACATATAGGGGACAGGGATCTCTATTGAGGACTTTAATGAGAGGACTTCCAAATCAATGTATAATGGTCCAAATTTTAGTTGAAAAATTATGTCTTCAACACACATGTCATTCAACTGTCGATTTAAAATTCCTCACTAGAGCCCACTCTAAATAGACATTTACATATGAAATACATAATCTATGGTGCATTTTTAACTTTTAAGAATTGCACCTGATTGCAAAGGCATTGTAGTAAAAGAGATGTGTCATTAGTTCCATCAGAAGAAGACTGAAAGCCCAACGCAAACCGTACCAAGTAGTGTCTCTAACTGAATAGTTATTTTGAGGAATGTCCAGCTGAAAGAACACTGGAATAAGGTTAAGTGATGAGACTTCACTATATGGTTCAGCAAAAATGCACTTTTTATAATAATCTGGAAAAATCATATATTCAGAAACGATGGTTGACTACACAGGGCAAGAGTCAAGTTATTAGCGTTCAGATTTTAACAATTAACTCTAAAAAAACTCAAACCTGAATGCAAGTATTTCATGCTTTGTAGTGAAATTTATTGATTTTTGTGTTTTTAGCATCTGACCAGGATCAGTCTGTGTTTAGGGGAAAAAACAGCAACCACAAAATATTTCTCAAACTGAAACATCAATATTTAACTATAACACATTAGTAGTTCATCCATGAAAGACTGCCAAGACTGCAATTAACATAACTGGACCACTGATGATCAAGGAAGAAAGCAAGACAGTATTGATATGGAAGTGGGAACCTGTGAAGCAAAGGCATTGAAGCTTAGAATTGGCCCAGCAAGATAAAGTGGTGCATATGCCAGATAAGAAAGGTACGTGATAAAGGCAAACTTGTCACTCTGGACACCTCTCTCCTAAGCAGAATGAATACATTCATTAACACAAAAAGAATCCCTTGAGAAAAAAGTTATAAAAGGATTCAGAATATGCACTAATACTTGACTTCACCCAAGTATAAATTAGCTAACCTGTAAAAGATGGTAACAAGTTTTCCCGGCTCTACAGACAGTGCAACGCTGAATATGTTTCTACAATCACCAACCAATCATTATGAGCAATTAGTACAATACAACCTTGAAAGATCATCTGCTTACATGAAGAAACTTTAAAGCTAATTAGTCTCTCTGCGTGAAATCAGGATCGCCATGATTAATCTGTACATATCATGATTGTATATGTATTATATATGTATATAATAAATGTATTTCTATGGTGAACAATTACTGAGAATTCTCTGGTATCATGATATATGCTAAATCAGAGGAGACTGATGGATACATGAATTAGGAAATCATTTCGGGTTAGTAGACAATACTA
This sequence comes from Comarum palustre, assembly GCA_951800085.1. Taxonomy (NCBI): domain Eukaryota; kingdom Viridiplantae; phylum Streptophyta; class Magnoliopsida; order Rosales; family Rosaceae; genus Comarum; species Comarum palustre. The sequence goes on along the minus strand of OX637579.1, from coordinate 5,413,879 downwards.
GATAAATAATCATAAGCATGTGAAGGACACCAGAACGAAAAGTAGAGATTAGTGAGTATGAATATGAGCACTGCAAACTGATATTATACTTCTAAGCCAGTGAAAGAACCATATACCGTAAAGAGAGCTGCAGAATACCAGGACAATGAAAACAAATGGAGATGAATTTAAATCCACTCCCTCCCCCCTTAAGTCTCGTTTATGGAACTTGAAATTTATACATTAGGATTTGAGGGAATAAAAATAAGTAACAATATCCTGACTTTTTTTGATAAAAGCAATATCCTGACTTGATCTCTCAGACCAAAAATGTAGTTGGGCAGAAGAGTAACCAAACTTGACACTTGAGGCATAAAAAAAGTTCCTAAAAGAAATTTGTAAAAATAAAATACAAAAATACAAAAACAAAAAAAATTACTGTCACAATAAAATGATGCAATGAAAATGAAACACCTCTAATACAATTAGATACCTGCAGACAAGACATCCAATTTGTTTCGTTTTGAGATTTAAGAAAAGACATCTATGTCTGTAACCCTATCTATGTCTGTAACCCTATATACTACAGCTGCCTCCCCAATACACATATAAGACCAAATCCTCTTTGCTTGTCAATCGCCTCACGTCACCATAGTATCTCCTGACAGTCCTATCATCATCTGGCTCAATGTCGTAGCACCAATTATGTACAAACTTGTCACCAGACTTATGAATCTGCTATTTGTTTTGTGGCCTTACGAATAATACCGTTGTTATAACATTTCTGCAAGTCACTTCTGGCAGCTCCTCTTTTACAACTCCGCAGTTTTTTGATGTGCCTTCCAGTTAAGGTTTTCGAACCCCAATTCTCTGATGTGCTTTCCAGTTAAGGTTTTCGAACCCCAATTCTCTTTTTCCTCACTAAAACAGTTGTTCTAAGAAAAAACAGTTATTTATTCTCTATCAAACTCTCATCTGCAACCACAATGCCATTGCTTCTGGTAGTCATAGTCAATACTCATGATAAAAACTTTCCAAAAGATATATCTTTCTGGGTAAAAATTCATTTCACAAGTCGCTTATATCAATAGACCCAAAACAAATTCGCCCATGTCACTATGTTGCTTAAAAGGATCTTTTTGTGGCAGAAAAATGCATCTCCTGAAAATATTTTATGCAGAGGAATTTATTACAACTAGCACAAGCTTTGGGGAATTTGAAGTTTGAGACATCATTTTTCAAGTAGCCATGGTGATCCTACAGACTACATGCTAGACAAACAGGATGGAGAAGGAAACAAACATATACCTCATGGTCGAAACGAGAATCTTGAAGAGCCCAATGGTAATCATAGCCAAAGCTTACCATGCGCAGAACAACTGTCAGACAAGAAAAGGCACCACTTGGTTACATTAATATATATTCTTTACACACAAAAGCCGCATGGAACATGTATTGTGCCAAGTGAAATGCTTCCACTTTCCTTTGAATTTGCATTCTCTTCTTTTATCTGCTAGTGCTCATATTTGCTTAATATAAACCTTTTTTTAACTATTTTACTGAAATCGGTATAAATTTGCAGATGTGCAATAAACTTATAAATTCATTACCCAATTGTGCAAGCCATTCTAAGCTGCAAGTGGACATAAGGGACTATTTGACACACTTTTATAGTAGAGATATTCATTAATCAAATTACTAGTTTAGCAGAAAGATTGGCGTCAAACTTCCAGCAGCAAACTGATCAAACCTATATCTTAAAATTGTTCTGATTTCCTAAGAAATGCAAGGCTGGAAATGCTAGTTTGCATTAGTACATAACTAGTTACTAAAAGAAGTATAAAGGAGTACTCAAGTACAGGAGCGATTTCCTAAGGAAAGAAGCTCAAGTTCATAACCATGAGAGGAAAACTATCACTTGTCCAGCAAGCAAACTACTCTGGTTCAAAAATGAAGTGTTCTCGTTACCTGAAGGTAACCAATCTCCCTGAGAGTAGATGCTAGATAGAAACTTATGTCAAAATTCTGAATTCTTAATATTGGCGGGGTGGAGCTGGTATTAGCCATACAGCAATATACAATTTGCTTCATATGAAGTTTTTTTTCTTTTTGAAACTAGAGTATCCGGATCTTTGACCCGACTACTCCCTGGGCTTCCCGCCAGACCCCATAACATCTGGGAAATTGCAAACTCTAACAATTGCTAGGTGAGCAGCATGGGAGAGGGTCAAACCCCAGACAACTTAAGAGCAAACCCAAGTGCCTGGCCACTAAACCAACAACTCTTTGGTGCTTCACATGAAGTCTTGAACAACAATACTTTGTTTGCTGTACATCACTAGCGTAGTACGAAATATTGGTTGCTTATTCTGTGAAATCTCAGTGGTCCAAAATATTGGTTGCATATTCTGTCTGAGAATCCATATTCCCAGTTACCCTTGCTTGGGACTCTGTGACGTGTGTGTTTGTTTCCCCAGAACTTCACATTTTATGCATACAAGTAAGAGATATGCATATGAATTGAGAAGTAGATAAACTAATTTCTAAAATCAACAATGCACATTGATTTATAAGCAAGACAATAGGAATAAAAAGTTTTGAGGAAATCAAGATACCAAAGTTGAAGCAAATTTGCCATCTAAAGGTGCCCCGAAAGTTGTCCAAAAATGCCCACTGGTCCCTATTTGAAATAGATAAGCAGAAAATGTCAGCAGACATGACTCATCAACAAAACACAAATTATTTCTTCTTTTTTTCCTTTGAGGTCAAACTACCTTTAACAACTCAACTCCTCAAAAAAATTCTTAAATTACCCAAGAAAATTTAAATAACCTAGCCAACAAAACTCACCCAAATGAGGAAAATGAGTATCCTTCATAAATACGATTGCAGAGAAGAAAGAATATGTTGAAACTCCAGAATACCAAGGAGAAGTACTTCGTTCGAGCAAGTATCTGCAAAAATTAAATATAAAAAAAACGTGATTACATGAAACGCAGCTTCAAAAGGAAAATACTAATTACCATGAATAGACATTAGAATTTTTTTGATCACATGTTCCTGTCAAATTTTCCCCCTCACTTGGGATCTCATTAAAAGAGACGAGAACTCCATCTCATTCGATTATACCCGTACACAGATCACAATTGTACGGAATAAACATTGAAAACACATATTCCATTCTCCCAATAAGTTTCAGCTTCAAAAATTAAAATGAAAAAAAACTGATGGTATATGGGGCACAAAATATCAACAGTTCAGCATGTTATACATATATAAACATTACAGGAAAACACATTTGGCTTTTGGAAGTTCTGTATGTCTTCGGAGCACATGCTTGCGCTAATGCTCATATAAAATCATATTGAACAAAACTAAACGTTGAAGTAAATTCAGATCAGAAATAATAGGATTAATGAATTTTAAATAATAATGTGAAAAGAAAAAAAATCACTCCATATTTAGACGCACCTTTACCAAAAGAAAATTCATTGACGCGATTGAGAGGATAAATATGATGCTTCCACAAAAAATACAGAAAGTCAGAGAAGATTCACCTTTTCAGGAGTATTAACATCCAAGTGCTACTATAAAATGCAAGCTTACCAGGCTCCATGCAGATACAATAGGTATGTCAAGGAAATCAAAAGCCAAACAATGGACATCCCTCTGACTTTCAAATGAAAATATGCTCGACTCAACTGAGCGATTGTCGTAAATATTGCGAAAACAATGGTAAAAACAGGTAAATTTGCTCGAAAGTTTCTCCATTGAGCATCAGACACATCCTAGGAAAAAACAAAGGGGTTATATCAGAAAGATAATATTAGTTTAGTTTTTTCCACATTCAATGATTCATGGTATATATGTCTACATGATGTAGGAAGTTCTCTCAACTCTTGAAAGTAGCTTTTTCCTTCTTCTTTTTCATATATTTCACAGTTATTGTTCTGTAGCTTATCGTAGTATCCTTTATATATATCCATGAAACAACAACACGGGTGCAAGAAAATTTGCAGCAGACTTTTGTGAAGAAAAGGAACTTCGACGAAAAACAAACATATATCCATGAAATTTTCTAAAAGAAGCATATGCATCATCTCTAATCCAAAGCATGCTTTTCTACCAAATGTAAGAAAGGACTTGTAAAGGTACATACACAGTAACATAGAAATAAATACAAAAACATACACCAAAACCAGAGCGAACTCCCTCAACTATATAGTAAGCTACATGAGTCATTGCCCTGCATTATTTCTATATTAGGCAATAATTGAGAGTGAGAGAGAGAGAGAGCACATTGAGGCATTGAGGTGTGAGCCATCCGGGACGCAATCCGACCAGTTTAGCATAATGATCTGGAGAGAGAGGGAGAGAACCAGTCAAATTTGAATTGAGAATTGAAAAAAGAGAGGAAAGGAAGGAAGGAAGGAATTGGTACCGCGAGACAGTTGAAGCGATCGACGGATGATCAAGGCGTAGAATGCGGCGGCGTAGAGAACCAGAAATGGCAGCTCTCTCATCTTACTACTGGTATTGTTGCGTTTCAAATCCATAGCGAAGGCGCCAGAAGCTTCCTATTCTTACCGGTTTCAAGCCTCGTCGCCGGAAAACACGTCGGATCCGAGTCACTTACTGGGACGAATCAACCTCGTCCACCACCACACTGCGCCGCCGAGACGAAGCGATCTGGACCGAAACCGTCGTCTGGCTCGACCGGAGTTGACCAGAAAAAGTTGGGTCGGCACGTCCGGGCCGGGTCAGCTGGGGATTTTCGAATCTTCAGGGGTTCGGCGAGAGAGAAGGAATTAGTGTTGTGAAATTACAAGTCCAAAAATGAAATTTTTATTTATACTAAAAATTCTCATAAAACAATATAAAATCTGTTTTTGAATAACATCGAGGCTAAGAGTGGAAGCATTCCACCAAAGTAACATACCACCACATTCTCTAATAGAATTCACAAGATCAAGCTTATCAAAGTAATACGAAATAAAAGATGCAATTTTATTAGCCTGATCGAAATCAAGGATCCTAGTATCTAGGATACACAAAATATCTAGCCTCAAGGAAATAATATAATACTTCACCTGAGCTAGAAACCCACACCAGGAACTGCTATGACTATTCCATATTAGCAACCGCATTAAAACCTAAAACAATAACATTTTCAGCAACAACATCCATAACATTATTCTCATAAACCTCCATACGCTCAATCATAGCACGAGTCCTTTTTTGGGCTAGGATCAGCCCTGAAGGCTATCATTGGGTTCAAAGCATTGAAACCAGCATCTTGGCCCAAAATAGCCTCAAGTTCAGTTTGAGTTGGCTCACGAGCATCCAAAAATTGATCCACCTCTTGAGAAGAATCCTCCAGAATCCCTTTTAATCTTGGTGCAGTTGTATTAGTAGTTATTTTGACATAGACAAAAAAGCAAAATAGCCAAAATGCCCCTGAACTTGGCTATAATTGTCGATTTATACCATCGATTTGCAATTGCGTCAATTCACCTCTTCAACTTGGTACAAACTGTTGATTTGTATCTTATCTGTCAAATTGGACGCTTTTCATCTAATTTTCATTTATGTACCATACACGTGAGGGGTATTAATATAATTTTCATTCATGATGAGTACATTTTTAAAAGGGAGACTCATCCTCAAAAAATTGTATAACAAATATAATAAAAATAACATGTTGAAAAAGGCAGATGCATTATTATAAAAATAAGAATAAATATGAATGTCCCTTTAGAGGTTTTGAATTATTATTATTTTATTTATAAAAACATGGTGACGTGTATTACAAAAAATGAAAAAAAATATAAATTTACAATAATACAAGTCACGTGCACTGCACATAACTAAAAATTAGATGGAAACCGTCCAATTTGACAGATAAAGTGCAACTCGGCAGTTTATACCAAGTTGAGGAAGTAAATTGACACAATGGTGTAAATCGATAATTATATCCAACAGGGACATTTTGGCTATTTTGCCAAAAAACCTAAATATTACTCTCTAAAGGGCATTGGCGCGGCCCAAAACTAGCGGTCATCCGATTGAGCGAGCCGCTCTGAGCAGCGTTGAAGGTGAAAGAGGCAAAATGATAAAGCGGCGATTCTATAGGATGGAACACGGGGATAGAGACGACACCTCCAATCAATCCTCCTCTTCTTCTTCCGATTCGGAAATACAAGTCCAATCAGAAGTAGAAGACGACGACGGCTCCTCCTCCGGTTGGTTTCTTCTATTTCTGTGTAACCTTCCTTCATTACTATCGCCTTATATCTATCCCTTTCTTTTCTCAATTTGTTTTCAGGATATAAAAGCGGGGAGGATACCTCCGCCAATGAAACCCTTGTTGACACCTCAGGTACCCTTTCTCACTTTGTGATGTTCTTGTTTCAATGAACTGATAACGATCATTCTATAGTTGCAAAGATTTTTTAACTTGTTGATTACCAACAATTGATTAGAAACCCAATTATCTAAACATTTACCTATTATATTACACTATACGTGCTGTCTTCTTAGCAATATTAATCCATAGCTGAAATTTGTACTCTTTTTGCTTCTTTTTATCCCAATTGAGTTGATCTTTGATTCTGCAGCAAAACAGATATCCCACACATAATGTTGTATATGGATTTGACTATATGAGTGTCCAACAAATGAGACTCACCAATTAGATTCCTTATGTATTCTAGCAAATCTTCGTCATCTTTGTACTGTCCTTTATTGAGTAGGATCTGGATGTCACGGGTGAATCCAAAGAAAGTATCATCTAGTTTTCCCATCAAATTAAGGGTAGCCACATCTTCAGAATCTTTTAGCCATATACACTCCACACCTATTTCGAAATACAAAGAATTAAATAGCAACAATAAAAACAACTGATATAATCAACATCAGTCTAACAACATATTACAAAAGAATATACTACCTCTAAGGAACCAGTTTAATTCGTTATCATCGCCATCGGCAGAAATTGGTGTAGTAAGAGACTATTAGTGTAGCCAAAGCCACCAGGCAGAGTAAAACCGTGGTTAAGTCACGAACTATGGAATAATAGATTATCACTGAACTTTGATGGCCCAAACAGCAGCTCAACTATTGAAGCCAAACTTCATAACTCAGATTTTAGAGCCCTAAACTATTAGAGCCCTAATTTAATATAATTATGTATCAAGGAAGCATAACATTATGAGCCCTAAAACCCTGAAACCCGAAATCACCTCCCTTTGTACTTACTGATGGCAAACCCAATTTCAGAATCCTAAAACCCCTGCCGACACCGAAACCCCATTCACACCGATCACTAAAATATATAGCGACAAATCGATGACCCGGTCGTTCCAAAACCAACACAATATCAAATTGAGAGAAAGCCAGAGAGCAAACAACATGCAGAAGGTGAAACGAAGGCAAGGGAAAACGATAGAGAAAAGAAAAAAACGTGCAGCGTGGCCAAGCAGCAACGACCAACCACCAGCTGACAAGTGATGGCAATTAACGTAAATAAACCCAAATTCCTATAAACAGTGAAGCAGGTTGGTCCTACTTTACTATATAGGTAAATTATTATTACTAGGCTTTCCCTTGCAAGTTTTAAGGATTTTGAGTGTGAAAGGATAATTTTCCGAAGGAAAATGAAATGAGTATTAGAAGCAGCAAGTAGAAAGCAAGTGGTGTCTTGCTTAATAACTTAACATATTGGTTTAGAGCTTGAATATTATAAACAAGTTTAGGCCTTTTAATTCCCATAGTTATTATCTATTTTAAATGGTGATAATATCGTGCTCTTTGACTCAGAACTATAGCTCTAAGTGAAGATGCACATATATACCTATTCTGTTGTCCTAGCAAATCTTGAATTATTATTTGGTTGTCTGTAGTGATACAAATGTAAACTTATATGTACCTTTTGGTTGGGGAATGAAGCATGATCAATCTCTGAAGCTTTGAAGGTGGAGTTGTTATCTTGATAAACTACACCAAGAGATTTGTATTAACTAAAGTGTTATGATTACTCCTATATTTTTGGACGAATGCCTTGTGGATTTCTGACATCATCTTTTTATGTAGGTCTCCCAATAGATGATGAAAATGAAGGAGATAGTCCTAAAGACGACCTGGTGGCTGGTAAAAGTGGTTCTGAATTTCAGGAGCAAAGTTCCAACACTCTTGCAGACAAGGAATCACCGTCAATAGATCTCCCAGAATATGTTGTGAAACGCAAATCGACTTTCAAGTGCAGGATATGCCCTAGAATTGTTTGTTTGAATGAAGAGGCCTTGAGTGCTCATCTGAAGTCCAAGGTGAGTTGTGTTGCATGTTTCTCTCTCTTTCTGGAATTATATCATCATTAGTTCGTCCCAGGCCACACATCTGGTGTATGGTATGTTTGTTTGCTCCTTTTGTGGTTCGGAAAGTATCTTTTTCATGTCTTTCAGCTGTTGTGAATTTTAAATTACTTCATTGATCAGGAAATGCAAAACGGCAAGGAATTATAGTGGTTTTATTCTAGAACTGTGTGAGATAAGTTGGTGGTATCGTGTGTGAAAAGCACATGAGAATATATTTAAGGGTGGATGTTAAGCCTTGAAGCAAAAGCAGTTAGGGGAAAGTAATGGTTAAGATGGTTAATAGGAGTAACTGAGAGAAGATAACATTGAAATTAGTCTGTGAGACTGAGATCCTGAACCTATTAGTATTAAGATTTCAAAGCCAGTTCAGGTAATTTAAAAACGTAGGAGAATGTGTTAGCCCTTGGGTCTCTTGCGTAGGTTTGCTTGTGATGTATTCCCTATGTTGTCAGTCTGAAGGCTTTTTGTTGCTTCATCCCAGTCTCTACAAAGTATGTCCCTTCCCTGTCCCTTGTGCCACACATCTCTCTTCTAGGTGATGTTTTGTGTCCATACCTTGTTTCAGCTTTCTATCCTCCATGGCCAGTGTTGGACAACTTTGAGGTAGAGACAAAGGGGAAGGTCCACTGACAGTTGAGATACTATCTCCATTTGTAATCCGCATACCATGAAGCCATTTTACATAGGGTTTTCTCTTCGGATCTCTTTGGCAGGGAATTGGTCTATCTATTTGAAGGATTCTTCTCACTCTGGCAATGGCCCTTCCTCTGGTTCTGCCGGATATTCAATGGCAGTGCCTGAATAGCTTGGCTTTTAGGAGTGTGCAATGACACATCTGGAAGTTAGCACTATATGCATGTCTAAGAAAAAGAATATGAAAGTTTAGGAAATTGAAGTAAACTAAATATGAGGAAGTGCAGTTGCATATGTAAAGAAAATTATTTTAATCAAGATGTAGCAGATATTAGAAAATAGTGGGAGATTAGAATTCTCGGGCTGATCCATGTGGTTGAACAATGAAAGGATCATTAGTGTTGTTATACAAGATACTTTTGACAAAAAAACATGCTGTTACGCAAGATTATTTGATGACTTGGACTATATAGTCTTTCTTGTTTCATTTCATTCTACTTTTATTTGTTTAAAGTAAGCATTACAGCATCCGTGAATGGGTATATTCAATTGGGCCAATTGGCCCACTGAATTTGGAGGACCCTAGAAGGGATTCCCAAATTCTTGACTAGTTGTGTTTGGCAACAAAAATATGGGACTTCTTTTATGTTGCTCTAGCGTCATTGAGTTGAAGGGAAGACGTGCCAGCATTTTATGTGGTATTGTGAAAACCTTCTCTAACTGATCAATAACATTGCCAATTATTGCAGGGACATGGTCGGTCTGTGAAATTATTGAATGAAGGTCGGCTGAAAACTGTGCTGAACAATGATGGGAAACTTGATGAAGAAGATACCCCTGCTTTATATGCTCGAATCCTTGCTTCTCCACAGGTTGGTTATATTAGGAACTGAGCTAAATAGCTGAATGAGAATATCACCGCATCTATAACATGACTCCTACTTTTTTCCAGGCTTTACCAAGAAAGAGAAGTAAAAAAGAGGATAAAAGAAGGCCAAGAAAGAAGGTAAATAACATTATAGATCACTAAATTTATTTAGGATATGAAATTGGAAACTTTTATAATGTTATATGCTTGCCTTGTGCAGAGAATGAGATAGAATAACAAGAAATCAGAAGGAAGTTGAGGCAAGAAAAGATGCCAATGAAGAATTGGTTTTTGTGGAGCCAGACTGCCAGAGAATGTGCATCTCCCTAGAGGAAATGAAGATTTGCTTTGTGTTTATGAGTGATGGGTGTGTGATCACTTTTGATCTGATATTTTTGAGTCATAGTACATCTAGATTCTATCTCCCCATGTGCTAAATTATTTTTGATCTGATATGATCTGCGGCATTTGCCTATCCGACAATACTTCTATTTCAGAGTTCATTAATGTTGTTCATAGTTGCAATTGACTGCATAAAGCCGTCATGGTCTAAACCATGGTATAATTTTGTGCATGAAGCTAAGAAACACTGAGACCTTGGTGTCCTAAACAGGCCTGGCCCTGACCGAGCTTTTTCCTAAATAACAAGATCCTAGCCCGTAGCCCGTTTGTATAAGCTTTAGTTTAAAATGAAAACATTGAAATAAATATTTAAAGGAAAGGATACAAGCTCCGTTCATTTAAATACAAGGTCACTTCATTAAGCTGGGGAATGTGTACCAGATAAGATGAAATTGCATGTTATCATTCTTTGAAATAATTGGAATGAACGTAATCTGGTGACTCATGGAGAGAATCTTCGGCCTCTAGAAATTATTTTTCAGCAGTGTGTTGTGATTCGGGAGTTTGTTGGCAGTCCAAGTTTGTGGTACAAAAAGTTTAAGGTCTGTAGCTCGGTAACCTAGTGTATGGAGGCCTCCTAGCTCAGGTATGATGAAATCATGGGCGGAGCCAGCCTGGTCTTAACTAGGCTGGAGCCCAAGTGAGGATTTGAGGTCAAAAAGATTACTACATCACATGTTAAAAAAAAAGAAATAACTACATCGCATAAGAGTTGTGCCTGGATAGCAACTCCTCATGCATGTTTCGGTTCTCTGATGGCGGATCGGAGAATAGTGTGACTATGTCGATCGAGCACCTCTGATCCTATCCGAGAGGCATGGTCTTAGTTGGGCCCATGCAAACCCTAGTTGAACTTCCAAATGCGTCAGTTTCAGCAGAAATTAGAGCTCATATAAGATGATGAAACCATTGGATTTCTAATAATTTCATTAGTGGTACGGAGTTGAGAGCGGCTCTGACAGTGAGAGTTGGGTTTCTAACGGTGGAACTAGGGGTGGCCATCCGAAACCGAAAACCGAAACAAAACGAACCGAAAACCGAAACCGAAAAAACCGAACCGGAAGAAAAACCGAACCAAAAAACAAAAACTGGACCGAACCGAGTATGTCCGGTTCGGTTTCTGGTTTAGGGTCCGTAGAAACCGGATCAGACAGGAAAATCATTAAAAAAAACTCACGAAGGAAAAAGACATTAATTATGGAAGCAAAATTATCAAAAATCTCGTGAAATAAGATGTGTTCAGAATGGTGAAATACGGCTATGGTTCAAAAATCACGTAATTCGGGTAACGTCTCAGTACCGATAGTAGCGGTCAATCGTGTTTACCGTTATTATTCCCTATGGGGAGCCCTATCGTCGGAAGGTAAATGTCCTAAAATTTTTATATGAGCGGTTGCGTCTCATCTACTTGAGTGTTTTTTCGTGTAGAAGGTTTGCCAAGACTACGTAATATAGAGGTAGATATGAGCGTTTCCGTGTGATAAGTGACTAGGTTTGCCATTCGGTCGGTTCGAATCGGGAATAAGTGTTATCAACTTCAAAACCAAAGCTTTCGGTAATGAAATATGACTACCAAAAACCAACCAACTTTTTCGGTATGAGATAAATCTTACCAAATTCGGTATTACCAAACTTTACAACAAATATATTTTTTGAATATAATGAAACAATAGAGGAAGCAATTTTTTTAAAAAAATATAGTCATTGACACCATAACATGCCTACTAGTATGGTGTAACTTGTTTAGTAGGTTAATTATATACAAGTGTACATCTTTGTGAACCAACCGTATAAAGTGCAAAATTTCTGAAAATATTATTAAATAGGATATGATCAATATGGTAAAAATAACTATGGTAGAAAAATCACATATTACCTGTAACGTTTGGGTCTTGATCAAATCAGTCAACATTATCTATTTTTATGATTCCCCATGGGGAGCCATATCATTGGGATGTAAATTTCCCAATATTTTTACACCGAAGTATTACTTCTCATTCATACAATAGGTTTTGTACGGAAGTATCGATCAAAATAAGACATAAAAGGGCTAAATAATAGCATTTTCGTGTAATAGGTGATATCATATTAAGGTTCAACGCATTGATCAAGTTCTAGACATTGTCGAAAATATATGAAATTTGTTCCATAGTCGTATTTAAGTATACTGACCAAATCGAAATGACGAATTTTGATTTTATAAATTTCAGTGTCAGAAACTATAACATGCCTACTAATGTGGTATAACTTGTTTAGTAGGTTATTTGCAAGTGTAGATCTTTGTGAACCAATTGTATGGGGGAAGCAAAATTTTCGATACTTATGTGAAATAAGATATGATCAGTATAGTGAAATACGACTAAGGTAGAAAAATCACATATTTTAGATAATGTGTGTGCTCAGATCAAAGTGGTTAATCTTATTTGCAAATATAAGTATTTAAATAACTATCATTCGGTAAATTCAGTATTTACCAAAAACCAAACCAACTTTTTCAGTGTTTTTCGGTTTCGGTTATTTCGATTACCAAGTTTCGGTTTATTAAATTGAAAATATTCGGTCGGTTTGGTATTTACCAAACCAAATGGCAGCCCTATTAGTGACGATGAATCAGGGTTGATCGTTTCGATGGAGCCCTTAACGTTGTCGGATCCAGTTGAATTTTTTTTCACAAGCATCTTTTATCAAAATGATCATATCTGATTGTCGAATTTTAATTTTTGATTTTTAGTCATCAAAATCACAATATGCATACTAATGTTGTATAACTTGTTTATTAGGTTTTAAGCAAATGCACAACTTTGTGAACCAACTCTATAGAATCAAAATTATCAAAAAACTCATGAAATAAGATGTGTTCAGAATGGTGAAATACGATTATAGTTCAAAAATTATGTAATTCGGGTAATGTCTCGATGACGATAGTAGCGGTCAACCCTATTTAGCGTTATTATTCTCTATAGGGAGCCCTATTGGCGGAAGGTAAATGTCCCAAAATTTTAATATGAGAGGTTTCGTCTCATCTACGTGAGTGTTTTTTTGTGTAGAAGGTTTTCTAAAACTATGTAATATAGAGGTAGATATGAGCGTTTCCGTGTGATAACTGACGATGAATCAGAGCTGACCGTTTTGATCGAGCCCTTAACGTTGTCGGATCCAGTTGAATTTTTTACCACATACATCTCTCGTCATAATGATCATATATGACTGTCGAATTTTAATTTTTGACTTTTAGTCATGGGAATCACAATATGCATACTAATGTTGTATAACTTGTTTATTAGGTTTTAAGCAAATGCACAATTTTGTGAACCAACTCTACATAGAAGCAAAATTATCAAAACACTCATGAAATAAGATGTGTTCAGAATGGTGAAATATGGCTATGGTTCAAAAATCACTTAATTCGGGTAACATCTCGGTGCTGATAGTAACGGTCAACCCTATTTACCATTATTATTCCCTACGGGGAGCCATATCGTCGAAAGGTAAATGTCTCAAAATTTTTATATGGGCGGTTGCGTCTCATCTACGTGAGAGGTAGATATGAGCGTTTTCGTGTGATAAGTGACGATGGATTATGGTTGACCATTTCGATCGAGCCCTTAACTTTTTCGGATCCAGTTTAATTTTTTACCACATACATATTTTTTTCATAATGATCATATCTGACGGTCGAATTTTTGTTTGTGAGTTTTAGTTATTAGAATCACAATTTGCATACTAATGTTGTATAATTTGTTTAGTAGTTTGTAAATAAATGTACAACTTTGTGAACCATAACCATTTTCACTATAATGATAATGAGAAAAAAAATTATCAATTTAAAAAAAAACGAACCGGACTAGACCAAAGTATAACATTGGTTTGGTTCGCGGTTTGGGGTATAAACCGAACCGAAGTGGACCAGAGCCAGCCCTAGGTGGAATTGTCGCCCCCAGGAGTTTGATAAATGTTGAGGTGTGGAAGAAAGTGGCATGGTAAGGTTTGGCGGTGGATATAGAAAGAAGAGAAGCATGTGTAGATGAGAGAGAGAGTGAGCCAAGTCGATTATGTTTGGAATATTTTAGAGGTGAGAAAGAGAAAAACACAAAAATATAAGTGGTTTGTTTATGTAGTCTAAAGGAAAACCTGAACAAAACCTCTAAAATAATCTAAACTAAAAAAATGATAAAGAAATTGTATTTAGATAGAAATCTAAATGTAGAAATCATGGTTAGTACTTTGTAAAATTTATCGCACAGTCGAGTTTTTTTCAAATTTTTTTGTGTCATAGTTAGCCCGGGTGATATTCTCATCCTGGTTCTACCATTGGATGAAATTGAATAGTGACGTTGTTGTGTTTAATGATGGAGTTAATGTTGGAGTAGGTGTGGTTATTAAGGACAGTCATGGAGATTTAGTTGCTGCTAAAGAGGAGAGACTTGCATGGATGTTCAAACCATGTATTGTTGAACTTTGGGCGGTGATGTTGGGTTTAGAATCAGTGGTGGAGGTTGGATAGCAAGTAGAGTGTTGAAATCCGATTGTCTAGAAGCTGTTGCTGAAAAACTTTGTGTATTGAAGTGTTGTATTTCTTAAAACTTGTCGATACAAAGATGACTACTTATATAAGTGCAAAACCCTAAGCCTAGTTACAATAGAAAACTAGTCATAGAAGGAAATTTAGCCATAGTAGGAAACCTATTAACTAGGGTTGATTCTTTCTTTCAATACTCCATCTCAAGTTGGAATGTATGTTGAGAACATTTAACTTGCTCAAGAGTTCAGTGAATAGCTTCGGATGCAATGACTTGGTAAATAGATCAGCTGGTTGATCTTCTGTTCGAATGTGCATAGTCTGGATGAGTCCTCGTTGTATCTTTTCATGAAAGACATGACAATTGATTTCTATATGTTTGGTGCGTTCATGGAATACTAGATTTGATGCTATGTACAGTGCTGCTTGATTGTCACAGTGAAGCCGAGTGGGACTAGTACCTGGAACATTCAAATCCTTGAGAACATTTTGTAACCTAGTTACCTCAAAACATGCAGAAGCCATGGAACGGTATTCTGCCTCCGCACTTGACCTCGAAACCGTCCCTTGCTTCTTAGTTTTTCACGAAATAGGTGCATTACCGAGAAATATGCAATAACCAGTCACAGATCGTCTAATATCTCTACACCGCGCCCAGTCAGCATCGTAAAAAGCTTTTAGAATTGGTAAACCATTGGATGACAACAGTAATCTTTGACCTGGAGTAGATTTGAGATACAGAAACACTTTGTAAGCTGCTTCAAGATGGACATCTCTTGGCTTGTCCATAAACTGACTGAGAACATGCACGAAATATATAAGATCATGACGTGTAATAATGAGGTATATAAGTCTACCAACTAACCTTCTCTAAAGTCCCAGCTTAGTCAGCAAGATTACATATTCCTTACTAAGTGAGACATTGTACTCAATAGGGCATGTTGCAGGCTTAGCTCCAAGGAATCCAGAATCTTCTAGGATTTCCAATGCATACTTTCGTTGACATAGAATAAGGCCTTGTTTCGACCTAGCTACTTCAATACCAAGAAAATATTTCAAAATTCCCATGTCTTTGAGCTTGAACCGGTTTGACAAAAAAGCCTTTACAACATTGATGTCTTCAAGACTATTTCCTACTAGAATCACATTGTCAACATAGACCAACAAAGCAGTAAAGTTACCTTGTCGATGCCACACAAATAGTGAATAATCGGACCATGACTGTGTAAAACCGGCAGCCTTTCATGCACTTGAAAGTTTAATGAACCATTGCCTAGATGCTTACTTCAAGCCGTATAAAGACTTGTGTAGTTTGCAGACTCTAGTCTCCCCCTTTCGTCCAAATCTTGGAGGAAGTTGCATGTAGACATCCTCATAGAGATAACTATGAAGAAAAGCATTATTGACATCAAGTTGATGGAGATGCCAACCTCGAATAGATGCAAGGCTAAGAAGGACCCGGACTGTGGTGAGCTTGGCAACTTGAGCGAAAGTCTCTCAGTAATCAATTCCCTTAACTTGGCTATAACCTTTGGCAACAAGCCACGTCTTATATCGTTCAACACTTCCATCAGGATTGTGCTTGATCTTGTACACCCATTAGCACCCAATGGAACACTAATGAGCAGGTTTCGAAACAAGGCTTCAAGTATGGTTAGCTTGAAGTGCCGTAATTTCAGTCTGCATGGCATCACGCCATTTTGGATCAAGGACAATCTATGAGAAAGAAGCTGGTTCTCGATGCAAGGTAAGTGCAGCAGTGAAAGCCTTACATGTAGGAGAAAGTCTATCATAACAGAGTACAGTAGAGAGACAATGAGCAGTACCTTGTGTGTTGACCACGTTCGAGAAAGTTGGCTGTACAGTTCGGGAGGGAATGAATACCTCAATATGAAAGCCTTGTAGCATGGAAGAGGTTTTGGTTGGCCGGCTTGATCTTCGGGGAAGTAATGGATCAATTATTTATGTAGGTACAGTGGAGCTGGAAGGTGATGACTCTGTAGGATGTCTAGGGTCAGTTGATAAGGTAGTGTCTAAAGGTGATGTAGTGGAAATAGGAGATGAAGTAGCCGTAAAAGTTTGATAGTTCTCTGGTTCGGGAGAAAGAGTTGGATTGGTGCTAGTATTCAGAGGAAGTGAGGTCGGTATAGGAGTGTCATACATGGTAGGACTTTGGGGCTGGACGAATAGACCTGCTTGGCTAGGAACAAACATGTGCGTTTGATATGGAAAGTGAGTTTCAAAGAAAATGATCTCTTGAGACATGAATTTTCTTGCTCTTTAATTCATAAACTTTGTAACATTTCTTTCCATGAGAATAACCAAGGAAAATACACTCGGTAGATCGTGGATCAAACTTAGAAGGTTTGGACGGGTGAGTTGAAATAAAACAACGACATCTAAAAACTCGTAAATGAGAGTAATTAGGAGTTTTTTTTCATGAATACGTTCAAAGGGTGTTTGACCTAAAGAAGTGGAGTAGGTGTGCGATTAATCAGATAAGAAGCTGTAAGAACCGCATCACCCCAAAACTTCTTTGACAAATTTTCCTGGAAAAGAAGAGCTTGAGACATGTTTAACAGATGATGATGTTTGCGTTCAGCAACTCCATTTTGTTGAGGAGTGTTAACACAAGATGTTTGATGTTCAATGCCTTTAGAAGCATAAAAACTAGGCATGATAAACTCAGGACCATTGTCACTACGAACTGCTTTGACGCGCTTTTCAAATTTTGTTTCAACTAATTGAATGAAATCGATGAGGAGTGACTGTGCCTCAGATTTTTGTTTCATGAGAAAAACCCATATGCCCCTTGAATAATTATCAACAATGGTGAGGAAGTATTTGCACCTGAGAGAGAAGGAGCTTGATAACCACTCTATATATCAATATGGATTAAATCAAAATATGCAATACCTTTATTGACACTGAAGGGAAAAACTTGACGAGTCTGTTTAGCTAAAGGGCAGACCAAATAACCTTTGAGAACATGACTTGCGTTTGCAAGAAAAGAAAATTTAGACAAAACTTTTGAACAGAGATGCCGAGCCTGTTATGCCACAAGGTAGGATTAAATTCTAAGGTGATGGTGTTGGCCATGCTACATGTTCCTTTCTGATCTAGCTTGAGGCAGTAAAGTCCATTCTTCTCACGCCCCAACCCAATCGTCTTCCCCGATCGTAGGTCCTGTATAACACAAATATGTCTCAGAAAAGATGGTGATGTAAAACAGTAAAACAAATCATATGCCAATTTGCTTGCAGAAATCAAATTCAGATAGAATGATGGAACACATAAGACATTATGGAGAGTGAAATCTGATGTAAACTGTACGGTTCTAATGTGTGTGACCGAGGCCTTGTAACCAGACGACAATCGAACAGTGTAGTTTATTGCCGGCTTAGAGCAAGTGAGCAGTTTCTCATTGCATACAATATGATCAGTAGCTCCACTATCAATGATCCATGTATGTAAGTCAATTTGTGAAATAATCTTACCCGAGAGCTCATCATAATTCACTTTACCAACTTGATTGGCTGAGACATTGGTTACATCCTTCAAAAGGTTGAACAATCAATCACATTTGTAACATCCCGTACCTAAAAGTTACCTTTTCACAGAGGTTTACGAGTTACCGAGGACTTTTTAATTGCGATCGGTAATTCGATAAGTTATCGCTCGAGTTATTTTCGAGTTTTTCTAAACTCTCCAAATACCTGATTTAATGACTCGATCTTGTAGTACGTGTCGACACGAGTCTCCCGGTATTTTCGAAATATTTTTCAGAGCTTCCGGCTAATTTATGTGAATTTCTGAAGTTTATGGTAATTTCCAATTACTATTCCGGTAAATAGTTTTTACCATTTAACTTTTTCACTTTTCACCTTCTTTAATCTGAACCGTTAGATCGATTAGGGTTTTGATCTTAACCGTTGATTCACGTATAAAAAGGTTGGAGGAAGGTTGACTTCGGTCAAAACCGAAGTGGAGAGTTGACCAAGCCTTTCGATCTCTCTCTCTCCTTTCGCTCGTTCTCCGTCGCGGCAGTCTCTCCGCTGTGCGCTCCACCGCTAGGCCACCCTAGCTCACGAGACCACCGCCAATCTTCTCCTTTACTTCTCTTCTATCAAGCCCAGTCAACTTTTCCGACGTTCAACCATCGACGGTGTGGATTGAAGGAGGAGGACGACGACTGTCCTTGAAGATCTCCGACAATCCAGGCGGCGAACCAGAAATTTGAGGTTGGATTCTTGCTCCTCCTTTCTTCCTCTTTACTTCCCTGCTCTTGGATTCTCGATTTAGGCCAAAATCGGAGAATCTCACTTTCACTGTTCATGTCTCTGGTTTCCACCTCCTCCCTCCGGTGACGGGTTCTGATGTCTTTTCTTCCCCCTCGACAGTGACTCGATCTTCTCCTTGCCAAGTCGAGCACGAAGGGAAACTTGGAGCACCATTGTAGTTGTTCCTTGGCAGAGGCAGTGGTTCGGTGTTCTGCCAAGGAGGAGCAGGGCAGAGTTGTTGTTGACTGGAGTAGTTGGGGATGTTGGAGGTTGAAGAGCTGTTGGTAGGATCTTGGGGGAGACTACTGGGTTGCAGTCTCAGATCGACTGTGAGGGTGAGTCTGAAACCTGGAGCTACTGTGTTGTGCAATTAGTGTTGTTAATCTGTTGTGGATATTGTTGTTGTTTGACTGCTTGTGTCGATAACTTGGTGACGAAGGAAATGGGGAAACTCCGGTGAAATTACGGCAAGTTACCGGAATCCGGCGAAGATTCCGGTGATGCCGTAAACCGGCAGAATGCCGAAGAGGTAGAAATCGAATCCTCGTTATACTTCAGTCAAAAAGTAAAGTTAATTCGTAATTGAGACATTTACGGAGAAATTGGACGTAATTAGGAAGTTTTCATTTTGGGAAACTTCCCAATCTAAAGAACACTTGTCATGTTAGGAAACTTTTCATTTTGGGAAACGTTCCCTTTTTGGAAGGTTACCGTTTTAGGAAGATTGACCGATAAAAGTAAAAAGGGAAAGGTTAATCTTAGTAACCGGTTAAGTTAAGACAACCGGATCCTTAAGTGAGATTCTAGGCAACTCAGGAATCTTAGTCTGAAACCGAGTTGGGCACTGAAAATATTTCGGATAATTTCTTACCGGATATATCGACTCATAACCCGTAAATTGGTAAAGTGGTGGATTTGGGTGTCCATAGTAATTCTACAAAATTACTATGTGATAACCTATCGTTAATAAAATAGTAAGGAAAGTCGATACACTGAGAATACGAAGTCAGAAACCAAACTTCGAGTCGATAATCGGAAATAAGTGTAATGTTTGAAAAGCTGTTAAAAAGAAAGGAACTTGGTCAACACGTGGTCAAATAGGATTTCCTGGTCAAACTAGGAAAAGACCAAGTCAACGATGAAATGACTAATTTAATGGTTTGTTTGTACAGTCTCTGATGACGTGAGACGGACTCGACTACGCGGTTAGTTCGAGGGTTTCGCTCGAGGAGCTTTCCGAGCAGGAAGAAGGTCGCGATGAGTACTGTGAGTGGACATTTGTTTTAAATTAAATTGCATGTCATATACTTTAATTGTTTTCTCCTGCATATATGATTTCCTCCATTTATATGTTTTACGGTGATTTGGGAAAATGGGATTTAAGGATTTTAAAGGCAAACAAGTCGGGAAAGAGGTTCATACCTTTCCCGTGATTTTAAAGGATTTTCCCGGGATATGGTTTTAATGATTATCACCGTTTTGGGATTATGGAGGGGGATGATTTTAAAAGGAGAAACTTGACTCACAGATTTAAAGGGGTTTTCGATTTATTATTCCCACGAGGTTTTACGAGGTTTTACAGGTTTTAAAAGGGATTTTTTAAAAGGGAAAAAGATATAAGGATTGTATGCTAGCATGGACCCTCTCCGGTGGTAGCTGGTCATTTGACCTTCCCGGATAGAGCAGGTCGGGGACCCTCTTCGGTGGTAGCTGGTCACTAGACCTTCCCGAATAGAGCAGGTCAGGGACCCTCTCTGGTGGTAGCTGGTCACTAGACCTTCCCAGATAGAGCAGGTCGGGGACCCTCTCCGGTGGTAGCTGGTCATTTGACCTTCCCGGATAGAGCAGGTCGGTTTTCTCGTGGATGAGGTTAACACCCCACATAATTGTTTATATTTAAGCCAAGGGATTTATTGGATGATTTAATTGTTTAATGTCCATGATTTGTTGCATGCGGATTTTCTTAGAAAACTCTAAGGGAGAGCATTAAAGGACAGTAGAGTTTTTTTATATTTGATTTTCGTCCACTCACTCTAATAGTTTTTCAATGTTTCTCCCTTGGGCCCTTCGTTTTCAAATGCCCAGTGGTGCAGGGTTCTTGAGAGGAGGTCGAGCGCGTACGAGAGTCGAGGCATAGTCAATCAATCCGTTGCCGTTGAAATTCTTTAGGGTAATCATTTTTGTAGACTGCTCTGACTAACCCAGTTTAGCTAGTTAAGTAGGTTAGGGAGCAGGATGCCTTCATGAGTTAGGGATTGATGTTAGATACTCATAGAAGTGCTGAGTTGGTATGTAGGAAGGGTTGGCCATTTCAAGGGGGTTTCGGTAAGAAGTTCCCTTGAGGTGGTCCCCACAGGATTTACTTCGGGTTAAAGGGATTTAACTCGAGGTGGGTCCTGACAACATTCCTCTTTTGAGAGGGTGAGGCTCACATTATCATCCTTGACCGAGACAAGGTTGTTGGCGGCCTGACTAGAACCCTCTACGGCTACACGAATGGCAGTTTTTCTCTTTCTACATTCATCTTGAGTGTGACCTTTCCAATTACAAAAGGTGCACGTAAGATGAGCCTTGCAATTCTTGGTTGTGTGATTTGTTCTTCCACACTTTGCACACTTCGAACCACCAGCCTTGTTCAAGTCCTTTTTTTCATGTATCTCGGCTTTTCTTTCTTGAGAATAAAGCAGCTCATTCGGTAGAGGGTGCTCCTCTATTTGTCGACACTGCTGTTTGCTTTTCTTGCCTCAAAACCATAGCATATGCCTTGTTAAGAGTGGGTAATGGATCAATTCCAATGATGGTGCTTCTCACCGCAGCATAGTCATCATTATGCCCCATCAGAAATTTCATTGTTCTTTGCATTTCAAGGAAGGTAGCAGACTCGGCTGCAGCTTCATATGTGCACGGAGTATAGGTACACAGGGCGTCCTTCTCATCCTAAAGATCCTTTAGGTTGGTGAAGAATGAAGTCACTGAATTACCTTCTTGAACACTCATGGATGGCAGTCACGATATGGAAAAGATTCACAGTATTGGTTTGTGAAAACCTTTTTTGCAACTCAAGCCATACACTTCTTGCATCCTTGCAGTGCTCAACTGATTTTTGGATCTGTTTGCTTATTGAGTTCTCCAGCCAGCCTTTCACCAATGCATTGCAGCGAGTTCATTGCATCTTCTCTTTTTCATTGATTTGAGGGCAAGGTATGGCTCCATTGACAAACCCTATCTTGTTCTTGATTGTTAAGGTAGAAGTCATGGATTGCTTCCACTCGACATAACTGTCCTCCTCCAGAGCTTGTGGCACAAGAACGGTGCCTGGTTGATCAGAGTGATGAAGGTAGAGCGCATGATTTGAGTTTTCCCATGCTGGTATTTGGTTTGAGGACTTGGTGTCCTTGCCGTCGTTGTTGCCTTCTGCCATTAGATTAGGGCTTTGTTTGTGGTGGTAGCTTAGGTCCTCAAGAACTTGGTTGCTCTTGATACCATGAAAAACTGTGTATTGAAGTGTTGTATTTCTTAAAACTTGTCGATACAAAGAGGGCTACTTATATAAGTGCAAAATCCTAAGCCTAGTTACAATAGAAAACTAGTCATAGTAGGAAATCTATTAACTAGAGTTGATTCTTTCTTTCAATAGTTACCATGGTGAATGATGGTGGAGAGTGTTTTGCCGAGGAAGGGGTGTTAGTGGAGAAAGTTAGAGTTGTTGTGTCTGGTGGTACAAGGTTTGTTCGTGTTCTAAGGAGTTGTAATGATGTAGTTCACGTGGTAGCTCAGTTTATAACCCATTCCGAAGGGTGATTTTCATGGTTAGAAATTAGGCTCGATTGATTTATAGACGTCATTAACGGTGATAGATCAGTTTGTCAGTCTAGTAATATGAAGGAGAGTGAGAATTTTGTATCCACAACCGTTTTATGTAATTTTTTAATTTCTTTTGAATAAAATTCTTAATAGTTTCCTTAAACTCTTCTATCACCCGATCAAAAATCGAAAAAATAGATGTGTCAAAAATCGAAAAAAGAGTCTTTGGCAAACAATGACGTCATTTGGTCATGTTCTCCCTAATTTAAAAACGACGTCGGGCTTCGTTGTTTTTCTCCCCGCGTTTTCAAGTTTCAAAGCACAGCGATCGATCCAAGTCACCCAATCCGATCGCTTATAAATGCAGCCTCTGAAGGAGGGTCTCATCTCTCACGTTCGATCCATGAAATCGGGTTTAACCTTACCCATCTTCACCTCCAACCAACTCATCCATCTCTACTCTAAACATGGCCTCACCCAACACGCCCAGAACCTGTTCGACCAAATGCCCCACCGAAACGTCTATTCCTACAACGCCATAATCTCCACCCACATCAAGTCTCGCAACTTGGATCGGGCCCGGCAGCTCTTCGACGCCGCTCCTCATAAAGACCTGGTCACTTACAACTCTATGGTGTCTGGCTACGCTAGCACTGATGGTCACGAGGCTCACGCGGTTGGCTTGTTTAGGGAAATGCGGTTGCGGGATGATTGCGTTGGAGTTGATGAGGTTACTCTAACTACCATGCTCAACTTGAGTGCCAAACTAGAGGCGGTTTGTTATGGGAGGCAGTTGCATTGTTGTATGGCCAAAACTGGTAATGATTTGAGTGCTTTTGCAGTGAGCTCGTTGGTTGATATGTATTCCAAGTGCGGATGTTTTAGTGATGCGTGGACCGTGTTTAGTGGGTATAGAGGGGTGGTTGACTCAGTTTCGAAGAATGCCATGGTGGCCGCTTGTTGTAGAGAGGGAGAGTTGGAAATGGCGGTTGATCTGTTTTGGAGAAAGGCAGAGAGAAACGATGTTGTGTCTTGGAACACGATGATTTCAGGGTATGCACAGAATGGCTGTGGAGAGGAGGCATTGAGTTTGTTTGTACGCATGGCGGAAAGTGGATTTCAATGGAATGAGCATACTGTTGCTAGCGTTTTGGGTGCTTGCTCTGGTTTGAAGAACTTCCGACTAGGAAAGGAAGTCCATGCTTGGGTGTTGAAGAATCGGATGGGTTCTAATCCTTTTATAATTAGTGGCATTGTTGATGTCTATTCCAAGTGCGGAAATATGGGTTATGCAAAGTCAGCTCATGAAGCAATGGGAAGTAAGAATCCGTATTCAATCACTTCATTGATCTCGGGTCATGCCTCTCAGGGTAACCTAGTGGAAGCGAGGATGCTTTTTGATTCATTAGCTGAAAGGAGTATGGTGGTATGGACAGCTTTGTTTTCTGGATATCTTAATTCACAACAATATGAAGCTGTATTTAAGCTTCTGAGGGAGTTCAGGGAAAAGGAAGTAATAGCTCCTGATGCTTTAATTCTCGTTAGTGTGCTTGGTGTCTGTGCAATTCAAGCTGCCTTGGACCCTGGGAAGCAGATTCAGGCTTACATCTTGAGGAATAACATTGAAGGAGATAAGAAGTTGTTCAGTGCTTTGATTGATATGTACTCAAAATCCGGGAATATTACTTATGCGGAAAATATTTTCAAAAGCGTGTTTGACAGAGATATAGTCGTTTACAATGTGATATTAGCTGGTTATGCTCACCATGGTTGTGAAACTAAAGCTGTCCAGATTTTCAAAGAGTTGTTGAAGAAAGGTATTAGGCCTGACACAGTCACATTTTTAGCACTTCTTTCAGCTTGTCGTCACTCTTGTTTGGTGGAATTAGGTGAGCAATTTTTCCAATCCATGACAAAAGATTACAGCCTCTTACCTGAACTGGAGCACTATGCATGTATGGTAGATTTGTATGGCAGGGCTAATCAATTTGAGAAGGCAAATGCATTGATGAAAAATATTCCTATAGAGTTGGATATCGGTGTGTGGGGGTCATTCCTGAATGCTTGTCTGGTAAATGGAACTACAATGCTTGTTAGAGAGGCAGAGGAGAGACTTATAAAACTTGGGGGTGGTACTGCAGATCGGTATGTGCAGTTGGCTAATTGCTATGCTGCTGAGGGTAACTGGAAGGAGGTTGGAAGATTGAGGAAGAAGATGAAAGGGAAAGAGGTCAAGAAGACTGCTGGTTGCAGTTGGTTATACGTGGATAATGGAGTTCATACATTTATTTCTAGTGATAAAAGACACCCAAAAACTGAGAATATATATCTCACCTTGGCATCCTTGACTGAGGAGCTATTTCCGATATCTGGGGAGGTTATAACTTGAATTTTACCATCTCAAGAAAACTAATGGGACGCTTCTGGAGATTGCAATCAGATACAGTACTGCTTTTAACCATGTTAGCCCACTCTTGACAACAAAATGGTGTGTTTTTACACATGAATGATCTCCTTTGGAAGTGACTCCTTCATCCATTGATCAGCATGTGCTCATTAGCTCTGGGGAAAGCCTCTACTCTGCAGTGTGCCTGATTAAGAAAGTCCCTTCCCGATACGACATTCGCAAACTTCACATGAAGCTGTCACCCTTCATTTTCTGGATGCAGGTACCGTATCATATATCATCAAGTTCTATCTACCTTTTATAAGAAAGATTGATAGTACATTAGGGCATATGTAGCATTATGTAAACAACTCTTAAGTGATAAATTGATATATGTCTACCCCCTCTCCTTGGCAGGCCTATCTATGAAATAATGGTTGATACTAGCTGTTGCTATTCCTATTTATATACAATGAGATCATGGTATCACCACTATCTAAGATATTATCTACTGATCTTTCATTTTGCACAGTTGATTAAAATGTAATTTTGGTCCACTGTTGATATTATTGATTCTGTGTAGACATTATTTACACCGTCCCTGATTTTTATCTTTGCATTAGCTAATAATTTGTAAATTGCAAATAATTGAAACAGTCAGACACAATTCTGTTCTAAGTGCAATGCTTAAATGCAAGATAGGATACCAAATTTTGGATCTTTTGATCTGCAGTGGCTAGTACTTCTTTTTTCTTTATAAAGCTAAACTTCTAATAGTTTTGTACATATTTCATTAAATTATTGTCCTATGTGTTTTGGTACAGCTATACCAACAACTGAAACCCAAAGGTTCTTATGCCCTCAGGTCGCAAATTGGCAATGTTCTTAATATTTCATCAGGAATGGAAGTGTCCACAGGGTGGCAAAAGAGAAAAATATTTGGTTAAGGCTATTCAATTGAATGACACTTGGTAACCAGAAGATAGTTAGACGGAAACCATGGCAACAAGGATCCCATTGAACACTAAGAAAATAATCCATCTTCTCCCTGGAAAGGTCAGGACAGCTGACATGGTTCAAGCAGGTAATTCCTTCTTTTGTTCGTTACTCATTCAATTCATGGTCATGTGATACTAAGAACAAGCACATTAATGGTTTGAGCCCTTTAACAGTAACTACTTAGCTATTTGAAATTCCTAGCTCACAAATGCTATGTCTTTTCATGCATTTCATAATGGGTTGGTAGGCACATCTAGCACTTTGAAATTCCTAGCTCACACATCATAACATAATAGCATTGATACTGAGTAAAGTTGGTTCTTTCAATATTGAGTAGGCTTTATTAGATGGTTGGATTGATAAGAATGAGTAATATGTTTTGCTTTGGGACAGAGTGTACCAAATAGTATTGTGTTTTGGCCAGTTTTGGTAATATTTTTTTACTTATATGTGGATTGAGTATTTTGATATATGATAACATTTGAGGCATTTAACTTCTTTATTGTCAGATTAAAAGTGTACCTCTCATAATTTATCAGTATTTCTATGAAATTTCAAGATACGATGTGTTAGATTCATAGGGAGAGATTCTAATGAGGACCTTATAATGGGGACCAAGTGAGGACTTTTAAATGAACGGATAGATGATATGCACATGGGAATTAGAAAATATCAATTAAAAGTGAAAACCTTGATCCAACCGTTCTTTTGAAAGTCCTCACTTGGTCCTCATTATAAGGTCCTCATTGGAAGCTCTCCCTAGATTCATATGCTACAGGAACGTAAGAATTTTACTGGAGTCATGGTTCTCACCAGAAGGAGAGTAGAAAAACACATCTAATGACTTCCTTAGAAACCTATGGGTGTTAGGATGGATTTCTCGTATCCTTTCTAGATACCATATTCCTTCTACAAGCTCTCTAAAAATCATTCAATGCTATCAGATTTGTATGGACGGTTTAAATGTTTCAGTTTGATTAAATTCTTTTCGTTTAATATTGAATGCACACACCACAATGTCTGTTAGGCGTTTGCTTGCACTCCTTCATTGATATAATGACCAGAGATGGCAATGCAATTGTTGGGGGTAGCCTTCACATCTGCTTGGCTGTCTGGTGTGAGTATTACACCGCAGCTTGTATTCGTGTGACCCCATTCTTTGCACTTACTTCAGGTTAGCAATTAATTACAAGCAAAATAAGCTGGAGGAGAAAATATTGATAGTCAATTTAAAGATTTGGTAGTGAATAAAAAAAACAAATAGGATTCTCTTCAGGTAAGTAAAGTTTAATAAATCTTAATGCTGTTGTTTGGATTATATTGGCTTGTGTTTTGTTGCTGAAGAACATATCGGTTACATTTAATGTGTCGAAGCAAGTCACCCTCTCAGCATTAGCTTTTAATTTTTTTTTCATCAGTAAGAGGTTGTTTACCTGATCGTAGTAAATTGTGAAAGTGAGGATTATGTGGCCTGGTTTATCTGCATATGCAAGTTATTAACTTGGAAAGCAAATTTTTCTTGATAGGCAGGTTGAGACGCTTCCACTGTCCAAAACCTAATTGATGATAGAATAAGAAAAACCTTGAAATCATTATAATTTGAAAATTCAAAATCTTTGGTTATCCTAGTTTATGGTATGACTCTTTATTAGAGAAACTCGAATGGAAGTTATGGCCACAAGTGGCAACCCTTTATTACCCAGTACTGTTTTCTCATGTTTTTTACTTATTCTTTTGATCATATGCTACTGTTGAATAGCATATCAATGGTATGAAATGATGGATTTTAGGTTAAAAACACCAATTAGAAAAATCTCAGCTAACAGGACCTGATATCTTAACATTCTGAGGAATTGGTTGCTTTGATATGATAATTTCAAATTTGTTGTCCGTTAAAAAACCCAATTAGAAAAATCCCAGCTAACAGGACCTATTATCTTAACATTCTGAGGAATTGGACGCTTTGATATTAGTTATATTTCTTGCATGTGCACATATATCATAATCAGTACCAGTTAAATGCCATATAAATTGTATGAGGTTGAGAACACTGATTAATGTGTCGTGTTTACTGTATGAGACCATTAACCAATTTTGATTTCAACGTACATTTTTTTATGTCTGAGACTATTAGCAACTTCTCAAACCAGACACAAGTTTTTCTGTCTTTTTTTATGGGAACCAACTTTTTATTCAAGAAAAGCAAGAAACAAGGATGGGGACAAGTAGTCCGCTTTACAAGTTTTTCTGTCTTTTTATGAACTGTTAAGATACATTGTTATAAGGGTGATGGGTTAAATTAGTGAACCTATCAAAAGAATCAGCCACCAGTTAATGTGTTTTTATTAATGTCATGGGTCTCATTTTCCAACATGAAAAGGAAACCATTATGTGATATACTGTTCATCTTATGCACCATATTAATGTCTAAGCAATACTGCAATACAGCAATACTTGGAAATTGACAGTATATAAATTATAGACTCGTCCAGGGTTTAGGTAATGCTGTCTAGAATAGAATAGTGTAAGGCTCATTGGAGGTTTGAAACCATCCACAGTGATAGCTAATAGTTGGACACCATATAAACTAGTGATGCTCATGGTAGTTTTACTCGGTGCATTCTTTGATTCTTATTTTTTTTGTTTCCTTTAGGTGCGAAACATTTTTTGTAGAAAAAAGGTATGGCTTCTTCAAATATAAGGCTGGGGCATTCCACTTTCTGTTTTGAATTACCACACAAGGATGCACCATTTCCTTTCATGGTGCACTGCCTTCATAATGTGCATACTTTTCCGGTACAAAATTAGTTCCTGCCATAGGTATTTCTTTCATTTCTATCAGTCTTGCTTTGACCTGCATCCAGAGCTGGACTATTTGTTGAAGATAAAGTTACATGGAACCCATTATGTTGCATGGCCCCCAATCCCTTCAGTGAATTGATATAAAATAAGCATTTTGGAGTCGCACTATTTTTGCATCTTGCATTTGTTGTGGTTGTGAAGACAAATGAACGATACCAAACCGTGTATGAAGAAAGTTTTTTAGATTCAAATTTAGGCATCTACAGTATAGGAAATACAAAATCAACCACAAGAATGCTATAAACAATCCTGCGCGAGATGCTCAGTCTAGGGGCTACTTGGTGAATCGCATGCAACAACTTGATTGAATCTGAAGCATCACACTTATAGCCTTTTTGTTTTCTCTCAAGTCTTTCATTTTAATATAGATCACCATCTTTTATCTGTTAGTAATTTATGGCATGATTCTACTGTTTCTGCCACACAGATTGCTTTTAAGAATGTAAGAAGTATGAGAGGGATCAGAGACTCATAGTAATGGAACTGGGAAGTAGTTTACATAAGTGGAACTCCAGAGACAATTAAGACAATGTTTAAGACAATTAAGAATATCATCTGGAAGAGATGAAGAAGATGAGCGAAAGATAATTGACATCATTGGCCCTTCAAATCATAGAGTATTCTCTTTGATGATGAGGCAGCTTTCCTTGCAGGGATTTTAATGATGACAGGCAGCTATTACTATTTCTAACCAGAAGCTGACTTCAGCTGCAAAAGTCAGTGATGAGAATCTACATTTTGGTTTAGATATATCAAGAACGTGAAGTAACAAATATGTCTTGATGGGAATACAAGAATACATGAGAACTTATGAGCCAGTGATATTGCTCTCTTTTGAATCCTTGCTGCTCTCTTTGCTCTTATGCCCGTGAAACTATGCTTCATCTTTTGAGAGGTTTCCCCTCAGACAGGTTGGCTCTGTATCCCAAGTCCTATTAATTCAAATTTTTCTGTCAACCTTGATTGGAATGGATGAGTTGCTGCTAGTGCTCCTTGTAAAACTCCATGCTAAAAGTCTCAGCTGGTATGCAAAGTTTCTTTTCATCTTTTCATACAGAAATGGAGGAACAAACAATTATTTGTTCCTGGTTTTGAATGCCTTTTAGCCCTCTCAACTATATCCTTGATGTGGCTTATTAGTCGGATGGAGCAAGTCTGAAACCTCCAGTAGTAACATTATTCCTGCTGGGCATCGTTCTAGCTGAATGTTGATGTAGCTAGAAGGAAGTTGTAAAAGTAGCGCAGGAAGTACTCTGATGAGATATGATATAGAAAGGATTAAAGGCTTCGTGCTTAATTTGAGTACATGTGTTAAGTAGTTGATGCTGAGGCTGCTGGCTTGTTTTGGAGATTGAAGATGCTAGTTCGTTTGCATGTCATGAAGTGATCACTGAAACGACTTCTGATGTTTTTGTCTAGCTTTTAAAGGTTGGAAAATGATAGTTTTCACCTCTCTTAGATGGTAGCAGAATGCCTTGCGCATCACAGCCGTGATGCTGTTCAGGCCGTTCAACTCTGACTCAATCACCTGCTTTAGCTACTGGTTTTCTGCTGGATGACATATGTTTATGCATGCCTAGTGATCCGAAAAGAAAAACCTGGTTAATTATTTTATGTTCGGTTTTAGTATCTTATCGGAATCGAGGTAAAAAGCATGAGCATCAAAAGTAAAGCTCATACATGCTGAACTCCAGTCAAACTAATCTCTTGATAGAACTTGAGCTACGTTCTGAGACTTAGATGCCAGAATGCTCAATCTTGATGTAATTCTTCAACTAGTATGTTTTTACCCTAATCTCGTCTGTTTCTGAAAGATTCGTCTCCCTCCTAAGATTTTCACCTTATTATGGTTATTTGGACCCCAAGTTCTGGAATTTTTTAAGGTACCTATATGTTTGTGGTACCTACATTTACCGATATAACAATAAGTTTGTTGTCATTTTGGTAAATGTAGTTATTATTTAGGTAATATTTATTCTATTAGAGGTAATTACTTAACTTAAGACAATTTACAAGTTTATATATAATTTGTTTTTATTGTAGTAACTTGGTATAATTATATGTAAATGTATAAAATAAATGTAGTAATTTTGTTGTGAATGTTGTAAATTTTGTTGTGAATATTATAAATTTACTCATTTAACTATTTATTTTTATTCAATTAATAATAAAATAGATATATGATACACATCACAGTATGGTAGACAACCTTTTTCCGTTCGTGTGAACGCAAAAATATGTTAATATTAGAGAGGTTGGCTATGAGTTTACCTCATCATCAGAGGCAGTCAATGCTGGTTGACACCTATTTGCTCATATATTCTTTTCTTTTTGGACGATGCTCATATATTCTTTTGGGTGATGATTTTTTATGCGTAATGTTAGAGGTGGTGCAAACGATGGTTACTTTTATAGAACTGGTTAGAACCTATATGTTTTACTCTAACCATTGCAAGTAGTCTGTAACTTGTGGCTTGAAGTCACTGAGTTCAACTTTGAACAAACTCCTCTACCTCTGAAGAATTAGGCGTTTGATCTAAAGCACCATGATCCAGATCAATCGTGAAATTATTGACAAGAGCTTGAGAAGTGTGAAGAAAGAAATTAATTTTACTGACTTTATTCAATTTCACGTACGCGATGTATACAATTTGCGTGATACAGTACATTACAACATGTAAGTACTGTAACCATCATTAATCTAAAAGAAGAAAAAAGAAAAATCGACAAGGCAGTACTGTACATAGCCCCACCTCCATGGATCCATTACCGAATCTTGACCCAAATGCCCGCACTAGGGATCTGCTGATGAACCACATGTATAAGATAATATCCGGCCGGTGCAAGATTACCGGAAGCCGGTGTTGTAACCTGAACTTGAAACGTCGAGTTCTTCAGTGCTTTAACCGTCTCGGAAGCAAGAACCAGTAGCCTATGGCTCATCGCGAACGAATGCGTAGTAAACGAAGGTGACACCATCGTAACAGACAAAGAGTCTAGTGCTATTGTCCCCTTTATCGAAAATCGAACGGCTAGCCTCCTTCCATAACTTAGCCTAACTTGTGACCCAGGTGATATGATGCTAGGGCGTATACTTGCGTATTGCGCGTCCAAGTAACTAGGAGAGAATGCTTCTAAGGCGAGCTCGGTTGGGAAAAGCACGTTTGAGAACTCATAACGATAGTGAGGGTTACTACCTCCAACAAGTACCCTTCCATCACGTAGCACTACTGCAGTTGAGTGATACATGCGTGGTATGGCACTCGGGTTTTGTTGCACGAACCGTGACCCGACCAAATTTTCGGGTTTGTAAACAACCGGAGTCAGAACCGGGCTACGCCCCATGTCCCATCCCGCAGCACCTTGTCCGGCACCGTTGATAATCAAAACGTCACCATTGGGAAGTAACGTCATGTCACCCATGATTCTAGCTAGAGGCATGTCCTCCATAACCCAAGCCGGGTTCGGGTCGGTTATTTTGATCCGAGCGCATGACTTCAATGCATCCATGTAAGCCCCTTCTAAGGCTTTAACAAAAGCGCCTTTGGGAGCTCCACCGCATACCAAAACCTCAGCTTCCACTGCCTGACCTTTTGAGCTCTTGAGAGGTAGCAACACCGCCGAACCGGTGCTCGGGTACGACCTCGGCTCTCCACCGGGAATTGTGGGGTACGTTTTCACTACTTTACCGGCAACATAATCAAACAATATAGCTCTATTGTTGGCAAAGATGAAAAGGTTGCCGTCAACGTTGAGGAAAACAAAGGGGTAGAGATTGTTCTCTATGGCGGCACCGTCACTTGTCTCTTGAAGAAACGGCAGATTCAGAGCGGTCATTGAGCCTGCACTTTTGGGGTAAAACTCGTAGTTGAACTCCCCTCTTCCACCGATGATTATCTGCCGTCCATCTGGAAGAATATGATCGGTAGCGTACCATCTCCGGTTGACTAACCCATTCTGGATCTCTTTCCAGTCACAAGTAGCACAAGGATTAAAAATCCTAACCCTTTTCGCTCCATCGTTGGAACCTCCCGTCTGGACCAGACTTCCACTGGGGTTTACTGCTCCCGACGAGCACCAAGTGTCCGTGAACACGAACAGGGGACGAACTGTGTTAGACGCCACGTTGTACTCGGCGGAGTGAGCCGTGCAGTCGACTTTAAGGGCCGTGTCGTTGGGGTTTTTGCGACAAACACCATTAGGGAGAGAGAGATTGGATGGTCCAAAGTTGGTGCGGTCTAACATGACGACACGGTCGTTGTGGAGGAGCTGCATGTGCATGGCGGAAACGCCTACGTTTTTCAGAAGCAGCTCCCATTTGCCGTCTGCGGCGTCGGTCGAGGAGAAGAGAAAAGTAGATATGAAGAGGAAAGAAAGAATGAGATGGGGCAGATTCGGGCACTTCATATTGATTTGATTCTCTAAATGAAAAGGGACTATCTGTAAATGCTTGCTGATATGATTTGAGCTGTGAGTAGTGTCTGACATAGTGGCCTTTATATAGTAGTGAGCTTGTGAATTGGTTCCTTTGGTTTGTTTTGAAAATTAATAAAATTATTCTGCATGTTCTGTGTTTGTAACTGCAAATCGAATTCCTTAGGAAGGTACTTACCTATCTAACCTTAAGTCCTTAACTGCTTGATATTCCATTATGGATTTGATTTTTCATTTTTTTTTCTCGTGTTGGAAAATGTGGAAATGGTCATTACTCCTTGATACTTGTATGAGTGCATTGATGGGTACAATATGACTATCTAGCCCCTTAAGATGAAACAGCGCACCTGGTTCATCATAAGCCGTAATATTCTCTTTAGACGTACGTTTCTGGATATTACATATATATGATCTTCATCTTCTTCTTTTTTTCGATTTCAATATGATCTTCATCTTTAGTTTCTTTTGGGTAGAAATAACTTTCTTTTTTGGTTAAAAGGAGCTTGATAGAGCAGACTGCTCTCCCACACCAAATTTATTGATAAAAAAGAAAGTTCACAATTAACTAGTATAACACTAAAGCCAAAACTCGATAACAGAGAACAAAAGACATAAAACTACTTTATAACCAATTGCAATTGATAGTATCAGCTTTGATGTTAATTCGTTGCAAACATTGGTTTGCATTGTCCTCGATCATTCAAATGGTTAAGTGCCCCTGGTTTCATGGTTCATGAATCAGAGGTTTTGACTTACATAATGGTTTAGAATATTACAAGACCAACAAGAAACATGATTGGGGAAAAAATCGATCAGAAGAGGGATATGCATAGGTTTTGACCTATAGATAAATGGTTTAGAATATTTCCAACACCAACAGGAGAAATGATTGGGGAAGACTTCCGAGATGTAGGTGGTGATGAAACTTATAACTAGCTCTAAGCATACTCAGAGGCTCAAGAACATTAGAGTATATAATTTGGTCAGTTTATCAGAGTATATATGTACGGGATTACTGGAAATTCTTATATGCACGATGTGTATACACACAACACAATCTTAGTCGTTCATAACAATTCATATATTTGACCACCAATGTATCAATATTATATCATTTAATCTTAACCGTTCACATGTGTCGTGTACATACACGACTGTGTATTGAAGATACTCTATTACCTACAGACATTATTAGTCTAAGACATTCTTTATATGCTTGCTAGTTTGTGTATGTGTAGACACATATATAATATCCAGAAGAAGTGCATGTTTTCTGTTACTAACACATGCACCTCAAATTGTTGACAAACTTAGCCAGAATACTAGATCGATCGATTGTACATTTTTGAAATAATAAGATCAGAAATAAAAGAAGATAAACTGGAAACTGATTATTCGGATATGGATATGTGACCCGCCAACAAGATCAAAGATCGAACAAACTGTTTCAGCCTCCTGAAACAGTTTGTCTTCTAATTAGCTAGACTACTAATATATATTGTACTAAGAATTAAGCACGTCTCAGCCTCATTCTGTTAGGTATCTAAACTGCTAATTTGTTTGTTTATTTATATTTTATTTTATTTTTGAACAGGTAAACTGTTAATTTGTTGAAGATCGTTTTATTGGAAATGCATTAATCATGTGTTGTATGTTCTATTAAAATCGTCCCCATAATCTGAACCAAAAATCGATCAAGTACATATACAGGGAAACAGGGCAGATGCATGCTTTATTAAAATAAAAAGACCTAATTAAACCAAATGGTGTAGAATTGTTCTGTTGGTCTTTCCAGACTGTCAGCACCGAAGGGGAAACTCTGGAACGCTGTATTCACCTTTGCATAATATTAAGGATGTCCAAGTTGCTTCTCCACCCTAAAAGAAAATTCTGATTCCTTCGAAGAAATAAATAGTAATAAGCTTTTCTGCGTGCCAAAATGGGCAAATGTAAATGAGGCCAGGGTACACCAACTGCTTAAGCAAAATTTCCGAGTTGATCGAGCTTTGGAATATGACAGCCACAGATGTCTAAGACATCATACTACAAATTAAGCCAATCAAACTATCGGCGTGGTGTTTGGATCGGCTTCAAATTAAGTCTTTAATTCTCCATGCATGTTATTTATTAGTATTCTTATATTGGTTAATATTACACTTAATTAAGAATCAATATGAATACGTCCATTTTGAATCCTAGGTCTAAGCCAATCAAACTATCGGCGTGGTGTTTGGATCGGCTTCAAATTAAGTCTTTAATTCTCCATGCATGTTATTTATTAGTATTCTTATATTGGTTAATATTACACTTAATTAAGAATCAATATGAATACGTCCATTTTGAATCCTAGGTCTATTCTTATCGTCAGCTATTTGCCTTTACATATCTTCCTTAACTAACTTAACTTTGTAAAATCAAAATATTTTGTGAATTGTGACTAGCTAGTATGATCGATAGTGATGTATACACATTTCTAATTCAAAAATGATTAGTTCACAAGTGATTAAATAACAACCGATCTCTTCGACCTAGCTACCTCAGTATATCAAACTTAATTTTAATTAATGGCTTTGAGCTTAATTCTGAACAATGTGATGCAGGTTATTGCATGCATCTTGAAATTAAGATAATCCGGGAAAACTTCTTCTTGCTTGATCTGGGAATTCACAATAAACGTAAGTCCTGCAAAGCTACAGTTTGTGATACAAGGGCTAGACTTTTATGTGGAACTACCTACCGACAGACAATTGGCGTGACCTAACCATATTATTTAGTTAATTAAGATTAGACATGCATACTCAAATCAAGTTGACAAAATACATGCCGTATAAAAAATAGCAATCGATATGATAATTAAGAAGAATTTCCACCCAATAAAAGTCTATATTATACCATTACTAAAATGCACGATTTGCCCACCTGGTAGTACATAAATATAATTAGAAGGTCAATGAAAATTGGGTATACCCGACCAGGGAATTCATGTATGATCTCTCCATGTATATACATCGTCTGATGCAAAGCAAATCCAGCTAGTTCATGCACAACTGCGTTGCACTCTCTAGGAGTACATATGAACTAGACAATGTTACATTTACAGTTTTAAGAGATCATTCACCACCACCTTGCTCCCGTTTTTACAACCGGAATTTCTCCCTTTTTCGTTACAATACCGGCATTTTCCACTCGTTTATGGGCCACAAAAGCACCATCCGCCACAAATATATTGCTTGTAAAGTTCACACAATGAACTAATCCAACTGCTCTAATTTCAAAGCACAAGTATCAAATGCTAAAGAAAAGATATTCTGTCCCAAAAAGAATAGATTTTTTTTTAAAAAAATACCAAGATATATATATGCGACGTTTACTGAGAACATTATACAGCGAGCACTAAATGCCGTTCGGATCATCTGTTTCGATTTCTTGCATTGCTACCGGAAAACGAGTTACCATCCATGCACTCATTCAACTGATTCAAGTATATCTAGAGTAATTACCATTTGTACATGCATTGACCTAGCTATCAGAGTAAAAGAAAAAAAAGGAATGAACCTGCTACAGCTGAAGTACCAACCTTAAACCTTAATAATACAATATAATCCATATACAATGGAATATAAAGTAGCTAAGCTAAGGTTAGGTACTTAGCAATAGCATGCCTTCTTAGAAACTCGATTGCTTGTACAAATCCAAAACGTGCAGAATGATCATGTTATTAAATTTCAAACCACAACAATGAACAATGAACAAGCTCACTACTATATAAAGGCGACAATGTCAGATACTACTCAGCTCAAATCACAGAGGTAACCATTTATAGTTAGACTACGTGTTCCGAGACCAACAAGCTAGCCAAGTAGCTAGATAATCAAATCGAGATGAAGAATTGCCCAACTCTACCCCATCTTCCTTCATTCCTCTTCATAGCCACTTTTCTCTCTTCCTCGACCGACGCTGCCGTTGGCAAATGGGAGCTGCTTACGAAAAACGTCGGCATTTCCGCCATGCACATGCAGCTCCTCCATAACGACCGCGTCATCATTTTCGACCGCACCGACTTTGGACCATCCAACCTCTCCCTCCCCAACGGTGTCTGCCGCAACAACCCCAATGACACGGCCCTTAAAGTCGACTGCACCGCTCACGCCGCCGAGTACGACGTGGCATCTAACACAGTCCGTCCTCTGTTCGTGTTCACGGACACGTGGTGTTCCTCGGGAGCAGTAAACCCTAACGGAAGTCTGGTCCAGACTGGAGGTTACAACGATGGAGACAAAACGGTTAGGGTTTTTAATCCATGTGCTACTTGTGACTGGCAAGAGAACGCAAATGCGCTAGCCAACTGGAGATGGTACGCCACTGACCATATTCTGCCTGACGGACGGCAAATAATCATTGGCGGACGCGGGCAGTTCAGCTACGAGTTTTACCCAAAGAGTGAAGGTTCAATGGCCGCTATCAATCTGCCATTTCTGCAAGAGACAAGTGATGGCGCCGCCTTAGAAAACAATCTCTACCCGTCTGTTTTTCTCAATGTGGACGGCAACCTGTTCATCTTCGCTAATAATCGAGCAATTTTGTTCGACTATGTTGTTGGTAAAACCGTGAAGACTTACCCCACTATACCCGGTGGGGAACCGAGGTCATATCCGAGCACCGGTTCAGCGGTGTTGCTACCTCTCAAGAGCACAAAAGGTCAGGTTGCGGAAGCTGATGTTTTGGTCTGCGGTGGAGCTCCTTTCGGCGCTTATGCCAAAGCCTTAAAAAAGGTTTACATGGATTCATTAAGGTCATGCGCCAGGATCAAAATAACCGACCCGAACCCGGAGTGGGTTATGGAAGACATGCCTCTAGCTAGAATCATGGGTGACATGACGTTACTTCCCAATGGTGACGTTTTGATTATCAACGGTGCCGCACAAGGTACCGCAGGGTGGGAGCTCGGGCGTCACCCGGTTCGGACTCCGGTTGTTTACAAGCCCGATAATGCGACAGGGACACGGTTCGAGCTACAAAACCCTAGCGCCATATCACGCATGTACCACTCCACTGCGATATTGCTACGTGATGGAAGGGTTCTTGTTGGAGGTAGCAACCCTCACGAGCTTTACGTATTCTCAAACGTGCTTTTCCCAACCGATCTCTCCTTAGAAGCATTCTCTCCGAATTACTTGGACCCGAAATTTGCCAGTGTACGTCCGACCATCTTGTCACCATCGTCGCAAACTGAGATTGGTTATGGAGAAAAGCTAACGATTTCATTTTCGATAACGGGAATAATAGCACTGGACTCGGTGTCTGTTACAATGGTGTCACCTTCATTTACTACGCATTCGTTCTCAATGAACCAAAGGCTAGTGGTTCTTGCTTCCGAGACGATGAAAGCAACAGGGAACTCGACGTTTCAGGTTGAGGTCACGGCGCCGGCTTCCGGTAATCTTGCACCGTCCGGATATTTTCTTCTATATGTGGTTCATCAGCAGATTCCAAGTGCAGGCATTTGGGTGAAAATTCAGTAATGTAGTTATAGGTCTACCGTTGATTTCTCTTTTTTTGCATCCAATTAAGTAGTCACAAGTTGTAATTTACTGTATCCCGCAAATTATATACCTTTTTCTGATTGAAATGATATATACTGCAAATTTTATACCTCCCGTATGTGAAACAGAATGAACTGAATAAAGTCGGTAATGATAATTTGTTCCCTTCACGCTTCATATCAACAACCTCATGATCAATTTAGATCATGGTGCGTGCTTCCGATCAAACGTCTAACTTTGGAGGTATCATTGTGAATCGAAGAATTCTTCAGAGGTAGCTAGCTATGGTGAGTTTGTTGAAAGTTTTTTGTGACTAATCCATTAGTTACAGGGGCGGATCTAAGAATTGAAGTCGGATGAGACTTGAACATCCCACTAAAAAACAAAAAACTCAACGTTGCCAGAACAATATATAGATTAAAATGAAAGATATACAATAAAATGTAGTGAGCCTTTTCTAAAATGTAGCAATACTAAGCATGTCTTGACTCATAGAAACTCGGCAGCCAACTATCAAACCTAACGTTTGCCTCAAATCTCCTATTTTAGTTAGGTTGACTCACTACTATAAATACACCCTTTAATGACACTAATTATGGTGTTTTTGAAAAAAATGTCATTGAAAATATGTTAATGATGTTTTAGAAAGGAAAGCGTCATTAATTCTTAGACTCATTGGTTTGTTTCCAAACGCTGTTAAATGTTTAAAATATCTATAGCGTTTATCAAACGTCATTAAAATTTATGACGTTTATAAAACGTCCTCCTAAGTTTAAAACGTAAAATATTTTGAGACTAGCATTTTTAAACGTTGTAATTGCTGTAGCCAAAAATCTAGCAGTCTCATTTTCACTTTCAAATCTAGGCGCTCTAAAAAAATTCTATCGACCAAACCATCACTTCACTCTTTCTATCGACAAATAATTTCTTACATGACCAAACTATCACTCTTCTCTCTTTCTTTCTAACTCTCATCACTCTTCACTCTTTCATCGCACGGTCTTCGCTCTTCTCTCACTTTCTCACTGGTCGTTGCCAGCGACTTCTCTCCAGACCATCACCAACCTCGATCGTGGCGTTGTTCGCTCTTCTTCGCTCCGTCTGACGCACAGTTTTCAATGGATTTTCATTGGATTTCATTCAATTTCAGGTGATTTTGATTTCATTCAATTTGGATTTTTAGGGTTTTTAGAGATTTAGAGGTAATCTTTATGTTTGAGGGTTTTAGATTTGGGTATTTTTCTTCGGGTTTTGGTTTTTTAGTATTGGGTTTATGATTTTTCAGTTGGGTTTTGTGTTTTGGTGAAATGAAAGTGGAACTCTATTCTTGAATGGAATAGATATTTAGTAATTTTGTTTACCTGAACCCATCTCATTGTGATAAGAACGAGTCTTATCAATGAATCAAGTAAGAGAGTGAGATACAGATGGGGAAGGAGAGAGATCTACAACTAAGGAATTGAAAATGCAGCATTGATTCATCGATGGCTCACCCAAAAACCCTATGACGCCATATAAACCTTACAGCC
Source organism: Comarum palustre (assembly GCA_951800085.1). NCBI lineage: Eukaryota > Viridiplantae > Streptophyta > Magnoliopsida > Rosales > Rosaceae > Comarum > Comarum palustre. The sequence goes on along the minus strand of OX637579.1, from coordinate 5,373,269 downwards.
ATTGAAGCTAATAACCGAAAAACAGATTAATTAACTTAATTAATGCAACTTAACCTAATTAAACCTACTGCTAATGGATCTGAACCGAAACCCAGCACGTGAAGGATGTTTCCTCGGCCCACTAAGAGAATTCATATCAATGCTTCCCGCTCAAAAGAGAACTTGTCCTCAAGTTCCATAATTTCAGAGATCCAAATCTGGATTCCTGTGCTTGATCTCGTCAGCCATCTCTCAAGTTGCCTCTTTAGGGCTTGTTCCCAGCCACTGCACTAGCTATTGTGTAGCTGCAGCATCCTTTTGTTTCAACATTCTTGGATGTAAAACCTTCTCTGGAATCCATTTAGAAACAGTAGCATCACTGATGTTTGGTAACTCTTTCACGACAGCGGTCGCGTCTCCAATTCTCTTCTTGAGTAGTGATACATGGAACACATTGTGTATAGGGCTGGCTCCGGTCCATTTCGGTTCAGTTTATACCCCAAATCGCGAACCAAATTAATGTTATACTTCGGTTCGGTCTAGTTCGATTTTTTTACTATTCTATAGGCAAAATCGCAAACCAAACCACACCTACGGTTTGGTCCGGTTCGTTTTTTTCGGATTTTTTTAATTGATAATTTTTCTTCTCATTATCCTTATAGTGAAAAATGGTTATGGTTCACAAAGTTGTACATTTATTTACAAACTACTAAACAAATTATACAGCATTAGTAGACAAATTGTGATTCCGATAACTATAACTCAAACAAAAATTCGACCTTCAGATATGATTATTATGTCAAAATATGTATGTGGTAAAAATTAAACTATATCCTACAAAGTTAAGGGCTTATCGAAACGGTCAACCATAATCCATCGTTACTTATCACACGAAAACACTCATATCTACCTTTATATGACGTAGTTTAGTCAAACATTCCACAAGAAAAACTCTCACGTGGATAAGACGCAGCCGCCCAAATAAAATTTTTAAGACATTTACCTTCCGAAGATAGGGCTCCCTATAGGGAATAATAACGGTAAATAGGTTTGATCGCTACTATCGGCACCGAGACATTACCCGAATTATGTGATTTTTTAACCATAGCCGTATTTCACCATTCCAAACACATCTTATTTCACTAGTTTTTTGATAATTTTGCTTCTATGTAGAGCTGGTTCACAAAGTTGTGCATTTGTTTAAAACCTAATAAACAAGTTATACAACATTATTATGCACATTATGATTTCGATGACTAAAAGTCAAAAATTAAAATTCTATCGTCAGATTTGATCATTAAGATGAAATATTTCTACGGTAAAATATTAAACTAGATCCGACAAGGTTAAAGGCTCGATCGAAACGGTCAGCTCTGATTTATCGTCAGTTATCACACGGAAACGCTCATATCTACCTCTATATTAAATATTTTTGACAAACCTTCTACACGAAAAACACTCACGTAGATGAGACGTAACCACCCATATAAAATTTTTGAGACATTTACCTTCCGACGATAGGGCTTCCTATAGGGAATAATAGCGGTAAATAGGGCTGACCGCTACTATCGGCACCGAGACGTTACCCGAATTACGTGATTTTTGAACCATAGCCGTATTTCACCATTCCGAACACATTATTTCACGAGTTTTTTGATAATTTTGCTTCTATGTAGAGCTGGTTCACAAAGTTGTGCATTTGTTTAAAACCTAATAAACAAGTTATACAACATTATTATGCACATTATGATTTCGATGACTAAAAGTCAAAAATTAAAATTCGATCGTCAGATTTGATCATTAAGACGAAATATTTCTACGGTAAAATATTAAACTAGATCCGACAAGGTTAAGGGCTCGATCGAAACGGTCAGCTCTGATCCATCATCAGTTATCACACGGAAACGCTCATATCTACCTCTATATTAAATATTTTTGGCAAACCTTCTACACGAAAAACACTCACGTAGATAAGACGCAACCGCCCATATAAAAATTTTGGGACATTTACCTTCCGACGATTGGGCTCCTCATAGGGAATAATAACGGTAAATAGGGTTGACCGCTACTATCAGCACCCAGACGTTACCCGAATTACATGATTTTTGAACCATAACCGTATTTCACCATTCCGAACACATTATTTCACGAGTTTTTTTGATAATTTTGCTTCTATGTAGAGTTGGTTCACCAAGTTGTATATTTGCTTAAAACCTAATAAACAAGTTATACAACATTAGTATGCATATTATGATTTCGATGACTAAAAGTCAAAAATTAAAATTTGACAGTCAGATATGATCATTATGACGAAACACGTCTGTGGTAAAAAATTCAACTGGATCCGACAACGTTAAGGGCTCGATCGAAACGGTCAACCCTGATCCATCGTCACTTATCACACGGAAACACTCATATCTACCTCTATATTACTTGTTTTTATCAAACCTTCTACATGAAAAACACTCACGTAGATGAGACGCAACCGCCCATATAAAATTTTTGAGACATTTACCTTTCGACGATAGGGCTCCCTATAGGGAATAATAACGGTAAATAGGGTTGACCGCTACTATCAGCACCCAGACGTTACCCGAATTACGTGATGTTTGAACCATAGTTGTATTTCACCATTCCAAACACATCTTATTTCATGGGTTTTTTGATAATTTTGCTTCTATGTAGAGTTGGTTCACAAAGTTATGCATTTGCTTAAAACCTAATAAACAAGTTATACAATATTAATACGCATATTATGATTTTGATGACTAAAAGTCAAAAATTAAAATTTGTCCGGCAGATATGATCATTATGACGAAATACGTATGTGGTAAAAAATTCAACTGGATCTGACAAAGTTAAGGGCTCGATCGAAACGGTCAACCCTGATCCATCGTCACTTATCACACGGAAACACTCATATATATCTACCTCTATATTACTTATTTTTATCAAACCTTCTACACAAAAAACACTCGCGTAGATGAGACGCAACCGCCCATATAAAAATTTTGAGACATTTACCTTTCGACGATAGGGCTCTCCATAGAGAATAATAACGGTAAATATGGTTGACCCCTACTATCGGCACAGAGACGTTTCCCGAATTACGTGATTTTTGAACCATAGTAGTATTTCACCATTCCGAACACATCTTATATTATGATATTTTTGATAATATTGCTTCCATAATTAAAGTCATTTTCCTTCATACTACATAATTAAAGTCCTTTTAATTCATGAGTTTTTTTGTTACGGTTTTCCGGTCCTGCCCAGTTTCTACGGACCCCAAACTGGAAACTGGACCATACATACCCTGTTCGGTCCGGTTTTTATTTTTCTGTTCGGTTTTTCTTCCGGTTCTTTTTTTTCGATTTTCGGTTTCAGATGGCCACCCCTAATTGTGTATCGTATCTTGGCAGAGTCAGGTAGCTGCAGCTTATAAGCCACCTCTCTAATTCATTCCAGCATGCGAAAAGGTCCATAGAATTTAGAAGACAGCTTGTGAAAAAGTGAGTTGCTCATTGTCCCATGTCTGTAAGGCTTGAGCTTAAGATACACCCAATCACCTAGTTGAAATACTATTTCAGTGTGATGTTTGTCATGTTGTAACTTGATCCTTTCATGAGAGTGTTTCCAGTTTCGCTTAACCAAAGCTAACAGTTCATCTCGATTCCTTAACTATGAATCTACATCCGCCACGGCAGTCGAGCCTTGAGTATATGGTCTGATTGTGGAAGGAGGATAACCAACAAAGCCTCAAAAGGGGTCATCCTTAGTGCTGAGTGGTAAGCTGATTTGTACAACCATTTGGCCCATGGGAGAGCCAGAACCCACTCAGCAAGTTTTTTCCCAGAAATGCACCTCAGTTACTACTCGAGTGTTAGTTGAGATTCTTTGTTTGTCCATCAGTTTGGGGGTGATAGGCTGTTGATCTATTAAGTGTAGTGCCCTGTAACTTAAAGAATTCTTCCCAGAACACACTCATAAAGACGGGATCTCTGTCAGAGATGATTATGTCTAGTAGTCCATGTAAGCGAAAGATCTCATGCACAAACACATTTGCAAGTGTTGCAGCAGTATAGGGGTGAGAGAGTGGGATAAAATGAGCCACTTTGGTAAGTTTATCTATGACTACCCAAATAACAGTCTTATCATGAGATTTGGAGAGCCCCTCAATAAAATCTTTGGTGATGGTGCTCCAAGCTCTTGAAGGAATGGCAATGGGTTGTTGGAGGCCTAGGGGCTTAATTGTTTCATAATGGTTTTGTTGACATGCAGAACAGTTGGCAACAAGCTTTTTCAATCTCGTTGGAGTCCAAACCAAGCAAAACCCTCTTTAACCCTTTTATAGGTGCGAGAGCAACCTGCATGCCCCCCACTATTGATAAGTGTGTTTTACGCCATGTTCTTAAGAGATTTTCACCTCCATTTATACTTTGTTTTTGCCTTAGTATGTTTATTTTTACTTGTTTTAGAGTCAAGAGGGTTTTTCCGTAGAGTTGTGGCTACTAGCCGTTTTTATACAGAAAATTGCACTTAAATGATGAAAACCGTTTTTGGACTAGCACTTGGACGTTTTATTATGATTCGTTATTTTGTTACCCTGTCAGTTTTGATGTATCTTGTTTAAATGTGCAGAAGACAGGTAAATACGCTTAACGTATCAGGAATCATGATGAACGGACTCATGAATGACAACAAGTGAGGCCACGGAAAAGAAGAAACACTTTTGGACATTGTTTTGCTCTCGGACAGAATCTGCCAGAAAACGTACGTCAACTTTGGAAAATCATATCTCAAGATCCAGGAGGAGTTAGAAGGCGTGCCACATATGGAATTAAAGCTGTGTGTGTCTACTTTTCAACCCCATTTGGATCGCAGCAATCGGAGTTGAGACGAAGGAGTTATGAGCAAAACAGTGGACAGAGGTCAGGCTGCAAAACTGGGCAGAAACTGCCTAAGTTGTCTAACGAGTTTTGGGAGATGATTCTTCACCAAAAGGCTTCCCAAAATTGTCAAGAGATGTATCAAGACCTTAATGAAGTGTTAGGAAGCTGGAAAAAAGAAGAAAATACGAAGAAGCATCAAGGCAGCCATATTTTGGTTAAGTGTAAGGTTTCCCGGTCAAACCGGGAAAGCTGACCTTGCTGGACCTATCACTGGTTTTGGCTGCCATCAAAGCCCAAGATTTCGTACATGAGGCCTACATGAACCCATAAACATGTAGGAAGGTCCAAGGAATCAGAAGAAGGAGTCCAAATTCGGATAAAAAGCTGCATTGAAGGAGGAATCATTGAGCAATAAGGAAACCGAGTGGAATAGGATTGCCTTTCCTTAACCGAGTCAGCTAGGGTTTCTCTTCAATATTTCTGTATAAATAGGGGCTGTATAGCTCGTGTTTAGGTTGTCCTTTATCAGTTTTAAGTCTTATAGTATAGCCAAACTCTACCCAAAAACCCTCACACAGCCAAAACACAAAGCTGCCGCCGACCACCCCTTGCAGCCGCATCAATCATCCCTTGCCGCCAACCATCCTTGCCTTAGCCGAACCTTTTAGGTAGGATTTGGTATGGATTTCTCCATGTCTTTGTGTATTGTTACTGTGTTTATTGTTCTTCATAAATATTATTTTTGGATTTTTGGTTTTATACAATTTCGGATGTTGTTAAGTTTTTCTTTGTGATCTTTTTAATAACATGTGAGTTGAATAACGATTTAGTATGCATGTTAGGGTTGTAAAAGAAGTTAAAGAATCTGTATTTGTGTGTTTAACAATTGTTAAGTTAGTTAATCCTCTCCCGAGCAGATAATCGAACTTTAGGTTAGCTTGATTGCAACAGGTTAGCTATTAGGGGGGTGTTTCATGTGCCGTGGTATTCTAGGTCGAGTTGAGCGCTAAGACAACTCGGTCCTAGGTGCTACAAGGGATGGTAGGGTGAGAGATTTGCATGTGGAATAGGATGAGTGACGCCATACCTAGGAAACATGTCTCCAACGACTCGTGGACGGTAAGCGTTGCTTGATTAGATTGAGCGCTGAGACAGTTTAGTCAACTAGTCACATAGTTTAGGGTTGAGCGCTGAGACAACTTTAAACACTTGAAAAGTCTTAAGGGTTGGAACTAATTTGCAATTGTGAAAACATAAATAAGATAATTTAACCTTTCATAAAACTATTTGCATGCTAATCGGAGTTTACTTGTTATGTTCTTGAAACGATAAAGTGACCAATCTTGTACATATTTGTTCTTGTTTTATTTTTCTGTTTTGTTTATTGCTGAAACTCATATAAACCCCCCATATTATTCTTTATGTATATATTTGTTTATATTGTGTGAATATTTCTAACTATCTGTTTTGCAGAAATAAGTTCTTCCCTAGTGTCCCCGGTCTAGAACGATCCCTACTTACCAAAGTACAATGATAGGGTTTAAATTGATTAACATGTCATATTTTGATAGGTCAATTTTTGGCGCCGTTGCCGGGGATGCTAAAAAGGATTTATTAATGTATTTATATATTTTTGTAACTAACAATTTCTGTTTTGTAGGTACAATGCCGAGTTTGGCAAGCCATGCCGAGCTCACTTGTATATGTTGCCGAGCATTTTTTTTTATGTTTTTGTGTAAAACATCTTTTTGTAAAAAATTCCATAAGTAGGCCGACATGTTATTGAGATTAGATTGTCTATATGGTTTGTTGTTTTGGAGTGTCTAAAGTGATACATGTCAGGTGGAGCCACTTGTGTTAATCTTAGCCTAAACCCCTCATACGAGCGACGCTTTGTCGGATCCGTTTTTATGAGGTTGAGGGCGGCTTTGATTAACATAGGGTGACTGGTCTAAGGATCCGAGTTTGTTCCTTATGGAATCCGCTCGACTTAGCCAAATGCTCGGGCCGTAGCAGCACTTCGCTTTAGACATTCGGAAATGACTTAGCATATCTACACTCTCTTCTCGGTTTCTTGTCACTATGGCCGAAGATCTTCCATGTATATGTGCCGCCACCTAGTAATGGATTAGGGTAAAAACCGAATGTATGATTTTTATATATTAAAGTCGTTTTATAATTTCTAAAGTAAAACGTGTCAGGTGGAGCCACTTGTGTTAATCTTAGCCTAAACCCCTCATACGAGCGACGCTTGTCGGATCCGTTTTTATGAGGTTGAGGGCGGCTTTGATTAACATAGGGTGACTGGTCTAGGGATCCGAGTTTGTTCCAAGCTGAGTAAGGGTCGTGTGTCATTGATAAGGAACACAGGTTTGTCTAACTGGATCTCAAGGTCATTGACTGTCATCTCTTCTCTGTGAAGGGGACGATAGAGGGCTCGCCCTCCGTGACCACAAACGAGTCCTGCCTGATTCCTGTAGGGGGTTCGCCCTCCGTGACATTCGTCTTCTGAAACCACGGAATCCGCTCGACCTAGCCAAATGCTCGGGCCGTAGCATAAACCTTACTTTAGACGTTGGAAAATAACTTGATATATAACTATCATACATAATGGTTCGAAATTCACCCTCTTAACTTATAATGGTATATCGGACGAAGCATAACACTACCTTAGGTTGTATCAGTCCATTGCACAGTGGTCTTCCCTGCTCCACGTACCATAAAGTTAAGAGTGAATAAAACAAACTAGCAACTTTTACTTAGGTTGCCGACATATGTGCTTAAGTGACAAACTTTTAACTTGTTAATGATTGCCGAGTTACACACTTTGCTTTGTGGCCACATTGCCGAGATTGTACCAATGCCGAGTTTGGCATGCCAATGCCAAGCTTCTCATACTTATATATAACTTGTTTTTAATGTCACTTATGTACTTACTAACTTGATCTTGGCCATTTGTGCCATTTTATGCAGGTGAATGAGTGAATTCGACACTTGGATACGCGACAAAAACAACCGATTAGTGCGTGCCCGTGAAGAACTTGCCATTGACATCCCAAATTCATCACAAGCATCACAAGCATCACCAAACTCTTCACCAACATCTACTCCAACCGAGCCACTTTCACCCAAGGAATCAATTATGACTTCTCTAAGAGCCGAAAATGGACAGATTGATGGAGCGGAGGTTCAACCAGTGAACATCACATACCCCGCTGCAGCTGTAGGGAAGTCAGCTGATTTTGAATTACGTGGTGGTTTCTTCCAGCACTTGCCAAAGTTTTATGGGTTGAATGGAGAAGATCCTAATAGGCATCTGCAGCAATTTGAGTTTAGCTGTGACACCATGTTACCAAGGGGCGCTGACATCCAACTTGTCAAGATGAAGGCGTTCCCATTTTCTCTTGAGGACAAAGCCAAGACATGGTTCTTTGCCGTGCCAGCAGGCCGCATCATCTCATGGGCTACAATGAGAGAGGAGTTTCTCTTGAAGTATTTTCCTTCTTCAAGAGTCACTCATATAAGGAAGGAGATTACATCAATCAGACAGGATGTGGATGAACCGTTTGACGTCTACTATGAGAGGTTCAAAGCTCTTGTGGCGTCTTGCCCCAATCATGGCATTCGCCCAGGTATGCTACTGCAGTACTTCTATGAGGGCCTTCGCCCTATGGAGCGTCAGCTTTTGGATTCAGCTGCTGGAGGATCATTAATGGAGAAGAGTAGGGAGGAAGCTACTAACCAGTTGGAGATGAGAGCCACCAACAATCAGCAATTTGGCTCGTTTTCAACAAGGAGAGTCAACGAGATTGGTGAATATGGCGAGCCTAGGGCCATACATGAGCTGAAGCAAGAGTTAAGCAAGTTGACAATGGTAGTTTCAAGCCTTGCCAAGGAGAAGAGTATGCCAGTGTGTGGGGTGTGCAGTTTGGAGGGTCATACGTCCGAGCAATGCAACCAAGGAGTGCCACCATTTGAGGACGTCAATGCCATTGGTTACCAAGGCCATTTCGGCAATGCTCAAGGACAAGGGGGTCAACCACGATTCCAGAACTTCAATCCAAGGGCCAACGATCCAAACTTTCGTTGGAACAACAACACAAATGTCCTGAACCCTCAACCTGTTGCACAAGGAGCACAACCTAACCCTTATGTGGCACGGCCTCAAGGCCAATTCCAGCCTAGGCCGTACCAACCCCATGGTTACCAAGGAGGACAGCCGAGTGGTGGCAACAATTATGATGAGATCTTCAAGAACATAGCCACATCGACACAGTCCTTGCTAGCCACAACACAGTCCAACACCAAAGATATTGCGGAGTTGAAGAATCAGATGGGCCAAGTGTTGGATTTCATGGGGAAGTTTAGTGAACAAGGGAGGTTGCCAGGAGGAGTGATCAAGAACCCTAAGAACGAAGACACTAAAGCCGTTGTCACAAGAAGCGGTAAGAAGTTAGAATCACCAACTCCGAAGCCTACAACCACCACTGGACTTGGAGCATTGATTTGGGGTGATGATGATGATGCCATGGGTGCCGAGCATGCAGCCAAGCCAAGCAATGCCGAGCAAGACATAGGGGCTGCCGAGAATATTGTTTGCCGAGATCAAGGTACCGAGCAACAACCGAAAGCTAAGCCAAGGAAGGGAGACTTGGAAGCAATGAAGAAGAGGGCTCTTGAAAAAGATCCTGCTGCCATGGAAGGAAGACATTCGGCTGCCAAGGATGCAGCCATGCCGAGTTCATCTTGTTGTGTTCCCTTCCCATCACGTTTCACCAAGAGCAAGCAAGCCAAGTCCGACGAAGAAGTGTTGGACGTCTTTCGAAAGGTGAATGTGAACATCCCCTTGTTAGAATGTATCAAGCAAGTGCCCAAGTATGCAAAGTTTTTGAAGGAGCTTTGCACCACAAGAAGACACACAAGGGAGAAGAAAGTGGTGAGCATGAGCGAGACCGTGTCCGCCGTGCTACAACGCAAGATGCCGCCAAAGCTTAAGGATCCAGGGAGCTTTTCAATTCCAGTTGTCATCGGCACTACAAGGTTTGAGAAGGTGATGCTTGACTTAGGGGCTTCCATCAATGTTATGCCCTACTCTGTTTACTTGTCTCTAGGTCTTGGTCCATTGCAACATGACGACGTGATTATCCAATTGGCGGATCGATCAAGCAAATACCCTAAGGGGTATGTGGAGGATGTCCTTGTGCAGGTTAACCACTTGATATTCCCTGCAGACTTTTATGTGTTGGAGATGGAGGAGTCTGTTGATGATTCTACACAACTTTTGTTGGGAAGACCCTTCATGAGAACCGCAAGGACAAATATTGATGTGCATGGAGGCAACCTGACCATGGAGTTTGATGGTGAGATTATTAAGTTCAACATCTTTAATGCTATGAAATATCCAAGTCTCAAGACCGAAATGTATGAAGATGTTAGGGATGCCGAGTCATTTAGAGAGGGAGTTGCCGATTCTACATTGAGGTTTGGTGGCGTTGCACAAGGTGCAATGTCCATCGAGCAAGCATAGCAATTAGCCATTGAGCAAGGGGCTGGATTCAACAAGTTTGGAGAACGGGATGAGGAGGCTTTGAAGAATTTAGAGCCGTCCATACTTGCAGTTGTTAATGAGCTTGAGTCTTTACCAACCTATGCAAAGTTTTCTCCAAAGTCGATTCCAGAATCCACAACAAGAATGAAGCCATCTGTGGAAGAAGCCCCTAAGCTAGAGCTAAAAGCTCTCCCCTCGCACCTCAAGTATGTATTTCTTGGAGAGAATGACACCTTACCAGTTATTGTGTCATCGCAGTTGACGAAGCAACAAGAAGAGAAATTGATAGCTGTTTTGAAAAGGAACACAGCTGCCATAGGCTGGACTTTGGCAGACATCAAGGGAATAAGCCCTACAAAGTGTGTTCATCGTATTTTACTTGAAGATGGCGCCAAGCCAACAAGAGAGCCTCAACGACGATTGCATCCGCCTATGATGAAGGTTGTAAAGGATGAGGTGATTAAATTGCTAGATTGTGGAGTCATATACCCAATCTCTGATAGTCAATGGGTCTCACCTGTCCAAGTTGTTCCCAAGAAAAGTGGAGTGACCGTGGTAGAGAATGACAAGAATGAATTAGTGCCACAAAGGTTAGTGACGGGTCATCGCATGTGTATTGATTATAGAAGACTCAATGCTACTACAAGGAAGGATCACATGCCTTTGCCATTCATGGACCAAATGTTGGAGAGACTCGCCGGTCATGAGTTTTATTGTTTCTTGGATGGGTATAGCGGTTACAACCAGATCATGATACACCCCGAGGATCAAGAGAAGACAACGTTCACTTGCCCATTTGGTACGTTTGCTTATCGTCGAATGCCTTTTGGATTATGCAACGCACCAGGTACGTTCCAACGTTGTATGTATAATATTTTCTCTGATTACATAGAAGATATCATAGAAGTTTTCATGGATGATTTTAGTGTTTATGGGCAAAATTTCGAATCATGCTTAGAAAACTTAGATAAAATTTTAAAACGGTGTGTAGAAACTAACCTTGTACTTAATTGGGAAAAATGTCATTTTATGGTTAATCAAGGTATAGTTTTAGGGCATATTGTATCTGCTAAGGGAATAGAAGTTGATAAGGCTAAGATTGATATTATGCATCACTTACCCTCACCAAAAACGGTGAGAGATGTTCGTTCCTTTCTTGGCCATGCAGGTTTTTATCGACGGTTCATCAAAGACTTTTCTTTGGTGGCCAAACCACTTACTTCTCTTTTGCAGAAAGATGTGCCATTTTCATGGTCACAAGAGTGCGAGGATGCGTTCGTTCATTTGAAGACCTTGCTGACTCAAGCCCCTATAATTTCGCCACCTGATTGGGAGCAGCCGTTCGAGTTAATGTGTGACGCATCTGATTATGCCATGGGAGCAGTGCTAGGCCAACGAAAGGACAAGAAGCCTACTGTCATCTACTATGCATCACGAACACTCAACGAGGCTCAACTCAATTACACCACCACTGAAAAAGAACTCTTAGCTGTTATTTTTGCCTTAGAAAAATTTCGTTCGTATTTATTGAATTCTAAGGTTATTGTTTATTCTGATCATGCAGCTTTGAGGTATTTGATGACAAAGAAGGATGCCAAGCCAAGGCTCATACGTTGGATACTTCTTCTACAAGAGTTTGACATCGAAATCAAGGACAAGAAGGGGTGTGACAATGTAGTTGCCGATCACTTGAGTAGACTTGTGAGAGAAGAGGATGCCATGCCCGTGTCAGAAACGTTTCCTGACGAACAGTTGTTTCAAATAGACGTCAAGGAACCTTGGTACGCCGATTTGGTGAATTACATTGCAAGCCGTGCCTTTCCTCAAGGGATGCCGAGCCATACCAAGAAGAAGATCAAGCATGACGCTCGCCAATACGTGTGGGATTCACCATACTTGTGGAGATATTGTGGAGACCAAGTCATGAGACGTTGTGTCCCCGAAAGCGAGCATCAATCGATTATTGATTTCTGTCACAAAGAGGCATGTGGTGGACACTTTGGACCAAAGAGGACAGCTCATAAGGTGTTGGAAGCCGGTTTCTATTGGCCAACGATCTTCAAAGATGCGTATGCAACCTGTGCTTCATGCGATCGTTGCCAACGAACAGGTAATTTGGGTAAGAAAGATCAAATGCCTTTAACTCCTATAATTAATGTCGAATTATTTGATGTTTGGGGTATTGATTTCATGGGGCTTTTTCCTTCATCTAAGGGTTTTCTCTATATATTATTGGCTGTTGATTATGTCTCTAAATGGGTGGAAGCAAAAGCCACCAGGACTAATGATTCTAAAGTTGTTGCAGAGTTTGTCAAAACTAACATTTTTACTAGGTTTGGAACTCCAAGAGTTTTGATAAGCGATGGTGGATCTCACTTTTGCAACAAAACAATAACGGCTTTGCTCAAGAAGTATGGTGTCACCCACAAAGTTTCAACGCCGTATCATCCTCAAACAAGTGGCATGGCGGAGACATCAAATAGGGAGATTAAGTAAGTATTAGAGAAGATTGTAGGCCCAACAAGGAAGGATTGGAGTGATCGTTTGGATGATGCTTTATGGGCCTACAGGACTGCATTCAAAACCCCTATTGGCATGTCGCCATTTAGGCTTGTCTATGGCAAATCTTGTCATCTTCCCGTGGAATTGGAACATAAGGCGTGGTGGGCTGTTAAGAAGTTTAACATGGATCATGATGAGGCTGGACTACATAGAAAGCTACAAATCTGTGAGCTTGAGGAGATCAGAAATGAAGCCTATGACTCCGCCATGATTTACAAGGCAAGAACGAAGGCTTATCATGACAAGATGATAAGAGGGAAGCACTTTGAGATAGGACAACAAGTCCTTTTGTTCAACACAAGATTAAAACTCTTCCCAGGTAAGCTTCGTTCTCGTTGGTTAGGTCCTTATATTGTCACTTATGTGTTTCCTTATGGTGCAGTTGAGATTCAAGGCGCTACATCGGGGAGTAAGTTTAAGGTCAATGGTCATAGACTTAAACCTTACTACATCACATTTAAGGAGCACGTAGCAGATGAGGTTAATGTGACGGAACCACCATCAAATGATGAATGACGCCACCTTTCAAGGAGAAGGAGAAAAGTCTAGGCTGATAGACTATAAACATTAAGCGCTGCATGAGAGGCAACTCATTTCAACCGTAGCTGTGGAGGAGCCATCACCGAGAGTTTGAATTTCTTAATCCCTTCACTGCTATTGTTGATATTTTTGTTTATATATTTGTTATGTGGTTTCGATCCCTGCTTAGAAAATTATTACATAATTTTGCGCTTACATTGAGGACAATGTAATTTTCTAAGTGTGGGGTAGAGATTACATAATAAATGTATATTTTATATTGTTTTTGTGTGTTTTTAATTCTTTGCCGAAATTTTTCAAATTTTGTTAAAATTTTTCAATTTTTGCATTTAATTCCGTCATTTGATGTTACAAAAAAAAATAGAAAACAAAAAAAAAATGTGTTATTTTAATTTTTCTTTTTGTCGTGTGTTTTTAAATTTTGTAAAATTTTCTTTAGGTATTTTTATTTTGTTTTTCCGTTAAAAGAAAAGAAAAAAATGTTGTTTTTATTTTCGAACTTTGTTTTATTTTCTGTTTTTAAATATTTTTAAGTGTTTTGAGTCTTAGGAATATACCCTTAAAAAGTCTATGATGAAATTATCTTTAAAATGCATAATTGAAGGTTTGAATATTTATCTTAAGAAAAATTGCAAGATTTCATGAATTTTGTAAAGTATGAACACTTGAGATTTTTGAAGAAAAAGTTTACATGTTTTGTTATTTTGTTTCCATAAAAACCTTTGTGAGATTTTGAGCTTAAAATACTTTCTTTTTGAGTGATTAAATTCCATATCCTTTGAAAATTCACTTAAAGCCTCATTATTTTCATTATTCAATAACTATGTGCTATAGCTGTTTAATGGACTCTAGAATTTACTAGAACTTATTTATGTTATTTTCAAAGCATTATAATCATAAATTGTTTGATTTTGAATATGATTGGAATTAAATCTCATTAGGATCACCACCATTGCCAAATAAAACTTATGCCTATTTCGTGCCCGTCGTGGGATTCCTTAGTAAAACCCCTTTGAGCCTACATTAAGCCTTTTCTTTCATCACCTTTAAACAGTTTCCTGAACTTAGAATAGTTATCTTTCACCTTGTTTTCAAGACTTGGCGAAATACTGTTGATGAAGCTGTGCAAAGATGTTAAAGAACAAGTGTGGGGTAGAGTTGAAGTGTGGGGTGGTACACCATTGTTTTGTAAAGTATATATGCCAAAAAAGAAAAAAATATGTTGTCCGAAATTGGTTGAAAAAGAAAAAAATTTTGCCGAAACTAAAAAAAAAAAAAAAGAAAAAAAAATAAAAGTTTCGGCTAAAGAAAAAAAAAGAGAAAAAATGTTTCGGAAAAGAAAAATATTTCTAAGGCATGAGTTATATGGTGTTTACATGATTTGGAGTTGATATTATTTGAGGATCCAAAGTTGTATATTTGACCCTTGTCCATTGCATGAAGAAGAGACATAAGGAGGATGAAGCTTAAATTTGCTAAGTCTTGATTTCTTACTATCACCACTTATCCAAAAATTCCTACCTTATGAAACCAAGCCCCGCTATAACCCTTGAGATTATTTCATGATTCTTAAGATGACTAAACTTGATTTGTGGAGAATTTCATATAAGTAAGCATATGGTTTTGGTCCATTATTGCACTTAGTTATTAAATGAGGTTTTTCCAAGAAAAATGTTTTTCAAAAGAGCCTTTATTTCTTGAAATATGCAAGTTATTCGTTATTTCTCATCTTTTCTCTTGCATATACTTATGAGTGAAAACCATTCTTCGAGTGAAAAAAAAAAAAAAAGAGAGTGTATCTTGGAAAGGAGGATCAAAATTTCATTCATGTATTACTTATGACTTTCGAAACTTCTCACTTTTTCATGCTATAATACAAGTTTATGAATTTTTGCAATTGTGCTTTCACTTGAATGTTTAAACTTGAGATTATGCATACTTAAGAATCTGAGACAAAAATTTCTTAAGGGTATTAGAGTTGTTTTCGTTTTTGTTTTTGTTTTTTTCTTTCAGTTAGAGTCAGTTTGCTAAGGGACTAGCAAAGCATAAGTGTGGGGTAGTTTGATAAGTGCGTTTTACGCCATGTTCTTAAGAGATTTTCACCTCCATTTATACTTTGTTTTTGCCTTAGTATGTTTATTTTTACTTGTTTTAGAGTCAAGAGGGTTTTTCCGTAGAGTTGTGGCTACTAGCCGTTTTTATACAGAAAATTGCACTTAAATGATGAAAACCGTTTTTGGACTAGCACTTGGACGTTTTATTATGATTCGTTATTTTGTTACCCTGTCAGTTTTGATGTATCTTGTTTAAATGTGCAGAAGACAGGTAAATACGCTTAACGTATCAGGAATCATGATGAACGGACTCATGAATGACAACAAGTGAGGCCACGGAAAAGAAGAAACACTTTTGGACATTGTTTTGCTCTCGGACAGAATCTGCCAGAAAACGTACGTCAACTTTGGAAAATCATATCTTAAGATCCAGGAGGAGTTAGAAGGCGTGCCACATATGGAATTAAAGCTGTGTGTGTCTACTTTTCAACCCCATTTGGATCGCAGCAATCGGAGTTGAGACGAAGGAGTTATGAGCAAAACAGTGGACAGAGGTCAGGCTGCAAAACTGGGCAGAAACTGCCTAAGTTGTCTAACGAGTTTTGGGAGATGATTCTTCACCAAAAGGCTTCCCAAATTTGTCAAGAGATGTATCAAGACCTTAATGAAGTGTTAGGAAGCTGGAAAAAAGAAGAAAATACGAAGAAGCATCAAGGCAGCCATATTTTGGTTAAGTGTAAGGTTTCCCGGTCAAACCGGGAAAGCTGACCTTGCTGGACCTATCACTGGTTTTGGCTGCCATCAAAGCCCAAGATTTCGTACATGAGGCCTACATGAACCCATAAACATGTAGGAAGGTCCAAGGAATCAGAAGAAGGAGTCCAAATTCGGATAAAAAGCTGCATTGAAGGAGGAATCATTGAGCAATAAGGAAACCGAGTGGAATAGGATTGCCTTTCCTTAACCGAGTCAGCTAGGGTTTCTCTTCAATATTTCTGTATAAATAGGGGCTGTATAGCTCGTGTTTAGGTTGTCCTTTATCAGTTTTAAGTCTTATAGTATAGCCAAACTCTACCCAAAAACCCTCACACAGCCAAAACACAAAGCTGTCGCCGACCACCCCTTGCAGCCGCATCAATCATCCCTTGCCGCCAACCATCCTTGCCTTAGCCGAACCTTTTAGGTAGGATTTGGTATGGATTTCTCCATGTCTTTGTGTATTGTTACTGTGTTTATTGTTCTTCATAAATATTATTTTTGGATTTTTGGTTTTATACAATTTCGGATGTTGTTAAGTTTTTCTTTGTGATCTTTTTAATAACATGTGAGTTGAATAACGATTTAGTATGCATGTTAGGGTTGTAAAAGAAGTTAAAGAATATGTATTTGTGTGTTTAACAATTGTTAAGTTAGTTAATCCTCTCCCGAGCAGATAATCGAACTTTAGGTTAGCTTGATTGCAACAGGTTAGCTATTAGGGGGGTGTTTCATGTGTCGTGGTATTCTAGGTCGAGTTGAGCGCTAAGACAACTCGGTCCTAGGTGCTACAAGGGATGGTAGGGTGAGAGATTTGCATGTGGAATAGGATGAGTGACGCCATACCTAGAAAACATGTCTCCAACGACTCGTGGACGGTAAGTGTTGCTTGATTAGATTGAGCGCTGAGACAGTTTAGTCAAGTAGTCACATAGTTTAGGGTTGAGCGCTGAGACAACTTTAAACACTTGAGAAGTCTTAAGGGTTGGAACTAATTTGCAATTGTGAAAACATAAATAAGATAATTTAACCTTTCATAAAACTATTTGCATGCTAATCGGAGTTTACTTGTTATGTTCTTGAAACGATAAAGTGACCAATCTTGTACATATTTGTTCTTGTTTTATTTTTCTGTTTTGTTTATTGCTGAAACTCATATAAACCCCCCATATTATTCTTTATGTATATATTTGTTTATATTGTGTGAATATTTCTAACTATCTGTTTTGCAGAAATAAGTTCTTCCCTAGTGTCCCCGGTCTAGAACGATCCCTACTTACCAAAGTACAATGATAGGGTTTAAATTGATTAACATGTCATATTTTGATAGGTCAACTATGAAACCACAATGGAATTCTTGTATTATGTGCTTTTATACAGGAGTTGAGATTAGATTAGAGAAAAGTGTTTGGACTGGTGGATGTTGTTTGTAGTTGTTAGATCAATTCTGCCACTCTGGTGTCACTGAGACAAGCTTGTTGTATTTTCTTGACAAACTCATAGATGGGACTTGAGGTAGCTGTGAGTGCTTGCAAGGCTACCGACCTTGATAAGGCGTCTATGGCTGCAATGTTTTTCCCTTTCCTATACTGAATAGAGTAGTCATAGCCCAAGAGCTTGAGAAGCCACTTCTGTTGAGCAGGAGTTGTCACCCTCTGATTTAGAAAATGCTCAATTGTCTTATGATCTGTATAGATGGTGAAGTGGTGGCCTAACAAGTAAGGGCGCCACTGTTGAACAGCTGAGACAACTGTGAGCATCTCCTTATCATATACTGAGAGTGCAAGATGTCTTTGTGACAATGCTTTACTCATAAAAGCAATAAGATAACCATCTTGAGATAACACAGCGCCCACTCCTAAGTCTGAGACATCACATTCCACTGTAAATGGTTTTGAAAAATCAGGGAAATCTAAAACTGGTGTGATTGTGAGGGCCTCCTTAAGTTTTTCAATAGCAGCCATGGCTACTTCATTACATTTAAATCATTCTTTCTTCAGTAAGCTTGTCAAGGGCTTAGCAATCATTCCAAAATCCTCTTACATACTTACAGTAGTATCCAGTATGGCCTAGAAATCCCCTTAGCTCCTTCAATGTCTTAGGGAGTGGCCATTGCTTTACACACTCAATCTTGGCCGGATCAACAGCTACACCATCCTTGCTAATAATGTGCCCTAGATATTCCACTTATGATACCCCAAAGTAGCACTTAGGTTGGGTTTGGTGCAGCTGGGCTTATAAGATATAAGCTGACTTTTAGCTTATAAGCAGAAGGTGAGTGTTTGCAGCTTCTCCTTTTTCCCTCAAAACACTTTATACTTTTTAAAAAGTAGCTTATTTTTGGACTTACCTAACACCAAAATCTTTGGTGTTTAAAAACAAAGGAGCTTATAAGCTCTGCCAAACCCACCCTTACTTTCTTTGATGACAAAGGAGTGTTGTCTTAAGGTTTGCAGCACCCATTTCAACAGCTATAAGCGAGCAACCAGAGAGGGCCTGTAAATCAGAATGTCATCAAAGAAAACTAACACATCTTTCCTCATTTTAGGCATAAAGCGTCATTCATATTGGCCTAGAAAGTAGCTGGGGCATTTGTAATACCAAAAAGCACCACTAGAAACTCATAATGTCCCAAGTGAGTACTGAAAGCTGTTTTTTGGGATGTCTTCCTCCATCATTCGAATCTGGCAATAACTAGCTCTGATATACAGCTTTGTGAAGATCACTAAGTGCCCGTTTGGCAGGGCTTCCAAGCGGCTTTGCTACAAAGCAATGCAGCTTGAAGTGTTTGGTAATTAAAAAGAGACCTGGCTTCGCTTCAAAGCACGGCTCTTTCTTTGGTAAATATGGAAGCTGCCTTGCCCCAGCTTTGAAAAGCCGCTTTCGGCTTTTCGCCTCTCTATCGCAAGATCTCCCTCACAGGCAGAACAGACTCTTCTCCCTCAACTCTCCGCGGTCTCTCCTTCTCTCTCAACTCTTTACGGTCTCTCTTTCCTCAGCTAGAATCAATCCATGGGCGACGTAATGGAAACCTTATCGGAGCACCGAATCTCCTCCGCAGCTCCGGTCGTCTTCCTCATCATCGTCGCTTTCCAGCTCCTCTACAAGTGGCTCGAACAGTTAAAGAAGGTAACCGAAACTCTACCCATACCGCATAGATTTTCAGGAATCGTTTGGCTTAATCATCGAATTTGATGCTTGAATTCTTGAATTGGATTGGTTTTCATGCTTTCTGAAAGTTCAATTCGGGCTTTGATTGGGTGGTTTTGCTGTTTTCAGCGAGGGCCAGTAACTGCTGAGGAGACTCGGTTGCGGAGAGAGATCAAAGAGCTTGCCAAAGAGGCAAGCTCCTTGTCACAGTGAGTAGTTTGTTAATCCAAGTCTATGTGTTCCCAATCTTACACAGCATTATGGTTTCGGCTTTAATTTTGGATCAGTTGGTTTTGTTTGCTTCTTTAACGAGTTAAAAACATGTATGAAACTTGAAACCTCTGTATCGATTAGAGGTTTACAGATGGCTCTTTTGTGTTTTCCTTGATTTTTTACTATTAGTGTTGTTGTAGAAATGTAACAGCATTCTGGTAGGATGAATAGTGAATTAGAAAATTGAAGGAGTATACATTTTGCAGTTGTATGATTTTAGTTTTTGTTGAATGCAGGCCAGTAACATTTGCGCAAGCTGCAAAGCTTAGGAGGATGGCGATTGCTAAGGAGAAAGAACTCGCAAAGCGTAATGTTTGCAACTCAGCCATTCATATATGTTTGGTGGCCTATTATGGATGGGTTGATTCTAACAGTTTTTTTTGGATTTCCAGATCAAGAGTTACAGGGCAAGGAGTTGAATGGTGCATATGATTTGTATCTGAAAGTTTTGTTCATCTCCAAGGTAATTCCTGGTCTATTAACGTTTCAAGTATTCTTTTTGCCTCCCTGAGTTAAGGTTCTGACACCTACAGTAATTTTCATATAAGCTAATAGTACCTAGTCATCTATCCCTTACCTGTAGCTATGTTGTCATAGGCTGTAAGGATGAAAGTCTCATAATGACTAGTACTGTTAGGTTTATACTTATATGAATAAGCACACTCGTTAAATCAGAAAGAAAAGAGTATGGCCTGTTTTCTGTGCAAGGTTGGATATGCAACTTGAGATCAAAGCAAGAAGCACCGAAGTTCGAGTTGGAATGGCGAAACATGGATGTTTTTCTTCAAAGAGAGAATTGAGTAGTGTCGGTTGTCATACTGTAATAGTTTTTTTTATGTATAGTTGTCGTTCTGCAATTCTTTGTATTTGATACTGCTTAAAAACAATGTGAATATATACACTTGAAACAAATCTTGAGTTATTTGTCATTCAAAGGGAAATTGTTATCTTCCATAAATTTGTTTTAGGTTGCATTTGTCTGATTGATGCATGAAGTAAGATTATATGATATTAGATAATGCATTTTGTTACAAATTGGTGTTTGGATCTCTTTCTGATATTTACCTTTCCTCATAGTTCCTTGTAGGGTGATTGAGATATTGATCTTCGATTTACATGGAACTGTACCTTTCAACATTGGAAGTTATTCTTTGTTATTTTGCTATCCTTGTCCTTCATTGAACTGCATTGGAACAGTTAAGGTGACATCATGTTGTCTTTATGATGATAAGAAGCCTGAGAATGTGACCCAAGACCCATTGCTTCAATGACATAAGGATTCATGAGCAATTATGTTTTTATATATTACTAAATAAATAAAGCAAAAATATATTATAAGGCTAAACTGGTAATTTACAAACTTAAAGCACTTTTAAAAAGCTAGTTTACCAAACAGTTTACCTCTGTTTCTACTATTCACAGCACTTATAAAAAGCCAGTTTACCAAACACTCAGCAGCTTTGCTTGTCAGCTGCTTATTCTCAAAATAAGCCACAGCCAGCTTATTTTTGAAGCCACAGCTGTACCAAACAGGCCCTAAGCCATGGACTTCATCAATCAACTCATCTACCACCGGTATGGGATATCTATCCTTGATTGTGACGGCATTGAGGGCTCTATAGTCAATGCAGAGTCGCCAAGTCCCATCTTTTTTCTTAACTAGTAACACAAGAGAGGAGTAGCTAGTGCTAGGTCTAATGGTTCAACTGCCAAGCATCTATTGCACAATCTTCTTAATTTTAGCCTTCTGGAAATGAGGATATCGATAAGGGCGCACATTGATAGGAGCAGTGTTTGGTACTAGCTAAATGCGGTGGTCATGAGTTCTGGAAGAGGGTAGAGAGTTGGGGGTAGCAAACACATCAGCATAGCAAGTTAAAAGGTTCTGTATGTCAGGATGGACCGTTTTCTTCTTTCCTGAGTTGGTTACTACCTGCACCTTAACTAACACAGCTTCCTTCTCTTTCCTTAACAACCTGGTCATGCTTTTGCAGCTAACAATTGAAGCTTGTGGGGCACTGAGACCCATCAAACAGTACATTTCACTCTTTTATTGAAACTTCATCATCATAGTCTCAAAATTCCAGATTATGTCTCCCATTGTTTTCAACCATTTTGCGTTGAACACTACTTCACACCCTGAGACTGGCAACACATAAACATCTACAAATAAAGTTAGTTGTTGTAGTGTAATTTCAAGAGTTACCTGCCTAGTAGTGTACATGAAATAGCCATACTCCATGCGCACCTTCAAGGGCTTAATGTAAGTGATTGTGTGTTTAGAGCCCTTGAGAGTTGCAGGGTTCACAAAATTATGAGATGCCCCTGAGTCAATGCGCACATGCACTTCTTTACCCCTAAGCTGCCCCTTAAGTTGCATAGTTGAACTTGTGTTACCATCACTCATAGCCCTCAATTCCACTTCCTACACTTCTTCATTCGGGTTTGCTGCCTCAGTTGTAGCAACATCCAGCATGAGTGGTTGGTCATCCTCATCTGGTATTACTTCCATAACCATCACTACTCGTCTCCTCCTAAAGAGTGATGGTTATGGAAGAAAGAACATGAAAGATCACTGCTTCCATTAGATCATTACTTCCATCCTCATCTGGTCTAAAGATCTCATCACGAAAGAAACATTGATTGCGAGCTCACCTTTCTTGGTATTTGGCCTATGTGAGTCGCCAAGGGCCTCCTCTATTGCGAGCCACTGTAGGGTTAGGTGGGGTTGGTGTCTGTGCTGCACCCCTGATTGTTCTCAGTGTCTTGTCCGGCTGTAGCAAAATTAGTTCTTATAGGGCCTCTGGAGCTTCTTTCAAACAACTTGGTCAATTCACAAGTTGTATAAAGGATTGTGGGTCTATGAGCTTTCACATTAACCTTGATGTGGTTTTTGAGACCCTCTATAAAGAAAGAGAGTAGGGCTTGTGAAGAGAACCCTGGTGCATGCCTGGATAGCTTAGTGAACTTGTCCATATACTCATCCATTGTCCCCATTTGAGTAATTCGAGCTAAGGAAGCTTGGTATTCTTCATAGTTATGCTCACTGAACTCGCGCATCAGCAGTTCAGATAGTCCCCTCCAAGTTTGAGGAAACTCATCTTGGAAAACAAACCATTTATCTGCAGCCTTGTCAATTAGATGTAGAGATGCAATGGATAGTTTGAGCTCTTCTGGAACCCTGTGGAACTCGAAGTGTTGCTCGGCCATATACAACCACTCGGTAGAATCACCACCCCTAAATGGAGCTAGTTCCAGCTTCATCTGTCGCATTAAAGGTAGGTTGTGGTTGTGATAAGGCAACGGTTGACCTAAGTTAGGGTTTGGTGGAGGCTGGCAGTGGTCAAAATAGGGCAAGGGTTGGCTAGGGTATAGTGGAAGCTGGCGATTCTGAGACTGGGGGTTCTCAATGTTTGGTGGTCAGTGAGGGCTTTGAGTTCTAGTGGTGGTAGTGGAATAGATGTCTTGGGTTTGGGAATGGTTGATGTGGGGAAAAGAGGTATGTTGATAGGAGTTTGCTCCCGACTGATAAATTGGTACTTGCTGAGTAAAGTTTAGGGGCAACGGTGGAGGGCCATAGGTGGAAGCATTGTGGTATGGTTCACTGTTACGCATGTGAAATTGAGAGTAGAGGGACATAGGATGGTACACTAGGTTTCAGAACTGGGTATAATTCTGGGGACCATAAGGGTTTACCCATTGGTGCATGGAATGATTTACACCACCAGTGTGTTGATAGTGCTGTGTTACCGGCTGTTTGCCGAAGTTCAAGGCCTTCATGAAACTGGTTTCACTCTGCTTGTGAGGGTATGGCCCCGATGCCCCAGTGCTCGATGATGGCAGCCCTGGCTGAAAGGGACCTGTCAGAGCGGTCTCTCTTTCATTCACGAAACCCAACAAGACCTGGTCCTCATTTCGATTGAGAGGGTGATGGGTTTTAGAGACACTGTGTACTAAGTTGGTTGTGGTTAACACCATAGATACACCATCTATAGACGACGGTGTGGTCCTTCCAAGGTGTTGTGCCCGAGGACTCGAGGGAGGGAAGAAGCCAAAATGCAGGGCCATATTGTCTCTTGGTACCTCTCGATCCATTAAAGCTTTGAATTGAGCCATCATATCAGCTCTGAGAGTGGCCACGTCTTCTCGATGCTGGACCAGTGAGTCGCTTAACGCCATAATCTGAGCAGTGGTTTCAGATCTGAGAACCTTTATGTCATACTCCACTGGTTACAGCTCGGAGATGGACATTGTCGTCAGCGGACCACTTACTGTCTCAGTGTTTGGAGCTTTGCTTCTGGACATGGTCCCTGTGGATCAGAGCTCTAATACCACTGATAAGAACAAGTCTTATCAATGGATCGAGTGAGAGTGAGATAGAGATGGGGAAGGAGAGAGATCTACAGCTACGGAATTGAAAATGCAGCGTTGATTCATCAATGGCTCACCCAAAAACCCTAGGGCGCCATATAAACCTTACAGGGGTTGCCCAGATTGTGACAGGTTGTTGACATCCAGCCATTGAAGCTAATAACCGAAAACAGATTAACTAACATAATTAATGCAACATAACCTAATTAAACCTACTGCTAATGGGTATGAACCGAAGCCCGGCCCGTGAAGGTTGTTTCCTTGGCCACTAGGATAATTCATCACATTGATACAGTTTTCTTGGTCGATTTTGTTCCTGTATTCACTTCCTAGTTATGTTACATGCTTATAAATACACAGAATGATATATGAGTGCTATGAAGCTCAACCAGAATGGTATTTAAAGATTTTATTCATGAGTGTACAGAAAATTGAATTTTATTCCAGGGCCATGATATGAGTTTCTCTTGCCCTTCTAATTAATTGAGTTTATCTTTTATGTCTGTCGCTATACTTTTTACATGTTCTAATGTTATATCAAATATGAATATATGGTAGTTTTTACTACATTGAAATGTAAATTGGAATTTAGATGTTATAAGACATTTCTGGACTGACTTTTAGGTTATAACCATGTATTTGAGTTTTTCTGGCAATCTGTGGTCACTATGAATAAGGTGTCTAGTCCAATTCAATCTTGCATAATGAATCGTAGTTATATATCATTTAATTGAGGGCAACTGCATAATCCGACACTGTTGATGAGATGTCCTCCAAATTTGAATCGGAAGTATTATACTGTTGTATGTGTTGAATAAGTAATAGTTACACCTCATAATTTATTCAGTATACCTTCGTTTATTTTTTATTTTTTAATATTTCTCAAATTACCCTTTAACAAACAAAAAGAACTCTCTTTCTCACTTCACTCTCTCTAATTGGATCGATCTCTCCCATACAAGGATATTCATGATGGTCCAGATTGAGGTTCTTGATCTAGAGAGGTAGCATTGAATGAATATATATTATTCAATGCATGAGCAATATGTACGTAGAAGATTTTATGTTTGGAGAGGCATTGATCTCATCCATCTGCAGAGCTGCAAATCGACATTAACTCGATTCCTTGAATGTTAAATGCGACAAATCAATCAAATTTGTAGTAATAGTGGATTGTATACTTCAATAATTGGAATTCGACTACTCGTCTTTATATTAAAAGTGGGATCGATCTCTTCCGCAAGTTCTGCAATTTACAATGTTAAAGAAATATAGTTTTGCAAGTTGTCCAATACTGGATGTAGCATCACTTTTCAAAAGTACTTTGCTGATTTACTGCTCTCTTAATCCTCTAGGTTGTTCTTACTGCGGCCATACCTCAATGAAACTTGATATTATGGATATTTACATCTACGTATAGATCAAACAATTAAAACTCAACGAGCAATTCAAATTGAAGATAATGCAATAAAAATAATGCAACTTAACAAAAGTGTGAAAGATTTCTAGGAGGAATTGTGCCATTCATCTAATAGGTGTTAAGTCTGGGGGCTTTTGGTTAAACAAATGACAAAGTAAGAAGGGGAGAGCCTCTTTTTCTCCAGTTTGATTTTTTTTGTTAAAGGGTATTTTTGAAAATAATTTTTTTAAAAAATAAATAAAGATACATTTAGTAAATTAAGAGGGGTAACTAGAATCTCTCTTAAAATGTTTGCATGAATGGAAATTTGGGGTATGAGTGGAAGTGGGAAAATAACGGGTTGCCATAGCCGTCTATTAATAATCTCTCTTAATATAGATTCCGAAAAAAGGTGCAGGAAACATATAGATAGACCAGCTTTGTACTATCCCACTTTAAACGCATTCCGTTGTCATAGTTACCCTTTACAAACTTCTCTAAATATACCACCTGCATATATTAACAAAAAATTGGGTTTCACGTGTCTGTGTGTGTTCATATTTGAGAAAGCTGAGCCGTTAGAGCATCTGCAGCGGTGCTCCTCTGCTCGTGCTGCTCCTTCCTCTGTTTGTGCTCTCGAACGAGCAAAGATTGCTCGTGCAAGAGCATTTTTGCTCGGTCAACGAGCGGTCACCACTGCAGGGCCCGCCTCCCTCCCTTCTGCTCGTGCTGCTCCTCTCACCGCTGCATATGCTCTTAGGGTTGAAGCACCAAGCACTAAGGACGAGATCATGGTTGAATGGAACATGAACATCAGATTTTTTTTCTTTCCTTCGCTTTTTATTGTAAAATCAAATTTTATTTTTTAAATTTTAAGTTATGATTTATTCTTATTTTATTTTTATTTGTTATGAAATTAGGCAATGCACTTCACTTGCCACATCAATTCACAATTGATCTACATCCTTGAATGTTTTAAAATCGGATGGTCACAAAAACAGTGTCAAAATTTGTGTCAAATTTGATGTCCCTTAAACCGGATTCATAAATCTGATCGGTGTACTTAGAAGTTTGCTAAGTATATTTAGAAATACCTCGTTCTAACATGGGTTAGCTTTTCACCAATTTAATGGGGATGTTACCTCCACATGTATACTAGTGGTTTTAGAAGAAATTGATCGAGGATGTTGGCTGTAAAGATTGTATCAATGCTTCTAGAATAAGCTAGGGTAGGTTACAGTTTGACCGTGTCGGTTCTTGACACTATAATGTTGGTGTTTAGGTAAGGAGGAGAGTGTGACATAGCACACCAAACAATAAAAACAAAAAAAGCTCACAATTTTGTTTTATTTTTATATTATATAGACACTAAGTGTCACTCTATAGACATTTAGTGTTACCAAGAGAAAATAGAGAGAGTGAGACACCCAAAAGTAGGGTTGGTTCTTGTCTACTTCGGTCCGGTTTATACCTCAAACGCAAACGTAAACCAATGTTATACTTCGGTCTGGTCTGGTTTTCTATTTTTTTCAAATACCAAACCACACATTTCAAATACCAAACCACACATACAGTTCAGTTTGGTTTCGGTTTTTTTCTCAATTTTTTTTTATAATTTTGATAATTTTTCTTTTCATGATTATTATAGTGAAAAATGGCTATGGTTCACAAAATTGTACATTTGTTTACAACCTACTAAACAAGTTATACAACATTAGCAGACACATTGTGATTCCGATGACAAAAATTCACAAACAAAAATTTGACCATCTGATATGATTATTTTGACTAAAAATGTCTATGGTAAAAAATTCAACTAGATCAGACAAGGTTATGGGCTCGATCGAAACGGTCAAACTTAATTCATAATCATTTATCACACAGAAATACTCATATCTACCACTATATGACGTAGTTTGGTCGAATATTCCACACAACAAAATGTCGTGTAGATAAAAAAACCGTCCATATAAAAATTTTGGGATATTTACCTCTCGACGATAGGGTTCCTCATAGAGAATAATAATGCTAAATAGGGTTGACCACTACTATCGGCACTGAGACGTTATCCGAATTACTTGAATTTGAACCATAGTAGTATTTAACCATTATGATCACATCTTATTTCACGATATTTTTCACAATTTTGCTTCAATGTACAATTGGTTCACAAAGTTGTGTATTTGCTTAAAACCTACTAAACAAATTATACATCATTAGAAGTCACATTGTTATTCTGATGACTAAAATTTACAAACAAAAATTAGACCGTCTGATATGATTATTATGATGATAGATGTTTTTGGTAAAAAATTCAACTTGATCTGACAACGTTAAAGGCTCGATCGAATCAGTCAACCCTAATTCATCGTCACTTATCTTAAATAAACTCTCATATCTACCTCTATATGACGTAATTTGGTCGAACATTCCACATAACAAACTGTCACGTAGATGAGATGCAACCGCCCATATAAAAATTTTGGGACATTTACCTCTCGACGATAGGGCTCCCCATAGGGAATAATAATGGTAAATAGGGTTGAGAGCTACTATCGGTACTGAGACGTTACATGAATTACGTGATTTTTGAACTATAGACGTATTTCACCATTCCGATCACATCTTATTTCACGAGATTTTTGATAATTTTGCCTCTATGTAGAGTTGGTTCACAAAGTTGTGCATTTGCTTAAAACCTACTAAACAAGTTATACAACATTAGTAGGCACATTGTGATTCAGATGACTAATATTCACAAACGAAAGTTTGTCCGTCTAATGTGATCATTATGACGATAGATGTCTTTGGTAAAAAATTCAATTGTATTCGACAACGTTAATGCCTCAATCGAAAATGTCAACTCTAATCAATCATCACTTATCACACAAAAACTCTCATATCTACCTCTATATGACGTAGTTTGGTCAAACCTTCCACACAACAAACTGCTACGTAGATGAAATTCAACCGTCCATATAAAAATTTTGGGACATTTACCTCTTTAAAATAGGGCTCCACATATGAAATAATAATAGTAAATAAGGTTGACCACTACTATCAGCATGAGTAGTGGTCAACCTTATTACGTAATTTTTGAACCACAGCCGTATTTCACCTTTCTGATCACATCTTAATTCATGAGATTTTTGATAATTTTGCTTCCTATGTAGAATTTTTTTAGGTTGCGTAAATGATCATTTAAGAGACGAAAATGAGCATAAACTTTTAGATGAAAATGATAATTTGTTTTTGGTTTGTTTTAAAAGATGAAAATTGTTTGTCGCCTAATTCATTTATTCTAGCAGTGAAACAATTTGTAAAAATGAAATCAAAAAATTCAAAACACTTCGATAGTTAAAACCTAATTTTTTAAATAATTAAAATGGTTTTTTCCTGATTTATGGTTTAAACGTTTCGATTTTGTTTTCGGTTTGTTTTTTTTCGGTTTTCAATCCCGAATGGCCACCCTTACCCAAAATGCCAAAACTGTATTCACTGTTTTGAAGCGTAGGGAAACCAATGACTAAAATATCGACAATCATAGAAATTTCGGTGGTTCAGAAAATAAATATATAGATATATCGAGAAATTATCGATTATCGATAGATTTTTTTAAAAAAAATTGTATAAAAATTATATATTTGACTAAAAATATGCTAAATATAAAATATCAGAAAGATATGAAAATTAATATCAATGCTTGTAAAAAATAAAAATTTTCAGAAAATATCGAAGATATTTTAGATAGAGTTTTTTGCACCGTCGGTACCCAAACTCTTGTGGCACGTTCGAAGTGACATCTAAACTTACAAAACTACCAATGTGGAACCCAAACTTCATTTTTTATACCAACGAAAGGTCTGAGACCATTTTCCGTCACTGCGTCATTTGTTTGATGACGTGTGTCGTATAAGACCCACAAAATATTTCTTGTCAGTAGATAACTATATTAGTAGTTCTCAAACTCTTTTGAAATAATTAATGTAATATCTATAATGAAAACTCAGGTTTTTCATATTCAAACCTAAGTTTAAATGTTATCTAAACTCTTAACAAAAAATCCCTAAACCCTTGAAGGAAATTTGATCTAGAAAAGTCTAAAAGTCATATAAACCCTAAACCCTAAACTCTCGACAAAAAGTCTCTAAACTCTAAACCCTCAACAAAAATAACGTTATGTTTTTTCTAGATCTCATTTCCTTTAAAAATCTCTAAAATTAAATCTTACGGATCCACTTTCCCTCCTAATTTGAACATAAAAAACTTGATATTTCATGCTAAGTATCAGATTGATCATTCTAAAAGAGTTCAGGCACTGCTGATATGGTTATTTACTGAAGAAATATTTTTGATGAGTCCTATACGAGACACTTTATCAAATAAACAGTGTCGTGATGAAAAATAGTCTCAGGCCTTTCATTAGTATCAAAAATAAAATTTATTTATCACATTAATAGTTTTATACATTAAGATATCATTTTGATCGTACGAGAAAAGTTTAGGGACTGAGGTTGAAATGTACACGTTTAGATATTTAACTAAACATAAACATAAACATAAACATAAACATAAACGAGTAACGTGCATAATTGGAACACACCATAGAGTCGAGAACAGCGATCGATTCGTCTTCACAGAATTCAACCTTCTCTTCTCTTCTCTTCTCTTCCATGGCCTCCCCAGGCGAGGTCCGTCATCTCTCAATCGCTTCTCAATTTCCATGTATTCTTACCAATTGTGACGCGCTGATTTTTACGCAGGTCGGATTGCGGGTACTCTTCTCCCCTCTCGGTTCCAACGTCGTCGTCCGCACTGCTTGGTAAACCTTTCAATTTCTTTCTTTCTTTCTTTTCCTCTTTAGGGTTTAGGGTTCATAAATTTACATGATTTATGAAATTGATTTGAGTGATTATTGTAATTGTGAAATTCGCAGCTGCTCTGCGGGGGTGGCTTTACCTGTTTACTCTACTTTTAAAGCTATTGAGAGCAAAGATCGTAACGAGCAGCAGCGCTGGCTTCTTTACTGGGCTGGTCAGTCATTCTGATTCTATTACCACAATTTGGATTTTTGGTACAGAAATTGATAATGGTTGTCAAAGTATTGACTCAAGATGGTTTTGATTGATTCTTGGATAGAGTAATCAGTGTCTTTAGATACCCGGGAAGTAAAGTTGGGTTAAGAGAGAGTTTATTGTTAGGGTTTTAGGTCAGGTTACGAGGTTCGTTGTTTCTTTGTGTGTCTTTACCAACTTGTATTTGGTTGAACCACATTGTTGAATTACAAAATTTTGATTGTGTTCTACGTGTATTTTTCTCTTTCTTTTTCTTGTGATGTTGACTTTTATTGCTACTTGCAGCTTATGGATCTTTCAGCATAGCGGAAGTGTTTTCAGACAAACTTCTCTCCTGGTAAAATTTTCGAGTTTTTCTATCATACATTATTCTTTTCCAGTTTGCTACATGAATATAAAACTGTCTCACAAAGCTGACCATATGAACAATAACCTTTCCAAAAAAGAATTGATCACCACATAGTTAGTTATGGATTTGATTAGGGAGTGTTATCTGCTAGCCTCTTGTTCATATCTTTTCTCTCCTGTTTCTTCATCCTATCTTTTCCAATGGGGTTCTGCTTTTATTTTTCTCAATGTGCTACTGCTGGCTAGATTTTTTGATTTTTGAAGCTTTTTGATGGCAGATTATTTCAAGTCATGCTAACTGTTAAAACTTAAAATTTTAGAGACCATCACATTCTCCTTTGAAAACAATGGTCAAGATGAGCACAGCTTTTAATTTTCTGGTTTCATATTTGTGTAAATATAGTCAAAGCTGCTCTTTATTCTTCAGTTGGTGGAGCTCTCAAGTAAAAGTTATTTTAATGCTTCCTGGATGAGGTACTGGAATCTAATGAATGCCACCTGTCTTTATGCTGTGTTTTAAATCAGGGTTCCGCTCTACTATCATATGAAGTTTGCATTTCTCGTTTGGTTACAGCTTCCAACTGCAAATGTAAGCATGTCGCATTGCTTTTACTCTGTTGTTAAATCATGCATATATGTTATTTGTTTGTTTGTGGTATTGATGTTAGTTTGAGAATACTAGTAATATCCTGATGAGTGTTTGATCTTAATTTGAGTTTACTAGTGGTGGTTTGCTACCTTTCAAGCTAAATCTGTTCTTCCATTTTCCGAGATTGACAAGGTCATATATATGTCGAAGGCTGACAGTATGGCAAGCTTTTAGATGTCTTGACCAATGGTTTTCTGTCTAACAGGGGGCAAAGCATTTGTATATGAGGCATATGCGCCCATTCCTGCTGAGGCATCAAGCACGACTTGATCAAGTTGTAGAGTTTATATATGCTGAAACGGTAATCTTTCATCTTTCATATTCTTGTACAGGAATGCTTGTATGACATATCTACCTGGCCCTTTTCTGGAAGAATAGCTAGTGATGTAGGACAAAAATGAATACCTCAGATGCTACTGTCAACTAAGCTTGCTGTAAAGTGTGATAGAGAAACAACATATGGAAATTTAATTCAACTAAAAGAATGAGTGGATAGAAACAATCAGCAGCACACTAGTTGCTAGGCATTACTCGTAGAAATAGTTTGAAAACTGGTATGTTATGAAGGTGTCTGATGTATAGGCCATTTACATCTCAAGTATAAATTGACATTTATTAACCCATTTTTTCGGTGGGATTTAATGGCTTGCATGAGTTGCACAAACTTGACGTACGTATATTGCTAATATGCAGAGTAAATTCATCATTTCACACCAAGGAGAATTACTGTTTGCAAGGGATCTTTTTATGAAAATTATGGGCTCAGGTATGAATGCGGACGTATTTACTGTTATATCTATTACCAAACATTATTGTCAGTTTAAGAGCTTCTTTATAAGTTCATCTAATATAGGCTGGGTTTGGGAGAGCTTATAAGCTCCTTTGCTTTTAAGCACCAAAGGTTTTGGTGTTTGGTAAGTCTAAAAATAAGCTTTTTTTTAAAAAAGTAGTGTTTTGAGAGAAAAAGGAGAAGCTGCAAACACCCACCTTCTGCTTATAAGCTAAAAGTCAGCTTATAACTTATAAGCCCAGCTGCACCAAACCCAGCCATAGTATCATGATTGTTACCTTTGTATTATTCGCCTAGATATCCTGAGGATACAAATTGTTGTACGTTTAGCAAGTACTTATTTATTGATAAAAAGACATAGTTATACATACTTTCTGCTACTCTTTCTGTCAGTAAGAGAACTTGTACACCTAGGACGAAAACAACCAAGTCGTGCAATTCGAGGCCCTGAAGAACAAAGTGAGGACTCTGGATCAGATAAAGACGATTAGAGTATTCTTAGCAAGCAAGCATGGTTTATGCAATGATCAGCATAGGTGTTCTCGGAATTCTTCTTTCATTCAGTCACTTAGAACGGATTGTGCTTATGTTCGACTCTTATTTGGCTTTGTACATATATTTCCTTTGTTAGTTTCAAGAGCTCGAGTAAATGATATCTAAATAGTTTACTCTGGCATGGTTGATAGTTTCTTTTCATACTTTGTTTTAATTTTCTATTGTTTCCCCCCAGGTATTGTGTTGAAGTAGGTGTATGTTGACATGGAGCCCACCCAGGCCTTTTTTTGGATGATTGGGTTAACCCATATAACTGGGCATCTAAATACGGGTGTGGGGGCCACATGATGATTTTCTCATTTGAAACACGTTGTGGGGTTGAAATTTCCTGTAAAGGACGTGGGGTGTGAGGGGACAAATTATTTTCTCTACGGGGTACAGGGCGGGGGTGATGTTTCCTCATTCTCATTCTCATTCTCCAGACGAGGTACGAGGTCCCCATTTGGCTGGAAGTAGGGAAAAAAATACAAAATGAAGAAAAAACAACATATTTAAACAAATTTGAGAAAAGTTAATGTCAATACTGGGGATGAGGACAGGGATGGGGAACCCAATCCTTACGGGGACGGGACGGGGATTCTCCTGTTTGAGATTATCTCTATATGGGGCACGGGGGAACATGGGCTTTGGGGTCGGGGTGGGGACACCCAGTGAGGAAAATTCTCTGTTTGTCATCTTTAAACCTATGTCATTAGGTCAATGATTTAGGTCAACAAATGACTAAGTCATAAGAAGTCATATATGAAAATATTAATTACATAAGACCACCCGAACTATAGGAGTTGTTTCAATTTGATGTTTTGATGCCTAACATTTGTTGTCGTTAACAGCTTGATACCTCATCGCCTGAATCTTCGTTATATGCTGACGTGGTTATTATGCATGAGGATAATTTGGTCATTTCAAGAGATCAGATACAATCCGACAAAAACTTATACTCCACATGACGACAAGGGTTTCGAACCTCAGACCTCACCTAATGGTTCATATTACCAAGGCATCCCTGTTTGCTCCAAATCACCAAGTTGTCGACATGCAGCAACCAAACAACCTCTATTTAGAAACCAATCAACAATACATACCAACACAGTAGCTCTGAATCGAGTCTGTACCTGTGATCTGTCCAAAATCAAGAACTCAGAAGCTTCTCCTTGCTCCAACATTCTATATGCTTCAATCCAACAACCTGTAGCTCCTCCTTGTCGATCCCCAAACATGCAGAACCACCTCAAAATAACACATTTGATCAACAACAACCTAACACCCAAAACAACCAATACATAAGTCTAAAAGTCAGACCCTCACCTTTAATATGCCGATTCGCGTCCCAAGGATCCTTTCTCGCCCAGAACTCGAACCCAGAAGCTCCACTCCAACAACAGGGGCTCCAATTGATCGCCACAAGGCTCATCCAAGCTCTAGAAGCTCACCCGAAGTCAAAGAACACGTCGTCGGAGACGAGAACCCAAAACCCATATAACACAAAATTAAGGCTTTTCAGTATGGAGATTAGATTGACCATGCAAGGGTAAGGAAAGGAAGAAGAAGAAGAAGACGAGAGGAGAAGAACCCTACCCTTCACTTCTATAGTCGTTGCTTGAGCTTGCCAGAATTTGGAGAAATCCGCCTCGCACAGTGGGTCCCGATCTCCATAAAAATATGTTGCATGATGGGTTTAAGGATGGGCTAGGTAGAGGGAAGAGAAAAGAGCATCTTGGTGGTGGTGCGAGGGTGAGAGGTAGCTGAGAACGACGACATCGTGCCGGAGAAGACCAGCGACAGAAGATGTGAGACCCCGACTAATTTTATTAATTTTCCGACACATCTAGGGTTTATTTACGACTTCTTTTCGGTACGTCGAGAATGCACTAATATTTTAATGTTAGAGCGAACGTCACCACTTGCGTATGAGTATTTACAGAATATTTTTCCGACACTATGTATTTGTCCTGTTTTACGGACGTGATTTGACTAATTTATTTCAATGTGTGTTTTACAGAAAACGTTTTTGAGTTTTCGTTATTTAAAAAATCGGGACAGATCATGGCCGTTGGGTTCGTTCGACGAATCGTGGCCGTTAAAAGGTTTTATAAAAACCTTTCTCTCTCCCTTATCCTTTCCTCTTTCTCTTTCTTCCCTTCTCCTTCTTTCCTCTTCTGCTCGACCTCTCTTCCTCCCTCTTCGAGCAGCGACAGTCGAACCAGCTGCTCCACCACCAGGCGCGCGTCGACCCTCACCGCCGCCACCATCAAGTTCGCACTGCCCCGACGACCTAGCCCTGACCTTCAGCCAAGCCAGCGCCGCCGCGAGCGCCGCCCAGTCGAGGAAGACCCGAAGCACTGTCCATTCACCATCGAGTTGAACCAGTCCACAGGAAGAGCAAGGAAGCTCCCAGGCGCCATCAGGAGCTGCCCAGGAGCGAGGAGGAGGAAGGAAGAGCCGAGCGGAGCTCTGCCGGAAAACCCAGGAAAACGTTTCGAGGGTAAATTCTCCACCTTTTCTCTTGATTCTTAGCTTGATGTGTTGTTGGGATAGTCTAGAAGCTATTTTTACAGGTGTTGGGGACTGGTTTGGCCGGAAAAGCTTCGTTTTCCGATTAACCAGTCGATCGGTAAACAGAGGGGTAAAAACCCTGGTTTTTACCGCGGTAGATTTACATTTTTACAGTTTATCGTGAGGTGAATTGACCAAAATGCCCCTGTCAGTTTTTAATTTTACAACCTATCGTTTTCAATGTTTTACTGTTGACTTTTACTATTTACAGTTTGATCTGTTGACTTTTACTATTTACAGTTTGACCGGTTGACTTTTACTATTTTACTGTTTGACCGGTTGACTTTTACTATTTACCATGGTTCTAAAAGGCCCGCCTAGCACCGCCTAGTCTATGCCTAGGCTCTAGGCTGCAACAAGCCGCCTCACTTTTCTTCAAGGCTTTTGTGTCAAGCTGTGGGCAATTAGGCAGCCGCCTAGTCCGCTTAATCGCTGCCTAGCCCGCCTAGCCGCCTAGGGTTTATATCTCTCCGGCTAATTTTATTTACATTTGATGGTGGGGCTGTTACATTGTGGGGAGCATGAGAGTATAAGAGTAAATGATGTTTTTAGAATTAGAAGTCTATGTGTTTATTATTGTTGTTGCTCACTTGTACATGAAGTTATGCTAAATTTTGGCTATAATCTATTTTATAAATATATCTAACAATATTTATGTTGAATAATTTATCCATATTTGACTGTTTTCGAATATTGTAATACATGAAATATATATTTTTAATTAATAAATATGAAAAAAGTAAATTGTTTAATCTCCGTCTAGTCCCCGCCTAGGCTGTCCAGGCGCTAGGCTATGGGTCGCCGCCCGCCTATCGCCTAGCGCCTTTTAGACCATTGCTATTTACAGGTTGACCGGTTGACTTTCACTATTTACTGGTTGACTTTACTATTCACAGTTTGACCAGTTGACTTTTGATGAGTGGCCGTTGACTTTTACTATTCATAGTTGACTTTTGACTTTTACCGTAGAAGACTAATTTTTACGTTTTACCTCTACAATTAAATGGTTTAAAGGTTTTAAAAATTAAACAGGCGACAGAAAGACGTAAGTACCGAATGAGTAATAATCCCGATTCTCGCCCGGTTCGAGAATCGAGGCATCAAATAATTAGACTCGAGTGTCGGTGAAAATAAACAGAAAGTTTGTCGAGTTTACCGAGTTTTGGTCAACTTTGACCAACTCAGTGGACTTGGTCAATTCCTTGGTCAACCCAGGAATGACTTGGTCAACCCTAAAGTCAACCTTTGACATTTCCTGGTCAAACTAGGAAAGTGGGTAGTTGACCATAGAATGACCGTTACATTTTTACTTTCGACTTGTTTAGTCGTTGACTTCTCTTGTGACAGATTCAGGATTTCGCCTACACTCAGAGCTTAAGGACTGAGGCTTGGAGCACGAGGATTTCGGCTTCGTCATAACAAGTAGGGTGAGCCCCCCGCTAGGGTGAGCCATAACTTCCGGGTTAGTGGCATTTTAATTTGTGTAGTGCTCTATCATATAAATGTTATATGATATGATGTTTGATTGTGCATAGTCGATGCCTCGCGATATATGTTTTCTTACTTTATCGCTTCATAAAATGTTTAGAAAACCGAGGCTAGACACATGTGATGTTTTGGATCAAAAAGTAGTACCGTTATCTTGATTTCCGGTGCTTGGCCTGAGAGTGACGGGACCTAGTGTTTACCCTATGTTTTCCCACGGTGTCGATGACCGTGAACCTCTGGAGGGGCAATGCCCTGTTTATTTTATTTTTCCCGCTTACGCTCGTCTCGCACAGACTTATGCGAGTCGTAAGTGCAGTGTTGTTATGAGTGATCTGTTGGGCATTAGCTGTAAATGGACACTCTCGCTACTACGCGTTTTCAAGCGTATAGGTAGTTGGCCCCGGTTTGCTGTGAATACAAACCCGGGATCCGGC
The DNA here is from genome assembly GCA_951800085.1 of Comarum palustre. Classification (NCBI taxonomy): domain Eukaryota; kingdom Viridiplantae; phylum Streptophyta; class Magnoliopsida; order Rosales; family Rosaceae; genus Comarum; species Comarum palustre. Next base: position 5,335,853 of record OX637579.1, on the reverse strand, counting down.
CACCCAGATCCGTGAAGCCCTGCAAGCTGTTTGTTACTTTGAGCGCTCAGACATATTGATGTTAGCATTGGCACATGAGAAAATGAATTTATTTAAATCTACCTATGGAAACCAAATACAGTTTTTGGTTGTTACATGTTTTACGAACTGTTTAATCACCGGTGGAAGCTATATGTAGTATCTAGTTATGAGAACTACACCTTTGTTTTCAAACCCTATCTTGGTTGGGTTCGGCCCCTTTTGGGTTAGCGAGGACGAGTGCTCACCCCTACTTGTTAGGTACCTGGTAGACTTGCTTTAGAAGAGATGGATCGGTGAGGAGGGGCTTGGCAGCTCGTGCTGTTCAGCATCTGTATTTTGGGATCACCTTGGAGGAGCTTTTCATCCTTCGTGGTACTTCAGCTTTTCGATCTCTGTGACTGTTGGTTTGGACGCATTTGACGCACTCTGACCCCTTTCGAGCTTTTATCCACATGTACTTGGCTCGTTGGCCCATGTTGTATATTTACTGACTTGGGACTTTTTATGTATCTTGTAGTCTGAGTCTTGTATGCTACCTTCCGCACTTGTATACTACTTTATTTATTTATTCATCTGCTCCTCCCAATTATGTCATTTTATTTATATTAGCCTTGTGGTTTCGGCCTAGTGGGTAGTCAATGAGTCAGATGACGTATTGGTTATTCATTAGTCCGGGATCACGGCGGTTACCGTCGTATCTCAGGGCCGGAAATAGTCCCGGGATGCGACAGAAGCGGAGGAAGAGAGAATCGGGTGAAGATGGTTGACCCGATTTGAGGATCTTTGACCTGGCTTGGATTTGTATTCGATTGTAAGATTGTATTCGATCTTTTAAAATGACTAAATTTGTCAAGAGCCACCCCGAGTTAAATCCCTTTAACCCGAAGTAAACCCTGCGGGGACCACCTCAAGGGAACTTCTTACCGAAACCCCCTTGAAATGGCCAACCCTTCATACATACCAATTCAGCACTTCCATGAGTATCTAACAACAACCCCTAACTCATGAAGGCATCCTGCTCCCTAACCTACTTAATTAACTAAACTGGGTTAGTCAGAGCAGTCTACAAAGAAGATTACCCTAAAGAATTTCAAGCGGCAACGGATTGATCGACTATGCCTCGACTCTTGTACGCGCACGACCTCCGCTCGAGAACCCTGCACCACTGGGCATTTGAAAACGAAGGGCCCAGAGGAGAAACATTGAAAACCGTCAGGGTGAGTGGACAAAAATAAAGTATAAAAACTCTAATTCCTTTAATGTTCTCCCTCTAAGTTTTCTTAGGAAAATCCGCATGCAAGTAAAACATAAATAATGCCTTGGCTCAAATATAAACAATTATGTGGGGTGTTAACCTCATCCACGAGAAAACCCGACCCGTTCTACCACGAGAGGGTCCATTGACCAGCTCATCGGAGAGGGTCCTGACCTGCTCTATTCGGGAGAGTCTTTTGACCAGCTACCACCGAAGACGGTCATGACCTGCTCTATCCGGGAGGGTCATAATGACCAGCTACCACCGAAGAGGGTCAGACCTGCTACAATCCAGAGATGGTACCCGCTCCATCTGAAGAGGGTCCATGCTAGCATGCAATATATATCCTTATCCTTTAAATCCTTTTAAAACCTGTAAAACCTCGTGGGAATAATAAATCGAAAACCAAGTCAAATCTCCCTGACTTCACCCCAAATACATTGGATTTAAAAACCTTTCCAGGAACCAAAAACCGGCTCTCTGCCTTTACTTTAAAACCCTTTAAATCCAAGAGCCAAATTCTCCTTTTTAAAACGTCCCCCTCCATAATCCACAAAACGGTGAAAACCATTAAACCATAATCCGGGAAAATCCTTTAAAACCCCGGGAAAGGTAGGAACCTCTTTCCTGGCTCGTTTATCTTTAAAATGGTAAATCCTTAAATCTCGAAATCACCGTAAAACATTAAATGGAGGAAATCTCATAAATAAAAGAGAAAACAAATAAAGTCTATGTCATGCAATTTAATTTAAAAGCAAGGCCCACTCACAGTACTTATCGCGACCTTCTTCCTGCTCGGAAAGCTCCTCGAGCGAACCCCCGAACTAACCGCGTAGACGAGCCCGTCTCACGTTCGACCAGAGACTGTACAAATAAACCAATAAATTAGTCTCTCTAAAGTTGACTTGGTCTTTTCCTAGTTTGACCAGGAAACCCTATTTGACCACGTGTTGACCAAGTTCCTTTCTTTTTAACAGCTTTTTCAACAATACGTTTAATTCCGAATATCGACTCAAAATTTGGTTTCCGACTTCGTAAACTCAGCGTAACGACTTTCCTTTATATTTAATTAACGATAGGTTATCACATAGTAATTTTGTGGAATTACTATGGACATCCAATCAACCACTTTACCAATTTACGGTTTATGAGTCGATATACCCGGTAAGACATTATCCGAATTATTAACAGCGCCAACTCGGTTTCAGGCCAAGATTCCTGAGTTGCCTAGAATCTCACTTAGAGATCCGGTTGTCTTACTTAACCGGTTATTAAGATTGACCTTTCCCTTTTTACTTTTATCGGTCAATCTTCCATAAATGGAAACCTTCCAAAAAGGAAAAGTTTCCCAAAATGGAAAGCTTCCTAAAAGGTAAGTGTTCTTTAGAATGGGAAGTTTCCCAAAATGGAAACTTCCTACTTACGTCCAATTTTCCCGTAATTACTCAACTTAGGGGTGAACCGAACTTTTCGACTAAAAGCTAAACAGGAGAAAAGATTTCTACCTCTTCGGCATTCTGCTGGTTTACTGTATTCCCGGAGCAGCCACCGGATTCCGGCAACTTTCCAGAATTTCGCCATAACCTCCATGTTTCCTCCGATTTACCAAGTTATGACAACATGTAAACAACAACAACAATTTCAGCAACAACAACACCAACAACACTGTAATTACACAGTTGATCAAGAACATACACACAGGAGCTCTAGGTAACAGTAATTACCTTCAAAATTGATCCGAGGCAGAAACACCCAAACCTCTGCCTCTGCTCCCTAAACTCTCAACTTTACAGCCCAAAACTCCTGGCTGCCACAGCTTCCACTACCCGCTGCCGAGAGAGCCTCCCTGCTGCCTACTCCCTCCACAAGTAGAGCCTCCACCTCCGCCTCTGTCCAACCCCTAGCAGCTGCCCTGCAGCTCGCCTGAGTTTGAGAAGCTCACCAAAAAGGTCACCGGAGGAGGGAGAAGAGAAACCAAGAGAAACCCGAAACAGTGGAAACAGTGAGATGCAGATTTCTCGATTAGGGCTTCAAATCAAGGATTAGGTACAAGGAAATGAAGAAGAGGAAAGGAGGAACAAGAAAATCACCTCCAACCGTTGATTCACCACCTGAGTCGCCGGAAAACGGCGAACACAGTCCCCCTCCTCCCCCTCCGATCTCCTCCCTGTAACACTAATCGAGGAAATTTCGAGAGGGATTTTGTCAAGGGAAGGATACTGGGTGTTTTGGTGGTGGTGCGCCGGCGAGGAGGCGGCTGGACGTGGCTGGGTCGAGCGGAGAACGCCGGGGACGAAGCGAAGTCGAGAGAGGGGGGAGGAGACTCGGTTGACCCGATTTTGGTCTTTTGACCAAGTCAACTCAATAACTCCCTTTTTATACTTGAATGGACGGTCCAGATCAATTTCCCAAATGATCTGATGGTCCAGATTTAAAGAGAGTGAAAAGTAAAAAGGTTAAATGGTAAAACTCCTCTTTTACCGGATTGATAATTAAAAGTTACCATAAACTTCTGAAATTCACAGAAAATAGCCGGAAGCTCCGAATAATATTCCGAAAATACCGGGAGACTCGTATCGACACGTACTACAACATCGAGTCATCAATTCAGGTATTTGGAGTACTTTTAAAAACTCGAAAATTAACTCGAGCGATAACTTATCGAATTACCGATCGCAATTACAAGTCCTAGGTAACTCGTAAATCTCTGTGAAAAGGTAACTTTTGGGTACGGGATGTTACAAAATTACCCTTAGACATAACAACCCCGTCAACAGATAAAAGAGATTCAAGTGGTCATGTATCAAGTTGTTAAAGGTAACAATTGTTAGGTTTCAAAACGACATAATTTGATACTTGGGTATCAAATTGAAACCACTCCTATAGTTTCGGGGTCTTATATAATTAATCTTATATAATATAACTTTTTATACGTTGTATATATCCCAATGTTTAAAAAACTTGCCTTAAGGCTCATCTAAGACTTAAAAAGCTCAAGACTACGCCTTTTACATTTTTACAAACGTTTTTCACGTTTTTAATGCCTAAAAATTATTTTATTTTTAATTAAATATTTTATATCGAAAAAATTACATCATTTTGCAAAACTTTAACCACAAAGTTTAAATAAAATGATTGTTTGAAGAAGATGATATATATATCTAATGAAAGTGAAAACAATCATCTGACTGAAAGAAAATAAACATATTCAAGACCAAAGAATGAAGGTGGAAGACAACAATATTATGAAAAAATAATAAAGAATAATGGTGATGTAAAAAAATACCAACATGAATAGCTCTTTTTAGTTTTTTTTGTTGTATTTCACTATTTATAAGAGTAATAAGTATGTCTTTATAATTTTTAGAGAGAATAATAACCCACTACCACAAACAATAACAAAAAACCCACCATTAAAAAGATTTAAACAATTAAGAACAAACAACTCAAACCTAAACTAATATAAAACAGATTTGGATACAATTGTTTCTATAAAATAACGAAAATACTATTTTTTAAACAATAATTACAAGGCTGCAACTGAATTTGATCCACTTACTTTTATCAAATGACAAAAATATTGTTTTTTGAACAATAATTATGAGGCTGCCACTAGAATTTTAACACTTTTATTTTTTTTTTGTTACAAACAAATTTTTTCATTTTTTTAATTTATTATCTTTTTTTTTCTCTCTCTCTCTCTCGTACGGTTGTGGGTAAATTAGAAAGAGACAGATTAATTATGGATTCCCAATCTTCTCGAGATCTCGATTCCCTAAGCAATTCAAGCTCTTCAAATCTTGGTTTGTTTGATCATTCAAAAGATACAAATTAATTTTTCTTTCGAATATAGATGTTATGATGGTGAGCTTGGATGGATTGAGTGCCACGCTTGCGCCGTCGTAGGCGGTGGTCGTGAAGCAATTCAGGGTCACGAAGCCGACTTGAGGTTCGATTGATCTAAGGTTCTATTATGAAGATTAATTGAGAAATTAGGGTTTTGAATTGAAGATGATGTAATGAGACAGAGGTTGTCTTGCAATATTGCTGACAAATTGAAGGACTTGTGGTTGAGGCAAAATGATGAGTGTAGTACCAGAAGTTGAGAAAGAAGGATATTAGAGCTGAAGTCGAAAATAAAAGATACAATAGCAGAAGTTGAGTACTACAGTAGCAGAACTTGCTACAAGTGTAGTATCAAATGTTGAGAAGTATTGCAGTAACATAACTTAACTTGGCTAGCAGTATAACAACACTGGATGAGTAAAAACGTAGTAGCAGTACTGAATAAGCTCAGTTAATTTTATATGTTTAGTTTGTATCTCATAGTGGTTTGTTGTATGATTTGTTTTCACATATATAGTGATATTATACTAATTTGCTAATTGGATAACCTATTTGATGTCGTCCTACTTAATGTTTAATTGTCATGTAGGATTGAAAATAAGTGCTACTATATTAGATGAGCCACTAAAAGCCTGTTACTGCACTTAATGAAGCTGCTACTACACCAGCTGGACAACAAAAAGTCTGCTACTACATCTACTGAAAGTGCAGTGCACGTACTAAAAATCGGTGCTACTACATTAGCTGAGCCACTGAAAACCTGCTACTGCACTTATTAATGAAGCTGCTACTACACTAGCGGAACCACTAAAAAACTGTTACTACATTTACTAGAAGTTTAGCAGGAGCTAACTATTCAGTGAATGCAGTAGTTGTAACTATTGATGGTTTGACGACGAGTGCAGTAGCACAAGATTCGACGAAGATAGTAATAGTAGTAATATTGGTTGTTTTGTTATTGGTAGTAGCAGCGATACATATTTAATGTAGTAGTATACAAGCAGTAGCAGAAATGCATAACCGGAAGAATGCAGCTGGAGAATGCAATAACATAAAATGACATTCAATACGCACTAGCAGAATTGGGCAGTAAGAATGCAATAATAGAATTAACGAATAAAAATGCAAGTAGTAGCAGAACTAACGGATTGTCAAAACACTAAGAGGATATTAACCTCTGTTACTACTTTAATTGGGATGGTAACCTCTGCTACTACTTTAATTGGGATGTTAATCTCTGCTACTATTTCTACTGTAATGTTAACCCTGCTACTACTTTAATTGGGATGTCAACCCCTATACTAATTCTATTGGGATGTTAAATCCTGCTACTACTTCTATTGGAATTAACTGTTACTACACAAACTTATTGAAACATGCTATTGTATAGACTTCTAAAAACATATTTAATTAGTGTAGGGTTAGTTTGGTAAATTAAATTATGACACATGGAAGATAAAGAAAAGTTTGTCCTTATTTATTGAAAACTGTCCTTATTTGTTTAACATTAACTCAAATGAGTTTATTTATGTTTCAAAAACTTTTAAACAAGATACACATCATATTCTATAATTTTTTTATATGGCGGCCATCCCAAACTAATATGTGATCTTCAAGGTCAGCGTACATCCCAATAAGGAGACTCGCAATGAGTGATCGATTATGGAACTTATTGATAAATTACCGTATTGGTGCGTATGGTATTCAGTTTCATTGTGAATGAAGCTCCCTGTTTGACAAATAAAATAAAATCCTATGTTCCATGTCGAGTGTTACTGACTTGAATGAAGAATCAAAAATAAGTCACAAAAGGGTTGTAATGGAGAATGAATCTAGCTAAAAGACAGAAGATAGAGCATTATACCACTTTCAGTAGCTTGGTCAGGTGCCCAGTCGGCAGCAAACAGTAGCTTTTCTCAGCCGTGGCCAATGCCTTTGTCAATATTGACATTTTCCCTGGGGGGTTGAAGTATCAAAATAGCGAGCTTTAATGAATCATGGTTTCAATTATCATCTTCATATCCGTCTTGTAAGACCCTGCAAATCAACAGGCACTTGAATCCTGGTAAGTAGACCACCTATTCCTGGGCAGAGGTGATCACAACAAATTATTTGGAGTCCCGCACAATATCCCTGGTCTCCATAGACATGGGTGATCCTCCATGCAAACACAAATATGGAGACTGTGATGAGCCATCTTCACATCAGTCGCTCATGGATTAGTATGTATATTTCACATGATTGATAACAATTTCACCAATAGCATCACCAAATGAACTAAGATATGTATGTTCACAACTTGTTTTTAGCTCCAAAGAGGTTGGCTGCCAGTTAGGAGAAGACGTTAAACAACGGAACCCAGCTAGAAGCTCGAGATGTTATACAATCATTCAAGCGTTTCTCCTGGTGGTTGGTAGCAAAATCTCAAAACCTTCAGCCTCACAATTGTCATAACCTCAAGGCAACAATCTCAGCAGTATATAATCTATATATACTCAACACTAATGCAACGATGACTTCTATGTTGAACTTCGTGGTCGACCATACACACTAACCAGGTCGACCACAGGTCTTTAGGTGAATTTTTCAGCATGTAGTTCTTTTTAGAAATATTTTGATTATTTGCAAGTAATAGTATCTTGGTGGTAAAAACCTGTTGACAAGTCTAGCAAGTCATCAATTGCCCACTTGTTCATATATTATAAAATAATAAAAAGTTAAATAACGGGATAATGACTATTTATACAAAAAAAATAAAGTCAAACAATGTTAATAAGATTTTTGACCCAAATTAAACGAGAGAAATATTTATTTGTGTTTAAATACATAAATTTTTATTAAAATTATAATAAAATAATATTTTAAGACATTTTTACCTTTGACCCTATACTTAGAGAGGGATGACTTTGCCCGAGCCTCACGAGACTCTGGTCACCAGAATCTTGTCACCGAATTTTATGCAGCCACCGGAATCTCGTTGCCGGATTTTCTCTGGTCACCGTCTCTGGATTCCTGCCTCGTAATAATTATGTTACTAACCCCATTAATCATCTTGTTAAGTTATTGATCTCTAGTAATCGGGTTGCTGACCCTTAATAATCTGGTTACTGAACCCTAATAATAAATTACAAATCCCTAATAATGATTATTAGCCTCCAATAATCAGGTTACCAACCCTCAATAATCAGTTATTGACCCTCAATAAGTAACTATTGACATCACAATATGTCAAAATTTATATAGTTGTAGTGAAAATTCTAAAAGTAAATGGTCAAATGTTCTCACTATTTTTTTATTTTTTTATCTTATGAAAAGAGAATCAAAAGATTTTACTCCTACCCCCAATGATGACTTGAACACATAACTTCATCTAGGGCTTGGCGCGGGCTGAGCCCGGGTTGGTTTTTTCAAGGCCTAGGTCCGGCCCGATGGTAGTATGACGGGTCGGGTTTTATCCTTAAAAAATCAGGGTCCGGATAAAGCCCGGCTCGGGTGAGTTATTTGTAGGGCTCGGTAAAGCCCGTCCCAGTACCAACCGGGCCGAGCCCACTTGGGTTCCGGGCCCAAAACGATAATTTAGGGTTATTTAGTTATGTTCAAGTGTCATTGTACCTATTATATAGGTTTAGACCCACTTACGAAAGCTAATTAGATAATGACATCTAAGGTCCCGGGTTTTCAAGCTTTTTTTTAAGGATGTGAAGGCTCGGGACTGGCTATGACATAACAAAGCCCGCCCCTGTTTATTACATAACAACACATGAGTTCGAAAAAATCCGGCCCGCCCGGGCCCGGTGGTTCGGATCGGGTTTTTTTCTTCTTCGGACTTTTTACTCAGCCTTAACTTTATTAATAGATAGTAAATACGCTTACCACTATACTATAACCACCAATGTTCTCACTAACTACCTTACAGAAGAGACATCAATGATATATCATCGATCAAATTAGAATTTTTAATTTCAATTATAGAAAACTACAAAACTTTATGGACTTATGGTGCATCCATGTTCTGCAAACAAATATCACCACTAGAATAAAAAAGGGAAATACTTGCGTCAATACCGGTATTGACGCGTGCGTGCATACTCTCATTTATTTACATATTTTTATCAATGTAAATTATAATCTTAGCCGTTCCAATAGTTTAATTAACCAATCAAATTCATCTCTGCAAAAAATCAATTTGAAAAAAGATCGTTTGCTCAACCAAATACATCAATCAAATGGACGGCGGTTCATGAGGCTGCTAACTTTCACCATAACTGTCCATTTGATTGAAGAATTTAGTTGAGTAAATGATCATTTTTTAAATTGATTTTTTGCATATGTGATCTTGATTGGTTAATTAAATTTTTGAACGGCTAAGATTATGATTTACATTGATAAAAATATGTAAATAAAGAAAAATATGCACGCACGCTTCAATACCAATATTGATGCAAATATTTTTCATAAAAAAAAAATCAAAGACTTCCCTAGTTAGTAACGATTCTCATTTCTACATCACGGTATTAATTGTGGGAGACCCTTTCTAGTGGTTACCCTTCTAGCCGATAAATAACTATAAATCTCTCTATACCGTTACCATGAACGGTGGCGCGTCCTCCGCTACCAAACCCCCTCCGGTGGAGAACCCAACGACCGCCACCGAAGTACCTTCCACCACCGCCGTCGCGTCCCACGTGTCGCGCCAAGAGGTCCTCCGCCGCCGCTCCCAGAATCTGAAGCAACTGACGAAATGCTACAGAGACCACTACTGGGCCTTGATGGAGGATCTCAAGATCAAATACCGCGACTACTACTGGAACCACGGCGTCAGCCCCGTCGTCCAAGAAAACAACAACCACCACATCAAGAACGATGACGGAAAACTCAACCGGCACTGCGCTTCTGTTGGCTGTAAATTGACGGGGATGGCCTTGACGAGCTTTTGTCACCTTCATATTCTCTCCGATTCTAAGCAGAGGCTCTATAAGCCCTGCGATTACGTCATCAAGAGGTAAATTGTCAAATTGAGGGTTTAGGGTTGCATATGTAGCAGCTCATGAATTTGAATTTAATTGTCTTTACTTTATTTCCGTGTTCTTATAAAATTGAGAGGATGTAATGTACTTTCGAAACGAATTAGGTGATATTTATTCTTGTGTTGGAAATTCGAAGAGGCTTATTGATCATTGGAGTGGTGGGTTTTACGACACCTTTAGAGAGATGAGTGTGGGGGGATTGGTGGAGTATTGGATTTTAGGTTGTATGGAGTCTAGTAAATGAGAAATGAGAGGCCAAGAAAATTGGTGCATAGAGGGATTTGATCAGAGCAAGGAGTAGAGAAAAGGAGGCAAAATTATTGGAGAGGTGGCAATCGGGGAATGGCGTAGTTGTGCTCAGACTACATTCAAGGGATGCATGGCGTAGTTGGGTTTTGGGGGAGAAAGCTTGTTTCGCGAGCCTGTTTAGGCTAGTGCTCTAATGCTCCCATTTAAGTTGATTTTCCGGGAGGCCTTCCAACTTTTTCAAGTTAATGAATAGGAGCTATGACATATTTGAGGTTCTTTGAAACATTTCCAATCAGAGGATAGGACCAGCAGTGATTCTTGGTTGTGAAGTTTTCATATACCTTTCCTTACAGAGAAAAGCAGGTATATGATGTGTTGGAGATTTCTCATGTGCACTTTACCAAGGATACAAATTTGTTAGTTTTGGGACTTTTTGAGTATTATCATGTTGAATAATTAAAAAAGCAATAATTACTTGGAATAAATTTACATGAGGAATCTGGAAAGCTTTGCATTTTTTTTGGGTTGTGGAGTTGGTTATAGACTATATATACCCTTTAGGCCATACATTCCGTGCCAACTCACATTCAGACAGCTTGCTCAATTATTTAACTGTACATCCCTATAGCACTTGGCTGTCGTGCGGTTTGACAGTTACGACCAAAATACCGGATAATAGGCTCTGAGACCTATTACTGGGAAGATAGTTTAACTAAATTTGTTTTCCTAGCTGGATTTACTTTAGAAAGTTACCTACAAGGTTTAGGGGTACTTCGCTAAGCTTTATATTGTCAGCCAACATTGCCTGTATGAAACGTTTGGGGGTATAGTTGGTGTAGTGAGCTATAATATATCTTGGGAATGATGTTATGGGCTTGAAAATAAGTGTCTGGAGTTTCAAGGTTAGCTGGTGTTCTGAGCTGGTTAGCTGGTGTTCTGAGCTAGCAGGGTATGGGAAATTTGTTAGGAGGAGTTATGGGAAATTTGTTAGGAGGAGTTGTGGGAAATTTGTTGTGAGCTAGAAGGATTATTAGGAGTTGTGAGAATCTTGGCTGGGAGGAGTGGTAGTTTTATGGAATAAAGTTGCATTTTGGCGTTTAGTATCTCCCATGATGTTTTAAGACCTTCTGTTTATTCTATTTTGGTACATTAAAGGCTACTTTCCATTAAACTAGTTGTGCTTTAAGATAATGTCTAGTTTGATATAATTTGTTGCATCAATGCATTGTTATTATGTACAACTTGTCAATAGTAGTTGTACCCAAAACTTTTATATGTTGTTTAGCACAACTATCCTCTTTGCATATGCACAACTGCTGGTGCAAGAGGCGTACAAGTGTCAGTACATCAAAACTTCTTATTCTTCTCACATCGACAGTACCATTTGCTATAGAAGTTGTAACTTTGTGCCTTAACCCAATTGGTTACTGTTAATATATTTTGTCGTATTCTTGTCATTTAAAATGCATAATTACACATTGTTAAGCTAGTTGGAGTAGCAAGCAGAAAACGATAGCTGCCAAATCACATTTAAGAAACAGGGAGTTATGCCAGAAAGAACATATCCAATTGAGTTTGATGTGATGGAACATTTGTTCTTGTGGATGTGTTGTAGTTTCTCGTTGTTTGTAATGAAAACTGGTGTTCCATCTGGATGTAAAGCAATATTAATAGTAAAAAGAGATGGGAATGAAGTAACAAAAACAAAAATCATACTGATGGAAAACCGTTGTGGTTTGTATCTTTTCTACATCAGAAAAAAGGTAATGTGGTTGATGGTGCTATTAAATGAGTTGAAGTTTGTTTGCGTCTGTATTGTAGTATTAGCGTAATGTCTTAATGTAGGTTGATTAGATGTTAAAATTTATAGATATTAACTAGTATCTGCTATTTATTTGGTGATCTACATAACTTAGAATGGGCAACTAGTACTGATTTACAATCTGATATGGGGGAGTAGTAAATAATTCTCAATAGCTAAGTAAAAGCTAATACTAAATAATGTGTTCAGATGTCTGCTTCCACAAATGATTTGCTGAAGTGCTCATTTGGAGTTGAGGATAAAGGGCTCTTTGGTTGTAATGGGATAATTTTTGCTTTAGAAAATAAAGAGAATAACGTGGGTAATTGTGTCATGATATGTAAATACTCCGAGCTGATTGACTTCTCATTTTATTTGAATAATTCTGTATAGTGCAAGCCATCAATGAGTGTTAAACATTGATCTTTTCACTGAAAACTATGATAATTGGTTCACTTGTTAATATATATGCAGCGCTCAGGCAGGACCTATAACATGTGGGAAGCCAATATTGAGATCCACTATTCCTTCTCTGTGTGCTGTCCACTTGAAAAAGGCTCAGAAGCATGTTACCAGGGCCTTGCGGAAGGCAGGTCTTAATGTGTCCTCATCAAGTAAGCTTTCTCCTAAGTTTCATGTCATTGTTGCAGAATATGTACACCAAATTCAATCCAAGCGAAAAGCTGCTCGAAAGGAGAACAGAAGAAAGGTTGCTATTAAGGAAGAAACTGTTGACTGAACTCCCAACTACATTCATGAACTGCTAGTTGTGTAAATGTTGCAAAAATGGAGGTGGGATTCTCTCGCTCTCTCTTACTGATCTTTAAAGGATCAGGATTTGGTGATGTGATCGCATGGCATGTATGGAATAGTACGAGTTGCACAATAGTTCGTTCCTTTTTCTTAGTCAAGTTCTTAGAGCTTGTTCTGATGAACATATGCCTTGTGTCTTTTCATATTTCCATTTATGTTTAGAAGCTTTAAGATTTCCTTTATTAGGTCTTTTATGCTTGATGCTTGAGTTTTGGAAAATTAAGAGTCTTTAATGCTATTTAATGTCTTTATGCTCTAGTATAAATAAGTTTAAGTGCATGTTTTGTGAATAATTTTTTTTGAATTACAGTGTTTCTGAGTTTTCCTATGATGGGGTTGGCATGAAACCTAGTTTCGGGTGAGAAACCAGGAGTGATTCCCAAATAAAAGCGCTTGTTGATCGTTGTCTTAGGCAGTAGGTTTGCTGCATCACTTGTTCCAACCACAGACCAAGGATCTTTTTATTTTACTTCATTTGTAATGAATTTTGAATCTGATTATCCCTTGATTTCTGGGAAGATGGTTCATTTAATGAATATAAACTGTATTCTCCAATGATAAGCTTATGAAAATCAGTTTTTAGTACATAAACAAATGTGTTTCACATTTTACTAGTTGGCCTATTTGAGAAGTTGAATAATGCCTAATAGAGGATTGGTTAAAAAAGGTTACTAGTAAACAGGTTATTGAAGCTTCAAGTTCTTATGTTTGGTAATTGGTAGTTTTGCCTAAATTGTAGTTGCTGGTTGCAAGTTTGCAACACATTCTGGACGTTTATTCCTTCGCTTGACCCCCCGAGGTAGTCGTCCTAAAAAATCAAGAGCACTGCAGATGGGATTCACATAACGAGTGCATGTAATCTGCCCTTTCCTAATGAAACAAGGGTTAGATTTATGGTTCAACGATATAAAGGCACTAGTTTGTTTCAAAGAATATCGAGAGATCAAGCTCTTTATAGCTAGTTTGTTCATGTTCTTCCAATTTGATTAAAAGACATGAACAAAATCGACTGGATTTCGAGGCTAGGAAGCGAGGTGTGTTGAATGATCGAACTTCAAGCTGGTTGGGCACCCCTCTTCCTCAAGACAAAGGAAGAGTACAGATGTGCTACTTCCCATTCGTCTTGTGATAGTGTACTCTGATCACCTAACGCACCAATCTTACGCATCAAATCAACATACTTTGGTAGTTCCAAATACCGGTGGACGAACTCATGAAAGTTTTTAACAAACACCAACTCCAGATCGTACTCTTCTGCCAATGATTTGAATACGTGAAAGGGGACGAGCCATTCAGGGCAATCAACACAACCCTCCAGGTGAAACATGTAGTGGATACCAAAAGGGCTTGAAGACTTGAACTTCTTTTCAGAAAATTCCTCATCAAATCTCACCCAGTACAGACTGTTGCGAAAGAACACTAGCAAGGGCTGTTCTTGCACGCGCTTCAGTGGACCAAGAATAATGCAGGGCAAACTGGCAACTGCAAATATCAAAGGGTTCCTCATCTGCTAGTGCTTACTCATTGTTGACTACAGAGAGAAAAAACTTCATTCAAATAAAGGAGAGAGAGAGAAAGGATCAGCAAGTATATTCCTGTGTATGTACTTGGGATTTTTTTTCTTTTCTATGTTGGGATTAGATTCAAGTTTTATGTTTGGTGGTGTGAATGAAATGGCAGAGTGGTATAGTTTGAGGTTTAGCAATACTACTAATGTTTAGTACTCTTATATTTTCATGTTAATGTTTAGTATCTACTGATGTTTAACTCTTATATTTTCATGTTAACGGATGTATATATGTTGTTCAGTATACTACTGATGTTCAGTACCCTTATATTTCCATATTAACGAATGTATATATGATGTTGAGTGACTCAGTATTATATATTTTCATATAAACGAATGTAGAATGTAGAATGTAGATACAGTGTTTGTTAATCGTACTGAGTGTCAGTATTTATATCGCAATGTTGCTGATATTAAGTAAAAAAATTTGTAATCCTACTGAAGGTCAGTAAATACTAAAATACTGAAGGTCAGTAACTATTTATATACAATAATGTTATTGACATTTAGTAATGCGGTAATAAAATAAATATACGATGGTATTGAGGGTCATTATTCATGTATTTTCATGTCATAAAGCTACTAATATTAAGTAATATTGTCAAAAATATATAAGATAAAACGGTTATTTAATCTTACTTAGGGTCAGTACTCTTATCGTAATTCTACTGACACTTAGTAATGGTGTAAAAATATGAAGGGACAGTTTTATTATTTACTATTTAATAGAATTTGTTAGTTAAAATAGATGAAAAATGAGTTATGGGTAAAACCAAAAGACTTGCTTGCAATTAATAATTATGATCTCAAAAATGTAGCTATCGGTAATTACCTCTTCTTTTATCTTGTTCTTCATCAGTATTTTTCTATTTTCTATTACTATTTAATACTTTCCTTGCTAAATTTCTTCCCCATTCTTTCCTCAATCAAAAAAACGGGTTTAATGAAGACATTGGTATGTTATACTCCTTGAAATATATATTTTTGATACGGAAACAATATTGACGAAAAAATCACATATATGGAAGTAAACTAGCTAGCCAGACACAGTCTAAATCATGGGTCCGTCATTGGTTGAATTAGGTTTTAGCGGTGTTTCTTTTTGACGGCCTTAGAAAGGCAGGTCACTATGTAATATGGTTGTGCTTATTCAATAAAATCGTCTGAACTTCGATTAAAAAAAACAAATTTATATTTGTAACTAAAACCACTTCGTTAATCTAATGAACTCATTAAGAAAGTGATAATGAGAATGTACAACTTTTCACTCCAAGAAAATCGGAGCAAAACCTAGAAGAAAAAACTCTTCCCTATGTCTCGTCTGGCATCGCATCCTTGGGACAGTGTCGTCGGACGAGCAATCCATTTATGCAAGCCCTCCGGCACATGACAGTGGTGTCGGGGTAGGATCAAGAGCGTTGGAACGTCTGGCGCACTGGCGGTGAGGCTAAGGCATGCAGGTGTTACTTTATTGGTTGTCCCCGACCAGAGCTTCGGAAGAGAACGAGAAGAACAACATAACGGAGGATTTCTGGTGGCAGGTGGGGGTTGTGTTAGATTTCAATGTGGGATATCACAGCTTCTTTCCTGGTGTTGGGAGTGTGTAGATCTGATGGAGGTGATGGTGATCAACCATGTATTATTCGATCTGGGTTTGATACCAAATTGGGTTGTTGGACGATCCCGCCGTTAAGTCAGATAAGGCGGCAAAGTGATAGTGAAGCGACGTAACCCTTTGAATGCTGAAGTCCAATCCCGACAGTGATGGAGGTTCATGGTCATTATACATATAAATAGATCGAATTTTATCCAGACCCGTTATGAATCAGTGACTTTTAAATGAGTTTGGATCAAAAATTTGATCAGTGGATCTGTTAACTCGTTTACTAAATAGATCGGATCCGGATCTTGGTTGATCCATTAAGGATCCGGATCCGTTTTAAAAATAATTAAATAATATTTTTATAAATATAATATTATTAATAAAATATTAAATAATATGATAATTATCTAGATAATCTAAACATTTATATCTAAATTTTCTCTAAAATATGATTTGATGAAGTTGAAGGTTGTTAATACTTATATATTTATGCTAAAAAACATTGGAGGTCAAGTATTTTAATTATATTAGTGTACCGTTAAAGAGTATTTTAGGCATGTAATTCAACTTTTGATGTAAACTTTTATTTTCTTATAAAATTTCATCAATGTTTTATGATAAAACTATGAAATTTTTATTAAAATTTGAAATATTTATTATTATAAAAGGATCAGATTAATGATCGGGTATCTGTTAACCCGCCGGATCCGGATTTGGATCAGGATCCAAAGTTTCTATTACGGATCCAGATCTAGGTCGATCCGGTCCAAATCCGATCAATTTACTGGTCTAACGGCCATGCACGGCTCTTTCCCTACTATTAAGGGCTTTTGGGCCTGCCTACTGCTATTGGGTTTGTTATGGTGGGGTTTATATTGTTGTTTAGATTTGTATTATTTACTTATTAGTAGTTGTTGGTTTTTTTATTGGAACAAGTCTTTATCACTATTTGGTAAGACAATGTGGGTTATGTCCTGGGCACTCAGCCTGTCACGTCTGCTTTAATGAGTTGACGAGTTTCTTACTTTGTCAAATGATCATTGCCTCCTAGTAGTATATAAAACTTAGTATCAACTGGTAATACTTTTCAGTGGTAACGTATGGCTCTGCAACAGCATTACATTTTTGGTATGTCGCCAAAATTATAAAGCAAATAGTAATGCTCTATTCACAAATGATGTTTCTTATAATTCATAAGATTAAAAACTTCTGATATTATTTTAACATGTATTGCAACATGAGATTCATGTTTTACGCCCCTCCTCTATTCTCTGATTTCGTTTAATGGTTTAGCGTTGAGGGCGGCTCAGCCCCTATATAAAAAAAGATAATGAAAATGAGAATACCTCCCAAAATGGCGTGACATAATGCCGGAGTCATGAAATTTGAGCAATAGAGATTAATTAAAATGAGCAGAGGTTAATTAGTCAACCATCTCTCTCTAGTCTCTAGTTTGTAGCAGAACAGAATGATGGGGAGTAGCACTAGCCGGAGACAAAACGTCCAGTCTCGGGTGGGAATTGCAATAGCCATCGGAGTCCTTCTGGGTTGTGTTTTCGCCTTGTGCTTCCCTAATGGCTTCATCTCCATTTCCAATCCCGCCCCTATTCTCAATCGCCGCTTCGCCAAATCCATTGCCCAGGTCACCAACTCACGTTCTTTTCTCTTGTTTCCTTTCTTTGTTTCACTAATTGTCTACTGTTCGAATGAAATGGATGATCAATGCTCTAAGATTCTATTAATTTAGTGCAAAATGATGCCCAGTTGACTTTGGATTTTGGTGCATGTAAGTTCTGAATCAAACCCAGTAACTGCATTTGATCTTTGTATGATGTGTGCCATTGTAGAAAGACTGACTTTTATACGACCAAAGATGATAAAGTGATAGTCTTTTAATACTAAAGAGCCTTTCAGATATAGTCTGATTGAATTTTGTAGTAGCTTAAAAGTTATAACAAATTGGAGGTATATGAACACAGTGATGTTCATGGTTTTAGTCATTTGTGCATTAGGTTGGCTCTACCCTGTGTGAATCGTCTGAAAGGCTCAACATGCTGAAATCAGAGTTTGTTGCGGCGTCAGAGGAGAATTCTGAGTTGAAAAAGATGGTTAGGGAACTGACAGAGAAGTTTCGATTGGCTGAACAAAGAAAAGATCAGGCTGAGAAGCAAGTTCTTGTCTTGGGTGATCAGAAGAAAGCTGGGCCTTTTGGTACTGTCAAAGGCTTGAGAACCAACCCCTCTGTTGTTCCCGATGACTCTGTGAATCCAAGATTGGCAAAGATTTTGGAGAAAGTTGCTGTTAATAAAGAGATAATAGTTGCTCTTGCAAACTCAAATGTGAAGGAGATGTTGGAGGTATGGTTCACTAATATTAAAAGAGTAGGAATACCCAATTATCTGGTCATTGCTTTGGATGAAGAAATTGCCAGATACTGTGAAGCAAATGATGTGCCAGTGTATAAGAGAGACCCAGACAAAGGCATTGATTCTGTTGCCAGAACAGGAGGAAACCATGCTGTCTCTGGTTTGAAATTTCATATCTTGAGGGAGTTTATGCAGCTGGGATATAGTGTCCTTCTGTCAGATGTTGATATTGTGTACCTGCAAAACCCTTTTAACCATCTATATCGTGATTCGGATGTGGAGTCCATGACTGATGGACATAATAATAATACTGCTTATGGCTTCAATGATGTCTTTGATGAACCAAAGATGGGTTGGGCTCGATATGCTCATACAATGCATATGTGGGTTTATAACTCTGGCTTCTTCTACATTCGACCGACGATTCCTTCAATTGAACTCTTAGATCGTGTGGCTGGTAGGCTTTCGAAGGAGCCAAACTCTTGGGACCAGGCAGTTTTCAACGAGGAACTTTTTTTCCCTTCTCATCCTGGGTATGATGGCCTTCATGCTTCCAGGAGAACTATGGATTTCTATCTCTTTATGAATAGCAAGGTCCTGTTTAAGACTGTGAGGAAAGATGAGAATCTAAGCAAGTTGAAGCCGGTAATTGTTCATGTCAATTACCATCCCGATAAACTTCCACGCATGCGGGCAGTTGTGGAATTTTACGTTAACGGGAAGCAGGATGCACTGAAATCTTTTCCTGATGGCTCAGAGTAGTAATGATCCATCTGATTATATATTCCTGCATTGGCTAAAAGACAACATTATACATTCTGGCCTTTCGATGCTGTGTTCCAAAGAATTGTAAGGTAACTATTTTTCAACAGCAAACATGTTGGACAATCCGATACATATCTGATACGCTTTGTATGAATTCTGTTTGATACTCTACCACGTTCATATACCTCTGTACTGTTGCATGATTACAGGGGCATTTTACTTTTACCAAGCTATATAAGTGACTTATTTGCTTTCCTATCATGATCGGTCTGTTTAGAAATAGGGCATCTTGCTTTCACTTATCCACTCGTCACTTGTATCAAAGTTTGCAGTTGTTGGAAATGACATCATGTATGTGCATAGATAACCATTTCTTAGGACGCAGATTCCCATTTCTTATGCTTTTTACAGATACCCCAACTCTGCATGTAAGTTTCACTCTCTTTATCAGCTTATCACTTGTGTCAAAGTTTCCAGTTGTTGCAAATGACATAACGTTTGATGACCTTTTCCGAGGACTCAGATTCCCATTTTCTTCCATAGCAAAATATCATGTTACTTGTAAACTGCAAGTATAAAGCGGTAACTGAAACTAAAACTCATTTAGCAGGTCTAAAGCTAAAAGAATCCGGAAGGTTTGATCGTAGACAGACACCAAGTCTAAGGATATTGATAAACTATTACTTGAAAATTATGGCAATACCAGTGTTCGTCTGTTATCAAGTTATTAAATACCTTGGTACATTAAGACCTTATCTACTGGACATTTCAACTATGTAAACAATCAGCAGAGTTAGGTCGTAGGGTGACACCAAATAACCGAGGCTCAGGAGTAGGAGAAGCCTCAATTCGATAAGGAGTAGGACAAGTCTCCCTTCGATGAGTATGAGAAGTTGAGTTGTCTCTTATTGGAGTTTTTGTTTCAATGCTGTTGGTTCCGTCATCTGAAGGGTTCACTTTAACAGCTCTGAGATCAGCAACTGCATCTGGACCATAAATCTTCTCCATCTCATCCTGTTTCATCGAAACATTAATATCAGGAGAAAAGAAAGATTAACAAGGGATACTGAATAATGTATAAACAGAGTTCAGATGACATACAATTAGGGAACTGTTTTCTTCATCAAGTTTCCCACACTCCTCAGAAAGCCTTCTTAACTCATTTGGGAGCTCTGAAATTTCTCTATTCAGCATCTCTGCAGTTTCTTGAAGTTTCTCACATTCTTGCTGCAAGAGAAACATAACCTTAAGCATAAAATCCAGGACAACAAAATGACACCAATGGAATAAGAAATCAAGAAGTGTGTCTGATAAAAGCAAAAGTTAGATCATAGTAGATGGTACCGGAATGAAACCAGTAGCTGGATGCCCCTAAATAGTCCTAGTCATACTTTTGCACAAAAGAGATTGATGTCAACACTAGAATCCATTGTCCAGGGACCAATTAGATTTTTTTTGTGTAAAGCTCAGAAAATTTTGCTTCAAGTATTATTCCACTGTTGTCTGATCACAGCTTTACTTACTTTATCCCTCTTTTCTAAAGCAACATACAAGCAATGAGAAAGGAACGCTAGATTAACAGAACTTAAACGGTTATATTTTTCCTGCCTCTGCAACTGATCTCGTAACTGTATATCTACATCTTGCTAAAAGTAGAAAATTCCTGAAATGTGCAACATGAATTCTATATTCCGAAACTATCTTAATTCTAACTAATAAAGTAGTCGAGGTTCAACTCCAAAACCAAACCCTTACAAACCACAGACAAGGTCATCTTTAAGCCTAACACGTGGACAACAACTTAGATGGTCGTAGAGTTCGTGTGACCTTTGGGCTTCATATGTGTACGTGGGTAACCCGCTCTAATATCATGATAAAGTAGTATGTGGTTCAACTCCAAAACCAATTGGCAATGTAGATAGTGGCACAAACCCTTATAAACTACAAGCAAGGTCTCATTTTTCCCGATGTGGGATTTATATCTCAACACTAATCATGAAGCAGAAGTTCAGTAGGTCATGTTGGGATAACAAAGATGTGTATAAATATTACCTAGAGAACCATAAAAAGGGTACCTGAGCGCGCATCTACTATCATGTATTTATCTTTATCTGATATTATAAAATCCCTATGACCATTTCAGCAAAAAGGTCATTTGTTTTTCAGGGCACATTCTATAAATAAATATATTGCAAATCATCATGTTATTCAACTAGGTCTCGCTTGATACTGAAATCAAATATTTGCAAGATATCCTTGTATGATTTTACATACAACTATCAACACAATCTACAGATCTGATTTCAGTTAATATCATGGTCTCACCCTTGAAAACAAGGAAGTAATCTCTACAAATTACACATGCAGAATGGCACACTCATGCATACACACATGCACATTTCTACCTGAAAGGCTGATTATATATATTACCTGCCTACGGAACCTTGACCTCTTAGCTGACTCCCTATTGGACTGCTTTCTCTTTTCTCTTCTTCTCCGGTCGTGATCTTCCTATTAGCAATAGAGACCACATACCAGTCAGTGAAATTGAAAAACAAAGTTGGGAGGGTGACAAAGCTTTCTAACTTCACCAAAACGATAGGCTGTCCATGGTACCATGGGTTCAAAAAAAAGAACCCGGAGTTGCCACCAATCCTCAGATAAACATATTAAAAGCGTCCGGATATTCCAGTAAGTCATATGCTTCTATTGTTATAAATAGACCATCTTGCATGCCTATGAATCATGTGTGTCATATACTAATCTAGATCCAACTACAATTGTACATAAATCCTCATGAAGACTAACAAACAAAAAGTAACTTAACAATGCGAACATGAATATTATCTCAGACATCAACGGGCTATCCAAAAAACAAAAAAAATGATGCATAAACTGGTTTCCTGCCACAATTAGGGATCAACAGTTATAAATTGAACATGAGCAGCATTGCTATGGTCTAGAAATTATGATATTCCACCTAGATAATGTAATAACACGAGAACAAACTGAAGAAAGGGCTGGACAAATTTATCATTTTTACATCCACTTCATAAGTATGGTTTGTCACTCAATCATCATTGCTGAAGCCACTAACCAGATCTATATTTCCTTACCTCTGTGCGTATGGCATGAACACTGGATACATTCAGGTCCATTCCCAAATTCAGATGGGTTTCAGGCATGTGTACCCCAATATTCGTTAAATTTAAATTTGTATCTGTGCCACTATAAAGGATTCTAGAATTATTCAGAACTGCCGTCTCTTGATCATTCTGGTTAAACATTTGCTTTTGAAGCGCAGAAAAATCCTGTAATAAATTGAAGGTGTGCCATATTAGCTAAATCATCATGTCCAAAACCAGATGAAATACAATTGCTTCTCAGTCATCCTAACAATCTCGTTACAAGATAAGTATTAATCTGCCAGTAGGTCGTACAAGTAACCCAAACAATGATTGTTTTTAAGATAATTATACAAGTGACATACTTGGTTAGTGTCAGCATTCTCATCTGATGAATCCTCGCCTCTTCCTGCAGCACTGTTGAAAACAACTTAAAACTTAATGATTGATGAAATATAAAGAGTAGGAATAAGTGCATGTTAAGGAAGGGGTATAAAGGAACTAAGATTACCTCTGTGAAATACCCTCAGCACTATTTCCAGAAAAAGAAGTCTCCTTTTCACTCTCTGCAACTCTATTGCCAACCAACTCAATGTCTACTGAGCCTTCCTTATTTGTTTTTATTAGTGGCATTGGTTCAAAGTCCTTCTCATAGAGAACACCTTCTTCCTTACCTTGAATTTCTAATGCCGCAATCTAACCATTTAAATTAACGGGTTAGAACTTAGAAAACTTCATCCATCTATATGCACAGTAAGTTATTTACTCTGTCAATGCAAGGATCAGCTATTGCACAACTTCATGCATATACTTTATCAAACCTAAGAAAGTTTGGATTGATGAAAGGCGGCTAAGAGGCTGATACTAAGATATGGACGATATAATTAGGATATGAGAAATCATATGGAGAGAGAGAGAGAGAGAGGGAGAGAACCTGAGTTGAAGCATTACTGCTTTCCTTAATCTCCATGGCCTAGCAAGATACGCAATCCTAACAGATTAAGACAAGCAAAAAATCTAACTTGAGTAACAAAGGACCACAATGGTTCATCAAACAAAAGCCGAAAGCGGATAATGGCTCTCGACTAAACAAAAGTTCCGAGCTCAAACGCCCATCGATTATTACAATGCCAAGACCACCTACAAGTTATGAAATTCGAATTGAACAGCAACCCAACCAAAAACTAACACTGTTCACTAACGCAGATAAGTCATCAGAGGAAACATAACACATTAACATCATTTTTTTTGTTTTTCCAGAAACCCACCAAAAACTAATCGGAACTATAAAACAAACCAACATCATGAATGCCCTCTAAACCAATGTACACTCGTATGCTAAGAAACCCACTTAACTATACCTAGAATAAAACAAAGAACACTACTAACTTGCTTATAAAGAAGAGTCAAACAAGAAAAAGAACCGTTCTCTGCATATCAAACACAAGAAACCTCATAACTGAGTTCATAACTAAGAACAAAAAGAAAACAAGGACCAAGAGAAGTAGAAAGAGAATGAGACACCTGTGGAAGTGTTTGTGGCGCCAAACAAGAGAGCGAGAGGTAGAGAGAGAGTAGGTTTGTTTGGGTTTTGCAGAGGTTGTAATATATGGACAGTAATTAACGGTACTGGGTTTAAATACGATCTCGCTTCTTGGGGACAATATCCACGCTCCACATTCCACCGCCCTTTAACTCCTGCTTTCCCCTCTTTTTTATTATTTTTCTTCCTAAAACCAATACAACTAGGAAACTCTCCTTTTTTCCTTTTGAATAAAATTCGTGATAGTTTCCTTTAAAAAAACTTTCTTTTTTCCCAAAAAACCCTCCTTTTTTGTTTGTTTAATACATGTTTTTTTTTCAACAAAATAAGTTTTATGTATGAACATTGAACAAGACATAACAAGTGAATATCATGTGGGGGTGACGAAACCTATGGGGATTTGTGGAAAAAAATTTATGACGGGCATTACTCAAGCTTAATGTGGATGTAGCATTTAGTGGTATTGATCGGAATCTGGATTCTCTGCTTGGATAGCATGATGTCATCATTTCATCAGAACTTCAAACTATAGTGTTGTCATTCTAACAAATATTGGATTGATGAATAAAAATGACGTAGCGGCTTCAGATTGTTTTTTGGTAAATGAATTAATCAATAGAAGAACCCAGGCTAAAAACAAGCCAAGTAAAACAACAAGAACAGTAGCAACAAAGCTAAGGCTAACACAACAACACCCTCAACACAGAGTAGAAAAACTAGGAGAAAAAAACAACACCTCCTAGAGAGAAAGCGAAAACTACGAAGTTAGACCCCATTTATGAAAAGTGTAAGCATTAGAAGGAGTGTGAGGGAACTTCCAAGACATTAAGCAGAGGCAAATGGACTCCACAATTCCTCTGAACACAACAGCGGAGGGAAGACTTTCATTACTAAACCTGCGGTTATTTCTCTCATGCCAAATTGCATAAACCACAGCTTGAATAGCTAATTTTCTAATCGCAACATGTAAAGAATTACCTTTCCAATTTGCAGCTGCCCAAGAGAGGATAGGCCTACTCACATCACATTTGGCCAACACTTGAGTCCATATACCAGAAGAATAAACACAATCAAAGAACAAATGGTTGTGAGTCTCAGCAGCAGCAAGACATAAAACACAGTCTGGAACAACAAGCGGTGAGAATATAATAACACAATCTATAGTTGATAACCTTCCTCTGATAGCAAGCTATATGACGAAACTCCATCTCAAAACACACTTACCAAACCAAACTAGGCGATACCAAGGAACAATAGGCCTAGAAGGACGAAGCGCATTCCAAGCAGAAGATGTTGAATAAATCCCATTAGGAGATAGAGTCTATCGAACAACATCATTAGTCTCTGAATTAGGAATGATTTGAGTCAAAGACACTCGGATCTCCAAAAGCTCATGGGAAATGGAAGGAAATCTCTAATAATTATTACATATAACATCACTCACCATAGCAGACTTAGAGAGACTAGATTCACCAATAATATTAGATGACCATCTAAGAGTAAGAGGGCCAAGAGGATGTCAATTATCAAACCATAAAGAAGTAGCACGACCATCACCAATGATATTGACAAAGAAAGAACGGCAAAGCTCCCTAATTTTAATCCAATTTCAAGAGCAAACAGAAGGGAGAGGAGCAATCCAAAACAAATTACCTTTTAGTAGATAAACCTTCACCCACTCGGTCCAAAAGTTGGAGGAACCAGATACAAGGTTCCAAATGTGGCGAATCATCAAAGCTTTATTCCAGCAGTGCAAGTCTTTAATGCCAAGCCCACCTTCAGATTTAGGGAGACAAATTTCAGACCAGGCAACTTTAGCAGTAGCCCTACCTGAGCCATTTCCAGCCCATAAGCCCATAAGAAACAACGGAACCTTTTTTCGATATCCTTGAGAACTTTTTTAGGAAGGATCAAATGAGAAGCCCAGTACACTTGGATGCTCGATAAAACAGACTGAATGAGTTGAAGTCTGCCAGCGAAGGACAACGCCTTATTCTCCCAACTTTTTATACGAGCCTCAATTTGATCAAGCAAAGGAGAACAATCCTGCATTCTCAATTTAGAAGTAATTAGAGGAATACCTAAATAACGAACTGGGCAAGTTCCTAAAGAGAAGTTCAAAACAGAGTCACTTGAGTTCTCAGCAACACTAGCCAGAAAAATTTTACTCTTAGAAACATTCGCTGTGAGGCCAGATAAAGACTCAAAATCAGATAGAGCATCATGGAGAGTACGAACAGAATTTTCATCACCATTACAAAACAGAAATGAGATAAATTTAACTGATCACACCTCCAATGATACCGGAAACAAGGGGAGCAATTTATCCTTTTCTGGATACAAAGAGAGAGAGAGGACTTCCATAGCAATCACAAAAAGGTAGGGGAACATGGGATCACCTTGCCTTAGCCCGCGTCTGCTAGCAAAGAAGTCTGCCAACTCACCATTAACACACTGAAAAATTAGGGGATGAGATGCAGCACTTGATCCAACCAATCAAAGTAGAAGGGATATTAAAGGCTTGAAAGAATGAAATCACATTCCACAGCGTCATAAGCTTTCATAATATCCACCATAAGAGTGCATCTAGGTTGGCCAGAAGCTTTATGGTAATCCCGAAGGATCTTTTGGGCAAGGAGTATATTATCCCCAATTCTACGACTAGAGATGAAAGCAGATTGGGAAGGATCGACAATAAGATGAAGAGTATCCTTAATCCTGTTTGCCAATAACTTTGCAATAATTTTATATAAAGTGTTGCAGCAGGATATAGGTCTGCAATCATTTATATTGATGGGATTAGCCACCTTAGGAACAAGAGTAATTATGGTGGAATTCAGCTCCATAAGAAGGGAGCCAGAAAGAAAAATTCCTTCACAGCAGCAACAAAATCATCTCCAATAACTGGCCAAGGTTTTTGGAAGAAGCAACAATTGAACCCATTTGGATTCGGAACCTTATTAGGATTCATAGAGAAGCATACATACCTAATATCATCATGAGTGAACTCACTGCACAGAGAGTTTATAAGATCAGGACTAATAGGACTGAACTCCAACAGATGCAGATTATCTAGAGAGAACCTTGATCGATGGAATCTTTGACCAAGCAGATTTTGAAAGAATCTTATTGCTTCATCTTTAATCTCATCAGAGGAAGCAATAGACCCATCACTACGGTTAATAGTGACAATACGATTCCTGTTTCTATGCTTGGTCAATGTCTTGAAGAAAAAGGCAGAGTTCTTGTCCTCATTCTTGAGCCATTGCACTCGAGACTTTTGTTTCAACAGCTTTTCTTCAGTAGCAAGAGCATCAGCATAAGATCTAGAGAGAACAAATGGGTTCTTCCTCCTCCGTTCCACTTCGCCTTCCAAACCTGATATAATGGGTTCTTCATTGGATTTTCCACCTCTCCCTAGTATTCCCATCCAATCTTCGTCCCGGATGAGAACCTAAAGTCCAAAATCTACCCAATCCCTTCTCCCCCTGCCTTCGCCCCTAACCCTAGCTTTCCTACAGTCCTCCAATCCCCCTCCCAATTCCTCTCCCTTGTCTAAATGTTGTTATCCGGCCTCTTCGGATAGTGGCATATTAGCACCCAGACACACCGCTCCTCTTCCTCAACAGGTAGAATATGGGTCCCGATTAGTTGACGGGAAACTTATTTCTGGGATTTTGCTTCATTCTGAGATGGGTGTGGCCAGTGCAACGGTCGACAGTGAGGCCTCTGTTGGTGGTGCCGGAAATGGTGTGGATCTCGAGACCACTTTAACCTCGCCTCCAGAACCGAATAACGTGTTACAGGTCAGTATACCTTCTATTTTGAAAAGTTTAATGCTGGATTGCATTGTGGTGGCACACAGACCAAGTAATGTTTACGCCTCTTAGTACTCTTAGTTTATGGAATTGAAGTTTATGGAAGTTTATGGAATTTTGTTAGCCTCCTACAAGTTGCAACCACATGAGCTAGTCATAGCCCACTGGTGGGTATGGATTAAATTTCCAAAAGTTGAATATTGGAAAAACATTCATTTATACTGTCCAGACATTCAAGGTGATCTAGAGTACCACAACAAGGAGTTCGCAAACTATTTTGGCGGCCGGGTACGTAATTCTTTATTTCTGTTGTTGACTCCTTTATTACATAATTATCTATATTTACACTATATTAAATGTTTGGTTGCAGATGAACCATATTCAATATGCTGATCACCCAAATTAGTCGCACGAACTAAGACTTCTAGTGATGAAGCCGATAATGTCAAGAGTTTATTAGATGTGCAAGGTGAATGACGTGTAATTTATATATGAACAGAGAGACAACAAACGGAGAACATAGAATTATGGGGTGATGGTGTATGTCACACCCCGAATCTTTTGAAGTTAATAAAAGTTACCTTTCACAGAGATTCACGAGTTACCGAGGACTTTTAATTTCGATCGGTAATTCGATAAGTTATCGCTCGAGTTAATTTTCGAGTTTTTAAACATACTCCAAATACCTGATTCGTTGACTCGATGTTGTAGTACGTGTCTACACGAGTCTCCCGGTATTTTCGGAATATTTTTCGGAGCTTCCGGCTAATTTCTGTGAATTTCTGAAGCTTATAGTAATTTCCAATTACTATTCCGGTAAAAAGGAGATTTACCATTTAACTTTTTTACTTTTTATCTTCTTTAATCTGGACCGTTGGATCTATTCCAGATTGAATCAGGACCGTTCATTTCCCTATAAATAGGGGGTGAGTTTTGACTCGGTCAAAACTCACTAAACCGGTCTCCCCGAGCTCTCTCGCCCCCTCCCTGTTCTCCGCCCGGCGCCGGCGACTCCGGCCACCACAGGGCGGCGGACTACTCTCTTTCTCTTCCTCTCTTCCTCCTCTACCCAGCCCAGCCCTTGGATCACGGTATTGTCCACCGTGGAGGGAGAGCGACCGAGAAGAAGGCTCGGCGGTCAACGGCCGATTTCCGGTGATTCCGGCGGCGCCAAGGCGCGTGACCGGTATGGTTGTGCTCCTCTCTTCTTCTTCTTCCTTTCCATGTCCTTGGATGATCGATTCAAGCCCTGTTGCAGAACCCTCACTTTCACTGTTCTTCTGGGTTTCGACAGTGAGTCGCCGGCGGCCAGTTCTCGTGGTTCCGGCGAGTTTCCTGGACTCTAAGAGGCTCGGTTCGTCACCTCTAGCAGCTGGGAGAAGGAAGATTGGTGAAAGGAGAGGAGAAGGGCCAACTGTGATACCCTGTGGTGGTGGTGCAGAGGTTACCCTCGGCTGAGGGTGGGAGTTTGGATGCAGGCAGAGGGTAAGATTCGTTTCCTCTAAGAATTTTGTTGTTTGAACTGTGGCTGAACCTTGGACTGAAGTATTTGTGTTGTTTTTGGTGCTTGTTGTCGTAACTTGGTGAATCGGAGGAAACGGGGAGGTTATGGCGAAATTCCGGTAAGTTACCGGAATCCGTCGAAGGTTCCGGGAATACAGTTATACCGGCAGAAAGTCGAAGAGGTAGGAATCGAATTCCTGTTAAGCTTTAGTCAAGAGTACGGTTAATTCGTAATTGAGACACTTACGGAAAAATTGGACGTAATTAGGAAGTTTCCATTTTGGGAAACTTCCCAATCTAAGGAACACTCGCCATGTTAGGAAACTTTCTATTTTGGGAAACTTTCCCTTTTTGGAAGGTTTCCGTTATTAAGATGTTAAATCGGTAAATCGACTCGAGGTTAAAAATATTGGTTAATGTGACACGTTGGGTGTCCATAGTAATTCAACGAATTATTACGTGACACCCTAACGTCAAGTTAAAGTAATAAAGGAAAGTTCGGAAGCTGAGTCGGACTTCTGGTAAATTGAATAAGAGTCGATAACCGGGAAAGAAAGAAAGTCGAAAAGGTTAAAGTGTCATAAAAAGGAACTCGGTCAACTTGTGGACAAATAGGAGTTCCTGGTCAAACTAGGAAAAGACCAAGTCAACTGTGATTGATTAATTTGATGATTTGTTGTACAGTCTCTGGTCGGACGTGAGACGGGCTCGACTACGCGGTTAGTCCGAGGGTTTCGCTCGAGGAGCTTTCCGAGCAGGAAGAAGGTCGCGATGAGTACTGTGAGTGGACCTTTGTTTTAAATTAAATTGCATGCCATATACTTTATTTGATTTCTCCTGCATATATGATTTCCTCCATTTATATGTTTTACGGTGATTTGGGAAAATGAGATTTAAGGATTTAAAGGCAAACAAACCGGGAAAGAGGTTCATACCTTTCCCGTGATTTTAAAGGATTTTCCCGGGGTATGTTATTCTTGATTATCACCGTTTTGGGATTATGGAGGGGGATGATTTTAAAAGGAGAAATTTGGCTCACGGATTTAAAGGGGTTTTCGATTTATTATTCCCACGAGGTTTTACAGGTTTTACAGGTTTTAAAGGGGCTTTGGAAAGGGAAAAGGATAAAGGGAAAAGGATTGTATGCTAGCATGGACCCTCTCCGGTTGAGCTGGTCAGTAGACCTTCCCGGATAGAGCAGGTCGGGGACCCTCTTCGGTTGAGCTGGTCATTAGACCTTCCCGAATAGAGCAGGTCGGGGACCCTCTCTGGTGGAGCCGGTCACTAGACCTTCCCAGATAGAGCAGGTCGGGGACCCTCTCCGGTGGAGCCGGTCATTTGACCTTCCCGGATAGAGCAGGTCGGGATTTCTCGTGGATGAGGTTAACACCCCACATTTTAATTATTTATGTGTGAGCCAAGGCATCATTGATGATTTACTTGCATGCGGTTTTCCTTAGAAAAGGTAGAGGGAGAACATTAGAGGAAAGTAGAGTTTTTATTTGTTATTTTTCGTCCACTCACTCTAACGTCGTTTTTCAATGTTTCTCCCCTGGGCCCTTCGTTTTCAAATGCCCAGTGGTGCAGGATTCTCGAGCGGAGGTCGTGCGCGTACAAGAGTCGAGGCATAGTCGATCAATCCGTTGCCGTTGAAATTCTTTAGGGTAATCATCCTAGTAGACTGCTCTGACTAACCCAGTATAGCTAGTTAAGTAGGTTAGGGAGCAGGATGCCTTCATGAGTTAGGGTTTGTTGTAGATACTCATGGAAGTGCTGAGTTGGATTATAGGAAGGGTTGGCCATTTCAAGGGGGTTTCGGTAAGAAGTTTCCTTGGGGTGGTCCCCGCAGGATTTACTTCGAGTTAAAGGGATTTAACTCGGGGTGGGTCCTGACAATTGGTATCAGAGCATTAGGTTATCGTTTCCTGTTACTACCTCATATACTTGGTATCACTTAGTGTCTATAGAGTGATGGTCCGACCGCGGCGGATCCATCGGCATTTTATGCTTTGGACGCTTAGTGTTTATTGAGGATATGAGTTAGTACTTCCTGATTGAGATATGGACCGAGTGGTCCTATAAACGATCGAATCTTCAAGATTATGCCTCAGTACGCCGACCTCACAGTGAACTCCTGTAAGGAACAAGGTAAGCTCGTTACGTATTTATTTGATGAGTTCCCCAAGGATTGTGTTTTAAAGGGATTTATTGAGATTTGAGTTGGGGATCGAGCTGTAAACTCACGTTGTTTAACGTTTGAGCATTATGTGTAAGTACTCGGTGGTGAAACAGCTAATTCACACCTGAGAGGCTGTCATGGTTGTTGACAGGGATGCTGTGGAAACCTGAGGCGAAGCTTTGGTGTTCGGGTTATGAAACTCTCAGCGGTGAAGAGTCGTAAGAGTTATGAGATAAATTGCATCCTGCCATGGAAAAAAGAGCTGAAGTCGCCTAACGCAATTATTCAGAGAGGATGAATATTGAGATTTGACGATTGCCACGATTTTGTTGAGGTTCGTCATTAGTGGGGTTTCAGAGAAACCAACGGACTTATGAAAGTGGAATGACTCAGGGAAAATGAGTGTAGTCATTTTGGGATCAATGGACTTGTTTCGGGTGACGAGTTCATGATGTGACACTGCTGGAAATGTTAAGGAAGTACAGGCTGGTTTGGTCCCTTGATGCTTCATGGGACAACCACTGAAACTGACGGTTTGGGTCACCTTGGTACTGACATTGTTGTCGTCAGCTACGACCAGATTCTCTTCGTTCCAGCCACCCATGATTGGGGTACTAGAAGGTTTGATTTGTTGGTGAGTCCAAGCGTGATTTGAATGGTTGGTGACAATGATCATTGGACCATTTATCGTGGAGGCAGTAATTAAATTGTGTCACCAGATCTTGGGGCTCATGTCAACCATAAGGTGGGTTATCCACCTGTGATCAAAGTATTTTAATTGGTACACCTGTGGAGGAGTCTCCAGGTTGGCTGTGCTAGAGTCCGATTTACAGATCGAGCGAGTGTTATCAGTTGTAGCTAAGCGTAATTGGTTTCAGGATTTAAAGGAACATGTTGGAAGTGGCAATAAGCCACCGGGTCGTGGACCAAGAGTGCTTGGGGTACCGGAGATAGTGATACGAGTCTTGACTGACTTTGTATTATTATGGTGTGGGAACTAGTCGTTGTGCAAACGACACTGGTTCGACGGCTGAAGTTGTACATGGGTATGCCCCACATGAGCACGTGTACCCTCCTTTGTAGGGAAGTGGTAAAGCTGAAATTTGGGTAGCACATACATGTAAGGCGTAATTGGTTTTGTGCAGCTGTGTGTGGTCGAAATGATACATTCATATATTTCAAGAATGTATTGTGAGAGTCCCATACTGTGAAGACAGAGGTGAAGGACGTTTGCCAATAGTTTTGTGCAAAACGTCAATTAAATGGTCTAACCGTTTAAGAACGGGTCGGAAGTGGGTTATTGGTAGACGCTTCGACTTTCAAGATGGTTAGTTAAATTGTTAAAAGTTGTTAGTAGGTAGTTGGTTGCGTGCTGTGATAGATGCACGGGAATGGTGTAGTGACAGCAGTGTGGCAAAATTTACTGAATCGTTGGATAGGAGTGAGAAGGTTGTAGATGGTCAAGCTTCAACCTGTAACCAAAGTTGTCTGTTATGAAACTTGATTCCACCAGGGGTGACTAACTGAGTTTGTTGGCATGGGAATCAGTGCACTCACTAGCTGTGGGTTAATCAATTATTGTAACCGAAGGTGTACTTAGTCGTGTTTGGGGTCATAAGTTACATCCACTGCAGTGACAGGCAATATTCTCAATTGTGATCTATGGAGTGAGGATTAAGATCTGGGAGATCAATTATTGAGGTTAATTTAAGGAAATCCTAAGAGGATTAAAGTTTTGTTGGCGTTGCTATGGTCATTGGTCATTTGGGTAGTGACCCCACTTGTTAGGAATTATTGACATAGCGGCAGATCTTGACGCCACAAGTGTAGAGTAGTAGCAAGAAGGGTCATTGGAGGTGACCCTCAAAATTGTCAACATTTTCGGTGAGTGTGAAAGCGGTGGAACTAGGAAATGTTTTCCTTGATGACTCGAAGGTTTTACGAGTCTATTTGTGGTAATATTTGTTACTGAGATTGGTAAGGTATGTTGCTAAGTTGAACAACACTTCATTGGGAATCGTGGAGTGATTAAGCCACGTTCAGATCAAGTTATGATCTGAGGGGATGATAACGTGTGGCGGTGGATCTTGCAATATAGGATCTGGAGTGGTAAAGTGGTTTTCGGTGCATGCAGTTATATTCCTCTTCAATTAGAATGGTAAGTGATTGGGAATCTTGAATCCTACCAAATAGAGGATACGGTGGATGGTAAACGTGCAGAGCATGGGGGACAGTATTGTTAGAAACTGTCTAGTTGTACGAGTTGACTCTGTGATGCGTACGCGCCCAGTGCGGTTGGTGGTATTGGATAAATTGTGCCTTGTTAACTGGATGCTCGGTGATCATTGTGGTTAAGTTCGGAGTGGAATTAATTCCCGATGCTTTAATCAGGGGTTACTTTGGGTGTGCACCAGTGGCACTAAATTTTATGTAGATGTCTGATCTGGTTAAATGTCCGAAGTTGTCGGTTATTACCAGACGAGTTGGTAATGGAGGCATCTATGAAGGAAATATCCTGGTTGAGCGGGTAAGGCTCTGGAATTCTTTTAATGGTAAGTCTATCCCAGATTGTGAGGCGGATATTGTGTAATAGACGCACAGTTTTGGTTGAAGTGCAAGTTCTGCACTATGCGTCATTCCAGGTTAAGTAAGGAGATAGGGAGGTCAGTGGCACCTCACCTATGAGTAGTACGGTGATGTATTACCAATTATAAATTACGCTGTAACCCCACAAGTGATAATTGAGTTAGCGACTCTAATGTTTGGGGTTGTTGGTAAAAATCAAGATTTATCCGATCAGAATAGCTTTGTAGGCAGTGTGAAGCCTGACAATTTGTCTTCATGCGAGGAGTAAGTATTGTTGGACCTCGATGTCAGGAGCTTTTGGACCTCCCTGATGTAAAGGTTATGGTTTTGGGAATACGCTAAAAGTCATGGCAATTCATGTCCTGTGTGTGCTAGTGGTTTGAGTAATGATAGAGTAAGGGAAGACAATTACTCTACAACAGGACAACTTGACAGAATGGTTTCTTGAAAGCGTAAACCAGATCAGGGAGCCTGGTTCAATTAGGGTGATGGTTCGCGTAACACAAGTCGTCACGATTTCTCGTGGACTTGTTGTCATTAGATTTGACTCCACGTGGTATTGTGTTACCAGAGGATTTAAAACCATTAGTGACATCGAACCCTGCTCCTCAGGCGTGGTAATCAGTTCCTGCATAGGGAATGTGTGAGCTAATATCTAAAGTTCAACGAAAGAATACGAGTATTCTTGAAGAAATTATACTCACGACAAGCGAGTGGTTATTGGAATCAGAATGTTTGACAGCGGTATTGTGACGACGTCACATGCGGTTGGTAAGGACAATTGTTGGTGTTCGTTTGGTTAAACGAGAAGGGTTAGGAGGTTGGTTACTGGTCGAAGTTGTGGTGTGGTACGGATGCCAACAGGAAATGGTTATAATCCGGTATAGGCAACAGGGAATTGTTGCCAAAGGATGTTTTCAGCGCAAGAACAATAGTGATTTTCACGAGGATTACAGATGATGGATCGGTGTTAGGCAGTGTCGTTGAGTACAGTAAGAATTCGGTGATTCAGTTAATGAATAATTCAAGGGAAAATCCTTGTGATCCACGTTAAGATTTCATAGGCTTTAGTTTTGACCCGAGAAGAGTGGTCGAAGGGGTCGAGTGGTGTAATTGGAATTTCGAGGACGAAATTTTTATAAGGTGGGGAGAATTGTCACACCCCGAATCTTTTGAAGTTAATAAAAGTTACCTTTCACAGAGATTCACGAGTTACCGAGGACTTTTAATTTCGATCGGTAATTCGATAAGTTATCGCTCGAGTTAATTTTCGAGTTTTTAAACATACTCCAAATACCTGATTCGTTGACTCGATGTTGTAGTACGTGTCTACACGAGTCTCCCGGTATTTTCGGAATATTTTTCGGAGCTTCCGGCTAATTTCTGTGAATTTCTGAAGCTTATAGTAATTTCCAATTACTATTCCGGTAAAAAGGAGATTTACCATTTAACTTTTTTACTTTTTATCTTCTTTAATCTGGACCGTTGGATCTATTCCAGATTGAATCAGGACCGTTCATTTCCCTATAAATAGGGGGTGAGTTTTGACTCGGTCAAAACTCACTAAACCGGTCTCCCCGAGCTCTCTCGCCCCCTCCCTGTTCTCCGCCCGGCGCCGGCGACTCCGGCCACCACAGGGCGGCGGACTACTCTCTTTCTCTTCCTCTCTTCCTCCTCTACCCAGCCCAGCCCTTGGATCACGGTATTGTCCACCGTGGAGGGAGAGCGACCGAGAAGAAGGCTCGACGGTCAACGGCCGATTTCCGGTGATTCCGGCGGCGCCAAGGCGCGTGACCGGTATGGTTGTGCTCCTCTCTTCTTCTTCTTCCTTTCCATGTCCTTGGATGATCGATTCAAGCCCTGTTGCAGAACCCTCACTTTCACTGTTCTTCTGGGTTTCGACAGTGAGTCGCCGGCGGCCAGTTCTCGTGGTTCCGGCGAGTTTCCTGGACTCTAAGAGGCTCGGTTCGTCACCTCTAGCAGATGGGAGAAGGAAGATTGGTGAAAGGAGAGGAGAAGGGCCAACTGTGATACCCTGTGGTGGTGGTGCAGAGGTTACCCTCGGCTGAGGGTGGGAGTTTGGATGCAGGCAGAGGGTAAGATTCGTTTCCTCTAAGAATTTTGTTGTTTGAACTGTGGCTGAACCTTGGACTGAAGTATTTGTGTTGTTTTTGGTGCTTGTTGTCGTAACTTGGTGAATCGGAGGAAACGGGGAGGTTATGGCGAAATTCCGGTAAGTTACCGGAATCCGTCGAAGGTTCCGGGAATACAGTTATACCGGCAGAAAGTCGAAGAGGTAGGAATCGAATTCCTGTTAAGCTTTAGTCAAGAGTACGGTTAATTCGTAATTGAGACACTTACGGAAAAATTGGACGTAATTAGGAAGTTTCCATTTTGGGAAACTTCCCAATCTAAGGAACACTCGCCATGTTAGGAAACTTTCTATTTTGGGAAACTTTCCCTTTTTGGAAGGTTTCCGTTATTAAGATGTTAAATCGGTAAATCGACTCGAGGTTAAAAATATTGGTTAATGTGACACGTTGGGTGTCCATAGTAATTCAACGAATTATTACGTGACACCCTAACGTCAAGTTAAAGTAATAAAGGAAAGTTCGGAAGCTGAGTCGGACTTCTGGTAAATTGAATAAGAGTCGATAACCGGGAAAGAAAGAAAGTCGAAAAGGTTAAAGTGTCATAAAAAGGAACTCGGTCAACTTGTGGACAAATAGGAGTTCCTGGTCAAACTAGGAAAAGACCAAGTCAACTGTGATTGATTAATTTGATGATTTGTTGTACAGTCTCTGGTCGGACGTGAGACGGGCTCGACTACGCGGTTAGTCCGAGGGTTTCGCTCGAGGAGCTTTCCGAGCAGGAAGAAGGTCGCGATGAGTACTGTGAGTGGACCTTTGTTTTAAATTAAATTGCATGCCATATACTTTATTTGATTTCTCCTGCATATATGATTTCCTCCATTTATATGTTTTACGGTGATTTGGGAAAATGGGATTTAAGGATTTAAAGGCAAACAAACCGGGAAAGAGGTTCATACCTTTCCCGTGATTTTAAAGGATTTTCCCGGGGTATGTTATTCTTGATTATCACCGTTTTGGGATTATGGAGGGGGATGATTTTAAAAGGAGAAATTTGGCTCACGGATTTAAAGGGGTTTTCGATTTATTATTCCCACGAGGTTTTACAGGTTTTACAGGTTTTAAAGGGGCTTTGGAAAGGGAAAAGGATAAAGGGAAAAGGATTGTATGCTAGCATGGACCCTCTCCGGTTGAGCTGGTCAGTAGACCTTCCCGGATAGAGCAGGTCGGGGACCCTCTTCGGTTGAGCTGGTCATTAGACCTTCCCGAATAGAGCAGGTCGGGGACCCTCTCTGGTGGAGCCGGTCACTAGACCTTCCCAGATAGAGCAGGTCGGGGACCCTCTCCGGTGGAGCCGGTCATTTGACCTTCCCGGATAGAGCAGGTCGGGATTTCTCGTGGATGAGGTTAACACCCCACATTTTAATTATTTATGTGTGAGCCAAGGCATCATTGATGATTTACTTGCATGCGGTTTTCCTTAGAAAAGGTAGAGGGAGAACATTAGAGGAAAGTAGAGTTTTTATTTGTTATTTTTCGTCCACTCACTCTAACGTCGTTTTTCAATGTTTCTCCCCTGGGCCCTTCGTTTTCAAATGCCCAGTGGTGCAGGATTCTCGAGCGGAGGTCGTGCGCGTACAAGAGTCGAGGCATAGTCGATCAATCCGTTGCCGTTGAAATTCTTTAGGGTAATCATCCTAGTAGACTGCTCTGACTAACCCAGTATAGCTAGTTAAGTAGGTTAGGGAGCAGGATGCCTTCATGAGTTAGGGTTTGTTGTAGATACTCATGGAAGTGCTGAGTTGGATTATAGGAAGGGTTGGCCATTTCAAGGGGGTTTCGGTAAGAAGTTTCCTTGGGGTGGTCCCCGCAGGATTTACTTCGAGTTAAAGGGATTTAACTCGGGGTGGGTCCTGACAATTGGTATCAGAGCATTAGGTTATCGTTTCCTGTTACTACCTCATATACTTGGTATCACTTAGTGTCTATAGAGTGATGGTCCGACCGCGGCGGATCCATCGGCATTTTATGCTTTGGACGCTTAGTGTTTATTGAGGATATGAGTTAGTACTTCCTGATTGAGATATGGACCGAGTGGTCCTATAAACGATCGAATCTTCAAGATTATGCCTCAGTACGCCGACCTCACAGTGAACTCCTGTAAGGAACAAGGTAAGCTCGTTACGTATTTATTTGACGAGTTCCCCAAGGATTGTGTTTTAAAGGGATTTATTGAGATTTGAGTTGGGGATCGAGCTGTAAACTCACGTTGTTTAACGTTTGAGCATTATGTGTAAGTACTCGGTGGTGAAACAGCTAATTCACACCTGAGAGGCTGTCATGGTTGTTGACAGGGATGCTGTGGAAACCTGAGGCGAAGCTTTGGTGTTCGGGTTATGAAACTCTCAGCGGTGAAGAGTCGTAAGAGTTATGAGATAAATTGCATCCTGCCATGGAAAAAAGAGCTGAAGTCGCCTAACGCAATTATTCAGAGAGGATGAATATTGAGATTTGACGATTGCCACGATTTTGTTGAGGTTCGTCATTAGTGGGGTTTCAGAGAAACCAACGGACTTATGAAAGTGGAATGACTCAGGGAAAATGAGTGTAGTCATTTTGGGATCAATGGACTTGTTTCGGGTGACGAGTTCATGATGTGACACTGCTGGAAATGTTAAGGAAGTACAGGCTGGTTTGGTCCCTTGATGCTTCATGGGACAACCACTGAAACTGACGGTTTGGGTCACCTTGGTACTGACATTGTTGTCGTCAGCTACGACCAGATTCTCTTCGTTCCAGCCACCCATGATTGGGGTACTAGAAGGTTTGATTTGTTGGTGAGTCCAAGCGTGATTTGAATGGTTGGTGACAATGATCATTGGACCATTTATCGTGGAGGCAGTAATTAAATTGTGTCACCAGATCTTGGGGCTCATGTCAACCATAAGGTGGGTTATCCACCTGTGATCAAAGTATTTTAATTGGTACACCTGTGGAGGAGTCTCCAGGTTGGCTGTGCTAGAGTCCGATTTACAGATCGAGCGAGTGTTATCAGTTGTAGCTAAGCGTAATTGGTTTCAGGATTTAAAGGAACATGTTGGAAGTGGCAATAAGCCACCGGGTCGTGGACCAAGAGTGCTTGGGGTACCGGAGATAGTGATACGAGTCTTGACTGACTTTGTATTATTATGGTGTGGGAACTAGTCGTTGTGCAAACGACACTGGTTCGACGGCTGAAGTTGTACATGGGTATGCCCCACATGAGCACGTGTACCCTCCTTTGTAGGGAAGTGGTAAAGCTGAAATTTGGGTAGCACATACATGTAAGGCGTAATTGGTTTTGTGCAGCTGTGTGTGGTCGAAATGATACATTCATATATTTCAAGAATGTATTGTGAGAGTCCCATACTGTGAAGACAGAGGTGAAGGACGTTTGCCAATAGTTTTGTGCAAAACGTCAATTAAATGGTCTAACCGTTTAAGAACGGGTCGGAAGTGGGTTATTGGTAGACGCTTCGACTTTCAAGATGGTTAGTTAAATTGTTAAAAGTTGTTAGTAGGTAGTTGGTTGCGTGCTGTGATAGATGCACGGGAATGGTGTAGTGACAGCAGTGTGGCAAAATTTACTGAATCGTTGGATAGGAGTGAGAAGGTTGTAGATGGTCAAGCTTCAACCTGTAACCAAAGTTGTCTGTTATGAAACTTGATTCCACCAGGGGTGACTAACTGAGTTTGTTGGCATGGGAATCAGTGCACTCACTAGCTGTGGGTTAATCAATTATTGTAACCGAAGGTGTACTTAGTCGTGTTTGGGGTCATAAGTTACATCCACTGCAGTGACAGGCAATATTCTCAATTGTGATCTATGGAGTGAGGATTAAGAT
The DNA here is from genome assembly GCA_951800085.1 of Comarum palustre. Taxonomy (NCBI): domain Eukaryota; kingdom Viridiplantae; phylum Streptophyta; class Magnoliopsida; order Rosales; family Rosaceae; genus Comarum; species Comarum palustre. The sequence goes on along the minus strand of OX637579.1, from coordinate 5,295,812 downwards.
CTGGGAGATCAATTATTGAGGTTAATTTAAGGAAATCCTAAGAGGATTAAAGTTTTGTTGGCGTTGCTATGGTCATTGGTCATTTGGGTAGTGACCCCACTTGTTAGGAATTATTGACATAGCGGCAGATCTTGGCGCCACAAGTGTAGAGTAGTAGCAAGAAGGGTCATTGGAGGTGACCCTCAAAATTGTCAACATTTTCGGTGAGTGTGAAAGCGGTGGAACTAGGAAATGTTTTCCTTGATGACTCGAAGGTTTTACGAGTCTATTTGTGGTAATATTTGTTACTGAGATTGGTAAGGTATGTTGCTAAGTTGAACAACACTTCATTGGGAATCGTGGAGTGATTAAGCCACGTTCAGATCAAGTTATGATCTGAGGGGATGATAACGTGTGGCGGTGGATCTTGTAATATAGGATCTGGAGTGGTAAAGTGGTTTTCGGTGCATGCAGTTATATTCCTCTTCAATTAGAATGGTAAGTGATTGGGAATCTTGAATCCTACCAAATAGAGGATACGGTGGATGGTAAACGTGCAGAGCATGGGGGACAGTATTGTTAGAAACTGTCTAGTTGTACGAGTTGACTCTGTGATGCGTACGCGCCCAGTGCGGTTGGTGGTATTGGATAAATTGTGCCTTGTTAACTGGATGCTCGGTGATCATTGTGGTTAAGTTCGGAGTGGAATAAATTTTGCTTCCCTTAGTCCATAAGGAACACTTTCTCTCGGTAGCACTAAGCTGCCCTGTTTCGGCAGACTGACCTCCGGCCATTGTTTTCATCATAACTCCTTCCTCATAACTTGGATTTCTATGATTCCAAACGATTTAGAAACTAGACTCACACAGCTTTCCGTGCATATATGTTACATCTTCTAATACCTTGTGAGTCGTCCTGCAGAAATTTTTGAAGTTAGGTGATGTGCCCAGGAAATTTCTGCTTTTGCTGCTCTCAGCCCCTTTGATGTTGTTGCCTGTCATAGCTCCGATTCTCTTGATTCTTTCTCCCATGAACTCTTCCACATGTCACCTAAGTATAAGAGAAGTTAAAAAAATTTATGACAATGTAAAAGCTTCACAGAATCATCAAAACATCTCTAAGACCCTACCAATGGGTTTTTGACAATTTTGTACATTACTCCTCTATGTTTAACATGTTTTTTAACAACTCTACCAAAAACTCTCGATTCTACAATATGACTCTAATCTACGACATTAAGAGATAAACAAGGTACAAATGAAGATAATAATATATTAAAAATGTTGCATTTTATGCTCCTATCAGGCGGCTACACTAGGAGAGGCCAAAGACGAGGAAGAAGATGTTGCGTATCAAGAGCCCAGCGTAGTTGGTATTCCTGACTCCTCTACAGTTCGCCTTAATAATTTTAAAGCGGGTCATTCTGTTCGAATTTGTGATGAAAAGTCAAGGCTTATTGATGTTGATCCAAATCAAGAAACAGACGAAGACTCTGGTGATGAGGTAAGGCATAAATTGCCAGAAATTAATTCTGACACCGAAGAAAACTTATCGGATGATTTCGATTACAAGCCTTAGTTTTAATTTAGAGGACGTAATCCATTAATTTGTAATAAAAAGGAATGGATGTGCTTTATATTTTATATATGTTGAATTTAGCTATCTATTATTTTATATGATGAATTATGGTGATATATAAACAAAAAATTAGTATGGTTTATATTAAAAGCCTGTTTTTTATGTATTTTTATACTTTAGCTGATGAATAGTGTCATATTTCGTCAGCTAAGACAGTTTTAGCCGACAAAATATGCTATAATTCGTCGGCTAAAACCATCTTAGCCGACGAAATATGACACTATTCGTTGGCTAAAATAGTCTTAGCCGACGAATACCCTAATATTTCGTCGGCTATTCGATAATAAATAAAATAAAAATTTTATATCACTGGTTGCGTTTCATCGATTTGAAACTATTTTCAGTTGAAGATCCGACCAAAATAAGTAATTTAGATGGTCCAATGATCGTTTCCATGCGTTTAGGGGCTTGACTTACAGGATTGACCGTCCGGATCGAGTCCTTAACAATGTCGGATCAAGTTGAATTTTTTTCCTTACACATATTTTGACATAATGATGATATCTGACAGTCGGATTTTTGTTTGTGAATTTTGATCATCGGAATCACATCATGCTTACTAATGTTGTATAACTTGTGTTACTAAGTGTTAAGTAAATGTTTCGTTTCAAAAACAAACTATACGTAGATGCTTCAAAAGAAAAAAAATCATGAAATAAGATATGACCAGAATGGTGAAATAAGTCTATGGTTAAAAAATCACGTAATTCCGGTAAATTCTCGGTGCCGATAGTTGCGGTTAATGCAATTTTCCATTCTTTCTCCTTATAGGTAGCTCTATCTTCGGTGGTTATTTTTCATAAGATTTTTATACCACTGGTTGTGTCTGATCGATTTGAAACTATTTTCAGTTGAAGGTCCGGCCAAAATACGTAATTTAGACGGTCCAATGACCGTTTCCGTACGTTTTGGGATTTGACTTACGATATTGACCGTCCGGATCGAGCCCGTATCGTTGTCGGATCTATAAGAATTTTTTTCCAAACACATATTTTGACATGATGGTCATATCTGACGGTCGGATTTTCGTTTATCAAGTTTGATCATCACAATCACAACATGCCGAATATACAAAAGGACCATAATCGACGATATTATTGATACTTCGTTGGCTATAGTTAATAAAATAAATAAAATGCTAATAAAATAAATAAAATGGACTATAGCTGACGATATTATCAATAATTTGTCAGCTATAGTTAATAAATAACTATAAATGAAATTAAATAATAATAAAACAAATAAAATGAAAATAAATTAAATAAATAAATATAAAAAGTACTATAGCCGACGAATTTATTAAAAATTCGTCAGCTATATTTAAATAAATAAATAAATTAAAAAAAACTATAGCTGACGAGTTGTATTAGTATAGCCGACGAGGTTCATTACAATAGCCGTTGAGTTTTTTTACATCGTCGGTAAAGTTCAAGGCTATTTAAAAAAACCCAGTCTCAGCCGAAACACACAAGCCCTAAATCAAAAAAAAACTATCCTCCGCTTCTCAAGCTCTCCTCACCTCCGCCTCTCAAACCCTTCTCCTTCGCCTCCACAGTCCTCCTCCTCGCCTCCACACCCACCTCCTACCAACAAGTACATATTTCTATCTCTCTCTCTAATGCCGAATTATATTGTGTTAACTATAGCTTTACAATTCTGTTAAGCTATACATATGTTACATGTACATAAGCAACTTTGGTTGTTGCTCAGAATCAAATCCTTTGAATAATGGCACAATGTTGTGATTTCACTTGTTCTGGGATTTGAATGGTGTACAGTATTTGGATTAGGATGTTTTCATGTGAAATGATGAAATGATGTAGAGTGTGCTATAATTAGGGTATTGTTGATACTTTGTTGGATGATTTCATATATTGAGGAAAGAAGTTCTAGTCATAACTTACATTTGTTACATGAACAAGTTCTATGTCATTACTTACATATTTGCTTGAACATTTGTTACATGAACAAGTTCCATGAGAATTAAATCAATTAATATATCAGCTAAAGATTGTTACCTCGACAGCCTCCTCGCCTCCACAGACATATGTGTATAATAATTTGATGTTGTTTTGTATATGAGTATATGTGTATATGCATTTGTAGATTGATATCTAGTATGTTTGTTAAAATGGACAATTTAGGTGATATCTAGTATGATTGTAAAAATGCATAGGCTGTTTGTTAAAATGGAAAATTAGGTTCGGTTAGTATCGTCATAGTATTTTCGATCTTAGAAATATTAATTAAAAAATATTGAGACGGGACAGAGGCAGCGGAGCGTTTCCCATTCCTCAAGGCAGCTGGGCGCCACCCATAAATCGAGGCAGCCGGGCGCCACCCATTTATCGAGGCAGCCGAGCGCCCCTCAGTCCTCGAGGCCACTGTGGCCTCAGACCTTGACGATGGTGTCTACACCCCGTATGCCTGAGAATCTGAGATACATCGGGAGCCGACTTTGGGTCCTACTGCATCGGATGGTGGGTCATTTGGGGTACAGATGTCGCCGCCTCTTCTGTTCCTTCCACAGATGATACCAGCCTTACATGCAGTCTATGACTAAGGGGTGCCGATTTATCCACTGCCCCCGCCAGTGGCTCCATCAGCGGCGTACCGGTTCGTGCCTTTTGATACAGATCTTATTTTTGCGAGGGCATCATCATCGGCGACAAAAATTAATAATTTGTTTTCTTATAATGTCATAATAAAGGTTATCCGATTTTAATAATAAATTTGTGATATGCACCGTCGAAGCCAAGCCAACAAGGAAGAATAGCTTCCCCGTCACAGGGAATGCTCTCTAGAAGACCGTGAGTACCTGAGGGAGGATCGTCATCGATATTGACGGAGATGGCTACATAGTATCGGGCGAGAAGACGAGGATGTACTCCGGTCGTGTGAGAGCGCTTATTTGGGATAGAGTCCCTATGTTGTGGTCAGATTGGGGCGAGGTCCGGTAGGAGGTTAAGGAAACGGTCCACAACGCGATGTCGGTGAGCTTACAAAATGTCTCAATAATATTATGTATTGTATTGTTGATTTATCAAAAAACTAAACTAATAAACGGTTAAATGCATGTGTGGTTTGACATTCCTACGCACATGAGGAACAGCTGGGAGGACGATGTGCATGGGGGAAGGTACGTTGGGAAGTTAAAGACAAAACAAAATTGTATGTGATATTAATAATATTTCTAATATTTTTGTTGTGTATGTAGGTACAAAGAGTGGACGAGTTGTGGACACACTGACTACGCACGAGAATGCATGTCTGGTACCCTTACTGAGTTCCAGTACAGGGAGTACGAGTGACGTTGGCTTTTGATATCAGAATTCAACAACCCTCATAAACATGTAATTAAAAAATTAATTGGTTAAATTGTTATTAAGTACGCCCGTTTTTATGTATTTTACTAATATTTTTTTCTTTGAAGGCCGTTTCCTCCTCTTCACCCCCTTGCTCAAGCTCTGCTCCTCCAATCAACAAAACCACCACCTCCAACTCTGCCTCCGCCCCACTGAGTAGCAAAAACCTCAACCTCCTCCTCAAACGCATCGGAGCTTAACACATACCCTCCTAGAATCACCAAAGCTCGATAGACTCACTAGAACTCCGAGAATTTAACTCGCAGGAGTGAGGCACAAAACACAGTAAAAAACAGACAAGAGGGGTTTTCGATCACAACTTTAAATTGACAAACAAGGACAAGGAATTGAAGAGGAGATGGAGAGGAGCAAGAAAGTACTCTCAATTTGTCAAATCACCGCCTAAGTAGCCGGAAAACGGCGAACACAACCGAGCTCCTCCTCGGTCGATCTCCATCGTCGATTGATGAATGTCAGATTGAGTAACTGGGCTTTGTAGAGGAGAGTGAGAGGAATGTTTAGGAGATGGTGCGACAGCCAGATGCGCCCTGACGCGGCGGCGACGACGGTGGCAGAGCGAGAGGTCGAGAGCAGAGAGAGGGACTGGGCTCGGGTCAACGCCCGAGTTGGGTTTTGACTCGGGTCAACTCTCTCTCCCCATTTTTATACCCAAATCAACGGCCAAGATCAACTCCCCAATCGATCAAACGACCCATATTAAGTGAATAGGAATTATTTACCGAAATAGTAAAAGTGAGAATGTAAATTGGTAATTAAAATTACCGTGAACTTTGAAAATATGTAGAAATTCGCTCGATGTTCCGAAAAATATTCCGGACACACCAGTGAACTTGTGTCGATGCGCACTACCACATTGAGACATGAAAATAAGAATTTTGACATTCTAACAAAACTCGATATTTACCTTGGACAACCATTTACTAAGTTACTGGGTTCTGTTAAGGTTCATCAAAAATCATGGTAACTCGGTAAACGGGTAACTTTCTTGGTTCGGAATGTTACAATTTATCAGCTCAGTACTGTGTTGTTTCCTATATAGAATAGGAACATCACTTGCTAGATTTGTTTCCTATGTAGGGAAGGAATCAAAAGATCAAGATAAAAACTCTCTAGACTTGTTTTCCCATAAACAACCAGAATGTTTGGGTGTTTTTATAAAAGATTTATAATCATACATATACATTTACAACATGACTTAAGAAAGGATGAGTATCAATCATTTGAATCATTTCCATGATTGACCGACCAACATCATAAAGCATAATCAGGAAGGATGCCAGTTTTATGATACCATCCAAATCCACGAATAGAAGAAACAACTTTTGCTTCCAATAATGGCCCATAAAAATGTGCTTCCAATAATGACCCATAAAATGTATCGAACCAAAGTGCTGAGAATGTTGTTCTGAATTTTCAAATGGTGCTATGCAACTATGAGAATTGTGTACAATATTATACACGCAGATTATTAACACAATTAGAATATATATTAGCATCTTACAGGTAATTTGAACTGTACGGGATACACACGCAGTAGTAGGACGCAAATGCATGTAGATGTGGAACTATAGCTTATAATTAAGGATTAAATAGTCACTCAATATTATTAATGTCTGTTCTGCATAGCACTTGCATTTTGTTTTCGTTACATCGAAATAGATCACATATAATTGATTTATCATACCTCTCAGTAGTGTTCACATGGTCAGTAACTGACCAAGAGATTTATAGTCAGCTACTGTTAAATTTACATCTAAAACTAAAAATAAAGCAACTTTATTTAAAAATAACTATCTCTATTATTAGATTTAAATCTAACGATGACTGATCATTAATCTCTTAGTTAGTCACTGATCAGGTGAACATGACTGTTATAATAGTAATTTTATACTAGATTTTTACTAGTGATTACAGTGATTCATTTATTGTTCGTTCACTAATCAATTAAAGTTAATTTTAATAATTGTTTGTTATCATTTGTCATATTGGTCCTGATATTTAACGTAACAAATTCCAAATTACATCATTCTTTTGAGAAATAAATAAAAAATACTTTTATATATGAGTCGTGGTTTAATTGATGGACATGGTTGAGTTCAAGAGTTTAAAACTCACCGATTATGTAAAAGTACTGTAAGTTATTTAGTAAAAAGTTTGTTTTAAAAAATTACTTGTCTGCTAATCTGATTTTATATTTTGGTCAAATTTACTGTAAGAAGGGGACCTTAGCCTGCCAAAATAGAAGGCACAGAAACGTAAAGCGAGCCGGTCAAAATGTCACAAAGCGAGATAGATAGAGACAAGATCTGTTTCACGGTTTCACCTTTAACCCACATCACCAAATTTTGAGCCTTTTCCTTTTTCTTCACTCACCTCACTGGCTCACTCACTTTCATCCTCTCTCTCTTTCCTTGTTGGGTTCCCCACAAAGGACACTAGCTTCTCTACTCTCTGGCCAGCTTTCATTTCTGCCACAAACAAACAATGTGTGGGCATTCAGGCACTCACACTCCTCCTCCGCTCTCCATTTGAATTTTGAAAAAAATGGCCGCTTTGCATTTTGGTGGCTGCATTTGCTTCACTCTCTGATGAGCCTCATTTTGCAAACAGGTTAGCGGGTCATTCTGGGTTTTCGTTTCTCTCTAGTGGGTGTGGATTGTTTTGTCAACTTTGGTGGTTCTTGATTCGATTTTCGCGGTTCTGTTTGGCTTGTACATTCTTGATTTTCTTCTTTGATTGTTTTCTTCTTGTTTTTCCTTGTGAATCTGATATTATTCTTTAAAAGATTTATCTGTTTATGCTTTTCTGGGCTGCTGTTAATGAGTGACTGAGAAAGTGGCTCACTTTTGGGCCTCTTTTGTTGATGCGTTGGTTACTTGGTTTTAAAGTATGCAACTTTTAAGTTGTGTGTAATCTGGACTAGTAGATGGAAGATATTGAGCAATCAAAGATGTGCATTTACAGTTAGAATGTATCTTTTAGCAATTTGGTTGTCTTGAATGATAGAGGAAGCTTGAAGTTATTGGGGATCTTGAAAACAGGAAATTTGATGGGAAATTTTCAGCAATTGGACTCTATTTTAATATTCTTTGCCATTGGTAATTGGACTCTCTTGTGTATTGAACTATACGCATTGATGTATGGTAAAACATCAGAATGAGTGGTAGCATAATGTCAATTGATGCTCTCATACAGAGTCAGTGATTATTACTATTGGGAGCCAAGCAGGGTTTAGTATATTGAAGCCAAGTAGAATATGTTCATTTGGTGGATGATGTGGTCCTTTAGATGAGTGGCAATCAAAATGGGTTAATATAGCAGATGCCAATGGAGGAATGATGGACCACACATTTATTCCTTCAAGATAATAGCTCTTGAGGATCAAATCAAGAATGATTTCTACTATTATAGTTGAGACTCTCTTGAATTCTCCAGCAATTATAAAGAAGCTGAAAATGTGAAGTTCTATAGAAGACTAGTGACAGATGAATCACAATTTTCCACTAGAAATTGTATATTAGTCTTGAGATCCTTGTTTACACCATTCTATCTCCATCTACATGAAATTTCATGATACTTGTGTGGAGTATGTTCTAAAGTAAACAAGTTTCTGACGCTGGAAACGTCCTAACTAGGACTTGTTAAACGCCTTAACAATGAGAGATAGAGACCTATAATTTTTTTGTGCGGTGAGAATATATGACCAGCTGGTTATATAGTAATAGTCTGCAGACTTGCAGGATTTGTATTACTGATAACGTAGATAGTAGGTTCTATGCATTTTGTTCTATGGAATATTGACAATTTGACATACATAAAACAACATATTAGAGCAGTACTGGTGCAAACAGCTGTTTAGAGCTCAAACGGTGAGGTAGTGAAAGTTGTTATTTTTTATTTTATTTTATTTTCTTATCTCAAGGCTTATGCTATATATTCTGTCAAAGTTATGGAATTCATACATCCATGTTACAGAATTAAAAATTGGACTTGTGAACCTTCAATCACCAAGATTGGAGAAGTTATTCTTTCTCCTATATAATGGATTTTTTTTTCAGCAACGAAGATGACAGATCAATGTATTTGTGTTCTCTCTCAAAAAAGAAAACAAGTACTTTACAATATCAAACAGTGGTGGGATATACAATAACACAACTGTGATGTTTGATATATTACCCTATGCAAGTAGAAATAATAATCAATGTAACTAGTGTTTGTCCATAACTGCAGGTCCACTTAATTATTTATTGATCCTGGTTTCACTATCAGCATGAAATCAGGACCAAAGGATGGTTGGCAATCTTTCATGCCTCTTTGTTTGAGAGGCAAATCAGCTTCACGTTTTTGCATGTTTCCAAATGTGAAGGCAGTAGACTACAGTCCGGGAAATGTACCTGTCTATCTAAATGTTTATGACTTGACACCTGCAAATGGCTATGTTTATTGGGCAGGTGTTGGCATCTTTCACTCTGGAGTTGAAGGTTAGCGTACATTTTATCATTGGTTTATGATATTTTTGAATTTTCTTGTCTCCAATATCAGTGGTTGTTTAGGAAAATGACTTTATCTACCCACTTTAAGTTATTTGATAATCTATAACTGTTGATTAATGAAGTTAGTCAACATATGTTTTACCTTGGTATACTAATGTTTTCTTTTTATCATCATTCGATATGATGTATGTCATAAAGAAGAGTTAATCAATAGAGCTGGTAATTCATAGTTGAAAACACAATCGTCTAAAGTTAACCGACCCATCTGGATTAGTGTTTCACTGAACCCTAAATACAAGTTGCATTAGTCTTTTAAAGTTAAAGATATCATGACTGCAGGGGTAGGTGCAGACTGGTGAGGAAAAACAAATCTGATCATAATCAAAGTTAAATGTAAGTAACAATACAATTTGATCTGACTTGCATGTTTGTAAACAGAAAGTATCTGCTACTCACCAGATGATATACAGGAGGAATAATCACTTTTTCTGAGTGGTTGAAATAGCTAAGATTGGAGTTTTAGGTTATCATAATTTTGTAAAGCTTCCCTTGAATTTTAATTGCATTGTGTATAGTAGGAACTCAGTTCTCAAAATTTTATTGGTCAGTTTATTCCTGAATGCATTGATCATAATATATAGCTTTTGTTTACTAAGACAACTTGACAATGATTGCTGGTAAAACACCGTGTTCAAAAGCTTAAGTTGCTGGGAAGAGGTGAACAGATTATTCTTTAAACGTTCTGTCTGAGTCTGACATCATAGTGACCACTAGAACCCAGTATCTAGAATATGTATTATGCTTATAGTACCAAGATAAGATTTATTTGTTTACCACAGCTCTTAAAATCTGAGTTGTAGGACTACTATTTTCACATTTCAACACAACTCAAATCCAATTTGGTTAGAGCTGTTTCAACCTATTATGATATGTCAGCATTTGATGTTTGAAAAGTCATCACTGAAATTTTCTGAATTGATTCTCCAAAGGTGTTGAATACATTATTGTACCATAGTGTTAGTCCTACTGAAAATATGCCTTGCTTCTGTTCTTCCTTACCAATCATGGATATCTGTGCTTCCTGCTTGGAGATTTACTTACGTTAAAGATGGAAACTTACTTGCGTTATCAATTTGCATGTGTATCAATGAAAATTTCAGGTCATGGAATGTTACAACCTGAATCTATTTTTTCTCAGTATGATTAAATCTCTCGTTAATCATTTTAACATACTTACAGTCTACGGTGTCGAATATGCCTTTGGAGCCCACGAGTACTCATCAAGTGGTGTCTTTGAGGTTGAACCTCGACAGTGCCCTGGCTTCAAGTTTAGAAGGTCAATTCTCATCGGCACAACAAGCTTGGATCCTTTCCAGATTAGAGAGTTCATGGAGCGTGAATCTGCAAATTACAATGGTGACACGTATCACTTGATTGTTAAGAACTGCAACCATTTCTGTCACGATATATGTTATAAGCTGACTGGAAAATCGACACCAAAATGGGTCAACCGCCTTGCTAAAATAGGTATATGATGATAAATGTCTCTAACCATGCTGTTCAGTGGTGGAGGCATGTTGGGGCCTACTGGCTCCCATGCCCCACTAAGTTACATACATGTTAGTGTTCCCTATCTATGGTATTGTTGGTGTGGCATAGTGGAATGCGGTTTTTTACGCATTCTAAGACATTCTAGGTCCTTGGTTCGATCCTTCATCCCAGCCAATGCAAACTTTATGGGTTTTTGTAGTTTTTGCTTTTGTTTCTAGGCTCTAAACGTTAATGTTAATAAGTACACTAGTTTTGCTTTATTTTGAATTATTTGCAGAAATTTTAATAAACATCTATATATCTTGAATAAAGTTTGATTAATACCTGAACTTCTTAAGAAAAAAAAAGTTCTCAATTTTTTTTGAAAGAAGAATAAAGTTTGAGAATTTTTTTTTTTTAAAAAAAAAGAATAAATGCTCAAACTTTATTCTTTTTGTTGAAAAAATGCTCAAACTTAATTTATTGTCCTTTCAAAAAAAAGAATAAAGTTTGAGCATTTTTTTTCTTAAAAAGTTCGGATAATTGTTTTTTCTTGTATACAGTTTTGATATGTTTAGGGTGCCCCACTTGAGATCAAATCCTGGCCTGCTTCTTTGAGGTTTGTTGAGTTTCATTGATCACAACTTTTTCACAATCCCTTGGCCAATTGAAAACCAAAAACCAAAAGGTTCTATCAATTAATCTAAAAGGATATTTGAACAAAAGTTTTTGTGGGTTACCTTTTTATATGATTATTCTATGTCGATCTTGAACAATATATGATTTAGGACATATAAATTTGTTTCTCATCCCATTTTGTCTCGAGGAATGTTTGTACAAAAGTTTTTGTGGGTTACCTTTTTATATGATTATTCTATGTCGATCTTGAACAATATATGATTTAGGACATATAAATTTGTTTCTCATCCTATTTTGTCTCGAGGAATGTTTGTGTTCATAAGATCAAATCTATGCTTTTCTCTTCTTCATTTTTGATTCATTTCTACTTCCTTGTAGGTTCAATGTGTAACTGCATACTCCCAGATGCCCTTAAGTCGACCACTGTTCCACATGACCCCAATTTCCAAGAATATGAAAGTGAAAAGAAGAGACTAAGAAGTGCCTTTACTTGCTTGTCATCAATCTCAATGCCTCAGAAGGAAGTATCAATGTCATCATTATTTCTACATTCTCACTATAAAGGTTGCTTACCACCGTGGGAGTTTAGAAGGTCTAGAAATGGCTCATTGAAGAAAGGTTGAGAAACTCTTAAACACCCTTCAACCTTCAGTTGAAGAATACCGACTGGCTGTTGAGGATTCTTGCATCATGAGTCCCTCAGGGGAAAATTATTTTGTTTTGAGATTGCTGCTTGCCTGCGTAAATCCACCAAGTTCGTATTCTTTCGTGGTAACCAGTTTACTTACTGTGCTTACATTGTTGTATTTGTACGATAGTAATTTAAATCTGATGTTAGAGTTACTGATGTGCAGTATCGTAATTGTAAGAGAACACTCCAAGAGTATTTGTGTCAATGGGTGAAATCAGTGAGCTTCAACTAGCGCGTGTTGTACAGGTCTAATGGTGGTTTTCATGCCTCCGTGAAGGATTTGCTCCACATATGTAGCATACATTTCTTGCTATCTAACCCCTCCAAATACATATCTGACTTGAAGCCAATAGGTAACTACAAAATCGATAGCCAAGTATACAACAACTATCTAAATTTACTAGCCTGCTGAACACTCTCATTCAAGTATGTAAAATTTAGCCTGCTATCTAAATTGTTGCCCGTTGAATTTCCTATCTAGTATTCTGTGACTGCAAATTCCATATGGAATTCCCCCTCGAGTGTTACATACGCAGAACACCAGTTTTGACCAACTCACCAAGACCTAGACCAAAACAAGGAAGAAGACTGACTGACATCAAGCCGTCCGATCATCTTTTTAAATTTGATCAGACGGTTTATATGTTTGATGTATGTTATACATATATGTATTGGAGACAAACGGACATACAATGTAAATTTGTTTGCTTTGCTAATGCGATATAGCACTTATATCACAATTTAAATTTCATAATACATACCGACGAACATACATGATGCATATTCTAATCCTACCATGCGCTACACAAACTAATTTATTCAATAGTGCTCATGTGGGTTTGGTCTACTGGTCGGGACTAGATCCATCATGTTGGGCGAATGTCACAGTGATACTCCTGGTAGTCAGGAGGTCACTGGTTCGATCATCTGCATGGTAAAGAATCTCATGGGAAGAGCTCTAACCTTAACCTCTCCAACGGCTCGGAGTGGTAGCTCACTCGACTACCATTTACAGATTAGAACTAATTTATTCAATAGTGCATGACGAAAGCAACAAACTCTGTAATTTCAAAGTCTAGAGCGATAATCCTAACACAATATATACTACACCACTAGTGAGCTGTGACTACTACAATCCCTCAAAAGTTGTTACCACGAATATGTGAATCCTTTTGGTTCATGACAATAACGCTAGCTTCCTCGGCACGTTCATAACTGATTCTTTTTTACTTTTTCTTATTTTTGTTTTTTTGAAGAATCCTTAAAAGATTTTTTTTTCGCATTTTCCTGTTCATAATTGATTTTTTTTCTTCTTTTTGCGTTTTCCTTGCTTCCTTCTTCGCCTTGTCGCTTTCTCTGTTACCTTCCTCGGCAAGTTCACAATTATTTCCGAGCTGCTTCCTTCTTTGCCTTGTCGCTTTCTCTGTTACCTTCCTCAGCAAGTTCTGTAATTTTTATATTTTGAAACCATCATGTGTGGCTGACGTTGTCGTGTCAACTTTAATTAGCACCCCATTGCCTTAATATAGCCCAGAAGTTGTGCTTGATACTCATATATAACTAGCTTTATGAAAATACAGAAACGTGTACCGGCTGACAATAATTTAAATAATAAACATCAGATTTTGACGTTGTGTAAAAACCTTAAATTAGAGAAAAACCATAGCGGAGCACAAGCTCAGAAAATACTCACAACTAGATGAATTCGTACAGAGTCTTACAAAACACGTAAACTCTATTCTATTACAAATTCATACTCCCTAGGCAGACTATTTTCTTCTATTGTCTTCAAGGAAAACTTCAAATCCTTAAGACTTCACAAAGCTTCTCTTCAACGCGACAGAGTCTTACAACACACGTAAACTCCATTCTATTACAAATTCCTACTCTCTAGGTAGACTATTTTCTTCTATTGTCTTCAAGGAAAACTTCAAATCCTTAAGACTTCATAAAGCTTCTCTTCAACACGAGAACCACTCACAAACAACAAGTTCAACTCAATAAGGAACAGTTGAACTTATATATGGCAGCGGAACAATATACTCTGTCAAACGCTAAGCGTGCAAAAAGATCTCTTCTTTGAATAACATCGCCTCTCTTATAGAGCTTCATCCTCTGGTGTCGAAACATAGTTCATGTCCACCAAGGAAACTTAATCAAGTCACAATCATATAATAAGAGCCCATGATATTATCTGATTAATGTGAAAGAATATCCCAACAAAGTAAGAATCATTTCCTTACTAGAGAACGTGTTGATAATATGATCCTAATCAAGTTAGGATTCAATTACATAATATTGCTTTCAATAATTCTTTCCAAACCAGCAAATTAATTAAACAACAATTTATTAGATAACAAATGTATATATATCGATACTTTGTTGTGGGTGGTATAGGAACGCCAATACCAACACTTTCTTCTCTTTCATCATTTGCTCTTCAACTCCATTCCAAGCTCCAAAGGTTTTGTTCTTGATAAAAGGTCAGGTTTCACGGCATCTCAAAATCATTATATTTACTATTTTAGCAGTAAACGAGTTGTGCGTACTTGTTCTTGTTTTCTTTTTGTTTTGGCTTAGTCTTTGTATAAATCTGTGGCTTCTGTGTAAACAGGTCCAACTTGAGTTTCTCTGGCAATGAAGGAAACGAAACCGAAAAGTTTACCAATGCAACTAACTAGTGCTTTCTGGGCATGCAAGAACCTTCTAATGCAACATGTATATGGCAGCAAATCAGGAGGACTGCAAGTAAATGATGCAGAGTTGCAGTACTCCTTTGATGATGAAAGCCTCAAAACCGGTACCAATGAGCTCATTACCAAACTCAAGGAAGATGGAGGTCTTTCCCTGGATGTTTTGGACAATATGCTCACAATTATGTCCTCTTTAGGGGAAAAAACTGCAGGTGCCATCTTGGATTTCAAGAGTAATATGATTGCTATCAAGGACGATAGCTATAAGCTTGTTGTCAAGGAGTACTTGAGCAGCAGCTTGGATCTGCTGGAGTTCTTCACTGAGCTGGAAAAGTTTCTAGACTCGGCTCGTCGAAGTCACTCATATATTGAACATGCTGTTGAACAGTGTAGCAGCTTGGGGGATAAAAATGGAGTAGGGAGGGAGGAGGCCAAGACGATTTCGAATATATTGAATAACATCATGGCGTCTAACGTCAATGACCACTCTGGTGAAAAGTTGGTCGAAAAGGCTCGTTCTTTGCTTGAGAGGCAGGAAGAAATGTTATCCAAATGTCTCCTTGAGCAAGAGAAGCTTGGGAAGGACCAGAAGACTATTCATGGCTGGAGAAAGCTGTTGAATTATATTTTCATAGGTGCTAGGTGCCTCATTGTCGTTGTTGTAGGAGTATTGATTGTCAAATATATAGGATCTGTTGAAACTATATCGTCCACTGTAGATACAAGTTTCAAGATGCAAGCAGCCTGCATGCTTGATATCTCTGTTTTAATAGAGGTGGCAGATCACTGGAATGGCTCCCGCCTTGAAGCTTGTGAAAATGAGCTTGAGCTGAAGAATTGTGCAATGAACACAATGCAGGAAGGGGCTTTACATTGCATAAAAGAGATGGGGGAAATAAAAGATCTCATTGGTAAGGTGGTAAATTCTATTGAATCTTTCCTTGCTTTAAGCACAAACGTTGCAAATGGTGGAAATGTAGAAGTCGCAATCAAGAATATCAAGTCTTATTTGAAGAAGTTTCTGGCAAAAATTGAGGTTTTGGAGAAGAAGACAGGGGAATGCAGCTCTAAAATTTTGAAAGCAAGGCAAGCTGTTCTTATGTGAACCATCCAGTTTGTGTGTTATTTTGTTTCGTACTTCTTGTTTTTGCCACTCTTTGGGTTTTTCTAGTTAATAAGCCCCAGTTGGGTTGTTTCCCTTTCCTTGTTGTTGTCGACTCTCAGTTTCGACCTGGCCTAGTTTGTCGGGTCAGGTAATTTGTAATCCTTTCAGTGTGTGTGGATTTGTTATTGAAAAGGATCAGGGTGTCCTAGTTCTGGCTTCTTCAACATGTATCGGCTTTTCTGATGTTATATGTTACAACTATATAAACGATTTAGGCTTAAAAGCTGTACTTCTTACTAGTAACTACTACTGTAAAATGGCTGCACAAAGTATTGCCTTTTCTGAAGGTGATTTAAGCTTTGGATTCACATTTCACATCAGTGGAAAGAAGACGATTTGTTCTTCCTTTTTAAGTTTTCATTAAACTTGAACTCGTGATAATGTTTGATTATTTCAGACAAATAATCCAACTCATCTCAGTCACCAGCGGCAAGACCTTTTGTAAAATCAATCAATGGTTTCCGGAGAAAAAAAGGAATTTTCATAGTCATATATCGGTAAATAATTGGTTATAATTATTGTTACTTAATAAAAATGCCAGCGAAGTTCCTACCTTCTTGGCCATCTCAGAGAGTCTGTCCGAAGACAGCTCTGGGTTTCAAGTCAAAACGTAGTTCCAAGCTCGTTTCAACTCCGAATCCTTCTCTTCCACTTCTCCTTTTTGTCACTTTGAAACCCACTTAGTCAAGTTTCATGGGTTGTGTGCCCAGCAAGACTAGGCCTCCGGCGGGAGTCTCCGGCGATGATCTTCCTAACCCAGAAAGCAATGATCTTGTTTCAGACCCAAACCGAACCCAACCCAAAAATCCAGTCGGGGTTGTTGCAGAGCAAGAACAAGAAAAAAAGGAGAAGAAGAAGCTGAGGGTGTTCATAGTTTTCTATTCAATGTATGGTCATGTGGAGCTGATGGCCAGAGAGATTAAGAAAGGGGTTGATTCGACTGAAGGGGTTGAAGGAGTTTTGTACCGAGTTCCGGAGACTCTGTCGTCTGTGGTGTTGGATCAGATGAAAGTGCCCAAGAATGATGATGGGGTGGTGCCTGTGATAATGCCTGAGAGGCTGGTGGAGGCTGATGGGGTGTTGTTTGGGTTTCCAACACGGTATGGCTCAATGGCTGCTCAGATGAAGGCGTTTTTCGACTCCACGGGGGAGCTGTGGAAGGAGCAGAAGCTTGCAGGGGTGCCTGCTGGGTTCTTTGTCAGTACTGGCACACAGGGCGGTGGTCAGGAGACTACTGCGTAAGGCTCACTTTGTTTTTGATTTCGAATTTGAATTGATGGTGTTTTTACTTTCATGTTTTTGTTGCTAGTTTTGTTTGAGTATGTTGAATTTGGTATGTCATAGCTTGTTGATTTGTTGTGAAGGGGAACATTGTCATGCTACTTCGAGTTCTAATCTATCTTTGAGTTTTGCGGTGCATTTCATATAACTAACTATAAAATGAATTCAAAGTTGGCGCGTAAAGGAAACGGCTCCTAAATTGCATGTTCAAGTAAAGAGTTATATGCATCAGGCATCGGAGTTTGGATTCTATGTTTGATCACATTGCTTGAATACATTGTCAATTGTGCTCTGTAGTTTTGAGCAATGCGGTTCAGACTTCAGACTACATAAAATTGAAATTTGCATATTATTTGTTTATTGGTAGTGCATTTGCTCTTTTGAATTGTCTATGCATGACTTTCAAATTAGTAGACACTAGACAGGACTGAACAAAGGATGGGAACTGAAGTTAGGTTCAAGTTTCAACCCCTTTCTGATACACTCCTTGGGGGCTTGGGGTGTAGAACAGTAGAAGAACAACTTGCCTCGTCTGTTGTAAGATGCGTAAATAAGCTCATTTTTATATAACGAACTAATACTGCACCTGGTTACCAGAAATAGTTGGAGATAGATAAGAAGTTACCAAAGATATATACTCAAAATGATGAATTCTAGGTATTGATTTATCATTATATGGCTAAAAGTAAATCACCCAATAATACCTTTAATTTTTTCTATTCGCTGAATCTTAATATTTGAACACTTCATTTCTTATTTGATAACCAATAACCCTAATAGAGGCACCAGTGACAGCTTAGTTGGTTTCCCTCTTGTATCATACAGGTGGTCAGTAGCTTAACCTCATCCACTCAAATGAGCTTATGTACCCAATAGCTCAATGTAGTTTAAATTTTGTGTTGGTATTATGGACTTTTGTCTTGGCAATGCTATTAGTTAGTCAATTATCATCTGTTTTACCGATTTAAGATCATGGATTCAAAGAGTAGAATAAAATTTCCTGTGTTTCCCCTTGGTTTCTGAATGCTTGTGTTGTTGTGTCCACATTTTTTGTCTTGCGGCTGTTAAAATATAGAATCATATCTTATTTTACGGTCACATCCTCATCAAATGTATATTTGCTGCAGTTGGACAGCCATTACTCAGTTAGCACACCATGGAATGATATATGTTCCAATTGGATACACCTTTGGTGCTGGAATGTTCCAAATGGACTCCCTTAGAGGAGGGTCTCCATATGGTTCTGGATTTATTTCTGGAGATGGCACGAGGAAACCAACTGAGTCAGAGCTCGCTCTCGCAGTGCATCACGGAAAATACATGGCTACTATTGTCAAGAAGTTTGCACGGCCATCTGACTTTCATGTGCCAGGTCATGCACTATATGACTCTTGACTATACATTTATTTGCATATCCATACAGTTTTATTGGTGATTTCTACTCTGTTTTGTGATGTTCTATAGATGTCATATGTCGATAATTTTTTTCCAGGCAGAAATGCAATAGGTGTCAATAGCTTTTTGATAGTTGAGAGCCATTCTTTTTACCTGATTAATTTGTAAGGAAGTATCTCATGATCATCAGTTTCAAACTTTTGACGATTGCTCAGTCAAGCTGTTCATATATGGTGTTTATGTTTGATTGAAACATTCTTGTGGTCAATAAAACTGTGGATTATGTTCATGTCTACACATAGTTGCCTCTATATAACTATGATAATATGAATGTAATTATTCTGATTGTTATCTTTGATGCTACTGTCAATGATATCCGAACATAGAGTAGAGTGCCTTCTAGCTTACCCTTGTTACTACTGTTTCCTGAGCTTTTAGCCTTTTCTCTCCATAATTGAACCACATTTATGTGCAATGCTCGACCAACCATTCCTGATAGATTAGATGAGATTCCGATAGATTAGATGAGAAAACAAATCAGAGTATTGGTTTTCAGGTATCAGATATCATCCAAAACAGATTATTGTGGTTCTCGTAAGTCACTAGCAATGTTCTAAAAGGCGCCGCCTAGCTCCTCCTAGGCTGTAGGCGGAGCTCGGCCGCCCCGCTTTTCTTGAAAGCATTTCAATTAGGAGGGGGTCGCCTTAGGGCCGCGTAGGCGGTCAAGGCGGCAACTAGGCGTTGAAGGCGGTCAGAGGCGAAGCAGCGACTAGGCGATATCCCGAAAAAAAGGACCCACCCTAACTTAAAAACCCAATCTCTCTGTTCCCAAATCGATAACAGTAAAACCTTTTCCCAAATCGAAGGAGACCGTTCTCTACCAAACTCTCCGTTTCTCAGTCTCGTCGTTCGCCGACCTACCTCGCCGGCTAGTCGTCGACTCCTTTCATGGTGTCATCATCTCTTCAGTTCTGACTCCTCTGATGTGGTATTTCTTTTGTTCTGACTCCTTCATTCATGGCGTCATCTGTGTTGTTTGCTTTTTCGGTTTTTGATTCTCCTCAATCCTCATTATACATGTGAGAATCTTGTAATCGATTAATAAAACATCAAGACATCAAGCTTGGCAGTTGACCATCAAGACTTCTGGTATGAATCTACTGAGTTGAACATCAACCACTGCAATCTTAATTTGTTAGCATAAGTTCAATCTATTCTAGATTTCTAGTTCGAATCAATTACTTCTGGTTTGATGTTGTATACTGAGTTCCTGACTATACAGTCCTTGTTTATGCTCTTGTGGTTATGCCGAATTATAAATGAAGGGACGGTGGATTTTCGGGTCCCTATCTGAAATTTTCTTGTGCTTGATCATGATTGTGTGGCTTTCTCTAATGTCTCACCTGTTTCAATTTTAATATATAATTTGGATCTAATTTCAGAGGTTTATTTGCTGTCAATATTACCAAGTAATTAGTAAACAGTAATCTTTTTGGTAATTTTTTGATAGGAGGAATGACTTTGTAATTGTAGGATGTTTTTTTCATTGTCTAAGACTTTTGAATGGGAACACTTCAGTTTTTTATTTTGGTCAGAATGTTATTTAACTGCTGGTGATATACTTGCTGTGTATTTATGTTAGCTACCATCTTTATCTTTCTGTCATACACTGTAGTAAATGGGCAGTTCATGACTTGTGTGTCAAAATGTATTAATTTCACTCTAAACTGTACTTGTCATACATGATACATAGGTGGCTATATTTACAGGTCAGGATACTCATTTTTGGAGAAAGCTCATGCCAATTTTTTTTATTTTATTCATATTTACTAATTTTAAATAATATATAAATTAATTAAATATAAAAAAAGTAAATCGCTTAGGCGCCACCTAGGCTATCAAGGCGCTAGGCTATGGGTTGCCCCGCCTGCCGCCTGGCACCTTTTAGACCATTGGTCACTAGAGACGAAATTATAAGCCTAAGATGTGAATCCTCTAGTGTTTGTGGTTAGTGAGAGCTAGAGATGTGTCTCGAGTTTGTAAAATCTAATCAGCCTCTTTTTCATTTTCTTGCAAATGCAGTTATATCCCATCCTTAACTTGCTAGAATTGAATTCTGAAACTTTTTGCTATAGTATTTGCTGAATTGTCTTGCCAATTCTGATAGTTCGATATGTTTTTAGTTGGAAAAAATGTTGAAAGGGAAAGATAAGGACTGGTCTTCCAAAATGTCAAGGATGGATACCAGAGAAGATTTCCCTTTCTTAACCCTCTCTCTGCAAAATGTGAATGCTTTGTGCGAGCTACTGGCACAGTCATATGAAAAGTTTGTTTGGAGATCACCACGTCAAAAGAAAGAAGCCTGCTGAAGAATTTGGAGGCTCGAACTATGTTCATAATGAAGTCGAACATTTGCCTCGCAGAAAATATCACAAAGGCATCCAAGAAGGTACATTGAAGTATCAATGTACACAAAGGTTTTCTCCTATCATCTGGAAGGACACTGGCCAATAAATTGCCATTCGAGTCAAGTGGTTGTACACACTGGAATAGAGTCTATTTAGAAACCTTGATATACAATCTTCTCCAGCTGAGCCACTGAAGACATTCTGAAGATGAGCGTGTCAGCACTCAGCAGCAGAAATGCCAGAAAATATTATCTTGAAGTAACTATGGAGTTATGAAGTTAACTAGAGATGTTTCTGGGTATGGAGTTGAACAATGGAGTGATGGACTGAGTAAAACACATGACTGTTTACTTCATGCATGCTTACATAGCACCTTTCCTGATCTTAAGGTAATTCATGCATTTGTTGATAAAAGGTCATACATCAACCACCATAGTGTTCTTATAGATTATATTTGGAAACAAGCTAGGGACCATAGAACTATCATCTTACATTCCTTGCTAGTGTCTATATTATGAAATACTAACAATGAGAGCTGATAGAGATTACATAAATAGATTACCCTACAAACAGTAGCTAAATCTAACCAGTTCTAGAGAAATACTAAGTTCATTGTGCTAAGGCCAGTTCCTAGCTTTAGTGTGCCAAGGTATAGGAAATCAATCTTAACAACCTATTAATGTAATGTAGATGCTTCCCAAACCACACCAAGCTGGCATCCAAACTAGAGCCTGACACTGAGTCATGAAATTTATCGTTCTTTCCATGTTCTTGTAGTGCTGGTATTCGGTCTTAGGCCTGATCCCCAAATGCAGTGACAACAATACTCATCTGAATTAGTTTAATCTCATCTCATGGACTTCTTTCTAGAGGGAAGTGGTAAATTCTGAAGGATATTATAAGTTGGTGCTCCAAGCTTCTATTTATGATACGGAGAGCAAGAAACAACATAAAAATGTTTCACTTCATCTTGCTGCTGTCTTCAAGATGATAGTAAATGCTATCCAGTGAAATTATGTTCTCTGCAACCCTCCCACGGTTGCCTACATGAGCTTTCGTTCCAAATGGATACGTTCTGGTTGGTTCTTTGCAGGGAGGGTTAGGCATCATCTCTAGTTCTCTTTGCTACATATGTCTGATGAATATACTTCGATTAGCAACACTTTGATTTTGTTTTCTCATTTATAGTTATGCTTTAAGGGGTTCCATTTGTAGTAGTTTGACATAGAAATGATGTTGCTACAACGCTTGGAACATTATATAAATAAGGTATACTACCATGTCATGTTTGTGATTGACATCAGATTCGATATTTTTGAACTAAACTGAACCAAGCAACTATCAACTTGAGTCTTTTTTTAAGAAAAATCAACTTGAATCTTTCACCTTGCCACCATTGATGATTCGACTGTTTCACCTTCACTGGCTACTTGTCTTAGTGAAATCATACTCATTTTCTCACTTATGGGTCAGAGACTGGAACTTAATTCCAGACATTTTCCGAGTGATGTGCTGGACTCGATCAAGATTGATGGGCATCTCTTCAATCTGATCAATCCTAAAGATGATGTTAATCCTCTTAGAAAATATGGTACTTATATTGTTTATAAACTAACAAAATGAAATAACGAAAATAAATTGTAATTAATCAGATTGCATGGACATGAACCAAATCATAAAATGACAAATTGAGAATTTGACAAAAAGAATTCAACCAATGTAAGTTTGCCGAGTCCCGTGTATCACACGGTGTCCTTAAGATGAATTACGTCGTCCCAATCGGTGCAAGGACCTCAATGTCGCTTGGTCTCCTAGGATAAAACGACAATCAAGCTCAAGTTGTTGCACTACGAACAAGAGCTTCAACAAACTAGGAAGTGTCTTCAATCTATCACCAAATTTTAAGAGAACTGAGTAGGAGTAGAGAAGCTGTTTGGAAAATAAGTGTTTTCCGTTGGTGTTGGTGTTTAGAATGAAGGATTGGTGACCTTTATATAGTGTTGAGAATCACCTACAAATTAATGGCCTTTGTATATGTTACATACACAAATAAATAGTCTTAATAAGTTTGTTACAAAATTATTAGCAATCATAACCAGACTTAATAGGTCTGTTACAAATTGATTGTGTTATTGAATTTTCATAATAGTTTACAGACATGTGAAATGTCAAAAAAATAAAAACCGTTAGTTCAAAAACAACCTGGGCTCTCTTGGCCTCAAATTTGAGCTGCATTCGTGTCCGCATGTCCAAGTGAAGAAATTGGGCTTCTAACCTGGGATTTGTACCCAGCCTACGCGCGCGAAAGTGAGTATGGGTGTTTGTCATGGTTACACCTTCAAGGTGTGAGATTCTATTTAAAGTCTTGTTACTCTCTTACTTTTCCAATGTGAGACAGTTCATTTTCTTAATTAAACTAGCCATTTTTAGGTGACAATTTCTCATTCACCTCACAACCAAATTATGCATATGAATACATGATTTTATAACCCTCATTACAAGGATTACGAATTCATGCATGCAATAATCTAATTAAAAGTGCAACTCACTTTAATTATTTGATTTAATTAATGGTCATTTAGACCATTTTTCCAACAATTCCCCACATGAATGAAAATTGGCCACCAAAAGACTCGATAAACTTGGTGATAGTTTTCTACGGTTGAGACCTGCATAGGACATGTAGGTTATGAGTCTTTGAACCCTCCCTTATAGAAACATGCTTACTTTACTAACTAAATAGTAGACGGATGTCTTTGAACTATCGATCATTTGTGTAAATGATGACATGTCCCACACAGAAATCTCTCAAGCACATTCTAATTCTCATTATTGTGTTCATTTTGGCTTTGAACATGCGTCTAGTTCTGTAAGAGTTTGACAAGAGTTATGCCCTCAACAACTCCCTTAGAAGCGGCCCCACTTCTCACTCATGTAGGTGATTTCATAATTAAGAGTAACCCGCTTTACTCCGCTCGGTTTTACCGACGCATAAGAATTATTAAAAGCTTTTAGCTTAACCTCATTCCATACGGGCATCACTGTTTTCATCATAGGAAAAAACATGGGTCGAATCCTCATAGTGATCCATCACAATCTCTATAATTTAGTTGTCCCTTTTAAACATAGTTTTTAGGATCTCTAGTCAGCTAGGTTGGGTATCAACTATAATGATTTTATTCTTTCATGGACTTTAGTCTCATTCCCCTCGATGATTTATCCGTAATGTTTTCCTTAGACTTCACATAGTCTATAGAAATCATTCCAATTAAGATTAGTTGTCGAATGGTGTTATGTCTTCGTCGAATGTGACGAGACTTACCATTATATATCTTGTTCTATGCCTTGCCAATAGCTGATTGACTATCACAATGTATGCATATTGCAGACACATGTTTTGTCCACCTTGAATTGTCCTCAACGAATTGGCGTAGCCATTCGGCCTTCTCCCCACATTTGTCCAAGGCGACAAACTCAGATTTCATTGTGGATCTTTTATTTTGAGGATTTACATGGCACTGCTACACCACCTAGTGTAAACACATATCCACTACTAGTCTTTGAGTGTTTCATGTCGGATATCTAGTTTGCATTAGTAAACTCCTCTATGACAGTTGCGTATGTTGTATAATGCAGCCCTATAGGTACGAGTATATCTTAAGTATTTCAATACTCTTCCAATCGCTTGTCAGTGCATAGCCCCTGGATTACTAGTGTACCTACTTAGCTTACTCACCGCATAAGTTAAATCTGGTCTTGTATAACTTGTTAAGTACATCAGACTCCCAATCACTTTCGAGTATTCTAACTAAGAGATACTTTCCCCTTTATTTTTGGACAAGTGTAAATTTATATCTACCGGTGTCCTGGCAATTCTAGTGCCTTCCTTGTCAAATTTCTCAAGGATATTATCCACATAATGTGTTTGGTTCAACACAATACTATCCGACGTTCTTGTAATTTTTATCCCTAAAATCACATCAGCAAGTCTCATATTTTTTTTATCTCAAACCGAGATCGCAACATATCTTTAGTAGATTTGATCACTTTCTCATTGCTCCCAACAATGAGAATATCATCTACATATAGACATAAGATGACATATCAATCTTGTATATCTTTCACATACACACATTTGTCACATTCATTGATTTTATAATCATTGGTGATCTTGGCATTGTCAAATTTCTCATGCCATTGTTTTGGAACTTGTTTCAAGCCATATAGAGACTTTACCAATTTGCACACTTTCTTTCCTTGACCTGGGGTCGAAAAACCCTCAAGTTGTTCCATATAGATTTTCTCCTCTACATCCTCATATAAGAAAGCAGTTTTAACATCTATTTGATGTACTTATAGCTTACGCAAAGCCGCGATAACAAGCACCATCCTAATGGAGGTTATTCTCTTCACAAGAGAATATGTGTCGAAATAATCCAGACATTCATTTTACTTGTATCCTTTTATGATAAGTCTTGCCTTTTATTTGTCTATGGTCTCATATGCTTTTATCTTTCTTTTAAAGATCCATTTGGAGCCTAACGGCTTACACCCCGGTAGAAGATCCACCAATTCCCAAGTATAATTTTGCAAAATTGAGTATAATTCACTCTTAATCGCCTTTTTCCATAACGCGTATCAGTAGACCTTATTGCCTCTGTATTTGTCTGAGGTTCATCCTCAAGCATATATGTCAAAAAATTCAAACAACAGATTTTTCTATCCTTGCTCTTTTTCTCCGTCTAGGTTCTACCTCTTCAAGTTCTACTTCTTCAGGATTTACTTGTGCTTGATTTTCCTGAGTATTTGACTAAATTCTAGAAGAACCGCCTCCAAGAAAGTCTTTCTAATCAAAGAGCTTGTCAATATGAAGTATAATGATGGCTTGAGGGTCACTGAGTACTTGAATAATATCTAAAGTTCAATTAATCAATTAACCACCATGGGCATGACGATTGATGATGAATTACAAGCACTGTTGTTATTGGGGTCGTTACCAGATAATTGAGAGACTTTTGTAGTCACTGTAAGTGACTCTGCTCTAGATGGTAAATTAACCATGGATAATGTTAAAAATAACATGTCGAATGAAGAGACTAGAAAGAAATTTTCAACCTCTGAAAATAGTCAAGTCTTTATGGCAGAGAATAGAGGAAGAAACAAGAGTAGAGGACCCAAAAATTATAGAAGGAATGCAAGCCGTTCGAGGGCAAGATTCAACGGAAAATGTCATCATTGTGGCATCTTTGGCCACATGAAAAACTGCAACAAATTTAAGAATGAGAAGAAGGAGGATGGCTACACCTACCAAAGGAGAGAAGACAAAGGTACCAATGCCGCTGCCATATCACATGAGGAATGTGAGGTTTTTGTTTTGAAGGTGAATGCCTACATGTCAATGATTCTTCCAGTTCTGATGTTGCATGGATCATTGATTCCGGTGCCTCTTTCTATGCCACTCCACACATGAAGTTCTTCACTACATACAAAGGAGGTGACCTTGGGATTGTGAAGATGGGCAACGCGGGTTATGCTAAGATTGCCGGAATTGGAGATATTTGTTTTGAAACCAATTTGGGCTGCAAGCTTTTGTTGAAAAATGTTAGACATGTTCCTAGTCTACGTCTTAATTTAATGTCAACTGGTGTGCTTGATCGGGAAGAATATCACCATCATGGAGGTGATCAAAAGTGGAGGCTTACCAAGGGATCACTAGTGGTGGCTAGAGGGAAGTTGTGTTGTACCCTCTACAAGACTTATGGCAGGATATGCAAATGGGAGTTGAATGTCGCGAACGACTCTTCCCCAAGTCTATGGCATAAAAGGCTAGCCCACGTGAGCGAGAAGAGATTGCAAGTTCTGGCAAATAAATCTCTCATTCTTTTTGCCAAATGTACTTCTCTTGACTCTTGTGATCATTGTCTGTTTGGTAAGCAACATAAGGTTAGCTTTACTGATACATTCACCAAGAAAGAAAACATCTTAGACCTAGTACACTCAGATGTGTGTGGCCCATGGAAGTTGACTCACTAGGTCATAACAATTATTTTGTTACTTTCATTGATGATGTTTTACGAAAGGTTTGGGTTTATTTGTTAAAATCAAAAGACAAGGTATTCCAAACCATCAAGGAGTTCATGTCATAATTAAGAGAGAAACAGGGCGAACCCTTAAGTGTCTCCGCAGTGATAATGGTGGGGAGTACACTTCGAACGAGTTCAGAGGTTATTGTTCGAAGCATGACATTAGACATATGAAAACAGTACCTGGTACCCCACAACATAATGGTATAGCGGAAAAGATGAATCGCACCATTCTGGAGAAAGTGAGAAGTATGTTGAAGACAACGAACCTGGCAAAGAGGTTTTAGGGTGAAGCTGTGACAACCGCATGTTATCTAATCAATCGAACACCATGTGTACCGCTGGGACTGAAGACCCCAGAGAGTGTATGGACCGATAAGAGCGCTTCATATTCGCACTTGAGAGTGTTTTGGTGCAAAGCATTTGCACATGTCCCAAAGAATGACATATTGAAGCTAGATGACAAGGTCATACCATGTATCTTTCTTGGGTATGGTAATGAAGAGATGGGCTACAGGTTATGGAATCTGATAACCAAGAAGTTGTTCAGAAGCAAAGATGTAGTGTTCCATGAGGATCAGACTGTTGTGAATTTTGACAAGAAGACAATTGATAATGTAGACAACCTCACTTATTCCTCACCACTTCAAGTTACAGGTGCCGCGAATGAAGTCGCGAATGAAGCTGCAGGTGCCACGAATAATGTCCTGAAAGAAGCTGCAGGTACCGCGAATGATGTCGTGAATGAAGCTGCAGATGCAGCGAATGATGAAGCTGAAGCTGCAGAGGCCGCGAATGATGTCCAGGAGGCCGCGAATGATGATCATATTCAAGAGGATCATATTCGGAGGGAGCCTAATCAAGAGCAGCAGCAGGCGAATGCCCAAGTACTAGTTTGAAGATCTCGAAGAACGCTGAAGCCAAGCGCTAAGTACCCTTCTTCATAATACATTTTGCTCACCAATGATGGAGACAATCCATATTTCAGATATATTCTGCTGACTGGTGATGGAGAGCCTGAATGCTTTGAGGAAGCAAAGACTCATGTAGATAGCGACAAGTGGATGTTAGCTATGATGTCTGAGATGGAGTCTTTGATGAAAAATAACACATATGAGTTGGTGGAACTTCCTAAAGGCAGGAAAGCACTCAAAAACAAATGGGTGTTCAAGCTGAAGAGGGATGAGAACGACAAGTTGACCAAGTTTAAAGCCTAGTTGGTTGTCAAAGGTTTCGGGCAAAAGGAAGGAGTCGACTTTGAGGTGATCTTCTCACCTGTTGTCAAGATGACTTCTGTTAGAGTTATTTTGAACATGGCAGCTAGCATGAATCTTGAGGTGGAGCAGTTAGATGTGAAGACTGCATTCCTACATGGTGATTTGAAGGAGGAAATATATATAGAGCAACCTGAAGGTTTTACAGCTGAAGGCAAGAAGCACACGGTTTGCAAGTTAAAGAAAAATTTGTCTGGGTTGAAACAAGCGCCAAGACAATGGCACAAGAAATTTTACTCTTTCATGGGGAGTCATGGGTACAAGAGGACTGATGCAGACTCATGTGTGTATATTCGCCGATTCGCTGGTGAGAAATTTATTTTGTTGCTTTATGTTGATGATATGTTGATTGTGGGACAAGATGTTTCTATTATCTGCAAGTTGAAGACAGATTTATCAAAGTCTTTTGACATGGAAGACTTAGGTCTAGCAAAACAGATATTGGGCATGGAGATTACTCTTGACAGGAAGACAAAGAAATTATGGCTGTCACAGAAGAGGTAAGTTGAACGGGTTCTTGAAATGTTCAACATGAAAGAAGCCAAGGCAGTGAGCTCACCTCTAGGTAATCACTTCAAGTTAAGTAGGTTGTTATGCCCAACTACACAAAAGGAGAAAGACAAGATGACAAGTATCCCTTATGCATCAGCTGTTGGTAGTCTTATGTATGTCATGGTATGTACTCGTCCGGATTTTGCTCATGCAATTGATGTTGTTAGTAAATATTTATCTAACCCTAGAAAAGAGTATTGGGAAGCTGTTAAGTGGATACTTAAATACTTGAGGGGCACCTCAAAGTTGTGTTTGTCTTTTAGTGGTTCTGAACCCATTTTGAAGGGTTTTACAGATGCAGATTTAGTTGGGGATCTTGATAATAGAAAGTCCACTTCTGGGTATTTATTTACATTTTGTGGGGGAGCTGTGTCATGGCAGTCCAAGTTACAGAAGTGTGTTTCCTTATATACCACGGAAGCTGAATACATAGCGGCGAATGAAACAGACAAGGAAATGGTTTGGCTGCAAAGGTTCATTGACGAGTTGGGTGTGAAGCAAGAATGATATGTGGTGCATTGTGATAGTCAAAGTGCTATTCATTTAAGCAAGAATTCAGTTTATCATCCTCGTACCACATATTGATCTCCACTACCATTAGATAAGAGAGTAGTGTCGAAGAAGCTCTTGCAGTTGAAGAAAATTCATACCAACAAGAATACTTCTTCTATGTTGACTAAAGTTGTGTCACATCAGAAGTTGGAGTATTGCAACAAGTCCGCTGGAATGAACTTCAAGTAGAAGTCTCATGTCGTATTGCCCTAGGTTGGTCTAGAGAAAGAGATTGTTATAATATCCAGACCTATAAGTTACACCACTAATTTTATGATAGGAATGTTAAAGGTTCATGAGTTATGAGTTAATAGTCTTAGGAGTTAGTAGCTCTTAGGTCACAAGGTATTAAGACTTGAGTTACACAAGAATATGGATGGTTATGGTGTCATGAGTTATGGAAATTACATGGAGCACCATTATGGAAGAGCACTAATGAGGGTTTCTCCTTAAGCCTATAAAAGGAGAGGTCATTTGCTCATTCCATCACATCGATCATCTCATCCATCTTAAGCATTTTCATCCAAGTAGAGAGTGAAGAGTGTTCATTCCAAGTTGAGAGTGAGTGTAGCGTAGTGTAGCAAAACAAGTGTGATAGAGTATTTCCTTCAAGTGGTGCTCTTGAAGTTGTGTATCTCTTGTGTACCCATTATTTGATAGTGGAAGTTCTTGTTGTTGCTGCCCCGTGGACGTAGGCACATTGCTGAACCAAGTTATATCCGGTGTTTACTTTTCTTTATCCTTTATATCTTTACATATTTATCTTTTATGGTGTTTGAATTGTCACCTCCATTGTATTATTTTTTTTTCCAACACATTCCATATTTGAATCTTCAAATATTACAATACTTATAGATGAGTTCATCTGCCACAATCATGGAGATAATCATCGACATAACTTCCTAGATATAACTACCGACCTACTTATGGGCCGAACGGGTCATGAAGTGCTACTATATTATGGGCTAGCCCATCATACAAATACATATAAGTAAAAGGAGGTAAATACAAAAACAAATACTGATTACATATTAGTAAAAGGAAGTAAATACATAATACTCTGATTACATAATAGTAAAAAAGGAGGTAAAGATCGTGTTCCAACAGAAACTCTCTCTTCTCCTCTCGACGCCGCGCGCGCGTCTTCTTCCTTCCCATAACCAAACTCGGCCGTCCGGTCCTGTCGGCTTCGCAAGTCCATCGTCTCCAATTCTTGGGTGGGTTTGCTCGACGTTTCGGGGCCAAAGAAGAACGCTGCCGAGAAGCTTGCCGGAGTTCGCGTCTGTTTCGACGGGTTGAAACAAGGTGAGTTTGGTTCCTCTTCTTCATGGCTGTGTAGGCCATCGAAACCAAGAATTGAGTTTCAAGTCTGGATTTGCAGAACTGGGTGCGTGATTGTGGTGGCGATTGGGAGCATTTCAAGGCCGAATTGATCTTAGCTTCAGGTATAAAAGTTGTTCCTCTTGCTCTGATTTACAAGTTTGTAGTTGAAATTAGGAGGTTGGTGGAGTTTGCTCTGATTTACATTTTTTCTTTTCAATATATATTGTATTGTTATGGAAATTTACTGAAAGTACTGTACATGTTATAAGTATCAGACAGAATGTGCCTTTTTAAGAATGTGTATTAGAATTTATCTTCTAATTGATTGTCTGTTGGTGATATGTCTTCTGTTGTCTATAGATGACTATCTAGCCTCACATGTGGTTTTCATTGCAATTGTTGTGGATGTGTGTACTCGTTTTGAAATATATGTTACTGTTTGCATGATCCAGGTGATCTACATGCCATTAGAGCACAAAGTTTGATGATGGCTTACCAGAATTCTACTAACACATATACATCTGATGACGAAGAACCGTTAGTTTTCAAAAGGTCTACAGCATCTAAAAAAAATCAGTTGAACACAGACACAAAGAAATTGTCTTCTCAGAGGTGTGATGGAGAACAACGAAGAGTCTCTGACGTACATTCTCGCAATGGTGTAAGCTCTAGTGTGCAAAAGGATAAGACGGCTCCATCTACAAAGGCGTCACCAGTTGAATCTCCGGCAGCAATCCTGAAAGAAGTATCAGAACATAGCAAATCTGTCTCTATTAAAGAGGAAAATACTCCTGTTGAGCATCCTGCTGCAGACAATAGTGATTCTGATGATGAAAAGCCGATAAACTCCAGATTGAAGGCTAAAATAAACAATGTCAAAAAGGAAGATACAGATGATGAAGACAATAAACCTTTAGCAGCAAGGGTTAATAAGTCTAATGTGGGAACATCAGGCTGTAAGCCTAGTGACACTAAAGAAGGGAAGCCATTCGTTCAGAAGAATGGTTCAAGCACAATAGATAAAAGGAAAAGCTCTTCTGTATTGTCAGGTAAGAGGCCTCTAGATATGGGGAACTGTTCTGAGCAATCTTCAATTAAAAGGCCAAAAATTGGAGATTCTTCAACATCTGTAAAGAGCAAGCAGGTGTCTGGCAAAACAGAGCCGAAGGCAGATGATGATCAAATGACACTTTCCCAGAGAATGAAAAAAACCACATCTGCTAATAAATCATCTCTGACGAAGAAAACTGTATCTAAAGTCAGTTCATCCCCAATCCAGAAAGGCAAAAAGCCAGATAAGTTTTCTAAGTATTCTAAGTCAACAAGAGAAGGACCAGGCTCTAACGATGGGCAGAAAAAATGGACTACATTAGAGCACAATGGTGTCATTTTCCCACCTCCTTACAAGCCTCATGGGGTTAAGATGCTTTACAATGGGAAGCCAGTCAGCTTGACTCCTGAACAAGAGGAGGTTTCTTTCACATGCCGATCTATTTTCTCCTTGACAAATTTATATCATTTGTGTTTTCATTTCCGGAAGTTAT
This sequence comes from Comarum palustre, assembly GCA_951800085.1. Lineage (NCBI taxonomy): Eukaryota > Viridiplantae > Streptophyta > Magnoliopsida > Rosales > Rosaceae > Comarum > Comarum palustre. The sequence goes on along the minus strand of OX637579.1, from coordinate 5,263,186 downwards.
TAGACTGAAACTGTTTTGCGTTACAGGTCGCAACAATGTATGCAGTGATGATAGATACAGAGTATGTGCAGAAACAAACGTTCAAAGACAACTTCTGGAATGATTGGCGTAAGGTGCTGGGGAAGAACCATGTAATTCAGAAATTGGATGCTTGTGATTTCAAACCAATATACGACTGGTATCAGAAAGAAAAGGAGAAGAAGAAACAAATGAGTTCAGAAGTAAGTTGGTATCCCTAATAGCAATATAAGAAATTTTGCCTTGAAAGATTGATGCTCGTAAAACCGTCTTTGTATCCATTATTGGTTTTACTGGAAGATTCGCTTTTCTACAGCTAACTTATGTTTTAAGCAATATGAGTTGCTGAGGTTATGTTGTTTTGACAGACATGACATCTGTATTCATCCCCCAAGTTAAAATTTACAGTATAGTGTTCTACTCATGTTTGTCAAGTTTTGGGATCTTTATATTATTATACTCGCTGCACCATTCTGATCCAATACTATCACTGTCGACTTATTATTGATGAAACAAATTTTTTGGTTGATTTTTCGTTAGTGCTGTGGACAGTCCTTATCCCCAATGCACTTTTTTTTGCAAGTGTTTGTAAAACATGTTTTTCCATGGCTTTACTGTTGGAATATCTAATGTCAATAACAAGTCCCTTGTATTGATTATTTATAATGGGTTGTCAAGGTGATCAATGCATTTGTTTCCTGATCCTTTGTCGTTTTACATGTGAGAGATGCATTTAGCCTCACTGTATCCGTTCCTCGTATGTTATATCAGACTGATCTATAATTTCCTAGATTACATCAGTAGTGGCTTAACTGTCATGGAATATCTGTTGGTGCAGGAGAAGAAGACTATCAAGGAAGAGAAATTGAAACAAGAGGAGAAGTATATGTGGGCAGTTGTTGACGGTGTAAAAGAGAAGGTTATCTCTAGCTTTGATTATCTTTCCTAATTACTCTAGCAGTCTGCCTATCTGCAATATATCTTCCAACATATGACACTCTGATATGCTTCTTGTGGTCCATTTTCCGGTATATTATATAGATGATAGTATCATAGATCTGTTCTTGTTTGCATTTAACCAGTACGAGTGTGTCTGATTATAATCTCAACACAGGTTGGAAACTTCAGAGTTGAACCACCTGGATTATTCCGAGGCCGTGGCGAGCATCCCAAGGTTTGTTTGAGTTTTCTGATTTCTGTGACGTAATATCTAATTCGTTCATGATGAGATAGTTTGATAAGCAATTTTTGTTGAACTGCTTACATTGGTTCTGACTATTCCTTCCTTCGTGTTGCATTAACTACACTTCTCATGGTATCAGTCAGGAAAGCTGAAGAGGAGGATTAGTCCGAGTGAAGTTACAATAAATATAGGAAAAAATGCCAACATCCCTGAATGCCCCATTCCGGGTAAAAGGTTTGTTCTTCTGCTCCATTTTCATTGTCTTAAAATTAAAGGATATTGGTTTTTCCTGATCGATTTATCTTCTCTTCTGGACCTATTTTGACTCTAACTTGGTGCACTTTTTTATGCAGGTGGAAAGAAGTAAGGCATGACAATACGGTTACATGGTTGGCTTTCTGGAATGATCCAATCAATCCAAAGGAGTTCAAATACGTATTTCTTGCAGCTAGTAGTTCCTTAAAGGGACAAAGCGACAAGGAGAAATATGAGAAAGCAAGGATGTTGAAGGTGTTTAGATGGAGATGAGCTATAGGCTTTCAATGATAGTGATTAGTTATGTGGTAATGTTGAAGAGGGTTGCCCCGTTTTTGATAGAAAACCTGTTTTTTTATTGCAGGAGTACATAGGAGATATCAGGGCTGCATATACTAAGGCTTTTACAAGTAGTGATGCTGCAAAGAGGCAAATAGCTGTTGCTACCTATCTCATCGACAAACTTGCTCTTAGAGCCGGAAATGAGAAGGTATAATCTGTTGTACCAAATTAAGCCTATGTAGACTTTTTTATACCAAATTCAAGACTGCTTGTCTCCACATGTGATTCCTTCATGATGTTATGAATCACACACACACACACACAGACATGTATGTGTGTGTGTGTGTGTATATATATATATAGAGAGAGAGAGAGGGAGAGAGAGAGCACTCTTCCTCTGTAATTCACTTCAACTTTTCCGAGTACTGTTTAACAAGGTTGGTTAACTAGTGTTAATATCATAATGTAAAATGCACTCTATAGTGTAAACCGTATCTGTGCTGCTACTTCTTACTTATGGAGAGGGAGAATCAACATGAGAGGTCAAATCAGTTATTCATTTATGCTAAAAAAGTTGACTATGGCGGTTATTTACGAATGGTCATTTATTGCTAACAGGATGATGATGAAGCTGATACTGTCGGTTGCTGCACATTAAAAGTAGAAAATGTAAAAGCAATTCCCCCCAATTCATTGGAGGTACTTTTTTGAAATTTCAAGTCATTGCAGATTGTTTATAAGTTTGTTTAATCACTAGAAAATGACATGTCAACTTTTGTTTTTTCTTTTCCTTTTTAAATCAGTTTAACTTCCTCGGTAAAGATTCCATCCGATATGAAAATACTGTTGAAGTAGAACCTGCTGTTTACAAGGAAATAAAAAAGTTTCAGGAAGGTGAGTAGCTGATTTCTGAATTAGTATTTGGCATTTTTGTGTGGCTACTACACAACACAAACAGATGTGTATATATGGCGAGAGAGGGGAAGGGAGGGAGGAGCCGACGTCCATTATGTGGAGCTTTCCTTGTTATATTATATACTTTATCATTAGCATACGCCCTCGCTGCAGACTTCACAAAAAGTTGATTACAACTTTGAACCTCCTTTTACAGTCATATATCATCTATATACTTGTGTACAAATGACTCTTAAAAGTGCATGAATTAAATTTCTTATTTCCTTTTTGCTTCAGGAAAAAAGGATAGTGATGATCTCTTTGACCAGTTAGATACCAGTAAATTAAACGCGCATCTAAAGGAATTGATGCCTGGTCTTACTGCAAAAGTGTTCCGTACATACAATGCATCCATCACATTGGATAATGAAGTAAGTTGGTGCTGGTCTTCACTTATTTTTAGAACTTTAAAGTTTTTTGCTATGCACTTTTACATTTTACATATCAGCTGATTAGATATACAATGATTAGATTCATTTTATTGTGAGATAAGATAAAATACCTCACACCTTGTACTTATGAAAAGACCGATAAGATGTAATAGTTTTCTTATTTGTTTACCGAGCTAATCTCTTTTGATCAGATGGGGTGAAGTAATCGTACTGCCTGATGATATTGACTTGTAGTTCTGAAGAAAATTAGAATCTATTTTCAAGTTTGATTTTATTTAGAGTAAATGAAAGAAACAACATGCAGAGTTTTCTTTACTACAGGTTAGAATATACACTGTCCATGAATAGAAGTTTATCCAACCTCCCTGAATAGTTGAGTGTCATTACATAATGCTATATCTGCTAAATAGTTGAGTGTCATTACATAATGCTTTATCTGCTTTGTTTGTACTACATTGTCATCACCTTAGCATAACATGTTTCCACAAGCATATAAAAGCATGTTATTTCTTATTTTTCTACAGACCATGACTGATGTTATTGTACAATGTTCAGTAAGGCCATCAGGTACCTGTTATACTGATTCTTATTTATCATTGTTCTGATGGCAGTTAAACCAGGAAACTACAGAGGGCGATGTATTAAAGAAAAAGGTTTTTTATGATACAGCAAACAAGAAGGTGAAGACAGTCCATCCCATGAGAAATTATACTAATCTCATTCAGTAAGTGGCATCTATAATTGTTCAAACTTTACTATGCAGGTTGCTATAATTTGTAACCATCAGCGTGCTGTGTCAAAGTCTCATGAATCACAAATGGACAAGCTAAAGGAAAAGCTTAGTGACCTTCAGGTAATGACAGGATGACCGTATCTGTATCTTTGATGGAATCCTTGAGCACAAAATACCAGACCTAATTTTCCTTTCTTGGTTGCAGGGTGTTGTAAAAGAGCTAAAGACAGATTTAGAAAGGGCAAGAAATGGAAAGCCTCCTCTGAAAGATGCTGATGGAAAACAGAAGAGAAATTTGACACCGGAAGCGTAATACAACTTTTTGTTGCTTCAGTTTTTTTGTGTGAATAATGGTTCTGTAAGTGTTTTTATTTGTTTATATTTGTTACAGGTTACAGAAGAAGATAGCTGATGCCAATAAAAAGATTGATAAAATAAAATTGGATATGCAAACCAAAGATGACATGAAGACAATTGCATTGGGAACATCAAAAATCAACTATCTTGATCCTAGAATCACCGTTGCATGGTGCAAGCGACATGAAGTTCCCATTGAGAAGGTGGGTAATCCCAATTTCTTTCAATCAATGGGAGTTACTCCACTTTTTTGTCTTGGAATGAACAATAGGTGGTTTTGTGAGTGTATAAAGAGCAGATGCTAATAATCTTTACCGTTTGCTATTGACACAGATATTCCAGAAGTCTCTCCTGGCTAAGTTTGCTTGGGCAATGGATGTCGAGCCTGACTTCAGATTCTGATATTTAGAGATGGTGATCATATGCTTGCCATACCCACCATCCCTGAGATTTTTTAATCTTAAAAGACATGGCCTTTCTTTGTTCCTTTATAAAACTTCACAATGTCTTTTTCTTCTTCAGCGGAATTATCTTGTTGTAAGTTAATCTAATCTAATTGACTGAGGTTCCAACCCCCCCTTCTAGACCTGAATTTTTGTACCTTTTCTTTTCTTGGATGGAAGCACAAGTGTCCATTTGAACATTCAAATCACTACTGATTGTTCAATTGTCTGAAATACCTTGACATATACATTGAAATTTTAAAATCATTATCCTCGGTCTCCTTTTTGTGCACCATACTATTGTTCTAAATAATTCCCTTGTACTTTAAACTCTTGAATTTACAATATTAATTCTGATCTCGTAGCATTTGCAGATTGGTTTAACCGTTTAACAATTTTGTTCCTTTTCGTTTTCGTTGACAGTGTACTACTACCTTTTGAATCTATGGATATGTGGGAAGGTAGATGACTTGAGAAAATTTATTTGATGTTCAACTCTCCCTGCATTTTCTAGGCTTTTGGTTGTTGCGTTGAATCTCTTTACCAATATACTGCAATTTGAATTAGTAGATGCGTGCGCCACCATGTGTCATGAACAGTAATACTGTTTTGTAGTTGCTATGTAACACTTCACTTCTTAATGTAAACTCTTGATATTTAAGAGAAATGCTACTTGATGTTTATGATCCTACCTATTTTGAATTTGTGATTCATGTTCCATAGACAGAACTGTTGCTGTAAAGCATCATTTACTTCTACATAATTTTACCGGTGAAACAATTGGAATTTGAGATGATGCAACTTCTTTAACCAAAGCACACATGGAATTTTAGGACAATCAGTTTTTGGTGTGCCAGCACCTTTGGGTTAGGTGCAACCTTCGCCTTCTGACTTCTTCAAACGACTGACGTACTGGTGCTAATCAAACCGGCATTCAGGTTCTTTCTCAGACCTAACAAACGGTTGCTAGGATTTTCCACCGCTACACGTGCAGTTAACGTTTCTTACTCAAATCGGTGTGGTTGAGCAGAGTCCAACAATATCATGACTGGGTACTCACCAAAGATTGCTCTCTGACCGGGAATATTTGCTAAAAGTTTTACCCTCTAACAATGTTTTTTTGCGGACTTGTGCTCGGGATGAGTCATTATGAACTTGGGGTAGATTTTTGTTCGAAATGAGGTTTGGCTGATGTAGCTGTAGGAATTGCTCGTGATGAGGCTTTGATGGAATAAAGACTGAGAGTCTTTTTGGTAAATGTGCTCTAAGGGGGGCTTGTTTTGCAGTGTTTGTAAGGTTGTTTATAAGTTGATGTGTGTTTCTGTTTACCATCGACCACTTTATATAGAAGACTAGGGTTCGTCATTCCTTGTGGATCAAGATAGATCAGATTTTCCCAATTAATTAGAAAAGACATCTATCAAAATGATTATGAAATAGATCCTTGCAATCTGCAAATCACACCACGCATGACTCCAAAGGAAAGAAAAAATATGTACAGATATTTTGATCGCATGAATCGATCTAATGAACTCTGATCATGTATATTCGTCGAAAAATATTATTTTGACTCAAATAATACTCGCGTTGGACATTGAAGAACATGTGCAAGATAAGCTTCGTTTTCATCAGTCCTCCTAGCCAAAAGATCGGTAACTGCTCCTGAGGTAGAGATATCTATGCATCTGAAAGACATTCCCCTGGTTATGCGGTGTATCATCAAGCACCAACACAGCAGTCTTTTTAGCGCACACAGGACCCAAATTTTCTTGGATTTTTAGGGCTGTCGTCTCGTGGGAAAACTCCGTCCCCAAATAAGTCTTTGGTGGGATCCAACAGGTTAACCATGTGCTGGGCATAGCTGAGATCTCCCATGGTGTGAAGTATAAACTGACATCTCAAACATGTCGTTGGCGTCCGTGAGAAACTTGGCCACACCGGGCCTCAACTTGGTAACCTTGAAAACATTTTCGACATCTCCCTCTAACAAGTATCGTTCCTGCTGCGTTAAGTGCCCCACAGCGCTAGTATTAAAACATGTGTGATCCAAATCGAGTACCAAATGGAGCTTGTTTTGCAGTGAAGCACTCTCATTTTCACTCGGATCCAACCTTGAACCGCAAAGCAAGCACAGTTCTTTGAAGCTCCCTGCCAAATGAAGCACACGTCTCCTTCAATGAAATCATCCAACGAGTCTTTGATGATCCAGGCAAACCCTCTGCGATTTTCGTTGAAGGTATTGAGGAGGTTGTGGTTGAAGGGATCTGCTATCTGAAGCCTTTAGCATCAGAATGAAATCAACTGCATTTTCGAAACTGTACTTGGGAGCTTTTGTTGAAGGTATTACTTCCCATTTGTGTTGCAAACCTTATAGACACATACATAGACGAGGATTTGTTCGATATGCAGATCTTGAAGAAGCCACAGTTTGCTCATTTATTAGAGGATATGCTTGAGAACCATCCTTTGGCACGCAAGGGTCTTGAAATGAGGATCAACATGCTGATGAAAGCCCAGGAGATTTGTGAGGGGATCATGGATGCCTATGATATATGAGTGAGCTTTCTTTTATTTTCCTCTTGTTTTTCCATTCAGTTTGCTTATATTCATGCTGTGCTGTTCTTTTCTTTGCCAGAACGGTGGTTGGGAGTTTATGGCCGGTGTTTGAACTTTAAGTTTCTGTTTCGAGCTATGATTTATATGGCAGTACGTGCATTTTGTTTTGTCTAAAGATTGTTGTTATGATCTAGTTACATTATTTTGATTGGGAAAGCGATTTGAACGAGAACTGACGAACATGGTATTGCCTAAGCCATGTGGCTAAGTTTCATCCCAAACAATGACTATGAGGCAGTGCTGCTTTAGCGACAGTATGTGCTACATTATTTCGATTCCAGTTAGCTATCTGCTGTGTGCTGTCATGAGAGTCATCAACAATAGAACATCGTGATCTAGTGACATTGTCTGCATCAAGTACTTCAATGTGGCAGTTCTTCATGTCCTCGACTAGTTAGTGATCCGAATCTATATAGCTGATGCATGCTCCAGCATTATGTGCATTAGGGAACTATCTTTCAGAGGAGAAAAATGTTTTGTTTCCAACTCTCCGTAAATTCATTCCAGTATTGTTGTTTATCTGTCGAAAGGTTTTGCATCCAAGTGAACCTTTAGAATCGTTGCTTGCCAACAGATTATCAATGTTTCCCTTCACATTCAAGAAAATTAAACCAAAGCAAACATTGAAGCGAACCAAAGCATAAGATGTATATAAATCCTGCCCCAAACTTTGATTATATTCCTTCCTTTAACGAAGTACATATTACATACATAAGATAAGTTACCCATCTTCCAAACATTTTCCCCAACTGAGCAGAAACCCTTCATATAAATCATAATCACATACGCTACATAAGTTAAAACCATACCCAAACCAAACTAAACTTCCCAACTATTTCAAATCAACCCCTCATTTCCACCTCTTTCCTTCTTCCACCTCATACTTCCTCCCACCCTAACTTCCAAATTTACATATCCACCCCATTTCATCAACAACTATCTAAGTGAAGGAGAGTTGGAAACAAAATTTACGACTAGATTCTTTTTATAGGCCTCATCATGGGCCAGGCTAGGGCCGGCCCGACCCTAAATTTTAGGGCTTAAGGTAGGGTAGGGTAGGGCTCTGTCAAAGTCAACAAAATTTAGGACCGGATATAATAGGGTCGAGACTTGAATATGTAAGCCCTAGCCCGCCCTATCGGCCCATTTCGTTAGGGCTAATAGGGTCGGGTAGGGCCGGCCCTTTAAATAGGGCTAAACAGGGCCGCGATGGGCTTGTTATTTTTTTCTTTTCACAATTTAGCTTTAGAATTATATGTAATGACCTTATTTTTTGTGTTATATTTAACATGCATGTATACACATTATACTTAATTTAAGACATCTATCTATAAACTAAGTGGTTATACTCATATATCTCCCGAACAAACGTTCTAAATCATCAAAATATAATCGTTAATCATCAAAACAAAAGGAAATCAATAAATGAACAAAGCTAGCAAATCAACTACAAATGAGAAGATTAGTTGTATTGTATCTAAAAAATAAGAAACATATTCCTTTTTGTAACCAAAAAAAATAAGAAACATATTAAAACAATACAAAAAAATAAAAAATTATTAGGGTCTAAAGAGCGGGCTTTTAGGGTCGGACCGGGTTCAGCCCTAAAGGGTTCATTAGGGTAGGCCGGATTTCATTTGCTCAACCCTTACCCTACCCTACTCGAGAAGGACTAGGGTCGGCCCGCCTTAATGGGGGGTCGGGTAGGGCTAAAGTCGAAGGGCCAAATGATGAGGCATACCAGACAATGCTAACCAAAGTAGTACGTAATTGCTAATTTGCCCTCGTCTTTTTCTCAGATTTTCAAATCTGTCTTGCCGTTTAAAAAAAATCATAGACAACATCCGACCTGGAAACCAAGATATACACAAGACGAGGGTCGTGGAAAGAGAAAGAAAGAGAATTGCTTCACTTATTTTTCAGGATCCGAAATTCATTCAGGGCCTTGTTCGGGTCATCGGGTTCGGATCCTCCACCCGAATAGGGAAGTTACTGCCAATAAATTTGCTCCACTTTTTTGTCTTCGAATGAACAATAAGTGGTTTTGTGAGTGTATAAAAAGAGCAGATGCTAATAATCTTCACCGTTTGTTATTTACACAGATATTCCAGAAGTCTCTCCTGGCGAAGTTTGCTTGGGCAATGGATGACTTCAGATTCTGATATGTAGAGATGTTGATCATATGCTTGCCATACCCACCATCTCTATGATTTTTTTTGTAAAAATAGGCTACGGTTACGTTTTGATATTATATATATATATATATATTTAATATAATTTAAAAATATATAGATAATTTTAAAGGTAAATAAAACTAAAGTATCCTAATTTTAATAGATCAATCCCATAAAAAAATTACAATAATAAATAAACTCTAAATAAATCTAATCTAAATCATCTAATAAAAAAAACAGAAAAAAAAATATTCAATTATAATTTAGATAAAATATCAATACAAAAAGTCAACAATCAACATACCAATTTAGATAAAACCTTCCTAAATGATCTATCATACGTTTGACATCTCTATATACATATCGAAAACATATCCTATGTATATCCGTATCGGATACGAGTGCGATACAACATTCAAAATTTCTATCGATGCATCATAGATACCCACCAATCCCACCATCCATGAGATTTTTTATTCTTGAAGACAATGCCTTTCGTTGTTCCATTATACAACTTCAGTTCACAGTGTCTTTTTCTTCTTAAGAGGAATTATCTTGTTGTAAATTAATCTAATCTAATTGACTGGGTTTCTTTCCCCTTCTAGACCTGAATTTTTGTTCCTTTTTTCTTCCTGGATGGAAACAAGTGTCCGTTTGAACGTTCAAATCTCACTAGTGATTGTTCAATTGTCTGAAATGCCTTAACATATACATGGAAATTTTAAAACATTCCAAGACAAGAAAAGTGGAGCATATCATTCGAGCCGAAGCAAACGCCTCAGGTCTCTGGTCGCCGAGTCATCAAAGCTCCTCGACCCCTGCTTCTTCTTCCTCGAAAACGACGGTAACGGCAGCGAGCTCGGCTCCGGCGACATCGCAAAAGCCGAACCAGCATACATGTCCGTCACCGGAGTCCTCAAACCCACAATACTCACCTCCTTCGGCACCGCCATCGGTCCCGGCGCCAGCTTCTCTAACCCTCCGTCGCTCGCCGCCTTCTTCATCCGCCTCAATATCGTCACCTTCTCCGTCTTCATCAAATCATCGGAGACCAGCGCCGCCGGCTTTCCGGATCTACGTTGATGCTGCACCGGAATGGGTCCATTTCCGTAGTAATTATGATAACTGCTCGGCCGCGAAAACGAGGCCGGAGGCACTCTGATCAGACAATCTTGCGGGCTTAAAAGGTCGGTCCCCATAAAGTATAACAAACCTAGAAAATCACCAAACCCCAGATATGAAGAAACAAAGAATAATGGAAAAAATTCTACGACTTTTTTCTTTTTTTTGTGGCCCCTCTTCTTCTTCTTCTGGGAGGAAGGAGGTTGTTTTTGTTTCTTCCCCGCTCTGCAGGAATCCTATCGGTTTGTGGAGAGAAAAATGAGGGTATTTATAGGGGAGGCTGGGTGGCGCGTGTGGTGCACGTGAGTGTGTCATTCTTCAAACAAGGGATGACTGGGGTCGGATTTGAGGGGAAGCGTTTCGCTGACTTGGGTCCGTTATGTGTAACGGCGTTTTGGGAGGGGAAATGGGACGAAAATGTTTGTGTTGGTTCGAGTCTTGGAAAAGTGGTTGTGAACTTGTGATTAATTGTACAATATATATATATATATATATATATATATATATATATATATATTAAAGTTGTTAATTTAGGATTCTAAGGACGGGTGGTCATTGCCTATGGGATTATGGGAAGTTGGCAAAGTGGGAAGGGACTAGGAAATTAGGTTTAGTTGAAGAGGCATTTTTTTGCCTAGCTTAATGGAGAGTCGAAATCAAAATTATAGTATATGTTGAGACGCCCATCTAATGTGGGTTATATGTTTGAGTTCGATCCACAAAACATATCAAACAATCGTACATTACTAAATCTCAAATTTTAGAATCCCCACCATAAAACCACACACGCGCATTGAGCACCTTTAATTTTTACTTTGACAACCGGTAAATTAAAAGTGCCCTAATTACTATTGACAACGCTACATGTTTCTAAAATCGCACTTTCCTGTTGAAAATAGGATAAATAAGGAAATTTTTTCCTGATATTTGCTAAAATGTCAATAGTAGTAACAATTTCTACGGAGTATGTAATCTACGCATGTTAATTAACCTGACTGATCAAACTTATCAAACCCGATCCAGTAAGGTTAATTATCAGCATAATACAACAATAGCCCCAGACTATAGAACAATGATTTTTGGCTAGATTTAGATTTAATTTAGCTAAATTCTTCATGTACAATCACCTAAAAGTTAAAAATTAGCAAAACAAAAAAATCGTTATACAATATCAACAATACAATTCATTTACCAACCTAATTAATCAGTCGTCTCAATTGAAGATGTAATATTATTCAGAAGAAAGAATTCTGAAAAGAAAATACTGTACCTGAAAAAACAAAATACAAGGGATCCCAAATGTGGAGACTGAAGACAACCCATATCTGTTTTCATTTCGATTTAGAATCATAATGGTCCCTCCAAATAATTTATAAAGGGGAATATAAACAAGACCAGCAACTGATAAATATAAAAAAGGTGGACGTCGTTTTTCATATACGATTCCTATTATTAAGTATAAACCCCCAATAAATATGCACTTAGCTCCAAACAATTGATTGAATTGAATCATCAAATGTGGTCTTTCTTTTTCTAAAGTGATAAACAATTCAAGATTACTGTGTTTTACAATAAACAAAAGCTTCAAAATCACCCTCTGTATCTTTTCTTGTATAAAATGAAAATTTTCATTGTTCTGGTCAAGGAATCCAACCCAACTCAGTCTTGGTACTCCAAATGAGACATGTCAAACGAATATTTCTATGTTGTTTGCTACAAAATAATAATAATAATAATAATAATAACAAACCACAAATAAATTTACTTGTAGAGATTTAAAACACAAATAAATTTACTTGTATTGTTGTTAAACAAAAAAGGACAATTTTTAATAAATAAGGACAATATGTTCTCTGCATGTCATGTGTCATAGTTTAATTTATTACTAAACTAATCACATATGTTTCCCATTTAAGATTTTCAAGTATTCAATGATTGAGTAGTAGCATGTTTTTATTGGCTCAGCGAGTGTAGTAGCAACTATTTCGAATGTAAAAGCAGTAGCAACTATTTTGAATGTAAAAGCAGTAGCAATTATTTTCAATTAATGTAGCAGCAAGTTTTCAGTAGGTTTGTTGATAGCGACTACTTTCAGTTAATGTAGTAGCAAAACTATTTTCAGTAAATGTAGTAACATGCTTTTAGTAACTCATCTAGTGTAGTAGCAACTATTATAAAAACGTAGTAGCATATCTGAAAGGGCATTGATCAACCTGCATTCAAATACTAAGCTAAAATATCGAAGTCATAACTGTTACAAAGTGCAAAAAAGCTTTATATATCATTGGTGTAGTAGCAACTTGCATCAAATTACATTGACAAGCCTATATGCCAAACTAATGAGATTTAAATTTCATACAAGACAACGTAATCAAATCTATGCTTCCAAAAACCAAAAACCTAAACATTATAAATGCAATAGCAGCTATTTCAACATCCCAAAATAGTACGTACAACAATAGCGATTAACTTTGAATCGTTTAAGACTCAAGACTTTCAGTAGCACCCTTCTCCAGCTTGTGCAGTACCCTCTTTGGTTGTGTAGTAGCACCATTCTCAGCTACCACAGTAGCACACTTCTTCAAGTTCTCCATTTTTTTCTCACCTCAGCAGTATGCTTTTGGCTATCTTTCTTTTATTTCCATGCTCATTTCCAGCCACAACAGTAGCACGGCTAAATGATGCATGTTCTGATTATTATCTTCTTCGCGTTGCTTTTTACCTTTTTTGCTTTGGAGCAGCATGCTTGGATTGATGGGTCGAAAAATCATCATCACTCTCACATTGCTTTATCCTTTGATTTTGTCTCTACCTCCTCCACAAAATCAATCTACAATATCATTTTTCTAAATAATCTAAGCAAAATAAACTCACAAGACAGTATCAATAGCATAGAATGTAAAACGGTAGCAGCTATATATTTGATTTTGGTAAAAGCAGCCATGATTGTTCTGTGTAGTAACAACAACTTACTGTGACACAAATTTTGAAACTAAAATTAAATTTTAGAGTTGGATTTGTTACTTGCATCGATTTCAAACACTTGCATTTCCTCCAACTTCATCATGAAAGCATGTATACTCCACCTTATGTAGCACGGTGCCATCAATTTCATCTAAATTGTTATTTAATATCAAGTATCAACCAAGGTCATCACATATGTCTTTGAAACTAAACACATATACATAATCCTAATCTTATGCCTAAGGCTATGGACACAGTAACATGAACTCAAACACATCAGACAACTCAATCTACTGTATTCACAGCTCAATCAAGTATAAACTTGAATTTCAAAGTCTCAGCCTCATATTTATGTACAGTAGCAACTATATCTGTTACTTCAACAGTAGCAGCTATATAAGTCAATGAATATGAGTTGAAAAAGATCGAAAACAGTAGCGACTATACAATTAAGTCTATGCAGTACCACATTTCAGAAGAAAAAAAGCTAACATAAAGAAATCTTATAGGACAGTAGAAAATTGTATTCTCTCATTTCAAATTCAAAACGCTGACAAATAGCTATTACAAAAAACAATCAAATCCCTAAAAAGAAAATTACAAAAGCACATATGCATATTGAATTACCTCAATAGCTTTGGTCACCTCTCTTTGTTTTTGGCTCGTTTCATACTCCATTAATGAGGTTGAAAACCAGAAATGAAACTGCTACTGCCTCCAAAAGACCCGTAGAATATGAATTTCAAATTATTTTAAGCTAAGTGCTATTGCTTAATCATGAAATCAAAATGAAATAGTGATTTCAAATTCACATAACCCCAAATCTAAACAAAAGATACAAACACAAAGTCAATCCATTTTGTGACGGAACCTGTAAATCATGAATTTTGAACTCTTTTAAAATCAGTGCTACTGCTCGATCATGAATCGTCACAATAGAAATGAAGTCAGTCAAAACCCCACCACATCGCTATCTCTTATGCATTTGTGGTTGCTACTACTAAATCGCGAAGCTAAAACTAAATCTTAAACTAAAATGAACTGCGTAAGCGATAGAAGATTGAACATGTACCTGAATCACTGGAGAAGTCAATATGCTACTATCGTTATTTGGAGTCTAGGGTTTTGAGATCGTTTTTGGGCGAGAAATCGAGTTTCGGTTCTGAAATGGGAAGATAGAATGATATGAGTTTGGTTTTTGTGGAATCGTGATAGAGATCAGTGACACTGGTAAATATTTCAAAAACAACAGTTTTTTAGGTAGTTTGTATTAGAAATTGCTGACAAGGTGTGATATTATCTATTATGGATTTAGGGTTCTGTCCTTATTTGTTTAAATATTGTGAATGATGAATTTTTTATATTCTGTAAATGTCTCCGTCATAATGAGATATTATCTAAGATTTAATAATCCAAGTAGCACGAAGATAACACATTATATCTTAGGCTCTCTTAGCTTGCAAATCTTTAGGTTAGATTCGTGATTGGTATGGATAATCATAGCTCTTAGTTTCAGTGCCTTCCAACCCAATATCCCATTAACCAAGAAGCAGCATAAAATCCTCTTTATTCACACTTTTCCTTATGGTGAAGATTTTTGATGGGAAGCTTTAGGGCTTCAAATGAACACCCTACTGAGAAGTGAGTTGCAAGGAAGCAATCACGCTATCTTGTCTTATGTTAGGTCTATGTACATTTTCATAGTGGAGACATCGATCTTTCCAGAAAAGAAGAGAGAAAAGAAAATAAAAGCTACCTGCAATTTTTACCTGAAGAAAGAATCATGGAACACTGAGTTCATCAGCTTTCTTGAGAGAAAGAGAGGTTGATCTGGTCAGAATGTTACTACTACTGCGTACTCGATCAATTAACTTGTCTCTGTAAGTTGTTGGCCTACCCCCCCCCCTATATGATTGTCTGGCTGGCCAGACATGGTGAAATTATTAATTTACAGAGGACTCGCAGTACGTATATACGAGTCATGACCCAGTAGGGATATATCTGACTATACGAATTCTACGTGCAGGTTCCTTCCTGTACAATAATTCCATGAACGAGTGAATGACCAAATTGTTGGTGGCTCTGAGCGTGTGTGAAGATGGACTTGAATAGTTTACCAAGAGGGTAGGTTGGACTTGATGATGATGATGCAGTGATGGCTAGCAAGGACGTCAAAAGTGCCAAATTGCCATGCATGCTTAATGCGCTTGTTTCATCTTTCGGTTAAAGGAGCTAGTTCTGGCATGGCTCCATTCTTTAACGTACTCTAGTCTCTTGAAAGCATTTTCATGTCTAAATTCATGTTCTGGTGCATCAGTGCATGTGCTGATTCTTAAGAATTGCTTCAAAAGGAGAGAGGAAGGCAAAATAAAAGAGAAGCACTATGCTCAACTCTCAACGTGCATATATATATATATATATAGCTCATTTTTAATGAGTGATCCTTTTTCGTGACATATATGAAAGACAAAATATTACACCAACTTTTTGATTACCAAATCACATTTTCACCGTTCAATATATAGATTTATATATGTAGATCATCTCTGAAAAATTTCATCTAATTTGTTGATCGATAAAGTGCTTAAAACTGCGAATTAAAATTATAAGCACGAACGATTCATGTTTGGCAGATGTGATGCTTCAATTGATTTCAGTTAGTTCAAAGCCTTAACGATCACCAAATTGGATAAAATTTTGTAGAAATGATCTACATATATGAATCTAATTATTAAAAGGTGGAGATGTTGATATGCGATCAAAAAGTTAGTTTAATCTTCAATACCTCATATATATCAAAAAAATTGATCCCTCATTAGAAGGGTTCTCATATATATATATATATATATATATATATATATGGATTATCATTTGGATTGATACTTGCTTATCAATCCAAATGAGAAAAAGTTGGTGTTTAGGCAGAGGGCAGACGTTGGCCACCGTGAGTGGTAACTGTGCACAGTGGCATGGTTGGGTTGATGATTTTGAGTTTTGGAATAGTTTTTTTTTTGATAATTATAGAAACTTATGAACATGATTTGATTGTTAGTTATGATTTCATTCGAGATTGGAGGAGTGTGATGATTTTGGGTTTCTGTTTATATCATGGTTTATGTAAGTTTTAATGAATTAGAATATTGATTTGCTATATTGAAATTGGCAGAAGCTAGTATGGCACAAGTGGGTAGTCCTAGCGATGTTAAGAGGTGTGTGGTTTATGTTGGCTAGATTGTAGCCGGGAATCATTGTTCATGAAGTGGAGAGTTACATAAAACTTGAACTACGAGTAGTTTGATTCTTTTCAAGAATGGTACGTAGACAGTCTGATCAAGACTTAGGTGCAGTCATAAATTAAATTAAATAAATTTTAGATTCCAAACATAAAACAAACAATTTGAGATCATATTTTGTTTTCAAATTAGGCTTCCCTTTTTAATTATTTCGATTTTTCTTCAAACACCTGGGTCAGCGTGTTACACAACTTCACCTTCATTTTGTAGGACACTTAATCTAGAACCACCTTGAAGACTTCTTTGAAATGGAACCATCACCACTTTTTTTCTTATTTCTATAGCTCATTAACATCCATCGTCTCATATCATCTTTAATGACTTCAGAGTTTTCAATAGAGTCTTTCTCTTGCTGCATAATAGTGTCAGACAAAATAAGATCACCAGAATTCACATGGACTTCAGGAGCAGGCACATCAGTATTCAAAGAAGTAGGATGTCATTAATTGGTTGAGAAACATCAACACTGGGCTTCTTGATAGAAGGGCACTTATCCTTGGAATGACCAAAGCATCTACACTCAAAACAAAACAAATCATAGAAATACCCTCATAGACAACCTGATATGCAGAGCCCTCAACTTCAACAAAAGGCCTTAGTGGCTTGTTCAAATCAACCTCAATACAGACCCTAGCAAATTTGCCTCTAGCTTGACCAATAGTTATGGGATCAACTCTAACATCTCCTAACATTTTACTTTAACAAAAGGCCTCAGTGGCTTGTTCAGATCAACCTCAATACAGACATTAGCAAATTTCCCTCTAGCTTGACCAATAATTAAGGGATCAACTCTAACGACATCTCCCAAAATTTTACCAATATTAGCCACAGTATATTCTTTAAAGAACTTAACAGGTAAACCAAGGATTCTCACCCACATGGCCATTCTACCAATTACCTCATGCTTAGGATCAAAGTTAGGGCGCCACTTTTGCACAATAAGGGTATGTCCTGCAAGGATCCAAGGACCTTCACAAAGAGCATAGTTCATATCCTCTTCAAAGTTGAACTTAACAATGAAGAAATCATTAGGCAAATCAATAAGCTTCCAACCACCCTTAACCTGTCATTTGTGCCTTAAACCTCTAATCATAAAGTCAAAGGAATTGGTGGTATTAGGCTCACCCATTAGTTTCACAATCACAACTGTCGCATCCCGGGGACTATTCTCGGTCCCGGAACACGACGGTAACCGCCGTGACCCCGATCTAGCAAGTAATCAATACGTCTTTCGACGTATTGATGACTCACCGGACCGAAACCACAAGGCTATGAATGAAACATACAACAAATGAATAATAATATGAATGTCAAATACTGAATTACAAATGATCAGAGTAGCACACAAATGTTTTACAAGCGGAAGATAATGGAAAATACCCGAGACTAAAATAGTACATGAAAAAGTCTCGAAACACTGGGCCCGAATAAAGTCTCAGAGTATCCAACAGATTACAAGATATGAAAATACGGAAATCAAGAAACATGAAAACCACACCAGAATGGGAGTCCTCGAAAGGTGAAGTGCACGATAACCGACGCTCCGCGGCCTAGTCCAGCTCCTCTAGTGTCGGGTGCTGTAGACCTGAAAAGATGTAGAGGTGAGCAACTCGTCCTCGCTAACCCAAATGGGGCCAAAGCCATCCAAGTCGGGGTTTAAAACCCATGAGAAAACATTTCTTATATATGTATATGTACTCGTAAGTACGAAAGAGCATGTGGAAATGTAAATGCACGGCACGCACACAAAGCTCGGTAAATCATGTGACCACATATGAAAGAACTCTCTGGATCTGAGCGGCCGAATCCCGGGTTTGTCTTTACTGCAAACCGGGGCCAACTATCTAAGCGCCCGAGTGCGCAGAATAGCGAGAGCGTCCATTTCCAGCTAACGCCCAACAAATAGCAGGCCACACTTACGTCACGTTTTACTCTGTTCGAGACGAGCGTAAGCGGGATATATGAATGAAAATAAACAGGGCATAGCCCCTCCGGAGGTTAACGGTCATCGACACCGTAGGAGTGCTAGAATACTAGGTCCCGTCGCTCTCAGGCCAAGCACCGGAAATCAGGACGACGGTACTACTTTTCGATCCAAAACTCACACACACACACCAAGTGCTATAAGAAGCATGTGGTCAAGCTTTAAAACAATGCATCTTTATTTAGTACGTAAAAGTAAAAGAGCCGCCGACCCAAGAGGGTTTCGGCTCACCCAATGGGCGTGCTCCCCCTACCTGGTAAGATGGTACAGCTGGCTGCGCTCCAATCCCTGGTCCTCCTGAAGTCTGCGTAGACGAGCTCCTGAGTCTGTGGGTGAGACAACAGTGATAGTCAGGTATAAGTAATTCGAGGTCTATCATCTACGACTAAGACTTGGTAAACACTCTTTGTTTATCTTTCTGACATTAGGGTTTGACTTATTTGACACTCCGATTCTCGAACCGGTGAGAAGTCGGAATTGTTTCTTATTCAGTACTTACGTCGTTTTTGCCACGTTTACAAGCTAAAAGTCTTCAAAACGTTTAACCGTAGTGTTCGAAAACGTAAAATAGGTGTTCTACGGCATAAAAGAAAAGTCAACTTTGGAATAGTAAAAGTCAACGGTCAACAGTACGGTCAAAAAGTCAACGGTCAACCGGTCAAAGTCAAAAAGTCAAAGTCAAACAGTCAACCGGTCAAAGTCAACAGTAAAAAGTAAACAGTAAAAGTAAAACTGTAACAGTAAAACAGTAAACCGTAAACAGTAAAAGTGAATAGTAAAAACAGTAACCGTAATTAACTTAAACAGTTAGGGGCAAAATGGTAACTCTGCCCCTGGGTTAAAGTAAAAAGTAAAACTGACATGGTAAAAACCAGAGTTTTTACCGTGCCGGTTCCCGATCGATTCCTCCGCCGGATTTGGCTGGTTTTCCGGCCAAATCGAGCCTCCTGTCTCCTCCTATCACCTTCTAAACATCCTAAGCTAACCAACAACATCACAATCGAAGGAAAAGATCAAGTTTTCATACCCTTGAAGCTTCCACTGTGTTTTCCGGCGGAGCTCCACCGGCCTTCTCCTTCCTCCTCCTTGCTCCTGGGCGGCTCCTGGTGGCGCCTGGGAGTGTCCTAGCTCTCCAAACGTCCTGAAACGACTCGATCTGTGCTGCACAGTGATTCCTGGGTTCTCCCCTCGGCTGGGCGGCGCTGGCGGCGGCGCTGGCTTCACCGGTGGTCTGGTTGAGGTCGCCGGGGTGAGGCGAGGCTGATGGGATAGGTGGTGAGACTCGACGCGCTGCCGGTCTTGGTGCCTGGTGGTGGCTGTCGAGGAGAGAGGAGGAGAGAGCTTCGGCTCGAAAAGGAAAGAGACGAAAATGGAAGGGAAGGAAAGAGGAAAGTGAGGAGAAAAGGAAAGGTGTGGAGAAAAAGAGAGAAAGGGTAGGGTATAAAAAGAAAAACGAATGGCCACGATTCGTCCATCGAATCAACGGCCACGATTCGTTCCCGATCCCAAAATAATTTCAAAACCAAAACCATTTTCGAAAATTCATTTCAAATAACCAAACGTCAAATTTAAACGTAAAAGTCGTACGAAAAATACGTGAAGTGCCGGAAAATATTCCGTAAATACTTTCACGCATGTGGCGACGCGTGTCTTAACGTAAAAACGTTAGACGAAATGACGACGTACTGAAAAGTAATCGGAATTAAACCCTAAGTGTGTCGGAAAATTAAATTAAAATTTTGGGGTCTCACACTCTACCCCCCTTAAATTGAATTTCGTCCTCGAAATTTACCTGACATCAGAAGAGGTGTGGGTGAGCCTGCTGCATGACTGACTCAAGCTCCCAAGTGGCCTCTTCCTCACTATGGTGATCCCACTGAACTTTCACCACTGGAACCTCTCGGTTCCTGAGCTTCCTCACATCACGATCCAAGATGCGGTACAGTCTCTCCTCGTACGAAGCATCGCTGCGCAGCTGTACATCAGTCCAAATAACATTCTGTGGGGCACCCGGTGGGCTCTTCCGTAACTGTAAGACGTGGAACACGTCATGTATATGCTGCAGTCGTGGTGGCAGGTGAATCCGGTATGCAACTGATCCAACTCTCTGGGCTATCTGGAAGGGCCCTACAAACCTTGGGGCCAACTTCCCCTTAACCCCAAATCGTCTAACTCCCTTGCGGGGACTGACTTTCAAGTACACAAAGTCTCCCACTGCAAACTCAAGGGGTGTCCGACGTGTATCTGCATACGACTTGCTCCTGCTCTGGGCTGCTCTAAGCCTCTCCTGGACAATCTAGAGTTTCTCCGAAGTCTCCTGTATCACATCTGGACCAAGTAGAACTCTGTCCTCTCTGTCCAACCAACATGTAGGTGATCTACATGGTCGTCCATACAGTGCCTCGAATGGAGCCATACCAATGCTGCGGTGGTAGCTATTGTTGTAGGCAAACTCTGCAAGAGATAGGCACTCATGCCACTTTTCACCAAAATCAACTATGCAGGAACGAAGCATGTCCTCCAAGGTACGGATCGTACGCTCGGACTGTCCATCTGTCTGTGGATGATAAGCTAAACTCAAATGCAACTCGGTACCCAACTCTTTCTGCAACGACCTCCAGAGCTTGGAAGTAAAACGTGGGTCACGATCTGAGATGATGCTCTTCGGTATTCCATGAAGTCTGATCACCTCACTAATGTACAGATCTGCAAAGTACTGTGTACGTGAGCTCATCTTGACAGGTAGAAAGTGTGCAGATTTCGTCAACCTGTCAACTATCACCCAAATCCCATCATGACCCTCCCGTGAACGGGGTAGGCCGGTGACGAAATCCATGGTGATGTGGTCCCACTTCCACTGTGGAACTGCCAAAGGCTCAAGAAGTCCTGCTGGATGTCTGTTCTCAGCCTTTACCTGCCTGCACACGTCACATCTAGACACATACTCTCCGATACTCTGCTTCATGCCCTTCCACCAAAACTGACGCTTCATATCCTGATACATCTTGGTGGCTCCTGGATGCATGGTGAAACTAGTCCGGTGTGACTCCTCCAACACTAGTTTCCGGATATAATCATCACTGGGGACAAAGGCACGTCCCTTGTACCTGATAAGCCCATCATCACTGACACTCCACTTGTTGTCAGCTTCACCTGAGTAGACCTGTGCTCGAACCAAGTGGCTCTCTGGATCATTCCACTGATACTCCCCCACCTGCTGTAGGATGTGGGGCCTGAGTGACACACTGGCCAGGAATCCGTGAGAATCCCCAAACCGTACGTCCAAATCATAATCCTCCAGTGTCTCCAAAGCCTCCATGCGAGAGAGGAAAATACTCGCAAGCTCATACCTCGGCTTCCTGCTCAAGGCATCGGCAACAACATTGGCCTTCCCTGGATGGTATCGTAGGGTGAACTCATAATCCGTAAGATACTCCATCCATCTCCGTTGCCGTAGATTAAGATCACGCTGGGTGAAGATGTACTGTAGGCTCTTGTGATCCGTGTAGATCTCAAAGGTGGCTCCGTAGAGATAACACCTCCAGATCTTAAGAGCGTGTACAACAGCTGCCAACTCCAAATCATGTGTAGGATAGTTCTTCTCATGTGGCTTCAACTGTCTAGAGCCATAACAAACTACCCCACCATTCTGCATCAGTACACAACCCAAACCAGTCCCTGAAGCGTCCGTATACACTTGGTACGGATCTACACCATTGGGGAGAACGAGGACTGGGGCTGTGGTCAACCGGTTCTTCAACTCTGCAAAAGCCTCTTCACATGCGTCACTCCACTCAAACTTGACTCATTTCTTTGTCAAGTTGGTCAGTGGCGTGGCAATCTTTGAGAAGTCCTGCACAAACCGACGGTAGTATCCAGCTAAACCAAGGAAACTCCTCACTTCAGTGACATTCTGAGGATGTTCCCAATCTAAAACTGCCTCGATCTTGGAAGGATCCACTGACAAGCCTGCTCCTGAGACTACATGCCCAAGAAACTGCACCTCTGAAAGCCAAAACTCGCACTTTGACTTCTTGGCGAAAAGCTGATGATTCCACAAAGTCTGGAGAATGGTGCGAAGGTGATACTCATGCTCTGCTTGGGTCTTGGAGTAGACCAAGATGTCGTCGATGAACACGATCACAAACTGATCCAGGTATGGTCGGAAGACTCTGTTCATGAGATCCATGAAAGCTGCGGGTGCATTCGTCAACCTGAACGACATGACGAGGAACTCGAAATGCCCGTAGCGTGTACGGAAAGCTGTCTTCTCTATGTCACTATCCCGTACCCGAAGCTGATGATAACCGGACCTCAGATCAATCTTGGAAAAGAACTGAGCTCCTGTAAGCTGATCAAACAAATCATCAATCCTCGGAAGTGGGTACTTGTTCTTCACAGTGACACTGTTCAACTTCCGATAATCTATACAGAGTCGAAGGGTCCCATCATGTTTTCTGGCAAACAACACCGGTGCTCCCCACGGTGATGAGCTATACCTGATAAAACCCTTGCTCATGAGATCTTCCAACTGAAGCTTCAACTCTTGCAACTCAGCTGGTGCCATACGGTAAGGTGGAATCGAAATCGGTGTGGCTCCTGGAACCAACTCAATCTGAAACTCTACCTCCCGATGTGGCGGTAATCCTGGTAAATCTTCAGGAAATACTCCGGGATACTCATCAACAACCGGAATATATCTGTCCTCACTAGCTCCATCCTTCTCCTTTGACGATCTCACAATGCTGTAGCAAGTCAAAGTCCTCCTCCCACGAAAACATGGTCGCAAGAGTGGACTCGGCTGTGTGAGTCGCTCATCCATCCTGATTACCATCACCTTGTCCTTACCTGGAGTCCTCACTGTGACTGTCCTCTTCTCACAGTCTATGAGAGCTCGGTATTTTTCCAACCAATCCATCCCAAGTATCAAATCATACCCATCAATGTCTAACGGGTAAAGATCTGCTAGTAACCTCCCCTCGTTGACCAGCAGCTGACACTTGCGAAAGATCCTGTCTGTGGCTGCCCCCATTCCAAGGGCAGAACTGAAACAATACGTGCTACCCGTGGACTCGGACTCTAATCCCAAAGAATCCGCAAACCACGTGGCAATAAAAGAATGAGAAGCCCCTGTGTCAAACAATACTCTAGCCTCTGAATTAGAAACAATGATCGTACCATCTAAAGCTGTCGAGGCATCGAGAGCTAGCTGACCTCCTGCAAAAGCATAGACCTGTCCACGTCCCCTAGCACTGCGTCCACTCCGGCCTCTAGTGCGTGAACTCTGACTAGCCTGACTGCCCTGACTCGGGGCAGGCTACTGCTGAGGTGCCTGAGGGTAAGACGGCTGTGCATAGCCCTGCTGATACTGCTGCTGCTGTGGGACCTGGGAGTAAGACTGCTGCTGCGATCCCTGCTGATACTGCTGCTGACCCTGAGGCTGGATACGGCCGGAAGAACCTGAAGCTGAAGCCGTACCCATGTCTCTGTTGGGACAACGCCAACGGGTGTGTCCCACCTGACCGCACTCATAGCAAGTATATGGCCCTGACCGGCCTCCTGAGGACCCACTGCCACTACTGCCAGCACTGACATTACCGCCAAAAGGTCTCCTGTTGTTTCTCTTGGTCATCTTTCTGTCTCTGCTCCGAGAGTGGGACCTACTGCCACTACTGCCATAGTCAACTCTACCCTGAGGAAAGGTCGCCTGATCAGCCTCAATCTTGTAAGCTGCGCTCACAATCTCCCTGTAGGTGCGAGTGGTATTAGAGAGCAACTCGCGGCGAACTGAGTCCCGTAGACCGAACTCAAACCTCTGGGACTTCACCTTCTCGGTGAGGCCTGGGACATACTTCTGCAGAGAAGTAAACCGCACCACATACTCGTGGACTGTCATGCTCCCCTGTGTAAGGCCGAAGAACTCGCCAATCTTCTGGTCTCTCAAGACCGGGGGAAAATACTGCTCGTAGAACAAGTCCTCAAACTGATCCCAAGTCATCTGATCGGGATCATGGCGGTCTGCAACGGTGTCCCACCAACTATCAGCCTCTCCTGTGAGGCAGTGAACTGCAAAAGCTACTCGGTACTCAATAGGGGTGTTGACCGTCCCCTGCAGCTTCTTGATATGCTTGAGCCAAATCTCAGCATCTACGGCCTCTGTAAGACCGGTGAAGTTAGGTGGCCTAACTTTCAGGAAGGTCGCCAAGCAGTTGGACCTCCTCTCCAACTCCAAGTCCTGCGGAGTCGGAGGTGGTACGTTCCCCATAGCTCGGAACGCACGAGTGACCTCATCCACCTCACGGCGTGGCGGCATCGTGACTGACTGAAAAGAAACAAGGATTAGTCATCGAAACAAGGTCCAGTGAATAAAGATAATGTGAATGGCAACAACTGGAACATGAATGAACTTTTGACTTCCGTATGAATGAATACATCATGAGATCATGCAATGACGTCAGCATCGCACACAAATAACTCGAAGCATACGACTCGAAGAAAACAAACTGGTCGTACACTAATGACATGGAAGGTACCAAAACGATGCTCTGATACCAAGTAATTACTGTCGCATCCCGGGGACTATTCTCGGTCCCGGAACACGACGGTAACCGCCGTGACCCCGATCTAGCAAGTAATCAATACGTCTTTCGACGTATTGATGACTCACCGGACCGAAACCACAAGGCTATGAATGAAACATACAACAAATGAATAATAATATGAATGTCAAATACTGAATTACAAATGATCAGAGTAGCACACAAATGTTTTACAAGCGGAAGATAATGGAAAATACCCGAGACTAAAATAGTACATGAAAAAGTCTCGAAACACTGGGCCCGAATAAAGTCTCAGAGTATCCAACAGATTACAAGATATGAAAATACGGAAATCAAGAAACATGAAAACCACACCAGAATGGGAGTCCTCGAAAGGTGAAGTGCACGATAACCGACGCTCCGCGGCCTAGTCCAGCTCCTCTAGTGTCGGGTGCTGTAGACCTGAAAAGATGTAGAGGTGAGCAACTCGTCCTCGCTAACCCAAATGGGGCCAAAGCCATCCAAGTCGGGGTTTAAAACCCATGAGAAAACATTTCTTATATATGTATATGTACTCGTAAGTACGAAAGAGCATGTGGAAATGTAAATGCACGGCACGCACACAAAGCTCGGTAAATCATGTGACCACATATGAAAGAACTCTCTGGATCTGAGCGGCCGAATCCCGGGTTTGTCTTTACTGCAAACCGGGGCCAACTATCTAAGCGCCCGAGTGCGCAGAATAGCGAGAGCGTCCATTTCCAGCTAACGCCCAACAAATAGCAGGCCACACTTACGTCACGTTTTACTCTGTTCGAGACGAGCGTAAGCGGGATATATGAATGAAAATAAACAGGGCATAGCCCCTCCGGAGGTTAACGGTCATCGACACCGTAGGAGTGCTAGAATACTAGGTCCCGTCGCTCTCAGGCCAAGCACCGGAAATCAGGACGACGGTACTACTTTTCGATCCAAAACTCACACACACACACCAAGTGCTATAAGAAGCATGTGGTCAAGCTTTAAAACAATGCATCTTTATTTAGTACGTAAAAGTAAAAGAGCCGCCGACCCAAGAGGGTTTCGGCTCACCCAATGGGCGTGCTCCCCCTACCTGGTAAGATGGTACAGCTGGCTGCGCTCCAATCCCTGGTCCTCCTGAAGTCTGCGTAGACGAGCTCCTGAGTCTGTGGGTGAGACAACAGTGATAATCAGGTATAAGTAATTCGAGGTCTATCATCTACGACTAAGACTTGGTAAACACTCTTTGTTTATCTTTCTGACATTAGGGTTTGACTTATTTGACACTCCGATTCTCGAACCGGTGAGAAGTCGGAATTGTTTCTTATTCAGTACTTACGTCGTTTTTGCCACGTTTACAAGCTAAAAGTCTTCAAAACGTTTAACCGTAGTGTTCGAAAACGTAAAATAGGTGTTCTACGGCATAAAAGAAAAGTCAACTTTGGAATAGTAAAAGTCAACGGTCAACAGTACGGTCAAAAAGTCAACGGTCAACCGGTCAAAGTCAAAAAGTCAAAGTCAAACAGTCAACCGGTCAAAGTCAACAGTAAAAAGTAAACAGTAAAAGTAAAACTGTAACAGTAAAACAGTAAACCGTAAACAGTAAAAGTGAATAGTAAAAACAGTAACCGTAATTAACTTAAACAGTTAGGGGCAAAATGGTAACTCTGCCCCTGGGTTAAAGTAAAAAGTAAAACTGACACGGTAAAAACCAGAGTTTTTACCGTGCCGGTTCCCGATCGATTCCTCCGCCGGATTTGGCTGGTTTTCCGGCCAAATCGAGCCTCCTGTCTCCTCCTATCACCTTCTAAACATCCTAAGCTAACCAACAACATCACAATCGAAGGAAAAGATCAAGTTTTCATACCCTTGAAGCTTCCACTGTGTTTTCCGGCGGAGCTCCACCGGCCTTCTCCTTCCTCCTCCTTGCTCCTGGGCGGCTCCTGGTGGCGCCTGGGAGTGTCCTAGCTCTCCAAACGTCCTGAAACGACTCGATCTGTGCTGCACAGAGATTCCTGGGTTCTCCCCTCGGCTGGGCGGCGCTGGCTTCACCGGTGGTCTGGTTGAGGTCGCCGGGGTGAGGCGAGGCTGATGGGATAGGTGGTGAGACTCGACGCGCTGCCGGTCTTGGTGCCTGGTGGTGGCTGTCGAGGAGAGAGGAGGAGAGAGCTTCGGCTCGAAAAGGAAAGAGACGAAAATGGAAGGGAAGGAAAGAGGAAAGTGAGGAGAAAAGGAAAGGTGTGGAGAAAAAGAGAGAAAGGGTAGGGTATAAAAAGAAAAACGAATGGCCACGATTCGTCCATCGAATCAACGGCCACGATTCGTTCCCGATCCCAAAATAATTTCAAAACCAAAACCATTTTCGAAAATTCATTTCAAATAACCAAACGTCAAATTTAAACGTAAAAGTCGTACGAAAAATACGTGAAGTGCCGGAAAATATTCCGTAAATACTTTCACGCATGTGGCGACGCGTGTCTTAACGTAAAAACGTTAGACGAAATGACGACGTACTGAAAAGTAATCGGAATTAAACCCTAAGTGTGTCGGAAAATTAAATTAAAATTTCGGGGTCTCACAACAACACACTGCAATTCAAAGTCCAACCCATTGTGAACCTTATCAGAGAAAGAAACGTTATGACCATGCATACCTACTGAGTAAGTAACATCATCATCGGTGAATTCAAAATCCTCAGACATGGTCTGAGTAAAACGACTCATTGGATTCTTAAGAGTGCCAGCATAAGACATACGAGGAAGCAAGAAATCGGATCAAGAAACTGACCAATCAAGAGGGTGAGCCAGTAACAGATAAGGGATTTCAGATGAGCGCGTGAGGCGCATAGCAGAATGCAGAGCTTTGGTTTCTGTCTATAATTCATGCATTTGTTGATAAAAGATCATGTAGCTGTTCGGGGTGAAAATAGTTTTTCTTCGAACAACCAAGCTTGAGGCGTTCCAGTACTATGGGTCAGGTATAACTTTGATCTTCGATACTTGTTCGCCTTCTGACTTCTCTTCAAACAACTGTATACAGGCGCTGGTCAAGCCTGCATTTAGGTTCTACAGACCTAGCTGAAGAACAACTAGGATTTTTCTCCTCTTCTCGCGAAGCGGCCGTTTCTTACTCAGTCCGGAATGGTTGAGTAGAGCTATAAATCAGGATTGAGGGTCGTTCGCCAAAGAGTTCCCTGACAAACTAAGGATATTTGCTAGAGTTATTCACTCCAATAATGGTTTTGCGGGTATTCGTTGACGGATCGGTCTTTATGAAGCGGTGGTGGACTATTCGATGAGGCTTGGTGAGTAGCAGCAGGTAATGCTCACGGATGAGGATTTAGTAAGGTAGAAGCGGATAATGCTGACTAGTCGGGCTTTGGTGAGTAGCAGCGGGGAATGCCTACGGATAGGGCTTTGGTGGACAAAAAGATTCGAGGAATCTCTTTGGTAGAAGTGCTCTGAAGGAGGCTTGTTTTGCAGTGTGCAAAAGTTGTGTTTGATTGATTGGAGATGTCCTTCATATGCCTTGACCCCTTTATATAGTGAACACTAGGATTTGTTCTTACTTGCGGATCAAGGCATAACAAATCTCTTGAAGGTAATTCAATTATCACGTATACATCCTTCCATAATGCAAGATTCTTCAATATTACTCAAACTTGATCACCAAGCAAGGCACAATTAATCCTAAATCCTCAATACTACGATAATTGCCCGGATATGGACCAAAACGCCTTGACCTCCAAGATAGCCTTATATGGTCTCGATCACGAATATCTCCCGAGATCCCGATCAACACATCATCGGACCACTAAATTGGTCCAGAACACAGCCCGTCCGGGAAAGTGTATTTTACACCCAAACATAGCCCCCCAGGTCTTGAAGGAGAAACCATGCTTCTTAACTGAAAAGACCTATAGTCCTCATTCATCATTCGTTAAAAGCCACTAAATTGATTCAACTAACAAACACCAAATTCAAATGTAGGTCTTGACTCTTGAAGCTTCAATGACAATTGGAAGTAGCGAGGTAGCCCATATAATAACATAATTAATCACCAACATGATAACCAATGCACCCAACATGAATATCTTGCATTTGAAGATGATGAAACATGTTGTGACGAAAACATATCTTAAGCTCACGTTGACCAACTGGATGCAGATAAGAAGCCCCACATGCTTAATTAAACATAGTAGCAAGACCACAAGCTTTGTTCTTGATGATAATTGATAGCAATGAGCTAAGAAAACTTAGCCCCAAGGTAGATACAATTGAACTTCATGAAGCAAACTTTAGATGAGTAAGAAGGGCTTGAACCAACCACCAACTGGTTGTTTTATAACCTGACATTGTCCTTCAACATTATAGCCTCCAAGATGAACCAACTCCCTCAAAAAGAACTTTTAAGAAGACTAGGAAACCATCCCCAAAATAAACTTCTACAAAAAATGATGACATTTTGCTGTTTAGGAGGCAAACTTTTGGCATGATTTGCACCATGCTTGAATGATGATTCAGATCAGTTCTTGGCTTGAGAATGTAGTACAATATACGTACTTGAAGGATTGACAAAGCGAACGGCCAAAGAAACCTTGGAAGATGGCGCGAATGGTCTCCCAAAACAGCCCCAAGAAAACTATTTTCTGGAAATTCAATTTTTTCTTATTATTTGGTCGACTTGAAGAGATTGTACCTTGAGCTTCTCATCGTATTTCTTGATTCTAAAATGCTCTACACATCCTAACTTGATGTATAAACAATAAGCCCAGTGATAGGTACATGTTAAGATGAAGAAACAAGGTCACCAAAACTCATTGCAATTCAGTTTTTTCTGGAATGACTACTTCAAAATGTCAACTTGTAGACCTCATAACTCACTCCTCAAAGCAGTGAATGTCATGATTCTTTTTCCTACTTGTAGTCCAATATACTAGCTTCAAGGTACTGTATGGCGAACAGGACTTCAAGCCTTGCAAGGATGCGTGAATGAGCCATGAAAATGGCTAAAAATAAGCCAAACCTGAAATTTCCAGATTTTCTCTATTTGTAGGAACTAACTTGGTTGGTGATTTTCATAGGCTTCTCTTGTAACTTCTGGGTAATAAAGCAGCCAAACATGTTTCTTAGCATCAGTAGTACATGTCCAAAGTCTTGCATGCTTGACTTGAACCTCCAGGAACCTTGGAACTGCTTGACAAAGTACCTTGAGATACAAAGTTTTCTTAAGTCTGACAACTTTCTTGTTGCTGCAAATATTTTTGAAATAATTGGTCATAGGTGTTGGCCTTGAATTATAATAATCAACCTCAAGAATATATTGACTAAATAAACTAGGGGTGGGCATCCGAAACCGGTCCGGAAGGCTCGTCCCGATTCCGTCCCGAAAATGCACGGGACGAGACGAGACTTCATTTTAAAAATTAAAGACCCGACCCGGCCCGTCCCGTTTGAAAAAAACGGGATCGAGATCGGGACTTGATGAATAGAGCCCGTTAAGGCCCGGCCCGTCCCGAATTAAAAAAACCATAATTAAAAATGAATTAATATACACCGTTAGGGTTTGAAATGAAATTTATGGAGTCTTGTTGATCTAAACTGTAACGGCAAATTAGAGAGCAATGGCAAATTTGATAGACAATGTTCTAGATCAACTCTATTACATAAGGTCCAAAACAACAAGCATAAAGCATCGTTGATCATACTCTAACAAGACAAGCCCGGCACATTGTTTCCCATCAATTCATTACGTTGAGGTTTTTACCTCATTGCAGAACGATTCCCCTTTCTATTTTCTCCTTTCTAGTTTAGTAGTTGAGGGAATAGATTTTACTGTATATATGCTGTGTATTTATGGATTCCTTTAGGTCTTTAAATCATCAAACATACATATCCTAAAACTATCTATGTAAACTGAAAGTATCAAACATATAAACCAAAGAAAACACAGAGTAAAACTAACAATGAAAATATATTTTCTTGATCAAGACTGCATTTTCAGTCTCCTAGTAACTCCATTGAGTCTGGAGTTCCTGAGTGACTCAATGGTTGTCTTCCACAAATGAGCTCGAGAAGAACTACTCCAAAGCTATAGACATCACTTTGCTGTTTGCTCATTAAGCTGTTGTGTTGAGTAGTATCTGCTCATTCAGTTAAATTTACTTATTGTTCGTATTGTTTTGTTACTTGTTTTGTTTTGGTTTGGTTTATTTATAGATCATGAGAGCTCTGCGTCTAGTAGGAATACATGTCCAGTATTCTCCAAATCAAAAGGAAAGGGAAAGGTTGTGGTACACCTCAACTAGTTCTTTTTGTGAGCTTATGATGTTGAATTGTTGATCTGCTTGTCTTTTCAACTCTGCTAGACCTTAAGTTTGTATCCATTTTATGTTTAAACTTATGTTTTCGAGTTGGCAACTTCATTTTATTATGTTGTTATGTCGTTGGACTTGTAACTTATTTTTCAATTTGTGACTGATATTATTCATGTTTATTTACTTCATGTAGGTTTACTTTCTGCCTTATCTTTATGATGTAGTTGATGATGAATTATTTGCTATGGTTGTGATTGTGATTGTGCTATGGTTTTGTATTATAATTATTTGTTCAATGCCCGTTTTAGGCCCGTTTTAGTCCCGGTCCCGGCCCAGTCCCGTTCGGGACCGGGCCTTGTCGGGATCACATATAAAAAACGCTAATCCCGTATCGTCCCGTCCCTTTTCAAAATTTCGGGTTCGGGTTCGGGATCAACCTAAACCCGGCCCGTCCCGACCCATGCCCACCCCTAAAATAAACTTCAAAACCACAAATTAGTTTTGGAGAACCATAAGGGTTGGTTCAAGAAATAAGCGAATAATATTGAAACTCTAAAAGTTTCAAAAGAACGAAACTCTAAAAAATCAAAATTTTGCCTCAAGAATTGGCAGAATATATATAGTGTAGCCCCCCCAGTTAAATTGGATGCAACGAATGTAGTGAGAGTAAGCTGGTTAAACTGATCTTGCAAGCCTCAAGCATAGGCTTTCCTTGTACGTAGTACCTGACGTAATGGAATTGTATTTGTAGAGTAGAAACTTATTTCTCAACATGCTTACGTTACTTTGACTCCATGAATAAGAATTACAAGCCTTCTTGTGGTGATCAGACACAAATAGACTTATGTTGTTGCTTTGAACGTTCTGCCAAAAACGTAGTATTTTTGTACTATGTCAACTCTGTCTTCATTCCTCTAAAAGATATTAGAGCGTCCTCCATACTCCCGGTGAATGTCAAAATTCTATGCTTTGTGTCAAACTCATTGGGCTCCAGCAACAACTCCAAAAGTTGTTGTTAAGGGTATGAATAAATCAAGAATGATTATAGCTCACGGTTCGCAGCCCCCAGTATAAACAATGATGTTGCCTTTGTACAATGACTTCTGGAACGTCTTCGCTGCTTACAGATGAAACTTGAAGCCCCCTAGTATAAGAATTCGAACAATCCAACCTCAACAAAAGCATTCGTCTCATCTTGTTGCTACTTTCTGTATATCTGATATACATGAGGCTTCATAAATACTTGAGAAACTTGAGTAGATGTTTGCCATGCCTTTAATTTCAACTTTGATGCTCAATTCCTCCAAGACATACTATATATGCAAACATTATGCCAAACCCCCCTCATATCTAGTTACTGGATGTACAGAATTTTATCTCCCCATAATCAACTTCACATGCACGATAACTGACATAAGTAATGAAGAATTAAGAATTAAATTTAGTTTACACCATTGAAGTTTAGGGTAACTTCATGTTAGTCCTTAAATTTTCAATTTCATCAGAATGCCCCTTAAGCTTTCCAAATTTAATCAGTCATACCCAATTTAACAATCTCTGTCCAAATTGGACGTTAAGTCTATTAATATGGCCCACTGAAAGGGCTAGAATGATCATTTTATTTCTAAGGATAAAAACACACACGACAATGCTATTTCTTCTTCGATCATTCCCCATAAAATCTCCACAAATTGCTCTCAATGACATCTGGGTAATCATCATCCTTCCCTTAATTCCAAATGTATACTATGCATTCACCTCTTAAACATTACCTCTCTCGCCGGCCCCCACACTACAAAAGCTATTAGATTAGAAAATTATGCAAAAAAGTTGAACGGTATCTGTTAAATTGGACATGACTAATTGAATTTGGAAAGCTTAAGGGGTATTCTAATGAAATTGAAAGTTTAAGGACTAACATGAAGTTGCCCCTAAACTTCATGGGGTTGAACTGAATTTAATTCAAGAATTAAAGACCACAAAGTTTGGTCTTTGAAGTACTAGGCCAATGAGATATGGTATTATGATAACATCACAAAGTTAATGAGGTACGAACTCTCTAAGAACACGAGATGCATGTATTGGTTTGTATTAATGTCCTCCATATGAACAAAATATTCCACTTGTGCAGATTTAGATGACTCCACCGTGGTGCAGAAACGAATCTTGTGAAGTTGTTCTGCATGATACCATTGGTTGAATTATAATGATGCCCTCTTTGAATTTTTAGCCACAGATGTTGGTTAAATTAAAATATTGCTGGCTAATGCTCTAGTTATGAGGAATTATAATTACACTTCTTCTCAACCTAACCACTATCGTCAACAGTTGTGGAGAAAACACACAGTTGTTTTCCAAACTTCTAAGAAAAAGATGTCACATATATTGGCACAGGAAATAGCATCAAACCCTTAACGATTTAACACCAAAGAGATTAGCTTTATGAACACCATAGCATACTTAGATGAAGTCTTAATCTTGAAATCATCTTCTCCTCTTAACCAGTTCTTCTCCTTATAATGAGTATCCTTATATATGTACATCTGAGAACCCTCAAGTTTTATCAACTCGAACCACTTTATACTGATTTTTATCCATATATGCACCAAGTTTTAGTGTCCGAAATAGAGTGAATCAAGGAGAGCAAAACTTGAATCAAGTCCCCCAAGTATGCAAGTATAGATAGAGAACATTCTAGTGTGCATTCGCTGAGCTATTAGTGCCTGCAAATCCGTTCGTCGTAGTCACAAACACAAGACACAGATTCTCGAGCATTCTGACCTCTCGGTACTAAAACTGTCATAACTCCTTCCTATAATGTCGAAATCATGAACCGTAAATTGCGTTACAAACTAGACATCCATACATTTCCACCACTATTCGCTCGGGATCTTCCCAGGTATATCTACAAAGTTACTGCACATAAGTTGTCACTGAAATTGGTTGAACTGTAACTGCTTGGTTTTAATGTCCATAGTTAGGCGAAGGAGGATAGCGAATCTGGAGTGTCAAGCTCTCTAAGCATATAAGAACATGTATAGAAGGCACAAGTACACATTCGCCAGCCAAACAAGACCTTCAATGCCCATTTGCCACGCATATATGCATGCTGTCAATTTTGCGTTCATCCTGACCTTCCTATCTTCAAACTGTAATAACTTTTTACTGGAATGTCAAAATCACAAGCCGTAAACTCCGTTGGAAACTAGACATCCAGGGCTTTCCCCAAATATGCAGTACGCGGACTAATTCTTAGTAGATCATCACCAATGATTCAGTAAAGTTACTGCACAGTAGTGTAGGCCTCTAAAAATGTGTCTTCTGACCTGCCGAGACTCAAGCTGCCATAACTCCTTCTTAGGTCATTGAAATTGCAAGCCGTAAATTGCGTTGGAAAGTAGACATCCAGTGCTTTTCGTGCATATAAAGTTTGCCTTCAACTCTTCCTGGATCTTTCCATTTTATTCCGTGAAGTTGCAACACAGAAGCTGTTGCTGCAAATTTAGTGAATTGTACACTTGCTTCAAATCTTCTGTATTCTGCTGGCAGAATGGCTGTAACTATGAAACTCATATATTTTTTCTTGAATATAAGACCTCAGAAATAGATTTCTAATAATATAGGATAAAATTCAAACCTCTGTCAGGTAAGAACATTGTCTTGCATTTCAGCAAAACACATAATCTCTTTTTGTATTTTTTGTTTTTCAATGCAAGAATTGAAACAAACTAAAAATGGCTAGAAGCAAGGTGAATATGGAAACTCAACATGATTAGTTAACCTTCGTATAGCCACGGGGGAGGCCACCAATGCTTCACTCCAAGCCTTGACGTCTTGATATTTGCAGCATGGTGTTCTCTCTTACGAACATTCTTAAACATTGAGCAGAGATGCTTCTTGTTACCAACTTGAAAATTCAGAAAGGTCTGCTCAAAGGGAATGTTGTTTATCCCCTCATGCATCTTTATTGTAGCTTGACATAGCATGATCATCAATTGCACCTTTGCGGATGGCTCAGTGTGAAAATCTGTCTTGTCACCTACTACCATGTCATGATGCATGTTATGTACAGTTGTAGCCATTAATTGGCTTTCATAAGAAACCACTTGCTAGTTTATATCTTCGAAAACAAGAGAATCATACAAGTTGAACTCCTGCACACGAGACTTGCTGATATTGGAGCCAAAAATCAATCTATAATCATCATCGTATTCATCGCAGGTTGTCTACATATCAAAATAACAATCACCACATATTGATGACATAAATTTTGCCTCAGACAATGACATATTCCTGCTATAAACATCATTGAGGACCATCTGTAAGGCTTGACCTGTGTCATCACAAATAAACTTCTTCTCCACATATTTTGGAGCGCAGCAGCTACAAGTCAACAGATCAACTTCTTCGTTGTTGGAGCAGCGTAGTTGGATATAGTCTTCATCATTGTGCTCCACATGAGATTCACCACAAATTAGCAAATCGATTTTCTCTAACTCGACTAGAGAAAAGATTTCGCCACTAAATTGATTAAAAACAGATACAACTTCTTTGGCGAAAGTATCCTTGTCAGCTTTAGGTTCTACTTTTTTGGATTGTAAAACATCTTGGTTAGTATTGCAAACATCATGGTTTGCTTCATCTTGCAGCGTTGTTGTCTTCTCATTGACTGCTTTAATTTCTTGGTTATGCTGATCCATAGAATCATTTTCTTGGTTAATTTCTTGGTTGTTTTCTCAATTTGCGCAATGATAGCCTTCAATTTATGATTCAACTCGTCGTCCATGATCACCTCACTACAGCTAGTTGACTGTGTTAATTCTTCTGGTAATCATCCGAAACGTGAAATCGTTTCTTCTACAATCTTGACATGTTATGTCCCACTGGGCGTGCCAAATGTTCGGGATGAAAATAGCTTTTCTTCGAACAACCAAGCTTGAGGCATGCCAGTACCTATGGGTCAGGTAAAACCTTGATCTTCGATGCTTGTTCATCTTCTGACTTTTCTTCAAACAACTGTATACAGGCGCAGGTCAAGCCTGCATTTAGGTTCTATAGACCTAGCTGAATAACAACTAGGATTTTTCTCCTCTTCTCGCGAAGCGGCCGTTTCTTACTCAGACCAGAGTGGTTGAGCAGAGCTATAAATCAGGATTGAGGGTCGTTCGCCAAAGAGTTTCTTGACAAACCGGGGATATTTGCTAGAGTTATTCACTCCAACAATGGTTTTACGGGTATTCGCCTACGGATCGGTCTTTATGAAGCGGTGGTGGACTGTTCGCTCAAGGATGAGGCTTGGTGAGTAGCAGCGGGTAATACTCACGGATGAGACTTTGGTGAGGTAGAAGCAGGTAATGCCAACAGGTCGGGCTTTGGTGAGTAGCAGCGGGGAATGCCTACGGATATGGCTTTGGTGGACAAAAAGATTCGAGGAATCTCTTTGGTAGAAGTGATCCGAGGGAGGCTTGTTTTGCAATGTGCAAAAGTTGTGTTTGATTGATTGGAGATGTCCTTCTTTATATGCCTTGACCCCTTTATATAGTGAACACTAGGATTTGTTCTTACTTGCGGATCAAGACATATGAAATCTCTTGAAGACAATTCAATTATCACGACCACATCCTTCCATAATGCAAGATTCTTCAATATTACTCAAACTTGATCACCAAGCAATCCACAATTAATCTCAAATCCTCAATACTATGATAATTGCCCGGATATGGACCAAAACGTCTTGGCCTTCAAGATAGCCTTATATGGTCCCGATCACGAATATCTCCAGAGATCCCGATCAACACATCATCGGACCACTAAATTGATCCAGAACACGGCCCGTCCGGGAAAGTGTATTTTACACCCAAACAATAGCGCGCAACCACCATGGTGATTATATTTAGAAGGAACCAAAGACAGAGATGGACATCCTACATTCTTAGCTAGTGTCTATATTATGAATTAGTAACAATGAGAGCTGATAAATAGATGAGCTAAACCCTAACCAGTTCTAGAGAAATGCTTCACTGTGCTAAGGCAATTACACTATTCCTAGCCTTAGTGTGCTTGGCACATTGTACATTACATCAATCTTGACAAGCATAGAAATATTTAGAAATGTTTCACTTATCCTGCTGCTGTCTTCAAGATGAAATTTGAAGAGCAAAATAAAGTCTATCCAATTAAAATTATGTCTACTGCAACCTCCTACATGAGCTTTTGGCTCAACTATTTGATTGATACTGGTTTGTCCTTTCCTGTTTTATATCAGCAGGGAGGGTTAGGCATCATGAGAGTTGATAACGGTCTCTCATTATGCTCTTTGGTCTCTAGTTCGCTTTGCTATGTGTTTCTGATGACTGATACGTTGATTAGCATTACTTAATTTGCTTTTGTTTTCTCCTATAGTTATGCTATAAGGGATTCGAATTGTCCTAGTTTGACATAAAAGTATAGAACTGATGTTGCTCCAACGCTTTGAACATTATATAATTGAGGTCTACCACCATGTATGTGTTTTGTGACTGAAATCAGATTCGATATTTTTGAAGGCTTTGAAGGCACCAAACTGAACCTAGTCACTATCAGCTTGAGTCTTACACTTTCCAGCATCATTATGGATCAAAGATTATGGAACTTGGTTACTGACATTTTCATAGTGATGTGCTGAACTCGATCATTGATCAAGATTGATGGGGCATTTCTTCAAGTTGATCAATCTTAAAAAGGTTGTTGATGCCGTCTTTCACAAGAGTAGAGCCACTTCCGCACTCGAGTAAATATTGTTGAATTAGAGCTAGCTGTACTAGGTCCCTCTGCTGGATATCATATAGGAACTTGTGGTTTTAAGTGAAGTTTTCTTGGCCAGATGTGAGTAATCAATAGACTAGTTGCATCAAAGCTTGCTTTATCATCTGGCAAGTAAACCATGATATCTAGTAATTCTTCTTTGAAAAGCCAGCAACCCTCAAGTCTCATACTCCACAATCATGAATAGCTACAAATACTACTGGTGCGTTGCTTCGTAATCTTCCTTCACAAAAAGGGATAAGCAAGATTAATGGAAAATGTACTACTCAAACCTTCACAATCTTAGAAGTTGCAGAACTCAACTTACGTCAAATTGGTCCGAAAAGATTCTTGAGTTGATATCCTTGACAAAGGGATGAACCTTAGTAGCTCCCTCTAGCAGTCACTGATAACTACAATCAAATTCCGTCAAAATCTTAATGGCTGTAACCTTCATGGGGAGTCATGAACCTTGGCAGGATGCACCCCATTACTGCCAATATTCCTTGAGCCGGCAATCAGAGGCAACCTTCTGAATCTCGAATAATAGAAGCATCATAAGCTCTAGCACGAACAACTGGACTATCAAATTTCAGCTTGGCTTACAGTGATGGCGGAAAAGACACCAGCCCCAATAGCTTAAAAATATGATGGAAGGAGAATTAACAGCACCATTTGGAGGATCTTCACAGGAAGCTGTCCAATGTTCCTGAAGATCCAGTTATTTATTGATTCCCATAACTGCCAGGGTTCCATGTTCTAAAGTTGGTCTTTTGGGACTGTTGTACTACTAAATTTCTTATTAACCAAGTGCTGGACTGGTATATAGACCCATGTCCTAGGCTCATAATAGTGAACGCAGCAAACTATGGAAACCTATATCAGCTCGATGAGATAGCAGAGATTCTTGCTGGATTTTCCATCAACCAATCGTTTTGTATAGCAACCCTTGTGCCCCGATCGTCGTCCTACTAGGATCACACATCAAATAGGCTCTATGACTGATGACGCTCCGGCACTCAAAGAACATCTAAAGCTGTGGTATCTTATGGACCAAACATAGCTCAGACAGATCAAAGAGTGGAGAACCTCTAGCTGGTTTTTGAAATTCAAGTCTGATGCATATATTATACATGAATCCTTATTCATTCTCTGTATGACAATACTTGCGACTTACTAGAGATTTGATGAACACACTGGCAATGTTCAACAGACACTTTAAAGAGAGCAGAAATTGGAAAACAAGCGGCATGTTAGTTTGCATCAAAGGTTGAGTTCGCTTGCAACGTTCTCCATCAGATTCACAGGGCATTAAATCAAATAAAGGCAGGTCAACCGATTAGCAATAAGGTCTAAACTTTCAAAACAGTGAGCATAAACTCCAATGACATTTGCTTATTTGACTTGGGAAAGCAGAAAGAGCATCTCACATTGTCTAAGGAATACCTAAGAGATTGGAAGCACCATTCTAAACTTCTTCCTCAATTGAAATTAAAAAGCAAGCAGAGCTGAGAGGACTGATACAAGTATCGTGAAGCACATCAACAGAGTTCAAAGAGATTACTGATTCAATTTAAGATTTAAGTTGTTAACTCCGACCCAGGAGAAGAAACGGTATTCTAAAAAGTACCAAGGTATTATATTTACACCAAAGGAACAAGACATATTTCTTTTATGGTTCAACGGGCAAATTATGTTGCTGTAAAGTAAAATAAATCAAAATAAATTCAACAGAAGATAAGATTAAATTGAATAATGTCTAACATTATTTAAGTTGGACAATAAGTAGGAAAACATGTTCTTTCCCATTTTAATTAAGGAATTAAATACACATTAAGTTGCAATTCAGACCTCCATTCTAGAACCCCTAATGATCCACACCAAACTTATAAGAATTTACCATGTTTCCAGCCAATATCTTAAATATTTCAAAGAGTTACACCACTCGGTTTCATATCCGCAACTTACCTGATTTGAAGAATTCAGGTCCCAGTACACCAGAAGAGAGAAGCTCTGACGACCAAATGTACAATCCCATATCTTGTAAGGATGAATCTGGTGTATACAAAAGCAGCTTCTACATACAGCGTGGGAATAAGGTTTGCCCCACATACCCACCAGACATAGCTCGTCTCACATTGGACTCAAACATCTTAGGGTTGTCCCTTAGAACAGCAGCTGCATCATGGTTAAGGGGATCTTCATAATTGGGTTGCTGCGCTCACAAAAACAAGATGAGGTTTAAGACACTAACCAAGTTGTTCCAAAAAACTTATAAGAGAATAATCAATACCGTAAAGAGATGAAAGAGTCCGTATATAATAGTGTTGATATTCAAAACAGGTTTCCAGTCTTCTCTTAAAATGTTGAGGCAGACATGTCCTTCCAAGTCAATGTTAGGGTGATATACCTGTATGTACAAATTACCATTGAGGCAACTTTTAACATAGGAGTAACATTATCTAAACAAGAATGTGTGCAGAGAGAAAAAGACATGATAGAGTACCTTTGTCTTGCACTTGACCTTTGGTGCCTCATGAGGGTACATGGGAGAAACTTGAAATGTGAACATAAATGTACCGCCTCTGCAAAAGCACACCGAGTTAGGCAGTATAGTCTAAACCTCCTACCTATATCAAAACTCATACACCTCAGTCTCAACCACCAAAATAAAAGAAAGTGATAGTAAAGGAGAGACAATATCAAACAATGAGAGCATTTTTCAACTTCATGATTTGAAGATGCCTAAATCCTTGCGCTCGGGAGTACCAATCATCCAAACATCTCAAAACCCTATTATCAGATCCCTAAAAATGACAATTCTCAATTTTTAGATAATTAGACAAGATCCTTATTTGATATCCTACCTTAACATTATATAAGTTAAACAACAAGTAGGAAAACATGATCTACAAAATTCCTTACTTTGATGAACTGAGATGATTAAAAAAGTTGAATCTTTTCATGTTAAATTCTTTAATTAAAACACAACCATGCAAATTCTGAAAACAATATAGGACTCAGACTGATTATGACAGGATGAGACTTCGCACAATAAAGCACTCACTGATAGTATCCTTCATCAGGCCGGACAGTAACCTCAAAGTTCATTAAATCGTCCTTGCCATTGGGGAATGCTATGGTACATGTTTTCTGTAGATTCAGCTCACTAATGTCTGCAAGGGAAACCAAACAAAAAATATAACAAAAGCCTATATCACCGATTTCCCTTTCTTTTTCTCCACCTTTTTACAAAGCTATCATTTTTAAATTCATCTGGGATATGCAAAATGTCCCACTAATAGAAATCAATTGGATACAAATAGTATCCCATGGCTTGTAATGGTCTGTTGTGACATAACTGCCAATATCACATACCATTTACAAGCCTAATAGCAATTCCATGGTCCTTATCTTTTTGCCCCTTTTTACAAGACTGCCATTTTTAAACTCATCTAGTAAAAGCAGCATGACTGGAGGTCAGTCTCTGTGGCATGACTGACAATAGAAAAGGCCATCACAAGGTGCAATTTACCTCTCACAACATTTAGCACCTTAAACACCCAGAAAAAAAAACTAAATGCATGGAGATAGGCATTATAAAACTGCTTAATTTGATGCACCACTGCAAGTTGTCAATAAACAAAAACTTGACTCGCTATGAGACAATTTTGCAATATTCAATGTCTATTATCTGTTGCTTGCTTAAACTTGAACAGCGAGGCACATCTTTTCTGATACCATGGAAAAAGAAAGCGTAGACAATGATAGATATGTAAAAT
The DNA here is from genome assembly GCA_951800085.1 of Comarum palustre. NCBI lineage: Eukaryota > Viridiplantae > Streptophyta > Magnoliopsida > Rosales > Rosaceae > Comarum > Comarum palustre. Next base: position 5,220,975 of record OX637579.1, on the reverse strand, counting down.
TTCGACATGGCCAACCTCTGTGAAGCCGCAATTCTCCTGCACTCTGCTTCTTAACCAGTGTTTTTCCATTGGCATTTTCAGCAAGCTCCCTCTGCTTTTCCTTCACTTTAAATAGCTTGATCATTTTTTCCTACAATACATCATCAAAATGAGCATATACAGCTCGTAAATTAGTTGCATGATCAGGGCAAGTTAGTATAATAAGATAGCAACATAGCATGCTTTAAGCCATCAGAGTTGAACAATTCCTAGGAAACATATCATGCAAATTGCAAGCTTTGATCTTCTGACATTTTTAACAGATAGTTTTCATCCACATATTAGAGCTTCATGAATCTCATTAGGTCACATAATGCTGTGTAAAGAGAGAGAGAGAGAGAGAGAGAGAGAGCACTATACAGAAATATGTACAAAACATTATAGATTCTTCATTGGTTGAGCTAAGATTGTTGCTTTATTAACTTAGTAAGGACTAAGGAGTAGTAATATTAAGCTTCAATCTCCCCTTAATAAATATCTTATCTACAATCTCCCCTAAAAATATCTTATCTCAATATATGAGCTTTATCCATATGCACACCTTTAGAAATGGACTTAGCATCAACTAAAAGATCATGATAGGCTTTATTCACAGTACAAAAGACTCAGCAAACCTAAATGACACCTATGCACTAAGAAACCAACAAAATCCTACCACAGCCAATCAACAGAGAATAAACCTGACTGCCAGCAATCCTTAAGGATCGAAAGCTCATTATAAATAAACGAACTGCTAACCCTTTATGCAATTAAAAGGGCCCTAATGTAATCACACAAACATTCATAGCGATCTTAAAACGTCAGAATCAGAAGTCTCTAATCCTCACTCCACCTCTCCAAGCAAAGTTTTGAACTTTACATTCAAAATTTAGAAAGAAATTAACTTTATCATTAAGCTATAACAGCTCCTCACAGCCTTACCGTTTAGTTCAACTGCTAGAGTCGCGCTGCCGCAAACGGAGGTGTAGGACTCGCCTGAAAAACAACAAAACCAAACAGCAATTCAATTCCCCCATAATTCAACTCCTTATTCAATAATAAACTCTCCAATCTAAACCTTCTTAACCCAACCAAGTTCATCACAATCAAACCAGAACCAATAATTGACACCATGAAAATAATGTTATTATATTCATGCTCTAAACTAAACTATAACCCAGCTTCAAAACATGGATCAGAAACTGAAACATGGATCGTGGTAAACAAAGCTTACCTGGTCAGAACATCAAGCAGGATCAAACCCAAAAGCCAAAAGGGTCTTTGCACAGAGAGCTTGAGCTGAGAAAAGGAATCTGAAAGGACCAAAGCGTGAGGTTCTTGAGTTTAAATAAAGGTGGGGCCTTTACCTTTTTTTTGCTTTGTCAAATGCTCTTTTTAAATTTAAATTTAAATTTAATTTCTGGTCTGTCTCTCTATCTTGTCCTCTGTCCTGTTCTGCGTCAATTATCGTCGCGACGTCATCCATCTGCGCTGCTTTTGGACAAAGAGAGCTGGCATTGCTGGATCTGCTGAGGCGCACCCCTTTAGTGTTTTCAGTGGTGTGGTGAATGCTATTGTGCCATGTCTATGATTTCAGCTTCTCAGGGACACAACTGTCCATTGCAATGCCAATAGCCCAAGCAATTTTTTTCTTTGGGATGTGGAATTTAACTTAAAATATAAAAGTCCCGGTTCTTATGATTGAAACCCAAACCCTCTTTTGGATTTTTAGAGCATCTTTGTGAGCTCTAGTTTTAATTTTCTATGGTAAAGAGAAAATTATAAAAATTTTATAAAAAAATGAATTAAAGTTTAATATTTTTTTAATTTATATAAAAATTAAATATTATATAATGAACAAGGTTCTAAAACTCGTTAGTCGCTAGTCGGTCGGCCGGTCAGGAAGTAGCGAGTAGATGAGTACTCGAGGGAGTACTCGGTTTTTAATTCTTGGATTAATTTATTATTTGTAAAATATATAATTATATATATAATATTCAAAATAATAAAAATAGTCAATAAAACATTACCATATTCAAAAGATAATAATGTCTAAAAAGTAAAAACAATCATTACAATAACTCAATAAGTTCTAAGTAATAAAAGCAAATACCAAATTCTATTCTTGCAAACAATCTCAAGTATATCATTTGTAACTATGCCTCAAATATTTCTTCACCATATCCATCTAATACTCCCTCTGAATCTGACTCAAATTTAAAACTCATATCATCTATTTTTATGACACAAAACAATAGAACAACTGAACAATAACACAATGTGACATATCAAAATCTAATTCGGTAATCCAAGGTAGTGCGATTGTGCGAGTCAGAGAGATACAAAGTATGGGAGACTGAGAGATGAGAGCGAGAGACTGAGTTAGAGAATTAGGTTTGAACAAAAACGACGTCATATGTTTTTTTTGTTTTTTTCCCAGCTGACCGAGTTCATCGAGTTGGACCGAGTACTCGGTCAATTTTTTTCCGGCCGACTAGAGGTACTGAGTAGGCGAAAATCGGCTCGGCAAGCAGCCGAGTAGTGATTACTCGTCAAGTAATCGACCGAGTTTTAGAACATTGATAATGAATATATAAAAATATAATGATTTATTTAACTCAAATCCTAAATATCTAGTTAATTGTTTTAACTTTATGACGTGTTTTTAGGAATTAGAAAGAATTCAAAAAATCAAGCAATAAAGTTTACATGAAGAAACAAAATTTTAAAAATTTTATAGATATAGTTGATACGTTGATCTATTTTTACACTTTTTGTTTTATAGAAAATCTTTTACATGAGATGTTTGAGCCAAAAAATGATGTTTTCCTCTAAAATACAGTTTATTTTAGTTTTACAAGAGCTGTTAGAGATGGTCTTATCTTGTAGAATTAGCAATTATATGCCATGAAAAAATGATCGTAGAATTTGATAGCTTGAACTCCTTACTTGTCTAAATACAAAATCTTGTCATTTAAAAACTCTATAATGAAATTTAAATTCATGGAATTGTGAAATTTCAAAATCATGGAAATTTCTCTTAAAAATCAAAAAACTTTAGATTACTTTGAAATTTAAATTCATGGAATTGTGAAATTTCCATGATTTTGAAATTTCTCTTAAAAATCAAAAAACTTTAGATTACTTTATTCAAACACGTCGTTGGGGAATGTGAAATTTTTTTAAGACCTTAGACGGCCCTCACACCATGTCACTGTTTCCATTAATGAAACTGGAGGATACATAGAAAGACATAAAGCCTAAACATCAAATTGCAATAAACATGAAGAGAATCATCCAAGATAATAGCAGGTGTTTCACTTAGGAATATGTATTATACCATGCACCATTTAGTGAGAAGTACTATAAAGGCTACCTCATTTGTGTTTACAATTGTGGTGACAAACTGTAAAGACAACACTCCATGAAGCCAAAAATTACTAATATTATCAGCTTTCTTAGTATGTTGTCACTAGAACATAACCTTAAATGAGAAATTTTATTAAAGGATGAAGATTACAATGAGTTCAGAATCAAGGTTAAGGTATGTCACATTACGTCGCGATCAACATGTGCTAGTTAGGGTCATGCTAACATGGCACACACTCATCCACAAATTTTGAGTTTTAAGGACATACTGGTAACTCTTGTTAAAAAAATAAAGTACATAGTGTAACTACAAAGTAAATCGTGGTCATTATAACATTTCAGCCGTTAGGTAATTGATTTAGGGACCACATTACGTCACCAGATGACAATGAGTCCGAAATGGAAATGTCTGAGCATGGTTGGTAGATGGGCAGAGGTGACACCACCTTTTGAATTTGTTTTTTTAGGAGACCACAAGGCACAAAACAAAAGGATGCGGAAATGTCTGATCATTTTTTTAGACAATTTAGATTTTCATTAATCATTAAAAATTACAATAAGATGCCTAACAAGTTAAGATGAAATAAAAATTTGCTTTCAATTTTTTCATCTTAAAAAGTTCAAAGCTCATCTTCCTAATTCTTAATATGTTAGGTCCATTAAAGTAAAAATTACAGTCTTTAATGAAAATGCCCAAATACATAACCCTAAAACTAACAATCTTCACAATCGCCGGGAAGTGAGAGTTACCACCAACGACGACCTGCGTTGTCATTGCACTCCATCTTCGTTCAATACTACTACTCACGAAGATATCCTGCAGCAAGAATCTAATCCAAGCAATCTTAAAGCCACAAAATCTGAAAAAGGTGATGGAATTCAACAATCCAACCATGGATCTGTCATCCCTACCCAGCAACTCAGCACCACCACTAGTAATTTGCAGCAACCCCTCATGAAACAAAGAGTCAGAACAACCCATAACCTCAAGACCAGAGAGAAACCAAGACGAGGAAGGAGGTGATGCATGCACCCGAGTCAAAGCTCTACACACCTTCCACTTGATACGCGGCCAATCACGTTTAGGAGTAGGCGTTGCAAATTCCGAGTTATGGCATCGATGAAGCTTAGATGAGAGCATATCTAAAGCCAAAGAAATGGACAGAGAAGATGGATGAAGCAATTGGTTTTGGGATGAGAAATTGGGAATGGACTCAAGCTGAAATAAGCTAAGAAAGATGAAAAATAAAACATGAAAAATTAGAATAACTCAAGAAAATCACTACAAGGATGATGATTCACTACTAGGAGTGAAAGATCACCACTAGGGTGAGGCAAACTAGAAGACTCTCAAACCAGCAGAGGAGAGAGAGACCCAGCAAGAGGAAATGTTGGATCATGATGATATAAATCTATACAATAGTACTTTCACCACATGGGATCAAAGTGTTTAATGGGAAAGAGTTTGAAAAATTGTGTCCATATGATTTGAAGGAAGTATACTACCTTCTCTCTTTTTGTAAAGGCAGAAATGTTCGACTATTTGTATTTAGGAATCGTTAGGTTCAACTTATGGAGGAGTGTAAAAACAAGGTCACGATGCACTACTAGAAATCTGGTTTTTAGGCACAACCATAATTTTATAGCTACTGTCCTCATTGGGGACAATTTTGATGCCTATTGGTCTTTGGGTATGAAAAGAATGTCTGGCTCTAATTGTACAGACTTCATTTGTGTTTTAACCATCTTAGTCACGGGAGAGTCTGGGATGCACCCGATGCATATGCACCGGGTCATCCACCGTTCCTTTAACAAAGTTACAAGTTTTAGACAAAGACATGAAAATGAAGCCGAATTCGGATCAACGGTAACAAAACCAAACAAAATGAAAATAAAAAACTAAATTAAAAATAGCATGTGGTGCATATGCACCAGGTGCATGTCAGATTTTTCGCTTAGTCACAGATTTAGAGGCACATCGCTAATGAGAGGTATTTTTATTACCAATTCACGCGCACCTTCGTCTTCTTCTTCACTTTGACAATGAACAGTTTCATCCTTCTGTTTTAATGTTTTCTAATATTTTTATGAATTCAGGAATCCAGTGGTGGTTTCTTATATATTCATGGGTCTCAGTCATTCCAAAATATAATTATTCTCATGTATCCAATTTCAATCTACGTTTTCTATTATACGACAACCAAAATGTTACATATACACAATACAAAGGTACATACACTTATATACAATTAGAAATTGTTTTCTATGAGGTATGAGCTGTTTACTCAATGAAAGTCTACCACCATTTGGGCACTGACTGTAACCTTCTTATTTTAATTTAATCTGTTTTAAGAAAAGAAAAATATTTGCTCTCATTTAGTCACTGCCATAACTTTTAAACATGATGAAAATGAAAGTTGAACAATAGTGGCAGATCCAGCCCAAACTTGATTAGGCTAGAGCCCAGGTTAGTTTGAGGCCCAAAAATCCCAACATCATATAAAAAAAATTCTACCTAGATGTGATGCGCATCTTATACTTCTCTCAAAACTAATCTCAGTTCTCTGATACACTCACAAAAACAGTCACCCGCGTTGCCCACTTGCCCGTCGCCCATGCCGTGTCATTGTCCCTTGTCGCCCGTCTTGGGCTGAGCTAGTCTTAAGTCGCCTCTCGGGCCTCGACATCTCTTTAGTCCTCGACATCTCAGGCTGTCTCGTCGTCGCACGTTTCCTATCTTGGGCTCTCACCAGTCACCACTCGCCATAGTCCCCTCTCGGGCCTCGGTATCTCCTTAGTCCCAGGTTTGGCGGTCTCCGCTTCTCTAGGTATAGTTACTACCGTATGTATTGAAATTTAGAGTAGGAGAACTGAAATCGTAAGTTGGGTAAATGGGTAATGATTGTAGCCTTGTAGGAGCTTTGATTTAGGGTTTATGGTTTGGTTTATCTGATTAAGATTACTGAATTTGTAGAATGATTTGCTGATTAGGAATTTAAGATTACTGTATTTTTCAGAATGTCTGAACAAAGTGTCAAAAGGTCTAGATCAAAAGATATTAGTTCATGGTTAGTAACAAGAGTGTTTCTCTATCATCATGTTCAAGTTCACAAGCTGCTGTAAGCACTTCAATTCCTATTGAAGTAACTGAAGAACCATCTTTAGAGTATCCTTTATTTAGGTCTTAAAGGAATGAGTTTCATCTACATGCTAATGTCAATGTCACTGAACATGATTCGGGCAAACGGTGTCCTATATGGAAGTATCATGTGAATGAACGTGAAACAGGTATGAAGCTAATCAAATTTGTATTCTATTTGCATCACTAGATTTCTTATTCTTGGTCATACTTTTACTACTTATCAATATTTAATAGTTATTCTAAATCTTCAATCGGGTACGGGCTCTATTCAAACTTGTACTTTGCAACGACCTGCTTCTACTCGTTTAAGCTCTCATTTTCTTTCTATTAGAAGTATGATTGATCTATTTGGTTCAACCGTAACAACTCTGGATAATATGATGAACATTGCAACCTTACATATACAGGGAGAAGCTAATGGTATTCTTAGAGCTATGAGATCGTTTAAGTTTGTGTTTTGTCTGATTTTGATGCGTAGCCATGAAAGTCAGAGAAGTTGTTTGTCAAGTAGTACAGGGGAAAACCATTGACATTGGAGAAGCAATGAGGTTTGTTGAACATACAAAAGATCTTCTTTAAGACATGAGAAATGATGGTTGGGATGATTTTCTTGTGGTTCTTACATCTTTTTGTGAGACATAATATTGTTATTCTTGATATGGGTTCTCGTTGGTTAGATGGTACCAGTTATCCGAGGCAACATAAGAATTTCATAACACAGAAGCACCACTCTTGAGTAGAGGTATTCAATGTTATACTTAATTTTCAATTAAGTGAGCTAAATAAGAGGTTCGATAACATATCTTGTGAACTCTTTGAGCTCACTTCAACTTTGGGTCCTCATTATATGTTCAGCCTGTTTGAAACTCAAAAGGTACTCCTTCTTGCTAAGAGCTTTTAACCTCAAGATTTTATGCAAGATGACATTCTTACTTTGGAGTTAGAGTATGCATATTATAAGAAGGATATGACTCGGGATGTAGCATTCTACACCTTAGATTCTATGTTTGATCTGTGTTGGCAACTTGTTCAAAGAAGAAAGTCAGACTTTTATCACATGATTTATAGGTTGATTTGTTTGGTGTTAACTCTTCTTGTTTCTACTGCAACCACTGAGAGCATTTTCATCCATGAACATAATAAAAACAGACTTAGAAATAAGATAGATGATGATTTTCTTGATGATTGCATGGTTCTTCACATTGAAAAGAATTTGCTGATGCAGTTGATAAAGAGAAGGTGATTAATGATTTTGAAGCTTTAGTGCCTTGTAGAGTTAAGTTTAGTTAGCTTTGAGGGTAAGACTTATTACATCCCCTCTATATATGTGTGTTCTTTAATCAAAAAATTTTGCACCGTCGAGCAAAAGATTGTGTGTTACATTTAGCCCAGGTGGTATTTTGATTCTAGATTCGCCAGTAGCTGAACACTATTTGGGCACGGACAGTTGTTATTTAATCCATAGTTAATGGGAATTAATAATATCCATCATGAATTATATATTATGAGATATTCTATTATGCAGATATGTATTCCATGAAGATCTAAATTTGTAGCTGTAATTGATTGTTGAGTTTATAAAATGATTGTACATTTACCATTTGTCCATTATAAATCCACTCCTTTACTAACTGATAGGGCAAATACTAGATCTGTATTGTATGCAGATATGCACAATAGACATACAATACTTATTGTGCAGTAGACGTCCATGTAAAAATTTGAGGACATTTACCTTCTGACTACAGTGCTCCCCTTAGGGAAGCAAAGCGTAATTATGGTTGACTGTTTTAATCAAGACCCAAGTGCTATCGAATTAAAGTGATTATTCTACCATGGTCATATTTTACTATACCGATTACATATTATTTCACAAGATTTTCGAAATTCTTTTGCTTCTTATGTATAGTTGGTTTTAAAGTTGTATATTTACATATAACCTACTAAATAAGTTTTACCATATTAGTAGACATGTTGTGGAATCAAGATTTTCTCTTTATGACTCTCTCCTAAGATTGCCCAATAAACAAATCTTAACCATTCATTTTAAATCAACGGCTTAGATCCTTTCATCATAACTTGAAACCTATTTCTTGTTTCCATCTCATTCTCTCTCAATATCTAGTTCTCGTCTATCAAAACCCAGATATCAAAACAATGAGAAGACAGCCTTTCAACAATGAATTCAAAATCCCAACAAAGAAAGAAAGTAAATAAATTACATTACGATTGGTTGATTGATCTGAATCAAACATGGTGTGGTTTATGTTGAAAAATGGCACCCTAAAACTCAAATGGTTCTTGCATTTGTTGGTGGATTTTGCAAGGCAATTTGTCCAAAATTTGCTATAGCTCTCGACACATAAAGCTATCGATTGTTTTCCGTTGATTAATAAAGATTTCAACGTTTGTATATATAAGTATATATGTCGTCTTGGTTAATTTCAGTGTTTCAATTCAAAATACGGTACATAAAACAATTAGTGTGTGAAAGGGTAAAATCAATAGTAGAGAAAACCCATATGGGTAAATGTTCTTGTTATTGAAGTAAATGAAATAGAAACATCATAATCAAAATTGATGTTAAGGTACAGACTGTGGTCTCTTTACAACATATGAAGACTTGAAGGCATCGATATGAGATATGAGATTGGCACTTGATGTAGTCGCCCATGTTCTCCTCTAACTATTTCTTTAGGGCCTCAACGTCGCACACATATACCATCTTCTTCATCATAGTGTTCTTCAACTCTGAAGTCTTGTCGTCCATACTTTCTGATCGGTGTAGATGAGAAAAGTCTCTTGCAGTTTAAGGACGGAAAGAGAGAGATAAGACAAGAATTTGGGAAGTGACAAAGAGATGAGAGATATAAGAACAATTTGAAAAGAGACATCTTGGCCGCTTATTAAGATTGGACGACCAAGATTTGTTTATTAGGCAATATTAAGAGAGAGCTTTTAGGAGATTTGTTTAGATAATTTAAAATCATTGGATTGAATACAATGTGGTTCCGTGATACCATCCTTATGTCATTTTCATTTATCTAATAGTTTTAAATCATCCAAGTAAATCCAAACAACATAAATCCAAACAACAAAAATCCAAACAGAGAAACTAATTTCGTAACTTGCAATGCAACTCTCTATCATTTTTTTAAACTTATCTTAGGGTGAGGTCTCCATATCTCGTTTCACTCCCAAAGATTATACTTGGCGAAACCTAGTGATCATTGTCGTCATAAAAAAAAATCAAGTTATGGTGCCCTCAGTTATCATACCTTTTACTTCCCTCACTTTTCATCTTAGATGAGCATCCATTGTAAAAAAAATTCATCTTCTGCTCTTAGTCCTAATCCATCTAAATAATATTATATCACTTGGGTCCACATGCTACATTCATTGTTTTCAACTTATCGAACTAGTCAGTCGAAACGGTCCAATAGATAAACTTATATGAGTATGTTTAGAGACTTTTCGCTTAGGAGGATGCGTTTTCCCCTTTTTCTAGTGAGATAAGCTCTCTCTGCCCAGATCTGGATCAGTTCTTGATCTAGTTTTTGGCTGGTGAGTAGGGGGAGATCCTTCTCTTCCATTATGGTAGCTCCTCTGTCTCGATGGTGACAGTCCCAGCAATTTGTTTGCTTTTTTATTTTGTTTTTCCCTCAACAACATCCCAAAATTCCAACAACCCGGATCTCACCTCATCTTTACTCTCATTCATCCCTCATCTCCTCAATCATGTTCCACCCCGTCTCTCTCTCATGGATCAACTTCTCCCTTATGTTTTCCCCTAAATTCTTAATCTTGTTCCTTTAAAAGGTCTTTCTTCCATTCAGCCATGGTTTTTCTTGGTCTCTCTGGTCATGTCTATGCTTGTGTTGATCTTATAGGTCAAAACTTGTGTGGATGAATTTGGCCGCCTCTCTCCCCTTCTTACTTCTTTTTCTTTTGTTCTGATGCCCTTGCTGCGGATTTCTTTCCAGGAAGGGTTTTAAGCGATTTTTCACTAGCTATTTCGGGTCTGTTCATCGCTTGCGGTGCTGACTTTCCACACCCACACACTCTTTTTTCATTTTCTTTGGTTTTAATGACCTCAAGCATCCTTTTGCTTGAGGGTTGCTTGGCTGTGGAGAAAGACTGTATTAAGGGCTACAAGGTTAGATCCTTGGGGCTCGATTATGGTTTTGATGATATGGATTGTTGGTTTTTCCAAATGGCTGCTTACTTGACAACCTCCGTTCTTAGTGGTTTGGCCGGTGTCGTCTGTAACCTCTTAGAGGGGTTTGCTATTTGGTTTAGTTTGTTTGTTGGCTTGTCTGTTAAGTTTTTCTTTCTCTATAATAGTTGCCTAGATATGAATCATATGGCTATGTAGTTGTTGTTTTTGAATAAAGTTTGTTTTATCATAAAAAAGAGACTTTTCGCTTGCCATGCATCTAATCAATTGGGAGTATAAAAGTAACTCCCTGCAACTTTATATAGTTCTATTCCATCACATTGAGAGCCATCTTGTTCTGTATTAGTTAACACGAAAATTTTTGTATGCACCAAAGTGTAAGTGAACCAAGTATTTATTAGAAAATCTAAACCGTTGATAATTATACTTATTTTTATTTAAAATAAATAAATAGTGTCATAAATACAATCTAACTGTCTATTTAAGTTTGTTTAAGTGCACCATGATGCATCCAAGACGTTTTGTAGTTAACATAGCCATCATTTTCCAATTTTCCACATAGATGGTGCAGGTCTTTCAGGAGTAGAGACAAGATAGACTAAGCAACTTCTCAGAGACGTACAAGAGAGGATCATAAGTTATTTGTCGTTCAAAGATGCGTTCAAGACATGTATTCTCTATACTAAATGAGAGTATATATCACGAGGGCTTTTGGATTTGTGGTTTGACAATCAATACCACCTGGCTCGATGAGGTTCATCAACATATGGTTGATATCGTCCTTGAAAAAATTGGAATAGTGCTGGCAGTAGCACATTTCGACCTGATAGTAGCACCTTTAAACTCGGTAGTAGCAGCGCGCCACGTCATCATCAAAGAATTATCTGGAAAAATTGGAATAGTGCCGGTAGTAGCACCTTTCAACTTGGGCAGTAGCAACGTGCCACGTCAGCAGAGAATTGAATATGTAGTGAAAGGTAGTTTGGTAAAATATATAATGATAGATGACATGTGAACATCAATTTATCTTAAAATTTCATTAAAGGTAATTTGCTAAAATATATAGTGACAAATGACATGTGAATATTAACTTGTTCTAATTTGTTAATTTATATCTTTAAAAGTATAAGATATTATGTAAATGATGTATTTATAAATTAAAATTTAATCAATATCTAAATTGTGATAATTGGATAATAAGGTTTAAACTAGAACAGAGAAAACGTATAATTGTTTTTACTGTTAATTAAAAACTAAAATTCATTCCCAAACAAGGTTGGTAAAATATTATGAGAAGTCAGTCAACCGTGTCTCACTTGCGATCTGAGAGTGTGGCAGCCTCGTCTCTACCTCCTCCTATTCACCATGTTGAAGCTCCTCCTCACCTTCCTAACCCTAACCCTCCCCTTCCTCGCCCACTCCTTCTCGCCGGACCACCCCACCGATCGCCGCGTCCTCGTCCTCCTCGACGACCTGGCCGTCAAATCCTCCCACTCCCTCTTCTTCAAGACTCTCCAGTCTCGCGGCTTCGACCTCGATTTCAAGCTCGCCGACGATCCCAAGATCGGGCTACAGCGTTACGGCCAGTACAACTATGACGCCTTGATCCTCTTCTCTCCGACTGTTGACCGTAAGTCTATGATTCTCTGCCCTTAGGGTTTTATGATTTGGTTTCTGAGATAGTTGTGGAAATTGGAAATGTAGATCAATTTGATTTTAAGCTCTTACATTTTGGGAGCATTTGTGAGTTGTGAAAGGATTTGTTTTGGCAATGATATTATGGATTATGTGATGTAGGTTTTGGAGGATCAATTGATCTGGCTGCTATTCTGGATTTTGTGGATTCCGGTCATGATTTGATTATTGCAGCTGACACCAATGCATCTGATTTAATCCGACAAATCTCTGTCGAGTGCGGAGTTGATTTTGATGAGGTTGGTGCAAAGTCTTTTATTATTTTGTTTGGTTCTGGTACTTTCAGACTTTTCGAGTTTGCGAATGTTGAAGCATCTGTTATTTGTAATGATGTTTAGAATTGATTTGTTAATCTGCGTATCTGCATCAATGTTTTACTAATGTCTCTGTCGCAACACACTTCAAGTTCTAATCAGTATGAGGACCAGAACTTTGTGGTGAAATTATAAGAATTTACTAACAATTGAAGCAATGCTGTTATGTGCTGTCAATCACGTGTCAGAATTTGAGTTCTTTGCAAATAACTTTTGATGTGTCTGTAGTTATATTTGGAGCTGCTCCCGAGTGACAACATGAATAAGGTCATTTAGTAAGAACATATTGGCAATTACTGGTTTTCATCGGACCCAATTACTGTGCACGGTTGTTACAATATGTGCACAGGGTGAACAAATCAAGAAAAAGAAATGAAGTCTGTTAACAAAACAAAAGTAACTATATTGCTTCCATATCATGTCTATAAATTCATATATGAATTTTGGATTCCGCTGTTGCAGTTGTTCTGGTTATATTCTGCTCTTATTTGATTTTGTATTCTTCAAGGATCATTTGCTACCAGTACAAATCTCCTTACATTGAACTTATACAAAATTTCCATTTGTGGTTTTATCTGGCATTTTTAAGCTTGATTATTGATTGTATCTGGCATTTGACTAAATTATATTGGCTGCAGGACCCTTCAGCTATGGTTATAGATCACACCAGCTACGCAGTTTCAGACCATGAAGGAGATCATACACTGATTGCAAGTGATAATTTCATTACGTCTGATGTAATTTTGGGAAGCAAGAAAATTGAGGCAAGCTTTATTCCTGACATTGTCACCATTAAGCGTTCAATTTTATTTTTGCTTACTTTGCACATACCTTTTTCTTAATCTAATTCCTGCGTGCAGTGTTTGAGGTTTACATTTTTTTCCAAAAAGAATTGATATTTCCTTTTCTTTTGTTTCTTTACCTTAAAAAATTGAATTGAATATGTTAAGTTTGCTCCTCGGTTATTGCTTTACTTCTAGAAAGTACTGAACTCTAACAATATGTTAAGTTTGCACTTTGGTTGCTTTAATTCTTCGATCAAGTTGATTTCACCAAAAAAAAGAACTTTGATCAAGGTAGCTGGCCAAAATAATATATCTAATGAAGTACTAGTTTGGCTGACTTTATGCTGTAACATACTTTACGATGTCCAGCATTTTATGTCTGAGTAACCAACAGTAGCTTTAGCATGACTTTTGAACAATTGCTATTGTAGACGGGGTGGATGAAATCGGGGACAAGGTTCTACGTTGTACTAGTAAAGTGTAATTATAATGCCTCGGATATGATATTCTTTGATATTTCTGCCACAGGCTCCTGTACTTTTCAAGGGCATTGGCCATACAATTAATCCTGAAAATAGCTTGGTAAGATTTTCATTTGTCCATGTTCGTTTGAGTGCAACAACTAAGGGAACTAAACGTTTGTGCTAATCATACTTTTCAATTCTCATTGCTTACATGCTTTTTATTGAAGGTTTTGAAAGTTCTCTCGGCTTCACCTTCAGCATATTCAGCTAATCCCAAAAGCAAGCTGTCTAGTCCTCCATCCCTCACTGGATCTTCTATATCATTAGTCTCAGTTGTCCAGGTAAGTTAACTCTCTCCTGCATTAGGCTACACCCTTCTTTGATTTGTGCTTTACTGTATATGAGGCATCCTTGAAGAAAAAATGATATTGTTGATAGTTTTGAATAAGTCAGAACTCACGGTTTGCTCCTATATTATTGATCGACATAAATACTCTATCTCTCTCTCTCTAGTTCTGTTCCACGTGTATGTAGTACTGAACTAGATGAGTACATTAGGCATATCTTTACATGGATTCATCCAACTCATTAAGTGGATTAGTTTGAGTGATTTTGATTGTACATTGTTTCCTACATTAGGTCGAGTGCAATTAGTTTATACGTTGGATTTCCTGTAACCTTTGTTTCCATTTAGGCAAGAAACAATGCTCGGATTCTGATCTCAGGTTCATTAAGTATGTTCAGCGATCGGTATGTGATGGTTTCCGTCTAAATGATGTTCTCTTATTTTGTGATCGTTTTGTCTAACAAGATTAATTTCTCTTCTCAGATTTTTCAGATCTAAGGTGCAGAAGGCTGGAAGCCCAGATAAGTAAGTGACATTCTAAATAGAATTATTGGTCATATTTGTCACAATGGTATTAGGAGATCCATTTCTGAATGCAACACTATGAGCTTGTATAGAGAGGAAGTAAAAACAAAGTTCTTAATTGTGGTCAAATTTAGCTTTCCCTATTGGCAGTTGACTCATAGTATTATCAGATATGGTGAAGTGGTTGGGATGTTGTTTAGTCTGAAAAGGATATCCCATGTTCAAATCCTCCCTCTAGTGGCTATAGTGATAATTCAGCATGTACTGTGTGTATTGATAAAGTGTACATTACAAGTCCGTCGCCACCTATCCGAAGTACGGCTTTGTTTTCTTAACATGATGAATATGATTCATGTGGATGTTTCTAGAATGTTTTTGATTTCACAGACATGCATAGTAGAGCAGGAAGGATCACAAATTAATAAACAGTGCATGCATCATGAGATGTTTTCCTACAGTACCTATACAAACTTGCTACTTTTGTGAAAAAATTATGCTTACGTAATTGTGTGTTTTGTTTCTGTATTAACTGCAAAAAGTATTCTGTTTGAATAACAAACTAACAACAGATTTATTTTGTGATAACAGACATGAGAAATCAGCTAATGAGCTGTTTGTGACTGAACTTAGCAAGTGGGTTTTCCACGAAAGAGGTCATCTGAAGGTGAGGAAAAATTATTCTAATGTTAATCAGGATATAATCGACCTATTCATTTAGACATAAAGGATCTATTCATTTAGACATTGAAGAAGTCTCAGTGAAGTGTAAAATAAAAACACATACCCACCCACCCACACAAATGGATAAAAAGTAAAGAGCTAGTACAGGGTGCGTGTTGGTTGGAGAATAAATCTTATAGCACATTTTGGTTATCTATAAGTTTTTGGGATTGTTGAGATGCTTCCCTTATTTAAACTTGTGTTGATCTGTAGGCTGTGAATGTAAGACACCACAGAGTTGGGGAAACAAATGAACCTGCTATCTACAGGATCAACGATGATGTGGTAATTTTTATTTACTGTTGTAGTTGAAGTCCACAAAGAGAACATAATACTTTTTGTCATCTGACTCTGAAATCACAATTGAAGGAATATTCGGTTGAGATTTATGAATGGCAAGGAAAAAGCTGGGAACCATATGTTGGTGATGATGTCCAAGTGCAGTTTTATATGATGAGTCCCTACGTTCTGAAAACCTTATCGACTGATAAGAAGGTAATGAAAATCATTTAGATACAGAATTTCTGTGAACACCCTTTTCTTACAATCATTTGGCAATTGCAGGGTCATTATTTTATAGCATTCAAAGTCCCAGACATTTATGGGGTTTTCCAATTCAAGGTGGAGTACAATAGGCTTGGGTACACAAGCATAGCTCTATCGAAGCAGGTATGAAATGTTCCTTAATGTAAGAGAAGATGGTAATATTTAACATAGACACCTCTTTTGTGCTTTACTGCCTATTGTGATGCTTCTGAAGTAAATGGACACCTGTAGGTTTGAAGCTTTGTAATTAACCATCAATTCAGATCATGTCAATTGTCTTGCTAATTACTTGTGTTCTTGCTACTTAGAGTTTAATGCAAATTTTAACGGACTTTAAGATAGGTAGTTGAAACATGTGACTTGTGAGAAACTACAAGTCTGCAAAGCTGAAGAAAAACTCTAACAAATGGAGCAATGTTCTTTCTTCTTGTATATTGAATTGTGTGTACCAAGCACCTACATATGTGTGTATTTATACACAAGGAAAAGAAAGAAAAATAAACCTAAAACTAATTACATTAGGTACACTGCACCATACTTTACTAAGCATAAGGTATGGGCAAGAGAAGACATAATCATCACCATGCTGCAACAGTAAATTGCAGGAACACCATGCTGCAGCAGTAAGTTGCAGGAACACCATGTTGCAATAGTGAAGCACATGCTTCACAGACACACCATACTCCTAAACTTCATCTACAAGATAACTACCATACTCGTAACCTTCATCTACAAGATAACTACCATACTTCTAAACTTCCAATACTCCCCCTCAAGCAAGCTGGGTCAAGAGGGTTGATTGACCCAAGCTTGCTTAGAATTTTCTGAAAATGCACAGCAGGTAGAGACTTGGTGAAAATGTCAGCTAGTTGATCTTCACTCCTGACAGGCTGACATACTGAATTTCAATAACTTTAGATTGAACTTGAGCTCTGATGTAGTGGCATTTGACTTCAATGTGCTTAGTACGCTCATGAAACACTGGATTGGAGGCGATATGCATGGATGCTTGATTATCACATAAAAGAGACAGGTTGAACACTAGAGAATCCTAGATCACTTAGGAGACCTTTCAGCCATATGAGTTCACATGTAGTGGAAGCCATGACACGGTACTCAGCCTCTGCACTTGATCTAGCAACAACACTTTGCTTTTTACTCCTCCAACTAACAAGATTCCCACCTACAAAAGTGCAGAAACCTGTTGTGCTCTTTCTATCAAGAGCATTCCCAGCCCAGTCAGCATCTGCAAAACTCATGATCATTGTATGATCATTCTTCTTGAGCAAAATACCTCTACCAACTGAGCCTTTAAGATATCTAAGAATGCGCTTGACAATGTTCAAGTGATCAACAGTAGGAGCATGCATGAATTGACTAATAATGCTTACTGCATAGGAGATATCGGGTCGAGTGATAGAGATGTAAATGAGTTTGCCAACTAACCTTTGATAGCAATTTAGATTCAAAAGAGATTCTCCTTCAGTATCTAACTGAAGCTTACTATCAAGTGGAGTGCGGGCTGGTTTACAGTCCATGATCTTTGCTTCTTCCAAAAGATCAAGCACATATTTCCTTTGATTCAAAAACAAGCCTTTGTGAGAAGAGTCCATTTCTATGCCAAGAAAATACTTGAGTAAACCAAGATCTTTCATCGAGAACTTGGTTTGGTGAGCTTGCTTGAGAGACTTAGTCTCATCTATATGATCACCAGTGATGATTAAATCATCAACATAGATGAGAACAAGCTTTCCATTAGTGATATTTCGAATAAAGAGGGACGAATCAGCATTGCTTCTACAAAAACCAACATCTTCAAGAACTGAGCTAAGTTGAGCATACCATGCTCGGGGAGATTGCTTCAGCCCATAGATTGCTTTGTGAAGCCTGCACACCACGTTAGGGTCATTAGATTGAGGATGACCAGGAGGAAGTTTCATGTATACTTCTTGAAGTTCCCCATGCAAGAAGGCATTTTTAACATCCATTTGATGTAAAGACCAGCCTTGATTAACAACAGAAAGGAGAACTCTCACGTGCTCATTTTTGCGACATGTGCAAAAGTTTCTTTATAATCCACCCCATAGGTTTGTGTGAATCCCCTAGCAACCAATCAAGCTTTGTGCCTTTCAATGGTTCCATTAGAATGGAACTTGGTTTTATAAATCCACCTACATCCCACTTCTTTCTTTCCTCTTGGAAGTTTGACAACACTCCAAGTTTTATTTTCATCAAGAGCATGCAACTCTTCTTTCATAGCCTGCCTGCTTCCACACTTTATGTTGATTATCTTTATAAAAATCTTGTGGCTCATTAACACTATCAATAGCATTCAAGTAAGCAGAATGTGAGGATGATGGCTTTTTATAGTTGATAAAATCTGTCATGGGATACTTAACCTTGTGAGCAACAGTCACCCAACCGGTCTGGAGGATTTCGCTCTCTAGTGGGATATCTTCTGGGAAGAACTGAAGAAATATGATCTTGAGCAACTGGAACCACCAATGGAGATTCTTCAGGTTCATGAGGTTCATTAGCAACCTCATGATTCAAGAGATTATCATGAGAGCCTTGATCTGAAGAAGGCATAGAAACCATAGGAGTTGAACTCCCTTCACTATCAACAGAACTATCAACAAAAACATTACGCAAGGGAAATAGATCTTGAAAACTCTCCCCTGACCATTAGAATCAAGTTTCTTTGAAAAATAAGAAACAGATTCATCAAACTTCTCTCTTGACACAATTTTTTTTGGTGACTGGATTATAACATCTGTACCCCTTCTGTGTTGCTGAGTATCCCAAAAACATACATTTAACAGCCCTAGGGTCAAGTTTGTCTCTATGCACATCTTGAGTATGAACATAACAGAACCAAAAACTCAAGTGTGATAGATCAATCCTTCTATCCTTCAAGACCTCATATGGTGACTTGGAATTCAGAACTCTACTTGGCAATCTATTAATGAGGTAAGTAGCAGTAAGTACTCCTTGAGACCAGAATTTCTTGGGCACATTTGCATGAAACATTATGGCTCTAGTTTTCTCAAGCAAATCTTTTTTTCATTCTGCATTGCCATTTTGTTGAGGTGTGCCAACACAAACTAGTTTGATGAACAATGCCATTTGATGTCAAGAATTGAGTCATGTTATTGGACATGTATTCAGAGCCATTATCAGATCTTAAAACTTGAATTTTAGAAGCAAATTGATTACGAACAAAACTGTGAAAGCTTTTGAACACATTAAAAACTTCACTCATGAATTTCAAAAGGTACAACCATGTAATCCTTGTAAAATCATCCACAAATGTTACAAAATATCTAAATCCATCAAAGGATTCTAAGACGGGACCCCAAATATCTGAGTGTATGATTTCAAATGAATTATTGGCTCTTGACATGGAGGAATTAAAAGGTAATCTAGTAAACTTGGATAATTGACAAACATCACAGTGATTGTTGTCATGACTCAAATTTGGAAACAAAATAGATAACACTTTCTCTGAAGGATGAGCTAAGCGTTGGTGCCAAAGTTGATGATCTTGAGTGAGGCTGGAACTAGCTTGAAAACCTTTGGACTTAGATAAGTAATAAAATCCATTGAGAAAGAAACCTTCACCAATCGTCTTCTTGGTTTTAATATCCTGAAAAATCACATTGTAAGGAGATAAGATAGCTAGACAATGAAGGGTTGTGATTTTTTCAACATACAACAACTGGGAAGGGAAGGAAGGAATGCACAAAGCTTCTGACTTAATGTGATTTGAAAATAGCTTAATCTTTCCTTTTCCTAACACAGATGCACCTCTTCCATTTGCTACGGACACATGTGAAGACATTTTTTCAAAATCATGCAAATTTGCAAGTTGATTTGTCATGTGATCTGTGGCTCCAGAATCTATAACCCAATAATCATGCTCAATATTCACAGTTAATCCTGTTTTGAAGGCATTTAAGATACCTGGAATATCACTTTGATTCACATGATCAGGTACTGCAAGAAAGCCTGCAAACTTGCCAAGTAGTGCAGTGTGGTTGTAACTTTCAGCTGCATTCTCATGTTTCTTCTGTTTTTGTTGAAGATACACAGCAAATTCATGTATGCTTGGATTTGATGTGTAGTCCAGAACTCCATCTGAGGTAGAAGAACTAGAAGCCAAGTTGGCTTTGTGATTGTTTCTGCCCCAATTCTTCTGATTGTTTGCCTTTTCCTTGGCAAACTTTAGCTTCAGCTCTGGATAGAGAATCCAACACCTTTCTCTTATGTGACCAACACCCTTACAATAACTGCACTTCAAGTCTGGATGCCTTCCCTTGTACACCTTTTCCTCAACCTGCTTATGATTTGAAACATAAGCGCTTGTATCTGAAGAACTTGCAGATTCATTACTTTTCTTCTGGCCTCTTTTCTCTGGACTATACCACAAACACTTTTGAAGGAGGGCAAGACCTCATTCATAAGAATATTACTCAAGTATTCATAATCAGAACTGAGATTAGCAAGTAGCTGAAAGATTTTACCTTCTTCAGCTCTCTTCAATAAAATAACAGGGTTTATGGTGTGAGGTCGATAAGCATTTAACTCATTCCACATACCTGTTAAACTTCCAAGGAATTGGACAAATGACTTTCCCTCTTGTTGAAAATCAGCAGTCTCTTGAGTTGAAAGACACGGGCAGAGTTATTTTGATTTCCATACATCTCCTCAATAAACTTCCAGAGATCCATAGATGACTCTGAGAAGCTGAAAATTTCAGCAATCTTGGGCTCCATGGAGTTGAGCAGCCAAGACATTACAAGCTGATCCTTGTAAAGCCAAGCATCATAATTGGTGGAGTTCACCTCAGGCCTTGGTGTTGCTCCATTAACATAACCAAGCTTTGCTTTTCCTCCCAGAGCTAAAGTTATAGCTCTTGACCAAGGGAGATAGTTGAATTCAGTTAGCAAAACTGAACTCAAACGAAGATTGGGATTTCCCTCAGAAGCACCAACCATGTTGGTGTTAGATTCAGAACCAAAAGGGTTCATATCAATAGAAGAAACTTTATCAGCCATCTATGGCTCGACGAATAAAAAAGAACACAATTCACAAGAGAAGAAATGAAGAACACATCAGACAGGATACTAAAGCTCCTGCTCTGATACCATGAAGAAAAACACAAATGGAGCAATTTTCTTTCTTGTATATTGAATTGTGTGTACCAAGCACCTACATATGTGTGTATTTATACAAGGAAAAGGAAGAAAAATAAACCTAAAACTAATTATATTAGGTACACTGCACCATACTTTACTAAGCATAAGGTATGGGCAAGCGGACTTAATCATCACCATGCTGCAACAGTAAACTTTACATACCAGTTTACTCTTGCCAATCAGGATGCTATTTTTCATCTTGCATTGTCGTGTCATGTTTTCTAGTTGGGTTATTGTCATTTATCCTGAATTTAACTGATTTAACTGGATGTTGAATTGCAGATTCCTGTTCGACCATTCAGGCACAATGAATATGAAAGATTTATACCAGCGGCTTATCCTTATTATGGAGCAGCATTTTCTATGGTAACTCCTCTCTGAAACTGATCACAATTATATTTTTGCTGGATCCCTCGCAGTTGGAGCGGAATATCTTTTTCAATTTATAACCCTTTGCACTGTTGTCCACCTCTCTTGGTTCAAACCTATGGCCTATGTCAGAATACATATCACTCATAGGTCTCGGTAGCTGGTCCTGTCAGTGTTACTAGTGTCTAGCATTGGCCCATTTCAGATTGATTTTCACTCTATTGTCGATGTGGGAAATTCACATGCTACTTTACGTCTTGTCTTTACAGTCTATATTTGGTGAAAGTACAGAGGTTTCTAAACCATTCTGATAATATTGAATTTGGACTTGATGCAGATGACAGGGTTCTTCATTTTCACAGCCTTCCACCTATACAACAAGTAGCTGTAGAACAATTGTACGGGAAGAGATGTAATGCCGTATTAAGAGCTTAGCTTCGACAATGGAAAATTTAATTAGGCAAAAATATGAATATGCAGACGGCTATGTTACAGATAATATTTAATGACATTTGAACTTCTCCCAACCTTTTTGTTAAAGCAGTTAAATAGACACCACATTATGCATGCAATCGTTACAGTCAGGTGTTTCTGAATCATATTCTATCGCTCCATTTCTTGACACATCTCGGCATTAAAGTGTCTAAAATTTTGGAACTGGTTAATATTGCTTCTGGTTAATCTCTTGACTTGAAATTGCAAATTCATTGCGGAGCATCTTGGGTCTTAGCCTGCTTCATTGTAAGAGTTTAATACATAAGCGTCTTGGGCATCTTGAAGCTTCTTTATGAGTCTTGGAGTATGGTTGAAAAGTAGATGTAATAAATAATTATGAAGAAAATCTTTAATAAGAAGTCCTTAATAGATCTCTTGGAAACTAACTATTACAAAATCATTTTTCTCAAAACTATTCGCAAGTAAAACTAAACTTGGTATTTTGGATGCGAGGAACAATATGTATCCATCTCCAGGGGGGATGTAACACCTTTAGCAGTCCATTAAAGATGTAATAATAAACTTGTGAATAATCTCCTAGAACTCTTAACAATTTGTATCTCCTCACACTGTTGCTATCATGACTATTATGAGCTATGCGTAAACATAAAACTTGTGAAGAATATAGAAAATAAGTAGTTTGTGTTTTGGTTGTACAATAATCTTATGACAGTGATGTACAAGAATCTGTAGCTAGATAGTCATATTGCTTTGGTTTTGTTGCTATGAATGATCATCTCTTATTTCGTTGCCCGCCCATTGTTTTAGGGTAGGCCTCATCATGGGTTTTGGGATATGGCTAGTCTGATTCTAAATTTTAGAGCTTAGAGTAGGGTAGAGCTCGGTCAAAGTCAACAAATTTTAAGACCTGATAGGATAGGGCCGAGACTTGAATATGTAAGTCCTAGCGGCCCATTTCGTTAGGGCTAATAGGGTCGGGTAGGGCCGGCCCTTTAAATAGGACTAAACAGGGCCAAGATAAACTTGTTTTTTTCTAACAATTTAGCTTTAGAATTATAAGTAATGAACCTTATTTTTTAGGTTATATTTAATATGCATGCATACACATTATACTTAATTTAAGACATCTATCTATAAACTAAGTGATTATACTCATATATCTCACGAACTAATGCTCTAAATCATCAAAATACAATCGTTAATCAACAAACAAACAAAAAATCAAAGGAACAAAGCTAGCAAATCAACTACAAAAGAGAAGATTAGTTGTATTGTATCTAAAAAATTAGAAACATATTAAAACAATACAAAAAACAAGAAATTATTAGGGCCTAAAGGGCGGGCTGAGTTTGGCCCTAAAGGGCTCATTAGGGTAGGGTCGTAGGGTAGGACCAGGTTTCATTTGCTCAACCCTTACCTTACCCTACTCGAGAAGGGCTAGGGCTGACCCGTCCTAATGGAGGGCCGGGTAGGGCTTCGACCCCAGAGAGTAGGGCGGGTTTTAGGGCGGGCTAGGATCGAAGGGCCAAATGATGAGACATATTTTAAGGTTTATGTTGTCACATCCCGATCCTAGAATTATTATACGGTTGGTTACAATGGTCTTTAACCATTTAAAGTAATTGTTTGACCGTATAATGACCGTAGAGTTAAATTTTCGTAAAGTCAAGAATTTGGAAAACATTTTTTATGAAAGTTGTAGAGGACGTCGATACGAGTTCGTGGACATGTAGCACACTTAAATCGGAGTTCGTATGAAGAAGTTATAAGGGTCCGAAGTTAGGGGCATATGGGTAATTTTTCATAAGGCTATAAATAGCTCGAAAATTCTAGAAATCAGGTAGAAAATATGCCAGAGCTTCTTGGCGTTGCCGCCGCCGATTCAGGCCACCTCAGGTCACCGCACCGGTCCCAAAAAGAGCGCCTCTGAGTCTACTTCAATTCTAGGTAAGCTTTTCGACCTATCTCCTCTTGGTTTAGGAGAAATTTCAATTTGATTACCGAGTGTACAGTAGGAGATCTAGATCGAATTTCTCCCTCCTCAAGCCACCAATTTGTGAGTTCTATATATGGTTAGAATGAGTTTTAGGAGAACTACTCACCCCTAAAGTTTGGTGAATTGATTTGGAGTGTGCATGGAGAATCGAATTTTTAAAGTTTTGAAGTTTTTAAAAATATTTCGGGTTTTTACTTTTTAGTTCGATTGACATAGTTAGAGGCCGAATTGGTATTCGAGTTAAACTACAAAGTTGTTCCAAATGATGAGGCGAAGCTACTGTTAAAATTTGGTAGTGATCGAAGGTCGTCGAAATTTTGGCTAGAATTTCCGCCGGCGGCGGTGCCGCCACTTTTTGGGCATTTTTCATGCCCATAAAATAGTATAAAATGAGAGGAGTCTATGCTACTGTTTAAGGTCGAGGTTTATGTTGACTAAGTTTAAGGGTTTTGGCCGAGGGTATCGTTATTGCCAATATTAAATAATTTTTCGTTAGGTGATTGAGATTTAATATTATTCGTTGAACATGAGATGAGGAGTTCTCGCTTGGAAAGCGATCCGGATTTCATCAGGCTAAGGCCTAAGCCGGTGAGTGGACTTTTGATTTATAGGAAATGCATGCAATGATTTTCTATTTAAATAGAAGGTTTATTTATATGGAAATTAAATCAAAAAGATGATTTTACTCACGTATTAAATTTTCGTAAAATGGATTTCGAAAGGAAGTGGCCATATTTTAAAGGGATAGTTTTATTATTTGAGAAGTTTTCAGAAATGAGGTTTTCTGATGGAATCCGTATTTATTTTTGGTTATGGGCGTATGATTTTATACGCTTTCTTTAACAAGCGTGGGTTTTAAATTGAGATTCGATGGCCATGGATGAGATGAATTTCAGATTTAAATTATATAAGATTGCAGTCCTCCACAATAGGTGAGCTGGGCGCGGGAATAATAATAAGATTGCGGTCCTCACTAATAGGTGAGCTGGGTGCGAGAATAATAATAAAATTGCGGTCCTCACCAATAGGTGAGCTGGGCGCGGGAATAATAATAAGATTGCGGTCCTCACCAATAGGCGAGTTGGGCCGGGGGTATTAATAAGGTTGCGGTCCTCACCAATAGGCGAGTTGGGCCGGGGGTATTAATAAGGTTGCGGTCCTCACCAATAGGTGAGCTAGGCGCGGGAATATTAATAAGGTTGCGGTTCTCACCAATGGGTAAGTTGGGCGCGGGAATATTAATAAGGTTGCGGTTCTCACCAATGGGTAAGCTGGGCGCGGGAGTATTAATAAGGTTGCGGTCCGCACCATGAGGTGTGCTGGGCGTGGGAATATTAAGGTTGCGAAAATATTTACGGTATAAGTTCATTGTACGTTATTTTATTATTATCTCTCCGGGTTACGGTTAAATCTTTAGCATGCATAAGTGTTTATTTTATAATTAAATGGGAGAGCATAAATGCCAGTTTTTAATTTGATTATTTCATTTTGTCCACTCACTCTAACGTTAAGTTTTAAAATGTGTCTCCCTTGGACCCTTCGTTTTAAAAATGCCCAGATTGCAGGTCAGCTTAGTAGAGGTTGTCCTCTCTTTTTAATACTCGTTTGATTTAGATTGCTCTTATTACCTTGGGAATTGTGAAGTGTCGACTGAGAATTGGGGGCAGGATGGCTCCAGGAGTGAGGTTGGATTATTATTTATAGAAGTGTTTAGTTGATTTACTGGAAGGGTTGTCCATTTCAAAGGGGTTTTGATAAGAAGTTCCTTCAAGGTGAACCCCGCAGGATTTACTCTGAGTTTAAAGGTAAAATCTGAGATGGTATGGGAAACTAATAAGAACTTGTCACATGGCTAAAGATGAGTGTGCACATAACACTTTTCTGTTTTTTGATATTTTAGAAAATTAAATAATGACTAATCTATGCAACCTATGAGAAAAAGTCAATTTGATATCCCACCACAAAGTAGTGTTAAAATATTTGTGAATTAGTTAAAAACTAAAATATTTGTGAATTAGTAAGCAAGCTTGGTTATGTTCTAAGAAAGTCGCATTTATACTCCCTCCGATTTATGTGTTGATGGTTTGGTTTACAAATTATAAATATAAACTATAGAGACCTAAATACTTACAAAGAATGAAAGACAATTAAAACCTATTGTGACCAACTATTAAAGTGACATTGTGAATTTCTTTGAATTAATGTAGTTTAGAGTAGCATTGTTTCCAGATGACAGATTCAAGTTTGCCAACATTGCTTCGTAAGCTGAAGCTGTCTTAGCCGCTCGTTCAATTTTCTGTATATTATCACAAATAAAATGATATTTTCTATGTCAGTTTCTTTTGAATGATTATAGCTCAGTGAAGATTTTCAACCGTTTCTCAAAATCTTGTTTCTTTAAAACTACAAATAAACTATACTTCAAAAATAAACAATATGTATCGGTCTCCATGGGGATGCTACACCTTTAGCACAATCCATTAGTGAAGTAAGCATAAACCTAGTGAATAATCTCCTTGTGCTCTTGCCAATTCATTACAGTATCTCCTCATACTGATGCTATCCCTCTTACCAATTCTAGTTGTGGGTACGTATAACTATTATGAGCAATGCATAAACATAAATTTTGTAAAGTATTTAAATAAGCAATTTGTGAATAATCTTGTAACAGTGATGTACTGAATCTGTAGTTAGATCACTCTATTGTTTATATTTTATTTCCCGTCCATTGCTTTATGATATTTGAGAAAATTATGTAATGATTTAACTGGACAATTTGAGAGAAAATTATATAATGATTTAACTAGCCAATTTGATATCCTGCTTGTGTGTTCAAATATTTGTGAATCAAATATTGATGAAGAGAAACATCATTAGTCAGCAACAGCTTGTTTATGCCATCAGAGTTGTATTTAGACTCTACAAAGGACCTATTGTCCGATTTATGTTATGGTTCTATCAACAAACTATAAAACCAATCAACAAAGGGCCTATTGTGAAGTTGAGAGTAACATTGTCGATCAACATTGAATTCTTTGAAGAATGTAGTTTAGAGAACACTATCAATTTAGTTGTAACCATTTCTCATAAAGGATTAACATTATGAGTTTATGACAAGAAACATCAGAGAGATTCGCATTAGAACAAGTCATCAATCTGTGAGCATTATTGAACAAATCCATTTGATAACTTATAACGCATTTCGCATGAAGTTGCCCAATCTAACTCTATTTGCCGAATCACAAAAGAATTTGAAACCTTTAGCAGAGCTACCCATCTGACCATGTTCCAAGAACAAACCCTTCACCATAGTTTCGTGAATAACAAGCCCAGCCTATTTCATGGGAGTAAACAACTCAACAAATCCAACTGGGAAAATATAACGATCAGAAGTATTGTATGGCAGAGTTACTAGTAAACGCCTTTGTGAAAACAAGAAATACAAGGCGTTTATCAGCGAAACTTCCAGAGTCGTTTTTGGCCTCCTATGAATCAGTTAAGCACGAAAACTCTGCTTATCTGGGATTAATGGAGGCGCTTCCAATCTTCATTTCATTCACAAAAAGAGAGAATCAAAATCATTGATAAAACAAAGGCACACAAACAGAAAGTAATTCAATAATAGAATACAGAAGGAGAGCGACACTGTATACGAAAACTGGGAATTTGGGATGGAGGAAGCCAAAGGGTGTTGCAGTGGCTGCGTTGCTTGGCTGCTAAACCCGGCTCTGTGTATTTATACTGGTTTCCTAGTAGAGATAAAACCCTAAAGCCCCATCACTTTGCTATTTGGTCCTCCAGTTTTATTATGGGAATTAGGTTTGGTACCTAATAATTCTGATTAGAGTCTAAGATTAGCAATAAATATTCATTTAGTACTAATTTGGCTCTCACTTTACTCATTTAAATGATTATAAAAAATGTCTATTTGAATATAAAATGTTATTACTTGTGACTAAACAAACAAATACTTCCTTAAAGTCTTAACACGTATTATTATTTAAGGACTGTTTTGTCCTCACTCCTTAAAGATGCATAAACAGAGAAAAAAACTTGGTTCGAAACTCATGGGCTCTGGTCATCGGTCGCTGAAAAATCAGAAGTATATTAGGTTTAATAAACTTCGATTTTTAAAGTATACTTAGGTTAATAAACTTCGAGAAGCATTAAATCTACGTAATCTCGTCGTCGGCTTAGAGAAGAAGTGTTGGTGGAGGAAGGACTAGACAACCTCGGAGGACTAGCCCGACGCAATCTCACGCACTTCCTCGATGATGAGCATTCTTAGTGGCGTTGTTACCACTGTCTCCGTCGCGATCGTTTCGAAGAAGTAAGCTCAGGTAAGACAAGATAAACCGGTCATATTTGGCTGTTGAAAAACTGATCCGGGCCTGAGGATTAGCTTCGGCGACGTCAAGGAGATGACGAGATCCAGATCTAGCTGAAACGACGACATTTTCTGGTCAGGTGACCCCAGACCATGAGTGTCGCCGTTAAGGAGCGTTGTTGTCTAGATCTTGTGAGGTTGTGGTGGAGGTGTGATGGGATGAGAGAGAGAAGATGAAGAAGAAGAAAAAGAAGAACAAAAGAAATCAAATTGGATGGAGTGGTTTGATTTAATTGAACTAGGGTGCCGTCGAGATCTTGTGAGGTTGTGGTGGAGGGGAGAGAGAGAAGATGAAGAAGAAGAACCGAAGAAATCAGATCAGATAGAGAGGTTTGATTTAATTGAACTAGGGGCAATATCATCTTTTTATTCAGTTTCATTAGAATGAGTGGGGTATAGAATCTCTGATTTTATGTAAATGGGCATTTGCCCTCTAATTAGTAAGTGCTTGAACTTAACAACCATTTCAAGCTCAATACAAGTACGGCCCAAAGAGGTTTAAATCTCATCTTTTTTTGGTCATGGTTAAATCTCATCTAGGTACAAAGTTATATTGGGCGAACAATATATAAACTATAAACTTAATTACCTATTACATTAATTAAGTGTACGATGTGTAAATTCACAAAAATTATAGCACAATATATACTACCAGCATAAATATTATAGCCGACGAAAAAAAAACAGGCCGACGAAATTTTTTTTCGTCAAGCTTTAGCCGACAACAAAAAAAATCATCGGCTAAGTTAAATTTTCGTCGGCTAAAGTGGACTTTTAGCCGACAAAATATTTTTTCGTCGGCTAAAATAATTTTTTCGTCGGCTATAGTCTGTAAACTATAACCGACAAAATTTTTAGAGTTTAGCCGACAAAATATATAATTTCGTCGGCTAAAAGTCTTTATATTTGCAGATATAGACAACAGCTCATTTGAAAAAAAAAAAGAGAGAAAAAGTTTGGGTGTTGTCGAAATTGTTGGGTGTCGTCGAAATCTGTCCAAAATTATTTTGTGGAGCTATATATGTACGTATATGTGTATATATCTTGATTTTGAGTTGATTTAAGAATTTTATTTGAGTTATATATATATCGATTTTGAGTTTTAATTTGAGTTGAATTATTAGATTTTGAGTGTGATTGAGTTGATCGATTTTGATTTGATAATATATATGAAGTTGTTGTTATTAATAAGTAGTAGATATATATATATATATATATATATTAATTGTAATATTGTGTTGATGCATAGTATGAATTAATTAATATGTTGATTATGATTGATGTTAATTGATATATAATATTGTTATGTAATTAGTATATATATGCATGTATGTATATATATATATGTGTGTGTGTGTTAATTATTAATTTGTTATTAATTAATTGTTGTAGATGGAATACTAAATGATTTGAAAATTTAATTAAATAATTAGAGTTTATACATATATATTTTGTTATCTTTTCAGGATATAAATAAGAGTTGGATTTCGTTTATAAAATGGGACAAAAGATATGGTAAATGAGTTATTAGTTTTATTGAATATGTGCTGGCTAATGCTCACGAGAATATAATTTTCTATTGCCCGTGCACTAAATGTCAGTGTCGCGGCGATATGCATCGATTTGCGATTGACAAAGTTTGACAGCACTTAAAGAGTAACAGGTTTTGGAAGAAGTACACATGTTGGATATGTCACGGTGAAACATCATCAGGGGGTTCGCATGATCATGGACAATTTTTTGAGACGGGCATTACATCCAACGATCCAACAACGGCCTTCATCAACGATATGTTTCCTTATGAGAGCGGTGTATGCTCTCAAGGACAGTATATGCCTGAGCCGGTGCAGCCCATCCCTAGAGTTGTCAACACTGCTGGTATTGACAAGTACAACAAACTACTTGCTTTCCAACAGACCCCTGTGTACCCCGGTTGTCAGAAGACGGTTCTTGAATGTGTGATGGACGTTATGAAGATTAAAGTTGAGACAAAATCGACCATGAATGCTGGTGATGATTATCTACAGTACACTGCTTCGATACTGCCCCATGGTCATCGTCTTCCTACCACTCATCATAAAATCCGATGTATCCTGAAAGATCTTGGGTTTTCCTACATCAAGATCCATGCATGCAGATATGATTGTGTTCTCTTTTGGGGTAAAGATCCAGAAGAGAATGACCTTGGTGGCTTTGACGCATGTCCGATATTGGTATAGTTAACATTAAACAACCTGTTTTTATGTATTTTTCAGTTTTAACCGACGAAATAGGCCATAATTGAATTGAATTTGTATATATTGAATTATTGAATTGAATTATACATATTTGTATATATTGCTGTAAATAAATATATATTGATGTATATATGGTTGTTTGTAAATTAATATATAGTTTAATTAAATAAAATGATAATATGTTGATATATACATATCCATGAATTTTGTTGAATTTGTTGGAGGATTATATTAGAATGTTGTTAATTGGAGGGTTTTGTTGAAATTAAATTGGGGGTTTTAACAGTTTTAGTTTAATTGTTACAATATCATATAATTTTTTAATATATTGATAATATATTGATAACAAGTGTTAATAAACTATTAAAATTACAACTAAAATTAAAAATTCAAATAATTTATTAAATTAATATTTTTAACAGGATGAAAGACTTGTTCGGTAAAACAAATGGTTCAAAAAGGTCCGAATCGTCTGAGGGAACGTCTAGTAA
This sequence comes from Comarum palustre, assembly GCA_951800085.1. NCBI lineage: Eukaryota > Viridiplantae > Streptophyta > Magnoliopsida > Rosales > Rosaceae > Comarum > Comarum palustre. The sequence goes on along the minus strand of OX637579.1, from coordinate 5,189,740 downwards.
CCCTCAAACGTCGTTTCAGAGTCCAATGACAGCCCGACGTGCGTCCCTTCTAGAGCCGACGTAAAAGCCATCGGGCGCCACCTATTCCTCCGGATGTCGCCGCCTCTTCTCTACCTTCCGCGGCTGATACTGGTATTACATGCAGTCGATGACTCATGGGCGCCGATTTATCCACTGCCCCCGCAGATAATCCCATCAACAGCGTACCAGTTCGTGCCTTTTGGTACGGATCTTATTTCTGCTAGGGTATCATCATCGGCGACAGAGTCGGAATTCGTCGCGTCCCCCCTAACGCCCTCAGGTAATGAAATATAAATAATTTGTTTTCTTATAATATCATAATAAGAATAATTTATTAATAATCAATTTTTGATAGGCACTGTCGGAGCCAAGCCGACAAGGAAGAAGAGAGGCCCCGCCACAAGGAATGCTCTTGAAAAGACCGTGAGTACCTCGGGAATTATCGTCATAGGGATGACAACGTAGTATCGGGCGGAAAAACAAGGATGTACTCTGGCCGCGTGAGAGCGCTCATTAGGGATATAGTCCTTATGTTGTGTCAGACTGAGGCGAGGTCCCATAAGAGGTTAAGGACATGGTCCACAACGCAATGTCGGTAAGTTTAAAAGATTCATAATTAATATTATGTATAGAAATTATTGATTTATGAAAAACTAAACTAATGAAAAGTACGGGGGAAGGTACGTTGGAAAGTTAATGAAAAAAAAATTATATGTGTAATTAATAATATTTATAATTTTTTTATGGTATCTGTATGTACAAGTAGTGGAAGACCGAGTTACGGACCCACTAGACTACGTATGGGAACGCACGTTCTAGTACCCCCCTTGATTTTCAGTTCAGGGAGTACGAGTGGCGTTGGCTTCTAATATCAGAATTCAACAACCCTCATAGATAGGTAATTAAAAATAATAATTTCTTATATTGTTATTAATTAGTACGTTTTAAAATATTTTATTTCCTTTGTAGGCCGTTTCCCAGGAGAACGCTCAGAACTGACGACGCAACATAAGGAACCATCATGTCGGTTCTAGACCGTTCGCATCGTTGATGAACGAGGCGGCCAGGGAACATCCAGAAGTCAACCGGTACGTCTATACGTATGAGAAGACATATCCTGACTCCCAGGAGGATATTGTAAGTCGTTTTACGTTTTCTATTTTTTTAAATTATATTTATATTTCAAAATGTTAATTAATTATTTTTTCCTATCCAATTAGGCTAAGATGAGGCAGGCTAGCGACGAGGTGATGATTGCTATAGTGAGGGAGACATGGCCAGACACGCAGGAGGAAGACATGTCCGAAGCCATGTCTCGAATCGACACTTCGGATCTCAACGTTGGGCGAGGATCATGGGCACAACATTCCCACCGTGAGGAAATAACTTCTACAGCCGGGGTCTAGGAAGAAGGGCGAGAGGGTACTGAAGACCACTCCCGGATTTCAAAAAAGGCAGCCTCAACCAGCAGTAGGACGACTCAGTTAGAGGCGGACGTTCAGATGCTACAGGAACAACAAGCCGCCCAGACAGCTTATACTGCCGCTTTACAGGAGTATAATGCGGCAGTATATGCCACCCAGCAGGCACAGCAGCAGCAGATGTCCCAATACTTGCAAGATTTTTCAGCTGCCCAGCTTCAGGGACTTCCGGCCCCGACCATATCTACGCCTATACCCCTACCTCAGCCGCCGCAACATCCTTAACAGCAACCTTCTCCTGACGCAGATATAGATTTAGATGATATAGATTTTATATAGTTTTATGGGTTTATGAACAATTTATAAATAATTTAATGAAAAACAGTTGTCACTTTTGATGGTGTTGTTGGTTATATGAAATTGTTTGTGTAATTTGCAGCTTGCTTGGATGATAATTTAGAAATTTTAGGTTTATTTTATGGAATTGACTTATAGCCGACAAAATTTACCATAAATCGTCGACTATAGTATTTTTTTTATTTTTTTTTCAAGGTTTAGCCGATGAAATATGGCTTATTTCGTCTAGTATAGTGGTATTTAGCTGACGAAATGTACTATAATTCGTCGGCTATATTTTTTTTTATTTTTTATTTTCAATATTTAGCCGACGAATTATAGTAAATTTCGTCGGCTATAGCTATTTTTATTAAATACTTTGGCCGACGAAATTTTTCTATTTTTCGTCGGCCAAAGTCTCAAGTTAAGGCCGACGATAATTTATTTCGTCGGCTTTAGTAGACGAAAAATAGAAAAATAAGTCGTCGGCTAAGTGTGAAACTATAGCCGACGACCACTCTTATTTCGTAGGTTAAAGGTATAGCTGACAAGTCTTTGCCGACGATATCTTAGCTGACGACAGCTCGTCGGCTAAGATCTTAGCCGACAAATTTGATGAACAGGCCGACGAAAATCTTTTGTTTGTTAAAGAGTTGATCTTGATAGTGATAGCGTGCACAACACCTATATCCAACATTGATCAAGTTTTTTTTTCTTTGATACGAAAAAGAAATTACAAATGAAACCTCTCGGACAAATTGAGTTTACATTATCAAAGAGCCAAGCTCTAGTAGCCGCGCTCAGAATTCTATTACTCCATATGTGTCCATGCAGAAGTTGGTGTTCTTTCTGATCAATAACATCCGCCACAGAGTTGGTTTCTCTGTAAAATATAAACATGCTTCAACGGTAATAAACCAGTTACGTGGTCATTTTTGAGGTAATGGTTGATCCTAGACAAAATTCATTTATTGAATGGAGTCTTGGTGACATGAGTTCGCCGGTAAATGAGACTTGCTTACACTAGTTAGCTAGCTAGCTAGCTAGTCGATCTGTTTTTCTTCGATTTCATAGCTAGTTGAACTTGTACGTCTCAAGTTATTATCAGAATTCATGGCCATGAGTCCATAACTATAACACATGTCAGAGCAATGAACTCGATCGAGGAAGCTTATCCAAGTGACATAGCATAGATATATGTGAATGATAGATTGATTTGAATTCATCAATATGTTTTGACTTGAATCCACAAGTCAATCTCGAATCCACTAGAAAATTGAGTTGAACTCAAATATTTTGTTTTATAAAAGATAAGATATCAAATACAACTGATAGATACTTCTTATATAAGAGTAAAGAATCCTAAGGCTACTAATAATTTAAACCTAAAGCCTATGGAATAAAAAAAATAAAGTCTAAAACAAACTAATTAAAATAAAATCAAACAAACTAATAAAAATAAATCTAGAAAATAATTAAATCAGTCTTTTGGAAACCCAACGAACTTGGATGTTCGGAAATAATTTGTCACAATTAAGCAGTTCTCCAATCTTTATTTTCTGTCAGAAAGTGCCCCCCCTTTCGTTCTGCATCACACTTTTCCACCACAAAAGAACTCGACCTCGAGTTCATCTTGAATAAAAAACAAGAATAAGATGACAAGAAACCACATAATAAATTAGTCCATTGAACTTGTGGTTGATTGACATGATATTTAGCAAACTCTATAGGCACAACCATTAATCAAACACCAAATATGAGTTTTTCATATATTTAATGAGATAAGTCTTCTTGATTCCTAAAATTGTATTCTTGAATAGTCTTTGGTTCTAGTTTTGGAAGAGGCATATGAGGAGAGGTTTCTTCAATACTAACAACTGAGTCAACATGAGCAAATTCTTTTTTAATCTCTAAAGTTACTTCTTCAACATTCTTTTCACACACTTCAGATTTTGCGGGCTTGATTGCAATCGTGTTCGACTCATTCTTAAGTAAATATGTCTCATCATTGCAATAATTACCATTGACGTTTTCAAGCCATGGTTTTGGAAAAAACACATCACTATCATCTATATCAATCACATGACAAATAACCTCATCGTTATAAAATTCTCCTATAGAGATGAGAACTTTACAAACCTATGTCACATGTGCACGATTATCTATCCAAAATGGATTGCTCGACTTCATTGTCTATAATTGAAGGGAATGAACGACCTTGCTTGCAACAAAATTCTAGTGTAGATCATTATCAATTATTATCGATCTTACCTTGTCTTTAATGAAACACATTGTTCTGAAGTCGTTGTAATCTGACGAGGTGAACATCCAAAGTTCCATGCTAGCTTCCTTCTTCATTTTCTTCTTATTCTTATTCTTTTTCTTGTTTTTTTTTTTCGGGCCGAATCAGATCAATTTCATGTCAGGTTGGGTTGGTGTTTCTATCACATCCCGATCCTAGAATTATTTTACGGTTGGTTACTTTGGTCTTTTACTATTTAAAGTAACTATTTGACCGTAAAGTTGACTTTTCGTAAAGTCGAGAATTTGGGAAAAATTTCTTCATGAAAGTTGTAGAGGACGTCAATATGAGTTCGTGGACATGTAGCACGCTTAAATCGAAGTTTGCATGAAGATGTTTTAAGGTTCCAAAGTCAGGGGCATATGGCTAATTTCATAAAATATGCTATAAATAGCCCATTTTGGGAAAAACCCCAGAAAATGGCTGCCGGACCTTCTCGGCGTCGCCGCCGATCCAGACTACCTCAGGTGGTGAGGCCGGTCCCAAAATGAGAGCCTCTGAATATATTTCAATTCCAGGTAAGTTTTTCGACCTATCTCGCCATGGTTTAGGAGAAATTTCAATTTGATTACCAAGTGTACAGTAGGAGATCTAGATCGGATTTCTCCCTCCTCAAACCACTAATTTGTGAGTTCTATATATGGTTAGAATGAGTTTTAGGAGTACTACTTACCCCTAAAGTTTGGTAGATTGATTTATAGTGTGGAGGGAGAATCGAAGATTTGAAGTTAATTTAAAAATTTCGGGGCTTTTTACATTTTTGTTCGATTGACCTAGTTAGAGGCTGAATTGGCCTTCGAGTTGAATTAGAAAGTTGCTCCAAATGTTGAGACGAAGCTACTGTTAAAATTTTGTGGCGATTAGAGTTCGTCAAAATTTCTGCCGGTGGCCACCGGCGGTGGCGGAGCTGGCGGTGTTGCTGTCACTTTTTGGTAGTTTTTCATGCCCATTAAATAGTATAAATTGAGAGGAATCTATGGTTTAAATTTGGTAATTTTTGGAGGAGTTTTGGTTAGGTTTTGGAATTTTTCAAGTTTAATATTATCGGCGGATAATAAAGTATTATTCTGATAATCGGTTATTACCGGTTAATGTTGAAGAAATATTTCTTACCAAAAAAAAAGTTGAAGAAATATTTTAAGGACTACTATGCTTTGTTGAAGTTTGGGGATTTTTGTTGATTAAATTTGAGAGTTTTGGCCGACGGTAACATTATTGTCAATTTTAAATAATTATTTGTTTGACATTTAAGATTTACTATTATTCGTTGAACAAGAGATGAAGAATTATCGCTTGAGAAGCGATCTTGATTTCGTCAGGCTAAGACCTAAGCCTGTGAGTGGACTTTTGTTTTGAATTAATGCATGTGGTATTTTTTATGCTAAACATGATTTTTTATTAATTTAATGAGCCGATGAGGCCAGGAAGGTGGGTTGCTCCCCTTCCGTAAACCCCTATGTTATGTCGGCTGAAATCACCGTTATATTGATTAAATTTGGAATGCATTGTTTTATGGCCATAGTTTTGAGGACGGTCGGGGAACCGTGCCTTATGCATGAGATCCATGTTTTAATTTTCGGGGGAGGAGTCATATAATAATGACTTTTCGTATTTGTTTGTTTTCATCACCATGAAGGGTCGTCATATATATAAAGATGCTAGCTAGCCATACGATCCCCCTTACTTTAGAAGTGGAGCGGGGAAATAGTAGCCCTAGAGGGTTTCGACTCTAGCGTGAGAGGCTCATTGTCATGGTGAAATCTCTCCGCCATGAAGGGTCGTCATATTACTTAGTAGCCTTAAAGGTTTCGACCCTAGTCTGGGAGACTCTCCGTCATGCTGAAACCTCTTCCCTTATTTTTAATATTGAGTTTTAAGCCAATGAGATTGACAAGTGTTGTTTTGTTTTTCGAAAGGATGATTTGAGATTATTTCCCAATGAGGCATGCATAAATGATTTCTCGAAACAATAAGAGAGAGAACGTTAAATTAAGATATTTTCTCGCGCTTGGATTTTATTTTTGTCCACTCACTCTAACTTCATGTTTTCCCATGGGCCCTTCGTTTTCTAATGCCCAGTGTTGCAGGGTTGCTGAGAGGAGGTCATGCATACTGAAGATGAGCCATAGTCAAATCATTCTGATGTCGTTATATAGTCTATTTAGGTTTTTCTTCCACGTAGATTGCTCTGTTTACCTCAGTACAGTTTAGTTGAATTTTATTGTTGTGGAAGTGTTTAGTTGGATTGCATGTAGGGTTGTCCATTTCAAGAGGGGTTTTCGGTAAAAATTTCCCTTGAAATGGTCCCCGCATGGTTTACTTTGGGTTAAAGGGGTTAACCCAGAGTGGGTCCTGACAGTTTCGAGTCGGGTTGATAGCTTGGATCAGGTCAGGTTGGGTTGGGTTAGTTGTTTGGGTCATGTCAGTTTGGGTTACAAGGTCGGGTCGGGATCTCGTTCCAAGTCGGGTTGAGTCATACCACTGGGTCGGGTCAGGATCTCTTTCCAGGTCGGGTCTGTAGCAGAAAACCTAGATTTATGGGTTTAGAATCTGCAGTTTTCTTAGCTTACCGGCAGGATGCGTGTCGAACAACGAGAAGCTGTGGCGAGGACGCTGGGTGGCGAGGACGACGCTAGGCTGGGACGCACGTTGGATCGGAGAAAATCGATGTGCTTTGTCGAGCAGTCCCCTCCTCAGAGCGTGCTTGGCTAGGCGGCGCCGAGATGGGCGGCTCAAAGGTTTTCTAGGCGTCCTTGGCTTAGGCTGCTGGCGCAGGGCGGTTGTCGGATCGAAGAAGTGCAGCATACGTGTCTTTTTTTCTTCTGTGCAGATCGACTGCACTTTTTTTTCTTAATCGAATTGATAAATCACTCATCAGGAATCCATCATAGGCTCTGATTACCAATTGACGCTGCGAAGATATGTGTAAGATAGATTGATTGGAATTCATCAATTGATTTTGACCTAAATCCACGAGACGATCTTGAATCCACAACATGTTTCTTCGATTTCATAGCTAGTTGAACTTGTACGTCTCAAGTTCTTGTCAAAATTCATGGTCAGAAGTCCATGACTATAAGTCTATAACACACGTCAGGGCAATGAACTCGATCGGGGAAGCGTATCCAAGACTGCACAAGTTTTACAATTTGGTCCTACTATTTTTACTCATGGTTTGGCGATCTAAATTCCCCGTTCAATGACGAATGCTTGGTTAGGACTTAGGATTCATACGTCCAGTCATTCTAATGATTAATTTCTAAGCCAGCATCTGTGGCATCACTCCAATTAAATTGTTCAACTGAAGCAACGCTCATCTTTGTACTTGTGGTTTGGAGTCATGCATGGAATGAATACCTCATTTCATAGAGTTTCCACCATTTATATAAAGCTAAAACCTATTTGCATTTTATTCCATTCCATATATATACGAATGAAGCACATATATGAACGGTTGTGTATCGCATAACTTATTATTTTTAATTTGAAACAAAAAGAAAAGTGGCATGGTTGGTGTCTGAGCAAAGTCCATGAATTAAACACAACACAGAAACATAAGTTTACAAGTACAACAAGTCTACACCGAAACCTGAGTACCAAAAAAACACACCTCCACACATCGAAGAACAACATCAAAACTTCAAAAGCAAACGGAAGTACTAGAAACACACAACATAACTTGGCAAAAACACAACTTAACTAACAAGCGAAAGCTAAAACACCACGATCAATATTTTAGCAATGCACGGACCGGGCAAGGTTGCACTTAGCAGGGAGCTGCATGGCAAGGCCAGGGTCGACGCCATAGGCATTGAGAATCTTGGAGTTTCTCATGAAGAAGCACAGGCACGGGAAGTCGGCGACGGAGAGAGCTGAGCAACAGTCGGCTGTTGGGGCTGCAGGGATAAACCCAGGAGTCGCACTCGCAGTCACTGACGGAGCACAGGCCAGGAAGCCATCTTTGGTCATGCGGCAGATGGAGCTCTGTCCCTGACCATTGGAACCAATGGCCAATGCCAACACCAGAGCTAACATGATCACAAGCTTGTTGTATGCTTCCATGTCGACTCTCGATCGACCTCTCTTAACACTCAGTAGTTTAGTTTCAAGGAGGAGTTGATGATGGTTTGTGGCTTTGGCTCTAGGGCTTATATAGCAGCGGAAACTACGAAAATGGATATACTACGGGGTTGGTGGTTTGTCTTTTTCTTATCTAGCTAGTTTTAAACTTCTAAAAATTACCAACATATGAGAATCTTTTTTGATTCCAACAATAAGGTAAGTACGTATAGGTTTTTCTGATACAATGTCTCATGTGACTTGAGGTTACACTATCGTTATTCCACTTCAGTTATCGAGGTTCAGCTTGTCATTCACAATTTCAAGAAATTTTGAAATAATGCTATTCGGGTGGTCGATCAGTACACAAAGTTTCTCTATTTCTAAGTATTTAAGATCGTAACTGTTTGTGCATATTTTAATAAGTTGGTATCTATATGTATTATGTATGTAGCCATATAAAAACAATGGACACATGGTTTATAGTGGTTCACGCCGTCATCTATAGTCAAAGGGTTATATCCACTTAGTATGTACTATGAGATGAGTTGAGACATCTTGACGGCACCTCAGAGAGTATTACAAGTAGGGGTCAGGATGAGCTACCTATGATCATCTCTCTCCTCAGTGGGAAGAGGTGAGTCTTCCTTTATAGGAGAGAGACACCACCTCTTTTACATATCTCCAATGCAGGACTAAGGTCCAAAGTATGTTCTGTGATGACATGTTGGTGAGACCGACAATGTGGTTTTCTGATGTAGCTTGTATGTCGGGCTTCGTGATGTATGTCATGGTCGGGTCTCGTCATGACTCGTGGATCCACATAAAAAGTGACATTATTTATGTTTGACGGTGTAGCCATATTTATGCTTACCCAACAGTAGCTTTCGCAGTAGCTAAGCTTCATCGATCTATATAGCTAATATGAAGTTGCCCGATGGAAATGATCGAAGCCAAGTACATGTGTCATATATTGTCTCTTATCTAACTTGCACGGTTAAGCTTTTGAATGTAACATTTAATGAAAATTTTGTATTGTTAAATACTTAAAAAATGTATATAACTTCGAATTTCATGAGATTCATTATATAAAAAAAAATCTTTTAAATGATATATGAATCGAATGATTGAATAACAAGTGTGATTTGATTGTGATTTATAACAAGTGTAGCGATGTTATATGAATGAACAAGTTAAATTATTGTTAGAGCTCGATCGTGACAAAGAAAGAGTTGGCGTATTGGCATGGAGCATTGTTGTCTGTGACTCTGTAACTTTGACACAGACGACACCGATCTCGCCATCACGGGAGTGAGTGTGTACGATGCTGGTGACAAAGTTTGGGATTGCCTGGTCTTTCCTGGGAAGCATCATCTATCCACATCCATACGAGTCTTTTTTTTCTTTCTAAATTTCTACCCGAGTTTCAAGCAAGAACGTGCTTGTATGCTGGTGGCATGTGATACCTCTTATTCTTTCACATTTTGATGAGGAAGTGATTAATAATGGAGATGGCGTCAAAATGGTTGTGTTTTTTAGATGTGGCATGTGGTTTCTTATGGTCATTTTCCTTGTTCGTTCTCAAAAGAGGGAGGAGATGGAGATGGGAGGGGGGTTGGTGGCGTAAATTAGATGCTTGAGAGTTGAGACCAATGATGAGATTGTTTTCCCATTTCAAATAGAAAATGGAGACTTGATGAAAATTGTATATTATATACTAATCTAACGAAAAAACTAGCGATTATGGTGAAGACTCAACCTCAAATTACATCTTGCTTAGGATATATATGCTTAATTTTTATATTTTTATTAAGTTTGCATTGTCGTTCCAATCCAGTACTCTGCGCATTTTGCCGACATAAATTTGAGCTTAATAACCTCATTTCAAACGGTCCGACCACTAAAATGAAGAAATACATTTTAATGGTAAAATAAGGAGAGGCGAAGTGGTTATAACGCAGTAGTAAGCGCATCCATTACCTATTGACGAAGTCATAGGTTCGAGTCACCATGAGGGTATGAGTGAAATCATTCATAGGTTCGAGTCACCATGAGGGTATGAGTGAAATCATTTGATCCTTTTTAATAAAGAAAAAATGGTAAAATAAAGAGAAAAATATAATCAAATCATAAATGATAAACCCTAATATCTGAAATGAAGGGAACCCCAATGTGACCAGCAACTTTAAGAGGCCTTTAGGTTCGTACCAGTGGCAGATCTAGGTGCAGTCATGGGGATGCTCAAACTCCCCAACCCAAAAGGCCAAAAACATAAAACCTAGGTTTGTATTTTTTGGGAGTGAAATTTACATTCCCCAATTTGCAAACTACACTCATCTATCTTTTTTAATAATTTCTTTTGTTGTGTAAATATATATTTCACATTTTACCCTCGTCTCTTCAATCTCTCTCGGTGGAACCTCCCTTTTCCTCTTCTTCCCAGTTTTGTTAAACAACCAAACAACTTTTGAGCATGTTTACTAATCTGGAATTGAGGGAGAGTAGTGTAATTGATTTCGAAATGGATGAAATCCTGCGTTTACTAACATGTCAAGGTATTGGAATGGATGTTGGTCCCACATGCTTATCAGTAATCGATTTTTGATGAAACCTCTTATTCGATACCCAAGAGGGGAGATGAGTATCGAAATCCAGGTAATAAAATCAATTTTCTATCTCTAAAATATCCTCACATAATTAATAATATTTCTAAATTGTCAAACCTACAAAATATATTATAATATTTTAAATTAGGGATATATATTTCTAAATTTTATTATATTTATAATATTTCTAAATTACTCAACCCTAAATATGTATGTGTATGTTTGTGTGTATATATATATATATATATATTGTATTTTAGGGGTATTTTAAATTTATTTATTGCAGTGGTATTTTAGTAATTAAATTAGTTTTGATTACGATTCTATATGGTAAGTAAACAACATCAATCGTAATTAGTTTCAATACTGTTTTGATTCCTTATGGTAAGTAAACAGTAGAATGATATGAAATATTCTGATACCGATTCTTGTTGATACCGATACTTGTTAATACCGATTCATGATAAGTTCTATTTTCAAGTTAGTAAACGTGCTATTTCTCTCTTTTTCCATGAAAGTCTTCTTTTGCTTCTAAATAAAATGGATGTGGTGTTGGTATGAATGTGATTGAAGCTCAAAGATTGAAGAGCAACGACCCAGAAATCAAAAGGACTTTGTTTTTTGTGAATATTCAAGTTTCAGTGTTCACAATCTCAAACTTTTGATTAAATCCAAGCTCAGACGAACAATAAGATAAGAGGGGCATGTTCGGGGTGAAAATCGCTTTTATTCGAACAACCAGGCTTGAGTTGTGCCAGTACCTATGGATCAGGTACAACCTTGATCTTGATGCTTGTTTGCCTTCTGGCTTCTTTTCAAGCAACTATCGTACATGCGCTGGTCAGGTCGGCACTTAGCTAGGTTCTTCACAAACCTAACTGAGGAGCAAATATGATTTTTCTCCTCTTCTCACGAAGTAGACGTTTCTTACTCAGACCGAAGTGGTTGAGCAGAGCTATAAATCAAGATTGCGGGGCGTTCGCCAAAGAGTTCCTTGACAACCCGGAAATATTTGCTAAGGTTATTGACCCTAACAATGGTTTTATGAAGAGGTGGTGGACGGTTCGCTCACGGATGAGGCTTGGTAAAGTAGAAGCGGGAATTACCGATGGATCAGGCTTTGATGAGTAACAGTGGGGAATGCCTACGGGTAGAGCTTTAGTGAACAAAAAGTCCTAAGAAATTTTTTTGGTAGAGGAACTCCGAGAGAGGCTTGTTTTACAGTGTGCAAAGTTTTTTGTTGATTGATTGGTCGTCTCCCTTCTTCATTCGTCATGACCTCTTTATATAGTGAACACTAGGATTTTTCTTACTTGCAGGCCAAGGTAAATCAAATCTCTAGAAAAAGAATCTCCTAAACGACAAACAAATATTCTGTATTCCTGCAAATTAGCTAAGCATGACCTCAAAAGGACAAAAGAATATATAAAATTACTTAGACCGCAAGAATCGGTCCAATGGGTACGAGAAGTCAGCACTCGCTAAGAAATATTATTTTGGCCTAAACATATCCCCTCAGGTCTTGAAGGAGAAATCATGTGTCTAGACTTAAAAGACCTATAGTCCTCATGCATCGTTTACGTGGTAAAAAAACTACTTACTGGCTTAATTGACAAACATCAAACTCAGATGTAGGTCTTGACTCTTGTAGCTTCAACGATAATGAACAGTGGCTAGGTAGCCCATATAGCAGCACAATTAATCTCCAACATGATAATCATGTAATGAACTTGAATTATTAGATTTTAAAAATCTTGAGGCTAACTCTGATGACCTTAAGCTCCAACTGAATACTTTGACGTAAAGAAGCCCCCATGCTTTATTAAACATGGTAGCAAGACCACAAGCATTAGTCTTGATGATAATTGATTGCAATGAACCAAGAAAACTTAGCCTCAAGGTAGACACAATTGTACTTCATGTAGCTAACTTTTGATGAATAAAGAGAACTCGAACCAACCACTTACTAGTTGTTTTATAACTTGACATTGTTCTTCAATATCACAGCCTTCAAGATGAACCAACTCACTCAAAAAGAAATTCTAAGACAACTAAGAAACCAACCCCAAAATAAACTTTACAAAAAAGTTGATGACATTTTGCTGCTTAGGAGGCCAACTTTAGGTACGATTTACACCATGCTCAGATGATGATTCTGATCAGTTCTTGGCTTGCGAATATAGTACAATATATATACTTAAAGGATTGATGAAGCGAATGGCAAAATAACCAAGAAAGATGTGCTGGTCAGGCCGGCACTTAGGTTCTTAACAGACCTAGCTGAGGAGCAACTAGAATTTTCCTCCTCTTCTCTCGAAGCACACGTTTCTTACTCGGACAAGAGTGGTTGATCAGAGCTATAAATCAAGATTACGGGGCGTTCGCCAAAGAGTTCCTTGACAAACCGGGGATATTTGCTAAGATTATTCACCCTAACAATGGTTTTACGGGTATTCGCCTACGGATAGGGCTTTATGAAGCGGTGGTGGACTGCTCGCTCACGGATGAGGCTTGGTGAAGTAGAAGCGGGAACTGCCGACAGATCGGGCTTTGGTGAGTAGCAGCGGCGAATGCCTATGGGTAGGGCTTTGGTGAACAAAAAGACCCAAGGAATCTTTTTGGTAGAAGTGCTCTGAGGGAGGCTTGTTTTACAGTGTGCAAAGTTGTTTGTTGATTGATTAGTCGTCTTCTGATAGGTGCATTTTATGCAATGTTCTTAATGTATTTCCGACCCTATTTAGCTATGTAATTCATTTTGCAATATTCATTGTAATTTAGTTTGTGTTTTTAGGTCGCAAATAAAGCCGAGAAGCACTAGAGAAGCAAAATAGAAGAAATCTTGAAGGAAAATGAATCCATATCGTGCAAAGAAAGAAATCAGAAAATTTGCCAGAAATCATTAATCAACTTCGACAGAGGATTGTGACCAGCCCAAATTGATTTCTTCATCTAATTCTTCCTTCCTCAGTGAGTTATTGTTTCCCAAAGATAATCTCTTCTCAATTTTAGACCTCCCCTTAGCATTGGTTTTCGGTATCTGGCCTAATCCTTCTTCTCTTCCTCTTCTATTTTCTTTTGGTTTTCTCCTCATCGTCTCCTTTCATAGCCTCACTGCTACCTTGGAGTTCGAAGTAGCCACCGCATCAAGAAGGACGAGCCATGGATGTCAGTCAGATCAGATATAGCAGAATGGAGCATGGGACGTTGATCTGTGCTTTAACAAATGAGAAGAAGGATATAAATACCGAATTCCATCATAATTATTTCGAGTTCAGACCGAGAGCTCTGTGTTAGATGGGTTAAAGAATAGAGTGAGAGACGAGAGAAACAGAAAGATTGGGCATGGATAATTTCAGAATAAAGAAAGTAATCAGTAAACTAAATTAATAAAATATTATTGAGTGTACTTTGGAAAACGGGGAGTGCAAATTTCACTCCCCTTTTTTTAGTGTATATGTTAAACATCTTCTGAATAAGCTACTTCAAACCTACTTATTTATTATCTAACCCAATATATAATTAGTAATCCAACTCATATGTAATTTTAATATCGCATCATTTCTATATATTTTACTATGTAATAGAATCTGGGTATGAGCATGAATGAATAATAAATTAAGTTTTTACCTACTCTCATTATATTTTATTTTGTTCTTCCCATTTTCTTTGTGTAGATCTCAACCGGTATATGTAGACTCTTCTGCTAAGTTAAGCCTCTTCCTACTTTAGATGCCTAATTTATTTCTTTCACTTATTTCTCTCTACTCTTCACTTTCTCAGTTCCTAGTTATCTTTCACTCTGCCTTCTAATTTTCTAGTACTTACCTTCTTAAATATCAAAAAAAAATACTCAAGTACAACTCCTCTAACCTTCCTCTTCTTCAAGTATATGCATTTGAAGAGTAAATCTCATTATGCCTCCACTTGCTTGGTGGTTATCTTCCTTTTCACCCCAAGTCAATATTCTTGTTTTTTTGTTAAGAAGTTCAAGCATCCCCAAGGCGGAAATCCTAGGTCTGCCACTAGTTCATACGCATGTGGTGAGAGATTAGTCCGGCTACGCTAGGATATCTCGTGGAGCTTATTTCTGATATTGACTGGATGTGTGTGTTACTAACTTTCTAACATAACAGAGGTGACTTGTTACCTTACGTCCGATAAAAAAAATATCACAAATGATCCATACTCCCACTGTCATATGATATGGATGCACCTATATATTTATGGTATATCGAAAACAAAATGACAAGTAGATTTTCATGTTTGTAATAAGATTTCATGAAGTCTGTCTGCTTTTTGTATTATAAAGTCAAGTGTTACGTACGTAAGTGAAAATTTGCCGACCACCTTATTTGCCCACCCACCCACCCAGATTTATGCCACGTGTCCTTTCTTTTAGCCATTACTAACCATGGTTAACTATATGTACTTATAATAATAAATTACAAGAAAAGATACATATTAGAAATCAATTACCCAACGATCAATCACCCAAGTGAAGTTCATACTCAGCCGATGCATTTGCAATCCCGATTAAGATCAATCACCCAAATCAGAGACAGCTTCATACTTCTGAAAAAGAAAAGAAGCGAAACATATCAGAAACGATGATAGTCCACCCAAGTTCAATTCATACCCGGGCCCATGCGTTTGCAATTTTGTCCTCCTATTGGTTTCATTTTGCTCTGTTCTTCGTCGTTTCTATGAAGAGGGATGGTTAATGTATCCATTTGTGCTCCGATCCTGACAGTTCTAAAGTCTGGCGGTTTTTTTGAAGTTGGGAGATCATGGGCGACTGCAGTCTTCCTTCTTTTCCTTTTCCTTCTTTGCTCTCCATTCCTTTTTATTTGAATCTGGGTTTCGTTAGCAAAATGACAATTACACCCTTCAACATAGCCGAAGAATAATTGCATGTGTGGTTTTTTAGGAATTCTAAAAATTTAACCATTCTTGGCATTCCCAAATCTAATATGTCTTTATTAATAAAGATTTCTTGATTTGCTGTTTATTTTTTTATCTTTTTCATGTTGTCTGTTTTGTTTGGTTTTAGTTTAGAGAAGGGTAGCAAAAATAATTAAACAACTAGTAGTTTTAAAAACTAAATTGGCTTAATTAATACTGATATAATTCTATTTTCTTTTTATTTTAACTTAATAAAAAAATCAAGCTCCTCATAATTTTTTTTCGGAGGCAGTCATACTAGAAAAAAACTGAGAGATCTATTTTTATATTTAGCTTTAAATATTATTTGTCTTGGATGTTCATTGCTTTTGAATTCGTCTGGTCTTGTTGGATCTTGGTAAAATATAGACACAGAGGAGATGATCCTGTGCTCTTGTGCTCGAAAGGTTCTATTTCGATATATCAGTATACAGACGCAGAGGAAATGTTTGTTGATTCATGAAACTCAATTATCAACATTCTGGCCATATAGCACAACTAAATATGATTTCAAATGCCCAGATTCATACCTTTCTTTTTGCTCAGATCCATATAACAATTATCATGGACTTACCTCTAATAATGCCAATCATTCAGCCGGGATTGAATGGGGGAGCAAGAACGGGAGGGTCATCGATTTAAGTGGAGAGTAGTTGCTCATCAGAGGGAGTAGCTTCTTCTTCTTATTCTTACTCTTCAGAACGACTCATAAACTTAAATCGAATTAGCTTGATATTTTTTCTATGATTGGTCAAGTAGGGGTAGTCGGTAAATTTACACACCGTGTCTCGTTAAGTTTTTTTATACGAAAGAAAATCGGTTTATGTAACATATGTCAAATGGCGTCAATAAAAAACATAGAAAGATAAAAGTAAAAAGAATATAAATAGAAAATTACCCTTTACTGGTCTATAGGTCTTCACATAAACCATGAAAAACGCGAGCACGATTGCTGGTAAAACTCTTTTGAAGTGGAGAAGAAAGAGGCTATATTACAGGGTAGTTAAATACATGTATTCCTATACAAAGTGTCCTTAATTGTCTTATTGGATAACTATCTATTTTTAGTAAAGCCATTTTTAGAGGTTCCTATAGCACTCCCTAGGAGGAAAATGCATGAAGAAAAATGGTTGAGGAATGACTACTAAAGACAACATAATTTCCGGGTTGTGGATAAGTAATACTGAATAAGAAATTAATATTTTTATAGAAAAAAAGTTTTACAAAATCGAAGTAGAAATGTAGAATATACAAACTAATTCTAAATAAATCGTAATTATCGTTAACTTATACTACTATGGTGATACGTTACAGCTTAGTATTGATATGTTTAATTTCTCGATTGTATTAACTAACACATGACAACCTTACGTGACTTGTTGTATGATTGCCCTACCTAAGAGGGACGATGCAAGTTGAAGTTCGATGCAAGTAGCCATTATGAGTTTAATTATTTCATTCTTATGTAGCAATACAACAACGTATCAAATTTAGCGCAAAAGTTA
The DNA here is from genome assembly GCA_951800085.1 of Comarum palustre. Lineage (NCBI taxonomy): Eukaryota > Viridiplantae > Streptophyta > Magnoliopsida > Rosales > Rosaceae > Comarum > Comarum palustre. The sequence goes on along the minus strand of OX637579.1, from coordinate 5,172,549 downwards.
GTTTCATTTACATAAAAAAAATGCTGTACGAGATACGAATTCAATAAGAACCATTATTACTCTAAGATACGGATTCAATAAACCGTTATTTCTGCGCCGCTTATAGAGACGCGTCTTCAAACTTTCAAATTGCATGGTTAAGATCTGTCAGTTTGTCGTAAATTTCACGCAAATCACATGACATTGAATTTAAACATATCATACAAATTTATTAAAAATAAATGATGATATCTAATCTTTCTACATTACATCAAGAACTTAGAGACCATCACTTTTTTCCCCTAATTTGATTTTCTTCAATTATGACTAGTTGAGTTACGAGTTAATAATTTTTTAAAAGTCGTTAAGAGTGAATGATTCAAGCGAAAAATAAATAAAAAGGAACGAGGAAAGGAGCGGGAGAGCGTTACAAAGTTGGCACGTCACGTAGCGTGGAATGCTTTTGAATTCTCATACGGGCGGTAACCACTAATTTCGCAACGCGTGTCGCGGGGCCCACACCCCACAAAAGCAGGTGGGTCGGAGCACGCGGTTATGACCCAGCCAGCAACAAAGCAGCTTTGCTTTTCCTACTCCTCTAAGGAGTTTTACCATGTAAGAAACCCTTCGATTTCAGCAGGTTTTACGAAACTGTCACTCATGGAAGTCCCTAACTGAATGACTTCTTACATAAGCTAGAGTTACCTTGATCCATTTTGGTAAATTTACAGTTTCTATTCCTTGCCTTGCAAGTTGCTTTTGGGATTCGAAGGTGTATAAATAGATGCAAATGATGGTGATGCCGACTATTTACAAATCTAAAAATCACAGCCTACATTCTATCCCAAGTTTGGAGTTCTCTCATCAATCGCCTACCTTTCTTAGATTTACCAACTTGAAGCATAGCGATCAGGTACCTTTCCCTTCATTCCTTATCTTTCCTTTTATTGCAAAATGTCTTGAACAACAAACTACATCTCTCTATTTCTTGACCATTACAATCTCGTTGGTTTCGTTTACACGCTTATCTCATCACATTTTGATGTTACTAGCGGTGTCAATTCCAAAAGATTTTTTGGTATATTATTGTTGAAATTAGTTGCACAAATATGAAAAAACAAAAACATAAAAATATAGTTCTCTTCCGTTAAATTTAGAACTATATGTGCATGACTAAATGACTGATTACTTATCATAACAACCTCTCTTACCCATGAAATTTTCTTGAAGTAGTCTTTGTCTAATCCGTAATCATAAGTTGAGTAAAATCAATATTTTTATATTTACCTTACGCTTTTGAAAAAATGAAAGTCTGAGGGTCTGTCTCGTAACGTTTTTGAAAACGATTTTAAAAAATAATTTTTAGAAATAAAAATGTGAAAATGAGATTGTATTTTCCACTTTAGAAATGTATTCGGTAATTATTGTGAAAAAAAATTCCAGAATTTTCTAAATGAGAAAAGTGAAAACGTCAATTTGTCGTTTCAGTTTTTCTTTGTAAAAGTTAAAAATATTTTCATTTTTCATTTTCAACGTTTGTGAAAATATTTCACGGAGCACATTTTCATTTTCAAAAATAAAAATACACGTTTGAAAACGTTACCGAACGCCACCTAATATTTTTATTACTTACAATCTAATTTTAGAGTTTATGCTTTTAACTTGGTTGTGCTTTCTGTGTTGATTGTCTTTCGACTTTAAGCATTTACAGTTCAGGCTCAAGCAATAGAGCACAAATTGGCATTGTGGATTTCCCTTTCATTCCCTTCACCAATTTTTTTTTAAAAAAATAAAAAGTAAAAGATTAAGGGAAATTGGATAAAGCAGAAATTTTGAATTTGCAATTTTTCAGATAAGAAAAAATGGTGAGGTCATTTTGGCCATTTGAGGTATTGGGTAAAGTGTAAAGTGTGAAAAGCTCCCTTGAAATCGCTCATTGAAGACCTTTGTCTTTGAGCAAATGACGACGACTTGAACTTGTCCTCTATCTGTCACTTGCCATTATGACTACCCTGCCAAACCTTCGCTCCTAAGCCTTCCTCCTCCTCCACACTGTTCCTTCTTCTCTAGAAACCAAAACGCGGTGCCTCCTTGGCTTCGTTAACTGTTGCTTTGCGCCTCAAAACTGAGATTAATAGAAAACAAAAAAGATATCAGGGAAGAGGAAGAAGAGGAACACGACCTTGCTTCCCGCGTTTTCCATGCCCATTTCACTCTTCTCTCTCATGCGTGCAAGCTATCCCCACACCCAATATCTAAAACCCCCAACCCACCTCGTTTTCTTGGCTCATTGATCTACTATCACCTCTCAATTCTCTTTCTTTACTCTTTAATTTGGGTTGTTACCGTTATTCAAACAGAACCCACCTTAACCCTTCATTTGCTTGTTTATGCTCACCACCTGTTCGATAAACTTCCCAGGGTAGATAGTTTATCTTATTTTGTGAGAAAAAGATTTGGAAGTTTGAAGCTTTGGATGCTTTTGTGAAGTTGGGTTGTTCATTTCTGCTTTTGTTCTAAAAGGTACTGCTTGTGGGATTTGGAGATTCTAATTTGGTTCTGATTCTTGGTTGTTTGTTTAGCAAGCTGGCTATGTTTGTAAGCTGACTTCTGGGTTGTTGTGTTTTTCTGTTATTGTCTAGATCTGAATTGAAGCGATGGGAAGTCATATGAGCAAGAAGAGTAACACTGAGACGTCGTCGTCTGCTATAAATCTGACCAATTTTCAGTACACAACTGATCAGTTGAGCTCGTATGAGGCTGCTTGCAAGGTTGATGCAGACTTGCAGTCGTTTGATAACAACCTCCAAAACCGAACCAATCATGTCATCAGCACTCTTGCAGCAGGGGTCGAAGTTCGAGCTCTGTCATTTGATTCTTTGAAAGAAGTCACAGAATGTCTGTTGGAGATGAACCAGGAAGTTGTGAAGGTAATACTGGAATGCAAGAAAGATATATGGAAGAATCAGGAATTGTTTGAGCTGGTTGAGGAGTACTTTGAAAATAGCTTGCTGACTCTAGACTTTTGTACCGCATTGGAGAAGTGCCTGAAGCGAGCTCGTGATAGTCAATTGCTCATTCTTGTTGCCCTTCAACAGTTCGAAGAGGAAACTGAGGTGGGAGGCAGCCGGTACACAAGGACATTGACCGAGTTGAAGAATTTTAAGGCTGCTGGTGATCCTTTTACTGAAGAGTTCTTCCAAATGTTTCAAACTGTTTACAGGCAACAGCTGCTAATGCTTGAGAAGTTGCACCTCCGAAAGAACAAGCTGGATAAGAAGCTCAAGTACTTCAATGCTTGGAGGAAGGTGTCGAGTATCATATTTGTTGCCACCTTTGCTGCTGTCTTGATTTGTTCGGTTGTGGCAGCAGCCATGGCTGCTCCGCCTGTTGCAGCAGCTCTGGCTGCTGCGACTTCTATCCCCATTGGTTCAATGGGGAAATGGATCGACTCTTTGTTGAAGAACTATGAAATTGCAATGAAGGGTCAGAAGGAAGTAATTAGCTCAATGCAAGTGGGTACTTATGTTGCCATCAAGGACTTGGACAGCATTCGAGTTCTGATTGACCGACTGGAAATTGAAATTCAGTCACTCATGGATAATGCGAGCTTTGCAATTGAGCAAGAAGCAGTCAAGATTGCAATAGAGGAGATTAAGAAGAAGTTGGGAGTATTTATGAAGAATGTTGAGGAGTTGGGATCTCAAGCTGATATCTGCAGCCGAGACATTCGAAGAGCAAGGACTGTGGTTCTGCAAAGGATCATCAAGCACAGCAACAACTGAAAACTCCACAAATCAATCACTGAAGTTCAACCAGGTGCTGTTTTGATGTTGGAAGATTCTAAAGTTATGTGACTTTCTGTTGTTCTTGTTTTCATCATATTTGTTTATTTTTAGTTTGTACCTTGAATCCAGACAATTGGATGGATATATGTTTAACAATAATCTAGCTAAGACTCGTATACTTTCAGTCTTTCTCAAATGTTAGGAAGCAACTGACTTGTAGTTCCTTTGACGTTATGGTAAGTATTCAATCTAAGATGTAAATAATCTCTAGTTAATTCATAAGTCAATGCATACGAAAAGAAAGGGACATGCATAGAATAGAATGGAAGAGACTCAGATAGTGATAAAATGCATTAGATGTAGAAGGCCGGGATATGAGAGAATTGTATTTGCGTGGCTAATGAGTTAAGATCATCTTATGAAGATAATCTGAAGATAATAAGATAGAACCCCCAACCATGTCTGACGGTCTAAGTTTTACTGCTATTTCACTTGTATCCACAAAACCAATTTTCAACTATCCCAAAAGATGACCAAACAACACAATGGTAAATTTGGAAAATACAAAAGAACAATTTCCAACTACAAAGGTAATATAGTCGGAGTGGAATTGAAGGAAATGATGCGTGCTGTGTTTTGGTTACAACCTAGTCTCTTCCCACCTTTTCTTCCCTCTCCCTTATTATTTTACTCTCCATGGCATCCATCCTCCACCCCTCTCGACAACCTCCGCTCCATTCTCCTTCTATGCTATAGGGGCACAAAGAAGCTCAGTCCACACATTTCAGAAATCTTGAAGGGGGCCTGTGCCAATAACTCCGCCAATGACATCAACTATCAAAATCTGTCTAGACATTTGTTGACTTCAAAATATGATTAATTGTTGTTAGGGCTGGGCATGGGACGGTCCTGAAAATATATTATCGGGACGAGACGGGATTGCATTTTTAAAAACGTATCCCATACGGGACGATCTCATTCGGTACCAGGACGAAATCGAGACGAGATCGAGATCCCGCAACGATAGAAAAAAAATTAAAGTTGATCCTAAATTCTTGAAGAAATTTTATATCTATTTTTATAAAGTCAATATGAACTCATCCAATATTAACGAAGGTTTTATTGTGTATTAATTTATCATATATATATATATATATTATGATGTTACTTTTTCCATGATATAATTGTCATAGTTCTAAACTTCTAACTCTATATAAATACAAGACGAACAAAAATTGTAAAAATAAAAAGGGAATCAATAACCAATTAATTAAATGCTTGTAATTTGTATCTAACTAATTAATTAAGATCTCGAGAAAACTCTCAAGTATGAAAAATCAAATGAGCTCAAGTTATCACTACATAGCTTCCTTGTGACGGCCGATATCTTTCATATGATCATCATCATCCAATGTGGATGAATTATCTAACTCTTGTTGTATGGAACTAGTACTGTGAATTTATATTTAGATTTTGGACGTCTTATTGAGTGTTTTTGAGTTCATTGTAAGATATTACACCCTAAAAATCAGACGGTTATGATCGGATACAAGTACATTTATACTTTTGAAATGGTCTCGTCTCGTCCCGAACCCGTCTAATATCAAAACTATCAGGACGGGACTGTACCACCATTTTAAAATTTTTTCTTGTCCTGCCAATTTTCGATACGAAACCAAGACAGGATCGGGATTACGGTATGAAGTGCCCAATCCTAATTGTTCTTGCAAACCCAAATTTTTCGACTACCAAGTACCAACTGAGGAATGCACTTTTGTGACGTGCTTGTATGTTTCTATTTTCTCTGAAACTGAACCAGCTCGTTAGTTGCTGATGGGGGGTTTGTTTTGAGTACCTTAATACTTTGATCTATACGGGATGAGTTGGGGTGACATTGCCCCCTCTAATCGGCAATGCTATGAAGAATCCCAATGCAGAGTATTATCCCTAGTTCCCAACTAGGAAGACCCAAACTACTAAGACTGTAGACATCCTTCTTCAATTTGGCGGATTTTGTAATCTGGGATAGGAGGGCGTATCTGGAGACGGTTTCTAGTCAAAATTTGGAGACAGATCCCAACCCTATTATAGTTCACGTTTCATTCTCATCAGTCATCAAAATCCCAGGTTTCTTTCTCATCGCACTCTACCTGTCCATTCAAACGAAACAAGTTTAATCACTCTTGTATTCAGTGATTTTACATTCCTTCTCTTTTCAGTGCAAATTTGCTTGCACATAAAACATCAAGCGATCTCTTTCCATTAAACTCACTGCCGGTCATGACAGGGTGGTCTGGCAGGCACAATACCTCTATTTTTTTAATTTGGTTATTGGGTAGGTCAGCATTCTGCACAATTATCTACAGCCTAATCCAGCTAAAACTATTACAGGCGAGCCTGGTAAGTAAGCAGATTTGGTCAACAGTTCATGCTGTCTGGGTTTTCCCTTCAGATTTGCAGCCTCAAAGGTGTCTTAAGTGATACTATCAAGTTACTGAAAAGCGTCCTTGATCTAGCCTAGAGGTTAGAAAACAGCAAAAACATGCATTAAAGTTTTAACCCTCTAAAGAAATGAAAACTTCAACCATCTGGGAAAAAGTTATGCCACACTACTACTTGGCAGCTTCATTTCAAAATGCAACTTGGAGGGGGAGGGGGAGCGATTGCATCATTTTGTTGCCTCCTATTAAAGTACTGCAAAAATTCAGTGGAGGGAACTAAACATGATAGAACAATTCAGTAGCTTCCTATTAAAGGAATTAAATTTTTATCCTGCTGGCCACAAATTCCCTTGGAGTATATACCAAATTTGGATGTGCAAACAGAATCATTTATTATAATTTTACCAAAACCCAAAACAGGCCTGCTGGCAGAAACAAAATCTTGAATCATACAATTTAGAAATTTGGATGCATCTACCTGTGAGTGAAGGAAATTACGTATGGTATTGCGACCCACTTATGAATCACAAGTGGTACAAAACTCATACGTGTAACTTGTCGACACTCCTAAGACGATTTACATTTAATGAAATCTTTCAGAAGGCTAACAACAGGCAATGGTCGAATATTGAAGTAAGTAGCAGATGTGAGATATGCACAAACGGAAGATACATATATCTTAAACCAGATGGATGAGAAAAGGGTTAAGTATGTACATGTTCCTGTCACGATAATTACTGCCATAAAATTGACAAGGCACTTGAGAGTAGAGAGTTCACCTTCTGTTCCTTCATGGGGAAAATGACCTTGACAATGAAAATCAGAGAGCAACTGGTCCTTGAAATGAAATGTATTCATTAGCCAAGTTGTAGCCTCTTCCTCAGATGTAGGAATATTATCAAGGGGGATACGTCGGACATGCATATGAACTTCAGAAGGGTTCACCCCAGAGGCATTGTCAAAGAAAGTCGGACTACTAGGCCTGTAGCCAATAGTCACATCATAAACTGCAGTAAACATAGAAATCAATACAAAGTAAATAAAAAAAACTAGCACAATCACCTCCAAGATGCTCTAGAATTTACCCAATTACTGACCAACACAAATTGAATTAGCAGGCATACATGACTTGCTGTGGTTTAGCCTATAAATGTACTACTGCAATGAAAAAGCTATAGGCAACTTTGTTTTCCATCCAAATGATGTATTGTACTATAAACCTATTATGTTAAACTGTGCATTCATTTCATTACTGGATTACAATTTTGGTAGATTTCTTATAAGGAAACAACTATTATAGACAAATACAGTTACTGAAGAGAAACACACAGCAATAAAGCCGCAGATCATGTAATGCAAACAATCCAAGTTGGGTGTGTCTTCTACAAATTAAATGAAATGACTAGGTAAATTAACTCAAGTGCTTGATAATTTTGACAAGTATTGAATAGGAAAAAAACTTTAAGTGGATTTGAAGATGAATGACAACAAGGACACTAAACAGAAGAAGGCATTGCTTTGAACTTATATCAATAAGAATGTGAGGTGTCACCTTCAAATAAAACAGTCCCTAAACATACATTATCAATGAATTTGTAGAATAACATCAGATATGTAAATACTGGGTACTCTTTGAAATAACAGGAAAGAAGGCCCTAATGGAGTTAAAGAACTCAATGTATCAACCAGCTGGCTATTTATCGAAATAGGGGAAGCCATATGAGCATAATGTTAAGGCTCCCCTCTTTGAACTATTAGAAAGAAATATACTGTCAAGAAAGAAAACTGAATATTTTCTTAGTAGGAACATCAGACAATTGAAACTAGAATAAAAAATTCCAAACGACTTGTAAAGTTTTGTAAATTTAATTTATTTAAATATTTAGCCAAACATCAACCAAGTTCCAGGATTTATAATGCATGGTATTTATTTGCCATTCTAGAGCAAAGTTTCATATTTAAATTGCAAAGAACATCCCGGCGGAATTCAGTGAAATGAAAGTGTAAACCCCAAACAATATGTAAAGAAGGCCACCTGCATCCAAAGATCCCCTCAATTCTTCTAAACATGCACAGAAACCCTTTGTTTTTGGAAGCAAGACATGCTTTAGTACAGGTAAGCCATGTTCAGCAGCATATTTCTGATTACGAAGGCATTTCTGCTCACTGCATAAAATAGTTGGGAAGAAAATTCTCAATACACGCATTAAATATGAGGAAGCAATACTTAACAATTATGCGTGCAGGAAAATCTAACTTTTTCAACCACCTTAGATTGCATCCTATAATATCTTAAATTACAAGATAAAATGTTTAGAAACCTGGTACCAAGTCTACAATTAAAAAGGAAAGCAGAAGCAGGACGAGAAATTACGTGAAATCTGTTCCTTCTGGGAAAAGAGCAAGCCAGAGAGAATCTTGAGGATCATTTAAAGTTGAAAGCATTCGGCGCATATTTGGTTCATCGACCTCCCAGTTTCTCTCCACGGAAATGAACTCCAATATGTGAAAGGACCAACCAAATACAGGAAGTTTCATTAAGCTACTTTTAAGGATATACTTTATGACTCCCTGGTGTCCTTTGCGCAATGCCAGGTCCCACAAGTACATCCAGTCCACCTCAGTTCTATGGTTTGAAATAAGCAAAACTCGTTCCTCTTTGGGTACAGTTTCTCCAGAAAAAATAACTGTAGTCCCATTTATCTTCTCAAAAAGAACAGGCCATAAAGCTATCCAAGCACCAAAGAAGATAGACGTTACTCTTCTACTGTAAGTTATGCTGAAAAGCCTAACTATAACAGCACCCAAGAAGCCAAAATACACTAACATCATCAATGCAGTCAAAACAAGCACAAGTAAGCAAACCACGCCCCGAATTGCTCTTAGTGGAGTTAAAGGGCAGGCCTTCACAGAAGTATCTGAAGGGCTTTGAACTTCCATATCACTCAATCTCAATCAATGCCTTCTCTTAGATATCCACTTACAATGATCCTAAAGGGAATACCAAGTGACACCAAATGTTCACTAAGTGCATGAAATTAAAATGGGAGAAAACCAAGATACTAGCAGAGCAGCCGAATATACAGCTCATCATGTTCTTGGTTAGATAGATGATGCATTGTGATTAAAACCACAAGTTAGTCCTCTGTGAAATTGGAAATATTACCCTGCAAAAGGAAAGCGAGGAAGAGAGTCAGCAATGACATGTGTCTTGTAGCATAGAACAGTGTGGTAAAGATGAACATGATCTTTAGATGATGCCGAAGCACATGTACCAGTTGGCAGGGAAGAAATTCAATAGCAGAAAGGAAAAAGACAGTTTTACAGGATAACAAATAAGTTATAATTGGTGTATAGATATTTCACACCACACAAAAACACAATCTATAGCCAGTTTCTGGATACAGCATCCACTGAGATCGATAACGGGTTTATTTGTGGCATGTTACACCTCCCCTCAAGGTTGAAACTATCTACTGTCAACAAAGCACATAGAGAATTGACTGTTGGGGGAAAGTTACTATTAAAAGATTGTTACACAGGTTAACCAAGTGAAAAACAGAGGGATTTCTCAGATACCCAAGGCTCAACGCATGATAATAAAAACAACAAAATGGAACTTGAGTCCTCTTCCAAGTCAGGGAGGATCGATCCACCAAGATTTAAGATTGAACCTCCTAAACGAGAAACATTCTCTAAACCAAACGAACAAAACTCTAAGCTTCCAAATTCAACACACTCTCACGGAATGCCATCCTAAATCATAAACTAGCAAACCACTTTGCAGTTTCCCACGTCACATGTATCTCATTACGTATTCAAAAACGTCATCAATTTAACTAGTTGATTCCAAACTGAATAGCTTGAATCTAAAAGACAAAACACATATCTGGGTTTCATGTTCAACATAACACGAAACTCGAATCGGTCTTGAAACCCAGCTTAAGCCAAGTGACTCAACTATACCCAGGTCACTTGATACTACTCGCGGAAAATGGAAACCTATGCAAATTAATACAATGCGCTAATCGGATCAACCCAACTCAAGTCAGAAAAATCAAGCCAACAATAAGTCAATGCATCAGAAAACTCGAAAAACCCAACAGACGGATCTAGAATAAATTCAAAGTAGTAAAATGTTGAATCAGAAGTAAGGAGATTAGATCGAACAGTTGGTATTGAAATTTGCGAAGGGTTGAGTTGTGAATGAACGAATGTCGGAGAAGCTGGTGGATTTACCTTGTTACTCCAAGCGGTGGATTTGGAGCTTTTCCTTTTATTTTTCAATGGCTTTGGCTGTGTCAAGGAAAGGATGTGAGTGACTTTCAGATGGAGTTTGAGTCGTATATGCAGTGGACCGCAGTATTTGTAAACTAAAATGTGAAAAGGGGCTAGTCATTTCTTAAGCCACCAAGGCAAGGCAGAGGAAACAAAGAAAAAGCAAAAAGGTAAACAAAGAGCTAGGAAGGAAACAGACAAACTCCAGCACTACCGGTCCATCATTTCTAAAGACAGAAACTATAGGACTTATTGGTCCAATCTGAAAAGCATTTCTTTTATTTAGCTAATTTTGTCACAGCATATACGATTAGCTTTTTTTGAAATCTAATTTCAACACACTGAATTAAACATGGTGAGCAACAACAAAGGAGAGATCCTCCAGCTATAAATAGCATCCTTCACCATGACTACAAATCACATTCCTTGCTGATGTCCTTAAGATTATGGTGCACAACAATTTGAATGCCAAGCAGCACTGCATCAGCTTCAGCCTCCTCAACCGAATTATGAGAAGTAAAAATACTAGCTCCGGCCACAAAATTACCTCTATGATTTCTTATGATGATTCCCAAATCATTTTCCCGACTTTTACAATCCCAAGCACCATCAACATTAATTTTTGAAACGTTGCCATTAGGGGGACCAAATCGGTTGATCACGCTGCTTTGAAAACCCACTTTCCTCGATGACCTCCTTCTTGTATGCATCCATCCACTCACCAAAAGCTTCATTGATCCTTATTGCGACAACTGTTGGATTTAGCTTCTCCCCCTCATGACTATTTCACAACGGTGCTTCCAAATTTCCTAGAGGTGAAAACAAATAAGCTGAAAAAATTCAATTGGAGAATAAGAACTCATACCAGCTAGTTTACTCATTACTAGAAGCCATTTTTCTAAGGTGGTGATCTTCTGTTTGTGAGGGACATATCTAATAGTACTACTGAACCATACAGTTGTGGTCCATGGGCAGAGAAGGAGTGAATGTTCAGCTGTTTCACCATACTCTTCACAATTTAACAATTAGAAGAGGGCAAGATCCTTCGCTTGCACAAAGTCCAACTCACAGGGAGAGCTCCAACCATTGCCCTTTAGAGTGGAATATTTTTTAGATGTCAAATCAGTTTTCAAACTCTCTTGACAATATGATGAGATGTGAAAGGTTTGGAGTCAACATGCCCTTTTAGTTCCAATTCAATAATAATTTTGTTGTATCTGCTCTTAACCGAATACTCACCGGTCTTTGTCGATGGCCAAACCAGACGATCCTCTACACCTTCCACACAAATTAGAATTGTCTTGATTGCTCTTGTGTCTTCTTTTGAAAGAAAAGGCTCGCGGTGTGAAAAGTTTCACCCATTGTTTCTATGAAAAATCTCCAAAACTCTTAGAGGAGTAAATCTGTTGGAGATAATTGTGGGAATGATAAGGCCTTCATGGTTGTTAGAAACCCATCGGTCCTTCCAAATATCTATACTCTTTCCATCTCTAACTTGCCATAAAGCATTTGCCGAAATCACCACTACCAGCTAGCAAGCTATTTTACACCCACAAAGGACGAGCACCTTTATTGGCATTCAAGAAAGACGAGTTAGGAAAATACCAACATTGCTTCCCAAGAAGTGCAAGGTTAAAATTATGGAGATTTTTAAAACCAACACCACCTTCCATCTTACTTTTGCATAAGGTGTCTCAAGCTTTCCAATGGATTTTTTCTTTCTCGCTTGAGAAACCTCACCAGAAATTTGCAATGTCTGAGTTTATTGCCTTACACAGAGTGATCGGCATCAATAAAATGGCCATGGGGTACACTGGGACCACCATTGCTACCGCCTTAATCAAAATTTCCCTTTCGGCTTAGGAAATCCTTCTAAATTTTGCTGAATTCTTTCTCTGACATAGGACAACGCCTTCTTTTTGGAATTAGAAAAGGGGCTAGTCACTGCATATAGTTTTTGGGTGTTGCATTTTTTTACACGTCCAATGGGACCCATTTCGTACCCATTCTGTGTAGTTTTGGCGTGTAGACTTCTCTTTTACGAGTTCTGGCCGGGTACTTGTGTCTTTATTGCATGGAAGATGGTGAACAACATCGTTATGGATGTGTGGATCCGATTCGAATATGTGATCTGATTGTTCGGGGTTTAGCGATCATACTTTCATAGTGCTTTAGGTCTCTAGGTTTAGTGGCAATGTAGCTTTGACAGTAGTGCGACGATGTAATCTTATAACTTAATTGAGTGCTGCAAGACGAAACCATTTTCTCATGGTGTTAAAGTAGGCTGGTATTCGGGTACCGAGAGGCCAAGTACTCAAATTAATGTTAGATGGTCTGCTTGCATCGACGTATCAAAGTTATCAATTGTCTAATGTTTTTGAAATTCGCATCATGCTATTTTTTTTTAATTTTTATTAATATGAATGTTGGATTTTAATAAATAAAAAAACCTCCATTCAAAGAAATAAACGATAATTGAAATGGATATGTGTTACACTCTTGAAGATAGCAAGGGAAAAGCCACTAAGTGTCGGTTAGTTTTGCACCATGCTTAGTTGGATGATAGGCATCGAGAGTTTCCATGAAGCAAGATTGAGGCAGCAAGGATACAAAGGAAAACACCAAGGGTCCTAGTAGTGAGCACCAATGGGTTCAGAAGGGTGTGTGATAATTAATTAGGCACCCCAAGGGCTCAACAGGGTGCACCCTTTTAAGCACCTCATGGTTCGGCAGAGATGCACAAGCACTTGTGCACCCCAAGGTTCAATAAGGTGCAACAAGGCTCAGCAAAGTGCGTGCATTATTCATGCACCCCAAGGTTCGGCAAAGTGCAGTTAGGGCTCGAAAAAAGAATCCGAAAGGGTCTGAAAGAGGGTATGGCAGTGTGTTAGCACCTTTCATACGCTCAAGGGCAAGTTTGTTATATGCACCTGAAAGTACACGAGTTACAAGCAAGTCGATGACATGTGTGTGGATGCATAGAGTGCACACGCGAACTTGGTAGCGGAGCAGTCAAGTATGCAAAGCAGGCGGTATGCAGAAGTTACGAATGCCTATCGAAAAGATGTTACCAAGCAGTGGGCATGGCGGTTACTTTGTGTTGCAGCCATGATCTAGTAGTGGGGGATTGTAACTTTGAATAAATCATAGAGTGAGTGAATTACTTGCAGTAGTGGGTAGTTATTTGCTATCATTCTAAAGACAGTTGAGGATGTCAACCACAAGAATATACTTTATCTTTAAAAAATAGTAAGCGAATAACTTCTCACCTCAAGAGCTTCAAGTTCCAAGTTTTTGATCATCTGTACTAGCCAAAGTCTTTTGTTAAGCTTTGCCAAAATAAGTCCTTTGTTAAGTGGGAATTAATAGTTTTGGTTTTACATGTACTTTGTGTGTGCTCATGATTGAATGCTTGAAGTTCTCCACAAGGGGTGGGTTAAACACTGTTTGTGTCAAAGCACCTAATTCTGAGGGAATTCGATAGGGTTGATCTTGTGATCTTGCAAAGTTAGCAAGACATCGTCACGTGTCTTGTCAAGACAAGGCCAAAAGAAAAAAAATAGTGAAATAATCTGTTGCGTGTTGTAGAATCATATTGAGAGAATGAATTCTTCTTTTCTTATTGATATAATGAAACCCCTTTATATAGGGAAATACATGGGCCTCTTGGGCTATTACATGAGTCAATAGGTCTATTACATAGATATGTGTAAAACCCTATTACAATATGGATTACTACATAAAGCCCGTATACATGACATAGACCAAGACACACATATATATCAAATATCTTAGAATACTCCCCCTTGTGTCGCGTGTCTTCATGCCAGTATGGTGTTTACGGTGTTGCCTCATCAAAACTTTACCAAGTAATAAAAACCCTATGGGAAAACTAAACCTTGGTTGAAGAAAAAAAGAGTACAACGCACCAACTATTCCATTGAGAACTCGTCATGTGATGCTCCCCCTGATGTGTACTTCAATCAGATTTTAACTGATGAATGGTGCATTCTAATATGCTTCTCAAGAGTAGATGTGAGCCAAGACTTGAACAAGTCTGTCATGATCAACCATAAATAGAGATCAATGCTCTTAGCGGTGCATGCAATGTTACCTCGTTAAAAACCTTGTCAAGCAAAAACTCAGTGGGACAAAAGGCATAGACTAAGGGAAAAAGAGTGCAACATGGTTGACACAAACAACCACACCCTTTATATTTGATGATGACATATATATGCTAGACTTTCTTTCAAATCTGCATCTCCCCCTGATCTCAAGATCATTCATAGGGCTCTTCCGGATCCTAAGTGACCACGGAGCTGTTTTGACAACCTGACATCTGTATGCTCTTTCAACATGTCTCAAATGTGGCATTACTCAGTGCTAGCAGCTATGTGCACGGTCCTAGCAGCTGTATGCACAACGCTCGGCAGCAAGTGCACAGGTGCACGTATAGTGTCTGTCAACAGTGCACATGCAGCGTGCCATATATCTAGCAACTTGGTCACTAAACTGACCGGTGCCTAGATCATGATTCTGCTTCCTATGCATCTCGATTCATGCATGGCTAGCGATGGCATTGGCAACAACCTTTCTCTCATGTCATAGGGATTGAATATGCTAGATACTCTTAGAGTATTTAAGTGATGTCTTTTGCCATATCATTGGCATTGCGTGGGCGCAAAGCTACTTAGTTTTATAACGAATTGAGGTGAAGTCAAGTCTTTCTTTAAATGGATCACTCTCTCATGGAGTAAAAACCTTGACTAATCATGAGAGCATATGAAGGTTCCACTCTTCTTCAGATGACCTAAGCCGATTGATGGAAATACATCATCAATACACAATCGATCGACTTCAATACAAGATTGTGTCTTTCCCAAGATACTTTTCATTCAATCATCGGATATCCAGCATATACTGCGATCATCCGGAATCAATACGCAATGACATTATTCATCATATCCCATCCGAAATCAAGGAGTAATGTACTATACGTCCAAAACACTTGGCCAATGCAAGCTCCACTTGATTTGGCTTATGAACTCTATTTAAGATCTTCATGCATATCTCTGATCCCATAAAGACGTCACTATGATCATATTCATAGGGCTGCATGTACAGTTATTGGGAAACTACCAAACTAACAAGGTACTGAAGTGCAATAACATCCATTCTCATCGTAGTCGATCCTAGTGCGTGCTTATGAGAAACCTTGCGCCATAAGGGAGTCTGAGACTCTTGTTCTCACTACGCTAACTCACAAAGGTTTACTTGATAGAGTTTACGCTTGCGGTGTCGGCAACACCTGCCCAAGGACCTATCCCTTTGTCTGGGTCGCATCTTCCCATTTTAGGTCAATACACTTTGTCGCTTTATCAACAAAATGTGGTTCGATAAACTCATCATCCCACGTCCTCATGTACATTATTGTAGTCATTATAGAGATCTCTTTCTATGAATTGGAATTTGATGTTGAGGCGTCCTCCAACGATAGTCACAATTCAGACTAACATGAGACAGAGTGAGTATCACTGATCAATGGACCAGTAGTGCCAAACTCGTTTTTTCTCTCAGTACGAGTGTATATCGAACCCAAGGGCCTCAACCTAACCTTCAGGGAGTCACAAGGCCTAGGACCCCATTTGGCACATTATGGTGCCCTCATATCACCACACAAGGTGACGGCATCAAGACCACCTCAATATGGCCGAGCAATGGCATCAAGACCACCTCAATTTGGTCGAGTCATGTCCTCTTGGTAGGACATCATTCCTTACATACATACGTAGCATTGATCTCGTCACTATAGTTCTATGGGGATCATGTTGAGACTTAGTGGTGACCAACCACGACATTCACGTCGTTCCCACTTAAACCCTGGTGTTCGTATCTCCCCCTAACGGCAGAAATACAGTCTCAAAGTGATAATCCGCAGTGTTGCGGTTAAGGAGATCGTCTGTCAATGAGCTTAAGGTGGAGAGCAATAAAATGACTCATATCCAACCTTAGAACATATTCATCTCATGTGACACATCATCATTGGGCACTGTGGCAGTCCAATTTGGCACATTGTGGAACTCAAGGCTTGGAAATCCGTTACTATCCCACCGAGTTCAAGGATTACAACTACATGTCAATCCTAGCACACAGTTACAAGCTGTCGTGCATCAATGCAATGATGGTAAGTCGTGGATAAATTAATACATGTCTACATGTCCCTCTTCAGGGATGGGTAGTGTGCCCATAGATACATAATCAACATGTGGTAGACGATGGTGCAACACATGACTAGTGTGTTAGCCCTTCAACCAACACCATAAAAATGTATACGGTATACATACGTTGGTTGCATCGGTCTACAAAATCCTTCTTTGGATCTTCAATAAGAATGATATCTTTTGTGGCATAGCATAAGAGGATCTTTCACCTTACTTAGCTAAAGAACAAGCTTTATAAAACAAAACCATGAGTATCGTGCGGCTGTCAAGGACATCATGTCGGTGCACAAACACAACATACAATCATGACGTAGTTTCATTGTTGTCGGGGAATGGACGCCCAAGAATATCAAACAATTCTGGCTTGCATATCTTGCCCGGTATGACCAAAATGTCATAGCTTGTCTGAGTCAATTGTCCCAAATGTACTTATTGGCGACACCTTAGGACTCATGCTCTTCTCCATGATGGTCTCAATCGGCACTCATGAGAATTATACACAAAAGTCTCGATCATTCTCATCACGGTAATCGTCGGTGTGTATGTTCAAAACACACTTCAATGTTTGATTGTCTCTCTCACCATAAGGAGGACATTTGTGACTTGGATCATCGAGCCAAAGGCATCAAGAATTGATTCAACCATGTCATAAAAGATGGTGAAGATCCGATCTAACTTAGTCATAAAAAGGATTCACAATCTGCGAAGAGTATGTAGTTTTCGTGCAGTATGACCTATACTCACTAAAACAGCCATAACTCTCTCGTCTGGATGGATATGAATGAAACGCTTGAACCATTAGAAACTAGATTCACATAGCTTTCTAATTATATAAAATTCGCATTCCATTTCATCCGGAGTTGATCGGGGGGCTCTGACGAAGTTAAGGGACAGTAGGATACAGTCTGTCATCTGGCAGCATGACTTGTACCCACTTAAACTATCATAACTCTTTCATCGGGACAGCTATAAAAAAGCCGCTTAAACCATTAGAAACTAGACTCACGTAGCTTTCTAATGATATAAAATTCGGTGTCTAGTTCATCTGGAGCCGTTCAAAAAACGCGGACGAAGTTACCATACAGTAGGTTCAACTTACTGTGGTCGTAGATTTTGACATGATGAAGTTTTAAACTTTAAAATGGCATCGCAGGAGTTATCCTCGACCCAAAAGTAAAGCGTACATATGGCATTACAAGTCTTTATCATCTATGAAGGATGGCATTTGGTAATAGAAACATGGGGGATCCAAAATCAAGGGAGTAGTTAACCTTTGCCAAGGTTAATCACGTCATCTGATGATGGAAAATCTGCTGTTAGGTGAAGACTAAACCAAGAACGACACACCTTCATAAGGTTGTGCATGATCATGTCATAGTGTGAATACACTTATCGAACCAACGATTTCATCGAGGTCTTATTTAGTTTGGAGAAAATCAAAGAGCCCTGCATGACGTCAAATGTCAGAGGCACCCATTTGATGTTTTGTACTCTTTTTGTACGTTTATTGTATGCATTCATTCCTTTGCTCAGGATTGTGTGGGTAGACCCACCGTCTGCAAGGCACTCAATTTATCCACGTAACTTACTTATCAAGGTAGATACGTAAGAAAAAGACATAAAACACCGAAGGCAACCGTGTGCATTGCAGAATTCCTGGCAGCATGACCTTCGCTCACTAAAACAGTCATAACTCCTTTGTTAGAATAGATATGAACAAACCACGAAAACCGTTGGAAACTAGACAGACCTAGCTTTCCAGTGCTATATGGTTTGCGTTCTAGTTCATCCGGAGCTATTCACAAAGCTTTTTGGAAGTTACTATTCAGAAAGTGGCAGATTCGCTATTTTTGATTTTGAATGCCCGCCTTTGCAGCTTGCACGTATGCAATGCACTAGGCACTCGGCAACATTCGGCAACGCATTGCATCTACATATATGCATTGCACTAAGCACTTGGCAACATTTGGTAGTGCATGAGGAGCCACTCATATGCCGGTGCACCGAGCACTCGACAACATTTAGTGGTTGCACACTCTCTAGAGTCTATGGCGTACGGTATGGGGTAGTAAGAGGCTCGGCAACTTGTCTCAAGTGCACAACATGAGGTGCATAGAGCTTCGGCAACTGTTGCACAAAGCTCGGCCCTGGTGCCCAGTGCTCGGCAGTCGGTGACATGTGCACGTCCTCTAGTGTTCTGTGCTATGTAGCTCACTTAGTGTTTGTCCTTGATGTAAGTGCACAACCATTGATGATCAGTGCACAGTTCCTTGTGTTCAGTGCTAACATCTGGTGCTTGTGCTCAACACCTAGTGCACAGTGCATGATAGTTCATGTGTAGAGCAAAAGCAACAAACACATAACTATCGACATCTGACAATTAGGTGGTGGCATTTCTCACACAACATACACAGGGGTGACAACTGACACACAATATTGGCAAATACAATCAAGGGGCAGTAGCTAGCATATAGGGTTAGCAACAGGCACGTTGGGCGGCAACATGGGCGTGACTATCGGCAGGTAGCAACCAAGTCCACATAGGCTCGACAGCGTGCACGGCAGCTCGGCAGCTTGGCGGCTCGGCCGAGCACATCACTTGGCAACAGCGCACATGTGCCAGTGCACAGTGCTCAGCAGCTGTGCACGCGCCAGAGCACAGTGCTCAGAAGCAGCGCACAGCGAGCAACATGTGGGCTAGTGGTTCCAGTAGCCAAATGCACATATGTTTTAGGATTTCTATAATAACCTGCAAAGACAAACGTCCGAAGCATAGAATGAGGATGGAGAAGGGAGGAATGGATTTTATCCTCCCCGAGGTTATTGAACTTTGAAATTACTCAAAAAATAAAGCTTACTTGTTAGTCTGCCAAATAGGTTGCATTTATATAAGCTGCTCCATGCTTCCATGCTCGAATCCATGCCCGTTCGGCGATCATTCGCGTAATTCCATCGTGAATTGTCGCGCGGGGAGATCATGCAACACATGAAAGACATATGGTTAGTTAAACTTGCCATAAAACAGTAGCAAAGTGTTGAAAAACATCAACCATATGGAGGATTCAAAGAGAAATTAGGAATACAATCAGTTTTTCTCAAGGAAAAGTGATTCTCATGCACAGTGCAGTCATTGGGAGGACCGGTTCACCAACTTTTACTCAGGTTAGGGGGATTCCCTTTTGACTGAAGGATTCTGCCATCCTTGTGCATAACCTCTCCAAATTTCATAGAATTGTAACTTCGAAAAGTGCCCGAACCGGTGGCTTGAGCAGTTTGGCCGGTCTATGGATTCCGGCGGCCGGTTCGGTAGCTTCCCGGCCGGTTCTTGGGGTGAGGTCGGCGGTTTTGAAATCGTAAGACCAATATCTTCAACTTCTCTGTTGGTGACGAAACCCAATTCGGATTTTATTCTGTCGATATTAGCGTTTGACACCTGAGGCAAATTTTACGGTTTCTTGGTGCGCATGTGCACAAGGGGTGCGCGGTGGTGCCCAGCAGGTGCACTGGAGGTGCGCAGTGGTGCACCAGGGTGCGCTGCAGTGCCCAGAAGGTGCGCAGCAGTGCGCGCGGCAATGCACAAGATTTTCCTTTTTTTCGGTGGCCTACTTGCTCTTTTTAGAGTTGAGAGCTAAGTGCATGATAACGTGTTGTAGAATCATATTGAGAGAATGAATTCTCTTTTTTTATTGATAGAATGAAGCCCCTTTATATAGGGAAATACATGGGTCTCTTGAACTATTACATGGGTCAATGAGCCTATTACATGGATATGTGTAAAACCCTATTACAACATGGATTATTACATAAAGCTCGTATACATGACATGAAGTAAGACACACATATATATCAAATATCCTAAAATATTGCATACAAAAGAATTGTAACGATATGCATGAGAAAAAAATTACAAAGATTCATCCAAAAATTACAAAGATTCACCCAGATGATACAAATTAGGATCCTACAAATTAAATGAAAAGGAGATAAATAATGAAACAATCTCTAGTACGTACACCTTTTTTTTAAATTTGTTTTTGAAGATTTTTTTTGAAATACTCTTGCTAGTATACTACTTCTCAAAAAAAATACTACTTGGTCTTCCTGTTCCACACTGCACTTCTCTTCAACTCGCGATATTCCATCAAAAGCTGATCCCTTGCCTTTTCTGTAATCTTGAGGCACTCCTCTCTTCTCTCGTCCAATTCCTTAATTTCTTGGTCAAAGTCTGCCAGCTTTACCATGATAATTACTTCCGGATCCTCCATTCCCAAATCTACTCTTCCCTCATCATTCGCAGAGCTTATATTGGACAAGACTGGATCATTCCCCTTGGCTATGACCTTATCAACATGAGACATGATGCCATCCAACTCTTTAATGGCTTCTCCGATTCCCGCTTCCATCGACTTAATTAGACCCTTCTGTGCCTCCAGAGTGGACTTATAACCTTCAATCAGATTAAGAAGCCAGTGTCGTCCCTCTTTAAATACCGGCGAAAAAGCATAAACAACGGCACCACCAGCAACAACTCCGGCAATACCTGGATGAGTGGTCATGGCCGAAGCAACTGGCGGAGCAGCCATAGCCGCCGCCATGATGGTGCAAACAAAGAGAGCCGACAACACACCTATGAACACAACATTGACAACCTTCTTTAAAGTACGAGCAAGCTCCAGCTTCTTATCAAACTTGAGAAATCGTTCTTTCAACTTGTGAAGCATGTCTGCATGTTGGTCCCGCAAAGAGTTCACCTTTGCAACAACTGCTTTTGCAGAATGGTGATACTTCATTTTAGACTCGTTGAGCTTCTTGGACACTTGCCTCTCACGTACCAAATCTGCAATACATGAACGGACCTCATGAGCCGAATTGATGAAGTCTTGCAATTCCTTTGTGCAGAGTTGAAGCGTCTGTGAGCTATTTTCCATGTACTCTGTCATCAAATGATCCAAGAGCTTCTCATTTGCCGTCATCACCATACCCGCCTCCTCGCCCTTTGCCTCAAGTATCTTTCTCTTGCATGCCAAGATTTCGCTCAGAATCTTCTCGTTGGACTGCGTCAGATACTTGAGGCATTTTTTCAATCGATCAAAACCGGTGGTACTACTGTGCCTGACTACTTCTTCGGCACCGGTTCTGAGTTTGTCGTCGAAGTCTTGCAAGTCTTTGTCATCTGCGCAATCCGCCTGATACGATCTCATCAAGTCTTCAAAAACACTGCTTGGTTCGAAAGTGATGATGGGAACAACCTTCTTAGCATCAAAGGATGTCTTCCGCTCCAAAACAGGTCGTCGCGATCGTCTCTCAACTGGCTTTGCTTGAACACCGCCCATTATATTTCACCGCCCACGAAAACCTGATGAATTCTAAATTTCTTTGTTTATGTGAGCTAGCGAGATAGATCGACTATATAGTTAGCTACGGATGGTGCTGCGGGCTCTCTAGCTATGAGTATATATAACCGGCTAGTAGCTAGTGATAGTAGACAAGAACACGTCTTAGCCGCGCCATGTATAATTTCTTAGCAAGCAGGCGTCAAATTAATCCACGCGGGCTACGAATGATACTAGTAATTTCCTCCCTTCCTTCCAACCCGTGTGGAGCTTGGCTACTCCGGTCGGTCTCCAAGTCCTTTCTCTGTCAATCATAAACCTGGTCAATGGATCTTATTTTTGTCCTTGTGGAATCAGGAGTCTTCAACCTAATCTCGTCCCCACTTGTGCTGCAGTTTCAGATGTCTATCTAGATGATACAACTATCTGGTTCAAGTCCTAACGAATTTACTTTGTGCTTCTCAGATATATGTTTTGGGAATGAAGAAAAGATTGTTCGATGGGAGACAACGACCAAAATGCCGTCCTTAAATAAAAGTCAATTTGAACAAACGCAACTGTTCAAATAATATTATTATTATTTCAAAATTTAAAAAAAAAATTATTTCAATAGAGCCCCAACATCCATCTTTGACTTTTAAATAATATATATATATATATATTAAAACCCAATAGAAAAGCTCACCAAACACATATAAGGTATTTAACTTATTTAATACCACATATGTGTATTTTTTTATAAATGTCTATTGTATTTAATTATTCTTCAATGTGAGACAAGTTTCAATACCTAGGTGACAGATGGTATTAAGTGTGAGCTAGATCGACTAAACAGGTAGCTTCGGATCATGCTGCCTCTAGCTATTTGTATATGTAACCAGCAATTTCCTCCCAAGTTCCAACCCAAAGTCCCTAACCGTATGGAGCTTCGAAAAACTCCCAGGGTATATCAATGTCCTTTGTCCATCGATCATAAAGCTTCAACTTTTATGGTCAATTGGTACTTAAAAAACTTTTATGGTCAATGGGTCTTTGTACTCTTCAACTAGCCCAATAGGTGCTCATTTCTATTTTCCCTTCACGTACTAGAAGCGTGTGTGATGGTTTTGGCGTGTGGGAATCCAACGAGGCAGCGTTAAATACTCTTTGGTTGTTGTACTGAATATTGATTTGTTTTTTTCGAGATATCAAATCGAGTAATCAACACCTTTTTTTGACAAATTTCATTAATAAAAGATAACTACAAAGAAGCACAAAGAATTATGAGCAAAAGCTTACAACAGACAACAGACAACAGACATCCAAAAACCCAACTAGGGAAAGCAGTAACATAGGTAAGCTTCCACTCTACCACCGACGACCACACCGTCGAGAAAGACATTACCATCATTCCACCTTGAAGCAGACAACGACAAGGGCCCTCCTAGACAGCTGATCGAGTAAGATCTATACCGATTTCTATGAAACCACCAGTCAATCCATCCAAAATCGTCAGATCCATCATCTTCATCAACAATTATGAAGATGCAGTGTAAACAGTTACTAAACTTGCAACATTCAGTTTTCTAAATTTGGAGCTATATTCATGTCTTATTGCTTGAACTCTATGGGTTTTTTTGTTACCTCATTCCCATCTCTTTTTTAGGAACACCAATTTTCTTTATCGACAACTGGCTAGAAACTGCAGCCATAAAATCACAAAGGTTGCATCACATCAAACTGAAATTGGATACGAGTCTTATCACTTAAACTTAATCTATCACTCATTGTGAGTGTCTTTATTGGGATGTATTAATCTGTCACAGACAATTTATCAAGCCAAGCTGAACCTGCATACTACATTAATACATTTCCTGGCTGAACTCAAGCATATTCAGCTTGTCATTGCTTCCGGTGTCTTTAACGTCATGTTATAGTACTTCTTTAGTTACATCCAATTCTATTTACATCACCACCCCAACCAAATTATTTGTGGAAGAAGGTGGAGACAGCCGAATTGAGAAGAACCCGGCTAATATGCTTCTTGTTGTGGATGAGATGTAGTGGCATGAGTTTTTTAATCCTGCATTATAGCTTGGGACTCAACCTCCTACGTGTCACATTCAGGACATAAGAATAAGAACAAGGGTATTGACCTAAAACTTGTCGAGAGATGCAAAGTTTCCAAAGCAGTGGGCTAGTAAAATTGGTCATTCAAAAAGGTGGGTTACATTAACAATAATTGACCATATAATACTAATTATAGAGATTGATAGCCCATTTTAATAAAAATAGATCTTATCTACCCATTTTAATTAATTTTGATAAAAAACATTTTTGACCCTAACTTAAATATCTATCACTCATCACTCTCTTCCCCACCCTTATCCTCTCACCTCTCTCGATCTGCTCTCACTCTCTCACCTCTCTCGATCTTCTCTCTCTTCTCGACGACGCACAGATGCACAGACCTAGCCTCCATCCCGCCACCGCCTCATCGAAGCCTGCCACAGCCTTGAGGAAGCCAGGAAACTGAGATTTCGTCTGCAAAATCTGATCTCGACGCTGGTGAGCCGAGATTTTGATCTGCGTGTGTTTGATCTAGACGCCGGTGAGCCGAGATTTGATCTGGGTGTTTTAATTTCAACGCCGGTAAGCCGAGATTCGATTTGCGAGCTCCTATCTCCAAGTAACCTCGACGACGTCGGTGGATTCGATCTGCAAACTCTGATATACTGGGTTAGTAGACTTGGTTTTAGAGTATACTGGGGTTAGTAGACTTTATTTTGGAGTATACTAGAGTTAGTAAACTATGTTTTGAAATTTAGTGGGTTAGTAGACTTGGTTTTAGACTATACTGGGGTTAGTATGTTTGGTTTTAGAGTATACTGGGGTTAGTATACTTGGTTTTGAAGTATACTACAGTCAGCAGACTTGGTTTTAGAGTATACTGGGTTAGTAGACTTGATTTTAGAGTATACTAGAGTTAGTAAACTTTGTTTAGGAGTATACTGGGGTTAGTAAATTTTTTTGGAATATACTGGGTTATTAGACTTGGTTTTGAAGTATACTGGGGTTAATATACTTGGTTTTGGAGTATACTAAGGTCAGCATAAGCATCGTCACCTCCCCAAAAAGCTTATTAACGACTGTAGTAACTCCATATTTGATTCGAGCTCGATGACTACGACGTTCTCAACGACTGTAGGAGTCTCTCTCAAATACCAGTACACTTGCTAGTTTGCTTTCGTAGATGAGAGGTCAGATCTAGTCAAAAACGAATCCAAAGTTTGTGAAGAACACTCTGGTTTAGTGTCTTCTTCTTCTTCTTTTATCTGCTCCAATACATCGAATTTGTTCATCTGCTCGAGTTTACTACCCCAGTGAAAGTTTACTACCCGAGTGAAAGTTTACTAAGGGTAGTAGACTTAGATTTGATGAAATACCCAGTAGACTTGGTTTTGAAGTATATTGGGGTTAGTAAACTTGGTTTTGATGTATACAGTGTGTTATTAGACTTGGTTTGGAGTATATTGGGGTTAATAGATTTGGTTTTGTAGTATACTAGGGTTATTAGACTTAAATTTGGAGTATACTTGGGTTAATAGATTTAGATTTTATGTAGATGTAGCCTAGTAAACTTTCTGTAAAAGTTTATTGGCCCTAGTAGAAAAAAAAATCTGACAAAATTCCGGCTACCGGTAATTTTCCGTCGTCCGGTGACCAGAGTCCGACAGTTGGTGACTGGAGACCGGAGTAGGGCGACCAGAGATGCTCCGACAATATATTCTCTCTCTCATTTTTTTCTCCTAAGTGTTTACACTACCAGGATAAGCACTTTAGCAGACGAAATTTTTTCGTCGGCCTGTTCACAATTTTCGTCGGCTATAATTCGTCGGCTATGCTTATAGCCGACGAAATAAAGTCCGTCGTCGGCTATACTCCAAACCTTAGCCGACGAAATAATATAAAAAATTCGTCGGCTATAATCCAAACCTTAGCCGACGAAATAATATAAAAAATTCGTCGGCTATAATCCAACACTTAGCCGACGAAATATTAATATTTCGTCGGCTAAAGTTTTTAAAAATTAAAAATTAAATAGAGAATAGCCGACGAAATTAGCACACTTTCGTTGGCTATGATACTTTTAGCCGACGAAATATGGCAAATTTCGTCGGCTAAAGGTTGTTGGAAAAAAAAAACTAGCATAGCCGACGAAATATGGTAAATTTCGTCGGCTATAGTACTTTTTATACTAGAAACCCAAACAAAATTTATACATTACCATCCAAGCAAGCTGCAAATTACAGAAACAATTTCATAACCAACAACACACCATCAAAAGTAACATAAACATTTTGCATTAAATTTTCAATTCATAAATTGTTCATAAACCTAAAAAGTAAATTAATATTTGTTCATAAACCTAAAAAACTGAATAAATAATTGTTCATAAACTTAAAAAACTAAATGAAGTCGATATCGTCTAAATCAATATCTGCGCCAGGTTGAGGTTGTTGGGAAGGTTGGGGAGGTTGCGGCGGCGGAGGTAAGACAATAGGCGGGGGCATGGGCGGAAGCGGAAGTCCCTGCTGCTGTGCAGCTAAAAAATCTTGCATGTACTGGTACATCTGCTGCTGCTGTGTCTGCTGGGCGGCATAGACTGCTACATTGTACTCCTGTAGAGCGGCAGTATATGCTGCTTGGGCAGTCTCTCTCGTGGCAGTATATGCTGCTTGGGCGGCCTCTCTCTCGGCAGTATATGCTGCTTGGGCGGCTTGCTGTTCCCGTAACATCTGAACTTCCGCCTCAAGCTGAGTCGTTCTGCTGCTGGTCGAGGCTCCTTTTTTCTGAAACCCAGGAGTGGTTTTCAGTACCCCCTCGCCCTTCTTTCCCAGGCCCCGACAGTAGAAGTTATTTCCTCGCGGTGGGAAGGCTGTGCCCATGATCCTGGCCCCAACGCTGAGATCCGAACTGTCGATCCGGGACATGGCTTCGGACATGTCTTCCTCTTGCGTGTCAGGCCATGTCTCCCTGACTATAGCAGCCATCACCTCGTCACTAGCCTGCCTCACCCTCGCCTAATTTGATAGGAAAAAAAATTAATTAACATTTTAAAATATATATATATACATATAATTTACTAAATTTTAAAACGTAAAACGACTTACAATATCCTCATGGGAGTCAGGATATGCCTTCTCGTACGTATAGACGTACCGGTTGACCTCTGGATGTTCCCTGGCCGCCTCCTCCATCAACGATGCGAACGGTCTAGAACCGGCATGATGGTTCCTCATGTTGCGTTGCCGGTTTTGAGCGTTCACCCGGAAAACTGCCTACAAAGGAATCAAATTAGTAAAATATTTTAAAACGTATTAAATATAATTTAATATAATAAATAATTATTTTTAATTACCTGTTTATGTGGGTTGTTGAATTCCGATATCAGAAGCCAACGCCACTCGTACCCCCTGAACTGGAACTCAAGGGGGGTGCCGGAACGTTCGTTCCCATGTGTAGTCCAGTGGGTCCGTAACTCGTTCTTCCACTCCTTGTACCTGTAATACGCCAAAAAAATATAAATATTATAAATTATACATAGTTTTTTTTGTCCTTAACTTTGCAACGTACCTTCCCCCGTGCACAACGTCCGCTCAGGTGTTCCTCAGGTACTCGGGAACGTCAAACCACACCTGCATTTAAACATTTATTAGTTTAGACGTTCATAAATCTACAATGTAATAAATAATGTTAAATATGAATTTTGTTATACTTACCGACATGGCGTTGTGGACCATGTCCTTAACCTCCTGTGGGACCTCGCCCCAGTCTGACCACAACATAGGGACTCTATCCCTAATAAGCGCTCCCACGCGGCCAGAGTACATCCTCGTCTTGCCGCCCGATACTACGTTCCCATCCTCGTCAGTATCAATGACGATCCTTCCCGATGTACTCACTGTCTTCTCGAGAGCTTTCCCCGTGACCGGACCTCTCTTCTTCCTTGTCGGCTTGGCTCCGACGGTGCCTATCATAAATTGATGATTAGTAAATTAATTTTATTATAACATTATAACATAACAAATTACTTATATAATCATTACCTGAGGGCATTGGGGCGGATGCGACGGACTCCGACTCTGTCGCCGACGATGATACCCTCGCAGAAATTAACTCTGTAGCAAACGGCACGAACAGATACACCGCTGATGGGGTCACCTGCGGGGGTAGTGGATAAATCGACGCCCCTGAGTCATCGACTGCAGGTATTGCCGGTATGAAGCGCGGAAGAGAAGAGGCGGCGGCATCTGTACCCCGGAAGACCCACCCTCCGATGCACTAGGGCCCGGTGCCAGTGCCCTACGTATCTCAGGCATACGTGGTGCAGACACCTTCGCCTGAGTCGGAGGCCACAGCTGCCTCGAGGAGTGAGGGACGCTGGGCTGCCTGGAGGAGCGCGGTACGCTAGGCTGCCTGGAGGAGCGAGGGGCGCTAGGCTGCCTGGAGGAGCGAGGGACGTCCAGCTGGCCGGAGGAGCGAGGGGCGCTAGGCGGCCTGGAGGCGGGAGGGCCATCTGGCTGCCTGGAGGAATGTGTCGGCTCCAGAAGAGACGCCCGTCGGGCCGTCATTGGGCCCTGAAACGAACCTCGAGGGTTGCTAGACGTTCCCTCTGACGATTCACCCCGGCCCTTCGAACTCTTTGATTTGCTGAATAATCCTTTCATCCTAAATAATATAATTAATATTTTGTTAAATGCGAGAAATTATAAAAAATGAACAACATTAACAAAAATTTATTTGTATATACCAATTAATATTGTAATATACACAAATATATTAAATATACTAAATACACCCAAATACATCCAAATATACACCCAAATTCAGTAAATACACCCAATAACACCCAAATACACCCAAATACACCTAAATACACCCAACTACACCCAAATACACCCAAATATACACCCAAATTCAGTAAATACACCCAATATCACCCAAATACACCCAAATATACACCCAAATTCAGTAAATACACCCAATATAATTCAACATTATCACAACATAATACAATTCAACATTATCACAATATAATTCAACACAATTCAATATAATGCAATATATTGAAAAAACAAATCAAATTTGTTCTATAATACAATATAAACATGAAATTGCATACCTAATTGGTTTGGGAGATGATGGAGGCGGAGTGGAGGCCGGAAACCGTCGAAAATGGCGAAAGAAAATCGAGAGGAGAGGGAGAAACCGTCCGGCCGAGAAGGAAAAGTGGAGAAAGTGGGGGTTCTGTCGCTGGGTTCGAATATATAGGAAGAACTATAGCCGACGAAATTTTTTTAGTAATTTCGTCGGCTATAGTGCAACTTTTACCCGACGAAATTACTACGAATGTTAGTAATTTCGTCGGCTAAAGTATATTTTATAATTATTTAGTAAGTTCATGCACAATTTATTTGTTTTATCTTGTGAAACGAAAAACCGACCGTCAGATATCATCATTATGTTGAAACATGTGTGAGGGTAAAATTTCAGCATCATCGGACACACGTACAGGCTCGATCCGCACGGTCAATCCCGTTGGTCAAACCCCTAAACACAAACAAACGGTGATTTGGCCACCTAAATTACGTATTCTGTCCGGACCTTCAACTACAAATAGTTTCATATCGATGAGACGCAACTAGCGGTATAAAATTTATAAGAAAAATAACCGTCGGAGATAGGGCGTCCTCTATGGCGAACGAATAGAAAAAATGGAATGACCGCAAGTATTGGCACCGAAACTTATCGGAATTACGTGAAATTTCAACCGTAGACATATTTCATCGTTCCAGTCATATCTTATCTCACCACTTTAGCCTAAAGTAAAATTAGTTAGTCCACCCCCTTTTTTCTTTATAATTTAGCGTGCGGTTTCTTTCGTTGAATTAATGAATTATTATTTTTTACGTTAGGTACCTCCGTCAATGACAGTTATTTACACAATTAAGTTAGCTATATAAAACCTAAACTCTACACTTGTGCCTTCATTCTTTGCGTTCTGAGAATCAGAGGTGGTGTCTGCTAGCAAATCTAAGAAGCTAGGTTCACAGGTAAACTAATTTGCTTCTCCCTCTTGTTCTTTTCTAAGATCGGTATTTAGCAATATATGTGTGCTTTCTTGTACAGTTTTCTGGGTATTCATTTTCCTCTTTTTTGTCTCTAAATCTCAATTTCTAAATTGAAGATTGATGGCCATTGAGATTCTTACTCGTATGTGAGGTTTTATACGTCTGGCTATGATAATTATATGCAATTGACTTAGGTTGGAAATGGTTGGTGTTTATACGTGGAACCTAATATTTCTCCTTTACCGGGTTACAATTCAAGAAATAACACCAAGTGTGGTCAATTATTAAATATGCATCGTTTATCATGCTTGAAGTACTGTTTACAGGGCCAAAGGCCAGTCAGACTTGAGAAGCCACTCTGGGTCCTTTGTCAGGGCCCAGTTCATTGTAAGTTTGAGACAAAGCAAGGGAGTTCATTCCCACATTGGAAAAAGACAAAGTGCTGCCTTTAATGCTACTATAAATACCGGTGAGGACCTCCCGGTAAGACGACGGACAATTCCTTAACTATTCTTGAGTTTTCTGCTTATCTGACAGTGTCTGACTTAAGCATCGGAGTGGCTTCCCTCGGTAAACCCGGGGACGCCCTTTGACGTGTTTGTTCTTTACACAGGAAAACTCGGAGTACAAGGAAGTTCGCTATTTCTGGAACCGTGTAACCCGCCAAAGGGGCCACGAGTTTACACGGAAACAATTGGTGCTCTCGTTGAGAGCTGAACTCAGGACCTCCCGCTACGTATTTCGAAGGACGATGGAAATGGCAGGAGAACAAGATCCAACTAGAAGGCTTAATTTCTCAGGGGATGATAACCCAGGGACCTCCGGGACCCAGTTTGGCCAAACAGATTTGGCAGCAGCATTCGAGCTCCTGAAAAAGGACTTTCTCGCTCAAAAGGAGCAATCTACTCGAGAACATGCCGAGTTAATAACGGTAAGGGAGCAGTTAGCGACTATCCAGGCCGAGCATGGGCTTCTTCAAGCAACCTTAACTCAAAGAGCGAATGCCATGGGGACGTCAGCCAGACTTGCTGATATCATCACCCCAGAAGGGAATCCTCCGGGTTGTGGAAACCCGCGAACTTTTGACAGTGCATACATACCACCCGATATCCTACCAACCACTGCCCACCCTAACCCAAATCCACAAATGATCCATCTCTCCAATCCTTTGTTTAATCACAATCTTACAGGACCTCCTCCACCCCCAGAGCCGTTGTTAAATCAACCACTTCCCCCAGCAGATGCCCAGACCCAGCTGCTGTTACAGTTGACACAAACTGTGACCCAACTTGAGCAGCGGCTAAACTCGGGAACGGGACCACAACAATATCAACCCTTTATTACCCGTGCAAGCCCATTCTCCGCACGGGTTCAAGCAGACAAAAAGCCACCAGAAGCAAAGCCATTTAAGATTAAGAGATATGCCGGAATGGGGTGCCCGTATGCACATCTTGAGTTGTTCCAGTCTCAGTTGGATTCAACCCGGTTCACAGACGCCCAAGCATGCCATGCTTTCCAGGAAACACTCAGTGAGGAGGCATTGAGTTGGTTCCTCAAGTTACCGGCTTTGTCAATAGAGACCTATGGTCAGTTGACACAGAGGTTCCTGTCCCGGTTTATCCTGCTGTCAAGTGCCAACCGAAGCACCACTTCGTTATTCAAAGTCCAGCAAAGGGATGATGAAAGCCTGAAAATTTTTGTAACCCGTTGGCTGTCCACGACTTCCAAGTGTGGGCACTTGGACGAGTCAGTAGCATCAGAGGCGTTCTTACAGGCGCTCAAACCAACCCGCTTTGTGGTGGAGCTCAGGAAGCAGCGGTTCAGGTGCTACGACGATCTAATTAATGAAGTAACTCGGCAAGCTCAAGCCGAGTACGACACCTTCGGGGAACGCCGGACGAACACCGGGTTCACAAGCCAGCGAGCTGATGGATGGAAAAAGGAAGGGCAGCATAAAAGTGGCCAGGGATACTACGGCAAAAGTTCAAACAGACCAAGGGAGAAACCAAGAGAGGCTCCATACCTTCGTCATCCAACCCGGGAGGAAAAGAACACTTACATCCCTCGATATGAAGTGTTGACCAACTTGACTGCCTCCTATGAAGAAATTTGGAACCGCCATAGGAATGAAGTTCCCCCGGCTCCAAAAAGAAAGTTTCCCAAAAGGGGAGGGCCGGACAACGGGCAACATTGTGCCTATCACAACGAGTCTGGCCACACGACCGACCGGTGCTTTTCTCTTCGGAACACCATTGAGTACATGATCCAGAACGGCAAGTTACAGCAGTATAAGTCACCCGCCACAGGTGTCAACCTGATTGAAGTATATGGGGAGATAATGACGATTCACGGGGGTGGCACCCAAGGGGTGTCCGGTCACCGGGCCAAAAGACTCTGCCCAAGAGGCCCGGAGTTTGAGATAATGCAGCTTCGTCAGGAATGCCGCAAGGAGCTGGTTCCTTGGGATACCGTGTCATTTTCTCAGTCTGAAGACACGCTGAAAGTGCATCACAATGATCCTTTCATTATCACTCTTCAGATTGATCACTGGAGAACTCGGAGGGTTCTAATAGACACGGGAGCCGCTGTCAGCGTCATGTTCAGCAGTTGCTATAAGGGGTTTAAAAGAGGACGAGATAAGCTCTATAGGAACCACGAGCCATTGATCAGTTTTTCAGGTGAGACGACTCAACCGTTGGGGTCTGATCAACTAACGATTACAGTTGGAACTGGGCACCAGTCCACAAGAATTGTAGTCCCCTTCATAATTGTGGACTGCCCATCCTCCTACAATGCCATACTCGGGAGAGATGCACTCTGGGGCCTACAAAGTTTTATAGCGGGTCACATGCTGCTTATGAAGGTGCCTACGCCCGGGGGTTGGGTTACAATTCGCGGAGACCAAGAAGCCGCTGTCAGATGCAACGCAATAGCAACTCAGTCCCAACACGAGATGTTTTCGGCCGGTTTTTCCTTGTCTCCATTTGACAAACCTGATGACCCCAGGGATGACCCGGATTCTTTGCCCATCAGCAAGACGGCACAAAAAAAGAGCCAGAAGTATCCTGCCAAGTTCCCCCAGCCAGCCCCAATTGAAGCAACAGAATGGATTCAGATTTCAGAAGAATACCCGGAGAGGAAGATTTGCATTGGCACAGGCCTTGACCCCGAGGTCAGAACCTGGATGGTTGAGCTGCTAACCCGGAAACAGAAGGTGTTCGCATGGTCATATGCAGACATGCCCGGGATTTCTCCAGACGTTATGACACATTCCCTCAATATTATCCCGGGTGTTAAACCGGTAAGACAGAAGCGTCGTGCATTTTGCGCAGAGAAGTACAAGGCCATTCAAGCAGAAGTTAAACGTCTTAAAAGGGGATGTATTATTACAGAGTGATGCCTTTTGGACTCCGGAATGCAGGAGCCACGTTCCAGCGCCTCGTAGTGGGCATGTTTGCAAACCAACTCGGGGATACTATGGAGGTTTACATAGATGATATGCTGGTCAAAAGCCGGGAGACAAGCAAACACCCGGATGACTTGGAGACCGTCATCGACATTGCCTTGAGCAAGGGGATGAGATTAAACCCGGAGAAGTGTGTGTTCGGTGTTTCAGGAGGAAAGTTTCTCGGGTTTATGGTCAGCGCTCGGGGAATTGAGGCAAACCCCGACAAAATTCAAGCCGTCTTGGCCATGCAACCGCCAAAAACCAGGAATGAAGTTCAGCAACTTACTGGCAGGCTGGTAGCCTTATCCCGGTTTATATCCAGGTTAACAGATAAATGTGCTCCCTTCTTCAAAATTCTCAAGAGTCAACACCGCGAGCGGATTACATGGCAGGAAGAGCACAATCAAGCTTTTGAAAAGTTGAAGGAATACTTGGCGTCAGTCCCTTCTTTATCCAGACCAAACCCTGGGGAAATACTCTATCTGTACCTGGCGGTGTCTCAAACGGCTGTCAGTTGTGCCTTGATAAGAAAGCCAGACTCTGAAGAACTGCCGGTCTACTATACTGGGAAAGGATTCAATGATCCTGAAACTCGTTATCCAGATATTGAAAAACTGGCCTTGGCCTTGGTTGTAGCAGCAAGGAAGTTAAGACCCTATTTTCAAGCACATTCCATCCATGTACTCACCAACCAACCGCTACGGCAGGTTCTGCAAAACCCGGTGACTTCGGGAAGACTGGTCAAATGGGCAATTGAGTTGGGGGAGCATGATTTGCACTTTAAACCGCGAACGGCAATCAAAGGGCAGGCAGCAGCAGACTTCATTGCCGAGTTAATCCCAGCAGATTCAACAGTTGCTGAAACTCTTCCTACACAAGCCGGACCGGAGAGTTGGCAGATATTTGTAGATGGATCAGTCAATCAGAGGCAATGTGGAGCAGGCATTACATTGGTAGACCCGGAGGGTAATATGTTTGACTATGCCTTACGCTTTAACTTCAAAGCATCGAACAACACGGCTGAGTACGAAGCCCTAATCAAAGGGCTCCAACTCGCTAAAGATATGGGCGCACGGCATCTCCGCATACTAAGTGACTCACAGCTGGTAGTGCAGCAGGTTAACGGCGGATTTCAGGCAAAGGAAGCACATCTTTCGTCCTATCAAAAGTTAGCGGCTTTCTTGCTGGAGAAATTTGACACCTTTGAGGTTACTCAGATACCAAGGCAGCAGAATGTGAGAGCAGATACCCTGGCTAGGATTGCAACAGGGGACGATTCCAATACCGAGTTTAAAAGCTTACTGGTCGAGACATTGGAGAAACCAAGCATCTCACTCTCCTTTTCTGAGATTTTCGCGGTAGAGACAAACCCGCCACCGTCTTGGATGGATGAGTTCATCAACTTCATCCAACATGGAACCCTACCTGAGGACCCGGTAGCGGCCAAACGACTACGGGTTCGAGCGGCGCGGTACAGTATCCATGATGGGAAACTGTACAGACGAGGACAAACTTTTCCTGATTTGAAGTGTATTACACCCGAGGAAGGACACCGGGTTTTGCAGTCGCTTCATAGCGGGGTATGTGGAAATCACTTTGGAGCCCGTAACCTGGCTTTCAAAACCCTAAGAATGGCATATTACTGGCCTTCTTTGGAACACGATGCCAGAATCGTCGTAGATTCCTGCCTTCAATGTCACCGATTTGCAAGCTTTCCCCGTGCCCCATCAGTCCCACTATCAGTAATAATTTCTCCATATCCATTTTGCATGTGGGGGATTGATTTCATCGGGCCTCTACCCACAGCTCCGGGACAGCTCAAACATGCCATTGTCTCAGTGGACTATAATTCCAAGTGGATAGAAGCTCAACCCTTGGCACGGATCACGACCGCAAATGTTAAGAAATTCCTTTGGAACAATGTCTTTTGCCGGTTTGGAATCCCGGAGACGTTTATCACAGATAACGGGACGCAGTTTGACAACGATGAGTTCCGGGAATTCTTACACTCCAATGGGACAAAGGTCCTATATGCCTCCCCTGCACACCCGCAGACTAATGGACAAACTGAAGCCGTTAACAAGCTCATCAAGCAAGTCCTAAAGAAAAAGCTGGAGGACGCAAAGGGTTTATGGGCTGAGAAACTTCCAGAGGTTTTATGGGCACTAAGGACAACTCCAACAGAAGCCAATGGGGAAAGCCCATTTCTTATGACCTTTGGCTCTGAAGCAGTGATCCCGGTAGAGATGGAAGTCCCGAGTGACCGGGTACAACTGTTCGACAGGGAAACCAACAATGAAGGCATCCGCCTTAACCTGGACCTCCTGGAGGAACGCCGGGAGCGTGCACATCTCAGAAATATCAACAAGAAGCAAAAGGTGGCTAAACATTACAATTCCCGGGTTATCAAGCGCCCACTCAAACTCGGGGATTGGGTAATGAAGGAGGTTATCCCTAAGCCAACGGGGTTTAAAGCTCCATGGGAGGGTCCATATGAAATTGTTGAAGTCGTGGGCCCGGCAACGTTTTACATCCGGGGTACAGATGGAGTTACGCTTCCACGACCATGGAACGCCCAACATCTGCATCTCTTCCCCAAATAGGTACCGAGTTATCTATGAATGTCCAATTTTATTGTTTATAAATGTTGTATACAGCCTCTCAGGCCCACAATGCATGAATCCCCCTACCGGGTTATGTTTTATTAAAAAGTTTGTTGAAGTGAATGCAGCCTTTAGCGGCCCTACTTGTATGCCTTAATCGCCAAGCTCCGATAATCTCCGATAATCTCCATGACATGAAATATTGCAAGCCTTTCACGGCCTTATTTCATGGTCAAAACTCGCCAAGCTCCGATAATCTCCGATAATCTCCATGACATGAAATATTGCAAGCCTTTCACGGCCTTATTTCATGGTCAAAACTCGCCAAGCTCCGATAATCTCCGATAATCTCCATGACATGAAATATTGCAAGCCTTTCACGGCCTTATTTCATGGTCAAAACTCGCCAAGCTCCGATAATCTCTGATAATCTCCATGACATGAAATATTGCAAGCCTATCACGGCCTTGTTTCGGTCTTTGAAAGTCTTAACGAACCCATACAGCCCTAGCGGAATTATTTTCTTACATGCTAAACCGGCATTATATGTGTAAATTATCACATTTGGATATTTTGCATCAGATTACCATGTTATTTGGCAAAGAAGCCCTTGGAAGTCCTAACGAACCCGTAAAGCCTTACTGGCCCTATTTTCACTTTATAATATTAACATGCCAACCCGGCACTATGTGTGAATTGTCAACAATTGCAGGTTATGCATCGGGTTGAAAGTCCTTATGAACCCGTAAAGCCCTAGCGGGACTATTTTTATTTCCCATAAACCGGCATTATATGAGTGATTTTCTCAACACTTGCAGGTTATGCATCGGGTTGGAATTCCTAACGGATCCATAAAGCCCTAGTGACCTTTAAAGCCTTAGCGGCACTATCTTTATTCACATGGCAAACCGGCGTTATATGTACATTTTTGTACTTATCAGGTTACCGTGTTTTGGCACAGGAAGGATTGCGAGAAGGAAAAATTTTATTACTTCAAAAATATCAATTACAAAAAAAGTAGCAAACCGCTACAGGTAGACTAATCCGTTACAGAAATGAAAAACATCCTAAGGCTCCGTTGACGACCCCCTACCCCCGCCAGTGCTAGAACCGCCACGACCTCCCCGGGGCTGTATGATGAACTGACCCCTACGCAGAGGTGGCCGGCTCCTAGGACCACCCACAATCCTACCACGGGAAGCACCTCTCCCAGCTGCTGAAGAACGAACCGACGGACTCCGAGCCGGGTTCGCAGGAACCCTAGGGCTCGCAGCCACGGCAGGAGTCGACCGGGAGGTGCCTGCAGCCTCGTCGGGTCTGACATGACCTTGATGACCGTCATAACCCGCCTTGTCCAGCCAGCCTTGGCGAATCCCAGCGCTCACTATTTCGGCACGAGCCTCGGCCCTGGCCGACCGCAGCTTCAGGTCAAACTCTGCGCTCGCCAGAAACTCGGAGACCGCTAAGTCCTTGGCCCGGGAAACTGCCTGGAGCAAATCTCCTTTTTGTTGCTCCAGGGAGGTGACCTGTTGCTGCAGCCCCTGGTTTTGCTCGGTCAGCTGGGCTATCGCGGCGTCTTGAGCACACCGGTCCTCCCGGTGACCTTCGATAACATTCTCCAGTTCAGAGTTCTTGGCCACCAGGTCCGCTATGTGTCCTTCCGCCTCGGCCAACTTCGCACTCGACGCGATCGCTGATGCGCTTGCGAATTCCCGGACCCGAGCCAGGTTTTCTTCACTTGCCGTCACCTGGTCCCGGGCGGCCCGGAGATCATCCCTGAGGACTCTCTCTCGCTCGGGGATGCCTTCGGTTATGAGCCGGTCAGTCGCCAAGTACGACAACCTGACAGCCTACACAAATAAAACAACGGGTTAGTGCAAGGAACCAAAAACAAAAAGATAACGAGTTAAAGCAGAAGACTAACTTACCCGCATCAGCTTCTCCTGCGCCCTCCGGGCTACAGTCAACGGGTCCTCGTGCTCCAGGACATAGGAGTCAGCGGCGCAATTCTTCAAATCCGCTACCATCCTTTGGATGGCCGCGTCCGCCATTCCTGCGCTCGCCAACTCCTCCATTATTTCAGTAGTGTCCCGCTGCTGCTTTCTCTCCCTCCTCTCCTTCCTCTCCTTCCTTCTCTTCCTCCTCTCGGACCTCCCCGAGCTGGATGCCTCCCGGGTACGCTTGCGAGAAGGCACGGGCTCCACTTCAAGAACCTCGTCACTCCCCTCACTCCCCTCCGGGTTCTCACTACCTATTTCCCTTTCCAACCCTCCAACCTCTTCACCCCCTTCGTCATCCTCCTCGGTAAATTCCTCCTCGCCCGGGAACACAGACGAGGGAACCGCGCTCACCACCGGTTCTTCAGTCTCATCGGCAAACGGTTCTTCAAATACCGGGTTATCGTCCGCCTCCGAGGGATTCCCTTCAACCTCCTCTCCTTCCGGGTAGACTTCTGGCCCGAGAATCTCAGCCAAGTACGCGGGAACCTCGTTGTAATAAGAGACGTCAACGTGGAACTGCCGAGTCTCCCCTTGCTCGGCGTCTGGGCGCAGAAAAGCCGCCTTCGATGTCAGGTCGATATCGTACGCCAGCCCCTCCGCGCCTTGCGCCCGGATCCCGGCCCATACAGCCTTGTCCTCGAACCCGTCGTATTTTCCCGGGTTCTTTCGCTTCGTGAACTCCATCGGGAGAAGAGCTGCAACAAAAGGTATAACCTGTTAGACCGGAGCATATAAACAACAAAAATTGTAAAGGAAAACGAGACAAACCTGGAAGCTCCATCAACCGGCAACGGCTGTACACATACAGCCTGCAAAGCCGGTACGAGCTCCGGTCATCTTGACCTCTGAAGGCCCATAGCATCCTCCGGATCCTTTTCTCCATCACCGGCTCCAGAGGAATGTCGGGAACAGCTGCAACACGTACAATATAATTATAACCCGGGAAAGAGAAAAGAAAGAAGAATCCGGAGAGAAAGGACTTACTCATCAGTGGCTGGAAGTCACCCGGTACTTGAAACGCGTGTCCCGGGTCTTGAAAGTTTCTTATCAAGAAACTTTTTTCCCTCCAGGTCCGGCTCACGGAGGTCGGCAGGTCCTCGATGATCTTCTTGAAGACCCCTTTGGACTTCAGTTGGATGGTCCCACTGAAACCCGCCTTCCGGGAGTACTCGGCCCGGTACATGGCGTGTAACTCGTGGTAGCTCGGCATCTGCTGCTTCAACACCTTGTACATCACGCACAACCCTAGCAGCTGCCTCCACATATTCGGGCCGACTTGCCCGATGGCGAAGTTGCTTGCAGCCAGGAGATACTGCACTTCTACCTTTAGCGGGAGTGACAGACCGCAACGTAGCTGGTACTCGTGGCATAGCGTCCACCCATCCCCGGGAGCGAAGAACTGATCCTCGGGTTCTAAAGTCCGAATTTCAACAGACTCGGGAATCTTCCAATTGCTCCTTAGCTCCACAATCTCCTCCGCGGTCAGCGAGTACCCGGGAGGGTCAAGAGCGGTCCCATCAGTGAAGGTAACTGAGGCAAACTCGGGGACATGAGCATCCATTGCGGGGTTTGTCATCTGCAAAACAAGAAACACGGGAACATCGTCAAAAACCCAGATAACCCCGGCGACCACAACGATAAACGCACACACTAACGCAGCAACCCAGTTTGGATCCCAGAAAACGGTACACAATATCGATCAAAAACACTCAAAAACATCGGAACAGAGAACAGTACCTTACTTGTGAGGGTTTGAAAGGATTTTGAGGTCGATTTACGTTTGGAAATCCAACAAGCACAGCGACAACAGAGGACGAGAGCAAAGCACGAAAAAGTTTTCGATTTCGAAGGTACGACAAAACTGTCACCCTCAACCCCTATTTATACAGTTAAGAGACGTACACTGAAGGGACGTTTGAGAGACGTACACTGAAGGGACGTTTCGGTTTTTCGAGAAAATCGACACGTGTCGCGCATGCCGCGTCCCAAAACCGAAAAACTTTTCAGTTTCCCCCACTTCAAAACTGAAAACTTTTCGTTTTCCCCCACGTCAAACCGAAAACTTTTCAGTTTCCCCCACTACAACACGGAGACGTCATTTTCAGTTCCCATAGTCAACGTGTCTGCGGGGCACCCTCGCGTACGGACTTGGGGGACTGGGTACACCGGGTCTGGATGATACCCTTGTAACCCGGTAAAGAAATGGTTTCAAGTCCCCACCCAAGCGTACCCCTTGACTGAGGACTTGGGGGACTTGTTTATACGTGGAACCTAATATTTCTCCTTTACCGGGTTACAATTCAAGAAATAACACCAAGTGTGGTCAATTATTAAATATGCATCGTTTATCATGCTTGAAGTACTGTTTACAGGGCCAAAGGCCAGTCAGACTTGAGAAGCCACTCTGGGTCCTTTGTCAGGGCCCAGTTCATTGTAAGTTTGAGA
This sequence comes from Comarum palustre, assembly GCA_951800085.1. NCBI lineage: Eukaryota > Viridiplantae > Streptophyta > Magnoliopsida > Rosales > Rosaceae > Comarum > Comarum palustre. The sequence continues at coordinate 5,131,899 of OX637579.1, read as the reverse complement.
CAAAGCAAGGGAGTTCATTCCCACATTGGAAAAAGACAAAGTGCTGCCTTTAATGCTACTATAAATACCGGTGAGGACCTCCCGGTAAGACGACGGACAATTCCTTAACTATTCTTGAGTTTTCTGCTTATCTGACAGTGTCTGACTTAAGCATCGGAGTGGCTTCCCTCGGTAAACCCGGGGACGCCCTTTGACGTGTTTGTTCTTTACACAGGAAAACTCGGAGTACAAGGAAGTTCGCTATTTCTGGAACCGTGCAACCCGCCAAAGGGGCCACGAGTTTACACGGAAACAGTTGGTAATAATATTTGTTTGCCTATTTGTATTCCCCTCTTCTCAGTTCAAAGCACAAACATTTGTTATCAAGATAAACAGCAAAAAGTGTCTCTTTTGCTCTTATTCATGTATTGGTGTGATCGTAGTACTTTAGATGCTTTACCATTTTGAGCGTCAATTTATTTTTCTCTGTAAACACTTATACTCAATAAAATGAACTTCAGTAGCAACATATTTACCTCATGATCTAAATGACTTGGAGAACCAAATTCAGTTCATAGCAAGTCACCAGGTTGTTGATATAAAGTTATGGCAAATCCTTTGTTTTGATTCCAGCGCCTCCAATCAAACCTAATATTTTTCTTCTTTGGACTGGTGCCAGGTCCATGTTCATGAATAAAATATTTATATTTTGAAGGCTTGTGATTTTTGATGGCATTCACGTACCAAGAACTTAATTGGGTTGTGATCTTAGTTAAAGACTTTTGTGGTGCTTCTTTTCCATTTGAATATTTTCACAGTGCCTCTTTTTGTTAAATACAAAATGCATATTAGTTAAGTATGAGTCACTATTTATTACAACTCAATTCAGATCATGTCTAGGTAGGATCGTAGTACTCTAGAATATATGCTTGACAATTTTGAGCTGACAGGTCTAGGATGAGTCTATTATAAAGTTGGGAGAATGGTTTCTATATTAGCAGGGAGATAGTGTGTTTAGCAGCCATACTTTTATATACGCAATTTTCTTTTAACACTTTTATTGTTTACGAGGCATGAAGTATTATCTCTTATATATTATTTTAGTGTCCTTAGTTACCAACTACCTCTATTTTGTTTTTGATTAATATATAGATATGAATCATGTAAATAATTTCAAGACTAAGAAACAAGTTACTATGTGGATTATGTATTATTGTAATACTCAATTGTTATGCATGTCTAGTGTTGATTTCTGTCATTCCTATCTTGTCTCCAAACCATTGATGCATCCGAGGAGTGGTGGGATGCAAAAATTAAGGTATGTAAGTCTATTTGTGCATTTTTAAAGGTTGTTTCTTTCATTGTTCATACGCATAAACATGTTAGGATATTTCTTTTCTTTTTCTCTCAAATGTGCAGGACACTAGTGGTTATGCAAAGTTACGAAAAAAAGGAATACACTTTGATTTGGAAGAGAAACTGTACCGAATATTCAAGGGGACTTCAGCCACGAGTATGTACGCTTATGTACTAGGTGCATCACTACCTTTGTCTAGTAGTCCAAATCAAGAGGACAATCAACAAGACCTTAAAGAAAGTGTTGATTCTGGTGAAACATCACAACCAAAATCTAAAAGCAAAAGAAAACGGTAGAAAAGGAACACCAACACAAAATGTTATGGCGGTGTGTGATTTTAATATGCAATTTACCTTTGTATGTGCCGGTTGGGAAGGGTTCGCTCATGATACAAGGGTTTTTCAATCGGTCCTTCAAAATCCCAATTTGAAGTTTCCTAAACCTCCACAATGTAATACATTTTATTTTTATGTAAATTTTCAAAAACTTTAATGTGAAGTTTTGTCAAATTTAATAATTTTTTATTTGTTAGGAAAATATTATGGTGTTGATGCGGGATGCCCACAAATGAATGGGTTTTTAGGACCTTATAAAGGTCCAAGTCAACATTTTCAACAATATCGTGGGCGAGAGCCAAGAAATGAAATGAAGGTATTTAACCAAGCACACTCTTCTCTTAGAGACGTTATAGAACACACATTTAGAGTTTGGAAAAAGAAATGGCATATTTTGAGGAACAAGGAAGGTTTTTCATTTGAGAAGCAAGTGAGGATTGTCATCGCAACCATGACTCTTCATAATTATATACTGAGATATGAGAATAATGATAGACATTTCATGTTTGAAAATTTGTGTGGCATATTAAGAAATGAGATGGAGATGGATGATGATGAACAAGAAGAATATCATGATCATGATGCACAAGAAATGGAAGCAATAAGAAATGAAATTGCTCAAAGTTATGAACGTGGTGCACGTGGCGTCGGGAATTCTTAAATGTGCCAAGATATTATTGTTGGTTATTTGATGCATTTGAAAAATGTATTTTGATGTCTTGGCACCGAGAATGTTTATAACACCCCGTCCCAAAAATTCACACTTTTACCTGGATCAGACAGGTTTTAGAGGGTTATAACCACGTTATTTGCTCTCCCTGAATTAATATTCGAGCTTAATATTGAGATATTCTCAATTTTGGAGGAAGATAGAATTAATGTCTCGAGGTGGTAGATTATATTAATACGAGCCCTCCGGTATATCCGGAATATTTTTCGGAGCTACGGGTTGTTTAATATGGATTTATTCAGTTTACGAGAATAATAAATGTTATTTACTTTAAAAATGTGACTTTACGATAAGTCGAGAATTTAGAGAAGTTGTAGAGGACGTTAATACGAACTCGTGGGTATGTCCTATGAATTAATCAGAGTTCGTATGCGGAAGTTATTCGAGATAATGTGTTGTTACTGTGCGGTAAATAGTAAATGACAAAATATCTATTTATTGTTCACAGTAACTTTTTCATATTTACTCTTGGTCGTCAGATCAATCAGGGAGTTGAACTGGGCCGTTGATTTTTGTGTATATATATACACAAAATTGTCCTTGACAGTTTAGGTTATTTACAGGGATGTCATTGAGGCTGAAATCTCAAAAATGCCCATGGTAGATTTGTATATTTACAAGACTGCCACTGAGGCCAAAAAGACAATACTGCCCTGACAGTTCTAGTTAATTACAGGGTTGCCCCTGAGCTTGAAAACCCATAAATGCCCCTGGATGTTTATCTAATTACAAGGATGTCATTGAGGCTGAAAACCCATAAATACCCTTGGCTGTTTTATCTAATTACCAGCTGTCATTGAGGCTGAATTGATAATAGTGTCCTTGACAGTTTAAGATATTTATAAGAGTGTCATTATGGATAATTTGACTATTATATCGTTGGTGGATTTATTAATTATGTGGTTGTTATTATATTTAGTTATGTGATTAATATTTATCGGTTGTTGTACACTTGGGTTGGTATATCTGTATAAAGTATGCTTGGGATAATCCGGATATTCAGATGTATAATGCTATCCCAGCGGAGGGGTTGAACTCCGAGTTTACGATAGGAATACTTTTAGCGGGTTTGTTAAATGGTCCGTTAAATAGAAAAGTGGGAATTAACCGGTTAGATGACAAAAGTAAATAAGAGCTACGTGTGGCTTGATCCGTGAGTACAGGGTACGTAGGTAGCCTGACCGGGATTCGGGTGCAGTCACAAATAATATTTAGACCCTAGGTCCTCTAAAGTACTTAGTATGAAATCCAATTTAGTAATCGAGATATCCACAGGTTTCGTGAGGTTTATTTCGGTGTCGTTTGGACTGTAGAAAATGGTTTGGATAAAGGGTTATCCCTTCTCAAGAGGGATTTTGAAGGAATCTCTCTTGGGATGAGTCCCGCACGTTTTATCCCGGGTTTAGAGAGGTAAACTCAGGTCGGGACGTGACAATGTTTTAATAAGCTAAAACAATATTTTGTTGCTACTTCATGCTACTTAAGACGTGGATTGTTATTAATGTTAGTATCGGGAACAGTTTGATGTGTTAAGCTATTTGTCAATGGGAAATGTGTGTTTTTATCAATGTTGATGTGTTAAGATATTTGGTGTTTACTTGATGCGAATGAAAAATATACTTAATCAGTTATGTCTCACTATATACTTATACAAATCATCATAAATTATTCAATATTTATCATATGATCATCATCGTGATCTATAGAAATTAATAATAAATATTAATTTATAAGGTCATAAAGCTAAACACGCAATGGAAAAATAAATTATTGTATAATAAGTTAGTTATAGTTTCATGTCCAAATTGGTCATTCTGCAAACTGGAAACACTTTTAGTTTCAATTTACCAAACATCTTTAACTGCTTTTAACACTCACAGAAGTTATTATAAGTCAGTTTACCAAACACTCAGCTATACTTTGCTTTTCACTCACTTATTCTCATAAATAAGTAAAAGCCAACTTTTTTTATAAGCCCAGCTGCACCAAATACACCCTTGAAACCACTGAACCCTACGAGAGCATCATATTTTTAAAACAGGTTTGGATTTTTAAAAGCCTTAATTTAAAATCTATAATAGGTTTGAATTTTTAAAATGTAGTCTCCAACCGTCCAATCTTTCCTCTAACTTGATCTAAAATAGGGTTACCTAAAAATGGTTCTATTTTGACTCAAGTAGTTAAGAGGAATCCTATTTTTAAAGAGTTTAGTGGAGCTTGAGTCCTACTATCCACTATCATTTATTTATAAAACAAATAGGAGTGTTATGTTAGCCAAGTGTCAAAATTTCAAAATTTTATATAATTAAAATTCATCTAAAAATACTTTAGCGATATTGGTTTAGTTTTCTTTCTTATTTGCCCTTTCTTTGTCACTGTGTCTGCAACTAAAACAGAGAATCAATGGATAACATCTTAGCACACATTACCCTGATGATAAAGTCTATAAGACTTGACAACGCTGCGTTAACATCACAAGGTCTTGATGATTATTGCATCAGATTCAATAGATAATATCTTGAACCCTATAAACATATATAAAATGGCTTCGTATATGCCACCATGTCTAGGAATTAGTTATGTGCACCAACCTTTATACATTTATTTGGGGTTATGCAATATTACACGCAGCCTTACCTATTTGTTCTTAGACCAACTGCTAGCCAATCATCATATGGATAACAGTTGGTAACTGGACATGAGCCTAAGATTTATGTATATTTAGTTGTGTAACATATGTCCCTATTGCGCCCCCAACGCATCAAAATAAGTCATTAGAACGAATATGTATTTTTGTTAGATACACACTTCTAACAATATCCATTTGGAACCATTACAGGCGATCTCACCTTTTGATTTGCGAATTGTTACTTTGATGAGACAATTTTCCCGTCATTAGGGAGAGATAAAAAAAATTTCTAATGAAACGACAAGAATTGTTGTGGTTGTACACTTTGTCTCATCTTGATCCCCAGATAATCAATATCTAGAATATACCAGTTTCGATGTCTGATGCGTTTTAAGATATATATTGTCAAAGTGACGAGATCACACATACCAACCGCACATGCTTTGAAGGTTAAAAGTCCTCAATAAAGGGCACATTGCCGCATGTTGAGGCAACGCAACCACACTTAGTGGAGGTGTGGTTGAGATTGTGGCTCCCTAAGGGAATAAGGGGAGGTCATTTGGTTCAGTCAATACTTGTCTAAAAGAATTGAACGAGTAAGGCACAACCACGATCATCAAAGTAAAAAAAACTCTCTCATGAGATTGTCTCTGATTACAATTATGTTCATGAATCAATACGAGAGTACGTTTTGATGTTTAAAATGATTCTAGAGACAAAATCTCAACATATTATGAGAGTACATACACATTGATGGATAATACTGCTGCTCAAAGAATCATATAGCACGAAGGTATCGAACCAAGCTCTGTTGAAAAATGTCACAAAGAGCATATTGGTCTATATAAATACAATCCATAAAGAGCTAGATTCTCTAGCAAAGAGACATGTATTTGGTTTGGTAGTGCTAACCATACCAACTGTAAAGCATGTAGGACATAAACAACTCTGTGTTAAAAAACGTAATAAGATGAATGAAGCCCTAAATGATAAGTCTCGCCTTGTGACGCTAAGGTTTCTCGCAACGCTCTGAATTGATTACAAGAGAACATGTTTCCAGTAATAAAAATGCAACTAATAGATGTGGTTACAGATCTCTATAGGGGTCTTGATTGGGAGATATATCTAAAAGAGTCTGATGGCCTTAAACGATCAAACTTAAGTAACTATAAACCACGAAGTGCGTTTGCAATTAGAATTGAAACACTTACTTTATAGAAGTGACTACTTGGTTGGGAAGGGATAAAAAATGATGAACTATGCTCTTGTGTACTCATAAAAAAACGAGTTCCTGATTTACAATTATAGCTATTTATGTTGATGATACAAACATAGTAAGTACTCTTAATGAAATAAAAGATACTGCGAGCTAGATGAAATCTAAATTGAGATTAATAATCTTGGGAACTTGGTTAATAATGAGTTTGCGGAATACTAATCCACTAGTCTGCATGTGTTCAAAAGATTCTCAGGCGATTTACATGGACGAAGTGCATACTCTTAGCACTCCCAATAATCGACCGATGTTTGAATGTAAAGAAAGATTCATTTCTTTCAAAAGGAATATGACAAAGAAGGGTTGAAAATTGAAAATCTCTCTCTCTCTATAGTGCAATAAGCGCAATATTGTACTTAGCCCGAAGAACTCGACTGGTTATAACATCCTCAAAGAACTTGTAGCTAGACTTAACTTAGCGCCTATGCAGTGTTATTAGATGGTATAAAGAATGTATCATGATACCTAAAGAAACTATTTACTTGAGTTTATCTAATCCCTATAGAAAGACTAAAGGAAATGCATATGGAAATGTAGCCTCCTACACTAATACACCAAACGATGATTTGGTTGGTCATTACAAATGCAAATTATCTATGACCAATAGGCCATTTCTAAACTGGTTATCTATTTATCATTGAGAACACAATGATACATTGTGAAAAACATAGAAATGTGAGGACATTCCTAGCACCCTTGATTGATGTAAAGATCAAGGAGAGTATAGACTTCAGGGGGAGACTAACATAGGTGTGTGGTTCTCTTTTTTTTTCTTTTGACCAAGATTTATTTTGTCTCACCGGGTTTTGTTACTTGACAAAGTTTTTAATGAGCCAACACCTCATGCACCGATTTTACTTTGACTTAGTAACTAACGGGGAGTATATTAGGAAGTTATTGATCAACGGATGTAATAGCTCAACTAGTCATCAATCAGTCATTATTATAATTATGTATATTGTAAATACCATTGTAATCACACTTTTATATAAAAAGGATATGTAATGAGATAAGTAGACCAATTTTATTTCTCATTTGGGAAAATTTTAACAATAGGACATCAACTTTTCGCCACTGATAATTAAGGTTTCTTAACTTTCTAAAATAGCACATTAGTACATAAATAATTAATGAACCTGACAACATTTTCGTACACGATATTAAGTTTTTTGTAACAGTGTTAAATATATGAGGGTAAAATACTATTTTGACAATGTAACTTTATTTGTATTCATCTATTATTATTTTGTATTAATAAATTTAAAATAACATTTAATCCTCGTACCTATTAATGTGGACAGTTATTGTAGTTTTGGAATTATGACGTGATCATATATGTATAAATGGAAGACATAAATAGTTGAACAAACCAATTTGCCCTTCAAAATATGACACTTAACATATCACATAACGAAAAATGTAACGGCGTGTATAAATATAATGTAGGATTTGTTAGTTCATGTACTAATGTGTTATTTCAAAAAGTTAAGAACCCTTAATTATCAGTTGTGTAAAGTTGGTGTATTTTTTTTTTAAAAAAATTTCCATTATCATTTTACTATAACAATCTGCTATTTATTTGTAGATTTACACTTACTTCTTATATGTCTTGAACATATAGAGTATTGACTTCTCTCTTACTATTTTCAAAATCGATAGTACACTACTACAAATATAGCCTTTAATGACATTTCATTAATCACGTTTTTACATGTTATCAAAAATTTCTTTCATGGCATTTATTTGCAAAAATGTCATTAATTTTTGGTTACCATATATATATATATATATTATTTTTGTGGCGTTTTTTAGAATCAGAAGTCAACCAATATAGCAAACTGTACATCAATAAAAATTATTCCCTATGACTACTAAACACCTAGCTACACTAGATTTCCAGCAATCAAAATTACATCCACTTCAGATAAATCATAATTGTTGAGCCTCTACACCATTTGAAGAGAAGAAAAATGGTACCAACACAAGGGGGAATGAGACTCAGCTTCTGATCAAAAGAAGCTCGCACTTTAGGTCATAAAACCTAATTTAGGCAAATCTATTCCAACAAGAAAGCTTAAGCCGAATGAATTGCCTGACCCAAAACAGATAGTCATGCCCAAATCCACACCATGTAAGCCCTAATGGGCCTAATGTAGTAACCCAACCGATCCCATTGAAGAGGCAGTACACCAACCACCTACTACGAAGCCATTAACATCCCCTCGCTGTCACCTAAAGCCCGACACTACTAACTGTGCAGAGTTGAGCACCGCCCTTAGTCTTAGGAGATTGTGAATTGATCCATGCAATTAGATGTGGAACTCAAATAAGAGATTTGTGGCCTCAACAAAGTACAAAGCCATCAGTATTGAAGCAAAAAAATAAAGAGGTAAAAGACCCATTCCCGATCACCCTGCTGAAGAGCAAGAAATTTTTTCGAGCCGTCGTCTTCTTGAGAGAGGTCTGAGACGTCCATAGGTTTCTCTAGAGAGAAGAGAGTGAATTGTGATTTAATGTCTTAATTCTTTTATGACTCAAATGATTGAACCATCATAATTAATAAGAAAAAGCAATATACATCTTAATTTTTGTTGTCTTTATGACACTGATATAATATCATTTAACCCCGTAATGCTCCAAGAGCTAGGCAAAAAATTTTATTTAGTAAATATTTTCGTGCCAACGATTATGAGACAATTGATGTGGATTTTTTTGCATTACCTCTAATGACTACGAACACATACAAGTATCATAGAAGAATATGTGACACTCTAGTAGATTATATGCAACCACTTATGAAATTATTCAATGAAACAGCGCCATAAAATATGACAATTAAGATTGTGACATATGGGCTTTTGACATGACATTTTAAGATATCGTGGTCTTGATATGAATGTTGATCGAAAGAAATCACATTGGTATCTATTGAGCATTTTGTGTATATAACACCAATGACTAGAACAGATCGTAGGACAGATTGCTACAGAACTCTATCTCTAGTTTTTAATCCTCTTCCTCCATTACAGAATGTGAAATAAAGAAATTAATAATACTAATAATAAATAAGTATGAAAGACTCTTGAATGGACATTGGACGAATTATACTGATTTGGGACTAGAGAAGTAAACTTTAAAAAGAGAGTGGAGAAGAATATGAATAAGTCTTTATATATATATATATATATATATATATATATATATATATATAAAGACTTATTCATATTCTTCTCCACTCTCTTTTTAAAGTTTACTTCTTTTAGACGTTAAATATAAACCAACTTAATCAACGTAAACGAAAGTCCAAGGAGACCAAGTTTATCTTTATATATATATATATAAAGACTTATTCATATTCTTCTCCACTCTCTTTTTAAAGTTTACTTCTTTTAGACGTTAAATATAAACCAACTTAATCAACGTAAACGAAAGTCCAAGGAGACCAAGTTTATCTTATTGTCAGTATTAATTGGTCGATAATGAACCGATGAGGATAGTCCCACCTTGACAAGATAATCGGAAAGAAACCTCTTATTCTTTTTCTGATCAAATTAAGGATGACACACCTCTGCTAACTAGAGCATCGATCAACCACGTCTTGGTCATATGTTCCCTGAAATTATGAAGATGTAGTGTAAACAGTTACTAAAATTGCAATATTCAGTATTCACAATATCGAGAGATTCACCCACAAATTTTGGGTTTGTTTTATATTTTCTTTTTACAAAATAAATTCTGCCTACTTTCTGGTTAATTTACATTATCATATTCTTGGATATTTAATATGCTAGATTTATCATGATACTCTACCAAGTGAGTAATTTGAGTGTGACTAGCAGACCATGTATGTTAAACGCATATATATATATAAAGGCTTTCTGTGTCTAAGAATCATTGCTTGATACATATTAGAGCTATACCTCTTATGTGATTGGCCTTATGTGATTAACATTAACCAACTCAATTAGAATTGAATCTTACTCTTTCTCTTGGTGACTTTGATGCTCGTAGAATTGTTGAAACCTCATCTCTTGCCTCTGATATCTGGGACTTGCAATTCCTTGCTCTTTCCATCAATTCATATATTTTCTTCAGAAGACACTCGATACTTTCAATATTGAGATTTTCGTCACCCTTAATTACACGGTTGAGATGGGATAAGAGTGATTCTATGTCAACACTACAGATGAGATATGTCTGAATGTCTTCCAACTCCTTAAGGGAAAGCATATTTCCACACTGCATTAAGCGAATAACATCATCCTGATACACTCGAGGACCTTCATAATCTTCAATCCAAGACAGAATCCAATGCTGACCGGCTAGTGTTGGGATAATAGCTGCAGCAATGGCTAGTGCAACAAGGGGAGCAGCCATAACTGCCGCCACAACTGTGCAAGCAAACTCAGCAGCTGCAGCACCAATGAATAATATATGAGTGACCAGCCTCAAACAGTGTTTCCAAGCACGAGTACAATAATACTTCTTGCGAGGCTTTCCTATTTGGTCAGTCAACTCTATAACAAAATCTTTTCGCGTTGCTATCAAACATTCAACCTTTCTGAGCAACATTTGATTTGCGAAACGCTGATTGTGGACTCTATCTGAGGCCCCCTTGACAAGCTTCAATTTCTCCAAAATTCTCATGTAACCATCATCAATTCCTCCGCCCTTAATTTGAATCAGACATTTCTCATACGACTCGAGGAACTTACCCAGTTCAGTTAGGAAATCGTTGTCGTTCTTGTAAGCGTCCTCGTATGATCTCCAGAGATCTCCATCACGTTTGCAAACCTTTGTAAAGATTTTTCGACTTAAGTTTCTCACTCCCTTCATTCCCATGTCTGTCTACTCCGCCACAAACTCTTAACCTTGCTGAATTAACAAACGCATTTCTCAACTTTCCATTACGAAGGGAGTGAGAAACTTTGCTGAATCCACAACAGCATTTCACAAAAGCAGTATTTCCATTTATTAGAAGCGCTATACTGCAATAAGATGACATTGGCAATCTCAAGGTAATAAGCTAGCTTCAGATAAAGAAATGAGATCAAGTAGTTTCTGGGCTAACTGAACCAAACAATGCAGAGAATATAAGACCACGTTAAAATCTCAAATTAACTTGTATATATTATATGTATACACATATCTACACTCTTAGTTTAACTAACGTAATATACGTACTGAAGTATGCTTTAAATGAGACGATAATAAGACGATGTTGGTATATATATATGTCAGAGAGGGATATATATTACCTTGGTCCGGTAAGCAACAGCTCTGCATCTGATTGAGGTTGTCAAAGCGCTAGCCTAGCTTTCCCAGCGATCGACCTGTATGGACTTGCAAGATTTCTGCAACTTCAGCTTCAGCGACACTTGAGAACTTTGAAGTGTTGGTGAATGGTTAAAGCTCGACCGAGCAAAGGGACCACATAGAGAGAAGAATCTCACCACATGCTTTTGTCGAGTGGATTTGCAATCTTATTTTAACGTTCCTTTGAATGATGGTTCATTTTTTTATCGAACTTTGAATCTGAGATCAGGGTCTTTTGAATGATCATTGGATTTGCCTTTCTGCCACTTACTGGTCTTTTGTGCCTAGCAGTGGAAATAGTACGTATTTGTGTTCTTTCAATTATTGCCGCACTAGAATCAAGTGAGACACTATTGAAGGGGTATTAAACAAAATAATTGTGTAAAGATCGATCATTCGATCTACTGCACACGCATCCAAACATATATACAGTATATTCTACGCCGTCGACAAACTGTAATAAAAAGGAAAATTGTAATTTATTTTTATTTTAGGAAGCTGAACTAGCGAACTATAGAAATAAAATGACAAAAAAAAGAAAAAAAATCCTGCCTCTCTTCAGTTCTTCACCATCTACGAACTTTTATTTTTTTTGGTAAAAACCATCTACGTACTTGTATAACCAAAAATCCAAAACTAGCTGACTGACCTAACAAGACACTAGGCCGAAGCCGAAGCCGAAGCCGAAGCCTAAGCATCAGACTGATCGAAGGCAACACCAACTAGCTAAATTTTTGGCACTTGTAAAAATCTAGCGAAATTACCATTACGTACGTACTACATGATAAGAGGATGTATATAATTTATTGTCTGATTTTCTTGAGCACTTCAGCCCTTGTCTGCATTGTTGCAGCGCTGCATTTCACTGCTTCTGCATCCAAACCATCTATCTTGTTCATGAACTGTTCCAGCTTTTGCTTCATATCCTTCATTAGGAAATCTATGTCACTCATTTCAACTGCAGTGTTGGTTTTGGCCAAAAGTGAATCTATCTCGTGTACAACCTGATTAATACAAAACTTAATGTTACCCAACTCCGTAATGGATGCCTCACTTTCTCTACGTACTGCGTCTATGTCCTTCTTCTTGTTATCCAAATGCTCTTGTTTATTATCATAATAAGACATCACTAATGAATGACCAACTTTGATAGGCACTGCAGCAGCTGCCATAACCCCAGTCTTGACCACATATTCTGAACCTTTCTCATGATTACTAATATATTCTTGTAGTGAGTCAAGACGTGGATTAGTAGCAACATTATTAGTTGCACCTGAAGCAGCATCCGCTGTACTAGAAGCACCATCAGCAAAATCTGCAATACTAGAAACAATGTCTGCTAATTCTGGTAAGAAGTCTGCACCTAAGAGTACCCCACAAACCACAGTGATCGAAGAAATAACCTTATATGTACGACTTGTATTTTTCTTCGAAGTACCAACACGATTCTTTTCTTCATCAATTTTAATAATTTCCTGCTCCAATTTCCTGCAAATCTTCTCAAACTGCGTTATCAGATCTTTGATCTTTTGGTGCAAGCTTTCAGCAGAATGAGCATGGATGTCTTCAGAGGATTTGAGTTTCTTCAGTTTGTCCAAAATCTTGAGGCAGTACTCATCAGTTTCCTTCTTGCTTTCAAGGTACTGTTGAACCACATATTGTGTATATGAATGACTATCTCGAGCTGACTTCACGAACTGATCCAATGAAGAACAGAATTCCAGCAGCAGCTCACTATTTTTCATGTACTCATTGACGACCAGCTTGAAGCTCTTGTTGCTAGTCGATATATTTTGTTTGCATGCAAGGATTGCAGAGGCAGCTTGGCCATTCATGTAGGAAACAAATACCGTCACTTCTTTCAGAAAAGCAATAGAAAACCCCTCTTTCTTACGTATGTTGTTGACGTTCTCGGCCCATGTTCTTAAGTTGTCATCATCGAACTTCTTATATGTCTCTCCCATTAATGAAGCTCAGTAGAAATCCCAAAATTTGGCTCACTGCAAGAAAACCGTAAGCAAAATGAAGTAATCGAAAAGAAAAAATTCGATTAGGTTCAAACTCTTATAATGAAATTGTCTTGCAGGAGTACCTTGTAATGAGACTAATTAAGAACTTTTAAATGAAAGATTGAGTCAAGATTTCAACTTTTAATTGATATTTTTTAATTTTCATGTGCATATTATTAAATCAGTTATTTAAAAATTCTTACTTGATCATCATTAAAAGCTTTTCCTCTTTCTGTCTTGCAAAATATATATTACAATTTTTCATGAACTATATATATTTGTACTTCAAGTAATCGCGCACATGCATAGGAGGGGGTCGAGTTTAATTGAAAAGTTTTTTTTTCTCTTGTGTATACTATATGCTATATATATGCTAGCCTTATACCACATGCAAATTTGTATGGTGTCACAAAATCAACTCTACATTATTAAATCATAATATTTCAGCAGCACATATATACATTATAATTAACAAGTACGATGAATTGAGAGAGGAGATTTTGGGAGATCTAACCTTTAGAAGAGAAACCTTTGGTTAGTCGATGACTAGCTAGAGTTGAAGAATGAGAGAAGAAACTTGAAGTTTGGGTGAAGAAGTAGCTCCAATCTCCCCTGTTTTTATAGTAGGTTTTTTCAGCTGACTTGGCAAGGAACCGGCCGGGTTCCACTTAGTTTCTCTTTGGCTTAAATTTTAAGATATTACAATTTGTGCATACTATATATTTATGTGTGCACGTTGCCGAGCTAGACCTTAAGTTCCCAGTTCCCGAAGTCGAATAGTCGTCTAAGCAGACTATCATAGAATGAGTCAACTAATAAAACATGCCATGCAACTTTCAGTTAATAAGCTCATAGTTTCTAAACCATTGAACATGATAGGCATGTCACTGGCATGAATGAATGGTACTTATACTGCAGGGAATATGAATACTTGTCAAAACTAATAATCTACAGATCCAATTGATGCAAATTGCAAAATACAAGTTGCAAATTGCAAATTGCAAATTGCAAATTGCAAATTGCAAATTACAAATTGCAAAATACAAGTTGCAAATTGCAAATTACAAATTGCAAAATACAAGTTGCAAATTACAAATTGCCCACAAGTTGCAAAATACAAGTTGCAAATTACAAATTGCAAAATACAAGTTGCAAATTACAAATTGCAAAATACAAGTTGCAAATTACAAATTGCAAAATACAAGTTGCAAATTACAAATTGCAAAATACAAGTTGCAAAATACAAGTTGCAAATTACAAGTTGCAAATTGCAAATTGCAAATTGCAAATTGCAAAATACAAGTTGCAAAATACAAGGAAAATGAAAATTGCAAATTGCAAGTAAAAGGAAAATGTTTGTATAGAGGTGTAATTTGATCGAATTGCAAAATACAAATTGCAATATACAAGTTACAAATTGCAAAATACAAGTTGCAAAATACAAGTTGCAAATTGCAAATTGGCATTTTTAATCATAAAACAAAAAATCTTTAATTAGTATTCATCTTAAGGTTCGTCACTAAAAAAAGCTCCTTATAATTCATTACTTATGAAAGCAAAATTCGACTTTCTCTGTACTGATTTTTGTCCTATCTTTCCGTCGTCTTCAAGCTTCGTAATGATCAAAATTCCCATATAGCTAAGAGTGTTACTAGAATTATAAGACCTCTAGCTGTAGCATTTGTATTATCATCGTATTGTGTATTGTCCATTCAACTTCTATGCACATCAGACATACATACCCATAAACCTATGGCTAGCCGTCAGACCTGCGACCTCTCTGTCCCAATAGAAGTAGATGGCTGGAAATTAACTGGACTTAAAGCCATCGAAGGGCAAAGGTTTGTATAGAGGTGTAATTTGATCGAATACTAACCGAATATTTTTAATTTAATAAATTGAAACTTGATAATTAAAATTAAAATAAATGGATTTGATATTTTGATTTTTTGATAAATACCAAATTTTTTGAAATGTTAGTTATTTAAACACTCATATTTGTAAATAAGGTTGACCACTTTAATCTAAGCACAAGCATTACTGAAAATATGTAACGTTTCTACCTTAACCGTATTTAATTATTCTGATCGTATCATATTTCACATGATTTTTCAAAAAAATTGCTTCCTCTATATGATTGGTTCACAAAAATCTACACTTATACATAACCTTTAAACAAGTTATACCACATTAGTAGACACATTGTGATGTCTATGACTAAAATATACAAAATTAAAATTCGTCCGTTTGATTAGGTCAGTATAATTAAATACAACCAATGAAATAAGTTTCAAATATTTTCGAAAACGCTTAGATCTTGATCAAAACACTCAACATTAATACGATGTCACTTATTACACAAAACGCTATTATTTAGCCCTTAATGTTTTATTTTGATCTATTATTTCGCTCACACCCTCTCATATGAATGAGAAGTAATGATCTCTGTAAAAATATTGAAAAGTTTATATCTTGACGATATAGCTCTCTATAAGGAATCATAAAAATAATTAAGGTTGACTGTTTTAATCAAGACTCAAATTTTACAGCAAATATGTTATTTTTTACTATAGTTGTATTTCACCATATTGATCACCTATTTCATAATATTTTCAAAAACTTTGTTTTCTCTCTACGGTTGGTTCACAAAGATGTATGTTTGCATATAGTTATACTAAATTAGTAGGCACGTTGTAGTTTCAATGACTTGATTTTTAAAAAAATTTGCTTCCTCTATTATTTCATTATATTATGAAAATATGTTTGTTGAAAATTTGGTAATACCGAATTTGATAAAATTTATCTTATACTGAAAAATTTGGTTGGTTTTTATTAATCATATATCATTACTAAAAATTTTAATTTTGAAATTGATAACACATATTCGAACAGATTGAACAACCAGGTGTAAGTTTGCACCATTGTCTTAAACCTAGCTACTTAGTCGAGAAATTATTGGAGTCTAGGTTTATGAGCATGAATTGAAGTGTGGTCACCAAGCGCATGTTGTCATATTGCCACAAAAAAGCCGCTTATGAACGACCATATTTTTTCTGACAAGTTGACACAAGTATCTCAAATTGAATACACTAGACCCCCCATTGTTAATTGGACATGACGATGATCAATTAATGTGGGCGGCAAACCCTACGTCGAGTTCTGCCATTGACGTCCCACTAGCAGTTCCAAGTCTCCTCGGCGTCCTTCAACTTAACGAGTTAGACTTCGTACTTTGTAGAGCACATGCTGATGAAAACAAGACCTCTTTTTTAAATGATGATTATTAGAACTTTTCGCAGCAGTTTCGGGTTTTGATCTAAAAAGAACTTTCTTCGTCTTCAGTTGTGAGAACTTGCTCGATGCGACTAAACCTTTCTTTCTATCTGTATGTTACTGAGAATATAATAGCACAAATTAACCTTCTCGTCCCAGCAAGCACAAAGACTTGATCATATCCCCGCAATATTTTCTCAGTACATCGACAATATCACACCTTGAATTTATTGCCAAAATAAAATTCTATAGATCCATTATGGAATATAATCTATTTGTCGTACGTAGTTCTGGGGTATATATGTAACAACAGTACGTATAGTCATCTCATTTTTGGCATCGATCTCTAGCTCATGGCGATTGCAGCACTTACTCATTGAGATCAACGACCTTATACTAGTCACGTGCATGTTCACCTTCTACCTTACGTAGTTACGTATCAACTTTAACAGGTCATTAGTTAGCTAGTATAGATAATCATGCATGCTAGCTTGCTAATTATTTTTGGTAAGCGCGATACAACTAACTCATCCTCTTTATTTAAAAATTTATTAAAATAAAAAAAATACAATAGAGAGGGGAATATTCAAAACCATATCTTGAAAAATAATGCAAATAGCTAGAAGCTGATAAAATAAAAGTATTGAAAAAAGAAGATAAAAAACTACACATCTCAACCTACCAACAACATCTGTTGTACGAGGAATAACAACCAAGAGATGTCTATGTATCAACCCCATCCAAATCATAGTAATAAACAACAAAATCAATGAGTACGAAGGTAAGGAAACCAAACTCGTCCATATTTAGATATGGAGTGATCTGGGTAGGAGGAGTTTGATGCCAAACTAGCATGTTTGAGGCCAAGCCCAAGTTTGCCAAAATATCTGCAACTGAATTGTCTTCTCTAAGAATATGAGAGCAACGAAAATGCATTGACCGAATACCTTGACCAAGCTATTTGTAATGGCCACGGAGGAAGGAAGGAAGATGAGAAGATACCTGCGATAACACTTACAGAGTCACTTTCCAACAGATAATGCCAACCAACCTGAAAAGCAAACTCAATCCCAATGATGATGCCCATCAGCTCAGCAAAAAAAGAACTTTGATGGCCTAAGCCTTGGCAAAAACCACCTAAATAATGTCCACTTGCATCTCTATAGACACCTCCACAAGCAGCAGGCCCAAGATTACCTTTAGCTAGACCATCTGTATTAAACTTGACCCATGGAGTAAGTGGGGGACTCCAAAATACCAAACGTGGTATGGGAAGAACTCTAGAAGCTGGTTGAACCCCCAACCCCATCAACAATTGAGCGTCTAATATACCATTAGAATGACCAGGCATATGGGGAGCTATAAACCGAATCCAAGCTTTAATGGAGCGGAAAACCCGCATAAGAGAAGGAGGTTTGTTGTTAAAACGCAACTTATTACGAGTCTTCCATATCGCTATAAAACTATACAAACAACTCGTCATCCATAGATTCTGGAGTTGGGAAGAGAAACGTTTGCTTGTAATTGAGTTCCATAAATCACCAATACATCCCTGAGATGGAAGAGATGTTCCAAAACAACAAGAAGCCATTGCCAGACATGTTGGCGAAGGAACAAGAAACAAATAAATGATGTAGGTCTTCAGCAAAGCTAAAAGAGCAAAGTTGACATACCGATAAAAATGGAATACCACATTTTTGAAGCTGATCATCAGTTGGTAACTTGCCGTGTAGGATTCACCAAACAAGCATAGAAAACCTTGGAGGAATAAAATGTCACCAAAATTTTGTCATACAGGCCCTTGAGTGGAAGCGGATGCGAACCCGATTATATGCCTCTAAAAAGGAAAATTCCCCAGAACTTGAGCCCTCCCATATTAAAACATCACTATCAGGCTCAACCGGTAAAGGTAAGTTACGAATTTCAGTAGCCAGTGCAGGGAATAAGATAGAGAAATTATGTGGAAGCACCCATTGTTGATCTGAAATAAAAGATGCAACTGTGGTCAGCAAAGGCATTGGGAAAAGACTAGCACGCACCATGTCAATTAAAGGATCACCAAATCATCTATCTGACCAAAACTTAACTGATTTCTCATCCCCGATGAGCCATCTTGAGCGTTCAAAAATAAAAGGGAGGGCTACCTTCAAACCATGCCAAATAAAAGAACCAAAATACCGAATCCGCATATGACAAGAAATAGAAAACCGAGTGCATGCATAAGAACCTCATAATGAGTTTGGCGTGACGGTAATATGACACTAATCATATTAAATACCATAATATGACACTAATCATATTAAATACCATAATATGACACTAATCATATTAAATACCATAATATGACACTAATCATATTAACTTGATTTGGCAGCTAGGTGAATGCTCATCGACTACTACGGTTGACTTGGTAACATTCAACCTTCACCTAACCCTAAAGCTTAGTCATACTTGCATGCACAAGTTGTAATAAATTAAATTAACTAATTAAATACCATAATATGACACTAATCATAATAAATACCATAATATGACACTAATCATATTAACTTGATTTGGCAGCTAGGTGAATGCTCATCGACTACTACGGTTGACTTGGTAACATTCAACCTTCACCTAACCCTAAAGCTTAATCATACTCGCATGCACAAGTTGTAATAAATTAAATTAACTAATAACATCTCCAACAATTTTATTATACATATTCTTGAATTTTTTAAATTTGGAAAATTTTTGTGTGTTTTGTGGTCCAACAACTTTCTCATCACATACTCTAAAATGGGGATAAAGAAGAAAAATGAATATTATTTTTCTAAATTTGCAGCAAAGTCATTCTTCCCTAAAATTTAATTTTTCACCAATTCTAATAAAAACCAAACATATTTAGAATATTTGGTTGGTTGTTTATGGATAAAATACAATTTCAATTGTTTTTTTGTTATAATTAATATTGTAATAACATATTCTATTGTTCCATTAAATGTTAAATTCTCTAAAATGGAAAAGCTGTTGGAGTTGAAGCAATTTTTTTTTAAAGATTTTGTCTTTTGCTTTTCCATTTTAAATTTTTTTTAAAAAAAAACTATTGAAAATGGTCTTATAATCCCACAACCTAACACAATAGTTAATCTAGACGCGTAAGTTTGCTAATTAATTAGTACACGGGCAATTCAAAGACCAAAGAGAAAATTCAATCCGTCTAGCTAGTATAAAAGGCAATCAAGAGACACAGCAAGTCCTAAACAAAATTCCAAGTTCTTGTTGATCATTGTCCAAAGAGCTAAATTTCTTTTTCTTCTACCAGCCAGCAGATCGAGTAATAAAATTCCCTCTATTACTGTACAACTCTTATAAGCTAGCAAGCTAGTAAGAAGATATATAGTTCTGTAACTTGTGTCACCAATATGACAGAACTGAGAAAGTTCATAGAGTCAGCTCGTGAAAATCATAAATTTATTCAATCTGTTGTTCAACAGTACTTTGGCAACGGTCTGCCAACTGGAGTCGAAGGAAGTCGCTGCAGGATGATTTCGGTTAAACTGAAGAAGCTCAAGACCTCAGATGATGACCATTCTGCTGAGAGGCTGCTCAAGCAGATCCAATCTTTGCGCAAGAAGTACGAACATACGTTGAAAAATTCTGAGCTCGTGAAAAAAGAGATTGACACAAAGCATCAACGTGCATGTGCTCTGGAAAAAGGAAAAAGAAAGAAAACTAAAAGAATCGCGACCACTCTGCTCATTTTCGGCACTCTGGGAGCTACCGTCGTTGGTCATCCATACATGGGTGCCGCTGCTGGTATGCTTGTTCGTCAACGAGTTTCTAAAGCCTGTAAATCACGAACAAAAGAGGAAGAAGAGCGATATGAAAGTGCTCTTCAGGCTCACTACTCAACGGAAGGAAAGATGATTGTAACAATTGAGGAATTGGGGAGCATCAAGTTTCTCATTGATAAGGTTGTAAATGAGATCGATTCACTCTTGAAGAGTACAGAGAGGGCAATTAACACTGGAGAAGTAGATTTTGCGATGAAGACTGCTAAGAATAAGATGGAAACGTTTCTGAAACAAATTGATGAATTGGATACAGAAGCAGCTAAGTCTATAAGTCTAGTTAACCTAGAAAGCAAGAGGCAAGGCGTAAGGCATCGTCGAGGTTTTTGATTCTTCTGAACATCTGAAGTTTGATAAACCAGTGTGGAGCACGCAGGAGATATAAGTGTATATTAATTTGTATATTTGCTTGTGTATATTCATCTATTTACCGGCTCGTCTTAGTAATTAATTAATTTGGGGCTTTGCTGTATATTTGTATTTTTTTGACTTTCGGGTGCTACGAAAAAGGCAGTAATAGAAAAATTATTATTTGTATCTGGAACACTAGATGAATATGGTCTTCATTATTCTCCTTAGTCCAACTATTTCATCTTTATCATCTGATTGATGTATTTAAAAACTTTTAATTTTTTTTTCACCCCTGCTGGCCTCCACATGTATCTGAGAGATATGATTGGTTGTGAACACCAAATGACAATGCCACGTGGTGTTCTAAATACATGGAATAATTAATCGGCGATAATATTCGGGTTAGATGCTGTGCATACGTATTATCGAATTTTCCATAATATTCGACGTATTTAGCAGATTTTATGCATGAGACATACTTTAATATTTTTCATCATGTAAATATTTATTTAGTTCCTCAAGAACACAAATTCAATAGTTAAAAATTCTATAAAATTGAATTGTTCCTTTTTCAGCACATGGTGATGATAAGTGAAAAGCTCCATCGCTATTCGATCGCTGTTCAGATATCTCCTCTCCTAGGCTCCCTGTAGCTCCTATGGCTGTGGTGTGTCATCACCTTCATCTCCAACTTTCCCTCATAGGCAAGGAGGTCAGCGCAAGATCCGGTGATGCTCACTCTATTGAAGCTTGAACCTTTTCATGCAAGATATGCTGAATGTTTGCTTTCTGGAAACACCCATGGAGCTAAAACCTCACATCTGACGAATACCCCAACCTCTTAGGTATTGCCGGCCAAAAATTGCCTTGATCCAACAGAGGCCTCGAACCAGCACCTCAATCCAACAAAGGCCTTAACAGAGGCCTCGAACCATCACCTCAGCAAGGCTGCCTAAAAATTGTTGAACCCTGGCACATCGTGTCGCAACTTAATTTTCCCTTGAGTGCATAACCTATCGCACAATCTCATTGCACGATCATCTTCTTACTTGAGAAGAGAATAGCGCCGCTACACGCTCTAGGTTTCAAAGTCTCGGATCGCTCTAAAGGAAAGGCGGTATGTGCCTATGTGGTAGTTATAAACAAAGAATTAAAAAGTATGTCAAATTTTCATAATTAATTTATGATCTTATAGATTTTTTTCTCTCATTGAGATTTTGCACTGTGTCATTTACTTAGATGTTGCTCAAATTCGTGTTGATTGTTCTGTTTGGTGTTTAAATTTGGTACTAGAGCTAGTTCTGGATCTTTTAAGTAGTAGATTCGGTAAAAAAATGAAACGAAACGGTGTGAATCAACCCCCAAAATTTGATGGAGAAGAATATTAAGTCATAGTAAAAGATGAAGATTCAAATGCTAGCCTGATCATTGAAAAGAACCATAATGACCCTGTAAAACAGTCTCAGTTAAAATCTAAAGAAAAAACATACAAACAATTGAAGATTGTTGAATGTGATGAAAATCACATTGCAAAAAAGTCTTTTCATATCACTGTCAAAGAAAGGAAGACTGTTGATTCAACATTGTTAGATTGCTAAATGTACTTCGAATGTCCAAGGTTCTAAGACGCAACTAGTAGCAACCAGCGCTTCAAAGAAGAAGAAAAAAAAACCTAATAAACCAGCAAAGCGTAGGACGTCGTCGAGGTCTTTGAGTATGCCCAACGGTTGAACAATAAGGCCATTTGAGATTTGAGTTTGGGGGTGAGGTTTTGCGAGAGCCTTATGCATGAGCATGCTTGTGTATGTCTACATGTAGACTAAGTAATGCCTATGCACATGCAATTTTGCCTCAAGCTCACTTATTAGGCTCACAATACATTAGTGACAAACTTAGATACACACATGCATTAAGTTGTAAGCTCACACAAGGCTACGCACAACAGAGGCTACAAACAGTCTAACGACGTTACGCAGAGATTAAAACTGACACCTGAGGGTCAAAAGATCACTTCCCAGCTTGCTTGCTCATGTTCATTTTTCAACAATCACCATAGAGTCTTTCTTGATTGTGGCTATAATTGGAATTAGTGACATTAATATATGTTTATGGGAATATATTGTTTTGGTGAATTTGTGTATTTTGTGCACTTTCGTCGTATTATATAGTGATCCTTAATAGAAATGATTTGGAGATGAGATGATGATTCGATGTTTAGTGCGACCTATGAGGTGATCTTTTGTATTGTTGTGGATCGATGTTTAGACGTGTGGTTAGGATCGGTATTGTCGACCTTTTACTAATGATGTAGTTCATATTGAATTATTGTGGTTCTAGTTTGCATACCGTAATGTTGCTCATGATTTCTTGAACTAAATTCCATGCAGTTTCACTGTTTTCATATTTATTTATTCTGAATATAATCACATAAACTTAGCTATGTGCATGTATTACTATATTAATCTCTTGTTGTCTGTTTCGAAATAACTTTCCTGATTTAATTTATATGCATAGAGTCATGTTTGAATTTATGCGTTGATTGTGTGAAGGTTAACCTTAGTGGGATGGGTGTTTTTTGAATTGTTGAACACTTATTAATTAGTGATACACACATGTTGTATTTGTATAAAGGGTCTTCAGTGTAGTCCTGATGGCTTCTAGAAATGTGACTTAGATAGACTGAAGTAACGTGTTTCATGAATTATCATGTTACCACCAGGTGGGGTGGTACAGTACATTCGAGCTAGGATGCCAAGTCTCGTATATGTGGGTGAGTAATGCTTGTAAATTTTGAGTACAAAATTTCTTTAAAGAGGGTCGAATGTAATACCTCATAAATTCAATATTGATTTTTAATAGTACTTTGGAAATTATTAAGCAGAATGTAGGGCGATTTTGTGATACAAAGGTATGGTTCGAGAGAATTATTACTCAAAGCATTTTCGGTTGAAAGGTCAAAGAGTTGACTTTTTATTTATTGGGTTTCTTAAAAAGTTTTATTCACTAAAGTTATAGAGATCTATGATAGGAGTTTGTGGACATGTGAAACGTGTAAATCAGAGCTCGTACATGAAAGTTATGGTCAGCGAAAGTTTCTACAATCTTTGAAAGAAAAATCCAGCATCTCCCTCCTTCAAACCTCCTTTCATATTTTTAGCCATATCTTAGTCAGCCGAGATATCTAAAAATGTGACAATTGTGCCGACTTTGACACATTTCAACAATTCGAAAATGCACTTTCATTTTTCAACAATCAACCATAGTGCCTTTTCCAATTGTGGCTATAATTGGTATTAACGGTGTTAATATATGTTTATTGAATATATTGTTTTTGGTGACGTTGATCAAATCATATATTATTTTGTACACGTCGTATTACGTAGTGATCCTTAATAGAAATGATTTGGAGATGATGATTTGATGTTTAGTGCGACCTATGAGGTACTATGTGCATAACTTGAACTAATTGGTGTGTTTTGTGCACTTTCATTTTCAACAATCACCCATATGACATTATATATATATATATGGGTGATTGTTGACTAATTGACAAAATCAACACAATTTCCTACATTGAAAGCTTAGTTCAAGAACTCACCAAAAAGCAAGAGAGTTCAAAGGGAAATGATAAGAAAACAAAACTATTCAAAATCATAACGACCCTTGCAAAAGTGTAGTTCATGAATTTTGTTAAAATCACAAAATTAATATCAAATAATCTTATACGAATAACATAATTCAGGAAGTACTTTAGCGAAGAATTTAAATGACCACATGTAAGAACTTCACAACACTCACAACCCCAAATCAAAATCCACCCTCAAATTCACTCGCAAAATCCCAAATCCTCTAAATCTCGAAGCCCTAATAACAACTAAATCGGAGGTGACAGATGACGTCACTAATCTGCCTCAGTGGATTTCTCCTATGAAAGTTGTTAAAGAGTTGACAACTGATTCAGAGGTAATTAAACTGTTAATTTTGGTTTTAGTTAAATCTTTTTATAGTTGGATGGTCTCTAGATTGCTTTATTGTTTGATTTCAGGTGGACTTGAACTTGAAGAAATCAAACGAGCCACTGTTGGAGATTGCATATTTGAAGGCTCTTCTCGCCGAGAAAGACGCTTTTCTTGTCGAGAAGGCGAGCTTGGCCAAGAAATACTCTTTGCTGGCTTAAAAGACCACCAACATTGCGGAGAAGGACGAGGAGATTATAACTGAACCCAGATATGGAATGGTGAGATGAGTAAAGAAGTTGATGAAAGATATAGGTTGTGCGAAAATGTGAGATGAGAAGAAGATGAAACAAATTACTGAGAACGAGATCAAGTTTCATGATAACTGTATTCATTAAAAATCTAACGGTTAAGATCGATTCTTTCTGTTTTATCATCTCAAAATATTTCTCGTTAGTGAGCAGTCATGTCAACTATAATTCATAAATGTCAAAACTCTTTCAAAAATCAATTTATATGAAAACTTCATTTTTACTTATCCATGAGCCGTTGACGATTTATATGGAGAAATCAATTTAAACATTTCACACATATCAAACTATAATGATGATGTTCTCTTTAAAAAAATTCTATAATGATGATTTAGTTCTTACGTGAAAGATGTGAGATTTACTCTAAAACTCTATTGTACGTGTCTTCACTCAATACAAAAACAATCACTAGTCAATTGCATCAAAACATAATTTAACCCAACGTACAGTTTAGTAACAAAGCGAAACAACTACTTTTGTACTAACTACTTAGACCTTAATTCTGATCAAAATTTTTCTAATCAAGACAATTTTCTGCTAGGACCTCCTAATGTCTCCGGACACTAACAATATATTGCAACAATGAAACGAGGTTTCTAAATATGGATTTATATAGCTCGATGACCCAATATGAATTGGATTAACCTTGAATCTAACATGCATTACATAATTTTAACCTAGACTAATGATATCGCAACATGCTCACAGCAATATACACAAGTGCCAAAAAATAGTATAAACCAAAATAATTGATATGGGTATATTGAAAACCGGTTGCGATTTGTAATATTCACACTATAAAATACTAAGGCCGGACACAAATCGAACGAAAGTTGCAAAACCTACCAAACCAAAGCAAAAAACCAGTTCGGTGACCGAAATAGAAGAAAGGAATGCATAAAAAATGGTGCTTCTAAGTTCTAACCCATACCAGCTTCGAAAATGGGTTACTATTTTTGCACTGTCCGAAAATGACCACACCACACCTCATGTTTTAATACATTCAAAAATATTATTTTTACTTTAAAATAATCATACTTTAGGTGGTTGTCAAAAGGGCTTCAACTTAGGATCTTTGCATTTGATTCCATCAATATCACCCTACCATAATCTCATGTATTTATATACCAGAGGTTGTCGTAACTTTTTCACTCCTCCAGTCTCTCAATATCTTTGGACTCACTCTCTAATGATTCTAATCCCTTTCTCATCTCTTTATGAATAAGTTTCTGCTAATAATTTTAATTGGGTTATGATCTATAATTTTATGGATTTCTTGTCTTTGAACTATTTTTTTGATACAGATATCAAAGTAAATTAACAAATTTCAAAGTCAAACATACAGAGATCAAAGTAAATTAACATATTACATAGTTATCGAGAATGCAAGTAAATTACCAAATTACACAGTTATTTAGAATTAGCAGTGTGCAGCAGTATCCAATCAGAAGAAACAAGCATCTCCACTGTTTCGGGACAGAAGTCTTTGACTACAAAACCTTTTGACCTTCCCTTTAGTCTTCTCCAAAGCAGATCTAGTCTACTCCATAGCCTCGGTCTCCTCAATTACCTCCTCGGTCTCCTCAATGGTCTCCTCAGTAGTAGCCACCATAGCCTTTCCCCCACCCATAGTCTTTCCCCTAGATCTCATAGCCTTCACCCCCTTTTTCTTTTTCTTTTTCTCCACCTCTTTCACCTCCTCTGCACCTTCTTAATTGCACTGTAAGACTTGATGTTCTCTGCAGAATGTGCCAACACCATTTTCCCATACTAATGTCGCTAACCAAATCCCAAAATCTCATCTTATTGCTATTTATACCCAGGAGCAAACCATCAGGGAAAAGACGGTCATCCCCGATGTTGTTTTTGAACTATTTGAATTCAGGTTTGAACTTTAAACTCTTGTTTGGTACTTTCAGATTTTTTTTTCTTTTAGAAGAAATATATAATGAAACTAAAAACTGTTAGTGATCTTTTTAAATTTATGTTGAACTTTAGGAGTGGGATATTCAGATCGGTTTTGGGTCCAAACCGTATCCAATCCAAATTATCCGGATTTGCAAAATCTCTAACCGAAACCAAATATTAATTTCGGTTAACCAATTATATGGGTTAATCGAAAACCGGTTTCAAGTTTTATCCAAATTTAAAATAAGAAAGTGACACATTTTAAAAAATTGATTATTTTGTCCTTCTCCATAAAAATTGAAAAGTATATATCTCTAGCATTTTCTATTTTTTCAACAAGAATTTACAATAATGCTTAGATTAAACACCAAAATATAATATGAAATACATATAGTTTTGATGGTATACTTGTTCAAGAACGTGCGTTCATAAGATTGTGTATATATTTAGACATAAATTTCATAGAGATTTTTGTCTTGCTAATATGAACGTAGTAATTAAGAAATCTTATTGACTAATAATAAGTAGACACATATTAAAAATATATATAAAAAATTCGGTTAATTTTTTCTGTTTTCGGTTGAAAACCGGATTTATGTCCACCCCTATTGAACTCCACATTTACATTCAATATGAAAAATGATATTGAATGGCTGAATAACAAATTATGTCGTTATACTAAATTAATGATTGATGGAAAAACCTTTAACATCTTTTAAAGTGGAAAAAAATTGTTTTCGAACTTTTTTATTTCGATTTGGATTATTCTTTTTATTTTTAGATGTTTCGAAAATTATTTTCAAACTTTTTTTTTGTCGAGTTTTGTTTTTCGAGCCCATAAGGTTAACCTATACGTCGTTACGAGTTCGTCAGATTTTCCAGAACATCGTTAGGACAACAAAACTATTTTAGGGGGTGTATCGGATTTAGCTAGATTTTTGCATACTTTTTTAAGTGATGGATTTACAAAGAGTTCTTTAGATGTATGCAGATTAATAAAATCCATTGGATTCATAAAGATTTTAAAACCAAAACTTTTTAAGATTTTTTTGAAAAAAAATGATAAATTTGTATGCATTTTCATAGAATTAAACAAACATTTTATGATTCATCACATATCAACATAAGCATGTAACATGAGTAGATAAGCAAAAATAATAAAATAAAAACTTCTCAAAAATTCCAACAAAAGTGTGGATACTCTATGTTAAACCTATTGAGTTGATTGAAAGAGTTGAATACATATTATAGTAGTGTGCAAAGCAAAAAAACAAAAAAACAAAAAAAAATAATTGTGTAGAATATATATAAGACACATACAAGAACCGAGTGGATGAGTATTGCTAAAAAATAGGGTCAAAAAAAATATTTCAAAAATAAAGAAGATGTGTAATGATAAGGGAAGGAAGAGAGAGAGAGATGAATAAAATAAAATAATAATAAAAGATAAAAATTGAAAATCCACGAAAATTTTATGTCAAGGGGGTTTGATTATTTACTTCACAATTTACACTAGATAATTCGTGCAAATTCACCATTTAATTAATCTTTAACAATTTGTGTTTTTATTGAATATCTCCATACTTTCATGGATTTAAAATATTTAATTAAAAATTATAATCTAATTCTCTCACACTTTTATAAATTTTAAATCTTCTGTTATAAATCGTAATTGAATATATTCAAACATTTGAAATCCACAAGTCTTTAAAATATTATGGAAATCTAAATACAATACAACCCTTAATGATTTTTGAAAAGTTGGTAGTATCCAAAAACTTAATTAAAAATAGAAATTTATGTCGGTTTAATATGAACCATTGTCTAATAAACCATTCATTAAGGGTCGTCGATTGAAAGTACAAATAAGTGGATCAGTTTGAGACTATATTAGATCACAGCTCAGACCGAGACTGGGTCCTGAGCCATGTCACAGTGACAAAGGCCGCGATCGCTCCTCCGTCATCAGGCGTCTCTCGGCGCACCACCGGTAGCTACAGAATCGCCTCGACGTTGCCGACGTCTCTGCAGTCTTAGTTTTCAACAAGAAGCTTTGGTGTGAGAGAAAAGAAGGAGAGAAGGGGCTGCCTCTCTGATCGAGTTTCCGATTCAAGCCAAGATAGTGAGCGTAGTTGGTACTGGTAGCTTCGCCTCGACTCGGTGGACATCGTTGAGGTGTTGGTTTTCGAAGAAAGGTAGAGAGGAGGGAGAACAGAGTAGTTGAGCGATTTGAGTTTTCTGGCCACCATCGAAGGCAAGTGAGGTTTGAAACTATTGTACGGTGACGAGTGTGGCTCGAAGATCATCCGTGTACCGATACTGTCCTAACTTAACTACCTTTAAGGTGTTGAATTTTAATCACAAAAGACCACGGTACAATTAGGAATGATCTACCCATTTATGAATTATATTTTATTTGTCACTTTTTTGATATGAGATCTATTACTCTCCAATATTTCTAACATGTCTCCTCACGTACAACCTAACTCAAGGTTTGCACGTGATGATATGAGATGGAACAAATCGAGATAAGCCCGAACCGGACGAAGAAAATGAACTCAAATTAGGCCCATGAGAACTAGGCAAGAAATAGAGTCCAGAAGAATAACGGGATAAGCCCGAACTGGGCAAAGAGAAGAAACCCAAATCGGGTCCATGAGAATTAGAGAACTGATTGGAGAGGGACCTGCTCTGATACCATATTGAACGGTGACAAGTATGACACGTAGATCATCCGTGTACCGATATTGTCCTAACTTAACCACCTTTAAGGTGTTGGTTTTAATCACAAAAGACATCGGTATAATTAGGAATGATCTATCCATTTATGAATTATATTTTATTTGTCACTTTTCTAATTTGAAATATATTACTCTTCAATATCTCTCCAATATTTCCAACATAAACTTGATCTTCTCTTCGAATTCTACGTTTCTGTATAATTGGAATCGAGTATGGTTGAGTTTTGAAGGAATTGGGTTTAGGCGTGCCACTGTGCACAGCGGTGGTGAAGGTGTTCTGACTGTTTTCTGGTTTTAGATTACATTTTGGAGTTAAAATATAGTGTGGTTGTGGATCCGATATTCAATTTTCGTTAAGGATCGAAGGTTTAGATTTTTGGTTTTGGGCAGTGGTGCTTGATGGCTGCAGTGACAGTGGTAGGGGTGGTTATTTGTTTTCTGGGTTTGGTTGAGTTTGGCAGTAGCAGTAGCAGTAGCAGTAGCAGTAGGAATATAAATGTGGTTATGTTGCTTGAATTCCAGAAAATGGAGAAGTTGAGGAATTGATGAAGATCAGAAGGAGGAGAACTGTGTTGCTGGGAAATAAGATCGAACATGTTTCCTTATTTCATTTTGGTCTCTGTTTGTGCTAAATTAGGATCTTGGTTTTCAAGGTATGGAGGAGCCGAGTAATTAATGGAAGTGTGAGATGAGAGAACAGTGTGGAACTTCGGGTTTCAGGGAGAATTGGAGCTAGTGATGATATATAAATGAAAAATTCTAATGTGCCGCGCGATACGGGATGCGTTCCAATTCCAGCCCCCTACTGGCCCCCTCGCTTCCTTCTCTAAAAACCGGTCTGTATATTATACCGGTCTGTATATTATACCGACTGGTATAACAAATATTCCCTATATAAATAAGCTTTGTGTAGTTGGAAGTAAAGTGAAGAACGAGTGACATATGATGGTTTTGGGTGACAAGGCCTAACATGAAAGCGCTGATCGGTGAAGAATAATACTATGAATTAGACATTAGAAAGAACTTTCACTTTGAATATGTAATTGGGTATGCAACGTTATTAGTTTGAATATGACTCTTTTAAAAAATTAGTGTGGTTTGGAGCGCAATTGTAAGAGGACGACGCAAATGGGTGTCCAGAGTAAATTACAAGGATAGCTTAAATATCACCATTCTAGAAGCAGAATGATAAAGATTTCAGAATGTGTGTCTCAGTGTTACTAATTTAGTTTAGTGTCGGAACTAACACTCAGATTCTAGGTAGGACCTCTCAGAAAATCTTTCTTTAAAGCGATAAATAAATTATAATGGAAATTGTTGTTTGTGTGCCATTGAATGTTTAATTCTTCGTTGTTACTGTTTTTGATTAAATATGTGATATCGGTGATTGATATGATAAAGCATGTTGTCGATATTGTATTGCGAGTATTGATACTTATTGACTCAAATCATGCACTGTTCATTGTGTGGAATTGTGAGAAATGTGAGATTAGTGAGAATGATAATCTAGAGGAGAATGAGAACGATAGAATATATACATTTTGTGTAGTTGAGTTTCTTCATGGGTTGTTCTAGATCCAGGCCAGCCCACAGTGCATAAATTTGGGAAAAGCAGGCCCTTCGACGTCTTAGCCGATAAAATGAGGGTTATGGGTTTGGAGACCATGAGTATAACAAAAACACTAACAAAGGAGGTATATGTGGTAATGTATTATTGATGGTTATGCCGTATATTCGAGACATCTGCACGGTATGGGACGTGTAGGTTCGTATGTCTCAGATGTATGGACTAATTACCAGTAATGAGTGGAGGGAGTGCATTGACATACATGCATCAATTTATCGTTATATATTTAAAGTGTTGTTTGATTGTTTGAAAACTTGTTTGCCAACGTAATTAAGAATAATGTTAAAAGGTTTGGCCCTACTAAGTGTAAGCTCACTCCTATGAGATATTGTTCAGGTTGAACGAGGACATATTTTTAGAAGCCTAACTGTGTCGTTCCACTAACGTGTGCGTGACTATAAAAGTTACTGAAGATTAGGAGTGAGTTAGACTGCAAGACATGTTTTACTGTTGTAATTTGTTTTGTTATTTGTAATCGTTTTATATTGACTGTTTCAAAATAAGTATTTAAAATTATTTTATTTTCTTTTACTTTTTTCTCTCACATCTCGGGTTCGGTGTTAGTGTTTGGAAATCACCAAGACTGGGTCCGGGGTGTGACAAAACATAATGGTAAATTTGGTGAATATAAAATCTCGTTTATAACAGTTTCAAATCGTAACTGATCCATACTGAACTTGAAGTTCGGTGACCCGATGTTTTTAGCCCATTACAAATAAAAAGCAATTGTCAGTCCAAAAAATCTCAACCTGATAAAGCAGGCTCGAATCTGGCTTGGGCTTATAATTGACTACGGCTGACCCACACCTAGCCTTGTAAAATATGGTTTAGTTGCCGAGTTAGCCGAACCGGGGCCTCAAACCGAGTTAACCAAACCGGGTTCACCCGAGTTATCATTTTAATGAATTCAAAATAAAATAGGCAAAATAAGTCAAAAGAATTCAACAAACAACGAGTCGTCGTATGAAATACAAAGAAATTGCACAAGTTAGGTGTGTTTTGATGCCTTTTCGACTCCGAACTCCTCTAGAGCAACAACCTCGTTGCCTTGTTCTCCTCACACAATGTCGACGTGAGTCATGCATTATAGCTAGGTTGTAAATATATTATTATCTATATCTTGTCGTAATTAGTTTCATCATAAGAATAACTGTATCTTATATATATACTACCTTGGACGGGGTTGGTTAAGGCATTAAAATTGCTTGAACCCAAGCCTGGTTCGAGTCTTACTAGGTGCAAGTTTTGTCGGTGAGCCGTGACTTGGTTGGTTAAGTTGTTTAACTGACAACTTTGAAGTCACGAGTTCAAACATCACAGACATATATATATATATGTATATATATATATATATATTTATATATATATATATTTTAAAATACACTACCTTCGACCGCGCTCGCGCGTGGGTATAACTTTGTTGTCGTTCATTATCACGTGTCATTGTTTTAGTTTACTTTTCTCAGGTTTCTCCCTTCCACGTGTTCACATCTTTCTTTAATTTTTATTGCTTTGTTTTTTTTATTTCTAGTTTACAATAGGAAATTTTTTTAAAAGTGTACATGACAAATGCTCCACTTATAATTTTGGTAATTCAAGTTTCAAAACAATTACAACGGTTCATAAACTTGTAATCCTGTCTGAAAATATGTAAATACCGTTAAATCCTCCGTTATCACTTTTCGTCAAACTTTTAGAGGTAAGTTCGTTACTCCTTACTTTAGAGTAATAAATTATTAAAATTAATAATTTTCATAAGATTAAAATTAATAATTAATAAGGTAAAAAAAGTACTGTTGTATATCTCTTATTCTCTTTTGTCCCCGTTCAAACCGAGCAAAACTCTAAATTTAATCATGAAACATATTAATTCTAAAAACACAACCCAAGCTATCCACCACATATGATTGACTTATAAACAACAAAATCATCAAAAGCAGATGCTTCATATCTAAATTGTATGAGTTTCTGAATTATGAATGTTTCCGGGTAAACTCGTGGTCCTTTTAGCAGGTCTCACGGCTCCAGAAATAGCGAACTTCCTTGTACTCCGAGTTTTCCTGTGGAAAGAACAAACACGTCAAAGAGGCGTCCCCGGGTTTACCGAGGGAAGCCACTCCGATGCTTAAGTCAGACACTGTCAATTAAGCAGAAAACTCAAGAATAGTCGAGAAGTTGCGCGTCCCCTTACCGGGAGGCATGCGCTGGTATTTATAGTAGCATTAAAGACAGCATGCCTTGTCCTTTTCCAATGTGG
This sequence comes from Comarum palustre, assembly GCA_951800085.1. NCBI lineage: Eukaryota > Viridiplantae > Streptophyta > Magnoliopsida > Rosales > Rosaceae > Comarum > Comarum palustre. The sequence goes on along the minus strand of OX637579.1, from coordinate 5,098,011 downwards.
GAACAGTTTCCCTTGCTTTTATTTAGCTTTACGGCGAATTGGGCCCTGACAAAGGTCCCAGAGTGGCTTCTCACATTTAACTGGGCTTTCACCCTATAAACAATAATTCAAGCACAATTAACAATGCATATTTAATAATTAACTAGACATTTAGAGATTATTTCTTGAATTGTGACCCGGTAAAGGTGAAATATTAGGTTCCACCTATAAACAAGTCCTCCAAGTCCTCAGTCAAGGGGTACGCTTGGGTGGGGACTTAAAATCTTTTCTTTACCGGGTTACAAAGTTAGCAGCTAAACCCGGGGTATCCAGTCCCCCAAGTCCATACACAAGCGTAACCCGCAGATCTTTTCCACCTTAAGAATTTAAAACGACGTCTCCGGGTTGTAGTGGGGGGAAATTTGAAAAGTTTTTAGGTTTTGGGGCGCGGCATGCGTGACACGTGGCGCTTTTCTCGAAAATCCGAAACGTCCCTTCAGTGCACGTCTTTAACTGTATAAATAGGGGTGAGAGTGACAGTTTTGTCTCACCTCCAAACCCGATAACTTTTTCGAGCTTTTTGGCTTTCGCTCTCTCTCTTGTCTCTGTTTCTTTCGTTTCCAAAACTCGAATCTACCTCAAAACCCTTTCAAACGTTCTCAGCTAAGGTATGGCTTCTCCTCCCCTCTTTTTGTGTGTTGTGGGATGATATTTGTGCTGTTTCTGGGTTTTCAAGAAGGTTTTTCTGGGTTTCTGCTTTATTCTGGGTGGGATTTTAACTTTGCGGTCCCCGGGTTATCTGGGTTTTCTGACGTCCCCGTGTTTTTTGGTTTTGCAGATAGCCAATGAAGCAATGGACACTCATGTCCCCGAGTCCAACTTTGTAACCTTCACTGATGAGACCGCTCTCGACCCTCCCGAGTATTCACTGACAGCGGAGGAGATTGTGGAGTTGAGGAGCAACTGGAAGATCCCCGAGTCCGTTGAGATACGGCCTTTAGAACCCGAGGACCAATTCTTCGCTCCCGGGGATGGGTGGACGCTGTGCCACGAGTACCAACTGCGGTGCGGCCTGTCACTCCCGCTAAAAATAGAGGTGCAGTACCTCTTAGCTGCAAGCAACTTCGCTATCGAGCAGATTGGCCCGAACACTTGGAGGCAGCTTCTCGGGTTGTGCGTCATGTACAAGGTATTGAGGCAGCAGATGCCGACATACCACGAGTTGCATGCCATGTACCGGGCCGAGTACTCCCGGAAGGCGGGTTTTAGCGGGACTATCCAATTGAAATCCAAAGCGGCTTTTAAGAAGATCGTCGAGGACCTGCCATCCTCAGTGAGCAGGACTTGGAGGGAGAAAAGTTTCTTAATAAGAAACTTTCAAGACCCGGGATACACGCTCCAAGTACCGGTTGACTTCCAACAATTGATGAGTAAGTCCTTTTTTTTCTCTGGATTCTTCTTTCTTTTCTCTATCCCGGGTTATAATTATGTTTGTGTTGCAGATGTCCCCGACATTCCTCTGGAGCCAGTGATGGAGAAGAGGATCCGGAGGATGCTATAGGCCTTCCGGGGTCAAGATGACCGGAGTTCATACCGGCTTTGTAGGCTGTACGTGTACAGCAGGTGCAGGTTGATGGAGCTCCCATGTTTGTCCAGTGTCCTTTGAACTTTTCTGTTGTCGTATGCTCTTGTGTAACGGGCTATGTGTTCTTTATGTAGCTCTTCTACCGATGGAGTTTACCAAGCGGAAGAACCCGGGGATATACGACGGGTTTGAAGATAAAGCTGTATGGGCCGGGATCCGAACGTAAGTAACGGATGGTCGACTGTACGACATTGACCTGACCACGAAAGCGGCTTTCCTGCGCCCAGAAGCAGAGCAAGGGGATGCTCAGAAATTCTATGTTGATACCTTGCACTTCAACGAGATCCCCGGGTACCTGGCTGAGGTTATCGGTACGGAGGTGTACCAGGAGGAAGAAGAAGAGATTGATGGGAATCCCGCGGAGGTGGCGGAAGACCCGGTGATTGAAGAACCGGTGACTCAATTCACCTTTGCAGACGAAGAGGTGGAGATTGAAGAACCGGTGATGAGCGCAGTGCCCTCATCTGTGCTCCCGGGTGAAGAGGAGTTTACTGAAGATGAGGATGACAACGGGGGTGAAGAGGTTGGAGGTTTTGAAAGGGTGATAGAGAGTGAGGAGAACCTTGAGGGGAGTGACGGGAGTGATGAAGTCCACGAAGTGGAACCCGTTCCCTCTCGCAAACGCATCCGGGAGGCATCCAGCTCTGTGAGGTCCGAGAGGAGGAAAGAGAGGAAGGAGAGGAAGCAGCACCGGGCCATCCACGAGATCATGGAAGAATTGGCGAGTGGAGGGATGGCGGACGTGCCCATCCAGAGGATGGTAGCAGACATGAAAAACTGTGCCGCTGACTCCTGCATCCTGGAGCATGAAGACTCGGTAATTGCGGCCCGGAGGACACAGGAGAAACTAATGCGGGTAAGTGCTTCTTTGTTTGACTTTGTGTTAGTTTGTTTCTGGATATTAACCTGGTATCTGTTTTATGTAGGCGGTCAGGATGTCATACTTGGCAACTGACCGGCTAATCAATGAAGGTATCCCCGAGAGAGAGAAAGTGCTCAAGGAGGACCTCCGGGCGGCCCGGGACCAGGTGATAGCGAGCGAGGACTACTTGGCTCGTGCCCGGGAAGAGGCCAGCACAGCAGCGGTTTTGGCTCGGAAGGAGTTGGCCAGGGCAGAAAATCAAGTGGCAGAGTTGGTGGCCAAAAACTTTGAGCTAGAGAAGGTCATCGAGGGTCACCGGGAGGACCGGTATTCTCAAGATGCCGCTATAGCTCAGCTGACCGAGCAGAACCAGACGCTGCAGCTACAAGTGACTTTTTTGGAACAGCAAAAGGAAGATTTGGTTCAGGCGGTTTCCCGGGCCAAGGACTCTGCTGTCTCCGAGTTTCTGGCCAGCCCCGAGTTCGAGAAAAAGCTGCGGACGGCAAGGGCTGAGGCTCGTGCTGAAATCGTTAGTGCCAGAACTCGCCAAGGCTGGCTCGACAAGGCGGGTTATGATGGCCACCAAGGGCATGTCAGACCTGACCGGGTTGCGGGCGCCTCCCGGCCTAACCCTACTGTGGCTGCAAAACCTAGAGCTTCTATAAACCTGGTTCGGAGTCCCCCGGTTCCTGCTTCAGCAGCCAGGAGAGGTGCATCCCGTGGCGGTATTGTCGGGGGTCCTCAAAACCGGCCACTACCCCGTGGAGGACAGTTCATCATACGGCCCCGGGGAGGGCCTGGCGGGTCGAGCACTGGCTGGGGTAGCGGGTCTACAGCGCCATGAGCTGGAGCTTCTCTCAGAGGATTTCTTGTTTTTGCTTTTGTAGACTAGTTTTTAGTTGTAGCGGTTTTCCACTTTGTAACTGACTTTTTGGAATGAAAGTATTCAAGCTTCTCCTTTGCATAATTCTTCCTGTCAAATAACACGGTAATCTGATGCATAATATGCAAGTGTTGACAAAATTTACACATATAGTGCCGGTTTGGCATGTTTACGTTATAAAATAAAAATAGGGCCGCTAAGGCTTTACGGGTCCATAAGGACTTTCAAGGGCCGCTAGGGCTTTACGGGTCCATAAGGACTTTCAAGGGCCATGAAGGCTTTACGGGTCCGTTAGGACTTTCAAGGGCCGCGAGGGCTTTACGGGTCCGTTAGGACTTTCAAGGGCCGCTAGGGCTTTACGGGTCCGTTAGGACTTTCAAGGGCCGCGAGGGCTTTACGGGTCCGTTAGGACTTCTAAGGGCCGCTAGGGCTTTACGGGTCCGTTAGGACTTCCAAGGGTTGAAATAAGGCCGTGAAAGGCTTGCAATATTTCAAGTCATATGGAGATTGCCGAGTTTTGACAGTGAAATAAGGCCGTTAAGGCTTGCAATATTTCATGTCATATGGAGATTGCCGAGTCTTGACAGTGAAATAAGGCCGTTAAGGCTTGCAATATTTCATGTCATATGGAGATTGCCGAGTGCGGCATACAGGTAGTGCTGCTAAAGGCTGCATTCATTCAACAAACTGATTGATAAACATAACCCGGTAGGGTTTTATTCATTATGTGGGCCTGAAAGGCTTTATATATAACATCAAAATATAATAAATTTGGACATTTGTAGATAACATGGTACCTATTTGGGGAAGAGATGTAGATGTTGTGCGTTTCATGGCCGTGGAAGCGTAACTCCATCTGTACCCCTGATGTAAAATGTGGCCGGGCCCACGACTTCAACAAATAGCGGGTGGGAGGGTAGCGGGTGGGATGTATGCACTGTAAAAAGTTTGCGGGTTTCCATAACCTGGAGGATTCCATACTGGGGTTATTACATCAGCAAGTCTGGCCAAATCTGTTTGGCCAAACTGGGTCTCGGAGGCCCCCGGGTTATTATCCCCTGAGAAGTTAAGCCTCTTAGTTGGATCTTGTTCTCCTGCTATTTCCACCATTCTTCAAAATATAAAACGAGAGGGTCTTGAGTTCGACTCTCAACGAGAGCACCAATTGTTTCCGGGTAAACTCGTGGTCCTTTTAGCAGGTCTCACGGCTCCAGAAATAGCGAACTTCCTTGTACTCCGAGTTTTCCTGTGGAAAGAACAAACACGTCAAAGAGGCGTCCCCGGGTTTACCGAGGGAAGCCACTCCGATGCTTAAGTCAGACACTGTCAATTAAGCAGAAAACTCAAGAATAGTCGAGAAGTTGCGCGTCCCCTTACCGGGAGGCACGCGCTGGTATTTATAGTAGCATTAAAGACAGCATGCCTTGTCCTTTTCCAATGTGGGAACAGTTTCCCTTGCTTTTATTTAGCTTTACGGCGAATTGGGCCCTGACAAAGGTCCCAGAGTGACTTCTCACATTTAACTGGGCTTTCACCCTATAAATAATAATTCAAGCACAATTAACAATGCATATTTAATAATTAACTAGACATTTAGAGGTTATTTCTTGAATTGTAACCCGGTAAAGGTGAAATATTAGGTTCCACCTATAAACAATGAATTTATGATCTCCATCTTTAGCAAAACTCAAGTTTTCCTTGTCAGATAAATCGAAATCAAACACTCACCAATCACAGAAGGCATCACAATCCACTTTGTTCGAACTAGAGCCATGGATGTATCTCAGATTTTAGAAAGTATGTCTTTCCCAACTCGATCATATCAAACTACAACAAATTGAAACATTCCAGGGACGACATCGTGTCGTTGTTTGAGTATTTGATGTGTCAGGTGGTGATGGGATTCGGGGAAGCATTCTGTCACACTCTTCGACCTTGACCAGCTAACATTCGGTGGATGGAGGTGATGACGTAGCAGGGGTTAGGAGGAGGTAGACGGTGTTTTGTGAGAGGAAAGAGGTGGTTCCATTAGAGAAGAGTGAGAGAGAGAATATGGGAAGAGTTGAAAGGTGGAAGCGAGGCAAGTATGAACTCCATGAATGGCAGATCCTACAGGCTGTGGAATCGTAGATACTCGATGTGGAGTTTGAGTTTGCTGGGTTTGGATCGGGGATGAAGGAGATATTCTATTTTTTTTATTTTAATAATTTATTACTGATTATGGAGTGACAGATGCACCTCTTAAAATTTTATAGAAAACACTGAAGATAACACAAGATTTAACGACATGTACATATTTTCAGATGAGATTACAAGTTCATGTACCATTGTGATTGTTTTAAAACTTGAATCACCAAAATTATGAGTGGAGCATTTGTCAGGTATTTCCATATTAATCTTTGTAGATTTTATGTTTTTTATCAACAAACAACTGAAATGCTACAACGAGTCTATCGTGAGTCTAACTCACGACCTCCCACTTACAAAGAGAGATTGATGCAGCTATACCAAATGATACTGAACATATTTTATGTATCTAACATCAAAATGTCTTGGATGCACGGTCGTTCATGTACACGATCATGTGTAATTCATGTGATGGGAATAAACAAGGAAGGTATTAGGGGATAAGCCGTTAACCAGACCAAAACAAAAAAATATCCAAATGCAGTAAAACAATGATAGTCTGTAACTAAACTATAAACAAGAAGAAAATAACACAAACTTTTCGCAACTTTCGCATACGCTCCTCCTCTAACTTGCTGGGTCCAGTCCTCAATCAATTCGATTGACATCGAGGACTTTCTTGCTTGCTTCCTGAAAACCTATGATGCACTAGTACGGCTACGGGACACGGATACGGGTTCGATACGATACGCAGATACGTTTTTTATCGAAAAAATAGGATACGAGTACGTTTTGATATTATATATATTTAATATAATTTAAAAATATATAGATAATTTTAATGGAAAATAACACGAAAATAGCCTAATTTTACTAGATCTATCACAAAAAAAAATTATAATAATAAATAAATTCCAAATAAATTTAATCTAAATCATCTAATTAAGGAAAATACAGAAAAATATTCAATTATAATCGTGAAAGGGTTAAAACAGAACAGAGATTGCTACAAATTAGATAAGATATTATTACAAAAAGTCAACAACCTATTATTAATTTGGTCAAAACCTCCCTAAATGATCTAGGATACGTTTGAATATCTTTGGGTACGTATCCATGGCGTATCCCGTACGTATCCGTATCAGATACGGATACGATACAGCATACTAAAATTTTTGCCGTATCCGTGCATCATAGCTGAAAACCCAAAATCGCAGAAAGGCTGAATTTGGGACAACATTCAAAATTCCTATTTACAGCCAGTTGAAGCATTTGGTTGATCCCGTTGTGAAGGTAACAATTAACGAAGTTTTTGTATATTGGTTCAATTATAGCCTTGTTGTATGGGTTAATCATCTATACAATCTATATTCTTTTAGTAATCTTAAGAATCTATATTCTTTACTTTTAATTTTGAGGAGCGACAGTTTGTCAGGCCCTCCTCACTGATAGTTAAATGTTTAATTTACAATAAAGGTGAAACTAGAATTTAACTGGTGCCTGATCGTTTGCGTATCATTCTAACACAATAGGTTATGGAGGACTAGTGATCGTCATGTTTCATATCAGCATTCAGCTTAGATCATTGTAATAATCCGTAACTAAGGATATATTATAATGCAGTTACAAAACAAGCCGATAGTAATATCAAGTTTCTTGTACAAAGCACTAGTATATATTCGTAAGAAAAAAATCTAAAACTTGTAGGAATTTAAGCATGTTATTCCCAGATCTTAATCTACAAACACACAGAACCTAGCAAACACTAACCTTTTATCGGTGAGAGAACACTCTTATAACAAATGTAATAAAGAATACAGATTTACGTGGTTCACTAACAAAGTGTTAGTTACATCCACAAACAGGGGAGAACAGTTTTATTAATTCTTGAGGAAAACATATTATAACGAATGTAAGAAAGAACACAGATTTACGTGGTTCACTAACAAGGTGTTAGCTACATCCACAGGCAAAGGAGAACAGTTTTATTAATCCTTGAGGAAAACAGATTACAGATAACAGAATATCACACACACTAGGTTAATAACCTAATAGGTATATATATACCTCTGAATGGTAGGCCCAACAAACACAGCCCAGCATAATAGACTAATTTAACAATCTTTATTAAATTAGGGTTTATGCCTGATTCAAGGCATATTCTGGCAAATCTCCACCTTGACTTGAATCCTCTCACAAATAAACAGATGTACCAGATGCATCATAATAGTGCCAGACGTACGATCATCTCCTCTGCCTCAGATGTTGCCCCCAAAAAGGGCAACTAACAGCTTCTGACATTTAGCAAGTCCAAACAATGTTGGAACTTGCTATGTGGAACTGATTTGGTGAACATGTCAGCTGGATTATCAGCAATACCCACTTTGTTCACCTTAACTCTCGTATCACTTCTAAAAAAATGATACCTAACATCGATATGCTTAGTCCTCTCATGATGAACTTGATCCTTGGGTAAACAGATTGCACTCAAACTATCACAATACACTATAGCCTGATCGTGATGTAAACCCAAATTACTAACTAGTCCTTTCAACAGATTCCCTCTTTGGCTGCTTCTGTCAATGCCATGTACTCTGCTTCTGTAGTAGACAAAGTCACTGTTGGCTACAAAGTAGCTTTCCAACTAACAACAGAACCACCAAGAGTGAAAACATAAACAGTCATAGATCTTCTATAGTCAACATCTCCAGCATAATCAAAATCTGAAAAACCTGTTACTAAACACTGTGTATCACCTTCATAAATGAGCCCAACATCAGACGTACCTTTAAGATAACGAAAAATCCTCTTCACAACTTGCCAATGCTCCTTGCCAGGCTCACCCATAAACCTACTAATAACACTGACAGCATGTGCAAGATCATGTCTAGTGCAGACCATAACATACATCAAACTTCCTACTGCACTAGCATAAGGAACTCGAGACATGTACTCCTTCTCCTTAGAAGATTTAGGTGCAAACGTAGTAGACAAATGAATGTTTGCAGCACTTGGAGTATCTATGGATTTTGTTATAGACATTCCAAATCTCGATAATATCTTCTGAATATAATCCTTCTGTGATAAGAAAAGCCTTTTTTACTTCTATCTCTCTAAATCTCCATTCTCAGAATTTTTCGAGCTGCACCCAAATCCTTCATCTCAAACTCAGCACTAAGAAGACCCTTCAACTACTGAATATCTGACTTTTTTTCTGCAGCTATCAACATATCATCTACATAGAAGACCAGATAAATGATAGAACCATTTGTTACCTTGTTGTAGTAGACACAACAATCATACGGACTCCTCGTGTAGCCAATCTTTATCATATAGCTATCAAACCTCTTGTACCACTACCTCGGAGACTGTTTTAGTCCATACAAAGATTTCTTCAATTTGCAAACATAATCTTCTTGTCCAGGAACTTGGAAACCCTCTGACTGAGTCATGTATATCTCCTCCTCCAACTCTCCATGCAGAAAAGCTGTCTTCACATCTAGATGTTAAAGCTCCAGATTCTGGTATGCAACTATGGCTAGCAGCACTCTGATAGAAGTATGTCTGACCACTGGCGAGAAAATCTCATTATAGTCTACACCTTCTTTCTAATGAAACCATCTTGCAACTACCCGAGCTTTATACTTGATACCCTCAGCAGGTGACAACCCTTCCTTCTTCTTGAAAATCCATTTGCAAGTCATAACTTTCCTCTCCTGAGGTCGTTTGGCCAATTCCCAAGTCTGATTCTTATGAAGTGACTTCATCTCATCTCCCATTGCAGCAAGCCATTTGGTAGACTCAGTATATGTAATTGCTTCCTTGTAGGTGGATGGCTCGTGGGGATCCACCTCTTTAGCAACCTGTAGTGCATAAGCCACCATGTCCTCAAAACCATACCTCGTGGGAGGCTTCCCAAAGTTTGCTCTCCTAGGTTGATCAAGAGCCAAACTGTGCTGGTTAAGTACTAGTGGTTTTGTTTATGAATGTGAGTGTGATGTTGTTCTTCTTGCTGTGATTCACTCTCATCTTGAGTGTCTTGCTGCTCCACCTGTTTCTCAACACTACCATTTTCTGATACAACAATAGACCTCACAGTAGGGTTAAACATAGAATTTTCATCAAAGACTACGTTTCTACTAAGTATAACCCTTCTTTCGGATGGAGACCAGATTCTGTACCCTTTAATCCCATCCCCATAGCCTACAAATACTCCCTTTTTAGCTCTTAGTTCTAACTTACCCTCACTCACATGATAATGAACAGTACAACAAAAAACTTTCAGATTTGAGTAACCAGCAGACTTATCAGACCACACCTCATAAGGGGTTTTGAGATGTATTCCTGTGTGAGGTCCACGATTTATCAGATAACAAGCTGTACTAACCGCTTCTGCCCAGAACCTTCTTTCTAGTCCAACATTAGAGAGCATGCACCTAGCTCTCTCCAGAAGAGTCTGATTCATACGCTCTGCTACACCATTTTGCTGTGGTGTGTGCCTGACTGTATGATGTCTAACAATTCCTTCATTCTTGTAGAACTCATTAAACTCAGACCAACAAAATTCCAGACCATTATCAGTTTGCAGCCTTTTGATCTTCTTCCCTGTTTGATTTTCAACTAACGCCTTCCACTGCTTGAAACTCTTAAAAGCATCGCTTTTATCCTTCATCATAATAACCCAAGTCATTCTTGAGAAATCATCAATCATTGACACAAAGTATTTATGACCTCCTAGAGACTCAACGCGAGAAGGACCCCAACAGTCAGAATGAATGTAATCAAGTGTGCCTTTTGTTCTGTGAATTGCTTTAGGAAACTTGCTGCGATGTAATTTTTCGAAGACACAATGTTCACAAAATCCAAGGTCCTTGACCTTGTAGCCACCAAGAAGATCCCCTTTTGACAGAATTTGCATCCCTCTTTCACTCATGTGACTGAGTGTCATGTGCCATAACTTGGTCATATCATTCTTGTGAACCTCTGATGATGCAACAACAGCAAAACCTGACAGCGTAGAGCCTTGCAGAATATACAAGGTACACCGCTTGACACATTTCAGAACCACATTAGAACCCTTGCAGACACGTAGAACACCACCTTCACCTTTGAAGCTGAACCCCTTGTTGTCCAAATAGCTCAATGATATCAGATTTTTGGTCATGCGTGGAACATGCCTAACATCGTTCAATGTACAGAATTTACCATCATGTGTTCGTATTTTTATTGAGCCAATTCCAACCATCTTGCAGACAAAACTACTAGCCGTAGAAACATTGACTCTATTTACCTGCTCATAGGTAGTGAACCACTCCTTACACGGACATATATGATAAGACGCCCCGGAGTCTAAAATCCACACATCGGTGTGATGTGCATGTTCATCAGCAACTAGGGCAATATCCTCTTCCGAAATGGTGTCATCTTCTGCTATAGCAACAGTTCCTGATGGTTTCTCCTGCCGCATCTTCTTTGGACATTCCTTTTTCCAATGTCCCTTATGTTTACAGAAGTTACAGATATCATTAGGTTTAAGACCCTTAGAACCTGGTTTCTTGAATTTCATCTTCTCCAAGTTTTCATGTCCCTTACTTCCATTGGCTACTAGCCCAGCAGCCTGATTATCTGTACCTGTACCAGTCGCCTTATGACGCAGCTCTCTGGTGTGAAGAGATGATCTAACCTCCTCCAGAGTTAGTAACTCTCCCAACAATAAAAGATTGCACAAAATTCTCATACGATAATGGTAAAGATACCAACAGAATTAAGGCAGCATCCTCATCCTCGATTTTAACATCAATATTACGCAACTCTAATAGAATTGTGTTTAATTGATCTAAGTGATCTCTTAGAGGCGCACCTTCTTGCATTCACAGACTAAATAGACGTTGCTTTAAAAGCAGCTTGTTGGTTAAAGACTTCGTCATGTATAGACTCTCAAGCTTCAACCACAGACCGGATGCAGTTTCCTCCTCCGCGATCTCGGTGATGATATCGTCTCCTAGACACAACATAATTGTCGAGTGTGCCTTCTCCTCCAGACTGGCCATCTCAACGGTTTCAGGATCCCCTGCCTTCTTCGTCAGCGGCGCCCACAACCTTTGTTGCTTTAACAAGGCTCGCATCTTGATCAACCATAAACTGAAACTGTTCCTCCCCGTGAATTTGTCGATCTTCACATTCAAACTAGACATCTTGGCTCTAATGCCAATTTGTTATAACGAATATAAGAAAGAACACAGATTTACGTGGTTCACTAACAATGTGTTAGCTACATCCACAGGCAGAGGAGAACAATTTTATTAATCCTTAAGGAAAACGGATTACAGATAACAGAATATCACACACACTAGGTTAATAACCTAATATGTATATATATACCCCCGAATGGTAGACCCAACAAACACAGCCCAACATAATAGACTAATTTAACAATCCTTGTTAAATTAGGGTTTATGCCTGATTCAAGCCATATTCTAACACTCTTTACAAATTAATATTTTTGAAGTACATATCTAATACCCAGCGTACAGATAACAAAATTGATCTCAAAAATCATGTTAATCAAATATATTGAATATGAAATAGCAAGGTTCTAAAAGTCGCTAGTCGGCCGGCTGGAGATTAGTGAGTAGAGGAGTAGTCGGAGCAGTGCTCGGTTTTTAATTTTTGGATTTTTTAAACATATAATTAAATATATATATTTTTGTAAAAGGTAATATAATGTCTAAAATAATAAAAATAGTCAATAAAACATTAAAATATTGACCGAGTCAAAACGAGTTAAACGACGTCGTTTTTTTCTTCTTATTTTTGGTCTAATCCGAGTTGAGTAGACTACGCCGTTTTTTTTCCGACCAGCCCGATTTTTTTCCCGACCAGCCCGATTTTTCTTCTGATCGACTACATCAAAATCGTCTCGGTGACCGGTTGACACCAAAATTGATGCCAGTCAGAGATTGTGCATGCACTCAACCCCCGTTCCTTTGTAACAAAGCCCTGACATAATGTTCCGACCCGACTGGATAATCTGAACTTCACAGCTTTGCCGCCGATCTAGACTAAGAAGAGTGTTGCTCATAACCGAGTCGGGGAATGGAAGAGATCAAAATGATCGAATTTTACCTTTTGAAAATCTTTTTACTCACTCTGTTTTTTTTACAAACCCACTCAATGTGACGTTGACCGTTATAAAGTAAGCATTCATCAATGACTTATATGGCTTCTTTGTCAGGTCCTCATATCGAAGGCTCTAATGTAGCCACCTGTAAAATGAAGCCGCGTGTAACTCGACGGTCCTTTATGGAAAATTTTCCGATCTACGGTATTTTGGAGTTAAAAAAAACGTGAAGCCTTGACACCAGACGCACGCCTCCCGAGATAGAAATTCTCCAAGCTCTCGACTCAGCTCTCTCTGATCGCTGAACCCAAAACCCTCTACATCCCCATGGCGATGGACATCGATTTCAGAGAGTACCAATTGCGTTGCGAGCTCCGCGGCCACGAACAAGACGTAAGATCTCTCCTCCTCTCTCTTCTCCTTCTCACTTTTATCCCAATTCAATACTAGAAGAAATCGAATTGTCCGTAATTGAAATCGTCCTGATGAGTTTTAGGTTCGTGGAATTTGCGTATGCGGAAATGCCGGTATAGCTACCTCTTCGCGTGATCGAACGGTTAGGTTATGGTCGTTGGACGCTTCCGACGAACGCCGGTATGCGCCGGCGAAGATTATGCTGGGCCACACGAGCTTTGTGGGCCCGGTGGTGTGGATTGAGCCCAGTGAGGAGTATCCGGAAGGCTGGGTTGTGTCTGGTGGCCTCGACACTATGGTGTTGGTGTGGGACTTGAAGACTGGGGAGATGGTCCAGACTCTCAAGGGCCATCAGTTGCAGGTCACCGGCGTCGCTTTCGATGATGGTGATATTGTTTCTTCTTCTTTGGACAAGTGAGTGTTTTGGTTTTAATCATAGCTCGAGCTTGCTGTATGAACTGATATAGTGTTGTGCTATATGATAGAGGCTTGAGTCATGTTTGATTGTGTTTGCAAGCAATTCTAGTAAATTGATTTCGGCTGGGGTGCCTATTCAATGGTTTAGGTGAATGTGGCTAATCCATGTTGCCTGGTTTGGAAAAAACTAATTAGTAGTGTTTTGTTCGTGTAGGCTTATGTGCTGGTTGACTTACACTAGCTCTAGGGCACACGGATAGTTGATTCTTTTAGGTTGTGTTAAGCTTATTATGCTCTTGTGATAGCGTGATGATTATCTTTTGGTGTCCTTTCAACAGAACTTTGAAAAGATGGAGGAATGGCCAACTGGTGGAATCTTGGGAGGCTCATACGTCAGCAATTCAAGCAGTTATAAGGCTTCCTTCCGGAGAGCTTATCACTGGTATGGTTTTTTAACTTGTTCAAGGATTATTGTTATATAGTTTTATTTTTTATTTTTTGTTTCTGTTCACCAAGCGCTAGACTGGTGGTATGGTCACACTAAATTTTTTTTTCAGCTTGTGATCGTTATTTTGTTCATGCCATATGCATTTTTTTTCATATAAAGTGGGTATTTCAAGCCTAAGCTATCAGGGGGCATCAAAGCAAGTGCCATACATGCCATTAGACTCCTATTTTACGTCCTCAACAGTCATTGTGTAGGACTCCTTGTTTACGTCCGCAACAGTCTTTGTATAGGCAATTGAGGGGGTTTGCTAAACTTGGCAAGCTAGATGAAGATTCATGCCATGCTTGCTTTTACTAGTGAATTTCTCAAGTGTGGACGGGTTTAAAACCCATGTATCTCTGTAGCTTTAGGACTGAAAAAGAGCAAGTAGAAAATTGGCGGCACTTTCTATACAACTATATACCTTTTTCTTTTCTTTTTGAAAAGAAACTAGTTTTAACCATTTATTGAGACAATAAGCAAAGAACAAGGAAGTGGACAAGGAGTTTGCTTTGAAAATTAAAGGGGGGAGTAAAACTAAACTTAGAGGTTTATGCTGCAGCTGCTTTCCATTTATGAATAATGGAAGGACGATAATCCTTAAATTCCTTAGAAGTAGAAGCCCATAAAGATGCCCTGATGTTGACTCTCTCCCACAGGTCTAGGTTTCAAATAATCTTTTATTTCTTTCCATCCAAACCTCTCAAACCCCATAGAATTCTGGCTTTTTTCCCTTTACCAAAAGCGAAAGATTTTCTATAAACTAATCATTCCTCTCGGATGGAGTTATCCAGTAGACAACATTATACTTTCAGTGCTAAATAAGAATGCTAGTTTTCTTCGGATCATAGAATTGTAGAATTTCACTCCGTCACATGTCATTGTTGAGCTGACCACATTCTACATGAAATTCAATTGCTTAGATCGATTCTTTCCTAGAAACTTATAATGCTGACTCCATTTCCTTTATCTAGGTTCAAGTGATACTACTCTAAAACTTTGGAGAGGAACTACATGCACTCACACGTTTGTTGGGCATACAGGTAAAAGCTTCTGTTCTGCTATGTTCTGATATTAATTGTCTTGTCATGAATAACAGTGATGGTGCTTTTGCTATTTCCTACATTGTGGCCTTTATAAGAATAAGTTAAATAAACTGCTTTATTATGCTTCAATTTAATGTCTGCTTGCTACAATTGGTCATGATGTCAAGCTTGTATGATGACATATGAATTTCATGAAATTTGAAGGCTGTTGGCCTTTTCAGTCGCATAATGTGTCTATTTTTTTTGTTTCTATTATATGGTTAGATGTTTTTTTTCATTTATATTTTTTCAATAATAACGCAAATGCATGGATTTGCATAATATGCATTTACTCATCCATTTGCAGATACTGTTAGAGGCTTGGCGATGATGTCTGGGTTGGGTGTTCTTTCTGCTTCACATGATGGGTGAGTTTGTATAGGCTTCTAATTATTTTTTGTATGAATTTCTGGTTCTGTTTGAATATATAACTGAGAGTACTTCTCTATGCATGCCTTGGTATTTTGCACAGGATGATTGGTGGTCAATTTAGTGCCATCAAAGTGTAAAGCATGCATTGAAAGAAAAGCATAATGTATAAGATAACACACAATATAAAATAACTTCTCAGCTCGTAGAAATTATAGTTGAGAAAGCTGTAATCAAGACCTTGTTAACTGATTTGAAACACAGAAATGAATGATTTTTTGTGCTTCTCCTACGTAGATGGATATATTAAAAAGGCTGCTTATTGTTGCTTGGTCCCAGGATGACTCTTTTGTTTTATGATGATATGCACATACTAAAACACACACTTAGACATGACCTTGGTTGATGTATGTACTTCACTCTCTTGAAATGGTTAAGAATCAATAAAATTTCACAAACATTAAAAATCTTTGACAAATGTCTAACTTACAAGGGAAAACCGAAAAGGCAGACCACTTAGTTTGATCAATTTTCACTCTAAGCCTGTCTTTCTTTTGGATAATCACTTAGTTCAAAAGATTTTTAAAATTTATTTGTTCTGCGCGCTGGTTGTACTTTAATGTATTTTTGATTTCCTCCTTTTCTCTTCAGTTAGGTCGTGCTGATTTTAATTTTTTCTTTTGCCTGCTGCAGTTCTATCAGGCTATGGGCTCTAACTGGTGAAGTTTTAATGGAGATGGTTGGGCATACTTCTATTGTCTATTCAGTTGATTCTCATGCTTCAGGACTAATAGTCAGTAGTAGCGAAGATTGTTTTGCGAAGATATGGAAAGGTGATTGCTTGTGATTTTTGCTTCTTATTTTGCAGAAACCATGTGGGTTTTAACACATCCTTTTTGTTTGAACTATTATATCAGTTATGGTAGGTGCTTGCCTGGTTCATTGTGGGTTGTGCGGTGACTTTTTGACTGCCTAGTGATAAATCTAGATACAAGGGCCTTTCCCTGTCCTATAAGAAAGTCTCTTTAGTTCCTTAGATAAAAAAGGGAGTTCAAACAAAAGTATTCTTGTATATTCATACATCAGGAATACATTATCACTTTGCCAACTAACTGGAAATTGCAGTAAGTTGGTGATTTATCTTCATGGTGACCCATTAGTATGAAAATGTTTTGCAAGGATGTTGCTTTTGTTAGACTTTTATTGGTAGTAACATGAACAATTCTTGTTTATTTGTTTGTTTGTTAAGGGAAGTGAAAAGGAACCTTTAAAAACCTACTCAGTCATGGGGATTCTTGCATGTTGATATATTTTCTTCCATGTGTTTGCCAATGAAAGTTGCAATCTTGATAGTAGCAGATGGCTTTATAGTCTTGTACTCAAGTCCTTGAAAGAAAAAGTGGTGATTTAAGGCCTGAATTGTATTTTAATGTGCCATATAATGTTGTTTCAGATGGAGTTTGCGTCCAGAGCATAGAACATCCTGGTTGTGTTTGGGATGCAAAGTTCTTGGATAATGGGGATATTGTGACAGCATGTTCTGACGGAGTCGCACGTATCTGGACAGTAAACCAGGATAAAATCGCTGACGCCTTAGATCTTGAGTCATATTTCTCCCAGCTGACACAGCACAAAATTAGCAGGTATGACCCATCTTTTGTGTCACATATGATATGTAACAGAACGTTCTATGCTTTGTAACATGGGTTTCAGACTTTCATCATTTCACCCATTTCCGCCAAGTGCCACACATTTATATAGACCAGTATTTCTTAGTACTTTGAATTTCTTTCACGGTTACTTAGTAAATTATCTGTTGTTTCCTACGCATTCCTTTCTGTTAACTAGCTTATGTCTTTTCCCATGTGATTAGTGGGTTTGGTTTCAATAATATCTATTGTCAATACTGATGAGGAGTTAGGTGGGATAGCCTTGTCCATAGTTTGGTTCATTTTAGTCTGGTTTAAACCCCTGATGGTATGGTAATGGTTCAGGTGGTCTCAGATTTTGGGCCAGGATCAGCAAAGTGGTTTTGAAGATTTCTGTGTACCAAAATTAAACAATAATCATTCAAAATTTGAAGCGTTGCTTTTTATTTTGTAGTTCAATTAGTTGATTTTGGGTTGATGCTCATAATTATATTTTTGTTTAGATATCATACTTTCTCACATATCTGTAGATGGAATATGTACCCTGCATTTGTTTGGTTCTTATATATTATACTCTTGTTGGTTGCTAATGGTTTCATCTTTCTGACCTTGTTTTAAAATTATTTCCTTTAGGAAGACGGTTGGAGGATTGAAATTGGAAGATTTACCTGGGCTAGATGCTTTAAAGATTCCAGGTTCGACATCTTTATTTTGTTATGTTCTTGGTTACAACTGCCAACTCTAATAATGTATTCTTTCGACAAGGACATTTTAACGTCATACATGTTCTGTGGTTTTGTGATCAGGAACCAGTGATGGCCAGACTAAGATTGTCAGAGAAGGGGACAATGGTGTGGCATATGCATGGAATGTCAGCGAACAGAAGTGGGATAAAGTAATTTTCATTTTATTAATAATATATCTATGTTAACTATTTGCCTTCTGATCATATTATCTGTCTTCTAAAAAAGTACCATGTGAGAGTGCCTGACTGAAATTTAATGATTGTGGTGTCTTTTTTATTTGTTCATCTTTGGTTTATATTATAGTAAGCATCGGTTAACTGGTGAGTTAATTAGTATTGTGGCTGGTGCATGACCTGTTTTTGGAATTTATGGACATGTTTAGTTGTAGTGTTTTCCATCTTACGATGAAGCTCTTTGGAATAACTTGAACTCTATGTTAGGCACCGATTAAAAAGAATATATAAGCCATGGTCTGCAGACATGTTTTAAAGCCTCAAGTGATTGTTTTGATAAAATATCACAGGAATTACTTGGTACTTTCAAGATCTGCACTTTGAGGATATCTTCTTTATGTAATGCATTACTATAAGGCATATAGTATCAATCTAATTTATATTACTTTGTCTGGTGGCTTATTTGAAGGTCCAAGTGTAGTTATATGGTACTCATATGTTGCTTTAATTATTTAACTTGTCCTTTCTTTTCATGTATTCATCACTCATCACATATGTGCTCCTTAAATGAAGAAGTGAATTAGTGCTTAACTGCAAATGTTTTCATGTTTGGGAACTTCTTTTCTTAAATTATCAAAAGTTGGGACCCCATAACACTGTTTTTCTTTCAATTTAGATTGGGGAAGTTGTTGATGGGCCAGAGGATGGCATGAAGCGCCCTGTTTTTGATGGATGTGAATATGATTATGGTCAGTATCATATATATTTTAGCAATGTAGTTTAATATCCATTTCTTGTGAATACTTTTAATTATATGTATATGTTTAGTGTTTGATGTCGACATTGGAGATGGTGAGCCTGTACGGAAACTGCCCTACAATCGATCAGGTACGGT
This sequence comes from Comarum palustre, assembly GCA_951800085.1. Lineage (NCBI taxonomy): Eukaryota > Viridiplantae > Streptophyta > Magnoliopsida > Rosales > Rosaceae > Comarum > Comarum palustre. Next base: position 5,079,160 of record OX637579.1, on the reverse strand, counting down.
TCCTTTTTTTTATAATTTCTCTTTTGTTTTTAGTCTTCTTTGTGATTTTATTTTTTCTTATTTTTGATATGTGCATTACTGCTGAAAATATCTGATTTTAACTTTTGCTTAAACTTGTGGGAGTAGGATAATATAAAAGAATGGAAAGATATTATGAATTGTTCTTGTTTCTCAATTTTAACCCGCATGCATTACCTATACAAGTGTAGAGAATCTCTGATGTCTAATTGACTGCATAGTATTATATTAACCAGTCTTCAAAGAAGACTACATTTGTGAAAGTAACATCTAAGTCCGCAAATAGTTATTTGGATATATATATATATATATATATAAAATAGTTCCGATCTTGCAAGTGATGGTTTTTTTTGGTAAATTAAAAATTCCATGTACCAGTGTAATGTAAAAAAAATGTGCGCTGTCTTCATATCCTGTCCAATTGTCTTTATCTGACTCTAGAACATCATTGTGAGAATATGAGTCATTCATTTGGTTTTGTGTTCAGATAATCCGTATGACACTGCTGACAAGTGGCTTCTGAAGGAGAATCTTCCTCTTTCCTACCGTGAACAGGTGGTAGCGTTCATCCTTCAAAATACTGGACAGAAAGATTTCACTCTTGATCCAACATTTCGTGATCCCTACACTGGGGGTAAGTGTGCTGTTGCTGTCGCCATTTAAACATTGAACTGGACATGAATATGTTTGTTTTTCACCTGATTATAAACCCACCTTTTCTTTTCTGCTTCCTTTTTCCTTGTTCCAGCTAGTGCGTATGTGCCAGGACTATCTTCAAGCAAAGCTGGTTCTTCAAAGCCTACTTTCAAACATATTCCGAAGGTAGACTCTTGATTTCTTAGTCTGAAGCTTTTAAATTCATCTCTTGTTTTCCATTTGCGTATTAAATTTATCAAAACATTCAAGCATGTTGTCTTTTACGTACTCAGTACCTCTCACCAAGGAAGCCTCGTAGCTTCCATAATTTTATAACTATGGCTATGATCATCAAAATTATTTGCATATCATTGAGAATAAGACTTGGTTGGTTGACTTAATAGGTTTTGAACTTATTGATATTAATGTAAGTGTGTGTGTTTATTTTTATTTATAGGATAATACCAGTTGTGTACTCTTTGGTAGCTCGTTCTATGTAGTTAAGTGTGAGGACCTTATTCGAGCCCAGTTGGATCATATTCTCTGTGTTTTAGTGTTTTATACTTAAAAGGAAGAACTGTCAACATGGCATTGTCAATTGTCTGTCCTGTGCTATATTTATTGGGTTATGTCATATTGCTTTTTCATTTTTCTTTCACATCTTTGAAGAAACTTCAGTACTTTTGATGTCACTTAAAGCACTTTTTGCCTTGGTTGCATCTATTTCAGAAAGGAATGCTTGTTTTTGACGTGGCTCAGTTTGATGGGATTCTCAAGAAGATTACGGAGTTCAATAATAATCTACTGTCTGATCAGGTCTGTCTTTTTATTATTATTTTTGTGTGGCATGTCTGACAGACACCATTGTTACTATAAATTAATTCCTTGTACTACATTTTTGCAGTGGCTGAGCCTCTTTGATTTTGATAAACTTTGATGCCTTTTGGAGTATTATGTATCTATCTTATTTAAATTTTCTTATTTGGCTTACTGATCATTAAGGTACCTCCTGTCATATGCTCAAATATCCTAAGCAATGCCAACCTTCTCTTGCCATATCATAATCAGTTGACAACTTGCATAAATTGTAGTTGGTTATACACAGGAATATATGATTAGTTAACTGATAATTTGTTTGCACAAATCATTAGATTTGTAGATAAAGTATCGTCAAACTACCAAACTTGCTGGCATTCTTAAAATTTGAAATTTCTTTTGGGTCTCATTTATGTGCATTGTGATGACCGTTTTGCAACTTGGCTAGGTTCATTAAAGCGCTTATGTATGATCATATGTAATATTTAGTTCAACAGTAAGCATAATTGCATAAAGTGGCAGAAGGAAATGAAATAGTTTTTGGACCCTGCTGATATAGTCCTTGATCATAGATTTTCATAGAAACCATGGAGGCCCTTAGTGTCATATCAATTTTTTGCTGCAGTTATTTATAATTAACTTCAGTAGAAATTCTCTTCCATCCAACTGGTTTAAAAAGTAGATATCTTCTAGTTTATTCTAATTTCTTTGACACCCATGGATGTGAGTAACTAATAGTAATGTGCAAGTTATCATTTATAAAATGCAATTAAATATAGGGAAGTGTTATTAACATACGTTAACTCTGAGGCCCCTCTTATTATTTTCATTTTATTTTTATTCTTCAATCTTATTGTATAATATTATCCTGGGGATTATGAATAGCTTGGTAAAGAACAAAAAAGTAGAGGTGTCGATTGAATTGTTGGGTGTCTTAAATATAAACACCGTTAGTACATAGCCGAATTGGTTTTTAATTTCTAATCTGGCTACCCATTCCCTTGTGCAGCATTTTATTTGATTGATGGAGCAACATGATCTAGTATGTATGGTTTCTGTTTATTTTTATTATATGTTTAATGTGCTTAATGATTGTTTTGGTAATATCATGAAGGAAAAGAGCAACTTGTCTTTGAGTGAGGTTGAGGTTTCCAGGCTGGGTGGTATTGTTAAAGTACTGAAGGACACATCACATTATCATTCTAGTAAATTCATCGAAGGTGACATTGCTTTGTTGCTGAGATTGCTAAAATCATGGCCAGTTACTATGTTATTTCCAGGTGAGCCCAAACTTTGACATTTTAGATACAGCTGACATGACATTTTATGGGTAGGGGTTACTGGAATTCTATTTATGTAGGTCATTTGGACATGTGCCATTACAATCTCTCATTGCTAGAAGGTTTCAAAAGTGGGTTCACAATTTCAACAGTTATAGAAATTATTTCTTAGAATGCAGTATATATGGATAACATGAAGATGACTGTTTAGTTTCAAACTAAAACTATTTGGGTTGGCTTTTGGCTGATTTTGTGTTGGGTGTTTTACTAAACTGTCAGCTGTAGCAATTTAGGTGGGTTACTTGACGATGACTGTTTAGTCTCAAACTAAAACAGTTTGGGTTGGCTTTTGGCTGATTTTGTGTTGGGTGTTTTACTAAACTGTCAGCTGTAGCAATTTAGGTGGGTTACTTGCCTTATGCCGTATAGCAATTGTTCAAATAAAACTAATGCTTTGTCGAAAATAGATAATGGGAATAGTAAGATATTAAATGTTGGGGTGCACTGGGATATAATTTAACATTTATTCAAATAGAAAAACTATGATCTTACTTCTAAGTTGTGAGTAGTTCTGAATGTCTTAGTTTTATACAATATGTTGTTATTTGCGTGGGGATTTTGACTAATGTCATGTCTGAGTCTGCAACTACTTATGATGTATCCGTGGTGATAAGTCATTATGCGCTTTATTTTTTCTTTTATTTTTTTTATGTCAGCATGTAATGTTAGAGGGCTCGTTCCCACCTGTCTGTTTGTGTGGCAAAGTTGTTTCCTTTTGAAATGTATAAACCAAGTCCCTACGCATGTGGTATTTCTTAAGAGATTGTTGTGAAGCTATGACTTTTGTATAGCTTGTGAAATGCATTATGATTCATTGAAAGTTAATTGAAGTGGCACTGTGAATTGGATTGTAATTGTGTTCAATTTCTGTCCTCTTTTCCTACAAGTTTTCCAGTAAGGCTTTCTGTTACTCAGTTGAGACTCTGTTACCATCTGCAGTTATTGATACCTTGAGGATGACTGTCCTACATCCTGATGGAGCAAGACTTCTTCAACATCATGTTAGTGTGGAAAACGGTAATGCGGTTATAGATATATCATCCTGTGCTTTTATCTTTAAATGTGTGCTGAAATTGGAGATGTTTTGTCTCCATGCACAAATTTTATGCAAACTATTAGTAATACACAAGGTTATAGATTTGATTTGTACTGCTCTAGTCTCAATTCTGTTTTGTAACTTCTTTCCTCTCCAGATTTACTATGGGAAATGATAAAAAATGTCGCGATGAATCATTCTGTTCCTGCAAACCTCTTAACAAGTGTTCGTGTTGTAACAAATCTTTTCAAGAACTTGAGCTTCCACAACTGGTTACACCTGCATCGCAGTGAGGTAACCTTTTCAATTAGTTACAACCATTAAGGTTATTGGCATAACAATATGTGTAGCACTTCGGAGGGATTCGTGTGATAGATTGATTCAAAATTCATGTTTTGCACACTTGCATGTATTTTTGGTTGTGTATTTATTTGCTATACTATGGCCAAGTATCAGTTGACATTTATTAGATACCATCTTGTTTACATTGCTGAATTGCCTTTTGCAAAAGTTTCTTAGATTTTTTTTGTCATCATTTTAAAACATTTTCAGTATGATAATCAATTATAAAGTACCTGAAGGTGGTTTAAGGTTTTTTTTGTAAGTTCAATTTAAATATTTTGCAGATTCTGGATGTGTATTCAAGCTGTTATTCATCTCCAAATAAGAATTTACAGTTATCTTATGCAACATTGATACTCAAGTAAGTTTTCTGGTGACTGTATTTTCAATCTGTCTCCTTCCATGAGCTTAAGAAATGGTTGGGTTTGTTTCTTTCCTTATTCTGAGATTTGTTGTAGAAGATAATATTGCAGCTGTTAAAAAAAAGTTTTATAGCTTTGACGTTTATGTTTCTCTATGAATATACAAGGGTAGTTATGTTTATATATATATATATATATATATATATATATATATATATATTCGTTACAGTTGAAACTATTCATTTTCCGAATGTGTTGAAGGGATATAGGACTTGATAATAACTGTAATTCTGTTCTGTAATTGGTTTAATTTGAAACGGATCTTTAAGATTCCTGCTTTGAGCTGTGCAGTTATGCTGTTTTGTTGATTAATAGCAAGGACAGGGAAGGTCAGTCACAGGTTCTTTCAGCTGCACTTCAGGTATAAGATATTATCTTATCAGTTGACTTTCTTACTTGCCTCCAAATGTACGATTTGTTTTTCATTTGTGTTTGGAGATTTTAATTTAGTGTTTGGTGAATTATGATAATAAAATATGTTTTCTGCAGATTGCCGAGGAGGAGAATCTGGAAAGTGATGCGAAATTCCGAGCTTTAGTTGCCATTGGATCACTGGTATGTTTTGAATACTTTCTCTTACTCCGGGATGTTTGATTTCGTAATAAGTTGTCAGCATCTCTCTTACATTGTTCTATGTATGGTTTCATAATAATTATTGTGTTATTCTATCAGAATGATTCGAGGAAGTCATGATTTCTTTTGTTCATGGGTTGCATAGTTGCCAGGTTCGTTATAATGCTGTCCACTTGTCTGTGCTCCAGCAAGTTTCACAAACTTAAAAGCTCGTAAAAACCTGCAAATTTTCAAAATCATAAAGTGGTTTACCTATGATGAACCTACTACACGCATATGCCAGGGCAAACCAGTTGATCAGGAATGCCTCTAGAATGTTTAGGGCAGTATCTGCAAAAGCAACCCTCCCTTATTTTTGGGGTCCTTTTGTTCCCTGTACAATTAGTAGAGTTTAATTAGAAGCAAAGCAGCACGAGGACAAAAAGAAATAGTCTTCTTGTTTGCTTGGATCCTCTTGAACTCAGCAATTAGTGACACCATAATTCAGAAAGGGGGAAAAGGAAATGGGAACATTTTCATCTTAGAAGTCCCTCAGAAGGTGATTGTATTTGTTAAAATCAGACATTAAAACTGTTTTTTTAATCCTGTTGACATATTCATGTTCAAAAACGAAAAAATAAAATATTCTTTCTGTAGAGAAGTAAGCAATAGTAACTGTTATGACCCAAGGAATACCCAATGGTAAAGCTAAGTGTGCTAACTGTAACTCAATACAAAATAAAAGATAATTATATCTTACATATTCCTATTGGGGTAGGGAAGAAGCTTATCGTGAGGCAAGAGTAATGTCATCTCAAAGTAGAAGTCTACAATTGTTTCTCTAGCATGGAATCTTATATAACTGCTGTTGCTTAATCTTAGCTGTCCGTGTCAGATCTTAGGTGTTCTTTACCATGAATAATTGATGTATCAGTTTAACAGATCTTGGTGGCTATCTAATTGTTCATTTTTCGGGTGTTTGTGTAAAAAGATGCTTGAAGGCTCCGTAAAACAAATAGCTATCGACTTCGATGTTGAGAATATTGCTAAAACAGCCAAGGCTTCTAAAGAGACAAAGATTGCTGAAGTTGGGGTTGACATTGAAATGTTAACAAAACAGAGATGAAACTGCGAGTCCTGGTAATTATCATTCCTGGGCTGTGAGATTGGGACAATTCCAACTAGTTGCTGTGTGTTTGAGCTTTTTTTTTGTCAGTGGAAGTTTAATAGTTTGATGACTTCAGACAGGATCAGGAAGCGTGTCTTCAGGTTGAAAATATTGATTCGACTGCAGAGTCGATGCTGAAATTGATTTGAAATTTTGAATATTTGCATCCCAATTGCATAGTGAAAAGGATGCAATGCTTGAGCGTCTCACTTTGACAAGCCAGCCGCTTCTCTTTTGAACAGTTTCAGAGGATCACTGGATTATGAGAAAATCTGTTTCTATGACATCAATTGTAGCATTCAAAGTTGCTGAACAAGAGCAAACAAGGCGTTATCAGCGCATCAAATTGTACCATTGAAAAAAATTGTTGGCTATGGCAGTGGGAAATTAAGCATTTAACTTTGTGATTGTCTTTTATTAATGGCTCAATCACAATTGTCTTATCCTTTCTATTACAATGTCTGAAAACATCGCTGTTGGATTTGATCTTGCTTGAATATTACAAGGCGCATATTAACTTTGTAGTTCATATGGGTAAACATGTTTGAGAGGAAGGCTGATGAATCGAGCTGCAAATTTTATGGAAGTTGCAAGCATTGGGCTGTTGCATCAGGCCTTGGAGAGTAAAAAAGTACCATGGAATGTCTTGAATCTAGTCCCTTACATTTCGAATGGCTCTATATCATCTTTGATTAGTCATGAAAAAAGTTCTCACTTCCCCAGTACGCTAGAGATGATCTAATGCCATCACCTTAAGAGTGCCTTTGCTTACAAACTCGTCGATGGATTATTTCCATTTTGCATAAAACCTTTGGTCACTCCACAACAACATCCTATTCAAAGGAATCCTCACATTCCTCTTCTTCAAATGCAAATGCCTTGGCGCTATTTTCCTTTCTAAACTGAATCCAAAGTACTGAGGGAACTTCTTCAACTCCTCCAAACTCCTCTCCATCTCCTCCACCAAATACTCGTACTTCGGCATCAGATTCCCCTCCACGCTGTATCCGAATATGGCCGGCAGCCTCTCGCATACCTTCACCGCCTCCTCGTACGTAAACCCTAAGCTCCTCAGGAACCTCACCTTCTCTCTCAGCTTCTCCACTCTTGTATTCAACAAATGCGCGTTCAGGTTCGTAGGCGTGCTCAGCTTCTGGACACCCACCTCTCTTAGGAAATGTAGCGTAGGACGGAGGCAGTACTCCACGTCGGAGAAGAGGAGGTCGGGGCAGCGGAGGATGAGGCCGCAAGATTGTTCCTCCGAGGCCGAGAGCTCGTTAACTAAGAAGTCGAAGACGGGAGTGATGTCTGTAGGGTCAAAGTTGGAGGAGAAGAGGTAGGGAGAGAGGAAGGCGAGTCTTTGGAAGTCAGGGTCGGAGAAGCCTTTGGACTTGAGAAAGTTGACGGTGGCGAGGAGGTGCTCGGCGGCGTCAGGGAGGGGGAGCTTGTTGGGTTTTGTGTCAGGTGGGATGATGCGTAGGGTTTTGAGGTAGCGGAGGTTTTCACGGTAGGAGGTTCGGAACTTGATGAAGTGAGGATTTGGACATGGATGGGGAGAAGAGGTTAACGACGATGAGGAAGATGAAGATGGTGATGGAGTTGGGAGGAGGGAGAGAGAGTGAAGCAGTGGCATTGTGGAGTTTAGGGTGATAAGACACTGAGACGTAACAAACTTTGGGTGGTCGTTATTTCAGAACTTCAGGATGAAGAGGATAACAAGTTTAGTGTCTGGACTTTGGACAAACACGAGTAAACGAAAAAAAAGTTGGAGATATTATTGATTTTGTTTTTATCTAGAATGTCATTTTTGGCTAAACGCAACTGAGAATTTTATGAAAAGTTGATTGTACAGTCATTTACATTAAATACACAACTCATGTAGATGGTTAATATTCATAACATGTAAATGTTTAAGATTGCACAGTTTATTTGCACATTTACATATCCAATTCTTCTTCAATCCTTGACCAAAGCGAGATATCACAATAGCAAAATATCTCTCTATCACTATAACTGTTTTTACATCCAAACAAGGTTTAGTTGAAGTCAAAGCCGGCAAATATCATCAGACACAATATTTCACGAAAACTGTGAATAGTTTATTAAGATTTCTGTCAACATGGATTAAATTAGCATTCTACTTAGACTCTCTAGGATTTGGTTGTAATAGGGGTTTTACTTTGTAATTTTGTCTTCATATTCTGCCTTGTCGAAAAAAATATCGATAAAATTAGCTCAGCATTGCCTTGCATTGGCCAACGAAGACTAAAATTAGAGGACGAAGGTGAAAAGTAAAACGACAATATAAGAAAATTATATGCCCTAACGCCAAATTATGGATGAGCCAGCTAGATGCTATGAAAATCCAACACAAGGAAAAACTAAAATACGAAAATAGGGTTTTCCAAATTCCAAATGAACAGGGCAAAACGTGTACGTATACACTGGTATTCCAATCGGCAAGGGTCTCCTTGGTATATATAGATTTCTTCTGCTATCATCATCTTAGAACCTGGTAAAACCTACCTATCTGTGCCACTGTGTGTGGATATATGATCGTGTGCGGTGAAGTTATTTTGGTTTTGGAGGAGAAAAACGACATCATCAGTTTCATTCAAATGGAGGCATCATCAGAACAGAGAGGTGACTCCTCATTCAGTCGAACCCGAGATAGAGTCACCCGAAGACATAGATCTTTCAACTTAATGTTTCTCTTATAATTTTCAGTAATCTCCAACAACTTTATATTCGTAAGTCATTGATCGATGATTGATCACCAAACGAACGGACGATACATTTTTGTGTTTGCAGGTGATGGATGAAATGGATGTAATTAAAGAGCAAGGATGGTGTAAAACACAATTGCAATGATGAAGGCCATAATCTGTGATGCTTTACATGCGACAATATTTGTTTTGAACCAGCTTGTCAGGATCCCATTGTAACAACATGCGGACACCTTTACTGTTGGCCTTTTCTATATAGATGGCTTCATTTCTGCACATCTCGAACCAAAAATTGCGTCTGCCCAGTTTGTAATGCTGCTGTAGTGCAGGAGAAATTGACTCCCATTTATGGGGTTGGTTCACACAAGTTGGATCCGAGACCAAGGTCTCTGTTTATCGAGATTCCAAATAGGCCTCCCGGTCATCGTGAGAGACACCGAGAGACCATTAGTACTCCTCGAGAGGACACTAGCCGGCATCGGTTGAACCCTTTTTCTCGGGCGTTGAAAGGCATAGCATACTGCATGGTGGTCGGATTATTACTAGTTTCGGCAAATACATTGCTACCATACTTCATCGTAAAGGAGAAGCAGACCAATTAGCAAGGAAGCAGATATTAGGATGAACATATCAGAGTCGAGTAAGGAATGTGTGAATGTTTTTATCAAGTTTGGCAATTCCTAGCCGGAGTTCTATCATATTCAACCTTCATATTCTTGTACGTACGTTTCAGTTTAAATTTTTGTAGACCACCAATAATGTTTACTCAGCATTGTATCTAAGAATATATGTAAATCTAGCTGAATTTTAGTAAACATGTCGAAATTGACGCAATAGATCATTTCTTGTTTGTTTGTTTTTTAAAAGGGGCTAAACAGTACGTTAGTCCTCACACCATTACCATTGATGAAACAAAAAAATACAAGGGGGAGGGAGGAACAAGCCTAAGCCCCATAATGTAACATCTCTAAATAATATCAAGATTAACTAACATGTATCATATCAAGCACCATTTATCAATGAGTGTATCAATGACAATTCCGTTTGTTTTACAATTTTGATGATATACAGGAAATATAAAGCTCACGCAAAGCTATAAATTACTATGTCTATCAGCTTTCCTACTATATTGTCACTGAAAAACATCTCCAGTGACACTAAGTCTCATCCTGTCGGCCATTAAGAGGCTGCGACCATTTGACAAAACAAGGAATTCGCTGCATCATTAGAGCAGACATGACACGCTGATTGCACCTACCAGGACAAAGCCCACGTCTTTACGCAGCAAATTGCATAGGATTTATTAGAAACAAAAAGTAAACTACAACTACCAATTGATATAACAGAAAATTAAAATAACCAGTCCAGATCGGGCCCAACTTTAAGACCCAAGCCCAATATCCAGACAAGAACGTGGGATAGCCCCATCCGGCCCAATAGAATCCATGACCTGTCTTCCGCGTCGCACAACCACCCACCTCACGCCGTCGAGCTCTCACCACCGTCACAACGCTACTGTCGAACCGACTATCATGGTCACAACTGAGATGATAACCACCATGTACCAAATACCAGATCTGGTTAGATTTTGCTACCACCAATCGACTTAGATCAAAATGATCTACCTTCTTGCCATTAACCCAGAGAAGATCAATCCCAAATCTGCACTTACCTGCGTTGCGTGACCAACTTCTCCTTCGAACAATAACTCTGTGATTCGGCATAGATCGCCCCTTTCTCCTTTCCATTCTCATCCACCATCGTCGACCAGGGACTCTCTTTTGGCCAACCGATCCTACATTCCCCATCCTTTACACAAGTATCAGACCCGAAGCCTCTAACAACACCACACATAGGTGTCAAGAAGGCGCTAACAGTCGTCTCGTCGCATCGCTAGGACGTGTCGCTGGACGGAGAAGAGAAATCAAGAGGCTAAGGAGACGGCTAGGGTTGGATTATGGTATACGTGAGGTAGAGACCTTTTAACGTTGGAAGGAGGAATCTTATGGCGATTGGCAACCATAGATCATTCATTGTTAGCAAGGTTGCGATGCAAAGACAAAATTTATGAGTAAAATTTATCTCTTCTATTATTCTAACGTGAAACGTTCATATTGACATGTATAAATACAGTAAAATCTCGTTAACTTAATAAGGTCGAATAGTCAAAATCTATTAATTTAGCGAGATATTAATTAATCGATAAATTAATAAGTTATTAATTAATCGATAAATTAATAGAAAAATTATATTTATTTTGACAAATCTTATGGACGCGAAATACCTCTTGAACTACCATTAAGAAAATAACTCAACTACAGAGTTGTTGACTGAGAAGGAGATTATTGCGAGCATTATGAAAACTAATCAAGATGATGAAGTTGAAGATGATATTACAATTATGGAGCTCTCGTCATCATTGGAAGCTCTTAAAGCAACGATGAGTCGATGACATTGAACAATTTTTTGATGACCAATAGAAAAAAACACCACAAGTTCTTACAATGATAAAAAAAGTTCGAGATGAGATTCAAGGTGATCCCAATTTCAAGAAAAAAAGTCACAATTGACTTATTCTTGATCAAGTTTAATAAATTATATATATTAAGGCATTATTAATATTTATTTATTGGGGTCTATATGAATTCTCGTATTTGCATTATCTTATAAATTTAGCGAATTATTAATTTACCACGTTATCCTTGACTCGGGACCGGTAAAAGTTATTATTTTAACGACATTATTAATTAATCAAGTATTAATTTAACCAAATTTTACTATTTCTATATATAAAAAGGATGGGGGTTCCACTGTTCACATGAACAGTGCGTGCCATTTTTCTTTTGTGAATCTAGCTTTAGTTTTTTTTTCCGTTCTTTCTTTCGGGTATGACATTCAGTTTTTCCTTATATATATATATATATATATTCAGTTTTACCCCTCAATTTAATTTGTGATTAAATCTAATAGGTTTCAAATGCATATTAACAAATATATGACCAAATCTCAAACACATTGGATTTAAGGTTTAAGGGTTAGAGATTTAGGGTTTAAGAGTTTAGATTTAGGGTTTATGCATATTAACAAATATATAACAGAATCTCAAACACATTGAATTTAAGGTTTAGAGGTTATGGATTTAGGGTTTAGGGTTAGGAGTTCAGATTTAAGGTTTAAGGGTTGTGCTATTTTATTTGGGTTTCAGAGAGTTGTATAATATTAACTGAACTAGCAAAAACGCACTTCGGCTAGACAACCAATATCAGGGCTAACAATTAAATGCGTTTATTTTTATTTAAATTTTTAAAAAATAACTATATAATATTAATCAAACGACTAAAAATTACATAATAATAAATTTATCAAAAAAACATAGTTAGATTTTAGAGGTAGACAAACCACAAATTCACTTGGGCAATGAAATTTCCGTCAACTATGAAAACACATGCCGGTTCCGACATCCACTAGGCGACTTCATAAAATAGGCACGAGTTGCCAATGAGGGTTGGTTCAGTTGGCTATGGGCGGACTTGAGGTGTAAACCCACACAAGTTCGATCCCCGCTACCAACAATCCCTCATTGGTAGGTAATCTGTAAAATGTCCCTGGATCCTTGGGCTGTAAAAAGCCCTTGGGCCGCTGGGTGAGGGTGTGGTCTCTTCGAGGAATGCCTCCGGGCTCTTGAAGAGGGTGCCACCTCTCAGTAAACGTGGGTGAAATTCCCCCCAGTCAATAAATCCGAAAGCCTCCGAGCCTAGATCGCACGGTTTGCCCTGATCTTGATAAGGAGAGAAACCCCCCTCTTATCCAAACTTTTACTCAACAAACAAAAAATAAAATAAAATAAAATAGGCACGAGTCAAAGACCAACCAAATTTGCTTGTAAAATTGCAATTGGAAGCTTCGGTGGAACTCCACAAAGACCAAGTTTAATTTCTTTGCGTATCCTCTTTCCCACTCCAAATTTGCGGCATCTCATCGACCAAGACCAACCACTCGATCGTGGGTTCCAAATTTCAGTAAGAGGATAATTGCAATTTGCTTACAACCCATGTGGGTTTTCAATTTCAGCCTTTCCGTTTGATTCCTGGCAAATTATTTTCCGTTTTGCTCAAAATTTTGTTTTGATTCTGTAAGAAGCTTTGGAAATACGATATCATTTTTTTGTGTGATTTGCGCAGGGTAGAAGGGTTGGGACATTTGAAATCAACTATCTGGTGAGCCCCTTTGGTACCATCTGGTTATAAAGGTCAGTTCTTCAGATTTTTATGTGGGGCTAATCAAAGTATGTCTAAACCGTTTTGTCCAAGCTTGAAGAAGAGTTGTTTTTTTTTTCAATTTGTTGTGATATGGCTAAATGGAACAAAAACATTATTAATGTCTGATATGGTTATCAGTTCATGATCATCATGAAATCAGAAGCATATTGTTGTTTGAATATAGCAGTGTCTTTTTGAATAATATACATTTATGAAGATGTCTCAGTGATCCGAAGTGGGTTGTTCTAGGAAGTATATGGTTGTGTGATGCTTCTTTTTCTTCTGTTAGAAAATTGGCTGTAGCTATCTTTGTTTTTATTTCTTCGTGTGCGAAACTCCTGCCAAGTACTTATGGGCTAATTGCCAATCATGGTGATGTTCTGGAGTATTAATTCTTTATACAGCTATTACTTGAGTTATTGGCTTGATAGACACTGTTACATTTTCACTTTAGGATTTTTGAACATTGTAATTGATGATTGGTGGGTTTTAGGACTTTGAATATCATGGATGGGGGTGATGGTGGTAGTGGTTTCACGTGCAACATTTGCTTTGAATCTGCTGATAAAGATCCAATTGTAACACCTTGTGGTCACCTTTACTGCAAGTCTTGTATATATACTTGGTTTCGTAACCCAAGACATGATTCCAAGAGGTGCCCTTGCCCGGTTTGTAATACTATTATACAGGAGAAAAAACTGATTCCTCTGTATGGAATAGGGAAATCACAGTATTCACATCAAAATTATCGGTCTGTACCTGTAGACAGTGTTGAGAGTCTGGAAAGGCAAGCTGGTCAAAAGTCTGCCACTCCTTCAGCTCCAAATAGGCCAACTCCGTCAGCTCCAAATAGGCCAACTCCGTCAGCTCCAAACAGGCCAACTCCTTCAGCACCGGAGTGGCCATCTGATCCAAGACCCACTCCTTCCCCTCCCGAATGGTCAACTGATCCAAGACCTGCCACTTCAGCTCCAAACTGTCATGCTGATCATACACCTGCCAGTCCTTCAACTGCCAATGTTATTGCGAGTCATGTTTGTAGGCTGTTAATACGTGTGGGGCAGTACATGCTAGTGAGGATAATAGAAGTGGCCACAGATAAGCTCATTGAAGCTGTAGAAACGAAATTCAAGGAGTTGAAGGAGGCAGTAGAAGAGCGGAACGATGTTAATGGAGAAGGAAGTGGAAATGATACTGGATCGAGTGACGAGGTTGAAGTGATGGATAGCAATGGAGAAGGAAGCCATCTGGGACCCTGGGTTGTACTCAACTGAACTTAGGGCTTCAGAGGTTTCATGGAGGGAAAACTTTGGAAGAGACCTTGTGGCTCTCTAGCTGTTTTGAGTTTGATAGTGATTCTGAACCTTTGTTAAACTATTAGGTTGCAGAGGAGAAATTTAGCATGTCATTGTAATAAGTCTACACTACGTAGGATGATTACCTTGTGTCCCGCGATAAGTTTCATATGAATGAGTTGGACTTTTGATTCGAGCTAACCAGAATACAAGATGAATATAATATGCATTTGGTCTCAGTAGTATATTTTGATTTGGAACCCCTTTTTTCTTGTTAAATTTACAAGGCATGTTTGAATTGCATAATGGAAGTGTGAAAGTCTCAAACACATTCATCCTCATTTGTTCTCTTGCACTCGTCTAAGGTCTGTAAATGCTAATGTCACTCTGTTTCTCTGTCGGTCCGCCTCTGTTGACAAGTTGCAATTTCAGGTTTGGTGTCCGGCTGACTGTGCTCCTAGGTTTTCAATAAAACTGCTTTAGTTTAGTCATCAAAATGGAATGTAACCATGTTGAGGCGACTGCCTTAAAGTGGTGCCTTGTAGAAATGCGGGCACGCAAACTCTTTTTCAGTTTCTGAGAGAGTAGAAACTTGAAAGCATAATGTGAAGATTATATTTCATCAATTGTTAACAAAGATTAAAATTGCATGCTCATGCATCTTGAATAAGAACATGAGCATGAAGTGAGTACATACTCGTGGGAAGAAACATCATGACCATAACTAGCTAGCTAAAACCACGATCAACCTAAAAGAAAACACCCGAGACTTGATGAAATTTCCCTGAGAGAAGCTTTGTATCGCTATTACCTAAAGATGCATGGTCATGCAGTGCCTGAATAGCCTTGGCCTATGTTACCAACAAACAAGCCGCCACCTTCATAGCTTGATGCTCAACAGCTCCGCCAGTTGGGTCGAAACCACATTCATCACCATTACTAGAATATCGCGCTTATAGGCTGCCGTTATGATCATGACCACACTAGTCTAATACCCACCCTTGGAGTCCGACGGACGAAAGGAGCCATCACCAGTGGAATTGGTGTGAACAATGAAGTGATTTTGCATTAAAAGATATATATAAGAAAATCAAATACTGTAATCGAATGTAAGAGGAAATTGTAGTTTCAAGTGCTAGACCATATCAAAAAGACTCGACAACTTTTCTGGCACCAGGCCTTGATAAAATACAACAAACAAGGGTGTGAATTTAAAGGGGAATCATTAACCTACTATATCAGATGGGACTAAATGTCAAACGAAAGTAAAATCTACGACCTGATAATTTAGGATTAGTGATTTGCAGTTTCAGGCTGCTACAATAACCAAGAAATCTCTTGTAACAAACGGCTGGGACTTCAGATTATATACTACAAAAGACTAGCTAAAGCAACGATCAGGGTACTCTGCCATTGTTGCCTCTCACACAAACGGAATAAGCACTCCGATGGGATGCACAACAGTAGGACTGCTTCCATCTCCATTGTTGTCCCTCACTTCTCCTTCCCCATTGGATTCATCATTAGGAGTGTTTTCTCCCATTTCTCCTGTCTTACCAACTCCATTCAGCTCATTTCTATTTCCTTCACCATTCACATTGTCCATCACTTCTGCTGCCACATTCGATCCGTTTTCATTTTCGCTTCCGTCACCATCAACATTGTCCCTCTCTTCCACTACATCAATCCAGTCAGGGAATCTTCTGTCCAGTTCACTAGAGTCAGTTCGCGGTGAATTCTACAATTCCCAAAAGCACACCCTCCCCAACCCAAATGAACATCTTCAACAAACACCTCACAATGGAACGGGGAACTGCGGCAGCGGCCACTCTTTCAATATCACTACCATCTCTCTCCCTCATGAGCTTGAAGATCACAAAAGTACATAATAAACTTTGATTGGTTGGCTATCCCTTGATGATCAAAACATAAGGATTCGAACTACTTGTTGTAGTGTAATAGCAAGGACCGCTCAAAGTGATCAGCATTGACTAAACAAGTGAAGAATGAGGTACCGAATTGTCCTATTAGGAATTAGACAGTTTTATGCATATGCATCATATTTTTTCACTAATAATGGCAGCCTTGCTTGCCATCCAGATTTGATAGGTACCCCTGTTGTATCTATCGTATCTGCTGAGCACGTTTCAAATATGGTTGCTTCAGTTTTTAAGTATTTGAATTTCAAATCTCCTTTAAAGCACAATATTTGAGAAATTGCTTTTACGCCCTAAGTCAATCTAGAGAAGTGTACCAAGCCCTTCTTTGATCACATGTCTTGAACTTTTGAGACCAGCTGGGTTTTGTGAAACACAACCCAAGTTTGACGGCTGACCCATGTGATGCACCGTCCAAACTATTTAGTCGACCTATGTGGCCGCCCAAGCTACATGAGAGTTGAGCCTTTAGTCTCTTTTACAAAGTGGTTTTTGTAGAGTCTTTTGTTTACCTAAGGATTGACCTAGTTTTTTTCAAAACCCTTTGTCGTTTTCTTTGGGCTCATTCCCTTTCTGGAAAATTCTTCTAGTTGCTGCCTCATGCCTAGAGGGATCCCTATGTTTCTATTGGTCCTGGTGTTCTGGTAAAAAGTTTAGAGTCTAAAAGTTCCTTTGCTGATGTGGCTAACGTGGCTGCTTCCTCATAGTAGTGCACTTGGCCTATAAATAGAGAGCAAGGTTTTCCTTTGCTCTTTGGTTGTCCTAGTGTAAGAAAATTGTCATTGTTGTTTTCTTCATTTTGAGTTTAGCATTGTGTTAACTGCTCATTTATCTCTAAGTCTTCCTTGTGATTGTAAATCTTAGAACTGAGCACCAAAATCTTTTAAACCCATTTCATTGTGCATTGCATACCTTGAGGGCGGTCTCGGTAGTGCAACAACCCGGAGAAGATGTCATATATAGAGAATTAGCTATAGGCGATAGTTAAAAACTGTTGAAGCTTATTGTTCCCATTGCAAAACACTGAGTGAAACATGAGAGCAAGTTCAGTTGAGCGCTAGTAGGTAGACTAGGCAGAATGGCTAGGCGTTGTCTCATCCTCTGGATTGTGAGTCTTGTAGTAGTGTGTTTACAATAGTGGAAAGGTTTGTCATTCAATTAAGGGCACGCAATTTCTTCCATGAATTCAGGGTTTCTACGTTATAAAAAAACATTCTGGTGTTATCTTTACTTTTCCAGTATTTGTTTTTTTATTCATAATGACTTAGCCTATAGCAAACAGGATAGCCAAATATTTGCTATCCTTGTGTGCGGGATAGAGTGAAAAAGTTATCAGGACCTATTCACCCCTCTCTAGGACTTTCAAGTGGTATCAGAGCGGGTCGCTAGCCTAGCTAGTGAGATCCCACTGTGTCCCGAGAATGGACCGTGGTAGAGGCTCTACTCCTGTGAATATTCCACCGTACTTTGATGGGACGAATTATTCACAATGGAAAGTGATGATGACCGCCTTCCTTATCTCCCAAGATGATGGGAGACAATGGACTATGGTCGAAGAGGGTTGGAAACACCCCATGAAACCCACGAATGAGGACTCTGCAATTCCATTGCAGAAGCCCAAATCAGAATAGAGTGACATTAAAAATGGTGATTTTAGAATGAACACCAAAGCTCTTAACAACATGTTTTCTCCACTATCTGAAAAGGAACGTAAGAGGATCATCACTTGTCTTACCGCCAAGAGTGTTTGGGAAACCTTAGCTACTACCTATGAAGGTAATACTAAGGTAAAGCTTAAAAACTCCAAAGTTTGTATCTTAAATTCGAGGAGAAGCCTATGCGTGAGGATGAGAGTATAGATGATTTTTATTGCCGTCCTCTAGGTGTCACAAATCAGTGTCAAGGATTAGGTGATGCCATCTCCTTGCATAGGATAGTGAAAAAGTTTCTTCGAGCTCTTCCTCCCAGTTTCGAGGCCAAGAAAATAGCCATAGAAGAATGGACTTAGACATTTATTCCCTAGATGAGTTGGTAGGAAACTGAAAGTCTTTGAGTCTAAGAGAAAGAAACCTAAAAAGGAGAAGCCCATAGCTTTAACCACCGTAGATGAGGTAGAAGAGAAAGAGACTGATCCTGAGTCTCTCGAGGGAACCATAGAGGAGATTGCCTACCTAACAAAACGGTTTGATAAACTTCTTAGAAAGAGGAATCCCTTCTCTGCTGGCCGAAGTTTCCCTAAGGGATTGTCTTCTTGGAATCCTAAGCCTTGTGAGACCGTAGATGCTAGGAATCTCAAGCTTAGAACTTCTCCTCATGCTGATAGATGTTTTGAGTGTGGCGGTGTCGAACATAGGGTTGTTGTTTGTCCCAGTAGAAGAAACAAATCCCAAAGAACCCTTAAAGTTTCCTGGAGTGATAGCGATACCGAGCATGTCACTACCGGAATCAGTAGTTTGGCCGACAAAAAATTTTCGTCGGCCTGTTAGCCAAATTCGTCGGTTAAGATCTTAGCCGACGAGTTGTCGTCGGTTAAGATCTTAGCCGACGAGTTGTCGTCGGCTAAGATGTCGTCGGCAAAGACTCGTCGGCTAACCCGTTCTTCTTCATGTGCTCCCATACAATATTAATGTTAAAACGATATAAATCGCTCCGACATTGACATTTCGTGCACGGACAATAATAAATTGTATTCCCGTTAGTCTTCACATATTCCACAAAACTCCACATTCCCTTGACATATTTTTTTCATGTTCAAGCTCGGCTCGGCTTGTTTAAGCTCGAGCTGAGCTCGGACCAACTTGACTCATTTAGTTTAAATTACAAAACATTAAATTTAAGGCTATGTTATCTTAATTACTTTCTTATTGTAATGATTGTTAGTGTTTGATATCATTTTTTCATAAATTGATTGTTTTAATATATGTATTTTAATTAAATAATTTGATTCTAAAATGAAAGAAATAAAAAGAATAGAAGATTTGGATTTTAAACAATATATTTTACGTATAACAATTTTTTTAAAGCTAAGTTTTAAAAACGAGTTGTTCACGAGATAAACGAACCAAATACAATCTTGTTCAAGCTCGACTCGTTTTTTTGTCGGGCTCAATATTGAGCTCAAGCTCGGCTCATTTATCTTACGAGCTAAAAATCGAGCCAAACACGAGTCGAACACGAGCGGCTCGAGCCTACTTACAGCCCTAAGTACCATAATCTCTTTCCCACTTTTCTGTCCTCAATTATCTCTTTCTTTGTTTATCTTGTTTTATTTTTTGTTAGTTACCATAGCATTTCTTAGTCTGAATTAATACAGGTAATATCAACAAAACATAATTTAATGAATTTGTTGAGCAGTTGGCTTTATTATAATAGAGATAACTTTAAAACCTAGACCCTTGACATTTCATCCCACAACACTAACATTTATAGGGTTTACGGAACTGTACTGTAGCATACATAAGATACAGTATCCCTTCTTTTTTTAGAAGATGATACAGTAACCCTTTTCATCTTAGGGTTTACAATAACCTAGTATGATTAAACTCATACTGTATTCTGTGTAGTCATGCCTAATCTAGATTATGCGAGTTGCAGGACCTCCTCACGCTTGATGTCAAACACTTTGATAAGGGCGTCCTCAACAACCTAGGAAAACACCAACGAAAAGGAAAATTAGGGAGCTAAGATCATAGGGAAAATTAACCATACATGTAATAAAGCTGTTCAATGGTTCTAGCAACAATCACACCAAAGGAAAATACCTTATCCGGAGTTGAGGCACCAGATGTCACACCAATAGTCACAGGACCAGCAGGCAGCCAGTTTTCTTTCTCAACCAACTCGCCATGCTGTAAGAAATCCAAGAGTTGTAATGAGCCATGGAGTCAACAATATTATAACCAAGCAAGAACCAATGAAATTATCAGGTGTCGACAAACTCACGTTTAGCTTATACGCTATTCTGTTTCCAGGTCCTATTCTCTGCTCACTATCAATCCAGTATGAGGGAATTCCGCGATCTTCTGCAATCTCTTGTAGGTGAGAGGTATTGCTCGAGTTCCACCCACCAACAACTAACAAAAGATCTAGCTTTTCCTCAACAAGCTTGTACATCGCATCTTGTCGCTCCTGTAAATGAAACAAAAAGATGAGTTTTGAGTCCAACCAAGTATTTCAGCATTGAACCTATACTTGTCATACACTGTCATAAAGCCACTCTGCTTTCAAGCTAATATGTATTCAAATGGGTGAAAGTCTAGTGGCTGCTATAGGTTGTTCAGACACACCATAGCTTTCTATTTCTTGCTAATTTATACATAGCATAGCAGGTGATATTACCCTATGATCAAACGTTAATATCAAACAATAAATAAGACTAGAAAAATCAGCTACTAAAAAACAAAACCTGAGTTGCATCACATATTGTGTTGAAGCTCACAAAATGATCATTGACATTTTCCACTCCGTACTTTTGCATCATGGTCTTCTCTAATAATTTTCCTGTTAGATTGAGATTGAGATGCAGTTAATAGCTGTAACTATATCCGCCAAAGATGAACAGAGTTAACTAACAGAAAACACTGACCAATTTCTTCAGTCTCGCCCTTAAGCATTGTGGTCTGATTTGCAATGCCACATTTGATAAGGTCCTTGTCCGGATCAAACCCTGGAGAAATTGCTTTCTTAAATTTCTGCATCCATACCAATTAAACAGTTAAACTCTACAAGAATCCCAAACTATTAGCAAATTCATACAGATGCATCCAGAACAGAAACAAACCTCTAGAAACGCTTCTTGAGTGGAGCTAGACCCGTCATGTTCACCACCTAGAATGTAGTCACACACATACCTTGCCTGTAATAAAATTCAAAGTTAAAATTACTAACAGAAAGACTGAAACGAAAAAAGATCTTGAAATGCTAACAAATCAAGGGAACACAGCAATAACAACACTTGTATACCTCATCCATATTTTTCACAATAACATACTTTCCGGCAAAAGAAGCAGTGGCTACGGTTTCCTCATGAGCATATTTACCATGTATAATTGAAGTGTAGTCTCCTTTCTTGTGCTTTTCAACAGTATTCCAAACCTTCACACATATATGACACAACATCCCAATTTTCATATCCTATTAAAAAAATATAGTTCAAATAACTAATCAAATAACAGACCTTGGAAACCCAAGGGCAAGTAGTGTCAACAATCTGAACATTCCTCTCACTCAAGCTGAGCATCTCATCCACGGCAGCTCCGAAAGCAGGCAAAATGACCACATCAGCCTTGTCGACTACCTCAAATTGCTTCCTCCCCTCCTCAACGGGAATGTTCTTCACCTCCATCTCCTCCAACCTCTGTCAATTTCCATCTCAATTAATCCAATTCACCAAATAACGACCTCAATCAACCTAAAAAAATAAACACGAACCTTATTGACCGTCGGATTGTGGATGATCTCGTTGGTAATCCAAATCCTCTCCTCAGGAAATTGCTTTCTGGCCTCGTAAGCAATCTGCACGGCGCGCTCAACGCCCCAACAGAACCCGTAAGCCTCGGCGAGCTTCACGGTCACGTTTCCCCAGGTGTACTCGAAACCGTTGTCCTTGAGCTTCTTAATAATATCGCCTTCAAAATTGAAATCATACGATTACGCTTCAATTCTTACTGAAATTAATTAATCATAGCTAGTGGCTTACTGGTGTATTCGCGGTTCATGAGCTCCAGAGTCGCTTCCTTATGGCCGAACCCGCGGCGGTTGTAGTTCTTGCTGCGGGTGAGGTTCTTCCGGAACACCTTGGCGTCGAAATCGGACTCCACGGCGGCCGAGTCGCCGGAGCATTTGACGGAGAGGGAGCTCCGGCTGCTGCGGAAAGATAGGCTGTGAGAAGAGAAGAGGTCGGTGCGGGGCTGGATGCGGCAGAGGTGGAGAGTGATCGCCATCGGAGAGGCGCGTGGTGGAGAGAGATGACTGGGAAAATTGGTGTCCGTTTTATCTAGAGCTGGGTTATCGTGGTTGGTATTTATTGAACGTGTAAGGGAAGGGTTGTCGTTTTGCGCAGTGGATCTGAGGTTGGGTCGTCGTTTCGATTCCAAACAAAATTATTGCAGTGTATGGTAAAACGTTCCTTCTATGAACATACCGCCAAATTTGTAAATTACAAGAATTACCGTCTTCCGATTTAAACTAAACGGGAAACACATTCCTTCATTTTTTTATTATTATGTCAATTTATGTGGCACAAAAACTAAATGGTAATCATTAAAAACCAAATCAATATGGAAATATGTAGTAAATGAAAAGAATTGAAGGATAAAGGGGAAAAAGCAGCCTGCATTCCATGTCCAACTTCAAAGGAAATTTTAGTAGATAAATACATCAGAAATCATAACCATTTAAAATTATGCATTGTCGTCGAAATCCATCACTTGTTTATAGAGTCATAGTTAACTGTCCTTTAGGCTAACATATACTTTGTGTACAGTATACTAAGATCCGAACACAAAAATAGAACACAATTTGAAACTGTAGATGTAAACATCTCTTTTAAGATAAATCCGATTATATATATATATAGGAAACCGTTCGAGAGCGGACGTCCGCACTCTAGCTAAAGTGCAGACGTCAACCGTTTCTCCGCCGTTTCACGCAGGCGACGGCTTCTCTCTCTCCCCGGATGACTGCACAATCTCTCAAGACTGTTTCCCACCTTCCAGGACTCATCAACGATGAGTTTTTCAGCCAGAATGAAGCTCTGAATGGAAAACATCATTTTTGATCATGGTTGGCCGGAAAACTCGTCGTCGGGGACTCCTAGAAGGATTGAAGCGGTCCTAGGAGCAGTGACGGATCTAGGATGTTAATTTCCTCTAGGCTAATTAGAGTAGGCAAACCAATTTTTTCCACTATTATTGTTACCAAGATTTTGAATTTTGATCAAAATTACACTTCAAAAACATCATGAAATAAGAAAAATGGGAAGAAAATAAGGAAAGTAAGATATACTAACTGACAATAGGACAAATTTGTAAGAAAAAAATGATGGACAGGCGAAAAAACAAAGAAGAAAAAGAAAAAAATGAAGATGTTTAGCAAGAATCGATCCCAGATTATCCACTTTCTAGACAAATGAAGGGACCAACTCAACTACAAGAGCTTTCACAACAGCCAGCATAAGTAGATGGTAAATAAACCAGAGAATTTTTTTCTAGGCTTAAGCCTATATAGCTTTGTACATAGATCCGCCACTGCCTGGGAGACTGTTCTGTGGTCCAGGATTGGGACAAAATGGTTCAATCCTATTTGAAGGAATACTGCTATTTTGCTTAGCTAATCTGTGTCAAAGATGCCGTGTGTATTTTTTTAGGGTATTCCCGGTGGTTTTCTCTAAAGCTGACAATCAAGGAGACTAGTCTATCTTGGGTAACTGGCTTAGCCCTGGCCACATGAAATTTTACTAAGCTGGGATTCGAACTCAAATGAGGGGTTTCAACCTGCCTTTCGCCCCAACTTAGAGAGCCGAGTTTGCCAACCCGACCACCCCATGTGGTTGATGCCATGTGTGTTTTGATTGCTATTCGAACTTTTTTTTTTTGAGGAATTGATATTCTAATTCTTAATTTTAGTATGAACTGGGAAGATATGGGAGCAAAAAGCAGGGGCGGATCCAGCCCATTAGTGGGGGATTCTCAAGGGTCCCAAGCCCAAAAGAAAAAAAATTAGGTCAAGTGTTGTTAGTTGTCACTAAAAACAAAAATTTGTTTCTGCGTCCTCCCTTGCTTCTCTCTCTGACCGCACCACAGCGATTTTCCAGGAATTCAGGGATGATTACGAGTGTGTCTCCACTCTAGAGGTATCTAGGTTTGGATGGTTAAATGATTGCTTTTTTCGGCTAGCTTGTGTGTTTAAGCCGAGACCTGGAGGTTGGAATTTCTGTGATTGAGTTCAATGTTTTTCTTGTATATATCTAAGATATGGGCAGATAAGGTGAGGATGATAATTGGGCATGTGTGCAAACATTAGCTCAATCTAACAGGTACTACGCCTCATCCTCCTCTTTTGATGTTCAAATTTCTGATACGTTTCTTTAGAATGTGATTCTATGTGATGTTGGTAACATGTTTGTAGGGTTATTTTTTCTTCTCCAAATACCGTATTCTAGAATGAGATAATTGATTAATTAGATGGGCTCAACTATCCATATATAAACCAAAACACATACAATTTCATCTGTCAGACTTGGGAGAGAATAAGTTTTGTAGATATATCTGTCCAATTCAGTTTAATTGGTTTTCGTGTTGTAGTGGTCACTCTTCTACTGTATGGGCTATATCGTTCAATGCTACGAGAGACAAAATGGTGGGGGAAGAGCAAGGAATTTTGGATTCTTGATTTTGGGCTGCTGCATTGATGGGTTTCTCACTCCCTGTCAGGTTTGTGTTTCTCACTTTGCCAATTTATCAATTTAATTGGTTATTGATGTATGCGCTTGTGATTTTTTAGCTTATCTTTTTATATCTTAATTCATAGGTGTGAATAAGACTAATGTCAAATCTTGAGCCAAAATCAAAACGTACAAAAAATTACTTCATGGTTTCAAAGAAATGTCGAGTCTTTCAAGCTCAAATGTGAATTCTAAATCTTCTTCTCCAAACATTGATGATCAACAACAAAATGGAGATTCTCCACCAATGGTTAATTCTCAACCTTTAGAGCCACCAAATAGGGCCAATACACTTGAACGTGAACCTGGATTACGTCGTGCTATATGGGAATTTTCAGTGAATGAGCAGGATGCTGTTCGAAAAGCCTATGCTGTGTTGGGACCATTTCAACTTGAATTGTCTTATCCATCCACAAAACATGGGAGTCAACTACATAGATTTCAGCATTCTTGGTTCAAGAGTTTTCCATGGCTTGAGTATTCAATTGCTCTTGATAAAGCATATTGTTTTCCTTGTTTTCTTTTTGACACCGAGGATTCTCAACATCATGCATTCACTACTGAAGGGTTTACAAATTGGGCCAAGGTAAGGGTTGGTAATAATATGTTGCTGAAACATGTAGCAGAAATCACTTCTCCACATAATGCTGCAATGTAAAAATGGGGTTTCATTACCAGCATAAACATTATAGCCGACGAAAATTTTTTTCGTCTGTTAAAGTCTACTTTAGCCGACGAAAAAAAAAAGCGTCGGCTTAGCTAAATTTTCGTCTGCTAAAGTGGACTTTTAGGCGACGAAATCTATTTTCGTCGACTAAAATAATTTTTTCGTCGGCTATAGTCTGTAAACTATAGCCGATGAAATTTTAAAAGTTTGGAAAAAAATTCTTTATATTTTCAGATCTAGACAGCAGCTCATTTGAAAAAAATTAGTTTGGGTGTTGTAGAAATTGTTGGGTGTCGTTCAAATATGTCCAAAATTAGTTTGTGGAGCTATATATATGTACGTATATGTGTATATATTTTGATTTTGAGTTGATTTAATAGTTTTATTTGAGTTATATATATATATATATATATTGATTTTGAGTTTTAATTTGAGTTGAATTATATAGTGGATTTTGAGTGTGATTGAGTTAATCGATTTTGATTTGATAATATATATGAAGTTGTTGTTATTAATAAGTAGTAGTAGATATATATATATATATATATATATGTATATATACTACTATTATAATATTGTGCTGATGCATATATAGTATGAATTAATTAATATGTTGATTATGATTGATGTTAATTGATATATAATATTGTTATATAATTAGTAATTAGTATATATATGCATGTATATATGTGTGTTAATTTTTAATTTGTTATTAACTGATTGAACGTTAATGGTAGATAGAATACTAAATGATTTAAAAATTTACTTAATTAATTTGATTTTATACATATATATTATGTAATCTTTTCAGGATATTGATAAAAGTTGGATTTCACTTTCAAAATGAGACAAAAGATATGGTAAAAGAGTTATTAGTTTATTGAATATGTGATGGATAATGCTAACGGGAATACAATTTTCTACTGCCCGTGCACTAAATATCAGTGTCGGAGCGATATGCATCGATTTGCAATTGACAAGGTTTGGCAGTACCTGAAGAGTAACGGGTTTTGAGAGAAGTACACATGTTGGATATATCACGGTGAAACATCATCAGGAGGTCTGCATGATCATGGAAAATTTTCTGAGACGGGCAGTACATCCAACGATCCAACAACGGCCTTCATCAACGATATGTTTCCTTATGAGAGCGGTGTATGCTCTCAAGGACAGTATATGTCTAGGCCGGTGCAGCCCTTTCCTAGAGTTGTCAACACTGCAGGTATTGACAAGTACAACAAACTACTTGCTTTCCAACAGACCCATGTGTACCCCGGTTGTCAGAAGACTGTTCTTGAAAGTGTGATGGACGTTATGAAGATTAAAGTTGAGACAAAATCCACCGTAAAGGTTGTTGATGATTATCTACAGTACACTGCTTCGATGCTTCTCCACGGTCATCGTCTTCCTACCACTCATCATAAGGTCTGATGTATCCTGAAAGATCTTGGGCTTTCCTACATGAAGATCCATGCATGCAGATATGACTGTGTTCTCTTCTAGGGTAAAGATCCAGAAAGGAATGACCTTGGTGGCCTTGACGCATGTCTGTTATGTCAGAGTGGCAGGTATAAGCTGACTCCTACAGGCAATAGGAAACCTGTGAAGGTACTTCGATATTTCCAGTTGAGAGATAGGCTGGAGCGGTTGTACATGTCATCACACACAACCAAAGCTATGAGATGACATGCTAATAGGGAATTGCATGACCAAGATACCCTTATACACCCTGCTGACGGGGAGGCTTGGAAGCATATAGACCGTGACTTTCCTCATTTTGCGTTAGAGATCCGAAATGTGAGGCTCGGGTTCTCATCCGACGGGTTTAATCCTTTTGGCAACATGAGTCTTCAATACAGTGTATGGCCGGTGATTTTGGTACCATACAACCTTCCTCCATGGATATGCATGAAGAAGGAATACAATATGTTGAGTTTGTTGATTCCGGGCCCTGGCTATCCAGAGAAGTGTCTTGATGTGTATTTGAGACCCTTGATTGAAAAAATTAAGTTTTTTTGGGACGTTGGTCATCCCACTTATGACAAGTACATATACGAGATGTTCTAGATGCATGCTATAGTTGTTGGTACCATAAGTGATCATTCTGCCAGTGGGATGTTATCGGGCAACATTGTTAGGGGATACAAGACTTGTCCAAAGAGACTTAGCGATGAGGGGAGCAGTAGTCATTGCAACAAGATACGCAGATTGGGTCACCATACTCTCCTTCCGTATGGTCACGAATGACGGTTCGATGACAAGGCATTTGATGAGACTGTAGAAAATGGTGTACCTCCCAGAAGATGGACGGGGAAAGAAATTTTCGCAGTGCTTAATGAGTACGATTTTGGTCAGCTCAGCAATCACCCAATATTGTGGCGGCAATACCTGATCGACCCGACAGGTTTAAATTTTAGACACATAAGAGCATATTCTGAGAACTCCCATACTGGAGTAAGTTGTTGATCAGACACTACCTAGATGTCATGCACATAGAAAAGAATGTGTGTGATAATGTAGTGGGAACAGTGCTGAACTTGGAGGGGAATACGAAAGACGGTCCGAAGGCACGCATTGATCTTAAAAAATGGAGATACGAAGACATTTGTGGTTTAAAGAAGGGAAGAAAAAAATGTCTCAAACTCCTTACACCGTGAAGCCTGACCGGAAGACCGTAATTTTCAGGCTATGCAGGAAATATAGCCCCATGTGTAAACATTCAGGACAATAAAATGTACGGGTTAAGGAGTCATGACTGCCATATTCTGCTACAACGTCTCTTCCCTATTTTCATTCGACCGTTCCTTCCCTATCAGGTGGTGCAGCCGTTAGTAGCGTTGTCAAGATTCTTCCAGAAGTTATGCACATGGGAAGTGACAAAATCTGACCTCCGGGAAATGAAAGAGGACATTATTTATATCATGTGTAAATTTGAGAGGATATTTCCTCCAAATTTTTTTGACATCATGCCGCACCTGATGATCCATCTTCCAGAACAATTGTTGCTTACCGGTCCAGTACACTATACTTGGATGTATCCTATGGAAATGTATGTTTTTTACACCTAAATTCATAATTTACATGTTCAATATATAATAATAACTCATTACAACAATTTATTTATAGGCAACTTGGAGACTACAAAGCTTATGTGGTTAATAAATCCGTGCCTGAAGGATGTATAGCTGAAGCATATATTGCGCACGAGTACGTCACCTACATGAAGTTGTATTTAGGAGCATTGAAGGAAACTCCACAAACCATACCGGTAGATGTACCGAAGTTCACCTTTCCATAGTCTCTAATGATGTTCAAGTTTATGGAATTTTGCCAGACTCTTACAAGTTACAACCACATGAGCTAGTCATAGCCCATTGGTGGGTATTGATTAATTGTCCAGAAGTTGAATATTGGAAAGACATCTGTTTATACTGTGCAGACATTCAAGGTGATCTCGATTACCACAACAAGGAGTTCGTGAACTATTTTGGCGGCTGAGTATGTAATTCTTTATTTTTGTTCATAACTCTTTCATTACATAATTATTCATATTTACAATACATTAAATATTTGGTTACAGATGAACCATATTCAATTCGATGGTCATCCAAATTGGTCGCACGAACTAAGACTTCTAGCGATGAAGCCGATAATGTCAAGAGTTTATCCGATGTGCAAGAGTTAATTTGTTGATAAACCCTAATGCTCATATTGAAACAGTTCTTAAGAGAAGATCATTGAAGGATGTGGAAGATAACTGATTGAGGCTTACGGCTTCAATAGAGGCTGTTAGATTGTTGGTTAAGCAAGGAGCTCTTTTTAGAGGTCATAATGAATTTGAAACCTCATTAAATGGAGGATATTTTCAGGAAGTTATAAAATCTTTTTCAAGAATGAGTGTTGAAGGTGAGAGAGTGGTCTTGGGAAATGCTTCTAGAAATGCTAAGTACATGAGTCCCACAATTCAAAAGCAACTCTTACACATTCTTGGTGATAAAGCGGGGGCAAGATACGTGATGAAATTGAGAACTCCAAATATTGTCTTCTTGTTGATGAAGCTTTAGACACTTCTAGTAAGGAGCAAATGACTATTATTTTGAGATTTGTTGATTCTTAATGTCACACCCCGAATCTTAAAATTTCACTGTGAGTTACCTTCCCTCCGTTATCAGTGAATTTACGGTGTCGATAATAAGGTTTGAACAATAAAAATTAACCGTTGGGATTGTTACCGGTAATTTAAAAATTATCGGGGATTTTTTTTTGGGATTCCCGTGTTCGAGGAAGTTTCCTTATTTGGAAACTTACTTTTTATTCTTTCACTTACCTTTTTCGGCGTCACTTTCCCTTTCTTTTTTTCTTCTTTCTTCTTTCTCTTCCTCTCCTCGCGTCGTCCTCTTCTCTGGTCAGTGTGCACTCTCACTGTGCTCCGCCACCACCGGCCGCCGTGGGGCGCGTGACCGGCCTCCCTCGACTCGGTGGAAGTCCGGCAACCCAGCACGCCTTCGGATCGAAGCAGCGCCGCTGCGTGGAGGGAGAGAAAACCTTCTGAAAGGTTACTGTACAATCGGGTTTCAACCGGTTCCAGCCACCGGAGCCGTCGCCGGTCGTTCGGGGCAGGTCCACCGTCGTCCTCTGCGTCTTCCATTTCAAGAATTGGACGATTTTGAGCTAGGTGAGAGGATTGATCCGGATTTTCTCCAGAGTTGGGATTTTATTACTGTTCATGTGATTTGTTGTTGTTAGAGTTGTTTTTGGTTGTTGAGTTGTAAAGGAAAGTTGTAGGGGAGATTGAGAGGAGCAAGAAGATGGCTGGAGATCGCCGGTCGGAGGTCATCTGGCCGGCGACCGAACTTTACTGTTCACAGGGGCATTTCAGTCATTTCACGGGAAAATTTACTTTTAACAGTTATGGTAAATGAGTTAGGGGTAAAGGTAAAAATGATCCTAAGTTAATTTTGGAGAATTGAAAGTAAAAAGGATTAAGGGAAGTTTTGTTTATAAAACTTTGTGGAGGTGGATTAATGGCCGAGTCGATTAAGTTTCGATTATTATTCAAATTGTCGTATTGGTTCGGAAAAAGAATTACATGTTATCGATGGTCGGGATTGATCGAAGATTACTAAGAGTATACAAGAATTAAGCTAGTTTAATACGGAGTTTATACCAATGTCTCCGGAGACCCGACTTTACGATTCGGGATAATTAACATATTTATTTTTATTAAACAGGACGTGAGGATTTACGTTCCGGGGAGGCACAGGATCGTTCTCAGGGCTAGTCCCTTTACTGTGAGTGGACAATTTATTTTTAAAATGAATGCATGCCCTAATTATTGATTTATTTGCAAGATTTATACGATTGTTTCGAGCATTATAATTTCCTTGGGATCTTGATTGTGTATTTGGCTGGATACATATATGTTGAGGATTAGTTTCACTTATTGGTTTGGGAAGAGAATTGAGTAAAGTACTATTATGAAATTATATTATAAGGGTTGACCAATGAATATGCTAGCTAGAGTAGCGTGAGGGCGCTACTAGAGCTCTTAGCTCCGACCCTAGCCTGAGAGGTCAGGCAAATTACGTAGTGCACTATGAGGGTTGACCATTTCCACTTTATTTAGAGCTCTTAGCTCCGACCCTGGTCTGAGAGGTCAGACAAACCTGAGAGGTCAGGTTGATATTATAAGGGTTGACCGTTATCACATTATCCAGAGCTCTTAGCTCCGACCCTGGTCTGAGAGGACAGACAAGCCTGAGAGGTCAGGTTGATAATTCAAGGGTTGACCGTATTATTTTATATAGCTAGCATAGAGTAGCGTGAGGGCGCTACTAGAGCTCTTAGCTCCGACCCTAGTCTGAGAGGTCAGACTATTTATGTTTGTGCATATTTCTCTTCCCATAATCCTCACTTGGTTATTTTATCTTGCATTTGTGGAATTGTTATTAATTGTGGGCATGCATAAATGTTATTTAAATTAATAAATCTTTGGGAGAGCATGAAACATTGGTTTTAAATTATTGTGGTGAATTTTTAGTGTTTCATGGATTATTTTCGTCCACTCACTCTAACGTTTTACATGTTTCTCCCCTGGGCCTTTGTTTTTCTTAAAATGCCCAGACTGCAGAGTTCGGCCAGCAAATTAGGAGGCGCATAGTGGTTACCTCTCCACACCGTTTTCACTAGTAGGTTTCTGAAAACCTACAAGTGCCCTTTTCCTCCTTTGTATTAGAGCTCTGATAACCTGGGTATATTATTATTATGTTTCGGGGTAGAGTACGGAACTTATTCATTATTATTCCAGGAATTTCGGATATCTATTAAGTTGAAAAATGTTTGTGATTGTGTTATGTTATTGTGGTTGTATTCGTGGAGGTGGTTGTGTGTGGTTGTGAACAGATTGGATTTTTATAAGGAGGGGGATGGAATTAGAAGTGTATACTGCATGTGTTTACTTGGAATTTAGGTGAAGGGTTACTCACTATTAGGGGATATTATGCCGAAATTTCGGTAATTACTCTTTTAGGTGGGTCCCGCAGGAGTCATTCTGGGATTTACTGGGAAATCTCGGGATGGGTCCTGTCATTGGTATCAGAGCACTAGGTTATTCGATTCCTTGTCTAAATGTCACTGCTCATGCCTTGTGTGAAACTAGTATCTATAGAGTGATGGACCGACCGCGGCGGATCCATCAGCATTTATGCTTAAGATACGAAGTGATCATCGGGTATTTGCAGTAGCTATTATAGTATTATGTGTGATACATGGTACTAAACATCTTGGTTTCAGGTCAATTATGCGCCGAGCACGTGGCCGAGCTCGTAGGGAGAATCTTTCCCCTCCACCGGAAGGAGAAAACCCTCTTCCTCCTCCTGGAAGAGGAAGTGAAGAGTCAGCTACTATGGGAACGGGTTTGTTAGAGCGGTTAGTGCAGGGTATCCGTTCTGGTATGAGTTCTGAGCTTAACTATGAGAAGGCCCGCAAGCATGGTGCTAGGGTGTTTACCCATGCTAGTGAACCCATGGAAGCACTCAGTTGGTTGGAGGAGACTGAAAAGATGTTCCGAATAGTAGATTGTCCAGAGGAAAGGAAGGTGGCGATAGCTACGCAGTTTCTGGAGAGAGAAGCTTGGCATTGGTGGCTTGATGTAAGCCGCAGGGTGGGTGATGCCGCTCAGCAGATGTCCTGGGAGCAGTTTTCCGCCCAATTTAAG
The DNA here is from genome assembly GCA_951800085.1 of Comarum palustre. NCBI lineage: Eukaryota > Viridiplantae > Streptophyta > Magnoliopsida > Rosales > Rosaceae > Comarum > Comarum palustre. Next base: position 5,046,287 of record OX637579.1, on the reverse strand, counting down.
GAGCGTTATGTCAGCCGAGCACACATGAACCGCATGAGGGAAGAATTTCTAAATTTGAGGAAAAGTGATGACATGTCGGTTTCGGCGTTTGAGCAGCGTTTTAGGGAGCTGGCCTACTACGTTCCTGAGTTGGTAAAGACAGAGCAGGATAAGGTCTATCAGTTTGTTAGAGGCCTTGGGGGTAACTACTCTGCACAGATGATGGCTGTACCATATGCATCATTCATGGAGGCAGTGATGGCTGCTCTTAATCTTGAGGCCCAGCAGTTTTCTTATGGTCGGCTTTCAGATGTTGGAGTTGCGGGTTCTGGCTCAGCTAGAAGATTGTTGACGAGGTCTAGTTCAGTATCCTCTGTTGGGAGTGGCTTGGGTAGCAGCACAGGATCCGGGTCAGGATTCCGAGGGAGGCTTAAGAGCTTCTTCAAGAAGACCTCTAGGGGGTTTAGAAGAGGATCTAGCAGCCAGAGTGGGCCTTCTAGAGGTCAGAGTGCGCAGCAGAGTCAGAGACCGTCTCAGAGTTTTCAGCAGAGTCAGTGGGTACATGGTCAGTGCTATCAGTGTGGGCAGACAGGTCATTTCAGGAGAGATTGTCCTCTCTTGAGTCAGGGAACAGCATTGGCACCTGCCCAGACTATGGGGCAGACGCATTCTGGTACTGTTAGTAGTGGTACCCCCTCTGTGACACAGATTAGAGGCGGCACACAGCAGAGCAGAGGTAGTAGAGGCCGTCCTGCCACACATGCGAGACTGCATGCCATGACTCAGCAAGAGGGTCGCTCTTCTCCAGATGTTATTATTGGTACGTTATTCATTTTTGGCCGACCCGCTTTTACATTAATAGACCCTGGAGCGTCGCATTCCTTTATGTCCAGTAGATTTTCCTTACATGCCAATGTGCCGTCATCACCACTTCCTGGGGAATGGCACGTGTCCTTGCCTTCTGGGGATGTGATGAAGATAGATTGGGTATTTAAGAGTTGTGAAGTACTGATAGAGAGTTGCGGTTTTGTGGTTGATCTAATACCTCTTGATATTGTTGAGTTCGATGTGATCTTGGGGATGGACTTCTTGGAATCCCATAGGGCGATGGTGGATTGTTTCCGAAAAGAGGTAGTGTTAAGAAGTCCAGGGAAGCCTGAGATCACCATTCATGGGGAAAGAAATGTTCTCCCAAACTGTGTGATTTCCGCTGTTACAGCTAGGAAATTGTTGAATAAGGGTTGCCAAGCCTACCTGGCACATGTAGTAGATACCAGGAAGGGTGAAGTGAACCTGGAAGACATTCCTGTGGTAAAGGAGTTTCCAGATGTATTTCCAGACGAATTGCCTGGATTACCGCCAGCAAGAGAGATCGATTTCACCATCGAGATGCTTCCTGGAACCGCTCCTATCTCTCAAGCTCCCTATAGAATGGCACCTGCGGAATTGAAGGAGTTAAAAACTCAATTGCAGGAGTTGGTGAACAAGGGTTTTATTCAACCTAGCACGTCTCCTTGGGGTGCTCCTGTACTTTTTGTTAAGAAGAAAGATGGCACCATGAGACTTTGTGTGGATTATCGGAAGCTGAATCAAGTGACGGTGAAGAATAAATACCCTTTGCCACGAATTGATGATTTATTCGACCAGTTGAGGGGTGCCTCTGTTTTCTCGAAGATTGATTTGAGATCGGGTTATCATCAGTTGCGGATTCGGGAAAGTGATATTTCCAAGACTGCATTCCGGTCACGGTATGGACACTATGAGTTCGTAGTGATGCCATTTGGACTTACTAATGCACCCGCCGCCTTCATGGATTTGATGAATAGGGTGTTTAGTCCATTTCTTGATCGTTTTGTGATCGTGTTTATTGATGATATTTTGGTTTACTCCAAAAGCTTGAAGGAGCATGCCAGGCATTTAAGGACGGTTCTGCGAGTCCTCAGAGAAGCTCAGTTGTATGCAAAACTTAGCAAATGTGAGTTTTGGTTGGATAGAGTGGGATTCTTGGGTCACATTGTGTCGGAAGAAGGTGTTAGTGTGGACCCTCAAAAAGTAGCTGCAGTGGCTAATTGGGGTAGACCCACCAATGTGTCAGAGATTCGGAGTTTCTTGGGATTAGCAGGTTATTATCGTCGCTTCGTTCAAGATTTCTCCAAGATTGCTGCTCCACTTACAAGATTGACCAGGAAGGGAATTAAGTTTGAATGGTCTGACAAGTGCGAGCAAAGTTTTCTGGAATTCAAAGAGCGTCTGACTAGTGCACCAGTTTTGGCACTACCAGATGATAGTGGGGAATATGAAGTCTATTGTGATGCCTCTAAACACGGATTGGGTAGTGTGCTGATGCAGCATGGGAGAGTGATCGCCTATGCTTCTAGACAATTGAAAACGCATGAGGTAAATTATCCCACCCATGATTTGGAGCTTGCTGCGGTGGTGTTTGCTCTTAAAATTTGGAGGCATTACCTTTATGGAGCCAAGTGCCAAATTTTCACTGATCACAAGAGCTTGCAATATGTGTTCACTCAAAGGGATTTAAATATGCGTCAAAGGAGATGGATGGAATTAATTAAAGATTATGATTGCTCGATTGAGTACCATCCAGGAAGAGCTAATGTGGTAGCCGATGCTCTTAGTCGCAATCCCTCTTTATCCTTGGCATATTTGAAAATGATTCGGGTTCCACTTCTTTATGAGCTTAGAGCTACCGGTGTTGATTTAACAGTGGATGAAATGGGTGTTTTGGTGGCCAGCTTTCGTGTGAGGCCAGTATTGATTGATAGGGTTCGGGAGGCGCAATATAATGACCCTTCCATTGTACAGTTGGTTGAGAGGGCTCAGGAGGGCTCAGCAGAGGACTTTGCGGTTAGGAAAGATGGAACCCTTTTGTTTAAGGGTAGGTTGTGTGTACCAAAAAGGAATGAAGAGCTTAAACGGGAGATCATGGAGGAAGCTCATAGTTCCATTTATGTCGCCCATCCAGGTAGTACAAAGATGTATAGAACTTTGAAGAATTATTACTGGTGGCCGAATATGAAGAGGGAAATAGCAGCTTTTGTTAGCAGGTGTTTGGTTTGTCAACAAGTGAAAGCTGAGAGACAAAAACCCTCGGGTTTGATGGAGCCATTGCCTATTCCGGTGTGGAAGTGGGACCATATTACTATGGATTTTGTCTTCGGCCTGCCTCGCACCCGTAATGGGTATGATGGAGTTTGGGTGATTGTGGATCGTTTGACGAAATCTGCTCACTTTCTCCCGGTTAATAAAAAGTTTTCTCTTGATCGGTTGTCGGAGATTTATGTGAACGAGATAGTGAGACTACATGGGGTTCCAGAATCCATTGTGTCAGATAGAGATCCACGGTTTGTTTCCCAATTTTGGGGAGCTTTGCAGGCAGCATTGGGCACACAACTTCATTTTAGTACTGCTTTTCATCCTCAGACCGATGGGCAGTCAGAGAGGACCATTCAGACCTTGGAAGACATGTTGAGGTCATGTGTTCTACAGTTTCGGGGGAGTTGGGATAAAAATTTGATGTTAATGGAGTTTGCTTATAATAATAGCTACCACTCTAGCATTGGCATGTCACCATTTGAGGCATTATATGGGAGGCAATGCCGTACTCCCCTGTGTTGGAATGAAGTTGGGGAAAAAGAGTTTTGTGGCCCGGATATCATCTTTGAGACTAATGAGAAAATCAAGGTGGTAAGAGATCGACTCAAGGTGGCTCAGGATAGGCAAAAGACTTATGCGGATAACCGCAGGAAGGACTTGGAATTCCAAGTTGGTGATTGGGTGTTCTTGAAATTATCTCCTTGGAAGGGAGTGGTACGTTTTGGAAAGAAGGGCAAGCTTAGTCCTAGATATATTGGTCCTTATGAGATCCTCGAAAGAATTGGCCCACTTGCCTATCGATTGGATCTACCTCTTGAGTGGTCCAAGATCCATAATGTCTTTCACGTATCCATGCTTCGGAAGTACATTGCTGATCCTTCCCATGTGTTACATGCGCCACCTGTTAGTCTGAATAAAGACTGGACCTACGTAGAGGAACCGGTGCAAATTATTGATCAAAAAGAGCAAGTGCTTCGGAACAAAACCATCCCTCTTGTTAAAGTGTTGTGGAGGAGTCATGAGGTGGAGGAAGCTACCTGGGAGCCCGAAGCTCAGATGCGACATCAGTATCCTCACCTATTTGAGTAACAGGTATGTAAATTTCGAGGACGAAATTTTTATAAGGGAGGGAGAATTGTCACACCCCGAATCTTAAAATTTCACTGTGAGTTACCTTCCCTCCGTTATCCGTGAATTTAATGTGTCGATAATAAGGTTTGAACAATAAAAATTAACCGTTGGGATTGTTACCGGTAATTTAAAAATTATCGGGGATTTTTTTTTGGGATTCCCGTGTTTGAGGAAGTTTCCTTATTTGGAAACTTACTTTTTATTCTTTCACTTACCTTTTTCGGCGTCACTTTCCCTTTCTTTTTTTCTTCTTTCTTCTTTCTCTTCCTCTCCTCGCGTCGTCCTCTTCTCTGGTCAGTGTGCACTCTCACTGTGCTCCGCCACCACCGGCCGCCGTGGGGTGCGTGACCGGCCTCCCTCGACTCGGTGGAAGTCCGGCAACCCAGCACGCCTTCGGATCGAAGCAGCGCCGCTGCGTGGAGGGAGAGAAAACCTTCTGAAAGGTTACTGTACAATCGGGTTTCAACCGGTTCCAGCCACCGGAGCGGTCGCCGGTCGTTCGGGGCAGGTCCACCGTCGTCCTCTGCGTCTTCCATTTCAAGAATTGGACGATTTTGAGCTAGGTGAGAGGATTGATCCGGATTTTCTCCAGAGTTGGGATTTTATTACTGTTCATGTGATTTGTTGTTGTTAGAGTTGTTTTTGGTTGTTGAGTTGTAAAGGAAAGTTGTAGGGGAGATTGAGAGGAGCAAGAAGATGGCTGGAGATCGCCGGTCGGAGGTCATCTGGCCGGCGGCCGAACTTTACTGTTCACAGGGGCATTTCAGTCATTTCACGGGAAAATTTACTTTTAACAGTTATGGTAAATGAGTTAGGGGTAAAGGTAAAAATGATCCTAAGTTAATTTTGGAGAATTGAAAGTAAAAAGGATTAAGGGAAGTTTTGTTTATAAAACTTTGTGGAGGTGGATTAATGGCCGAGTCGATTAAGTTTCGATTATTATTCAAATTGTCGTATTGGTTCGGAAAAAGAATTACATGTTATCGATGGTCGGGATTGATCGAAGATTACTAAGAGTATACAAGAATTAAGCTAGTTTAATACGGAGTTTATACCAATGTCTCCGGAGACCCGACTTTACGATTCGGGATAATTAACATATTTATTTTTATTAAACAGGACGTGAGGATTTACGTTCCGGGGAGGCACAGGATCGTTCTCAGGGCTAGTCCCTTTACTGTGAGTGGACAATTTATTTTTAAAATGAATGCATGCCCTAATTATTGATTTATTTGCAAGATTTATACGATTGTTTCGAGCATTATAATTTCCTTGGGATCTTGATTGTGTATTTGGCTGGATACATATATGTTGAGGATTAGTTTCACTTATTGGTTTGGGAAGAGAATTGAGTAAAGTACTATTATGAAATTATATTATAAGGGTTGACCAATGAATATGCTAGCTAGAGTAGCGTGAGGGCGCTACTAGAGCTCTTAGCTCCGACCCTAGCCTGAGAGGTCAGGCAAATTACGTAGTGCACTATGAGGGTTGACCATTTCCACTTTATTTAGAGCTCTTAGCTCCGACCCTGGTCTGAGAGGTCAGACAAACCTGAGAGGTCAGGTTGATATTATAAGGGTTGACCGTTATCACATTATCCAGAGCTCTTAGCTCCGACCCTGGTCTGAGAGGACAGACAAGCCTGAGAGGTCAGGTTGATAATTCAAGGGTTGACCGTATTATTTTATATAGCTAGCATAGAGTAGCGTGAGGGCGCTACTAGAGCTCTTAGCTCCGACCCTAGTCTGAGAGGTCAGACTATTTATGTTTGTGCATATTTCTCTTCCCATAATCCTCACTTGGTTATTTTATCTTGCATTTGTGGAATTGTTATTAATTGTGGGCATGCATAAATGTTATTTAAATTAATAAATCTTTGGGAGAGCATGAAACATTGGTTTTAAATTATTGTGGTGAATTTTTAGTGTTTCATGGATTATTTTCGTCCACTCACTCTAACGTTTTACATGTTTCTCCCCTGGGCCTTTGTTTTTCTTAAAATGCCCAGACTGCAGAGTTCGGCCAGCAAATTAGGAGGCGCATAGTGGTTACCTCTCCACACCGTTTTCACTAGTAGGTTTCTGAAAACCTACAAGTGCCCTTTTCCTCCTTTGTATTAGAGCTCTGATAACCTGGGTATATTATTATTATGTTTCGGGGTAGAGTACGGAACTTATTCATTATTATTCCAGGAATTTCGGATATCTATTAAGTTGAAAAATGTTTGTGATTGTGTTATGTTATTGTGGTTGTATTCGTGGAGGTGGTTGTGTGTGGTTGTGAACAGATTGGATTTTTATAAGGAGGGGGATGGAATTAGAAGTGTATACTGCATGTGTTTACTTGGAATTTAGGTGAAGGGTTACTCACTATTAGGGGATATTATGCCGAAATTTCGGTAATTACTCTTTTAGGTGGGTCCCGCAGGAGTCATTCTGGGATTTACTGGGAAATCTCGGGATGGGTCCTGTCACTTAAGGCTTGATTCGAGAACGATTTTTTAAAATTGTGAGTGTTCCTAACATTACCTGACAAACCCTTAAAAATGAAATTTCGAAAGCACTTTCTATGTACAATCTTTAAGTGAGTGATATGTGTGGTCAAGGGTATGATGATGCTAGTAATATGAGAGTCATTTATATGGGGTTGTAAACGTTGTTTCTTCAGGAGTGTTCTTATGCATATTTTGTGCATTGTTTTGCTCAGTTGACATTGAATGCTCCAGCTCAAGGAGTTCATGATGTTTGGGAGTTCTTTTCAACTTTGAGTTTCATTGTCAATTTTCTTGATTCTTCGGCTAAGCGTCATTCTGCATTAGCATCTATGAGAAAGGATGAAATTGCTAATTTGGTAGCATGTGGGAAACTTCAAACAGGTAGCAGTGCTAATCAAATTTGTACTTTGTAGCGAGCTGGTGCTACTCGTTGGAGTTCACATTCCCGTTCTATTAAGAGTTTAATTGAATTGTTTGGTTCAGTTAAAACAACTCTTAATGATATGATGTTGCATGCATGTGAGGAATTGCAAGGACAAGCTAGGGTTGTTATAAAAGCTATGAGGTTTTTTAATTTTGTGTTTTGCTTGCTTCTAATGCACAATGTGATGAAAATTATTGAAGTTCTTTGTCAGACATTGCAGCGAAAATCTCTTGACTTTGTCAATGCTATGAAGTTTGTTGAATTCACAAAGAAACTTCTTCAAGAGATGAGAGATGACAGCTGGGATGAATTGGTAAGAGATTTGGAGTCTTTTTGTGAAAAACATGCTATTGATATGGTTGATATGAATGCTCGTTATAAAGATGGTGCAGGTCGTGATTGCCAACAAAAGAATTTCATTACATATGAGCATCACTATCGTATAGAGGTATTCAATGTTTTGATTGATTTTTAGTTAAGTGAGCTAAATAGAAGATTCTCAGAACAAGCATCTGAACTTCTTATACTTAGTTCTACCTTGGATCCTCATGGTAATTTTAGGAATTTTAAAACTGAAGATGTTTGCAATCTTGCAAAGAAGTTTTATCCTAAAGATTTTGATGTTGGTGAAATGCACAATCTAGAATTAGACTGTGTATATTTTGAGAAAGATATGCGTAGTGATCCAGAATTCCGGAACTTGGAATCAATTTCTGATTTGTGCCACATGTTGGTCCAAACAATGAAGTTTGGATTTTTCCCTATGCTTTATAGATTGATATGTCTAGTTTTGACTATTCTTGTTTCTACGACAACCACTGAAAGAGCATTTTCAGCTATGAACATCATTAAGAATAAACTTAAAAACAAGATAGGAGATGAGTTTTTAGGTGATCAAATGGTTCTTCACATTGAGAAAGAGTATGCTGACTCTATAAGTATTGAAGAGGTAATTCGAGAGTTTAAAGTTTTATCAACTCATATAGTTAGATTCAGTTAGTTTATACTCTTGTATAATATTGCATGGCATGTTTATTTTATCATTGAGTATTTCATTATGTACAATAGTTGTCAACATTTAAGGGTAAGGCTTATTATGTCCTCCCTATACTAGGTGTATCATTTTTTTTTCAATCAATAAAATTCTCTCGCACCATTGAGATTGTCCACACTTTTTTTTTGCTATGAAATTTATGGATCCCAGTGTTAGAATCCTGAATCTGCCACTGACAAAAAGGTTTTTTGTCTTAACCCCAATCCCGCCCTAGGCAAAATCCTATATCGCGCATAGGTAATTTGTTTCATGATCTCATAGATAACTTGATTGCGATTTGCAATACTAATTGCAATATGATCCGGGCAGAGTGGCCATACCTGAACATAGACAATTCATCAATGTAAAGCAAATAGCAGACTAGATGAGTAGTTGAAATCATGGTTGTAGAGAGGTTCATTAATGTCAATGTGCAATACTTATTAAACATGATTAATTCTGAAATCTTTAACACCATAAATTATAGTCTGATACAAACATGCATACATCTAATAAACATATGGAATGAGAGCCTTGACATTCTGGGGAAAATTCTCGAACTTAGAAAGATACCATCTTCTAGTAGCATAGCTCCTACCGGTCAAATAGAATACTGTTCCAGCGACGAAGGCAAATGCATACAATGTCTGAGAAATAAAAGAGAACCCAACAAATGCTATGATTTCAAATAGATAGTGAGGGCATATCACTAGCTCAAACAATCCACCCTTCGGAATCTTATAATCCTTATCTCCATTGCTTTGTGAGCTTGACGGAGACGAAGAGGATGATGATCTCAGTTTGGAAAGAAGGTAGTGATGGTAGAAATTGCCAGAAATCCCAAGTATAAACAACAGAATTCCAGGGTACTTCAAATCAATTGGTGGCTCTGGTAGCCCTTGGGTTATAGTAAGGTGTTGCGCGTAAATCGAAGTGACAGTAGCCATGAAGTAACTGAGAGCGATAGGAATCGCAGAATCAAGCGCCATCCCGCTACTGTACTTGTGAACAAATTGAACCTACAAATTAAACAAGCCAAAGAAAGTAATCTTTGAGAACAATTGTAAATAGGGATGGTTGGGAGATAAATGTCTATACTGAATTGAGACCCAGTACGTATACGTTGGCATGATCAGTAAAATAAGCTTAAATCTCAAGATTTGCCAGTTCAGCTTGCAAATCTAGCAAATATGTACATGACCATGGGGTGGGTTTGTTGATGTTGGGTTGTCAGTGAGAGATTGATAAAGTTATCTACTTATCTAAGAGCAGAACCAAAATCATATGACAACTATTAGAGAGATTCAATTCCTTATAAATTATATTGCAAGAAGCTCCTTTCCAAATTGAGATATAATACTTCATATTGTTAAATAGAGGTTTACATCAGTACTGGGAATGGTTCAATTAGTTTCAGCTTTACATATGGGTCACTAGAAAATGTACTACAACACAATTACGCCTTCTAATGTTTGTGTACTCGGCATTTAACATCTAAACGGTGTATGCAATGTTAAAAAAACATAGTAGCTCACATATTACCTAACTATCTAACTATCTATTATCGTGTGATTAAGTTAGGACAGTAACTATCCACTATCTAAGTAACAGTATCTAGTTTGGGTATTAAATCAACAAATAGGGGAACATACTACTCGGATGCTTCCAAACAAAACTTACACAGTCAATAGTTAAATTCCCCAATTCAAGCAAAGGCATTCCAAACTCGTTAGCAGCAGACAAAAGCTTCTATTAGACATTAGAACAAACGCATTGCTTGTATATAGAGAAAACCAACTGAGATGTCAAGTTGGAAGTACTCGTACCTCCAAAAGTCGTTTGAGGAAATGAAAGGTGAGAGCAGAGGAGAGCAACAGATATCTGATATCATCGTTATGAGGAAAGAACACCAGAGATGTGAGCCCAGCAAGAAACGCGGGAGCATAAATGAATTGCATGCCTCTTGTACCAGATAGGTAAATTTGCTTTGATTTCTGAGAAGCGGGTTTGTTGGTAATCTTCCAGAACTTGGAATACTGAAGGTGGTTTCCTCTCACCTCAGAGATCCCGGAAGAAGCTAACCCAGTGAGGCTGATGACTGACATGGCTGTGACGAAAACAGAAGACGGTGGTGGGAAGACAAATACGATTGGCCACGCCATGATTCCCTCTGCTTCTTCTTCTTTGTTGAATGAGAACTAGAGTGAAACTCTGAGTGTACGAGATGTAGAATGGGAGATTTGAATGATTGCTTGGCATGAAGACGTTTTTCTACTACCAGTTTTTTAAAATCTTGTCGATGTGGTCTAGACGCAACACGTGGAGGAACCCACTTCTTTAATCTCTCATCATGTCGCCCATCATTCGCTCGTGCTTTCTATTTCAAGCTTCCATGGCACTCTGGCGTTATATTCAGCTTCCTCTCAATTAGGGGTAGGTAGAAAAACTTGAAGTCTCGTTGCTGTTCCGATTCTGACGGGATTTGAACAACAAATGTTTATCCCATCTCATCTCGTTCCGTCCAAGAAATAATATGACAGAACGCAGGAATGAAATTTATCATCTCGTTAGACCTGTCTAATCCTGTATAAAAATTAAAATTAATCTTAACCATTGATTATGTTATCTCACCGTTGATTTTTTTTAGCCCTAATACAAGCCAAACAGGCAAAAGCTACAAAACTTTCACTCTTCGACTTCGACAGACTCATCTCTAGATCTCATCTCTTCTTTGCTTCGGCTCCTCTCCTCTCCAAGGCTCAAGCTGTTGTTCGACTCAACCCACTCGCCTCTGCCACTCGTCTTCGTTGCTCGCCTCTGCCGCTCACCTCCATAGCTCATGAATGTAAGTAGATTTTTCTTGGATATATCATCACTTCCTCTTTCAGTTAGCTTGGTCATTTGAATCTGGTTTGTTATTTGAAAGAAAAATAAGTTAGGCCCATTGGAAACGTTGTTGTTAGAGTGGCCTGGGGGAGGCTTTTGGGGTTTCTTTAATTTGCGAGTTTTTTATTAATCGTTTTCTATTGACTCGTGGAGGAACAAGGGATTGCGATTTTTTCGGGGATTTGGATTTCGTAGAATGTATTTTCCGGTGGCTTCTTGTTTTGAGGTATTGTGGAAGGCCTCATCTCTGTTTACCTGTTTTGAGATTAAACTTTGAATTGGAAAAATTGGTGTAGTTTTCGAGTAACCGAAGTTTCCTATTTGAATCTGTGTTTGCCTTTGTGAACATTGGTTTTTCTTTTATTTGTGTCTATGCAGATGTAAATTTGTGTCGTAGAGTTCTAAGTCGGCTTGAATCCATGATATTACTAAGGTCGAAGAAAGCTTGTTTGCTGCAAGTGATGCCAAGTTATATGGGTGGAGAGTGTGCATTTGAATTGCTGCTATTTACTTTTCTGAAAATTTGAATTCAGACAGCAGTGATGATAAATCTTAGTTTCTGACACCGTGGTTAATGAGATTATATTCTGACTAGTTTTTTAGGTTGTAGATTGGAGATAAGGGTAAGATGATAGTTGCTTGACTTTGATTTGTTTTCTTATGTAGTTGCATGGAGAAAGTGCAAGATTCTCTCTGCAAGTTATTGTAGAGTAATGTCAATTTTTTCCTTCGTTAGAAGCGGCTCGGCCTAGGAGCAAATCTAGCATCCAAGCTTTATGTTCGTTGCATGTAGGGCTTGAAAAGGTTAGGAATGTGCTTCAACACTTCTCAGAATGTAGTAAACTTTACTTGGTAGGTTAACCTCAATATTGGATCGGTAGTTGTGTAATGAATGTTACTCTCACTCTAAGTAGTTTTAGCTGAGTATATTTATTGTAGTGAGTATAGTGGCTAAATTACTTTTTATGTTTCAGGTTATTACTGGGGATTCTGTGCTCTCAAAATTTGAATAAGCAAGAATAGCTCTCATGGATAGTCTCAGGCGTGTTAAATCACTAGCACCAGATCAGATGCCATTGTGATTTATGAATGTATGCGGATTTTTCTTCTTCTTTTTTGTTTCAAGTTTTGTGGAGGGATTGGCCCATCCCGTCCCATCCGGGACTAGGCCCGGCAGGATTCACTCTCAAAATTGCAAGGCCCGTCTCGATCTCGTTACATATGTAACAACTAGGACGGGACGTGGGATGAACTCAATCTCGTCTCATCCTGTCCCATGCCCAGCCCTACTCTCAATTCTGAAAATTTACCTTTTGTTATAGAAAATAGGAATTACTTTGATCTACTCTTTTTATTGATATTCCTCTTTATATAGATGTGAGATTATAAACGTAATTACATCATACATAATTATTCTAATCACTAATTGATAGTTGATTGAGCAATTACAATTGTTAATCGCTAATTGCATAATCAACTCTTTGTCAGGTACTTTGATGAAGACACACCTAAGGAATTATTCATTCAACACTCCCCCTTGTACCAAGTCAAAGTTAAAATGGTGCATCTGGTGTTGCCTCATTAAAAACATTGCCAAGTAAAAAAAAACTCAATGGGACAAAATAAATTTTGGTCAAAGGAAAAACGAGCACAACGCGCATATTGTATTTTGAGAGTGATGTGATGATACTATACTCCCCATGAGATCTACACCCCCCTGATCCTTACATAAAATCAAGGGAGATCGGAAAGTTTTCTTATTAAGATATTTTTCACGTGTTTTTCAAATATAGCTTCAAGTAATGATTTGGTAAACAAATCTGGCACATTCTCCTCGAAATTTATTTGATTTACCTTGATCTTGAGGCAAGTCTGTTGTTTGCTTACTGTAGAAGAACTTTGACGATATGTATTTTGTGTTATCACCCTTGATATAGCCTAGCTTCATCTGTAGGCCGCATTATCTTCATAAATGCATGTGGGCTCTTTAATGATAGAACATAAACCACTGATTCCTTGAATATTTATAATGATGATCCCCTACTTGTGAGATTTGTAGGAAATATGACGAAATGATGAAGCATGCTCTGTTCTTGTGCCCCTGGGCGACATTAGCTTGGTTCTCCCATCCGCTCAGTTACATGGTAAATCTGCAAAGCTTCACCTCCCTTAAAGATTGGGTGGGTGCTTTGATCAAGGAGGGTATCTCTCTGCAAGCCAATAACGACTCTTTCTTCTTCAGTGTGGCTTTTCTCTTGTGGGAAATTTGGAAGCAGAGGTGCAACGCCATCTTCAAGTTTTCCAATCCTAATCCAGTGGTTACTTCGTCCAAGGCCCTTGAGTTCTTTGGAGTTCGTCCAAATCTGAAAACTCCAACTCATACGGTGACTTCGACAAATTCTCCTCTGACAGTGAGATGGAACCGCCCCTCTCATGGAGGTATTAAGATTAACACCGATGCTACGTGAGATCCAATAGCTCTTTCTTCAGGTCTGGCTGCAATTGCAAGAGATTCTACTGGAGCTATAGTTGGTGTTATTGGCTCTCAAACCTTGCCTACTTCCTCCCTGGCAGCTGAAGCACAAGCTATCATTCTTGGCTTCACGCCAGCTACTTCCCTCCCTCTTTCTTCTTTTGTTTTGGAATCTGACTCCTATATCTTAGTTTCTGCTTTGTTAAATCCATTGTCATCGGTGGACTGGTCGGCTTTTCTCACCTTCTAAGCAAGATCCGGAGGACAAGTAGCTAGTTCAACCGAGTTAGGTTGGGTTTGGAAGAGCTTATAATCTCCTTTGTTTTTAAGCACCAAAGTTTTTAGTGTTTGGTAAGTCCAAAAATAAGTTACTTCTTAAAAAAATAGAAGGTGTTTTGAGGGAAAAAGGAGAAGCTGCAAACACTCACCTTCTGCTTATAAGTAAAAGTCAGCTTATATCTTATAAGTTCAGTTGCACCAAACTCAGCCTTAATTGGTATTGGATCAAAAGACTAGCTAATTCTGCAGATGATCATGTTGAAAACTTAGTCAAAAGTGGGGTGTGCACAAGGGACTGGACCTCCAATCCCCCTCCCTCCCTCATGCGTATTGTGTTGTATGATGCTCAGTCTCAACCTCCTTAGTACGGTTGTAGTTAGCTTGTTTCTTCCCTTGTACTCCTCTGCCTTCGGCTTGCAATGGAAGTTTCGTTATAAAAAAATGACAGATAATCTAAAAAATCTACTGTATAGTGTTATCGGACGACTCCAACATAGACGACATAAGAGTTTTGGTCAGATAACATTGTCGTATGGTATAATGATTTTTTGGCATAATACGACAACATCCTCTCTTAACTAGAAACGTAGTGGCAGAGCCGACAAGCTCGGTTGAGGGAGAAAAGTGTCACGCCCCGGTCCAAGTTTACCTTTTTAATCTCGGGATAGGACGTGCGGGACTCATCTCAAGAGAGATTTACTCGAAATTCCTCTTAAGAAGGGATAACCATTTTTCCCAAACCATTTTCAACAATTCAAATGATACTGGAATAGACCTCACAACCGGATGTTATCCCGATTTCCGCATTTGGATTTCATACTAATTACTTTAGAGGACCTAGGGTTCTAATAGTATTTGTGACTGCACCCGAATCCCGGTTAGGCTGCTTACGTACCCTGTACTCAGGGATCAAGCCACACATAACTCTTATTTAATTAACGCCCTAACCAGCAAATCTCGTTTTTCTATATATCGGTCAATCTATCAATTAGGATTGTAAATACCCAATGCATAACCGGAGTCTAACCTATCCGCTGAGGTATTCACCAATCAGCTAATCTATCAGGATTATTCCGAACACTCCACCATACATGTCTATAATATTCATAAGCATATAAACAGAAAATAAATGCAAACACATAATTATATAAATCCACCAAGGATATAATAGTCAATTTATCCCCAATTACACTCTTGTAAATACCTAGAACTACCAGGGACAATATTGTCAATTCAACCTTAATGGCAGCTAGGTAAATATGCTAAGCTGTCATGGGTATTTTAGAAATTCAATCTCAGTGGCAGCCCGTGTAAATACACAAAACAACCAGGGGTAGTATGGTCTTTTTAACCTCAGTGGCATTCCCGTAAATATACAAATCTACAAAGGGCATTTTTGGGATTTTAGCCTCAATGGCATCCCTGTAATTGTACAAAATAATCAGGGGTATTTATGGAATTTTAACCTCAGTGGCAGTCTTGTAATCAAACAAAACTACCAGGGGTATTTCCGGGATTTCAGTCATAATGGAACCCTGCTAATTACCCTAAACTGTCAGGGGCAGTTCTGACATTACACACCACAGTAAAACAGTAAAACAGTAAAAGGTAATTCTACCGTGGTAAAAACCCTTGACATTTCTGATCAGCTGGTTCGTCGGAAAAGCTCGGTTTTCTGACCAAACCAGGCTTCTATGCATACATAAACCACTTCTACAACAACTCAGTAACCTAAAGAGGCTAAAATCAATAGAAAATGTGGAGGTTGTATACCTCGAAGTCTATCCTCTGGTTTTTTGGCGGATCTCCTCCGGCGGAGCTCTGCTGGCTTCCTCCTCCTTCCTTCCAGACAGCTCCTAGTGCTTCCTGGAGCTTCTTTAGCCCTCATCTGGACTGGTTCGACATTCAGATCGAGATGGCAGCCCCTCGAGCTTTCTCTCACCTCTGGCTGGCGACGGTCACGGTGGCTCTGGCGTGGCTGGAGGCCAGGGCTTGGTCGCCGAAGCAAGACAAGCCTAATGGTGGTGGTGGTGAGGTCGGACGTGCGCGCCGGTGGTGGTCTAGCTGGGGCAGTCTTTGCTGCTCGAAGGAGAAGGAGAAGGAGAAAGAGTGTTCGAACCCTCCCCCGAAGAGGAAGGAAAGAGAAACAGAAGGAGATCGAGAGGGTGAGAAAAAGGAAAGGTGAGGAAGAGATAAGGAAGAGAGAGAAAAAAAGGTTTTTTATAAACTTTTCAACGGCCAAGACATACCGGATGACTCGTTTAATTATAATCTACCACCTCGGGACATTTAATCTATTTTCTCCAAAATCATAAAATATCTCGATATAAAACTCAAATAATAATTCAGAGAAAACTAACAGCGCGGTTACAACCCTCTGTAACCCGCCTGATCCCGGTAAAAGGGAAAATTTTAGGGTGGGGTCTTACAAATAGTTCTTTTCGTACGCGTTTACAAATGAATGCTACACTCAATCATTAAAAATCTTGTTCTTTTGACTGTGTGTATAGAACTCCTAGTCTGTTAATTCGAGTATAATTCATGAATTATACGTGTATATGTATTATTCTTAAATTATACACCCGTACGTTCCTGAATTGTTTCAAAGGTACTAATAATTCATGTATTTTTAAAGTTGGCCGAATTATTCCCGTATACGTATTTTTTCAGTTTTAAAACAAAAAAATGCCAAAATTATATATATATATATATATATATATATATATTTGTTCAATTTTTTTTGTCAAACATATTTTTTGTTCAACTAAGAAAGTCAATTAAGAAAAAAAAGTGAATTTTGAATCATTTATTATGATATTAGTATTTACATTTCTTATTCATTAAATATTTAATATGTACATATTGATGTTTTCTATATAAAATCATGACTATTTATATTTTAGATGCCATAAAAATATGTATAACTACTAGAAATGATAAATATATATCCGTATTTTTCATTACATCTCAAATTAAACACGTACGTATCATATTTTAAATTTTTCGTATCTGTATTTTTTGGCTGAATTTTTAAACTTATTTTTTATTTATAATTTCTGAATTATACACATACGAACTTTTAACGTATAATTCACGTACCGTATTTTACTAACTAGGATAGAACTAAATCTATAATCTTCAAACTAAATCCATCTAATTTGTTTTGTATTAGTCTAATGTTGTCTAGTGTTATCATGCCGTACGTGTACAATTTTACAGGGTCTAGTTAGGGCCTTTGTAATAGTCTGTGATCCTTGATTTTTTTTAATTTCTTTATTTATTGAACAAGAATCCCTTAATGTTTATACTTCCGATCATATTCACCAAAAAGAAAAAATACTTTCGGTCAAAAATTTTGCAGTAAAATATGCTTCTGTAGACTGTAGTGAAAAAGAAGGGAAAAGATATGTACCCACAAAACAATAAGAACATATCCACCCTCTGGGTCTTCGTTGGGAAGACCTAGGTCTTAAATGAGACTTAAGTCGCCACGTGATAATGATTTTAGGCTGCAGTTTTCATGAGAAATTTTTAGATGCTACGGAATAATCATGTGGCATTGCTTAGTGGTGCTACATTTCACTCAAAATTAGACATGTGGATTTTTTACAACCAAAATATAATATTAATATTTTCTATGTTTTGTGAAATGACATTCATGAGTATTTAGTGAGTTCAATTAGGGTTTAAGGTTCTAGGGTTAAGGTTTAGAATTTAAGATATAGGGTTTAGTGATAGGGTTGGGTATAGGGTTTAGGGCTTAGGGTTTAGAGTTTTTAAAATAATAAAAAAACTCAAAATAGTCTTTGACAAAATAACTGAAATAATTGTTCATGTCGAAAATTCACTTGTTCAATTTTGAGTAAAATGTAGTACCATTAGGCAATGTCACGCGGTTCTTCTATAGGACTGAAAATTTCTCAGTTTCCATCCACGATTTATATTTCTGGGTCGCGACGTGGCAACAACTATTTATTGAATTTTATAATATGTATTTTTAGTGTGAATAATAATTTGATATATTAATAAAATTATGATTAAATAAACAAAATAACATATTGAAATTACAAGGTTTGCTATGACAAAAAAAATGGTTTGCTATGAAACTAGGTATTTTTGTGTGTGAGATATAAATTAAATGGTGGTATTTATAGGAATTTTGTTTACTTTTTAAATGGGATGAGTTGCCGTTGGAATTTTTTTAACAATTGCATGGCCTCGTATAAGTGCATGGTTGTATAATTGTATACCACAGAGCTGCTCAACTGCGGGATGCAATTTGAGGGACCAAAAGGGACGAAATGATCTAGACCGTTGAATCTTAAATGAATAAATCGCATGGATCTAATATTGCCAACACTTCATCCCCATTTCTCATCAGCTACAGGGAATCCTTTCCTCCTTTCCCTCTCAGGCTCTCACATGGCTGACGTCACCGACGATAGTGGGTTGTGCTGGCGTGACAGGGAAAGGTCTGGGCCTTCGTTTTTCCTTGCCCGGGTCATGGGTCTGACCCAGGTCTTGACCCGTATGCTCTAACAAAAGCCAGCCACATCTGAATGAGGAAATTTTAGGCGGGTCCATCATATCCGTGGACTGTGGAGAGTTCCACTTCTGCCAAACTCAGCAAGTACCAACAGATAATAAAACCATTTATGTCTCTTCGATATTTCAACACTGGGACTTTGCTCTTGAAATCCACTACTGCAATGGAAGCTTGCTCCTTGCAGTCGGCAACTGTAACCACCGTACCCTCCTCTGTATCCCATAATGGGTTTAAAGACAAGCCTTTTCTACGTGGTCAGGTCCTCAAGATTTCCAATTCAAAGAGGTATCCAAATGTCAGAAAGCTTGGATTTGTTCGTACCAAAGCTCAAGCTTCAGGTATATTAGTAACTATTTTCAATGTTCTATACACATAAACTAAAGTTGGTTTGGTATGGTTTGATTCCTCTTCTTTCTAGATTTTCAAATGTTTGTGCTTTTGTCTGGAACTTCCGATGTCTTTTTAAAGAAGTAGCGATAATATGATCCCACCTTCAAAATGCAGTAGACTTTGACAGTTTTACTGTTTTAGCTGCATCATGTTTCTAAGTTCTCCAAAAAGACTGAAGATTCAAGTTATGTATGTCTGAAGCGTTGGTATTCTAGGAAAGAATTGCAATGTAGAGGCCTTTTACATCAAAACAATTTTTAGATAAATTTGGATTATGTTTTAAGTAGTGCAAGATTCCGAATTAGAACTGATGTCATTTGCAATATCAGATAATTTTTTTTTTCAAAATGACTCTGGAAGTTTAATGATGTAGAAATGCTACGTCTTGATACTTATAATCGATTTCAACTGTGAGTTTATACCAGCTGTTGTACTGTCAAACTGGTCATTGTAAGCAGGCACCTAGCTTCCGTTATAGGATGTGAGACATAGGTAAATTAATTACGTATTTACTCTCTGTAAGAAACTATACTACTTCTTGCATGATCTGACTACTACATTATGGTGAGGAAGAATAAAGCACAAGGAAGTGACTTATGATTCCGACTACATGTGTGACACTATCTTTCTTATTGGTAAATGATAGGCACTCTACTTCTTTCACTACCAGCATGGAACTTAGTTTTATCGCTTTTATTAGGCACAAAGAATTCCAGCTCAGAGATAGTTCAGGATGTTACTGGAAGAGTAGGTCTGAAAGATGAGAATGTGGTATTTGTTGCTGGTGCTTCTGGTAAAGTTGGTTCACGAGCAGTAAGGTTTATATATACTTCTAACTCCATGTTTACTTGAAAAATAGTTGAACTGGTAGATTAGAATTGCTAAGCATTCATTTTCGTATTCAGGGAGCTTTTGAAACTTGGATTTCAAGTCAGAGCTGGCGTCAGGAATGCTCAGAGAGCAGCCACCCTTGTGCAGGTACAGCTGTTATTGTGACACTGTTTTGCCACCACTTTTTATTAAATCAAAGTTATGCTAAGTAAATAACTCTTCTGCAGAGTGTTAAGCAAATGAAGCTTGATGTTGAAAGTGCAAGCCAAGGAAGCCAACGTAAGATTAAAGCTTTACAACTATTAATTTCTTCTTACATTTTCCTTCTGCAAGTTATCAAATGTAAAAGAAAGAAAAAGTGATAACTAAAGGCAATCTAGGCTTTGAAAAACAGATTTACCTTTTACAATATATGATTCTTCTAGGAAGTAACAGGTAGCTTTGGTCTTTAGCCCAGCTGTAGAAAAGCTTGAAATTGTGGAGTGCGACTTAGAGAAACAAGATCAGATTGGACCAGCATTGGGAAGTGCATCAGTTGTCTTGTGCTGCATTGGTGCAAGCGAGAAGGAGATTTTTGATATTACCGGACCATATCGGATTGACTATCTGGCTACCAAAAATCTTATTGAAGCAGGTAAGTAAGTCAATCAACTGGTAGCCTGTAACTATCAATTTGCATGTTGTAAAATTTATAGGGGTTAGTATGTGCCAGGATTTACTGAACATATTTGATAAGTATAATTACACAAAATTACCTAGCAAAGGGAAAAGTGAAAACCTATATGCTTGCTTTGCTCTATTTCACTCCCTTTTCTGCATAGATTCAAAATATATCAGTTAAACTACACTGAAACAATCTTAGGTGGTTTGTGTAATCTTAGTGGCCAATCCTGAATCACTCATTCTCTTTGCCTGGAACATTGTAATAGAAATGCAGTTCCCATGTTGAAACTTAACAAGAGCTTAATGTGCTTTTATCTGGTTGAATTGATATTTTATTTTAAAATATATATGGGAAGGTGTAAATGTAATAGAGTTCAGTGCACTGGGGTGGCAACTGTTATCACTATTGAGCATTGAGAATATATGTACTTTATCTTTGATCTTGACTTAACAAGCGGCATAATTTTGAAACAAAAAATATGAAAAGCTTGACTATTCAATAATCAATGTGCAGCAACTATTGCAAAAGTTAACCACTTCATATTGCTTACGTCTCTGGGAACAAACAAGGTTGGATTTCCTGCAGCTCTTCTTAAGTGAGTTTCCTAGTCCTTATCCTCTTATGCTTAGTGAACATTTGAGATTTATCATTTATAGCTGCCTATGAACTTGAGATAATTGGTACTTCTTTACTTGGCTAAACTGACTCAGTTTTCCCCCTTTTCACAGTTTATTTTGGGGTGTCCTGATTTGGAAAAGAAAGGCAGAAGAGGCACTGATAGCCAGTGGACTTACCTACACTGTGAGTGTTTAAGTAAATGAAATTCAGTACCTTAAAAAAAAGTAAATGAATTTCAGAGGTTAAAGGTGCTTTCAGTACTTAACTTTGGTCTTCTCAGATAGTGAGACCTGGTGGAATGGAACGGCCTACTGATGCTTACAAGGAAACTCATAACATTACTCTCTCAACAGAAGATACTTTATTTGGAGGTCAAGTGTCAAACCTGCAGGTACTTTTGCATGAAGTTTACTCAAGTGCAGTGATGTTTTTCTGTTTTCAGATTAACCTCTTAAACATGTTATAAAAAATCACAGTATTATCACAATGCAAAAAATCCTGAAGAATTGTTCTGTTTTGAGGCTCAAAAATCCTGCTTCATTTTCTTTTTTCTTTTGTCCTATTTACGCCTTTTCTTCTAAGTTCAAACAATGGTAAAATCACTTGTTCTCCTCAAAAAAATCACTTCTTGTTTTGTATCCTGTCTTTGTGAAGCTCCTTACTGCTGTGTTTATCTGTGTAACAAGGGAAAGTTTTGTCTGTGTTAAAATGCTACAGTTGTAGTTGTTATGACTGGAAAAAATTGAGGCATAGCATTTTGTTTACCACATTATCGTTTCACTGGTAATAAATCAATTGAATCTTGCATTGAGCCAGTTATTCTTGTCTTTTTTTGAAAAATATTCGTCTTTATTGAAGAATGAAAATTTTGACAAGCTATTCATGCATGTTATTATGGAAAATAAAATGATAATAAACATCAATCAAACAGTCCTAGTAAAAGAGCGGATGGTAGTCATAAGTTCTTATGCACCCACCCTAGTTTTTACATCCTGGTAGACTTTTATGCAGTATTAGTTTTCCTCATAGTGACACCCACTGTTTCCATGCAAAAGTGTAGTTTTCTCCTCTGGAAGTACAAAATCAAATCATGTTACATTTTCTATTTCCATCTTCTTCTTTTTTGCTTTGAATAGTTCCATCTTTTTAAATCCTTCTCTCATTTTATTCTCATGTTTAGTTTGAAACTTTAGATAGAGAAGATAATCTGCAATATGATTTGAGAATCCTGAAATTCATCAATCAACTTTACAAATAAGCTTTTATCAATTGATACAGGTAGCTGAGCTCATGGCGTGCATTGCCAAAAATCGTGGGCTTTCTTATTGCAAAGTAGTTGAAGTTGTTGCAGAAACAACTGTTCCATTGACTCCTCTGGAGGAACTTCTAGCAAAGATACCATCTCAACGCGCTGACATTTACTCACCAAAGGTATGTTCCTCTTGCTTTTGTTAACATGTATTTATTTAAGAAATTTGGTCCTTTTTAAAAACAGTTCAAGTTGTTCAAGAAAGTTTCATCTGAGAGCCTTGAGGTTCCGAAGTGGTCCCGGATTCCTGGAGTGTTCTCTTATTGTTATCACTACACCTTTAAGCAGTGGCGGAGTCAGGATTGAAGAGTTGGGGTTTCAAATATAAACGGTAGTCTATGAGGTATAAAAAATAAAATTATATTATTTTTTTGAAGATAAAGAAGAAAAATATATGAATTATTAATTCAAATTTGATATAATAGACATAATATAACCTAATGGGAAAGTATTAATGGAAAACATTCTATCAAAGTTTGAAATAGTCATTCATTTTGTTAATATATTGATGAGTCATCAATTATTGTTCACAAAAAATGACTGTAACTAAAGTAAATTTCATAAATCAAGGGGGGTTTATCAATGATTTATGAACAAAAATCACTGCAATTAAGCTAAAACATGAAGCTTAATTAGACTGTTTAGGAAAATTGGAGGGGTCTGGACCCCCTCACCCTTACACCTAGCTCGGCCCCTGGCTTTAAGAGATCCATTTAAATCAGACCTGTGGACTGGTAAAATGGAACTCACTCTCTTGGCAATAAGACAAATACAATTTTGCAACATTCCTTTTCATGAAGTTTTAGGATGAATTCTTTGACAAGAGTACGTGTGGGGGTTCTTATGGAATGCAAGACTTACGGAATGAATTGACTCTCTCTTTGTGGCCTTATCAGCTAAAAACGTAATTAGTTCTCTACATGAGGCCGTTCCTGTGGATGGGATGGTGGGTCTGTGTGCTTCAGAATTTCCTAACCATGGCTGGAAACAAAGGACTTCCTTAGTGTCATCAGACAAAACAAATCATAATAACATCAAAGCTTTACCAGAGCCAAATTAAAGTTCTTTTTGGTGTGATTAGGAATTTGGTGGTGGTGGTGCTGCTGCTGCTTCTGATCCAGAACCTTCTAAGAGTGCCACACCTGAGAAACCAAGCACGCCCATTGCGAAAGTACCGCCTAAAGAAGAAGTGCTCTTTAAACAGCCATCATCTCCTTATATTGCGTAAGCCAACTTATCACTGTGTCATTTGTAACTTGGAATATCGATTAATCATTTGAAGAAAACCCAACATTTGTTTTCCCAAATATTGAAGCTATGAAGATTTGAAGCCACCAACATCTCCTACTCCATCATCTCCTTATACTGTTAGTACCAAGAAAGTAACTGAATTAGATGCCACCCCTTCAGCACCAGAGGCCACCCCTTCTCAGGAAACTTCAAAAGCTATTTCAGATGAAAAAATCAGCATAGAAGAGACACCAACTTCTGGGACTGAAAAAAGTTCTCCCTCACATGAAGTGTTAATAACACAGCCTCTTTCACCTTATTTTGTGTAAGTTATTACTAATGCTCGTGTTGCATAGATGTGCGATTTCTTCTGCTTAAGCTGACATGGTTTTGACAGTTATGAGGATTTGAAGCCACCTACTTCTCCAAGACCAACACCACCTACTTCTCCAAGACTGACACCAAGCAGTCCCAAACAAATCTCTGCATCCGTAGAAGTTGCCTCAACACCAGTAGTTGTACCACAATCAAGGGGAGTCAATGATTCTAATGCAAGCAGTGTTTCTGTTTCTCCCCAGAAACCCACTCATAGCCATTCACCCTATCCTGTGTAAGTTTTTCCTGATGGTTTGATGTTTGTTCTCATCTTTATGAGCAAGTGTAGTTTGCTTGTTACTTTTTACCTGTGCTCTTAGAGGGATAATATGTGCTTTCTTCTTTCATGTTAATTATGGCATGCATGCAGATATGACAATTTCAAGCCCCCTTCATCACCATCTCCTAGTCCTCCGACCACATCAATCCTTTCAACACCAGCTGCAGACAATGGATCCCAGCCGGGTACCTTATCAATCAACAGCACAGTCAAAATTCCAACAGAAGATACACAAAGTGACACAGACCAACATACCAAACCAAAGCCAAAACCACAATCACCTTTCACTATGTAAGCGTCTTCCTTGTTCCATATTTGAGTTGCTTAGTGAGATTTCCTGAGACCCATTTTACTACATATAGAGGTATATGTTTTTCTTTCACCACGCGTAAGAAGGAATTCTGATTTTCAGTTCTGACTTCTGACTAGCGTTAATCTTCCAAATGGATAGATTATGACCTTGTTTTTATGAAAAACTTAATAAACTGCAAGGCTTACAAATGACAGGTACGAGGACTTAAAGCCTCCAGCATCGCCCATGCCATCCCTAAAGAAATCCTAGTCCCTTCAATTTTTTACAAGGTATGATCTCAATTTCTCCGTTCTTTTCATATATATCTGAAGAAAATAGAGGATTTCTGTAGTTTGAGGCCAACCCTATAAATGTGCAGAAATAACACTCTGCTTGTAACAGAACCTTATATTTAGGTGCTAGTAAATTGAACTCTGCATCAAGGATTGGCAAAGTTTGTTTACTCATGAAGAGGAAGCAGCTGAGATTGCGGGAGTCTTATTATTGGAAATTATAATATCAACAGTGTGTATGTAACTGTGTGAATATATACCTCAAGTTTTTGCAAACTCCAGCAAACGTAATTTCTCTTGAATAAAGGTAAGTTCATGTTGCGGTTTCAAAAATATCTGAGACAAAATAGACTTCAAATGCGTTAGAACTTAGAAATCGTGGGATGACAATGGCTCATGTCAATAACACAAAATTACCAAATGAAACTCATCAGCAAGTAACTAAAACTTCAGATTATGTAAGAGTTTCCAAACAGCGTGGAACTTTGCTTTCACCATATATGGTGTCTCCCTTGTGGCCCTATGGTGAGATATATATTCTACATCGAGAATATGAGATATTGTCTGTGGGTTTATAAGGGTTTGGGCATTTCTCTCTATTGCTAATTGGTTTTGGAGTTGAACCCTAGACTACTTTATCATGGTATCAGAGCGGGTTACCCAAGTCCACGTGTGAAGCCCAAAGGCCACACGAACTCCACGACCACCCAAGTTGTTGTCCACGTGTTAGGCTTAAAGATTCGCCACACGTGCGGAGGCGTGTTAAGATATATATCCCACATCGGGAATATGAGACCTTGTCTGTGGGTTTATAAGGGTTTTTGTCTTTCTTTCTATTGCCAATTGGTTTTAGAGTTGAACCCCAGACTATTTTATCACCCTACGTTACTAAGAACATCATGTTACAAATATCATATAATCATATATCACTATATCAAACATTTTACATCAATACCTCTTATATCCTATAGTTTTCATTACATAAAGAAAATGAGATTACACCAATAATGTTCTATCACACGCTAATTTTCCCAAGTATCAAAGGCAAATCAACCTCATCACACCACTCCACACACCTTGTCTCACAGTAACTAGTGTGGACCTCATTAGGCCAATAACTCAACCAAACCTTCCCTCCTATTCTCCACTTCAACACACTCCCTTCCATCTCCCTACTCAGTCTCCATCCAACTCCATCCCCATACTCATCTCCACTCAACACCAGACTCCCCGTTTTAGTAAACGCCCTATTCGCACCCTCGTATCGTCTACGTAAACCGTTAATATTGTTCTCGCTTTTCCCACCAATAGACGGATTACACGTCGCCACTTCATTACCGGTCACGTTATCGCATAGCACGGCGTCGAATACTGCGGCATTCCCCTCAGCATCTTGGTCCCACCTCCAATTCTTCTTCCTCGTCGTCGTCGACGTCCTCATCGCCGTCTTCACTCTCGGATTTTTTGACTTGCCGAAACTAGTCTTCATGATCTTCTGCATTTTCACTTCCTTCTCCCCGTTATCTGTGGATCGTCCCAGACTCAATCCATGCACGTAGTTCGCCCCGACTTCAGGCCCGACCCAAACCCGTATCCTTGACGGGAAATACTTCTCGTCCGCATAGTCCACGCCGTCGTCTTTGTTGAATCCAAGACTCACCACGTGGAAGCGTAAGTTGTCGACACGTGCAGTCACCTGAATAAACCCGTCGTAGAATCCAACGGAATATTCCACCTGAACAACTGCCTCGAGCTGCTGGTGTGCCAGGGCGTACTTCAGCACCGAGTCCTTGGTCGTTTCCATAACAGGAAACTGATTCGTCTGCACGTTGACCGAGCGCGTGGTTCTCATCCCGAGCACCGGCGCGTATCCCTTCAGCACCCAAAACCCGCAAGCCTCCTTCGCGTACGAGAATCCTAGGTTCTGATGAGACGGCGCCGTCATAGCTGTTACTGTCTGTAAACCTACGCCCACCTGCCTTAACATGCACCATTTTGCTAACATGTACCCGAGGGTGCGCATGAAGCACAGCTCCGCGTCCACTCCAACTGTGATCAAGAACGTTCGCAGCGCCGGCGCGTGCTTGGTCATCAAACCCTCAAGATTAGGAGCCAGCAAGGACTTGAAGTAGAGTGAACCAACCTCACTCGGCGCGTCACACGCGCACAGCCAGAAGAGCCGCGTGATGAAAACCAAGTCGAAGAAGGTGGAGAAAGACTCGGGAGAGTGGGAGTCCATGACCCAAGAAAGCGGGTCGGGTTTGAGGGCCTGGAGCTGGGAACGAGGGCACGTGCTATCGTGCGCCGTCGGCGACCGGGATATGATCTCCTGGAGAAGCTGAAGTAACAGAGGGAGGAACGGCTTGTCTGAGGACAAAGAACACGTGTCAGAAACCCAGAGTGTCTTCTTGGAGATGTTCTGAAAGCCATGCAAGCAAACTGAGAAGGTGACTAGAGTGTCAATGTTGGAGCCAGAACTTCGTTCAGCTCTGAGTTGGATGGACCGAGTTGCGGAGTCACCGTGACTCGGTCCGGAGCCAGCGAGTTCGAACACGAGTGAGTGGTCCGACTCGGTCCATTGGGACAAGTTGGGAAGCTCACAAATCCATGACCAAATGTCAAGCATGGTGTTTAGTTTCTCACTAGGGTTTAGGGTGTGATCGATGAAAAATTCTGTGAAGTTATGGTGGGTGAGAGTTGGGATTTTATAGAGGAAATGAGTGATGATGGGTTGGACACAATCACCATGGAAATAACAGAAACCACGTATGAGGGAGGAGCCATTCTAGGGTTGTGGTTCTTGAATCAACGGGTGGTTCTGAGGGGTTTGATATGGAGGTTTTGGACTGGATGCATTAACTCTGGGACAGATGAACTTCGCTTTCGTTCTCTCTTGTGTGTTCATGGTTTCGATAATTCGGATTGAAAATTGTTTGCATGCTACTAGTCTCTGTGACTGACTATATAGGCCGTGGAATCTGGGTTGGATGCAGTTTGGGGTCTGGCGGCTTACACGTGGAGATTCGTAGTGGAACAAACATGTATAGATATGAATCGCAGAAGAAGACAACTCCATCAGGAGAAAACAAAACCCTAAATGCAATTAAGAGACTATCACAATGAAAATTACGTATATACTGTGATTCTCAGTTAAAGGGTCAATGTTCCATTAATTATATTCTTCATATTGCATAAATTGTTTTGAGATAGTAATATAAAGCAAACAAACAGAGACTCTTACAACTGAAAGCATACAAGAAAAGGGAAAGCCAAAATGGAATTCTCTAATTGGCATTTAGAGCAGGTGCAGTCTTCTTGGGAAACCTAGCACTATTTTGGTGTTTGATTCATGACCAACTTGTATGTTATCAGATCAGCCTACCGTCGCATCTGGGACTGGTTGCTAGCATGGGAGTCGGTATTCGTAGAAATGTTATGTGTTGTCGATGACCACGTATATAAAACACTTAAACATAATCACATTACGGCTCTACCTTTAAGTTCTCAGAATCACCGAGATCGATGGATTTAGAGGATGGATAAGAAAGGGACTTTTCAGTGATATTGGCTTATCACCTAGCCCGGTCTAGAGTGTTTGCTGATGTTTCTAACTACCAAACCCTAGTTCTAGATTATGAAATGAAATTTGAAAAGCGAACGTCCTAAGAAAGGTGAAGATTTGTGCATGGAAGGCTGCCTCCAACATTCTCCACATAAGAAGCCAGCTTAGTCAAAGAGGTATTGATATTGATACCTTGTGCCCTTTTGGTGATGAAGATGTAGAGTCACCAATCCATGCCCTTTGTGATTGCTCTAATGCGGCTAACTTTTTTCAGGTGGCCAATATCCCCATCCAGCCTACGCCGGCCTCAGTCTTCGATTGGCTTGTAAGCTTTTTGGCAAACTCAAAACCATCCTTTGATGTGTTACTTATGAGTATATGGGCTATATGGCGTAACAGAAATGCCAAAGTATGAGAGAATGCTCCTCAAGATGTGTCTGATCTGGTTCTGGTTACAATGGGTTGGTGGGCAGAGTTTGCTCATGTCGCATCCCGGGGACTATTCTTGGTCCCGGAACACGACGGTAACAGCCGTAATCCCGATCTAGCGAGTAATCAATACGTCTTTCGACGTATTGATGACCCTCCGGACCGAAACTACAAGGCTATGAATGAAACAATCAACACATGAATGATATGAATGTCAAATACAGAATGACAAATACACAGAGTAGCATACAAATGTTTTACAAGCGGAAGATAATGGAAAATACCCGAGACAGAAATAGTACAAGAAAATGTCTTGGAACAACGAGCCCGAAAAGTGTCTCAAAGTATCCAACAGAATAACAAACATCATAGATACGGAAATCAAGAAACATGGAAACCACACCAGAATGGGTGTCCTCGAAACCGAAAATGCACGATAACCGTCGACGCTCCGCGATCTACTAGTCCAGCTCCTCTAGTGATGGGTGCTGTAGACCTGAAAAGATGTAGAGGTGAGCAACTCGTCCTCGCTAACCCAAGTGGGGCCAAAGCCATCCAAGTCGGGGTTTAAAACCCATGAGAAAACATTTGGTATATATATATGTAGGTACTCGTAAGTACGAAAGAGCATGTGGAAATGTAATGCAAACCACGCACACAAAGCTCGGTAAAACATGTGACCACACAAGAAAGAACTTTCAGGATCTGGGCGGCCGAAATCCCGGGTTTGTCTTCACTGCAAACCGGGGCCAACTACATAAGCGCCCGAGTGCGCAGAGTAGCGAGAGCGTCTATTTCCAGCTAACGCCCAACAAACAGCAGGCCACACTTACGTCACGCTTTACTCTGTACGAGGCGAGCGTAAGCGGGATAAATAAATAAAATAACAGGGCATAGCCCCTCCGGAGGTTAACGGTCATTGACACCGTAGGAGTACTAGATACTAGGTCCCGTCGCTCTCAGGCCAAGCACCGGAAATCAGGACGACGGTATTACTTTTCGATCCAAACTCACACACACACACACACACATCAAATGCTATAAGAAGCGTGTGGTCAAGCTTTAAAACAATGCATCAGTATTTTATAAATGTAAAGTGAAAGAGCAGCCCCTACTACCTGGTATGACGGTACAGCTGGCTGCGCTCCAACTCCTGGTCCTCCTGAAGCCTGCGTAGACGAGCTCCTGAGTCTGTGGATGAGATAACAATGATAGTCAGGTTTAAGTAATTCGAGGATCTACTATCTACGACTAAGACTTGATAAACATTCCTTGTTTATCTTTCTGACACTAGGGTTTGACTTGTTTGACACTCCGATTCTCGAACCGGCGAGAAGTCGGGATTATTTCTTATTCAGTACTTACGTCGTTTTGCCACGTTTGTAAACCAAAAGTCTTCAAAACGTTTCCGTAGTGTTCGAAAACTTAAAATAGGTGTTCTACTGTATAAGTTAAAAGTCAACTTTGAAATAGTAAAAGTCAACGGTCAACGGTCAAAAAGTCAACCGGTCAAAGTCAAAAAGTCAATGTTCAATAGTCAACCGGTCAAAGTCAACCGGTCAAAGTAAAACTGTAACCGTAAAACAGTAAAAGTAAACAGTAAAACAGTAACTGTAATTATTTCAAACAGTCAGGGGCAAATTGGTAACTCTACCCCTGGGTAAATGGTAAAAGTAAAACTGACACTGTAAAAACTCTGGTTTTTACCGTGCCGGTCTCCGATCGATTGTGCCGCCGGATTTGGCCGGTTTTCCGGCCAAATCGAGCCTTCTGATCTGTCCTAACACCTTCTACACAACCTAAGCTACCCAACAAGGCTTCAAACATCAAGAAAGATCGAGTTTTATACCTCTCACTGCCTCCACTGTGTTCTCCGGCGAATCTCCTCCGGCGGAGCTCCGCTGGCCTCCTCCTTCCTCCTCCTTGCTCCTGGGCAGCTCCTGGTGGCGCCTGGGAGCTTCCTAGCTCCTCAAATTCCCAAAATAATTTCAAAACCAAAACCATTTTTGAAAATTCATTTAAAATAACCAAACGTCAAATTCAAACGTAAAGTCGTACGAAAAATACGTGAAGTGCCGGAAAATATTCCGTAAATACTTTCACGCATGTGGCGACGTGTGTCTTAACGTAGAAACGTTAGACGAAATTGACGACGTACTGAAAAGTAATCGGAATTAAACCCTAAGTATGTCGGAAAATTAAATTAAAATTTCGGGGTCTCACACTCTACCCCCCTTAAATTGAATTTCGTCCTCGAAATTTACCTGACATCAGAAGAGGTGTGGGTGAGCCTGCCGCATGACTGACTCAAGCTCCCAAGTAGCCTCTTCCTCACTATGGTGATCCCACTGTACTTTCACAACTGGAACCTCACGGTTCCTGAGCTTCCTTACATCACGATCCAAGATGCGGTACGGTCTCTCCTCGTAAGAAGCATCGCTGCGCAGCTGTACATCAGTCCAAATAACATTCTGAGGGGCTCCCGGTGGGCTCTTCCGTAACTGTGAGACGTGGAACACGTCATGTATATGCTGCAGTCGTGGTGGCAGGTGAATCCGGTAAGCAACGGATCCAACTCTCTGAGCTATCTGGAAGGGCCCTACAAACCTTGGGGCCAACTTCCCCTTAACGCCAAATCGTCTAACTCCCTTGCGGGGACTGACTTTCAAGTACACAAAGTCTCCCACTGCAAACTCAAGGGGTGTCCGACGTGTATCTGCATACGACTTGCTCCTACTCTGGGCTGCTCTAAGCCTCTCCTGGACAATCTGAAGCTTCTCTGAAGTCTCCTGTATCACATCTGGACCAAGTAGAACCCGGTCCTCTCTGTCCAACCAACATGTAGGGGATCTACATGGTCGACCATACAGTGCCTCGAATGGAGCCATACCAATGCTGCGGTGGTAGCTATTATTGTAGGCAAACTCTGCAAGAGACAGGCACTCATGCCACTTTTCACCAAAATCAACTATGCAGGATCGAAGCATGTCCTCCAAGGTACGGATCGTACGCTCAGACTGTCCATCTGTCTGAGGATGATAAGCTGAACTCAAATGTAGCTCGGTACCCAACTCTTTCTGCAATGACTTCCAGAGCTTGGAAGTAAAACGTGGGTCACGGTCTGAGATGATGCTCTTTGGTATCCCATGAAGTCTGATCACCTCACTAATGTACAGATCTGCAAAGTACTGTCTACGTGAGCTCATCTTGACAGGTAGAAAGTGTGCAGATTTCGTCAACCTGTCAACTATCACCCAAATCCCATCATGACCTTCCCGTGAACGGGGTAGGCCGGTGACGAAATCCATGGTGATGTGGTCCCACTTCCACTGTGGAACTGCCAAAGGCTCAAGAAGTCCTGCCGGATGTCTGTTCTTTGCCTTTACTTGCCTGCACACGTCACATCTAGACACATACTCCCCGATACTCTGCTTCATGCCCTTCCACCAAAACTGGCGCTTCATATCCTGATACATTTTGGTGGCTCCTGGATGCATGGTGAAACTAGTCCGGTGTGACTCCTCCAACACTAGTTTCCGGATGTAATCATCACTAGGGACAAAGGCACGTCCCTTGTACCTGATAAGTCCATCATCACTGACACTCCACTTGTTGTCGGCTTCACCTGAGTAGACCTGGGCTCGAACCAAGTGGCTCTCTGGGTCATTCCACTGGTACTCTCCCACCTGCTGTAGGATGTGGGGCCTGAGTGACACACTAGCCAAGAATCCGTGAGAATCCCCAAATCGTACATCCAAGTCATAATCCTCCAACGTCTCCAAAGCCTCCATGCGAGAGAAAAAAATACTCGCAAGCTCATACCTCGGCTTCCTGCTCAAGGCGTCGGCAACAACATTAGCTTTACCTGGATGGTATCGTAGAGTGAACTCATAATCCGTAAGATACTCCATCCATCTCCGTTGCCGTAGATTGAGATCACGCTGGGTGAAGATGTACTGTAGGCTCTTGTGATCCGTGTAGATCTCAAAGGTGGCTCCGTAGAGATAACACCTACATACCTTCAGAGCATGTACAACAGCTGCCAACTCCAAATCATGTGTGGGATAGTTCTTCTCATGTGGCTTCAACTGTCTAGAGCCATAACAAACTACCCCACCATTTTGCATGAGCACACAACCCAAACCAGTCCCTGAAGCGTCCGTATACACTTGGTACGGATCTACACCATTGGGGAGAACGAGGACTGGGGCGGTGGTCAACCGATTCTTCAACTCTGCAAAGGCCTCTTCACACGCGTCACTCCACTCAAACTTGACTCCTTTCTTTGTCAAGTTGGTCAGTGGCGTGGCAATCTTTGAGAAGTCCTGCACAAAACGACGGTAGTATCCAGCTAGACCAAGGAAACTCCTCACTTCTGTAACATTTCGAGGATGTTCCCAATCTAGAACTGCCTCGATCTTCGAAGGATCCACAGACAAGCCTGAAGCTGAGACTACATGCCCAAGAAACTGCACCTCTGAAAGCCAAAACTCGCACTTTGACTTCTTGGCGAAAAGCTGGTGATTCCATAAGGTCTGTAGAATGGTGCGAAGATGATACTCATGCTCTGCTTGTGTCTTGGAGTAGACTAAGATGTCGTCGATGAACACGATCACAAACTGATCCAGATAAGGTCGGAAGACTCTGTTCATGAGATCCATGAAAGCTGCGGGAGTATTCGTCAATCCGAATGACATGACGAGGAACTCGAAGTGCCCGTAGCGTGTACGGAAAGCTGTCTTCTCTATGTCACTATCCCGTACCCGAAGCTGATGATATCCGGACCTCAGATCAAT
Organism: Comarum palustre; assembly: GCA_951800085.1. Taxonomy (NCBI): domain Eukaryota; kingdom Viridiplantae; phylum Streptophyta; class Magnoliopsida; order Rosales; family Rosaceae; genus Comarum; species Comarum palustre. Next base: position 5,012,856 of record OX637579.1, on the reverse strand, counting down.
CTTAGAAAAGAACTGAGCTCCTGCAAGCTGGTCGAACAAATCATCAATTCTCAGAAGTGGATACTTATTCTTCACAGTGACACTGTTCAACTTCCGATAATCTATACAGAGTCGAAGGGTCCCATCATGTTTTCTAGCAAACAACACCGGTGCTCCTCACGGTGATGAACTATACCTGATAAAACCCTTGCTCATAAGATCCTCCAACTGAAGCTTCAACTCCTGCAACTCTGCTGGTGCCATACGGTAAGGTGGAATTGAAATCGGAGTGGCTCCTGGAACCAACTCGATCTGAAACTCTACCTCCCGATGTGGCGGTAATCCTGGTAAATCTTCAGGAAATACTCCGGGATACTCATCAACTACCGGAATGTATCTGTCACCACTAGATCCATCTGTCTCCTTTGACGATCTCACAATACTGTAGCAAGTCAAAGTCCTCCTCCCATGAAAACATGGTCGCAAGAGTGGACTCGGCTGTGTGAGTCGCTCATCCATTCTGATCACCATTACTTTGTCCTTGCCTGGAGTCCTCACTGTGACTGTCCTCTTCTCACAGTCTATGAGAGCTCGATAATTCTCCAACCAATCCATCCCAAGTATCAAATCATACCCATCAATGTCTAACGGGTAAACATCTGCTAATAACTTTCCTTCGTTAACCAGCAGCTGACACTTACGAAAGATCCTGTCTGTAGCTGCCCCCACTCCAAGGGCAGAACTGAAACAATATGTGCTACCCGTGGACTCAGACTCTAGTCCCAAAGCATCCGCAAACCAAGTGGCAATAAAAGAATGAGAAACTCCTGTGTCAAACAATACTCTAGCCTCTGAGTTAGAAACAATAATCGTACCATCTAAAGCTGTCGAGGCATCCAGAGCTAGCTGACCTCCTGCAAAAGCATAAACATGTCCACGTCCTCTAGCACTGCGCCCACTCCGGCCTCTGGTATGTGAACTCTGGCTGGCCTGACTACCCTGACTCAGGGCAGGCTGCTGCTGAGGTGCCTGAGGGTACGGCTGCTGTGCATAGCCCTGCTGGTACTGCTGCTGCTGAGGAATCTGGGAGTACGACTGCTGCTGCGATCCCTGCGGGTACTGCTGCTGACCCTGTGGCTGGATACGGCTAGAAGAACCTGAAGCTGAAGCCGTACCAAGGTCTCTGTTAGGGCAGCGCCAACGGGTGTGTCCTACCTGACCGCAGTCATAGCAAGTGTAGGGCCCTGTTCGGCCTCCTGAGGACCCACTGCTGCTGCTACCAGCACTGACGTTTCCGCCAAAAGGTCTCCTGTTGTTCTTCCTGGTCATCTTCCTGTCTCTGCTCCGAGAGTGGGATCTTCCACCATACTCATCTCTGCCCTGAGGAAAAGTCGTCTGGTCAGCCTCAATCTTGTAGGCTGCGCTAACAATCTCCCGGTACGTGCGAGTGGTGTTGGAAAGCAACTCGCGGCGAATAGAATCCCGAAGTCCAAACTCAAATCGCTGGGCCTTCACCTTCTCGGTGAGACCCGGGACATACTTCTGCAGCGAAGTAAACCGCACCACATACTCGTGGACCGTCAAGCTCCCCTGGGTAAAGCTGAAAAACTCGCCCATCTTCTGGTCCCTCAAAACCGGGGGAAAGTACTGCTCATAAAACAACTCCTCAAACTGATCCCAGCTCATATGATCAGGATCATGGCGGTCTGCAACTGTATCCCACCAACTATCAGCCTCCCCTGTGAGGCAGTGGACTGCGAAGGCAACTCGGTACTCAATTGGGGTATTGACTGTCCCCTGCAGCTTCTTGATGTGCTTGAGCCAGATCTCAGCATCTACAGCCTCTGTAAGGCCAGTAAAGTTAGGTGGCCTAACTTTCAGGAATGTCGCTAAACAGTTGGACCTCCTCTCTAACTCCAAGTCCTGCGGAGTAGGAGGTGGAACGTTTCCCATGGCGCGGAACGCTCGCGTAACCTCGTCCATCTCGCGGCGTGGCGGCATCGTGACTGACTCTGAAAAGAAACAAGGATTAGTCATCGAAACAATGTCCAGTCAATGAAGATAATGAGGATGTCAACTACTGGATCATGAATGAACTTTTGATTTCCGTATGAAGGAATACATAATGAGATCATGCAATGACGTCAGCATCGCACACAAATAACTCGAAGTATACGACTCGAAGAAAACAAACTGGTCGTACACTAATGACATGGAAGGTACCAAAACGATGCTCTGATACCAAGTAATTACTGTCGCATCCCGGGGACTATTCTCGGTCCCGGAACACGACGGTAACCGCCGTAATCCCGATCTAGCGAGTAATCAATACGTCTTTCGACGTATTGATGACCCTCCGGACCGAAACTACAAGGCTATGAATGAAACAATCAACACATGAATGATATGAATGTCAAATACAGAATGACAAATACACAGAGTAGCATACAAATGTTTTACAAGCGGAAGATAATGGAAAATACCCGAGACAGAAATAGTACAAGAAAATGTCTCGGAACAACGAGCCCGAAAAGTGTCTCAAAGTATCCAACAGAATAACAAACATCATAGATACGGAAATCAAGAAACATGGAAACCACACCAGAATGGGTGTCCTCGAAACCGAAAATGCACGATAACCGTCGACGCTCCGCGATCTACTAGTCCAGCTCCTCTAGTGATGGGTGCTGTAGACCTGAAAAGATGTAGAGGTGAGCAACTCGTCCTCGCTAACCCAAGTGGGGCCAAAGCCATCCAAGTCGGGGTTTAAAACCCATGAGAAAACATTTGGTATATATATATGTAGGTACTCGTAAGTACGAAAGAGCATGTGGAAATGTAATGCAAACCACGCACACAAAGCTCGGTAAAACATGTGACCACACAAGAAAGAACTTTCAGGATCTGGGCGGCCGAAATCCCGGGTTTGTCTTCACTGCAAACCGGGGCCAACTACATAAGCGCCCGAGTGCGCAGAGTAGCGAGAGCGTCTATTTCCAGCTAACGCCCAACAAACAGCAGGCCACACTTACGTCACGCTTTACTCTGTACGAGGCGAGCGTAAGCGGGATAAATAAATAAAATAACAGGGCATAGCCCCTCCGGAGGTTAACGGTCATTGACACCGTAGGAGTACTAGATACTAGGTCCCGTCGCTCTCAGGCCAAGCACCGGAAATCAGGACGACGGTATTACTTTTCGATCCAAACTCACACACACACACACACACATCAAATGCTATAAGAAGCGTGTGGTCAAGCTTTAAAACAATGCATCAGTATTTTATAAATGTAAAGTGAAAGAGCCGCCGACCCAAGAGGGTTTCGGCTCACCCATTGGGCGTGCTCCCCCTACTACCTGGTATGACGGTACAGCTGGCTGCGCTCCAACTCCTGGTCCTCCTGAAGCCTGCGTAGACGAGCTCCTGAGTCTGTGGATGAGATAACAATGATAGTCAGGTTTAAGTAATTCGAGGATCTACTATCTACGACTAAGACTTGATAAACATTCCTTGTTTATCTTTCTGACACTAGGGTTTGACTTGTTTGACACTCCGATTCTCGAACCGGCGAGAAGTCGGGATTATTTCTTATTCAGTACTTACGTCGTTTTGCCACGTTTGTAAACCAAAAGTCTTCAAAACGTTTAACCGTAGTGTTCGAAAACTTAAAATAGGTGTTCTACGGTATAAGTTAAAAGTCAACTTTGAAATAGTAAAAGTCAACGGTCAACAGTAAAGTCAACGGTCAAAAAGTCAACTGGTCAAAGTCAAAAAGTCAACGATCAATAGTCAACCGGTCAAAGTCAAATAGTCAACCGGTCAAAGTCAACCGGTCAAAGTAAACAGTAAAAGTAAAACTGTAACAGTAAAACAGTAAAAGTAAACAGTAAAACAATAACTGTAATTATTTCAAACAGTCAGGGGCAAATTGGTAACTCTACCCCTGGGTAAATGGTAAAAGTAAAACTGACACGGTAAAAACTCTGGTTTTTACCGTGCCGGTCTCCGATCGATTGTGCCGCCGGATTTGGCCGGTTTTCCGGCCAAATCGAGCCTTCTGATCTGTCCTAACACCTTCTACACAACCTAAGCTACCCAACAAGGCTTCAAACATCAAGAAAGATCGAGTTTTATACCTCTCACTGCCTCCACTGTGTTCTCCGGCGAATCTCCTCCGGCGGAGCTCCGCTGGCCTCCTCCTTCCTCCTCCTTGCTCCTGGGCAGCTCCTGGTGGCGCCTGGGAGCTTCCTAGCTCCTCAAATCCTCTGGTTCACTTCGATCTGTCTTGCACAGTGAATCCGATGCTTTCCTCCTCGGCTGGGCGGCGCTGGCGTCGCTGGTGGTCCGGTTGAGGTCGCCGGGGCGAGGCGAAGCTGATGGGGGTGGCGGTGAGGCACGACGCGCGCCGGGGCAGAGGAGCTGGGTGGTGCTGGATCGAAGAGAGTGAGAGAGAGCTGTTGCTCTCGATAAGGAAAGAGAAACAAAAAGAGAAAGTGAAGGGAAAGGAAAGGACCGAAGCGGAAAGGAAGGAGAAAAAGGAAAGATAAAGGAGTGGTGAGGGAAGGGAGAAAGAGATAAGGTTTTAAAGAAAAACGAGTGGCCACGATTCGTCGATCGAATCAACAGCCACGATTCAATCCCAATTCCCAAAATAATTTCAAAACCAAAACCATTTTCGAAAATTCATTTAAAATAACCAAACGTCAAATTCAAACGTAAAGTCGTACGAAAAATACGTGAAGTGCCGGAAAATATTCCGTAAATACTTTCACGCATGTGGCGACGTGTGTCTTAACGTAGAAACATTAGACGAAATTGACGACGTACTGAAAAGTAATCGGAATTAAACCCTAAGTATGTCGGAAAATTAAATTAAAATTTCGGGGTCTCACAGCTCATAAGAGTCATGTGTTGCCTAGAGTATTGGTGAAGCCAAAGTGGAACAAACCAGGTGAGAATTTCTTGAAACACAATGTAGCTAGATGCTACCTTTAGTCTAAACAGCAGTGAAGCAAGGATTGGAGGTCTTTTTCGTGATCATACCGGTGTGTGCATTGGGGTGTTTACTTGGTTCTTACCAAGTATATAAGCTCACCTAGTCATAAAGAACTTATGGCTATGCTAAAAGGTGTCAAGCTTGCCAGACAACATAATCTATCTTCACTGGTGATCGAGTCAGATTGTCAAGTGATGGTAGATGTCGTTTTCCATAATTCTTGGGATAATTCAGATTTGGGTTTCCTCATCTCTAACCTCTAGACTGAGCTGGGTGACCTTCCTCTAGCTCGAGTTTTCTATGTTGGTCGATCTGCTAATACGACAGCATGTCTTAGCTCAAACTGCGCTACATTCCAAATCTAGTCTAGCATTTTCAGATGTACCGCCTCTGAATGTGGAGGTGATTATCTCTTCGGAATGTAATGATTTTTAATCAATGAAGTTTATTCATTTCCCTCAAAAAAAAATATATAGATACAAGCTAGATCAATTTATTTACAGTAATCATATAACAAAAATGAAAGGATATATACACTGATGTTGAACGTTTATTGTAGTCGCCTATGTCAAATTATTGATCGAGAGCTCTCCAAGGATAAGAGATTGATTTTCTATGCAGCAATCATTTAACAAAGCAGCTCAGATGAAGAGAGACTTGTATTTGGCATAGATTAGAGTGTGCATGAGGGCTCATTAATCTTTATATATTGCACTTTGAATTAGCTCAAACTCTAATTCATCAAAGAGTTTGCATCTCATTAGAAAACAACAATATTAACCCAACTCTATAATCTTATTTAACGAGATAATTTGATTTGTATTTTATTACTTATCTAACTATTTCATTTAAATATATCATGATAATGTGTTTGTAATCTCACAATGTCAATTCTGCATATATTATAGAAGTTGTTATGTCTTAAGACTCAAAATGCTAAGTCCATTCCAACATTATAAGCAATGGGAAATAGATCACCAGGCTCAGACTCGGCTATCTTTCCTCCTTCAAGAGGTGTTCCATTCACATGATCAACCCTCAGTACTTCATCTTCTATATGCCTTAAAGACGCATATATACTTATGTCATCCTTGCTCTCTGCATTCTCTCTATCCCTCTCTGATCAATCCTCTAGATGTCTTGAAGTTGATTTAATATATACCCTTATCTCAATCTATTGTCACCCAAATATTTGTATGTAACCATGTATGTATTTTAGATGGGTGGTTCTAGTCGGTCCTCACAACTGCTATTTGGACATGTTCATCTAGGATTACGATTTTGGAGATGCTTGAATATTTTTTTTCAATGATGGCAGAACGGTCTATTCGAGCGCTTCAATTTTGGCTCATGATTTAACATTTTGGACCAAGTTAAGAAGCAATTAATGCAGACAGATAAGCGAATAGCAGAGAGACAACTCCAAAAAGCAAAAGTTTGAACCTTCTGTCGCCGCCCTCACCTCTCTCTCCGCATCGGCTACTCCCCTGCTTACTCACCAACGATAGTGGAATGAGTGATGAGTAGAGACTAGAGAGTAGAAATTAAGTAATAAGTGTAAAGTTAGAGAAAGAAAACTGATGAGTAAAGTTGTAGGTTGGCACGGGGTCTTGGAAATGGTTGGCTCACTTGGGTGAAGAGGATACTACATACTCTAGATGTTTTAATTCTTTTAAGCTTGAGGATATATGTTTGAGCATCCCTTTTGAAAGGCTGATTTGCGTTTCCTCATGTGAAAAAGACAATTAATAGAAAAGGTATAAAAACAAAATACACTTCATACATCAACACGAATGATAATTTTTTTAACAAAAAAAAAAACAAAACGAAAAAAAATCCCTAGAAATGTACTTTCTCTCCGAGCTAGGGTTTTAGCTAGGTGAGAAGAGGTAGAAAAGCCCGCTAGTTTCTGAACGTTAGAAACACCTTTGGAACCTAAAATTTCTATCGCATATGAGACATTTTTATGAGGATATTCAATGATTATTTTACCTTGTATGTGGTCCTTATCTATATCAGTGGTATATTATAAAATAGCTTAAGTGTCTGGGATGTCATTTACCACTGTGTTGCAGTGTTTTAGAAGACAAATTCCTACACGAAATTAGCTCATGATATTTTGCATTATGCTATTGGTGCACCCTCTATGCTTGACATGAAATTGATAGCATGTTATCATTCTTTAGAATAATTAAAATGAACGTAATCTGTGAACCATGGAGAGAACCCTCGACCTTTCAAGCAGTGTGTTTTGATCGATTTGGGAGAGTTCGTTATTAGTCCAGGTACGTGGTTAAATATATTCAAGGTCTAGAGTTCGACAACCTTGTACTATTTATAGGTCTCTTAGCTCATTTATGGTGAAATTAAATTGTGATGCTACTTTTTCTAATGATGAAATAAATATTTGAGTATGGATAGTTATTAAGAACAATTTTAGAGAACATTTAATCTTGGCTAAAGGGAGAGAAGTACATGGAGGTATGGACCATGCACTATTGAACTTTGGACAATGATACTAGAATCAAAATCAGTGGTGGAGGGTGGTTGACAAGTAGAGGTTGTTAAGTTAAATTGTTTAGAAGCTATTCTTTAGGTGAATGGTGATATATGGAGAATGTTTTGTTAAAGAGGGAATGCTGGTTGAGGTAATAAACTCGTAAGTCAGTCTAGTAATTGGGAAAGGAGTGTGGATGTTGTATTCACCACCATTGTATCACTTGCAGTGTAATGTTGTATCACACGAGATATCTATCTCGAAAAATTCTTCATTTTTTTGTTTTGCCTTTTGCTCTAGTACCCTTTGAGTTTACATTATTATGTGCTCAATTTAAAAGTCTTTAACAATTGATCTGATGAAATCAATACTCTCGCTCATAATTTTAATTCTCTAAATTACACAACCCTAGAAGAGTATATTGTATTGTCCACGTTAGATATATCATCATTGTTTACAGATTGTTAATATTGTTGGGAAATTCATCAATCTTAAAAATAAAATAAAAACAATAAAATTGTTAATATTATAGATCCTTTTGTAGTATGAGTATTTTAGTAATTAAACTAGTTTTAATATCGATGTATAATTGATGTATAATTGTATACTTATAATTGATATATAATTTAGATTTATTGATGTATAATTGTCTACTTATTTTATGTACTTAGTGTTTTTGTGAGAAAAGTATGAGACACAAACACTAGAGTTGATGAAGTTTGTTACTTGCCTCTCATCTCTTACTTATACTGTATCAGAATATGAGAGAAATGGAGCACTTTTGAAATTGTTAAGTTTTATATTATTTTAATGTTCAAATGTTAATGGTTGCTAGTTGATTGAAATGTTGAACTTGTATATATATATAGACACACTATAAATGCTATATACTATATATATATATATAATGATTCTTTTATTTATATATTGATATTTGATTTGTAGATTCATATGAAAAAGAGGAATATGCTTGAGTATAAGAAGTTAATTACATGTTTCATATATGTGAAATGTAATATTACTCTAATAGATATGACTATCAGAAGAAATGTCACAATGTCTGATCCTAGTATGGTAGAAGAAATAAAATCTGATTATGAGTGGATAACAGAGATAGAGGATTCGGTTCATCCAGCTGATCCTAATTAGGTTGAGGATAGAGTTAAAGATCTAACATTGAATGATGAGACTGATAAAATGTGTTAGTTGGCAAATACCAAGATACACTAATGAATATGGACTCTCCTTTTCGGAACCTACTCCTTCACGTGAGCCTACTCCTTCACGTGAGCCTACTCCTCTTCGTGAGTGTACTCCTCTTTATTTGCCTATTGTTTCTACAAAAGGAAGTCTAGTCAAAGGTGAGTACAAATAAGTTTTTTTTTAAATTTCAATGTTTTTGTAACTTTATTAGCAAATAATTAGTGAACTCTATCATTGATTGCACATCAAATTTTTGTATGGGTAAAAAAATGTTCCAAGAAAAAACATGTGTATATTTATAATGATGTTAGACATAATTAATCCCTTATGAATAGATGAAACATAGGGAATCTCTAATTAGGAAGGACAACATTGGCTTAGTCTAAGTGAGCAATGACTTTTTACTTTGATCCTCAACAGTCAAGAGCATAACTATCATTTCATACAAGAAATTACACTCTAATTGGCAAGCAAAATCTTTACATAAACCCGTATTCTCCATCCCCAACTCATATAAGAAAACTCCATCAATCTCCAACTCATATATCATGAAGCTCATCCTTCCCCTTATTTTCATCTTTATCATGCTTCATTGTGCCTCCTCCTTCTCCTTCCTCTCTAATGTATTTTAAAATGTTACTTGTAAGTGCACAAATCAATTGCAACACAAATATGTAAGAACGAGATCAAACCCACAGGGAATGTATGAAATAGGAAAAGCTAATTGAATCTAAATTAATTTAACACTAATCTAGTTGAATGAAAGTTAGTTTTGTGAGGTAGCTAAAATAAAGAAAACAAATAAGGATTACCTTGATGATGAAGTAACTAAGGCATCAGATTCCACCACATGTATTAATAGATAAGTCTCAAAATATTATCTATTAATTCCTTAATTAGGAGTAGCAATCTAGAAATAAATCTAATTCTTTCTCAAGATTTAAAAATGAAACACACTTGAAATATATCTAAAATAGACCTTTATTCGATTCGCTTCTTAATTATGAATACCAAAACATCACTTGTATACAAATTTATTGAAACTGCAAGATATCAAAGTGTGTGTTAAGCATCAAATGTGAAACAAGTTCATTTGAAAGACAAGAGATTAAAAGAGTTCATATTAAATATCTTACAAAGCCAAGCATGGATTAATAAAATTAACTGCCAAACTACTAAAAATGCATGATATTGGAGGTGAAAGGAACAAAGATTTTATTAATGCATTTGAAGCAAAAATCATAGGCATGAATAACATAACTATGAGAATTGATAGGTAATTAAAAGAAACTTATTTTATAATGTGGTTTATTCCTTAACCTTATTTAAGAAAATTAGCTAGACATAATACAAATTGAAAACATGTTTAAACAAATGCAAAATGACATAAAAATGACTAAAGAAAGAGAAGAACAAGAGCAACAAAATGTCTCTATACCTCCACTCCCTATCGCTCTCTTATTCAATTGAAACAATATCTATTTATAGGGCAACAATTATCTCCATTCCATCTTCATCTCCAAGTGAATGAGATGATTTTCTTCCATCCAAAATCCCATGCTAGCTTGATGAAACATGTTCACTCATAAATGATTTTACACACTACTTTCTCTTCATCAATTATTTTTGTCTTCAATATCTTTTACTAATTTGACTTCCCAAGTGTGAAGATAAACAAGTTCGTAGACAACTTTTGAAGTTTTGGGGAGTGAACTCGTTTCATGCAACCTTGTTCCATGCATTCTTGTTCTTGAGAATTCTTCATGCTCTCATCCATTTGCATCAAAGCATGAACATACATATGCATGAAAGAAGGAAAGTCATTCAACATGTGATGGCTAATGTGATATTTTCAACTCAACACACTTAATGCAATGAGAAAAAGATTCACCATTTAAAACATGCTTGTAGGATACACAAGCTATTGGAACAAGAAAGATGTGTTGCACTTATTTATTTAGTTAAAGGGAAATATACTCCTAGCCCAAGGAGTCAATATACTATATGAAAATAGATAAATTGTTTCCATTTTTATTTACTTTAGACACACACTTATAATAACAAAAACTAACTAAATTATTGAAACTAATAGAATAGATTACTAAAAATTATATATTAGAAATAATAATATGATATAAAATGTGTTCATCACCCTCCTCCCTCGCACTTCCACCAATGTCGAACGCCCATTGTTTGAGAACAGTGATAGTAATGATGATGATAATGATAGTGATAGTTTGAATGATGTATAATTTGAAAGAAAAAATTAAAGAGATATTAGAGAATGATATCTGCATACAGCTATTAAATGATGGATAGAGTATTTTGCATGTGACCTCTTAATCCAAGATATCTCAAAGTTAATCGAGTCCAAGGTTGTATTCCTATCTCTTGGAGACACCATCAATGTTTCGAAGACACCATCAAGTTTTATACTGAGACCAATATGACGAAACAAAGCCAAAGGAGCAATGATGAGAAAATGAAAGAAAGTACAAGATGTTGTTGATAGTATGACTCTTTCTATTCAATCCATGACAAATCAAGTAAGCTTCTGTTGGGCTAGGAGTCAAAAACATGAAGAAATAGTAATCAAAGAGAGTATTTGAATTTGAATAGGAAAAAGATGATGCAAAAATTATGGGTATGGATACTAATAACATGTATACGGTTGAAAACCGTAGGTGGAAAACAAAGAAGATACGTGTTATGGAAAACTCTATGTCTGATATCATGATAGTAGCGGTGATAGTTATAAAGTCTAATAATAAAATATTGTTTAAAAAATCCTGTAATTTTAATTCTGCTTATGTAGTTTTAATTTCATGAAATAAAAGTCTATGCATTAAATAAATACACTCAACAATAATAATAACTAAAAGAATTGTGTCAAACCGATGTTTATTCATTTTTTAGGAGAATGAATAACTTTATTGATCGAAAAGATCATACAAATCAACGAGTTTTCTCGCTTAATTTAAGGGATCCGAATATCACCTATTACATCCACGTGCTTAGATAATGCACTAACTGCACATTTGACAAATGACAATGACTCTAGTAACTCTTACACGCCTTAAACAAAGATCACATGATTTAACCTTGTAGTATATCTGTCTAGAAACCTTCATGCATTGTGTACATCAATATTGGTACAACTGGGTTAGACCGTGTACTAACTAATGAACAAAGGAAACATGGTCAAAGCCGTTACCTTAGCTTTGAAATTCATGTAAAGCTCAAAGACAATAATTTTGAAAATAAAATTAATCATATGATCTGAAATACCTTTGAATGAAGTAACAAAAAATCATATTAAAATATAGAAATAAGTTACCCATAGACAAATTCATCCCCCTTAGCATATGCGATGTCATTTTCTTTAGGTGTAAGGATTAGTTAGTACACGGTCCTTAATCCTTTAGCTAATATCTTTATGACCTCTTAATCTTTTTCTCATAATAAGATGTTGAGCTAGAGTGGCTGCATCTGGATAGTGTCATTCCATATCAAGTAGATTGCTTCTCTCCATGTAATGTCATCAAACTCGAGAATCTCACATATTTTTTGAAAACAACTTTAACAAGATAATATATGTAAAACCATATTGAAAACAGTAAGTTCTAAGAAACTGGTAGCATATATGTTTTAACTATTTAATATCTATTTAAGGAATAATATTTGTGGGACCCCGCATGTTTTAACCGTGGTTAATGACGAGTTACAGAGGATTAAGTCACATTCGGTAACTTCACAAGTTAACGACCGCGTTCATTTTCGAGTTTTTCAAAGTTCTCCAAATACCTGATTTAATGACTCGATGTCATAGTATGTGTTGACACGAGTCTCCCGGTATTTTCGGATTATTTTTCGGAGCTTCGGTTTATTTTCTACGAATTTTTGAAGTTCCTGGTAACTTTTAAATTACCATTCTGGTAAAGAGTTTTTACCATTTACCCTTTTACTTTTCACCTTCTTTTGATCTGGACAGTTAGATCTATTCCAGATTAAATCTCGGTCGTCCGTTTCAGTATAAATAGAAGTGAGACTTTTGACCGAAGTCAAAAATCACACTTCGGTCAACTCTCTCTTCTCGAGCTCCCCGAGCTCCGCTTCCGTCTCCACTGTTCTCCGCCCGGCGCCGGCGACTCCGGCCACCCCAGGGCGGCGGACCAGCTTCATTCTCTCCCTTTTCTCCTCCTCTATCTAACCCAACCTTCGGAATCTCCAAGCATCCACCGTGCAGGGAGATCGAAGTTAACTGGCTCGGCGGTCAACGGTCGATTTCCGGCGATCCTGGCGGCGGTTCGGCGCGTGAAAGGTTTGGTTCGTCTCCTCTCTTCTTCTTCTTCCTTTTTCTCTCCCTTGATCATTGAATCAAACCCAAATTCAAAACTCTCTAATTCACTGTTACTGTTTCGGGTTTTCTGGGTTTCGAGGTTAGCAACTCCGGCGACCTATCCTTGGTGTTCTGACGAGTCTTGGACACCTGTGTGATGCTTGGGAGGAGCATGGAGGCAGCTGGTGGAGTTTTGGACCGAGGCAGCTGGTGGAGTTTTGGACCGAGGCAGTGAGCTGCTCGGTGTGCTGCAGCTGTGGAGGAGCAGCTGGGCTCGGTTCAGCTTGGCTCAGAGGGAGGAGTCCGGCATGGAGGAGGCTGAGAAGCTGTTCGATCTGGTTTTGGAGCAGACACAGAGGGTAAGGATTTTCTCTCTTGAAACTGTGTAATTCTGCTACTGTGTTGGAATTGATGTTGATCTGCTGATATTTGGATGTTGTTTTCCTTACATGTTGTCGTAACTTGGTAAACGAGGAGGTTATGGCGAATTTCCGGCAAGTTGACCGGAATCCGGCAGAGGATTCCGGCAAGTTGCCGGAATCCGGTGACGATCTGGTGATGCAGTGAAACCGGCAGAAATGCCGAGAGGTAGTCTTCGACTCCTTAAGATTGTGTTGTTTCCGTTTAGTTGGGTTAAAGAGTCGTAGTCGGAAATTACGTAAGGAAACGTATAAAACGGAAACTAACCATGTTTGGAAACCTGTTAATTTGGGAAACTTTCCATTTTTGGAAAGTTTCCATTAAAGGAAAGTTTCTGTTTTGGGAAAAGTTACATTTTCAGAAAAATGGTTAAAGAATTGAAGTTCAATGAAGTTTGACACTTGTTGGTTTAAATTGGTAAAGTGTTAAATTGTTATCGAAAAATGATAACTGGAAATTCTGGAAAAATGTTAAGTTGACCATGTTAAGTAAAGTTGGTGTTTCACGTAAATCGGTAAATCGACTCTTGGTAAATAAATTGATTAGTGTGACACGTTGGGTGTCCATAGTAATTTAACGAATTATTATGTGACACCCTAACGTCAAGTTAAAGTGGTTAAAAAGAAGTTCGGAAACTAAGTCGGACTTCCAGTAAATTGAGTAAAGAGTCGATAACTGGAAAAGAAAGTCAAAAGGTTAAAGTGCCATAAAAGGAAATTGGTTGGTCAACTTAGTCAACGTGGACATTCCTGGTCAAACTAGGAATGCTGAGGTCTGTTGACTGTTATTACATCTTGGTTGCTAAGCTACTTTAATTCTGCAGTGATTATTGGACGAGTTAGCTTACGCGGTGACCTTGGTTCACCGAGGCAGCTCCGGGAAGCTTGGAGCTTACGTGTGGAACGGCAATTCCAGGTAGGGAATCTGAACCCCCTTGGTAGTGGTTTTATATATGTATGAGAAAGTGCATGATTTTGTGTATGCTCATGGTCGATGCCTCGGGAAAGTTTTCTTTATATTAAATGATAAATGATTTATGATTGGGCCAAGAAAACCCGAGGCTAGACGTAAAGGATTTTTATACGTCAATGTGAGATGTGTGGAGCACCGTTGTCCTGATTTCCGGTGCGTGACCTGAGAGTGACGGGACCTAGTATCTAGCACTCCCACGGTGTCAAGACCGTGAACCTCCGGAGGGGCGATGCCCTGTTTATTTTAAATATCCCGCTTACGCTCGTCTCGTACAGAGTTAAGCGAGACGTAAGTGCGATGCGCTGTTTGGGCATTTTGCTGGAAATGGACACTCTCGCTACTATGTGTTTTCAAGCGCATAGGTAGTTGGCCCCGGTTTGCTGTGAAGACAAACCCGGGATTCGGTTACTGAGATTCGAAGTCCTGCAGGCTGTACTTGTACATTGAGCGCTCTGGGCCCCTATGTTTTTAGCATACTGCACCGTTTTCCTAAAGGATATAAAATGATGGTTTTTGTGTGCCAAGGATTTCATAAATGGTTTTATTACGAGCTCAAATCTATATGTATATATACGGTTTTTGGTTTTCAAACCTATCTTTGGTGGGCCTATATGTGAGCACGCGAGGACGACGCTCACCCCTACAACAGATTGTTTGCAGGTAATGTGACGGGAAAGATAGAGAGAGTTATGTGTGGAGCTTCATTCCCTTCTCGATGTTTGGTCCAAGTGTACTCCTTATTCCGGTTTTACCCTTTGAGTCATTTACCAGAGCCTTTTTCATAAACAGTAAAGGTGTCATCCCGATTTGTAAACCATGTTCTATATTTTTATTGTTGTCGCTAAAGTTTTAAATTGTCCCCTTTATTTTGACCACCTTCCGCGAAATTAGATAAACTCTGATGAATGTTTTAAGGATTTCATGTGGTGCCACTCAAAGTATTTAAAGTTTGATTTTTATTTTACTCACTAAAAAGCCTACGACTTTAGGTTAATAAGTTGGTGGCACGTCCTTCGGACGTGTTGGCTTCTTATTGGCTTAAATTCGTGGCTACTGTAGTTTACCCTCCCGGGGTGCTACAGCAGTGGTATCAGAGCAATCGTTCCTCGGACTTTTGTTTTTAAAATGTTTTGACACCTCTGATGCCTTTAAGTCTGTACTAGCGCGTCAAAACGTTTTCGAAAGTGGTCTTTAAGAAACTTCGAAGCTAGTAGAGTTTCGTGAGTTGGCATAAAAAGGGTTTTGAAATTTCTCTCTTGGGAATTTTCATTTACGATTTTAAATTTTAGTGACAACTTTAAAGTCATTCACGAGTCGTGTTCCTACCCTTGGTGTCATTCCTTAAATCCGACTCGTTGCCTTCTAAAAGTATTTGAAATCCCTTTGTGACTCAAGTTTGTTTTATGGCAGTGACAGTTGTGCCTTGAGCTAAAAAGCCATGTTGTCACCTTGATTCAATTCTTGTGTTATGTCCTGCCTGAGTATCTTGACCATTGTGTTGTCTTGAGTACCCGAATGACCACAGAAGAATTTCTTGTGCTTCTGTTAAATCCAAACCTATTTGATACTGAGGTCATTGTTTCATCGAGTATTTTCCCACTTAGCTCTCTCACAGTACACGGGCTGCGACATATGATAAGAGTGGCAGTAAATTGAAACTATAGATTTTGAGCTCTGGAAACTTGGCATACTTGAGGATTATGGATGTGAAAACGTCCTGTTTGGATTGTTGATGATATGGAGGAAAACCTTGTGCATGTGCTATGGATGATGGATATTGTTTATGCTTTGAGATTGCATGTAGGGCCAGAGCATGTTATTTGAGCCGCAGGCTATGAGATTTGTTGTACATGAGCATAGCATCTGGATTGTGTTTACAGACCCTCCTTGCTGAGATAGTGAGTTGGAGATGAGGTCCTTGGGTTTGAGATTCAGACTGAGAATCCCGTAGTGGTAGATCCTTGGGTTTGAGATTGAGATCGCGGATCCCGTAGTGGCAGATTCTGTAAAGAAAGTTCGTGATTGAAAAAAGATGTTATTGTTGGTGGAATCCAAGGTGGTATCCCAGATCTTATTGGAGTTAGGTGACTCCGTTGTTTGTTTATAGTCTTTAAGACAGAGTTTGCATTTGTCATACGTGCTTGGTTGGGTATTAGCATGAGTTACGACGAATCTGTGGTGTCTCTCCCCTAGTGTGAGAAGTTGTGATGTAGCGTTGAGGTGATTGGTATTATCCTCCGCAATGTGAAAGAGACATTTGAGGAAGTGGATTGAGCGATGAGTATCGTATTATTCCCAGTGCATTGTTAAAGCTTGGCGTCGACGCTTGTGGTTACTCCGACGCGTGGTGGAGCTTTGGAAACTGTGTTGACCTTTTGAGGTCCTGAATTAAGAGTATGTGATGTGAACGTGATAGTATGTGTATGTGAGGCCTTACCCTCGACTTGGTATATTGAATGAGGTAAGAGTGGTCTCAAGATGTTGCAAGTGTTGGGAGCAGGCAACTTAAGACCTGTAATTCATTCCCGTTTTCTTGGAAGTACTTTGCAACTTGGATTTTGTAATTGTTCACGTACTCTTGTGACTTTGTGGTTCGTCAAGACACCAATCTGTAAAAGATTTTCCATGGCTGAGGAAATTTGATGCTAATGGAGCCATGTGGAGCATTAAG
Source organism: Comarum palustre (assembly GCA_951800085.1). Lineage (NCBI taxonomy): Eukaryota > Viridiplantae > Streptophyta > Magnoliopsida > Rosales > Rosaceae > Comarum > Comarum palustre. The sequence continues at coordinate 4,995,778 of OX637579.1, read as the reverse complement.
AATCGGTTCTGACCAAGTGAGGTGTCAAGAAAATGTTGTACGACTGAATTGTCAAATATTGGAACGACGAACTCGAGTTTGTGCATCAGTTTGGTTATTTGCATTAGAGTTTGCAACTTTATCAATTGTCCATGGGTGAAATTGGACATGTTGTTCTCTGCTTGGACTCTATGCATGGAAAGCCTGAAGTGAGGAAAAGTGTAAAACATTGTTTGATGACCAAGTGGTAGCTTCATGATTTGAACAAACGGTCTGAGACAGGGAAAGAAGTGTACCTAAGAGTATTCAGTGAGTACCATAAACTTTGGTGGTAATTTGTTGGCTTGTAGACAAGGAAGTAGGTACTAATTTCCCCCACAATAGTCATGCAGTTAAGTTTGACCGATGTTCAGAATATCGAAATCTTGGTCAGTTTCGAGTTTGTGAAATTCAGTGACAAAAGGAAACATCACTTCAGTGCAAGTTGGTAACGGGCCACTGGAAAGAAAAAAGTGCAAAGCAGATGAGAAAGATTATGGCCAGAGGACATCATCAAAGAGTCTCAGTTCAACCAAGTGTTGGACTTCGAGGTGGAAATTACCCTTGGGTTAATCACTTCAACAAGTGATCGCGGGTAAGATAGTATGTTTTCAAGGTATCTGGTGTCACTGATTCGTAGATAAAGCGTTGTTCGGTTTGAGTTAGAAAACGTTACGAATCTATGACGAGGCACGGTAATGAGGGAAACGTCTGTTAAGCAAGAGACCTGGTGAACGTTTTACGACGTGGTGACGTGTAACATCCTTCCTGGCAGGTGTGGAACCTGAGATTCTATTTTTACGGAAAGCTTCATACGAGGTGCGACCTGACAGCTTCAGAGGCGAAGACGTACAGATCCTTTAAATAGGATGTGGTAGCTAAGGCGTCATCTGATCTTCTCGAACGTGTTATCGAGGCTGACTGTTATCTTTCTGATGGAGCCTGACGGAAACACTCGGATGAGACGACTCGACGTCGTGGTGGTATCAAAGGAGTGGATTAGCGAAAGCATCTGCGGGTGTCTGCTTCGATTTTCGATGACGTGGAAATTAGGTTCGTGATTTTGACTACGAGGAAAAGTCTATCGACGACATCATTACGAGTCATCAATGAGTTGAAAGTGTGACAACCTGTTTGACTTGGCTCATCATTAGTGGTTCTTCGGTGTTGAGACATCGTTCGTGGTTCATCGATCGTGCAAACATGACGCTGCAACGAAAGACGTGATTTTGTGGATTATCGCTTGTCAGCTGGTATTTGTGCATCCTCTCCTACAGTAAAGATTTGTTAAAGTCGTTTTGGCACGAGGACTTTGTGACGTTGTACGTTAGCAGATGTGACAGCTTGTTTCGAGTATCTTGTCTTTGCGATCAAGACGAGAAAGTGACAAGTTCGAGTTTGTTACTTGGCAATAGAACCTGCAAGATTGATGATCGAATCGACTGTTACACTTCGATCGTGACTTCAGCACTCGTTACACGAGGTAACGAAAGGTGGAAATGCTTCAGTGTACATGCTTAGGTATCGACATTGTTGTTCTGGACACGAGCAGTGTTTTGAGGTTCAGCAGAAAATTCAGTGAACTTGAAGAAAGTTGGACTCACGGTAAACGAGCTATTGGTGGACTATAGTTACCAGGGTATCGGTTGTGACGTCGTCACACGTGGACTAGCAGAGTCTAGTCATCATGATTCCTGAAGGAACAGAGATTGATGGAGAAATTGACCCTTGATCAGTGACTAGTTTGGTATGTGAATTTCGAGGGCGAAATTTCTTTAAGGGGGTAGAGTGTGGGACCCCGCATGTTTGAACCGTGGTTAATGACGAGTTACAGAGGATTAAGTCACATTCAGTAACTTCACAAGTTAACGACCGCGTTCATTTTTGAGTTTTTCAAAGTTCTCCAAATACCTGATTTAATGACTCAATGTCATAGTACGTGTTGACACGAGTCTCCCGGTATTTTCGGATTATTTTTCGGAGCTTCGGTTTATTTTCTACGAATTTTTGAAGTTCCTGGTAACTTTTAAATTACCATTCCGGTAAAGAGTTTTTACCATTTACCCTTTTACTTTTCACCTTCTTTTGATCTGGACCGTTAGATCTATTCCAGATTAAATCTCGGTCGTCCGTTTCAGTATAAATAGAAGTGAGACTTTTGACCGAAGTCAAAAATCCCACTTCGGTCAACTCTCTCTTCTCGAGCTCCCCGAGCTCCGCTTCCGTCTCCACTGTTCTCCGCCCGGCGCCGGCGACTCCGGCCACCCCAGGGCGGCGGACCAGCTTCATTCTCTCCCTTTTCTCCTCCTCTATCTAACCCAACCTTCGGAATCTCCAAGCATCCACCGTGCAGGGAGATCGAAGTTAACTGGCTCGGCGGTCAACGGTCGATTTCCGGCGATCCTGGCGGCGGTTCGGCGCGTGAAAGGTTTGGTTCGTCTCCTCTCTTCTTCTTCTTCCTTTTTCTCTCCCTTGATCATTGAATCAAACCCAAATTCAAAACTCCCTAATTCACTGTTACTGTTTCGGGTTTTCTGGGTTTCGAGGTTAGCAACTCCGGCGACCTATCCTTGGTGTTTTGACGAGTCTTGGACACCTGTGTGATGCTTGGGAGGAGCATGGAGGCAGCTGGTGGAGTTTTGGACCGAGGCAGTGAGCTGCTCGGTGTGCTGCAGCTGTGGAGGAGCAGCTGGGCTCGGTTCAGCTTGGCTCAGAGGGAGGAGTCCGGCATGGAGGAGGCTGAGAAGCTGTTCGATCTGGTTTTGGCTCAGATTAAATCTCGGTCGTCCGTTTCAGTATAAATAGAAGTGAGACTTTTGACCGAAGTCAAAAATCCCACTTCGGTCAACTCTCTCTTCTCGAGCTCCCCGAGCTCCGCTTCCGTCTCCACTGTTCTCCGCCCGGCGCCGGCGACTCCGGCCACCCCAGGGCGGCGGACCATCTTCATTCTCTCCCTTTTCTCCTCCTCTATCTAACCCAACCTTCGGAATCTCCAAGCATCCACCGTGCAGGGAGATCGAAGTTAACTGGCTCGGCGGTCAACGGTCGATTTCCGGCGATCCCGGCGGCGGTTCGGCGCGTGAAAGGTTTGGTTCGTCTCCTCTCTTCTTCTTCTTCCTTTTTCTCTCCCTTGATCATTGAATCAAACCCAAATTCAAAACTCCCTAATTCACTGTTACTGTCTCAGGTTTTCTGGGTTTCGAGGTTAGCAACTCCGGCGACCTATCCTTGGTGTTCTGACGAGTCTTGGACACCTGTGTGATGCTTGGGAGGAGCATGGAGGCAGCTGGTGGAGTTTTGGACCGAGGCAGTGAGCTGCTCGGTGTGCTGCAGCTGTGGAGGAGCAGCTGGGCTCGGTTCAGCTTGGCTCAGAGGGAGGAGTCCGGCATGGAGGAGGCTGAGAAGCTGTTCGATCTGGTTTTGGAGCAGACACAGAGGGTAAGGATTTTCTCTCTTGAAACTGTGTAATTCTGCTACTGTGTTGGAATTGATGTTGATCTGCTGATATTTGGATGTTGTTTTCCTTACATGTTGTCGTAACTTGGTAAACGAGGAGGTTATGGCGAATTTCCGGCAAGTTGACCGGAATCCGGCAGAGGATTCCGGCAAGTTGCCGGAATCCGATGACGATCTGGTGATGCAGTGAAACCGGCAGAAATGCCGAGAGGTAGTCTTCGACTCCTTAAGATTGTGTTGTTTCCGTTTAGTTGGGTTAAAGAGTCGTAGTCGGAAATTACGTAAGGAAACGTATAAAACGGAAACTAACCATGTTTGGAAACCTGTTAATTTGGGAAACTTTCCATTTTTGGAAAGTTTCCATTAAAGGAAAGTTTCTGTTTTGGGAAAAGTTACATTTTCAGAAAAATGGTTAAAGAATTGAAGTTCAATGAAGTTTGACACTTGTTGGTTTAAATTGGTAAAGTGTTAAATTGTTATCGAAAAATGATAACTGGAAATTCTGGAAAAATGTTAAGTTGACCATGTTAAGTAAAGTTGGTGTTTCACGTAAATCGGTAAATCGACTCTTGGTAAATAAATTGATTAGTGTGACACGTTGGGTGTCCATAGTAATTTAACGAATTATTATGTGACACCCTAACGTCAAGTTAAAGTGGTTAAAAAGAAGTTCGGAAACTAAGTCGGACTTCCGGTAAATTGAGTAAAGAGTCGATAACTGGAAAAGAAAGTCAAAAGGTTAAAGTGCCATAAAAGGAAATTGGTTGGTCAACTTAGTCAACGTGGACATTCCTGGTCAAACTAGGAATGCTGAGGTCTGTTGACTGTTATTACATCTTGGTTGCTAAGCTACTATAATTCTGCAGTGATTATTGGACGAGTTAGCTTACGCGGTGACCTTGGTTCACCGAGGCAGCTCCGGGAAGCTTGGAGCTTACGTGTGGAACGGCAATTCCAGGTAGGGAATCTGAACCCCCTTGGTAGTGGTTTTATATATGTATGAGAAAGTGCATGATTTTGTGTATGCTCATGGTCGATGCCTCGGGAAAGTTTTCTTTATATTAAATGATAAATGATTTATGATTGGGCCAAGAAAACCCGAGGCTAGACGTAAAAGATTTTTATACGTCAATGTGAGATGTGTGGAGCACCGTTGTCCTGATTTCCGGTGCGTGACCTGAGAGTGACGGGACCTAGTATCTAGCACTCCCACGGTGTCGAGACCGTGAACCTCCGGAGGGGCGATGCCCTGTTTATTTTAAATATCCCGCTTACGCTCGTCTCGTACAGAGTTAAGCGAGACGTAAGTGCGATGCGCTGTTTGGGCATTTAGCTGGAAATGGACACTCTCGCTACTATGTGTTTTCAAGCGCATAGGTAGTTGGCCCCGGTTTGCTGTGAAGACAAACCCGGGATTCGGTTACTGAGATTCGAAGTCCTGCAGGCTGTACTTGTACATTGAGCGCTCTGGGCCCCTATGTTTTTAGCATACTGCACCGTTTTCCTAAAGGATATAAAATGATGGTTTTTGTGTGCCAAGGATTTCATAAATGGTTTTATTACGAGCTCAAATCTATATGTATATATACGGTTTTTGGTTTTCAAACCTATCTTTGGTGGGCCTATATGTGAGCACGCGAGGACGACGCTCACCCCTACAACAGATTGTTTGCAGGTAATGTGACGGGAAAGATAGAGAGAGTTATGTGTGGAGCTTCATTCCCTTCTCGATGTTTGGTCCAAGTGTACTCCTTATTCCGGTTTTACCCTTTGAGTCATTTACCAGAGCCTTTTTCATAAACAGTAAAGGTGTCATCCCGATTTGTAAACCATGTTCTATATTTTTATTGTTGTCGCTAAAGTTTTAAATTGTCCCCTTTATTTTGACCACCTTCCGCGAAATTAGATAAACTCTGATGAATGTTTTAAGGATTTCATGTGGTGCCACTCAAAGTATTTAAAGTTTGATTTTTATTTTACTCACTAAAAAGCCTACGACTTTAGGTTAATAAGTTGGTGGCACGTCCTTCAGACGTGTTGGCTTCTTATTGGCTTAAATTCGTGGCTACTGTAGTTTACCCTCCCGTGGTGCTACAATATTGATGTAATGCTAGCTAAAATAAAGAGTATTAATGTATACACATTTCAAAATTTGCTAGCCAAAATAATATTTTAAATAATTTAACGAAAATTTAACTCAAAAATGGCTAGCATTGCTGATGATGCTCTTTATAAAGATTTGAGGGTTGTTGTACTAGACATTTATTAAAAAATGAAAATGCTAGAAATTCCAAAAAAAATATACCAAAATCATGTACCAAATTACTCAGTACCATTTGGTTTAGTAACATTAGTCTCTCCTCTATAAGTGAGAGATCGTGAGTTCGACTCATAATAAATTCGTTGTAACATTTCAGTTGTTTTTATAATAAAAAAAATCATATACCAAATGATGTGACACACATTATCTTAATCCCAAATATTTTCCAATATGCCTTCATATTAAATTCTTTTAATCCAAGATAAAAATCAACAATATATATAAGAATCATTTTGATGTTATATGAAACTAGTATATCTCGATAAAATTGTGTGTGTGGTTTTTTTTATAATTTTTTTAGTTAAACAGACAATTTTCATTAATAGAATTAACTGTTTAACCAGCTCAAATATGAAATAGAGCTTGATCGCAAACATAACGAAACACATTCAAAGATAGTGTAATTAAATTGTGAGAAAATAATGAAGGCCTAAAGCCAGAGTGGCCATTAAATACCTGTTTGTTGCCATCTATAGATAAAATAAGATGTGGTAGTACCCAGGTGGTAAATGTCTCGTACTCCACTCCTTTGATATTCCAAGATCTGCTAATAATTTGAAGCATCATTCTATACTACTCACTACAAGGATTTGTGCTTTAGCCGATGAACAATTTTCGTCGGCTAAAGTGTTAGCCGACGAAAAGACGTTGGGAAAAAGCCGTCGGTCAATACTTTAGTTGATGAAATTACTATTCATCGTCGGCTAAAATCATTTATTTAGCCGACAAAAAAACTTTTCGACACTTAAAGTCTGGACTTTAGCCGACGAATTTTTGGACCTTAGCCGACGAAATTTTATTAAATTTCGTTGGCTATAACTATTATTTTTATTTATGTATTTATTTAACTTTAGCCAACCAATTTTAATAAAATTCGTCGGCTATAGTTATTGATTTTATTTTTTTATTTATTTATTTATTTAACTTTAGCCAACAAATTTTATTAAAATTCGTCGGCTATAGTTATTTATTTTAGTTTTTATTTAACTTTAGCCGACGAATTTTATTAAAATTTGTGGCTATATTTTATTTATTTATTTAACGTTAGCCGATGAATTTTAATAAAATTCGTCGGCTATAGTTATTGATTTTATTATTATTTTTTATTTATTTAACTTTAGCCTACGAATTTTATTAAAATTCGTGGGCTATAATTATTTATTTTATTTTTTTATTTATTTATTTAACTTTAGCCGTCTATAATTATTTTATTTTTCTCTTTTTATATCTTGTATTTTTGATTAATTGTTTTTTCTTCTTTTTCTTTTTTAGGAGGAAGAGAAGGAGGAAGAGAAAAGGAGGAGGAGGAGAAGAGGAGGAAAAGGAGGAGGAAGAGGAGGAGAAGGTTAGGAGAGGGAGAGGAGAAGGAGAGTGATATAGAGGAGGAAGGAGGAAGGAGGAACGAGGAAGGAGGAGGAGAAGGAGAAGGAGAAGGAGGAGGATGAGGAGTTGTTGCCACCGGAGGAGGAAGAGGAGGAGAAGGAGTAGGAGGAGGAGGAAGGAAGATGAAGAGGAGGAAGGAGAAAAATGAAAGATATAGAAAATTTTGAACTTTAGCTGATGAAATATCCTAATTTTGTCGGCTAAAGTTCAAAACTTTAGTCGAAAAAAGTTCAAAATTTTCAAAATCCCCGTCAAAAACTTTGAATTTTTAATTAACTTTAGCTGACGAATTTTAATAAATTTCGTCGGCTATAGTTATTTATTTATTTAACTTTAGCCGACGAATTACCCTAATTTCGTCGGCTATAGATATTTATTTAATCTTAGCCGATGAATTACCCTAATTTCGTCAGCTATAGTTATTTATTTTATTTATTTATTAAACTTTAGCCGACGAATTACCCTAATTTCGTCGGTTAAAACTCTAAACCCTAAACCATATACGTAGAAGCTTCAAATGAAAAAAAAGTCGTGAAATAAGATATTACCGGAATGGTGAAATACGTCAACAATTAAAAAATTACGTAATTTCGGTAAAGTCTCGGTGCCAATAGTTGCGGTTAACGTAATTTTCCATTCTTTTTCCCTAGAGGTAGCCCTATCTCTGGTGGTTAGTTTTTATAAAAAAAAAAATTATACCACTGGTTGCGTCTCATCGATTTGAAACTATTTTCATTTGAAGGTTCTGACAAAATAAGCAATTTAGATGGTCAAATGACCGTTTCTGTGCGTTAAGGGGTTTAACTTACGGGATTGACCGTAAGGATCGAGGCCTTAACGTTGTCAGATCAAGTTGAATTTATTCCTATAGACATATTTCGACATAATTATCATATCAGACGGTCGGATTTTTGTTTCTCAACTTTGATCATTGGAATCACAACATTCCTACTAATGTTGTATAACTTATTTACTAAGCTTTAAGTAAATGTTCCATTTCAAAAACGAACTCTACGTAGAAACTTCAAACGCAAGAAAGTCGTGAAATAAGATATGACCAGAATAGTGAAATACGTCTATGGTTGAAAAATCACGTCATTCCGGTAAAGTCTCGATGCATATAGTTACGGTCAATACAATTTAGTGGTTTGACTTAAGGGATTCACTGTTTGGATGAAACCCTTAAATTTATTGGATCAAGTTGAATTTTTTACCATAGACATATTTCAACATATTGATGATATCTGACGGTCGTATTTTGTTTGTGAATTTTGATGACCGGAATTACAACATGTCTACTATTTACCATTATTTATCCATATGGGAAGCCCTATCATCGAGGGGTAATTGTCTCAAAATTTTTAGATGGACAGTTACATCTCATCATGATGAGAGTTTGTTGTGTTGAAAGTTTGACCAAAATACCTCACATAGATGTATATATGAACATTTTCGTGTGTTAAGTGTTTAGAAAAACGTCATTTTGAAGCCTTAAACGAACTCGGATGACTAAAAACTCATATATCGTGGCGTTAGCGATGAGTATTACTCGTACGCCCGTTCCGGTTCTAGATTGGTATTACAATAGTCAATTGGACACCGAAATATCCCTAATGCAATTTTGTAACTAAAATATACTTTAGCTGACGAAATACCCTAATTTCGTTGGCTAAAGTTCACAAACTATAGCCGACGAAAAAATTACTTTAGTAGACGAAATTTTTTTTCGTCAGCTAAAATTCCACTTTAGCTATATATGAACATTTTCATGTGTTAAGTGTTTAGAAAAACGTCATTTTGAAGCGTTAAACGAACTCGGATGACTAAAAAACTCATATGTCATGGCATTAGCGATGAGTATTACTCGTACGCCCGTTCCGGTTCTAGATTGGTATCACAATAATCAATTGGACACCGAAATATCCTAATGTAATTTTGTAACTAAAATATACTTTAACCGACGAAATACCCTAATTTCGTCGGCTAAAGTTTACAAACTATAGCCGACAAAAAATTCCACTTTAGCCGACAAATTTTTTTTTCGTCAACTAAAATTCCACTTTAGCCGACAAATTTTTTAGCCGACGAAAATTTAACTTAGCCGACGAAAAAAAAAATTCGTCTGTCTGTTTTTGGTAATTTCGTCGGCTAAAATCTTTTTTCTGGTTGTGACTTCAAATGATTCAATAGTATTTCTTGTGTCATATTAACCATATTTTTGTAGATATAAAGCAACAATATTGTATTCATCTTTTCCAGAAAATTTCCAGATATGTTCCTTCTTATACTTCATCTATCTTCTTAATGGTTATAACAAAATAATTACAGGATTAACAATAAATGTTTAAATGTTGCCACTAGGTACATTGCTACAAAGTGTGTACGTTCTGACTACATGTCGATTTCCATTGTTTCTTGAAACCATACAAACATCCATACTTACAATTTGATCCAATTTTGTTCTACCCCATACACTGGACAACGAGATCCAAATTTTTGTTCCTTATTTTTTGGTTTCAGAGTGAGGAAGCAAATTAACGATACACTTGGATCTAATAAATACTTGATGATCAATATCTGTCTTTTATTCTGATAAGTAATCATTATCATCTATTTTATCAATCTCCTTATATTAATTTGTAAATAGAAAATATATGATACAGAAATTGTTCAATTGAAAATGAAGACAGGTACATGTCCCGTAGGATAGGATGCTACCCAATTTGGTATTAATTTTTTTGGTGTATGTTAGTATGTAGCACCTACTAAAAAACGTAAGTTTCAGAAATTGTGTATGAAATCTCGGCAGAACCCCTCTATCTTCATCCATGGAGCTTCTGTGTTCTTCAACCCCATCCAACCCCAACAGTCTCCCTTTCACTCCACCGTTCCCGTCTAGGTTTCCCAATTTGTCTTGGAACCTCAAAACCACATTTAGATACAGAAAACCCAGCAAAACCCCATCATTTTCAATCTATTTTCTTTCACGTAACACCACAAAGTTTCAAGCTTTCGCACAATTTGGTCGACCCACGAGCCGCAGAAACTCGCTGAGGAAGAAGCTCATTGAACATCAAAAGGTGAACCCTTTAAACCCAAGTTCTGATTTTCAGCTTTTCAATCCCAATATTGATGATTCTGAGAGTAAATTGAGGTATGATAATGTGAAAGAGAGTGAGCTTAGTAACTGGTTTACTGATGATAAGGTGAAAGATGGTGAATTTAGTATTGAGGGTGGTGGTGATAGTGTAGCTGGAGGTAGTGAATTGAAAGAGTCAAAAGGTTTTGGTGAATCTGTTTTGTTGAGAAAATTGGAGAGTTGGATTGAACAGTATAAGAAAGATACTGAGTACTGGGGGATTGGTTCAGGTCAGATTTTTACAGTTTATCAAGGTTCTGATGGTAATGTGGAAAGGGTTTTAGTTAATGAGGATGAAATTTTGAAGAGAAGCCGGATAGAGCGGTGGGGATTAGAGGGGTCACCGGAGGCGAACTTGAAAATTTTGCAGGCAGAGAGTTTAGCTAAGGAGATGGAGAGTGGGGTAAATGTGATTCCGAGAAATAGTTCAGTTGCCAAGTTTGTTGTTCAGGGTGAGGAATCAGGATTTTTGAAGACATTTCGTGGTTTTAGTCTCCAACCGGAGCTGTTGCCAAAATTATCTAGAGTTGGGAGGTTGATGGTGTATGTTTTGATTGCGTTGTGGGCATTGAAAAAGTTGGTTGGTTCTGGAACTAAGGAAGAGAAATACACAGAATTGGAGAAGGAGATGATGAGGAGAAAGATGAAAGCAAGACAGGAGAAAGGGGTGTTAGAAAAGAAAGTGGTGTTAGAAAAGGGGAAACTGGAAGTGGAAGTTGTTCAAGATTCATCTGAGTTACCACTGGTATCTTTTGAAAAGCCTAATCTAGATAGGAAAGAACTTATGAAGACTATTATGAGTGCAAAGTTGGTAAATGGTAAGCCGGCTTTACAAGATTCTTCAAATTCCATGACCAGTAAGTCATCGGAATTTGATTTTAAAGTACAGGAGATAAAGATTATGGCCAGGAAAGCACGTGAGATTGAGCAAATGGAACAGTCTTTGGTTGGTAATGATATGAAAGAAACTCAGCCTGTGAACGATAAGTTGCCTGATGAAAATTTTGTTGAACAGCACATAGAAGAAGGGGTGAATACTCTAACTCGCCTTTTGGACAGAGATTGCAGACAAGCTATGAGTAGCGATAATACTGCAGTTTCTGGTAAGCTGGGCTCAGTCGAGGATGAAGATATTCAGTCTTTTAGTACTTTATATGGAGAAGTTTCAGATGATATGCAAAGCACTAAACACCAGAAACATAGTGAAGAGAAACTAGATTTGGCAGATGTTGCCCCTTTAGTTGATTCAAGGAGGGCCAAGAATAGTTCTGTCCAAGTAAAACCAAGGGTCATAATGTCAGTAAAAGAAGCTAGGGAGTATCTGTCTAAGAAACGCGACAAAAATGAAGAGCTGCGGATTGAACCTGTGCAAGGAAGTGATGCTCTTCCAAGGCTACAAAGGGATAAATATTTGAACCAGGTAGGGGATATGACTAATGAAACATCAGATTCTCCACCTTCCAAAAATGCTTCCAAAGATTGTATTCCTAAGGATAAGAAATTTGATGCTATAATGATTGATAAACCTGAAGAAAGTAATGAAGAAATTGAAGGAGACGTCATTGATGGTGTTCAAAGGCCCCAATCTTCATTAGATGATGAAGGTGATGGAAAGATTTCAATGACGGAACCTTCCAAGGAACAAGAGAATTGGATAGAAGAAAATTTTGGTGAATTTGAGCCCATAGTTAAGAAGATTGGAGTTGGTTTTAGAGATAACTACATGGTTTCAAGAAAAAAAGATGAAGAATCAAGTACCAACATAGCAGAGCTAGGATCTAATAAGGATGATGACAGTGAACTGGAATGGATGAAAGATGATAGTCTCAAGGAAATTGTTTTGCAAGTCAAAGAAAATGAGCTGGGAGGGCGAGATCCTTTTTATATGATGGATGCTGAAGATAAGATTGCATTCTTCAAGGGTCTTGAGAAGAAAGTTGAAAAAGAGAATCAAAAGCTGTTGAAACTGCATGGGTGGCTCCACTCGAACATTGAGAATCTCGATTATGGGGCAGGTAACTAACTTGTTTCAGGCACTTATCTATTGTTTTGGCATATAGGTGTTTCTATTTTTCTGTTTCTAATATTCTGGATGCAAAAGGAGCTCATGTAGTTGTATATAATTATCAATATGCGGAAATCATTATTAGTATTAGTACAAAAAAGTATATTCTTATGTTAGTTTTCTCATTCTTTGTAATTGTCAGCTAGACTGGTTTCTTGAATAACTAGATGCAAGTGCTGCCTGTTAGATTAGGCCAGGTATGAGCTAACATAATCTTGCTCCTTTGGCGAGGAAATTAGAGGCTTAAGATATATCAGGCCATGAAACATAATTTCTTTAGATGCATGTATGTAAGATGGCTGTCCAGAAGAATTCAGTGCGCTGGTACTGACAGAAATTTTTTTACTGTAGATGGTATCAGCATATACGACACACCAGAAAAAATTATACCACGCTGGAAAGGTCCTCCTACAGAGAAGAGTCCGGAATTCTTAAATTATTTTCAAGAGCAACGGAAGGCAATTTTTTCTGATAATGCTGGGATTTCATATCCTGTTCAGAAAGATGAGAAGTCAATACCACAATCCAAAGAGACTATTCCAAGTTCCTTATCAGCTAATGACCCAAGGAAGAAGAATAAAACAGATTCCAAGACTGTTATAGAAGCTAGTGACGGTTCTGTTAGAGCTGGCAAAAAGTCAGGGAAGGAATTTTGGCAACACACAAAGAAATGGTCCCAGGGATTTGTGGAATCCTACAATGCAGAGACAGACCCAGATATTAAATCCACTATGAAGGACATGGGGAAGAATTTGGATCGATGGATCACTGAAAAAGAAATACAGGAAGCTGCAGACTTTATGGACAACATGCCTGAAAAAAGTAAGGAGTTCATGGAAAAGAAACTTTGCAAACTTAAAAGAGAGATGGAGTTGTTTGGACCACAAGCTGTAGTAAGCAAATACCGTGAATATGCAGAAGTGAAGGAAGAAGATTACTTGTGGTGGTTAGATCTTCCTTATGTGCTGGTAAGCCAGATATGCATTTTATGTTTTTGTGCTATGCATTTTACATTTTTTGGAGTCTAATGGCTGCCTAGCATGGCATGAAAGTCTAGGTCGTCCAGTTCACTTTCACCTTCGAATAGTCTAATTAACCTCTTCATTTTAAGCATTCTATGGATATATTATCAGATTTATACAGAAGAACTCAGCATTCTATGAATATATTATCAGATTTATACAGAAGAACTCAGTAAATGGTTTTGTTCTCTCTTTGTTTTCCAGTGCATCGAGTTGTACACAGATGATAATGAAGAACAAAGAATAGGATTTTATTCACTGGAGATGGCTGCAGATCTTGAATTAGAGCCGAAGCCGTATCATATCATTGGTTTTGAGGACACTAATGACTGCAAAAACCTTTGTTACATTATCCAAGCTCAACTGGAAATGCTTGGCTGTGGACACAGCTTTGTTGTCCCCCAGCCACCTAAGGTAAGGAATTGATTTGTTTTAATGCATACTATAATTCTTCCAAGTACATCTTCTTGCAATTTCCTTTGTTGCAAATTTCCATGCAATTATTATCTCAGCAAATTGTCATTTGTAAGTTTTCCCTATATGTCAAGAAACTCAAGATATGATGCTTTTTTTAGTTTAATATGTTTTTGAGTCTCAAATTGAGTCACTTCTCTGAGAGTAGGGTCAAAGGTTCCTTTTTTCCTATTTGTGGCTGAAGGAGATAAGGTTTCCTGTTGTTTTCTTTTATACTTTTACTATTTTTTGTTTATATATTTGTCTGTTTTTTCTTTATCTGTAACTACCCACTTAACTCCCTTCCAGGATGTATTTCGAGATGCCAAGGCAAATGGATTTGGTGTTACTGTAATTAGGAAAGGGGAGCTTCAACTCCATGTTGATCAAACTCTTGAAGAAGTGGAGGAACAGATCACTGAGATTGGGAGCAAAATATACCATGACAAAATTATGCAGGAGCGCTCTATGGATGTAAGCTCTTTGATGAAAGGTGTTTTTGGTTTCAGCGGAAAACCTATCAGGAGGTAATATCTTTATAATTTGAAGTTGTTTCAATAGATTACTTACATGGCATGCAACCTACAAAGTAATGATATTTTCTGCATCTTGGTTGTGTTGATTACAGAAAAAGACCGAAAAAGATGATGAAGAATGTAACTGGTTTCGGTGGCAAGGCCACTAAGAGGTAGTTTCTTTATACTAGTAGAGTACTTTCCATCCATTTACTCAACTGGTGTTGCAAAAAAGAAAGCACTTCCTATTCCAAAGTAGGATAATTTTTATGTCCTTGTCATGATTGCAGGAAAAGATCAAAAAAGATGCTGAAGAAGCCTAAAGAGAAAGAGGGGTGATGTTTGATTATAGATACTCCTAGAGATGACAATAATGTTTGACATCCTTACTGTGGCTGCACATAAGCTGGACAAAATTTGTTCAGACAATCAAAGTTACCATGACTTTCAAAAGCCATTTACGAGATGCTTGTTCTTACATAGTGGTTCCTGGAAGTTGCACCTGTTTTTTTCTCTCATGGACTCTGGTAACCTGCTACAGCTTGGTGCGTAATTCTTTTGCATTGTGTCACACCCGACATGTAGATGAAATTACTGTCCTCTTGATTTAGCTGGTCAAGATCTCAGTGTGGTATATCATGATCTGGCTTCCTCATTCATCCACCTTGATCCAGCATAATATGACTGCCTACAAGCCCTGGGCAGAGAAAGGATTAGTGTGGGAGTTGAGAAACGGTACGGTCAGTCCTTTAGTCTTGCTGTACTTGAGATATTGCTTTCAACATATTACTTAGTTTGTGATTAGCTTGTTTAGATAATGTTATCTTTACTCGAAGTCATCTGCTCCAAGAAATTAAAAATATTCTCATCTTTTCCCCTCATCGTCGTTTTCTTAGTAGCTATTCTCTTCCTCCTTTTGGGGTTCTATTGAAGTATAGTTTGGACTTTGGACCAAATGAGGAAGGATTATATATAACTCCTACTATTTTTTGCCCGTGTTATTGTATTAAACTAATCTCTTGCTTGAAAATTCAATAAATAGATTACGGAGCTACAGAGAGGTCCGTTAATAAGTCAAGTGAAACAGTCGTCTTCACTCACTGAGGCACTGGTTATGACTTGTGAGGAAAGGAAAAGAATTTCAGAGGCATTCTGCTCAGTTTTCACTAAAAAATGTGAAGTCAAATTCAAGATCTGATCATTCTGATGTCTCACCAATTGAGAGGCAAGCTTCTTATGTTTTGGCAGATTTTCATTTCCATTTCTTTTTGCTGGGCTACCCTGTTCCTAGAATACAGCAATTCCTTTCATACATATAAGTTGGATCTGAATGCATGAGATATTAGGTGCACTTTTCTAGCAATGTCAAACAAGTAATTAACTGATCAATTTCCATGCAAACACAAAACTCCATTGCATCTTTCTGGTCTGAGGCGTCGTTACTACCGCGACACTTCAAATATTCAATGTTGCTATTGAAGTGATATCAACATTTACATTCCTTAGCTGGTACATTGCAAGAACTTGACAAATGGAACTAGTAGTGTAGCTAAAAAATAGTATCCTAGAGAGTTGATCCCAACTGTTAGTGGCACTCCGTGAAAAGTCTTAACAGTGAGAACATGTCATCCACATCTTGTGATGGTTTGAAATCTGATATCATCTATTTTATTTGTGAGTGCATAAAGCTGTTCCTGTAACCTTGAAGGCCCTTCCTCCCAGTGTCATTGAACACTGACTTACGTTAGATGGTAAAGACCAAGTCAACACTAATGCCTTCTAGGTTAGATGATAAAGACCAAGTGGACTGGTTGACGATGGAGTGTGAGTCGTATTCTCAGAGCCAAGCTTAGCAGATATGGTTGCCTTTAATTCTAGCTGATATGCAATACGAAACATTAGGGAATGAAATTTGGCCTACCAGGGAAGAAGTTTTTATGCTTAGCCCCACAATGCATGGTGGATGCTATACTTGATCTAGGGTCTACATTAGAGTGACTGCGCCTGATAATCTTATATGGTACGCTTATGCTTCCATTTGATCCATTGTGTTCAAGCGTGATTGTTTCTGTAACAAGAACTCCTTTTCGTAGTTGCATGTACCATTGAGATCGGTACTCAAAATTTGCTGCAAGAATCTGATGAACTAGTTGATATAGTTTAGAACTATGGAATAACCAACATGAAGAATACCAAACTAGGTGCCTTTCACCCGACACCTCCATAAGTTACACTTACAATCCCATTTGATTTACTTTCACAGGCTTAGTCATTGCTCCTGCAATTAGAAGGTAGAATGACTTGTCTCCAAGTATAAGACTGCTTTCTGGTGGTTCGACTTCTGGCCAAAAATACAAAATTCCATCGATTTCCGACATGCCACTGAATAGTGAATGGTTTGCTTATCGCTACATGAGGAAGAAGGAAAATTTTTCATCTTCATCATGGATCCTCTTTTATAACTTGCGATCCTAACTGCGTACTATATGCTGAAAGTGAGTTATCATTGTTGGAGATGAAGAGGCAAAGCATTGTGCTAAGGAATGAATGAAGGAAGGAAGGAAGGAAGAAAGGAAGAGGCTTCTGTGTTATAGGCAACCTGACCAGACTACAGCGTGGAGATAATTCTCAGGATGGAGCATCTCACTTTCGCTTCGGATTTCAGGAATGTTTGCTGCTGTCTTGCATAAAGGACTACTTTCATAACTTGTGATCCCAACATAATGATCCCATTTTGTCCAACACTGACTACTATGCTCTAGGTGAAGCATTGTGCTAAGGAAGAGGCTGCGGATGGGTGGAGGGTTGGAGGATATTTGAGAGATAAAAGGGTGGCTGGAATAGTAAAGCAAACCAGGTTTGGAGTTTATATAGTGGTAAACATTGAAGCTTGGAGAAAGAACTGAGTGAACTCAGAATCCATGTGAAAATTTTCAGTCAAAGATTTGGTTTCTGAACTGAGATTGCAATTCTGACATTCCGAAATTTTGAGTACCAAAGACAGCATCATGCAGGAAAGCAGTTTTGACCATGTCAGTAGGACTCTCTGGAGGGAGGTAGTCAAAATCACTCTCTGGACGGAGGTAGCAAGTAATTGAACAGTTTAAAAATGTTGAGCTCTTGCACACTCCATTACAGGTTCTATGAAGTAGGACACCGTAAAATGCATAGAGAAACCACATTAGACTCAGAAGTATAATCATATACAAAAGATACCTACAATATTTACTGATGCATGTTCGTTACAGTGATGTTGTTTCCTAATTTAGATTGACAGATCCGAGTAAAGGGGTTAATCAAGGTGACAAAACACAGATGGAACCAGGTCACATCGATTGGCTTACAGTACAAGAACATGTCAAACTTAAGGCATTGCCTAATTATACTTGATCTATGCCAAATGCTTACGGAATAATCCAGCAATGGATGGATGGAACAAACTCAGATTTAAAGTTCTCTCAAATTGTTGCGTAGTAGAAAGTATGGAGGGCTGATCAGCATTATACCCTAATAAGTGGAGAGCTCTCAAGTGAAACACTATGAAATAGTTCTGATGAAAACTAGAAGTTAAGAGCAAACTCTTAAGGTTTTGATAAAATTGATAAAGCTGGTTGTCTGCTACCCATAACCAGAAAGGTATAATTATAATCATTCAGACACCAAATGACAAATCTCCAGCAACCCAGATTTAGACTTGTAATGATCAATCTGCTCTTCAATGTTCTCCGTCATCCGGCCTACATCAAATTGGGACTTGGGAATTGGGACAACTCAAATTGGGGACTTGGGACAATTCAAATTGGTGCTCTTCTGGTCTAGTGTTCTTTTCATCAGGTATGGGATCAGTAAAAACCTTAATATTCAATGTCGTAAACACCGTTAGACCTACACATTCATAATCATGAGGTGAAACCAAGGAACAAACACTTGAAAGTTTCAAGTGAAACCAACACATTCATAATCTTTGTCTTACACTCTTATCAAAAGCGAAACACAATGCAGGTACAATTATTAGAGCGAGTTTAATTCCCACAATGGTCCAATAGAACCTGAAGAATTTCAAGGAGAAACATCCTTCTTCCTATATAACTCGGCCGTATTACAGTACAAGAAAGCTTTGAGTTTGACATGTTCTTGATAAAATCATACCACAAGCATATACTCCTCTCCTGCATCAGTATTGCGGTGCTTGGAATCTTCGTGACAAGCGAGCATCCCTCTCCTTCTCAAAACAAAAGAAACCAGACGGCCATGCCAGTTGGAACATGCACAGATCCATCAATTGCATGCAGACCAAAGAAACCAGACTGCCGGGTTTCGAAAACCACGTGACGGGATGAGGAGGAACTCAAATCCTCCTTCTATAACTTCTTATCCTAGCTTAATAGTCTATTACTCTATAAACAAAGCACTCCAAACAAGAATGCATGGTTTGCAAAACCGATAGGCAATTTTGAGCAGATGAACAGGTGAAGAATTGTGCTTGGATAAGGCATTGAGAGTAAAAGACCCCCTATGTTGGTGGAGAGTAATAAGAGACTGAGATAAGAAACTGCTCGCTAGAACACAAACATAAGGGGTCTCAGAATTCAAAGTCCGAACTTGGCACTGTCAAATTGAAAGATTTGCATTCTGAATCAAGATTGCAATTCAGTGTGTCAGTAAAATGGACCACCCTGGGTTGGTTAAACCATGCGAGTTGCACAGATCCATTTCTGCCTAATGTAGTCCTTTACTAACCTATCTTTCCATTCACTTGACTCCTAGCCAACACTCGGGCAGTGAAGTTTCCATCCTCAACGAAACAAACAGTTCAAGATTGAAATTATATGGCAATGCACTGCATTTCCTGCATTCAACAACACTTCTGTTTTGTTTCGACAATTGTTAGTTGAACTGACAAAGTACAGGCATCGACTCGTACTCGATATTTGCTGTGACGGCTTGCGAGCCACTCTAACTTGATCACACAAAGGCTTTGATAGATCGATCCTATTTGCCATATCCGCTGCATATCATCAACTGTTTGAAACTGCCCCTTCCCAAAGGTGCTACAGACCAATTTGAGAGTTCTGGCCAGAACAAACGCAACCTTTGAGCCAGTTCATGCGCCTTAGGCATGCACCGGCAAGAGGGACACCAGAAGAAAACAATGAGGCATAAGAGGGTTTATGATTGGAGAGAGGGTCGGGTGGAGGCGACCCATCACCTGTAGAGGGGCTGGAAGATGGAAAAGATGGTGACACAGAGGCCATGGGTTGTGCTGCAGATCGGACTGAAAACGATATTTGGGGACTAGGGTTTGGGAAGGGAAGGAATTTGGAAAGAAAAATAGGTTGTTTGGGAGTGAAGCCGTCGATGTCACGGGCGGACGAGGGCTCTTGGGTCATCTCAGAACGAAACCCTGCCAACTAGGCTTCGAAAATAATAGATGAAATAGATTGTTCAATTTTCATGTTAGTACCAAATATTTACAGATATAATGTAGAATGATTGAAGAATTCTTATACATAAGAGTGTTCTAGGAGAACTGAATTCTCATCATTTTATTGATAGAATGAAACCCTTTATATAGGGAAATACATGGATCTCTTGGACTATTATATGAACCAATGAGTCTATTACATGGATATGTGTAAAACTCTATTACAACATGAATTACTACATAAAGTCCGCATACAAGGCATGGACCAAGACACACATATATATCAAATATCCTATAACACTCCCTATTATGTCGCGTGTCTTCATGCCGGTATGGTGCTTACGGTGTTGCCTCAACAAAAACTTTGCCAAGTAACAAAAACTCTGTGAGAAAACTAAACCTTAGTCGAAGGAAAAAGAGTATAATGCATCAACTACTCCATTGAGAACTCGTCATGTGATACTCCTCCTGATGTGTGCTTCAATCGAATTTTCCTGATGAATGGTGCATTTCAACATGTATCTCATGAGTAGATGTGAGCCATGACTTGAACAAGTATGTCATGATCAACCGCAAATGGGGATCAATGATCTTAGCGGTGCATGCAATGTTAGCTCGTTAAAAACCTTGTCAAGCAAAAACTCAGTGGGACAAAAAGCTTAGACTAAGGGAAAAAGAGTGCAACATGGTTGACACAAGCAACCACACCCTTCACATTTGATGATAACATGTATATGCTAGACTTTCTTTCAAATCTGCATCTCCTCCTGATCTTAAGATCACTCATAGGGCGCTTCTGAATCCTTAGTGACCACGGAGCTTGTTTTGACAACCTGACATATGTATGCTCTTTTACATGTCTCAAATGTGGCATTACTCAGTGCTCATCAGCTGTATGCACAGCGCTCGGCAGCTGGTGTGCACAGTGCTCGGTGCACGTATAATGTCTGGCAGCAGTGCACACGTGTGCACAGGCAGCGTACAATATGTCCGGCAACTCGGCCACTAAACTGACCGGTGCCTAAATCATGATTCCACTTCAGATGCATCTTGATTCATGCATGGCTAGCGATGATATAGGCAACAACCTTTCTTTCATGCCATAGGGATTGAATATGTCAGATACTCTTAAAATATTTGAGTGATGTCCTTTGTCATATCATTGGCATTGTGTGAGCGCAATGCTACTTAGCTTTATAATGAATGGAGGAGAGGTCAAGTCTTTCCTTTGATTAAATGGATCACTCTCTCTTGGAGTAAAGACCTTGACTAATCATGGGAGTATATGAAGGTTCCACTCTTCTTTAGAGGACCTAAGCCGATTGATGGAAATACATTATCAATACACAATCATCGACTCATTACTATACTGTGCCTTTTCTAAGATCTTTTCATCTAACATCGGATGCTCAATACATGATGTTGGCATCTCTTTACCATGAAGAGTCCATGTATATCAGGAATCAGGCAAGGACATTTTTCATTATATCCCTTCCAAATCAAGGAGTTATGATCCATTTCAAATTAAGGGGTTACTCAGTATGTGTTCCAACATCTCTTGCAAACACACGCTCCTGTGGTGGGGAGTCACTTGGTTTGGGCAGATGAAGTCTCTTTAAGACCTTCATGCATATCTCTGATCTTATAGAGATGTTTCTATGACCACATTCATAAGCTGCATGTTCAGTTATTCAGAAACTACTAAACTGATAAAGTAGTGGAGTGTTATGACATCCATTACGAGAGCATATCTCGTCGTACACGATTCCAGTGCGTGTTAGTGGAAAACCTTGCGCCATAAGGTGAGTCAAACATCTTCTTCTCACTACGCTATCCAACAAAGACATATATGATAGGGTTTACACTTGCGGTGTCGGCATCACCTACCCAACGACCTATCTCTTTGTTCTGGATCGTATCTTTCCATTAGGCCAATCAACTCTGTTTCGTCAACAAAGTGCGGTTCGACAAACTCATCATTCCACGTCCTCATGTACACTAGTGTAATGTCTGTAAAGCTCTATATGAATTGGATTGAGGCGTCCCCCAATATAATCACAATTCAGCTCCATGAGATGGATTTGAGTGTCATTGATCAATGGATCAAGTTGTGCCAAGCTCGCTTTCTCTCTAGTGCGAGTGATTATCGAACCTAAGGGCCTCCTCCTAACCCTTGAGAAGCCGCAAGGCATGTGACATCATATTACCACATTATAGTGTCACCAAATCACCACCCACAGTGCTCGGAAGCTGATACTCAGCAGCGTCAACAAGTACTCGGAATTAGCCCCAACACTTGGCATGATGATGGCGTCAGGACCATCTCAATCTGGTCGCGCCATGTCCTCTTGATAGAAGATCATTCCTTACAGACATATAGGCAGCGTTGATCTCGTCACTTTACTTTAATCGATAGGGATCAAAACTTGGTAGTGAAAAACCACGACAATTCACGTCGTTCCACCTAAACATTGGGGTTCATATCTCCCCTTAACGACGGGAATAAAGTCTCAAAGTGACAATCCGCAATATAGCGGTTAAAGAGATCGTCTGTCAATGAGTAAACATAACCGGACTTTAGGTGGAGACTCATATCCAACCTAAGAACTTATTCATTCCACATAACTCATCATTAGACACTGTAACAGTGCAGGTTCATACAAATTGAAAATCGTTAAGGCATTCATAAATGTGATTCACCGATTATAAGCTTGAGCAGTTCATGTTTCAAATATTTGGATCATTTATTGATTTGATATATTTCGATGTCTTAAGAAAAAAGTCTTCAACTAGTCCTCAACAAGAATGTCCTTAATTGATACTCTCTCATTGTTTACATATCATATGAAATCGAAATTATTTGTTTGATTACTAAAATAACAGTACAAGAAAAACATCAACAAAACAAGGAAGTTTATCGATCACCATGGAATAGAGGCACTAACCTCGGAGTCGGTCGCCCTCTTTGTTGTCGTTGTTTTTTATTTTTGAAGGAAAAAGCATAACCGATTTTGATTGATTATAAATTCTGAGAAATCAGTCGGAATTGCACGGATGCATACCTTCCTTTACCATTGTAGGGTAAGTTAGAAGAGGTGGTATGTTAGCACAATTTAATTATATATCATCTCAATTATTTGCAAAATAAATAAAACAAACTAGAAACAAAAGCAAAGAAAATAACTTATAAACATATACAACCAACATTGAAACAAAACCACCGTCCTGAAGAATATGACGCCTAAGACCAAATGATGTACGTTTTCACTCAACAAGCCAACTAATCAACTTCGCTCAAATTAGTAATATATGTTAGAAGATAAGTTTTTCCAAATAGAGCTTAAACATAGAGATTAAAGCCAAGCCCTGGCTCAAAAGCCCATACCCTAGCCCAAACCCCATACTGCCTCTTCCACGCTAGTTCCGTCTTCTACTGCAGCGAACCCCCAAAAGGTGGCCAGCCCCAACACCAAGCAGCTCCGATTTCGGCCCTCTTAACTGTACCTTGGACCGCATGCCGAAAACCACCTCCTCCACCTTCAACTTCTACTCAACTCTTCCCTTGTCATACGACTTGTCACCATAAAAGGACAACAAGAGCAGATCTTGATCAATTGCACTAAATCGAGCCTTAGAGGAAACAAGCTCTGCTACCGACCTTGACTCAACCTTCATCACCACATTCTGCTTCACCATCCTCATCGTGGTCGTGCACCAAAAACCAGCACGATCTGAGAAATCGTCAATGGATCTCCCGTCGTCAAGGCGATCACCATGGAGGCACATCTCCACACCGCTGCCATCACGATCACTGTAGAGACTCTTCCCCACACTGCCACCATATCTTGCACAATCATCGCCATCGCTGAGGGTACAACGACGCCGCCAATTGAGATCTAGGTGTAGAGAACCAAGAGAGCTCTCAAGGGATCGTTGTTGTTAGATGATTGTAACAATACAATATATATTTCTATAGTTAGTTAATTTGTTTCTTAAAAAAATTGGTTAATTTGGAAACATATTAATGGAGAAAATACTGGTCACTCCATTAACTTTTAAGTACTCGACAGTTTACTCCAATATTTTTCAATTTTAATTGGTCACTCCATTAACTTTCCAATGTCAAATAATTAGGTCCATTCGTTATGTGACCGTTAAATCTTGTCGTTAACTTCAATTTTTAATAAATTTTTAGATAATATGAAACTTTAAAAATCATTAAAAATAATTCTGATATCCAAACAATACTCCGAAAAATCCTATGAATTTGTAACAACATCTACATTAATCCTATGACTCAAAAGACAAAACTAGACAAACTAAAAGTTTGAAAATAATTTTTGAAAATTGAAATAAAAATAGCTAGAAAAATAGACAACGTTACAATTTAACACCCCTAATAAATAAGTTAGTAATTATAACATGGAATGTTAAATTGTAACACTTTCTATTTTTCGAAGAAAAAATATATTTCGACCTATTTTTATTTCAGTTTTCATTATTCTATTTTGAAATTTTAGTTGATTTCAAAAATTATTTTCAAACTTTTAGTTTGTCAAGTTTTGTCTTTCGAGTTTAACGTAGATGTCATTACGAGTTCGTACGAATTTTCAGAGCATCATTTGGATATCGAAGCTATTTTTTAATGTTTTTTAAATGTTTCAAATCATCCAAAAAATAATTAAAATTTGAATTTAACGATAAGATTTAACAACCACATAACGGATGGACTTAATTTTGTGACATTAGAAAGTTAATGAAGTGATCGATTGAAATTAAAATATATTGAAGTAAACTGTTGAGCACGTGAAAAATTAATGGAGTGACTAGTATTTTCTCCTATATTAACTATGTGAGGATATTTTAAGCAAAAAAAGTTGAGTTCATAAGTTTTATTCTCATACCCACCTTTTCCCTTTGGGTATCATATTAGATGGTTCATAAGGAATTGATTATGAGCATGAATTCAACCATTCTAGAATCAATTATGTCACTCTCAATTTCATTCCAGATTAGTAATCCCCTAATGGTGTGTTTGGATACACATGAATTCTCAGGAATTTAATCAAAAACAGAGAATTCACAAATTCTTAGGATTGTTTCCCCCGTTTGGATACTTATTCCGTGAATTTAACAATTTTCACTGGAAAATAATCATGAAATTTGAGAGGTTAAATTTTTGAGTTGAATTACTTTTAAAATAGGTGTAATTTCTCAATTTCCTTGATTGAGGTTAATATAAATACTAATTCTTGGTAATTTAAAACTTTACATCAACAAATCCAAACAATGAAATTTTTAATTAATGAAATTTAAATTCATGCAATTGTTATTCTCATAACTTTAAATTTTTTATAAAAATTAAAATTGTTTCATCCAAACACACCATAAAATTTTTCAAAATTGGTAGACTTTTTTTCTATTTTTTTCAAAGAGGAGTATCAAAGGATTTCACTCCTACTCTCATAGTGATTCGAACTCATGACTTCGTCAATAGATAGTGGAAACGCTTATGTCGCATCCCGGGGACTATTCTCGGTCCCGGAACACGACGGTAACCGCCGTAATCCCGATCTAGCGAGTGATCAATACGTCTTTCGACGTATTGATGACCCTCTGGACCGAAACCACAAGGCTATGAATGAAACAAACAACACAAGAATAATAATATGAATGTCAAATACAGAATGACAAATGATCAGAGTAGCATACAAATGTTTTACAAGCGGAAGATAATAGAAAAATACCCGAGACAGAAATAATACAAGAAAAAGTCTCGAAACACTGGGCCCGAATAATGTCTCAGAGTATCCAACAGATTACAACATTAGAAAATACGGAAATCAAGAAACATGAAAACCACACCAGAACGGGAGTCCTCGAAAAGTGAAGTGCACGATAACCGACGCTCCGCGATCTAGTCCAGCTCCTCTAGTGACGGGTGCTGTAGACCTGAAAAGATGTAGAGGTGAGCAACTCGTCCTCGCTAACCCAAATGGGGCCAAAGCCATCCAAGTCGGGGTTTAAAACCCATGAGAAAACATTTCGTATATATGTATATGTACTCGTAAGTACGAAAGAGCATGTGGAAATGTAAATGCACGCCACGCATACAAAGCTCGGTAAAACATGTGACCACATATGAAAGAACTCTCTGGATCTGAGCGGCCGAATCCTGGGTTTGTCTTCACTGCAAACCGGGGCCAACTATCTAAGCGCCCGAGTGCGCAGAATAGCGAGAGCGACCATTTCCAGCTAACGCCCAACAAATAGCAGGCCACACTTACGTCACGTTTTACTCTGTACGAGACGAGCGTAAGCGGGATAAATGAATAAAATAAACAGGGCATAGCCCCTCCGGAGGTTAACGGTCATCGACACCGTAGGAGTGCTAGAATACTAGGTCCCGTCGCTCTCAGGCCAAGCACCGGAAATCAGGACGACGGTACTACTTTTCGATCCAAAACTCACACACACACACACCAAGTGCTATAAGAAGCATGTGGTCAAGCTTAAAACAATGCATCATTATTTTATACGTAAAAAGTAAAAGAGCCGCCGACCCAAGAGGGTTTCGGCTCACCCATTGGGCGTGCTCCCCCTACCTGGTATGATGGTACAGCTGGCTGCGCTCCAACTCCTGGTCCTCCTGAAGCCTGCGTAGACGAGCTCCTGAGTATGTGGGTGAGACAACAATGATAGTCAGGTGTAAGTAATTCGAGGTCTCCTATCTACGACTAAGACTTGATAAACACTCTTTGTTTATCTTTCTGACATTAGGGTTTGACTTGTTTGACACTCCGATTCTCGAACCGGCGAGAAGTCGGAATTATTTCTTATTCAGTACTTACGTCGTTTTTGCCACATTTACAAGCTAAAAGTCTTTAAAACGTTTAACCGTAGTGTTCGAAAACGTAAAATAGGTGTTCTACGGCATAAGTTAAAAGTCAACTTTGGAATAGTAAAAGTCAACGGTCAAAAAGTCAACGGATCAAAGTCAAAGTCAAATAGTCAACCGGTCAAAGTCAACCGGTCAAAGTCAACAGTAAAAAGTAAACAGTAAAAGTAAAACTGTAACAGTAAAACAGTAAAAGTAAACAGTAAAACAGTAACTGTAAATAGTAAAAACTGTAACTGTAATTAACTCAAACAATCAGGGGCAAATTGGTAACTCTGCCCCTGGGTAAATAGTAAAAGTAAAACTGACACGGCATGCCGGTTCCCGACCGGTTTCTTCGCCGGATTTGGCTGGTTTTCCGGCCAAATCGAGTCCCTAGGCCTGCAAAACTCACTTCTACACATCTCCAACAACATAACAGGCCAAGATTTGAGAGAAAAGACAGAGATCCATACCCTTGAAGCTTTCCCACTGTTTTTCCGGCGAATCTCCTCCGGCGGAGCTCCGCTGGGCTCCTCCTTCCTCCTCCTTGCTCCTGGGCAGCTCCTGGTGGCGCCTGGGAGCTTCCTAGCTCCTCAAAAGTGCTGGTTCGTTTCGATCTGTTGGGCACAGTAAAACCCGAGCTTCTCTCCTCGGTTGGGCGGCGCTGGCGGCGGCGCTGGCGTCGCTGGTGGCCTGGCTGGGGTCGCCGGGGCTGTGCGAAGCCAATGAGGGCGGAGGTGAGTGGAGACGCGCTGCCGGTGGAAGAGGTGGTGGCTGCTGTCGAAGAGAGAGAGGAGAGAGCAGACTGCTCGAAATGGAAAGCAGAAAAGAGGAAAGTGGAGAAATAGAAAGGGCACCGAAGCGGAAAGTGGAGAAGGAAAGATGGAGAAAAAGAGAGAAAGAGATAGGGTATAAAAAGAAAAACGAGTGGCCACGATTCGTCGATCGAATCAACGGCCACGATTCGATCCCAACCCCAAAATAATTTCAAAACCAAAACCATTTTCGAAAATTCATTTCAAATAACCAAACGTCAAATTTAAACGTAAAAGTCGTACGAAAAATTACGTGAAGTGCCGGAAAATATTCCGTAAATACTTTCACGCAAGTGGCGACGTGTCTAAACGTAAAAACGTTAGACGAAAATGATGACGTACTGAAAAGTAATCGGAATTAAACCCTAAGTGTGTCGGAAAATTAAATTAAAATTTCGGGGTCTCACACTCTACCTCCCTTAAATTGAATTTCGTCCTCGAAATTTACCTGACATCAGAAGAGGTGTGGGTGAGCCTGCCGCATGACTGACTCAAGCTCCCAAGTAGCCTCTTCCTCACTATGGTGATCCCACTGAACTTTCACAACTGGAACCTCGCGGTTCCTGAGCTTCCTTACATCACGATCCAAGATGTGGTACGGTCTCTCCTCGTAAGAAGCATCGCTGCGCAGCTGTACATCAGTCCAAATGACATTCTGTGGGGCACCTGGTGGGCTCTTCCGTAACTGTAAGACGTGGAACACGTCATGTATATGCTGCAGTCATGGTGGCAGGTGAATCCGGTATGCAACGGATCCAACTCTCTGGGCTATCTGGAAGGGCCCTACAAACCTTGGGGCCAACTTCCCCTTAACCCCAAATCGTCTAACTCCCTTGCGGGGACTGACTTTCAAGTACACAAAGTCTCCCACTGCAAACTCAAGGGGTGTCCGACGTGTATCTGCATACGACTTGCTCCTACTCTGGGCTGCTCTAAGCCTCTCCTGGACAATCTGAAGCTTCTCTGAAGTCTCCTGTATCACATCTGGACCAAGTAGAACCCGGTCCTCTCTGTCCAACCAACATGTAGGGGATCTACATGGTCGACCATACAGTGCCTCGAATGGAGCCATACCAATGCTGCGGTGGTAGCTATTATTGTAGGCAAACTCTGCAAGAGACAGGCACTCATGCCACTTTTCACCAAAATCAACTATGCAGGATCGAAGCATGTCCTCCAAGGTACGGATCGTACGCTCAGACTGTCCATCTGTCTGAGGATGATAAGCTGAACTCAAATGTAGCTCGGTACCCAACTCTTTCTGCAATGACTTCCAGAGCTTGGAAGTAAAACGTGGGTCACGGTCTGAGATGATGCTCTTTGGTATCCCATGAAGTCTGATCACCTCACTAATGTACAGATCTGCAAAGTACTGTCTACGTGAGCTCATCTTGACAGGTAGAAAGTGTGCAGATTTCGTCAACCTGTCAACTATCACCCAAATCCCATCATGACCTTCCCGTGAACGGGGTAGGCCGGTGACGAAATCCATGGTGATGTGGTCCCACTTCCACTGTGGAACTGCCAAAGGCTCAAGAAGTCCTGCCGGATGTCTGTTCTTTGCCTTTACTTGCCTGCACACGTCACATCTAGACACATACTCCCCGATACTCTGCTTCATGCCCTTCCACCAAAACTGGCGCTTCATATCCTGATACATTTTGGTGGCTCCTGGATGCATGGTGAAACTAGTCCGGTGTGACTCCTCCAACACTAGTTTCCGGATGTAATCATCACAGGGGACAAAGGCACGTCCCTTGTACCTGATAAGTCCATCATCACTGACACTCCACTTGTTGTCGGCTTCACCTGAGTAGACCTGAGCTCGAACCAAGTGGCTCTCTGGATCATTCCACTGATACTCCCCCACCTGCTGTAGAATGTGGGGCCTGAGTGACACACTGGCCAAGAATCCGTGAGAATCCCCAAACCGTACGTCCAAGTCATAATCCTCTAGTGTCTCCAAAGCTTCCATGCGAGAGAGAAAAATACTCGCAAGCTCATACCTTGGCTTCCTGCTCAAGGCATCGGCAACAACATTTGCTTTGCCTGGATGGTATCGTAGGGTGAACTCATAATCCGTAAGATACTCCATCCATCTCCGCTGCCGTAGATTAAGATCACGCTGGGTGAAGATGTACTGTAGGCTCTTGTGATCCGTGTAGATCTCAAAGGTGGCTCCGTAGAGATAACACCTCCAGATCTTCAGAGCATGTTCAACAGCTGCCAACTCCAAATCATGTGTAGGATAGTTCTTCTCATGTGGCTTCAACTGTCTAGAGCCATAACAAACTACCCCACCATTTTGCATCATCACACAACCTAAACCAGTCCCTGAAGCGTCCGTATACACTTGGTACGGATCTACACCATTGGGGAGAACGAGGACTGGGGCTGTGGTCAACCGGTTCTTCAACTCTGCAAAAGCCTCTTCACATGCGTCACTCCACTCAAACTTGACTCCTTTCTTTGTCAAGTTGGTTAGTGGCGTGGCAATCTTTGAGAAGTCCTGCACAAACCGACGGTAGTATCCAGCTAGACCAAGGAAACTCCTCACTTCTGTAACATTCCGAGGATGTTCCCAATCCAAAACTGTCTCGATCTTTGAAGGATCCACTGACAAGCCTGCACCTGAGACTACATGCCCAAGAAACTGCACCTCTGAAAGCCAAAACTCGCACTTTGACTTCTTGGCGAAAAGCTGGTGATTCCACAAAGTCTGTAGAATGGTGCGAAGATGATACTCATGCTCTGCTTGGGTCTTGGAGTAGACTAAGATGTCGTCGATGAACACGATCACAAACTGATCCAGGTAAGGTCGGAAGACTCTGTTCATGAGATCCATGAAAGCTGCGGGAGCATTCGTCAACCCGAACAACATGACGAGGAACTTGAAGTGCCCGTAACGTGTACGGAAAACTGTCTTCTCTATGTCACTATCCCGTACCCGAAGCTGATGATAACCTGACCTCAGATCAATCTTAGAAAAGAACTGAGCTCCTGTAAGCTGATCAAACAAATCATCAATCCTCGGAAGTGGGTACTTGTTCTTCACAGTGACACTGTTCAACTTCTGATAATCTATACAGAGTCGAAGGGTCCCATCATGTTTTCTGGCAAACAACACCGGTACTCCCCACGGTGATGAGCTATACCTGATAAAACCCTTGCTCATAAGATCCTCCAACTGAAGCTTCAACTCTTGCAACTCAGCTGGTGCCATACGGTAAGGTGGAATCGAAATCGGCGTGGCTCCTGGAACCAACTCGATCTGAAACTCTACCTCCCGATGTGGCGGTAATCCTGGTAAATCTTCAGGAAATACTCCGGGATACTCATCAACAACCGGAATGTACCTGTCCCCACTAGATCCATCTGTCTCCTTTGACGATCTCACAATACTGTAGCAAGTCAAAGTCCTACTCCCACGAAAACATCGTCGCAAGAGTGGACTCGGCTGTGTGAGTCGCTCATCCATTCTGATCACCATCACTTTGTCCTTGCCTGGAGTCCTCACTGTGACTGTCCTCTTCTCACAGTCTATGAGAGCTCGGTACTTCTCTAACCAATCCATCCCAAGTATCAAATCATACCCATCAATGTCTAACGGGTAAAGATTTGCTAGTAACTTTCCTTCGTTGACCAGCAGCTGACACTTGCGAAAGATCCTGTCTGTGGCTGCCCCCATTCCAAGGGCAGAACTAAAACAATACGTACTACCCGTGGACTCGGACTCTAGCCCCAAAGCATCCGCAAACCACTTGGCAATAAAAGAATGAGAAGCTCCTGTGTCAAACAATACTCTAGCCTCTGAATTAGAAACAATGATCGTACCATCTAAAGTTGTCGAGGCATCGAGAGCTAGCTAACCTCCTGCAAAAGCATAGACCTGTCCACGTCCCCTAGCACTGCGTCCACTCCGGCCTCTAGTACGTGAACTCTGACTAGCCTGACTGCCCTGACTCGGGGCAGGCTACTGCTGAAGTGCCTGAGGGTAAGACGGCTGTGCATAGCCCTGCTGGTACTGCTGCTGCGATCCCTGCTGATACTGCTGCTGACCCTGAGGCTGGATACGGCTGGAAGAACCTGAAGCTGAAGCCGTACCCAGGTCTCTGTTGGGGCAACGCCAACGGGTGTGTCCCACCTGACCGCACTCATAACAGGTATAGGGCCCTGACCGGCCTCCTGAGGACCCACTGCCACTACTGCCAGCACTGACGTTTCCGCCAAAAGGTCTCCTGTTGTTCCTCTTGGTCATCTTCCTGTCTCTGCTCCGAGAGTGGGACCTACTGCCATACTCATCTCTGCCCTGAGGAAAAGTCGCCTGATCAGCCTCAATCTTGTAGGCGGCGCTCACAATCTCCCGGTAGGTGCGAGTGGTGTTGGAGAGCAACTCGCGGCGAACTGAATCCCGAAGACCAAACTCAAACCTCTGGGCCTTCACCTTCTCGGTGAGGCCTGGGACATACTTCTGCAGCGAAGTAAACCGCACCACGTACTCATGGACTGTCATGCTCCCCTGTGTAAGGCCGAAGAACTCGCCAATCTTCTGATCCCTCAAGACCGGGGGAAAGTACTGCTCGTAGAACAACTCCTCAAACTGATCCCAAGTCATCTGATTAGGATCATGGCGGTCTACTACGGTGTCCCACCAACTATCAGCCTCTCCTGTGAGGCAGTGGACTGCAAAAGCTACTCGGTACTCAATAGGGGTATTGACTGTCCCCTGCAGCTTCTTGATATGCTTGAGCCAGACCTCAGCATCTACGGCCTCTGTAAGACCGGTGAAGTTAAGTGGCCTAACTTTCAGGAATGTCGCTAAGCAGTTGGACCTCCTCTCCAACTCCAAGTCCTGCGGAGTAGGAGGTGGAACGTTCCCCATAGCTCGGAATGCTCGCGTGACCTCATCCACCTCGCGGCGTGGCGGCATCGTGACTGACTGAAAAGAAACAAGGATAGTCGCCGAAACAATGTCCAGTGAATAAAGATAATGAGGATGTCAATTACTGGAACATGAATGAACTTTTGACTTCCGTATGAAGGAATACATCATGATATTATGCAATGACGTCAGCATCGCACACAAATAACTCGAAGTATACGACTCGAAGAAAACAAACTGGTCGTACACCAATGACATGGAAGGTACCAAAACGATGCTCTGATACCAAGTAATTACTGTCGCATCCCGGGGACTATTCTCGGTCCCGGAACACGACGGTAACCGCCGTAATCCCGATCTAGCGAGTGATCAATACGTCTTTCGACGTATTGATGACCCTCTGGACCGAAACCACAAGGCTATGAATGAAACAAACAACACAAGAATAATAATATGAATGTCAAATACAGAATGACAAATGATCAGAGTAGCATACAAATGTTTTACAAGCGGAAGATAATAGAAAAATACCTGAGACAGAAACAATACAAGAAAAAGTCTCGAAACACTGGGCCCGAATAATGTCTCAGAGTATCCAACAGATTACAACATTAGAAAATACGGAAATCAAGAAACATGAAAACCACACCAGAACGGGAGTCCTCGAAAAGTGAAGTGCACGATAACCGACACTCCGCGATCTAGTCCAGCTCCTCTAGTGACGGGTGCTGTAGACCTGAAAAGATGTAGAGGTGAGCAACTCGTCCTCGCTAACCCAAATGGGGCCAAAGCCATCCAAGTCGGGGTTTAAAACCCATGAGAAAACATTTCGTATATATGTATATGTACTCGTAAGTACGAAAGAGCATGTGGAAATGTAAATGCACGCCACGCACACAAAGCTCGGTAAAACATGTGACCACATATGAAAGAACTCTCTGGATCTGAGCGGCCGAATCCCGGGTTTGTCTTCACTGCAAACCGGGGCCAACTATCTAAGCGCCCGAGTGCGCAGAATAGCGAGAGCGTCCATTTCCAGCTAACGCCCAACAAATAGCAGGCCACACTTACGTCACGTTTTACTCTGTACGAGACGAGCGTAAGCGGGATAAATGAATAAAATAAACAGGGCATAGCCCCTCCGGAGGTTAACGGTCATCGACACCGTAGGAGTGCTAGAATACTAGGTCCCGTCGCTCTCAGGCCAAGCACCGGAAATCAGGACGACGGTACTACTTTTCGATCCAAAACTCACACACACACACACACACCAAGTGCTATAAGAAGCATGTGGTCAAGCTTAAAACAATGCATCATTATTTTATACGTAAAAAGTAAAAGAGCCGCCGACCCAAGAGGGTTTCGGCTCACCCATTGGGCGTGCTCCCCCTACCTGGTATGATGGTACAGCTGGCTGCGCTCCAACTCCTGGTCCTCCTGAAGCCTGCGTAGACGAGCTCCTGAGTATGTGGGTGAGACAACAGTGATAGTCAGGTGTAAGTAATTCGAGGTCTACTATCTACGACTAAGACTTGATAAACACTCTTTGTTTATCTTTCTGACATTAGGGTTTGACTTGTTTGACACTCCGATTCTCGAACCGGCGAGAAGTCGAAATTATTTCTTATTCAGTACTTACGTCGTTTTTGCCACATTTACAAGCTAAAAGTCTTTAAAACGTTTAACCGTAGTGTTCGAAAACGTAAAATAAGTGTTCTACGGCATAAGTTAAAAGTCAACTTTGGAATAGTAAAAGTCAACGGATCAAAGTCAAAAAGTCAAAGTCAAATAGTCAACCGGTCAAAGTCAACAGTAAAAAGTAAACAGTAAAAAGTAAAACTGTAATAGTAAAACAGTAAAACAGTAACTGTAAATAGTAAAAACTGTAACTGTAATTAACTCAAACAGTCAGGGGCAAATTGGTAACTCTGCCCCTGGGTAAATAGTAAAAGTAAAACTGACACGGCGTGCCGGTTCCCGACCGGTTTCTTCGCCGGATTTGGCTGGTTTTCCGGCCAAATCGAGTCCCTAGGCCTGCAAAACTCACTTCTACACATCTCCAACAACATAACAGGCCAAGATTTGAGAGAAAAGACAGAGATCCATACCCTTGAAGCTTCCCCACTGTTTTTCCGACGAATCTCCTCCGGCGGAGCTCCGCTGGGCTCCTCCTTCCTCCTCCTTGCTCCTGGGCAGCTCCTGGTGGCGCCTGGGAGCTTCCTAGCTCCTCAAAAGTGCTGGTTCGTTTCGATCTGTTGGGCACAGTAAAACCCGAGCTTCTCTCCTCGGTTGGGCGGCGCTGGAGGCGGCACTGGCGTCGCTGGTGGCTTGGCTGGGGTCGCTGGGGCTGTGCGAAGCCAATGAGGGCGGAGGTGAGTGGAGACGCGCTGCCGGTGGAGGAGGTGGTGGCTGCTGTCGAAGAGAGAGAGGAGAGAGCAGACTGCTCGAAATGGAAAGCAGAAAAGAGGAAAGTGGAGAAATAGAAAGGGCACCGAAGCGGAAAGTGGAGAAGG
Organism: Comarum palustre; assembly: GCA_951800085.1. Lineage (NCBI taxonomy): Eukaryota > Viridiplantae > Streptophyta > Magnoliopsida > Rosales > Rosaceae > Comarum > Comarum palustre. The sequence continues at coordinate 4,960,892 of OX637579.1, read as the reverse complement.
AAAGATGGAGAAAAAGAGAGAAAGAGATAGGGTATAAAAAGAAAAACGAGTGGCCACGATTCGTCGATCGAATCAACGGCCACGATTCGATCCCAACCCCAAAATAATTTCAAAACCAAAACCATTTTCGAAAATTCATTTCAAATAACCAAACGTCAAATTTAAACGTAAAAGTCGTACGAAAAATTACGTGAAGTGTCGGAAAATATTCCGTAAATACTTTCACGCAAGTGGCGACGTGTCTAAACGTAAAAACGTTAGACGAAAATGACGACGTACTGAAAAGTAATCGGAATTAAACCCTAAGTGTGTCGGAAAATTAAATTAAAATTTCGGGGTCTCACAGCTTACCACTGCGCTATAACCACTTGGTCGAAATTCGTAGACTTTTGAATACTAGCAGAGTTGTAAGGACTTTTAAAAGTGAAATGAATAACTCAAGAAGGAATTTCCAAAATCTGAATTTTATTTTTTAAAAATTTTAATTTGTCAAAAAATTTGAATTTTAAATGAGTTTTTAAATACAAAACAATCCAATATACGACTCCTTTCAGGGTTTTAGCAAACTGCGAAGTAGAGACGAAGAAGTAAACGGTTTACCTCAGCAAACTGTAAACCCAAAAATGGGCACAACAAAAAAGCTGACCGGAGCTCAGAAAAGTCGCGCTGGCCCGTCCACTACTATGGCTTACCTCGATCCTCAATACTGGTATCCATGATTCACTCTCTTCCATATCCTAATGTTTCTTCGATATCTCCAGTAATCCTCTGCTCTTGTTGTTTCAGGGATGAGAGATTCTCTACGGAGGAGCATTACGAGTGGCTCAAGGACTATTCCCACTTTCGGCACCTCATTCAATCCCATATCACTCCAAACTCTTCTGTAAGTTACTGGGCAAGTTTTTTGTTTTGGGTTTCTTCAATCATATACGTAAGATCAAGTAACATAAATTTTGCGGCGTACCACTGCTTGTATGTACATAAACAATTTTTGTTTGTTTGTAATCTAGCGTAGGAACTGGAAATTATATCTTCAGGGTATCAAAGAATGTACAGTATGGATTGTTTGATTAGTTAAATTGGGTTAATTATAATCATTACATGGTGTATCGTTCCGGATTTGTATTATACAAACTTTATATGGAGATTTTTGTGCTGTAACCGCTATAAGTGGTGTTTTGTTCTTTTCATTAGCGTTTTACTGATATTGCATTCTATAATACTTGTCGAATGGTTGGATAAGGCGGTGGTGACAAGAAGGCTATTATAATGCAGGTCTTGGAGCTGGGTTGTGGAAATTCACAGTTGTCTGAGGAGTTGTATAAAGATGGGTTTACAGAAATAACATGCATTGATTTATCTGCTGTTGCGGTGGAGAACATGCAGAAGAAGTTACTCTCTAAAGGTCTTAAAGGTATGTTGGTGATATTAGGGAAGTGTATCCACAGTTGGAGTTTTGGCTTATAGATAGAAATACCTTATTTCCTCGCTTTTATTTATTTTCTGATGGAAGTTGGGGTTCAAAGTCCTTGATAAACTTGAACTTCTCTGATGCAAATATTATAGAAAGAAGACGTTTGGTCAAGTAGCTACTGATTTTCTTTTATTTTTTATCCCTAGCAATCAGTTTGTATAAAGAAGCACCGTACCTGAAACTGCACGTTGCAAAGTTTGTCAATTTTATTCAGGCATCTTATATACGATACAGGCACTACTATACATGTCTGTAGTATGTACACATAATGCATCAAAACATCTGTGTTTATGCACATTGTTGGTTATTGTGGTCTAATGAAACCATCCATGTCTTAGATCCTCGTATAAGAGAAATGAAATAGTAACCATAATAGTAGAGAATAATGAATTGCTGTCAAAATAATTAGTAGTCATTTCACAGAAAGTTTTCACAAGGGAAAATGGTAACCTGAAAACTTGTCTGCTTTCTCTTTTGTTTTGAGGCAAATTATTGGTGATGAATTCTGAGTCATTGACTTGTTGAACCTAGTGATGCCAATCTTCTTCCGGTGTTGGTTTTGCCTTTTCTAAAGGGCTTTCTTTTTCAGCAAAATGGATGGACTATTTTTAGCTCCTGTCATATTTCTACTCATTCCCCTTGATTTTTCTTATTCTGTCTTCTTCTGCTTGAGTTCAGTTGATTTCTGTAAAAAAAATTAATATTTTTTACAATATTCTACATTATCAGAAATAAAAGTTCTGGAAGCCGACATGCTAGACCTGCCTTTTAGCAACGAGTGTTTTGATGTTGTTATCGAGAAAGGAACCATGGTAAATACTATTTCGGATAGTTTTCCTTGTTTTCCAACTTTGAGTACTGGTTACTGTAATCAGTATTACTGCCCAATCCTTGATGTAATTAGTAACAGTAATCTATTTTGTTAAAAGGAGGTATTGTTTGTGGATAGTGGTGACCCTTGGAATCCCCGGCCTGCAACGGTAACCAAGGTGATGAAGATGCTTGAGGGTATTCATAAGGTTTTGAAACCAGACGGCGTTTACATTTCAATTTCTTTTGGCCAGGTTACACTTATAAAACTCACTATTTGTTTTCTGGACTACCAAAACCTTTTTCTTACTTGGATTGTTGTCCTGCAGCCACATTTCAGGTGCCCTTTATTTGAGGCTCCACAATTTACGTGGTCTGTAGAGTGGAGTACTTTTGGTGATGGATTTCACTATTTCTTCTATACATTGAAGAAGGTAACTGTATTGTGTGCTTGTTAAGGCTTAAATAGTTAATGTATATCCTGTGTAACTAATGATAAGTTAATCTTCCAGGGAAGAAGATCACCGGATAAACGATCAAGTGATGAGAAGTTAGAGAGGCCATCCATAAATCTTTATCACGACGAATTAGAGGGCGAAGACTTTATTTTCCGAACCAACTTGGATGATCTCAGCTGATAGAAACTGACAACTTGGATGAGAAGTATTACTGTTCTCCTGTTGGACTATGTATCCAATCTATGTGATTGTATTTTGATAGAGCGTCTATTTTAGTCAAGTTTGTTTTTGATATTTCTGGACATGTAATTTGTTTCTCATGCCAAAATGAAGATTCAAAAGGATTACAGAAGAAAGGTCCCCTAGAAGAAGGGTGCAAACCTCTGACATTGTGGTTGACAGTTGCACGCTTTAACCTACTGAGCTGCTACTACAGCTTTTATTGATGTTTTAAAACCGGTTTTGCTCCAACCATAGATTCATAGATGCTGAAATGACGGGGAGAACTAGAATTTCATAAACTCATTACTGATAGATCATATGATACATATCCTTGCATATCATGTTTATTTATCCCTTTTAGGTTAGAAGTTTAATTACTACTTAAGGTATCTCAACCTTAATTGTGTCTTGAGGTACGGCACTGAAGCTTTGAAAACAACCATAAGGTTCTAAGTTGGCTCAATCTTTGAAGTTATTGTTTTCTATGATGTTCTGCTCTCTTGAGTTACACCTTTTAATCACTTGACTACCAATCTCTTTCTTTGGAGATAAAGGGTCTTGGACCAAGTACAAAAACCTTCTTAATCACCCAAACGATACTCTTCTGCACTCGGTCAGAAAGCAATTTAGATCATCCCACAGAAATAGCGCGGTAGAGAAAAAACGAAATAACAGAAGACGAAGAAGATAGGAGGAGGGCTAATGAATTTGGTCAACAGTTGTTGGGCAACTGTTAGGAATTCTAAGATTTCCAGAATTTGGAATTCAATATGCTTAGAAATTTATGAGTAATATTATTGAAAATTACAATACGCAAAGGGGTGAGAATTCAACTCATACCGAGTGACTATTTTCTTTCATTGAAGAGTGTAGGAGAAATTGCAGATGCTTTCAAACTGATTAAAACAAGAATACAAATGTTAGGGGCTAAGCATGGGATCAGATTGTATTTTTAGTAATTTATCCGGTCCAGGATGAGATTGTATTCTTAGTAATTTATTCCGTACGGGACGATCTTGTTTGGTATAAGGAATGAATCGGGATTCCGTCACAATAGAAGAAAAAAATAAAAGAGAAATTGATCATAAATTTTATATTTGGTTACAGAGATTATTGATATTGATTATTATTTTATATCTTGATCTCCAAAACTTCATAAAGAAATTGAAAGAAATATTAGAGTCTGATTAACTTGTCTAACAATATATATACTTATGCCCAACAAAATCACCTATAGCCAAGTGTGTTTTGATATTGGTGAATTCTCAGGAATTTAATTAAAAGTAAGGAATTCACAATTTCTTTTGATTGTTTCCCTCGTTTGGATGCATATCCATTGAAATTAACAATTTTAACAGGAAAATAGTCGTAGAATTTGACACCTTGAATTCCTCCTAAAATAGGTAACCGAAATGGTAGCTTCAGTCGACGTCTCAGGGAACCGAAATGGTCCACGACCTCTGAGCGGTGCCATGCTAGCAGAGGTGGGGATACGGCCGATGATCGTAATGGGAGGACGCCGGCGACACGGTTGAAGTTTGTCAGCTCTAGACCTGGGCTTAGGTTTCATGGTAATTGGGTATAGGTTTTATCTCTGGCCCAAAACTATTTTTTATTTATGTTTTGTTATTTTTTATCTATGCTTTATTGCATTCTAAGCGGCAGTTTGCGGCCAATAATATCCTATCATTTTATGATAGGGCAAAATGGGCTTCGTGCCGGTATATGCACCTCGTGTGCCCCATTTGCTCTAGGTAGGCGACGAATCTTTGGCTTTGTCAAATGGTCGTAACCTCCTAGTGCATGATGAGACTAAGTGTCGTCGAGTTTATTCTCCAGCGACAACATAGTAGGAAATCTGTTTTATTAGATATTATGATCTTTCCATTATGTCACCGTTATTTCAAAGTAAATGAAGTCGTCATTAGAGATTATGATCTTTCCATTATGTCACTGTTATTTCAAAGTAAATGAAGTCGTCATTAGAGTAGTACTCTTTGCTAGTAGGTGCTTGTTTAAATACATGTACTTTGTAGGTATTCTCGATATTATTTCGGAACTTCATTGTAATCAGAGTGTCAACTTTTATGTCTCTCTTATATTCAACAGTTTCATTAATGAAAGTTTAAGAACAGCCGCATCAGTCATTTATTTAACAAAAAAATTCTCCTATCAAAACAAAGAAAATCTGATAGGCGGATTAATGAAACTCCACAGAATAAACAAGGAAATATAAAATTGGTCAAAATCAAACGGTTAAAAAATAACCAATTGAAATGATCAAAGGAGTGAATTTATTTTTCCTTAAATTGACATAATGTATGAAATACACCACTGTTTTGAGAGTGGTGGCATAAAGCAAGTCCTCTCGTTCTATTCGCACACCATCTCCAATTTCTTCGTTCTTTTCACTTGACACTTCTCAATCTCTTCTTCTCCCCAACTCCGACTCGATCTCCCCTACTCCATCTCCTAAACGCCATCGTTTAGCTCCCCCACGCACACTGAAAAAGCCCTAGCCTTTATCCCAGCCCCCATTCCCCAATCCAACCCAGAATTCAATTCAACCCCAATCGAACAATCCCCAATTTGGGTCATCATGCATGCACAAAAGTCCTAATTGAATTGCCCTAAAGTTTTGATCTTTTTGGGTTTTGGGGAGGGAGGATTGGAATCAATGGAGGACGATGATTACGTGGGCAGCTATGATGAGTTCTATACCTCCGATCAGGAAGAAGACGATTGCTCTATCGAAGGCCTTGAAAACGATGACTCTGATACTCCATGGATTCCCCCAAAGAGCCCCACCACTAAGGTTGTTCATCTTCTATCTTGCAATCAATCCCAGTTTATCTTATTCGATCACTATACGAGTTTCGGGTTAATCATTCTATTGGGATATAGATTCTGTTTTGCATATAAGGCTTGATTGTCGTCGTTAATTGTTTGTTTCTCATCTGATGATCATAATGTTGTTTTTGTAATTTTAATGTGATTGTTAAATTGGGATATTGACAACATTGTGGTTCTATCCTTTGCAGGTGATTACGAAAGAATCGCTTTTGGCTGCACAGGTAGGGAAAAATGGAAAAGAACAGTGTTTCGTAGTGTTTCTAAGTTGGTTCGTCATGATTTGTATGTTTATGTTTGAGTTGGGGTTTATGCAGAAGGAGGATTTGCGTAAAGTGATGGACATGCTATTTCTGAAGGAGCACCATGCCCGGACTTTACTCATTCATCATCGGTGGGATGTTGATAAGCTTTTTGCAGTGCTTGTGGAGAAGGGAAGAGATTTCTTGTTTGCAGAAGCAGGTGTGTCCGTAGTGGAACATCAAGATAGTGAACTGCCGCCGCCTTCGTCTACAATAATGTGTGCTATTTGTATAGAGGATGTGCCTAGTAATGAGGCAACAACAATGGACTGTGGACATTGCTTTTGCAACGGCTGTAAGTATCTCCCCATTGTTTTCACTTCTTATTATATTCTATTTTATTTTATTCGTCCATAATTTTCGTGTGGAGTGATACACCTTAATAATTGTAATAACATTTGTTGGATGATCCTATCTGTTTGAGGCTGACTTGGAATCACAAGTCTCCTGATTTCTGGTATATTGGCCACATGCATTGTTAATTTAAATTTTGTCCTTGGGGGAGGTCACAAATGCCCAATGTAGCTGAAACTGTTTGTTTTGTTTTTGGAAATTGTGGTTCTTTGCAAAGGAATTGTCTTCCATGCTGACTGTATGTTTACTTCCTTTGTGTGTTCTACGCTTGTGTATATCAGCAAACTCTCCTCATTTTCTCTTTTTTGTTTCCCCTATCAAGTGGTGACTGTTATGAAATTAATATTCTCTATCTTATATAGGTTGGACAGAGCATTTTGTTGTGAAGATAAATGATGGTCAAAGCAAGCGTATGCGGTGCATGGCTCATAAATGTAATGCCATTTGTGATGAAGCTGTTGTTAGAAATCTAGTTAGCAAGAGCCTCCCAGATCTTGCGGAGAAATTTGATCGGTTTCTTCTAGAGTCATACATTGAGGATAATAGAAGGGTCAAGTGGTGCCCTAGTACTCCTCATTGTGGTAATGCAATACGGGTGGATGATGATGAATTTTGTGAGATTGAATGTTCATGCGGGCTTCAGTTTTGTTTCCATTGTTCATCACAAGCCCACTCACCTTGTTCTTGTTTGATGTGGGAGCTTTGGGCCAAGAAATGCCGAGACGAATCGGAGACGGTTAATTGGATCACAGTAAATACTAAACCTTGTCCTAAGTGTCACAAACCTGTAGAGAAGAATGGTGGCTGCAACCTTGTGAGCTGTATCTGTGGGCAAGCATTCTGGTGAGTATTATGTTCGTTAGATTTATTTCATCCTGTTCCCTACTAACGTTCGTGCTTATCTATTTTTGTTCTCTGTAAACTTAACCCTTTTATGCATATTCTGTTAGGCTACTAGATTAGAAATATAAGAAGACTATCTCTGGGATTTTCAATTTCTTTCTTATGGATGCAGTTGGCTCTGTGGTGGAGCTACTGGCCGAAACCATACATGGTCAAGTATTGAAGGCCATAGCTGTGGGCGATTCAAAGAAGACAAAGAGAAAAGCGCTGAGCGGGCAAAGCGAGATCTTTATCGGTATATGCATTATCACAACCACTATAAAGCTCATACTGATTCTATCAAGCTTGAAAGTAAGTTGAAGGACACTATAGAAGAGAAGGTATCAATTTCAGAATCAAAGGAATCAAACAACAGGGATTTTAGCTGGGTAAAGAATGGACTCTCTAGACTATTCAGGTCTAGGCGGGTTCTTTCATATTCATATCCTTTTGCATTCTATATGTTTGGTGAGGAGCTGTTTAAGGATCAGATGACAAAGGAGGAAAGAGAAATAAAACAAAACTTGTTTGAGAACCAGCAGCAACAGCTTGAGGCTAATGTGGAGAAACTATCCAAGTATCTAGAGGAGCCATTTGATAATTATGAAGAGGAAAAAGTCGTGGCAGTAAGGATGCAAGTGATCAATCTCTCAGTAGTCACAGATACACTCTGTACGAAAATGTGAGTATGACTGTCAGAAAAGTTAGAAGTATCTAGATATATCTTATTATAACATGCATTTATGACTATTCATTTACACGTGGCATCCTCCTAAAGTTGTTTTTTAAAAAATGCAGGTATGATTGCATTGAGAATGATTTATTGGGTTCTGTGGAACTCGGTGTCCACCACAATATAGCTCCTTACAAGTCAAAGGGCATCGAGAAGGCATCTGAACTTTCAATTTCTGATAAAGATCTACCATTCCATTGTGGAACAAATGGTAAGTTGATTCCATGATTTTTTCCGCATTTTTTAATTATCTCTATGCTTGGAAACCAAGAGTAAGCAAATTTTATACAGAGTCAGCTAGCAGCATCTTTTATTTTCTTTTTATTTTTCTTATTTTTTTTTTAAAAATAAGAAGCTAGTGTTGCATTTAAGCATTTTGGTGAATTGTTTTGTTTGAAAGTGTAATTCTTTGCTCCAGTGGAGAGTCAAATATGTGTGCCCCTATTAGCGTGGTCCGTTGTGACAAGTTGATCTGTTTCCATGTCCTCAGTATGTTTGTTTTCATTGATTGTTTTAAAAGAACCTTGTGATATTTAATCTAATTTTGATGACGTTATGTTGTTTGCATTGGACTTGAGCATTTACCCCCATCAGCCAACAATAGCAGGTGTAGCCGAATGTTATGGATATTTCCATGTTTATATAAACTTAGACCAATTTTGCTGCTGTTACGGGCTTCACAATGTTTCACACGACTATTAATAATGCATGAATCTCCAGTGTGTTCCACTGTTCCCTCCTGATGGATAAATACCGTCTAATACTATCAACTCTTAAGAACTGCTTGAAACCAAACCTGAATTACCATCGGCCCTCGTTCTGGAATGTTACTTCCCGTTCCTACACTTTAACGTGCAACTATAGCTTGTCTAATTTATCCTATCATAACTTGTACTCTTAAAACCTTGCTCTGTGGAGGTCATTTTTATCCGTCAATGTAGTTATAGTCAACTTTTGACTTGGATACAGTTTACTTACTAATAGAAATTTCTTAAGCGTGCAGACCAGCAATGTTCTTCCAAGTTCAGATGAAAAAGAATTTTTTACTGCATGTGATCATGCATATAACATGATGCAATATAGAAGATAAATGAGGCTAACATGTGTAAGGTTTGCTGTCTCACTCCTGATGTAGGAGGATCATTGGAACTGGAACATCCCTCAGGTTCTGGGAGTTCATATGAGAGTGGCTGCTCTTCTCGGAAGCGTGCTAGAAGGGAGGGTCCTAGAGGTGGCTTTTTTGATCTAAACTTGCCAGCAGGGGTCGTCGATAGAAACTGATTCTGATTAGTGCAAGTTGCAAAGCTTCATATAAAGGTGTACAGTATCTAACGTAAGACCCTCCTTTTGAATGTGTCGTTATTTCCAGATCAAACACCCAAGTGCTTGTATGTTTTTCCCCATCATATCTTTCTGGTCGCCTCGTATATATAATTCTTTGGGGCTTTCAGGGGCGCTTGCTTTGTAGATTTTCCAATTAGAAAACAATAATCATATTTTGGGGAGATTCAAATTTTTGGAGCTGGCTATATATAGAACAATAAACATTTCTGTCTTTATTGCAGCTTAATTCTAATAGTTACTTTTGGTATTTTAACTATTTTTGCTCTTATGTTCTACTATTTTGATAACAATGTCTCGGGACTTGTACCTTTTGTATATGAACTAAAGAAGTTGCACATGTCTGAACCGTTGGTAGCCAAGGTCATGTAAAAGCTCCTTTTTTGTAGATGGTGGCTTCCATGTGCAAAACTCTTCAGTGGTACAATGTTAAACATGAAATAGTACCATCAGCAGGGTTTGGTTGCAGCGATGGTGTAAATTAGAGCTTAGAATGCCATGTATTTTAAATGGCTCATCATATTGCTTTGCAACATCTGTATTTTAAAACATCTGGTTTGCAACTATCACCTATGGGATCCATCTGACAGAAGGGTTTTACCTCAGCAGTTTCATTTGTAGATGGGATGTTAGTACTTTCATGAACAATGAGAAAAGGGTCCCTGAATGATTGAAAGAAGGGAGTTTTGAGTGAATGGGATCCCTTTTGTAGGATCAAATCAATGAGTATTCGGTGAACAAATATATTTGTACAAGAATATAGAATCGGAGAGGCAGATTCTTCAAATCGGTCACAAAATTACTGCACAGAGATACAAACGGGGTTGTCAAAAAGTCCGGTCCGATCCTACCCAACCCTTATCGGCTTGGGCTGGACTTTAATCATGTTTTACAAACGTTTGGTCATGAGGGCTTTTTAAAAAAATCAACCCATGAACCGCTCAAGAGTCTGGGCTCGGGCCGGGTTTTTTAGATGAGTTGAGCCACTCATTATATACACATATATAATAAAATTTTATCAAAATAAAACAAAAAAAAGGAAAAAGTTTAAATTTGTTAATGAATAAAGTAAATATAATAAAAATTTAAGAAAAATATGACTTATTAGTTCATATATTTAACTAATAACTCTATAAAAAATATTAAGAAAACAATTGAAATGGCTTTTGACGGGCTTTCTAGGGTTAGACCGGGCGGGCTTAAAAGGGTATGTAACAGGCTAGACCACGAGCCAGACTGAGACTTTGAACCCTTCATCCTAACCTGGCCTCATGTCTTATGGGCCGGACCAAGATGAACTTTTCTACTGGTCAGACCAGACTTTGGCAATTAGGCCGACAGGTCGCCCACCGGTTTTTAGACCCGCAGACCAAATGATGACTAAAATTACCAACAAAAAGTGATACAATCTACAGTATTGTGGGTACTAAAATTTAGAAGCTTGTAGTTAAATGGAACTCTTAAAATATACATCGATTGTGTATGTAACCACCAATCCAAAATCTCTACCTAGTTTTCGTTTGAGCACATGGTCAATTGATTCACCCGCTTCTTCTCAAGCTTACTCTAATGGCAGAGAGATTGTCGCAATCGCCTTCCTTTGAAGAACCCGAATAGGACCAACCGGTTTCCTTTTAACCCGATCCAGTCCACGGCCCAAATTTCATTTCCTTTTCTGCTTTTTATCTCCGCATCTCGGACTTGGCTCTCCTCCTGCATCGTCGCTGTAAGTCTCTCTCTCTCTCACTTCGTTCTCCGGCATAATCTCTTTCAATGTTGGGGCTCTCGATTTGGTGATGAATTGGTTTAAAGTTTCAAACTTTTTAGGTTTTGGGTGTTGCTGTCTTGGTGCTTGAATATTGGGGTTTGGGGTTTTTGAGCCGTCGGAAGTTAGCAACTTTTCTCTGGGTTTTCTTTTCGCTTACGAAGAGAAAAAGAATGGTCCAAATCCCTGAACCCGAAATTCACTTTTTCTGAAATTTGATTAGTTATTTTTGAGATTGTACTAGGTGGACTTCTTTAACTAGATTTTATTTGAGATAAGTAATTATATGCTTTATGCACTAGTTATTGCTTTTCTGCTGCATTTCAGGTTAGTTTGGATTCTTGGTTATCTGATTTAAGAGTAAAGATTGTCATTTTAAGCAGAGAGATTGTCGTCTATTTCGCTCATTTGCTATACTATTCTGTATATCCAGTTTTCGCTCGTACATTCAGTTCAAAATCTTTTGGTCTATATCAGTGTTTCATTATCTTTTTGGACTATTTGGGTTGAGGATGAGCAAATTTTTGTGGAGCAGTTTGGCTTTTCCTGGTGCTTGTTCTCTAAACAGACATACCTTACCCTTATGTACAACTATTTCTTAATTAGTATATATTTTGTTGTCTTCGCTTCATTGTTTGAGCACTTCAATATCTTTCTCAAATAGTGTCAGAAGTTAGTAAATTGACTGGCTTTACCATACAAATCTATACACACATAAAGCCCCCTGATAGAGGAGTATTGTTGTATTATATTCAGTCAAGTACATCGCTGAAGTTCCTGTCCCAAAAGCGAGAAGGAAACTGCCACTATGAATGCCCCAGACCGATATGAACGATTTGTTGTTCCTGAAGGGACAAAAAAGTAAGCTTTATGCTTTGGAAAAAGTTCAGGCCCGACTCTGTAGTCTAACAGCCTCACCAAGTTCTTGTTCGTTTACAGGGTGTCGTACGAGAGGGACACCAAGATCATAAATGCTGCATCATTTACGATTGAGAGAGAGGATCACACTATTGGCAACATCCTTCGCATGTATGTATTTGTTGTCTTTCAATTCAAACTCTTTACTGTAATTAACCGTATTATATTACAGGTCTTAGTTCATCGAATCCTAACTGTTGCTTTCTTACAAATGTTATGGTAACCAGGCAGCTGCATCGGGATGAAAATGTTTTATTTGCTGGATACAAGCTTCCTCACCCACTTCAGTACAAGATCATTGTCAGGGTTAGTTACCCAAATTTGATTTCATACATCACTATTCTTTTACTTTCTTGAAGTGTTCAGAACTTCAAATCAAGATAAATGAGATAAACTGGAATGAGAAGTAGAAGTACCTTTGTACCGTAATTGTACTGTTATGGTTTTGACCTTATTCACTGTAATTGTATTGTTGCAGATTCACACAACCAGCCAGTCATCACCAATGCAGGCATACAATCAGGCTATTAATGATCTTGACAAGGAACTCGATCATTTGAAGAGTAATTTTGAGGTAATGTTATTTGAAGTTCCACCTTCAAATTGCTGTCTTATGTTAGATTAAGGTGTTTGATATTGTATTCGGAGTGTGTTTGAGAAGCTTGATAGCTCATTTTAGACTTATATCATCACCATGCTATGACCTCATTTCAATGCCAATTTCCTTTTCATGATAGCTTCAAGGTCTAAACTACAAAATTTCATGATATAAAATGAATATACCATTTTATTTGTATTTTCTAAGAATCGTTAAAGGATTGTGGTTATTAGCAAACATCTGAGGATAAAAGATCATGGATTCATGAACATGCAAGTCTACTATAATGAAGTACTAAATCATTTGTAGTATGTGAATTTAGACATAATTTTAAAGATTGATTATTCTTCAGAAATATCTAAAAGGTCACAAGGTTCATTAAAAATGATGTGTTCTGATTATGGGCCGCTAAGTAATCTAGGACTGATAAATATAGCAGGCGGAAGCCATATCAACTTATAAGACCACCGGTGCATCCTCAGAAGCAGCCAATTCTTGTGTATTAACACTTTAATACTCCTGCATGCAGGCCGAGGTAGCAAAGCATTCAATGCAAGTGGACTACTAGAGTGGACTTTAGCAGCTATGTGGAGGCATGTCTTTATTATGTAATGGATTGTTGCCCTGCTTGCTTAATTATTTAACTAATGTACTTGTGACCTTGGTGACTGCCTTTTGTGTTTTGATGGATGGTGATGGAATGAGAACAAGATGTATCATTAGTTTTCTGTTCTCACAACTTAGCTTTACCTAACCAAGGCCTGTGTTTGTGAATCAAAGAACTGAGGAACTGGCCAGAACCTAATTGAATAGACGGTTCAGTCTGGTCTGGTCTTCAGAAAAATTATACTCAAGTTTTTAGACTTTTTACTCGATTTTCAGCTCTGAACTTATGAAATACCATTTAACCAAATCGGAATAAGTGAAAATATCGTTAGTAAAATATGGTATGTGAATTATATATTAAAAATTTATACGTGTATAATTTAGAAATTATAAATGAAAAATATGTTTAAAAATTTTGCTAAAAAATATGGATCCGGTAAATTTAAAAATATGATACGTACGTGTTTAATTTAAGATATAATAAAAAATACGAACTGAAAAATACAGATATATATATATATATATATTTGTTATTTCTAGTAGTTAGACGTATTTTTATGACATTTAAAATATATTTAATCATGGTTTTATATATACAAAACATCAATACATGTTAAATATTTAATGAATAAGAAATGTAAATAGTACTATGATTCAAAATTCACTTTTTTTTTCTTAATTGAACAAAAAAGATATTTGACAAAAAAATTGAACACATTTTTTTTTTTAATTTTGGTGTTTTTTTTTCGTTTTTAAATACAAAAAAAGTACGTATACGTGAATAAATTGGCTAGCTTTAAAAATACGTGAATTTTCTGTATCTTTAAAACAATTCGGTCGGAAAACAAGTGTATAATTTAAAAATAATACGTATACATATATAATTTATGAATTATACGTGAATTAACTAACTAGGAGTGAAATGTATACATTTGCCATATTAGTGGTTGTTTGAGCAAATGTATACAGTGTCTATAGATGTGACCATAGGTAATCTTATATATTGAGGCAATACAAGCAGTGGCGTAGCTAGACTTTAGACTTAGAAGGGTCAAAATTCATATACAAATAAAGTAAAAATTGCGGTCAATCTTTCGCAAAAACAATTTTTTTCCTCAAAATACAATAATGTACAACAATTTTCTTGTCCTATTTAGTAGAAAAAAATGTTGAAAGCCCATTAAACCATTTTGACGGGAACGAATATGAAAGTATTGTAATCTTTTATACTACAATCAATGTTGCTGGACCATTAAAACATCTTGTGAGAATAGAATGCATGAGAAATGTGAAAAAGAATGTCTTACGTGTCCATTTGAATAAGGTAAAAATAAATTTAATTAAATGTCGCAAATGTTATTAAAAACACATACGAATAAAGTAATGATTAGTAATAATTAGATAGAGCATATTAACCGTGTCAATTTCTATATCATCAATTCATCATTTCATTAGTATTTATGGATATTTAATTATATTTATGAATTTTCTCGAAATTTAAAATTGTCATTTATGTTTTAATAAATAGTAATTAATCATGATTAACCTAATAGATGAATTTGATAAGGGTTAATTGCCCCTTCTCGCCCTAAGAGTATCTGCAGCGGAGGCAGATTTGGGCACGAGCAGAGGAGGCGGAGGGTGGGCCAGCCGGAAAATAGCACGAGCAAGGGAGAAAGGAGCGTGCAGCGGGGGAGGTGGAGGCCGGCGACCGCTCGTTGAAGTCGAGCACGAGCGCGAGCACGAGCAATCCTTGCTCGAGCAGTAGCACGAGCTGTCCGTTGGGCCACGCTCTGGTGAGTCGACCTCGAAGGTCTTCTGGATGGAGACGAGATCAAACACCGCTGCACGAAAATCAGGAACCCTACCTGCACCTCCTCAAACAGTAGCTGCACCTCCTCAAAATAGGAGGAGCAACCAAAAAAACCGCTGCAGATGCTCTAAGCTGGCTACGCCTATGAATACAAGGCAAACAAAAAAATTATTTCTCATAATTAAACCTCATAATCTAAACCTCATCAATTCGACCCAATTCAATTGCCCAACCTGCAATCTCAGCCCTCTCTATTGTTAAATCTGTGGATATTCATCCATTTTCTGATGAACAGACATGCTTTTTCCCATGAACAGATTAACTAAAAGTGGTACAGTTCCTGCATTTTTTTTGAAAGATGAGTTCCTGCATTTCATATTGAAACCAAGTTAGTAAATTGAATCATGTCCCTCTATAACAGGCAGGAGTAGAAGAACGAGAGCCCAAACTAAAAGTGGAATGCCTTTGCTCTTATCATTAGCTTGACCAACCTCCTATGATCGTTTTGGGGACTTAACCTCCCATGTGTTTCTTTCTAGGTTCTGAAGCCAACAGCCCTCTATCGTTGCGTTTGTTTTGTTTTGTTTTTCAACACATGGAATCTGCAGCTTCTGCTGAACTGAATGAACTCTTTGTTAAATAGCACAGTTTATGTAGATTTTTTGCTTGCTATATTTTGCAAAGACAAATATGTAAATGCCTATATGATATTAATTTTAGGGTCTCATTGTCTATTCCAATAAAAATCGATTTCATGTGCCTATTTGAACAAATCGTTATAGAATGACAATAATAACCTTCATAAATATCAACCACAAACCAATTCCTAGATTCTCTGAGTCAAATCTCAGATCCAATTTTTCTATATCTCTCTGTCCCGATCTTCAAACTTCTCTCTCTCACCTCCACTCACAGATCTCGTCGATGGTGATCCCATCCTCGCATTTACCATCTCCGGCGACCTCAAATCGGCGCCTCCTAAGCCACAAATTTGAAGTCGACGTCGGTGAGCCGACAACCTCTGATCTTTTGCTATGCATCACGACAGCCTCCGATCTCCCGCCACGTAACTCTGATCTTCAGCCAGCAACAACGTCGAGTCCTTCCTTCACTTCCTCCCGACCACGCCTGTCACCTCTTCCCCTCACCCTCCCTAGCCACCCTCATCTGCAAGCTCTTCGACGATTAGTAACCCGGCCGACATCCATGATGACGATGCAACGAAGCACCTTCCAGCTACGTCGAGGATGTCTTGCTTCTGTCTCCATGGCTAGATCGAAGGTGTCAGGAGCGTGGTGAGAGAGGTGAAGCAGTTTCAATGAGGGAGGAGTAGTTATAGTGAGGGAGGGCCCATGGTAAGAGAGTAGATCTTGTGTGTGAGGGTGCATGTCTTTGTGGTAGGTCTAGTTGTATTTTTGTAGCTGAATAGCATCAGTGGTCTCATTATTTGTCAAATCACCATTATTAGTTTATTACTTCTTTTTAGTTCTGCTAAACTCTACCAAAAGTGAATTTTTCATTTGTATTTGGAGTATATTAACGTATACTTGAATTTGAAGTAGGATGAGTTAGTAGACTTGGATTTGATAAAATATTGGGATTGGTAGACTTGATTTTAGAGTATACTGGGATTAGTAGACTTGATTTTGTAGTATACTAGAGTTAGTAGATTTTGTTTTGGAATATAATGGGTTAGTATACTTGGTTTTAGACTATATTGGGGTTATTAGACTTGGTTTTGGAGTATACTAGGGTCAACAGAAACTTTGTCGCCTCGCTGATGAGCTTCTTAACGATTGTAACAACTTCATATTTGTTTTAGAGAAAATTGCACAAACAATACACCAACTTTGCTTCATTTATAATTAAAGTGTCTGAACTTTGTTAAATAACATATTAGTAAATGAACTAACAAGTTAGACCTAATTTTCATACATGCCGTTATAACACCGTTAAAAGTTAATGTTTTTTTTTCTGAGATCTTTTTTTTTACTTTGTTTTAAAGAGGATATTTTTTTTCTTCTAGGTGTCAAATCCACACATTTATTATCTTTCATTTAAAGAGGATCTTTTTTTTTCTAATTAAGGTGTTAACGATCAAATAGGTTAACCGATTTGACACCTAGAAGAAAAATTATTTTGGTTACAATTTAATCTTTGTTTTGTGAATTGCTACTTGTTGGTATATGATGGATAAAGAATTCTGGATAATTGCGTGCTGGTAAAAGAGCAAGAGAGGTTAATTAGAGAATTGGTAAGAGAGAGAGATCTCAAGCGCATCCACTACATATTGACGAATTCATAAGTTCGAGTCACCATGAGAGTGTGAGTTAAATCCTTTGATCCTCTCTAAAAGAAAGGAAAAAAATCTCAAAAAAATAGATCTCAGAAAAAAAACTTTTAATGGTGTTATAACGACATGTACGAAAATTAGGCTTAACTTGTTAGTTAATATACTAATGTGTCATTTAACAAAGTTCAGACACCTTAATTATGAGTGGAGCAAAGTTTGTGTACTGTTTGTATAATTTTTCATTTGTTTTATGTTTTAGCCAGTGTCGGTTTATGTTGATTCTGTATGGTCGTTATGTTTGGATCTTTACAAGCACCACTGATGAGTGATGATGGTTTTCACCTGTTCTTTTATCACTAGTATTCACTACTCAGGAGGCGGAGTTGACTCAGTTACTTCATCTTTCATGAAATTGAAGCCACTGCCATGTTATATTTCCGGTGTTTCATACCAACTTTGTTTAGCAAGTTGTTGGTTGAGTCTTCTGATCTTGTTCCTAGCCTCATGGTGTACAGAATAGTTAGCTCTAGTAGGAAGTTAGGGTTAGACCTTTTGGTTTGATGTTGTTATAAATAGTGTATTAGTGGCTCATGTTTGTATCGTTCATACCACTTGTAAGTCTACCGTATGAATGACAACCCCATTTTAAGGATTGAGCAAGAGCCATTATGCATTGAATTTGCCTTCGAATATATGGATTCTCTCCAAGTCTTGTTATAAAATATAAACAATCTTTTATATAGTTTTCTGTAATTTTGGCTCTGTTGTTGTTTGACCTTCTAAATATATTTTGGAAAAGGATGTGTGACTATTATACAAATTAACAATCATGGATGCAGACAAATGCATTACTCTAAGGTTTCTCTTTTCATTACAGGTATCTCTTGCACTAGTTTGATGACTTTGGTTTCTGTAGAATTGTTGTTATCTTCTAATTAAACGATGTAAAACACCAAGACCCGAAGCTTATAACTTAAAGAAAAATGTAAGCATGTCTGTCAGCTTCATTGGAAATGGGTTCTTGACTTGCTCGAGGTTGAAACATGTTTGTGTTTTCATTTAACATATTGCATTCTCATGGATATGTGAAATCCAAGCATCGGTGTGGCTTCTAAATTGTTTCGTTGTTAGCAGAGTGATTAAACTATTGGTTAGGTATTTAGGCCAAATCATGTTTAGAAACTTCTTCAAATGTATCAAATTACAAGGATGGATTGCAATTAGGCTATTTCAAGGTTTGAGTATAACCTTGTTGAGTTTTTTGAATTCAATCTATATTACAAAGTTGACCCAGGAACTGAAATCACAAGGAGATATCCAGTTTGACAAAGGCAATGAGTTCTCTCAGTATGTCAGTGATTCACAATCTGGTGTAATATGAACTGAGCGTATGATTCATACGTATATATGAAAGACTATAGCTAAGGTTATCTAACATAAAGACGCCGAGTATGTAAGAAAATTAATTCAACTTGCTTGATCAGCAATTGAAATCACAATAGGCTTCTATATTATACACAATCTATCACACTATTATTTTGTTATGAAAACAGATCCATACTAGCAGTCCTTGTTGAAACTATTATATCTTTTAAGTCTGGCCATCTACCAAATAATTGAGGACAAAATGGTTAGAATGAGAACATGAGTCTTACATTTGTAGGGCTAAGCCAGTGAAGCACTTAGACAAGAGTAGCGTAATTTGAAGAATGAACTCAACACCATTCATAGCAGGTATACACCATTTCAAATCATGTGGTGGGAAGTAGGAGTGGCAATTGCCCTTAGTTTGTTGCAAGACTCTCACTGAATGTCTGAATCATTGTCGATCAGATATACAACTTAGAGCAGATGCACTGGAGCTCCTCCATCACCTCAATTCGGCAGATTGATTGCTAGATTGATGGAGAAGGGAGATGCAGCGGCTGCAAATGGAGGGAGAAAAACATGTGGGACCCACGCGGAGAACAGCAGACCAGCAGGCCGGCAAGCTAGAGGCGCCTGCCTCTGTGATGGAGGCAGTTGAGGTGGGACCCACGCATGTGGTGTCCGCCCTTTTTTAATGCTGGCGCGTGCATTGCACGTGCGGATAAAAAAAATTAAAAAAAGGTGGCCGACAGCTTTTTACCGTTGGCCAATCAGCAGCCGACACGTGTCAATTTCAAAGCAGGCCGGCAACGGCTACTTTTGCTTCCGAACGGTAATGTTTGTACAACGGTCAATTCTTCCCCTATAAATACCCAAACTCTATTCTTCATAATTTACACAACTTCTAATTTCTTCCCTCATATCTTCCCCTCTCTCCTCAATATTTTTTTTCAGTGTTCTTAGAAAATGACTACTTGGCTTCCCTCTGAAGATTTGCAGCTATGTGTTTCTTGGGTACGGCAATCCACTTGTAACATTACCGGCCGATATCAAGCGAAAGGAAATTTGTGGCAGAAAATATATGAAGATTATGAGAAAAATTGGTGTGGCAATCCCGATGATCCTTCACAAAAAGCTCGTTCCAAAGTTGCGCTCGAGTCACGTTTTCCGCCCTTGAAGAGAATGCTTAAGAAGTGGTCTATAGCGGTAGCAAAAGCAAGAGATCGTGCGGCTAGCGGGACGAATTTGGTTGATGAGGTATGCCTAATCGGTTTTTCATTTATGTTTTTTGTCATATACTAAATATTTCAATTTAATTTTGTTTGTTTAATTAAATTTTCATATATGTCTCATTTTTGTTTTTTGTGTGTTTTAGGAAACTCAAGCTCAATCATTATTTTACAAAGATTTTAAAAAGGAATTTACTTACAAGGAATGTTATGAAGCGGTAAAAAATCATCCTCATTTCGTGATTGTTGAGAGTAGCACTTCTTCTCCGTTTGAGCGAAATTTTCCGTCCCCCGTGCTCCATGAAACGGATGAGCATACCGACGCGGATGAGCATATTAACTTGGATGATTAAGAAGGATACACAACTCCGCCACCAAACCAAGAGATACCTCGTTCATTGAGTCCGGTTAGACCTATGGGAGTAAAGGCGGCAAAGGAAGCAAAGAAGAAAGGAAAAAAAGGTATGACGGAGAAAGAAGAGATGTCTTTGGCGGTCTTTCATAATATGCAATATAATCAAAAAGCATTTATGGAGGCTAGCATGAGAAGAGATGAGGAGAACCTTCGGTTGGCTAGGGAGGGCTTAGAACTTGAAAAGCAAAAGGAAGCAAGGTTGGCCCGACGTGATACGGTTGCGGAGTTGGAAGAAGAAACAAGAATTATGACAATGGATAGGAGTGTTATGACCCCTGGAAAGTTGATGTGGCACACAAAGAGGAAAGCGGATATCATGAGAAAAATGAATGAGAGTAGTAGCACAAGTGATGGTTATTATGTTCACTTTGATGAAGAGTGATATTATGTTGTTGTAATATTTTTATGTTATTTTATGTTCCTCAATTTCAAGTTATTATATATGAAAGAATTTTATTTTCTAATTCATTCTAATTTTCAAATTAAAATACAATGCAAAATAAAATTAGAATACCAAATTAAAATACAATGCAAAATAAATTACATTAACGAATTAAAATACAATGCCCAATTGATTATTGTTGGTTGGCTTCTAAAGCCCAGTTGTGCTCCACTAAATCATTTTGAAGAATGTTGTGGATATAAGCTGACTCGAGGTGGTCAATATGATCCCAAAATGCATGTTGGTTTCGTCCATCTCTTCTCACAGGTAAAAAAGGAATTCGAACGCCCTGATGATCCACGGGCCCATCATAAACTCTTGCAGCTTGTGGGTTTAGAAGATCTTCTTCTTCCGGCTAGATAAATTCGCTTTCCTCAAATTCATCCTCTACAATCATGTTATGCAATATAATACAAGCCATCATTATGCTTTTTAGTGTCGACTTCTTGTGTAACCGAGCTCCATGGCGAATGATAGCCCAACGAGATTGCAGGATGCCGAAACACCTCTCTACATCTTTGCGGTATCCTTCTTGTTTCTTTACAAATAGTTTTTGTGCTTGAGATTCAGGGTTTGGAATAGTTTTCACAAATGTTGAGTACCTTGGATATATTCCGTTAGCCAGATAATAAGCATTGCTGTATCTCCTTCCGTTGACGTGAAACGTCACAGCCGGGGTGTTTCCAGCTATGAGCCCTTCAAAGACATGTGATTGATCGAGGACGTTGATATCATTTTGAGCTCCTGGCACACCAAAGAAAGAGTGCCACACCCACGTGTCATGTGAGGCCACCGCCTCTAGTATGATGGTGGGACGACCCTTCCGACCAGCATAAGCTCCATGCCATCCGGCTGGACAGTTCTTCCACTCCCAATGCATGCAGTCAATGCTTCCGATCATTCCTGGAAAACCTCGCTGATCAGCCCTAGCAAGAAGCCTTTGGAGGTCTCTCTTTGTTGGGGCACAGAGATATTCTGGACCAAAATGATATTCCACCTGTTGGCAAAACTTCTTCATGCACTCTAGTGTAGTAGATTCACCCATCCTGCATATCTCAACACACTGGTCAGCAGCTGCACCATACGCTAATATTCGAAGGGCACCTGTCATCTTTTGTTCGGGCAGCAACTCTAGTTCTCCAACGGCATCACCTTTTTGATGCCAGTAAGTGTCGTGGTTGCAGAGCTTCGTCATGATACGGTCGAACACATGCTTCTGCATTCGGTACCTCCGACGAAATTCTTCCTTCCTAAAGATAGGACTCTCGATGAAGTAATCAGCCATGAGACTTGCTCCCCCAGTTGCCCTATTTCTGGGGTGATTAGGAGAGCAACCAGGGCGTGAACCTCGTCCTTGTGGTTGATCTGATGTATTAAGATGTGTCATCAACATGGCCGCATTAGTCATCATGGTATCCATCATCTCAGCATCCTCTTGATTGTGTTGTTGCCCTTGCTTCAACAATTTGCGAAAGAAGCTCATCGTAGTGATCAGGGAATGTGGAGAAGTAATTGAGGGATTGTGTTTTCAAAAATTTGGAAGTGAGTTGTGAAGGTTGAGTGAGTATAGAGTGTGATGAAGCTTATTTATGATCAATTTCGGATCATAGAGTTTGAAGATCATGTTACACGTGTCTAACCGTCATTCGTCGAAAATCTTTTCGAAAATCCAATGACATTATTTGACCGACAAACAGACACATGTCGATTTTTGGTTCGTCGAAAATCTTATCAAAAATCCTATCGAAATCCAACGACATTATTTAGTTGACAAGCATATACGTGTCAAATTTTGGTTGGTCCAAAATCCTATCGAAAATCTATACCATTATTTCGGTGATAAGGAAATATGGAAAATGTCACATGTCACTTCACTATTGGTTGATTATCATATACAAAATTTTAAAAGTTAAAAACTTAATTGATGAATAGTGATTGTCTCTGTGACGGAGTTGCACCGGTGCATAAAAACTGGATCAAAAAAGCAATTTGTAGTGAATAGTAATTGATGGAAGCAATTAAATTGATGGATTGAAGGATTGATGGAGAAGAGAGGCTGCATATGCTCTTATGGTTTCTATGCTTCTGAATATGAAAGAAGAGTGTAGCACCTAAAGGATAAATTTTTAAATGCTACGGGAGAATTAAGATTTGAGAAATTGAGAGAGAGATGTGAAGCAAACTGGGATTCGAATGCGTAACAGTGGCTCCATCTGTGTGCAATGATCGTTAATTGTAACCAAGAAGGGAACAATCTTATATGTTGGATTCAAGTAATTATGTGGCATCAAGACTGGCTTCTCTTAATACACATTAAGGTAAGTAATCTTTCTTAATTACATTTCATTATTCATCATATGTATATATAGCCACACAGCCTCATCGATCAAATCTTTCCTTATGCACAAATGACAAAAGTGTATCAATTGTCATGCTAAATCATAGCACATTCACAGTGAATGCCCAGGATTTGGCATCTAATTAGAAAATTATTATCTTGTTTGGTCCTTAAATTTCCCTTATTATACAACCAATTATCCAATTCTTTAGAAGAGTTGGTCCAGAACATATTGTTTATATACTACTCCAAGGTCGTCAGTTTAGGGTTTCAAGTTACATTGAATTTCAAATTGGTCACAAACTCTACTAAACAGCCGGCCATTTTCATCTTCCTTGAACTCAGATCCAGTTTAATCTTTTTCAGTGGATTCATTCACCCCAACTTGAAATTCAGGATAAGGGAATCCAAGGTAAACTCATATTTTATGTCCAATTGTTCAGAGCTCGAGCCAGTGTTACTTGATAGTGCCCAGGAACCTCATTGCATGTGTCACTTGTTTTCTTTTTGAGTATTTGAGTTCTTCATCTTATATTCAATTTTGGTTTTGCTACCAATTTGGATTTATTGCCTCTTGAAAACAAAATGATATGTATGAATGCATAATTTTATGGTTTCTCCTTAGCATTCATAATGTAATCTCTGTTGTCTGAAAATATATATACGCTTAAATCGTTATTTGTTACCAATATATATAATGTTCGATAAATCAGTTCTCCTTTATGTAATTTCTTGTACCATCTATAACACTCTTCCCCAAATGTAAAGAAAAGGCCAGAAACTTTCCCGAGCATGCAAGCCATGGACTGGACAAATTGGTTGCAGAACTTGCATTGCACCCTCCCCCAAGGAATTAGACAGCTTCAAACGCACGATTGAAACCCAGTCATTTCATTTCATCTCATCATGCATTGTTTTAACTTTGACCCCTTCACCTTTCACCCCTTTTCATGTTACCATCTTTTGTGCTTTGTTCTTCTAAGTGCTCCTCCCTTTCACCTTATGGACACTTTAAAGTCTCCAACCTCCTCAATTTAGCTGGACACACCAAATGTTTGTATGCGTCGACACAGCTTTAAACAAAGGTTTAACAAGGGGCTTTATAAACTTGTCACATGTGCATGAAGACTTTACGTGTCTGAAGTTGTTTAGTTGAATTTTCTGGAATTATATGACCCCTGGGCACTTCTTGACAAAGACTACAACTTTCTTTATTGGAATATATTTGGTAGAAACAGCATCTTTCTGGGTAGGCGACCCGGTCACAAATTTTGGCTCCAGAATACAGTCATTTTCTCAGTTAGAACTTGTGCATTAGTGTAGTATGTTTGAAATTATGTCTCGCTCTGCAGATGAATAATTGATAACATAATACTCATTGTAATGATAAAATTGTGTTGGTACATCACGTACGTTGACTTTATACATAAATTAATGAACTTCATGGTAAACAATATTCATTAATTAACGTATTAATACTAAATATGTATGAACTCGTTTATCATTTATGTACCGTTATATTTATGTATTAATAATAATAATGTTTCAATCTGCAACTTTGCATGTGAAATTGAATTTCTTGAATTTTTTGTCCAATATTTTCCTATTTAAATGCGTATGTTTGTTATTTTAACTTTTGCAAGATCAGCTTCCATCAAAGACACTGGTTTGCTTCTTTTAATGCAATGCAAAAGGCTCACCATTGCAAAAGCTTCAAAGGTGGTGGCATGGCTTTCTAAGACAGCCGACTAGTCAAAGAATTGGGTAAACTCTGTAGAGAGCAATACCCAATATATAAAATGGCAAAGAAACTACTGTAACTAGATCCTCCATAGCTAGAAAGTCAATGCATGTCTGAATCCTCTGAGTCTGAGATATGAAAGAGATATAGAGAGAGAGCAAGAAATATCTTGGGTTTTCTTTGAACAGCTAGGTTTCCATAAAACCCATCTTGGTGAGTAGTCTCACTCTGGCCTCATTGTGTTATCTATGTCTTGCATTTAATGTGTTTTTGGAATGTTTCTCTTATGTTGGGTTGTTGGGTTCTCCTTCTGCTCAGGGAGTTGTCTATATCTCAAGCTTGTAAGGCTTATGCAATCAATGCCGTTTCAGTGATTCATTTGGCTTGTGTTGTGAAGCCAACGTTTGGTTCTCTATTATTATGCATGAAGCCATTCAAGTTCGTGGAGGTAGTTTCAAAACACAAGCGCTCCAATAGGTACTTACAGCTTACTGGGTTCTTTACCTTCTTCAGTTTTTGGTATACTCAAACTGGGTTTTTCCAGGAGAATCTGAGCTCCTATTGGTGATCTGTGATGAACATTGCTCAATTTAAATGAATATGGTTTTAAAATTGTATGCTTCGTCCCTTATTTATTGAAATGAGTTCTGTTGTCCTTTACTGACAGTGACCCTGTTAAAAGAAAGGTTGGGCAGGAAAAATTGAATAGCATCGTCTTGGCATCTTGCAGACTTAGAAATGTAAGAATTTTCTTTTATATCTTATTTTTTATTTTGATTTTGCATCATTGTTTCTTTGTCAATTTGAAACTCTTTGATGAAAGGCTCTCTTATTATCCTCTCTTATAATGGTGTCAAATGCAGTCCTGCTTATATGAAACTGTGGTCGGTCCAGTTAAGTCTAAGTTTTTACAAGTATTGTTGTTTTGTTAATAGAGAGAAATGGGAAGACCAGACAACTGTGTTGAAGAGATCACCAAGCAACCCAATTGTTCTGATGTTCAAAGTTCTTTAAATCAGGAGGTACAAAAGCAATGTCTTAAAAATATGACCAGAACTACTCATTGCAGCTGTGCATCCAAGAATTTACAGTAGTATCTTTCACCCTTTTACAGATTTTTCAGCTTCAAAAACAATTGCAGGATCAACTTGTGGCACGTCATGCTTTAGAGAAAGCGTTGAGTTATCAGCAACTATCATATGATTCTACGATCGAAGACTCACTCCCAAAGGTAGCCTCTTATGTTCTCTAATGCAACATCGGACAGTAAGCAAATTGGTGTCATATTTCAAGATAATCAAGTGTAGACAATGATGTAGTTTGAAGCTTTGAATGTAGTTTATTACTTAGTCTTTTGGCACATCTTTAACTCTCTGTTTCTTTTTTTGCTAATCTTTGGCATTCCTTTTCCTTGATCTCAGTCTGCCAAGGACCTTATAAAGGACATTACAGTGTTGGAACTAGAAGTAGTCCTTTTGGAGCGCTACCTTCTATCCTTGTACCGGAAAATATTTGATCAATGCATACCATCTGAATTGACTATGGCCGAAAGATTGTCTTCAGTCACACATCATGGAAGTTACAAAGATGTTCCTGGACATGATGTTACATCAGAAAGTAGTAAAACAATCACCTACTCTGATGATCTTACGCTGCCTCAGAGTTCATCTGGCAAAACATTCAAGGAATGCAAGGATATATGGGAACCAGAAAGACTGTTAGATTCAAGCATTCATCGTTGCTACTCCTCACTGTCTCAGCGTTCAACATGTTCACCGCGAACTTCTCCTCGAATAAAATCTCAAACTAAAGCTGTAGATACATACCACTCGTTACCTTTCTCAATGTTACAGGTAATAACTTAATATGAGAAAAATATCCTGAACGGCAATTAGTTTTTTGTGTTTGTCCTTGCTCTGATTAAAATTAATAGTTACTTTAGATATTATAGGCTTCTCTAATTTGTGGCTTTCTATGTTGTCTCTACAGCAAGCGCAATTCGCAACTTCAAAAGTAAATGCAGAAGAACAACTTGGAACTTATTTCTCTGATCATGTTCCAGAAACACCAAACTGTCTTTCTGAAGAAATGATCAAGTGCATTTCAGCAATATATTGTGAACTTGCAGACCCGTCTGTTATCAACGATGGTTACTCTTGCTCTCCAATTACATTCTCGGCACCACTGCATGAATTTTCTTCTGAAAAGTGGAGTTCCAGGCGTACGAAAATTCCATTTTTCAATTCACAGTGTGACAAGCCTAGCCACATTGAAGGATCAGGAGATATGAGTGGACCTTATTGTAGAATGCTGAAGGTACAATGGATCAGTGGGGATAAAGAGAAGTTAAGAGATGTTGAACATACACTAAAGAAATTTAGGTATGCCAATTCTGTGATATGAAGATGCTAAAAATCCTTCATTGTTTTGCATCATGATATTTTTCAATATTGAAGGAATTTCCTTTTTCTTGTTTGCTAACTATTGGCTGAATATTCAGTGTATGTCGAACACACACACACCAACAGATGTTTGTACCCATGTCTGCTAGAGTTTCTGTCTTTAGTCTGAAATCATTTTTGAGATTGAGTTTCAGAATTGTGGATGTATTTTGACTTATTCTTGAAATTGTACGTGACAAATAATATGGCCATGCCTTTCGTGATTGGATAATATAATTATAGATGGATAGAATACTTTTATATGGGCATTGTTGTGAGAGCTAGGATGATGAAAATACATTTGGCATTATATAAACCTTCTTGTATAACTTGGAAACCATTTCATGGCAGCTCACTTGTTTATCAGTTGGAAGGAGTGGATCTCAGAAAGATGAAACATGAAGAGAAGTTGGCCTTTTGGATTAATGTGCACAATGCACTTGTCATGCATGTATGTTTCTTTCAAAACTCTGTTAATTTGATACTTTTATTCTGAATTATTAGTTTTAATTTTTTTATTCTGATTTTGACGTTTGTGTTTTCTTAATTTCAGACGTTTTTAACATTTGGGATTCCACAGAATCATTCAAAAAGAGTTTCATTGCCACTCAAGGTACTTCAACTTTTTTTACTAAATTTGTAATAGATCGTAGTGTTGAACTTTGCTTACTAGCTTGTGCTTTCTTCAGTCTGCATATAATGTGGGAGGTCACACCGTCAGTGTCGATATGATACAGAGGTCCATTTTGGGGTGTAGATTACCTCGTCCTGGACAAGTAAGCTCACTTTCTGAGGGAACTATTTTATAAACTATGTGTATCCTCATTCACGTATCATGTAGACCCAAAAAAAATTGATGTCATGCTTCTACTAATGTATGATTTTAATCCATTGGTTTTAGACTAACTTGGCTTATTTATCTTTAGTGGCTGCGGCTGTTATTTACCATGAAAACAAAGTTCAAGGCTGGAGATGCACGCAAATCTTATGCAATTGAGCATACTGAACCTCTCTTGCATTTTGCACTCTGCTCAGGAAGTTATTCCGATCCCGCGGTACAGACCACTACCCTTAATATATCATGTTGACATATTTTGAGTAATTTGATTTGGTGGAACTTTTTCCAAGACGCTCCATTATATATGAATTGGTATGAGTCTGAGACTCTTGAGTAATAGCTTGATGCAGTGATGCCAAGCAGATTGTCCAAATGAGGCAACTATTTGATATACAGCGTCCAAACTGCAGGCCTTAATATAAACCCTCTCAATTTTTAGTACATTAGGAGTAACTCAAGGCCTGCCAGTAATTTATTTGTTTCTATTATTTAGGTACGTATATACACATCGAAGAGAATATTTGAGGAGCTGGAAACTGCAAAGGAAGAGTACATCCAATCAACCTTCCTTCTGCACAAGGAACTGAAAATCCTTCTTCCAAAGATTGTGGAGTCATTCGCAAAGGACTCAGGCTTAAGCTCTGCCGGTTTGGTGGAGATGATTGAGCATTTACTGCCCAACTCTGAAAGAAAAAGCAATAATCAGTGCCTACAGAGAAGAATGTGGAAGGCAATTGATTGGATTCCTCATAACTTTACCTTCCGTTATCTTATACCAAAAGAAGTAGCTTGGTGACGCCCATGCCTGTTGAGCACAGAATTCACAATGGAAATGAATCACAATTTTCTCAAGAGATGCACGCTCAAATATCAGCAGTGTGATGATCAAAGGTGCTCAAGCCTGTTGAGCTTAAGAGTTATGTTAGTAAATGCACTTGAAATGAAAAGGACTTTCAGGTTATTAAACTTTGAGGGTAAAAAGAAAACAAAGGTGTGAAGTATTGTACTCTTGTGAGCTTGAGCTTGTTTGATCACCAGTCTTGTTGCAGTATGGTGGTGGTGGTGATCCTGTTATTTGCCTGCTCTATTTCCAGCATTTTGCTGTAGGATTTGTATTAAAAAACCAAAATGAAAAATAGAAACTTTTGGGAGTTGTAAATGAGAATTGCTAGCAATTTTTCCAATTCAACACCTTTCACAAGTTTCAACTCCAATTGTAAAGTAATTTTGTGATCTAATAGGGAAACTACTAAATAGGAAGTTGTTGGCTTGGCTATCTTCTTCAGTTTATTTTTTTGGCGGTTGCAATGTAGGATTTGCATACACGGTTGGAGTTGCTCTTACAATAAAAAAGAATAGAAGTACAAAAATATAGGGGTGGGAATTTAGACCCGAAATCCCGATCCCGAACCCGTCCATCCCGTACCGATACCGAACGGGACGGGACAAAAATTTCAGATACGACGTCCCTATACCGA
Source organism: Comarum palustre (assembly GCA_951800085.1). Lineage (NCBI taxonomy): Eukaryota > Viridiplantae > Streptophyta > Magnoliopsida > Rosales > Rosaceae > Comarum > Comarum palustre. Next base: position 4,931,183 of record OX637579.1, on the reverse strand, counting down.
ACCCGATCCTGAATTTCTTAAATGGGTAGGGATCGGTATAGGCTCTATCCGTCCTGATCCCGAATCCGTCCCGAATTTTTAGTAGAAATGTAGCTATTTAGAACTAAAAATTGCATATTTTCGGGATCGGGATCGGGATTGGTCCCGACATGTCCCGAATCCCGACCCGTACCGAATTTCTGAATCAGGATCGGTATCGGGATTACTATATTAACTTCGGGATCGGGATAGGTCAAATCCTGACCCGTCCCGTACCGATCCCAGCCCTACAAAAATGAGTAAAATTTGCACTTCCTAAATTGCAAATTCGAGTGTTCTAGAAACCATGAACGTCCCTGGGAAGCTCAATTCGTCAAGCTACGAATTGGACCTCGAAGACTACCTCCCTCTCCATCTAGCAAGAACCCGACGGCAAGCGTCACCTGTAAACCTCCCCCTTCATACCCTCCTCTTGTTCTTAATCTTCTGATTTCAATTTCATCATCTAGTTTCACTGTGTTCAATCTCTCCGAGGCCGCCGACGCCATTATCGATGTGAGCAACCAATATGCTCTTCTTCATCAGCCAGACCCTCCCATCTTGCTTGATTGCATATTAACGGACAAAACAAATATATCAAACTACCAGAACTCAGACGAAAGGAAAGGGTTAACTGAATGATTCTATTTCATAAGAATGACTGCAAAATTTCGTAAGAAAATTACAAAAAGTCTGATAAACTCTCTTTAAAATTACACTAACATTTACGGTTCATGTAAAAATCTATATTTTAAAAGAAAAATATTATATTTTGGTTCCTATTTAATTACTTTATGAAAAGAAACACCTATAATATCAAAATTGAAAAAATAGAGAAACATATCTTCTGAAACTTAGTTTCACTACCAGAAAAAAACTTTAACAGACGAAATAACTAAAAACAAGTCGACGAAATTTTTTTCGACGGTTGAAGTCCACTTTAGCCGACGAAATTTTCGGCTAAGTTAAATTTTCGTCAACTAAATTGGAATTTTTGCCGACGAAATAATTTTTCGTCGGCTAAACTATTTTTTTTCGTTGGCTATAATGGAATTTTAGCTGACGAAAATTTTTTTTGTCGACTAAAGTGATTTTTTCGTCAGCTATAATCTGTGAACTTTAGCCGACGAAATTTGAAAAGTTTAGCCGACAAAATTAGGGTATTTCGTCGGCTAAAGTACCTTTTAGTTACAAAATTGCACTACAGATGTTTCGGTGTCTGATTGACTATTGTGATACCAATCTAGAAGCAGAACGACCTTGCGAGTCAAACTCATTGCTAATACCATAATATATGGGTTTTTTTCGTCATCCGAGTTCGTTTAAGGCTTCAAAATAACGTTATTCTAAACACTTAACACACGAAAATGCCCATATCTACACCTATATGAGGTATTTTGGTCGAACCTTCAACACAACAAACACTCACCATAATGAGACGCAACAGTCCATCTAAAAATTTTGAGACATTTACCCCTCTATGATAGGGCTCCCCATATAGATAAATAATGGTAAATAGTAGGCATATTGTGATTCCGGTCATCAAAATTCACAAACAAAAATACGACCTTCAGATATTATCAATATGTTGAAATATGTCTATGGTAAGAAATTCAACTTGATCCGATAAATTTAAGGGCTTCATCCGGACGGTCAATCACGTAAGTCAAACCCCTAAATTGTATTGACCGTAACTATCAGCACCGAGAATTTACCAGAATTACTTGATTTTCAACCGTAGACATATTTCACCATTACGGTCATATCTTATTTCACGACTTTTTTGCTTTTGAAGTTTCTACTTAGAGTTTGTTTTAGAAACGGAACATTTACTTAAAGCTTAGTAAACAAGTTATACAACATTAGTACGCATGTTGTGATTCCGATGATCAAAGTTGAGAAACAAAATTCCGACCGTCTGATATGATCATTATGTTGAAATATGTTTAAAGGAAAAAATTCAACTTAATCTGACAACGTTAAGGGCCCGATTCTTACGGTCAATCCCGTAAGTCAAACCCCTTAATGCACGAAAACATTCATTTGACCGTCTAAATTACGTATTTTGCCCGGACCTTCAACTGAAAATAGTTTCAAATCGATGAGATGCAACTAGTAGTATAAAAATTTTATGAAAAATAACCACCGGAGATAGGGCTACCTCTATGGAAAAAGAATGAAAAATTGCGTTAACTGCAATTATCGGCACCGAGACTTTACCGGAATTACGTGATTTTTTCAACAGTAGACGTATTTCACCATTCCGATCATATCTTATTTCACAACTTTTTTTCGTTTGAAGCTTCTACGTATAGGGTTTAGGGTTTTAGCCGACGAAATTAGGGTAATTCGTCGACTAAGGTTAAATAAATAAATAAATATAGCGGACGAATTACCCTAATTTTTTGGCTAAAGTTAAATAAATAAATAACTATAGCCGACGAATTTTAATAAATTTTCGTCAGCTAAAATTAATTAAAAATTCAAATTTTTTGGCTGGGATTTTTAAAATTTTGAATTTTTTTTGACTAAAATTTTGAACTTTAGCCGACGAAATTAGGGTTGAAAGGCAGTAGGACACTTTGCTTCTCCACCATCATTTTGAATTTTCTAAACATATTGAATACTCCTGATTTGCGCCTCAGAAAATACACCCAAATCATCCTTGAGTAATCATCCACAAAAAGTAAAAAAACTTGTTACCTGCAGGAGTTATTGTATCCATAGGACTACACACATCAGAGTGGATGAACTCTAAAGGTTTGATCCTAGAGACATGGTACCACTATCAATGTACCAGACATTGTCATTCTGTTCAACAATTGTTGTGTGACAAGCATAAAAGAATGTGCCATCACCTTCCATATTTTCTGAATCATTGGCTTGTTGTTTGCTGTTGGAGTTGCAGTCTTTTTGTACATTTGAGCATTTAGGCTTGCCTTTGAACCAACAGACACCACGATGGTATTTCTCGCAAACCTTACATTCTGACATAGAATTACTACTACTGTCTTCATTTTTTCTCACTGCGAAGGTACTCTTTCCTTCCCCTTTTTTGCCTTTTCCTTTCCAATTTTCTAAGTGTTACTTCCGTCTTGATTAGAACCACTTTGATTCTCTCTTGAACCAATGCTAAGAGATTGAAAAGCATTCTCTGTTGCTTCATCCTCAGCATGTGACTCTAATCTCTGCTTAAAAGCTCTTAAAGATCCTTTAACATCTTCTTCACTCAAGGTCTCTAGATCTTTTGTTTCTTCAATGATCGACACTATCGAATCATACTTTTGGGTTAAACCCATAAGAATCTTTTGAACTATCCTTGTCTCTAGGATAACTTCTTTATAAGTTTTCATTTTATTCACTAAAAAACTGAGCCTAGACAAATAATCTGTAAGAGGTCCATCCATTTTCATGCGGGTATATTCAAAATCTCTTCTCAAAGACTAAAGTTTAACTTTTCTAACCTTGTCTGTGCCTTTGAATTCATCTTGCAGTACTACCCAATTAGCACCATTTGATGTCTCTTAATTTGAGATGCTGGAAAAAATCTCCTCAGTCACCGTAGTTTGAATCACTCCGAGGGCTTTAGCGTCCTTCCTGATGTTGTTCTTCAGAGCCAACTTCTCAGCTGTGGAGAGAGCTGTTGTGTCTTTAGGCACTATATAGCCTTCTTTGACCAAACCTCAAAGATCATGAGTGATGAAAACCGTCCTCATCTTGATCCTCCAGGATCTTCCAGAAGTCGTAGTTATCATCACCGCCGAAGATTGATGTACGTATTTCACCGCTGTTGCTTGTCTCAGCCATGATCTTGATGAAATCGATTCAGGGGTTTCACTGTTTGAAATCTCCCCAAATGAATCACAATTCACAATACGCCCTAAACTCTTGGATCTGATTATGGCTCTAATGCCATGTTGGAATTTTAGCTTCTATTGTTAAACTTTCACCTGCACTTACACAAGTTTACAACACAAATATTTGCCGGTAGGGATAACAGATGAAGAGTAAACAGGGAGAAGGAATCGACTAACTCTGTAGTTTCGACCTATTTTCCTTATCAAACTGAAAAACTAATTTGTGAGGCTCAAGACATTACCCTAAGTCACCACTAAAGATGATCAGAGCTATACATGTGGCATATAATCTGACTATATAGAATTCATTGTAGTAAAACATTGCAACTACAGTAAATTCAGTTAAGAGTGTAATTTTAACAGTTCCTGACTTGTGTATTCCTTCGGTTAATAATTTTCCTTTTCAAAGAAAGGCTCTGAACAGTTATCCAATACAAATTGGTAATATATAGTTCTTGTATACATTGAGTTTTGAATCAATTTCCTCTTCCTCCGGAATTGATACAGCAACTCGCATCCAGTATCCTTCATTGTCTTTGTTTTCAGTTAGTATTGCCTTATTTTTGCTGAACTATACATAATCCCCAATTTATGTCATATATTGCATTCAGAAAGTAGGCTAATAAGCATGTTCTCTAGTATCAAAATATATTGGCCAAAAACACGAATAGTAACTGAAAACCCATCAGTTTTGCCACTACCGTAACATCTCCAGTAAGTTCCCAATTGCATTTGATATATCCATTATCTAGGTGACTAGGTGTTGTACATATGAGTTACTTTATGATCTCATTTGGAAGTTCCAAATCAAGAAATCAGTATTAAGATCATCAATTTTGTGTGTTTCTCTAACTATAGCAAATGAAAGAAAGTATTGATTCTACAACTTCAAATGAGGGGAAAGGTGAACTAGAAAAATGATGAATAACTGTGGAATATAAGAAATTGAACACTCCATGCTTGGTGTCAACAGTTTGCGGGCGTTTATCCAATTACCTCTCCTTATGTGTAGGGCAGATGAGCACTTTTATACAGTTTTTGGGTGTCTTGTTTTATATAGGTTTGAGGAAAGGTTTGCAGAACAATGAGACTGGGAAAAGAAGGAATCCTTGTGGAAAATTGATTTCGGAAGATGCAAGTCCTACTGGGACAGGGAAAAGTTAAATCCCAGTTGAAAATGGACTGCGAAAGATGCAAGTCCTAGTGGGACTGGGAAAAGAAGAAAATGAAATTTCACTGTCCTTAATTAGGTATCCTAATATTCCTACAACCGATAGGATTCTGATTCTTGCCTATATTTATCAAGAGGTACTGTATCACAATGTATTGATGAGAGAGTTCAAGAAATGAACATGAATTCAAAACGCAAAGAGTCTGCTTCTGGTGCAGGAACAACTAAAAGAAAGGAACTACATGGCACAACTAGCATTCGTGCGCTGTCTGGAACTTGGGGAGAAAAACTTGATGGTGCCATCTTTTATGGCTATCGATTTGACTTCGCATGTGACGATGCTAGTGAGCTACACTCGGGACTTATTTTTCTGATCGAGTCGGAGCTCGCTGATGACGTGGGGAATACTGAGTTGGAGCTTTACTTGAAATCAAGTAGAGTTAAGGCTTCTATTTCTTCCTGTGGCCAAGTTCGTTTAAATGGAGAACAGATGGCAAAGGCAAAGCTTTTTCAGGAATTTATCTTCAATGGATTGTTTGGGAAATTGTTCATTCCAGCTGGAAAAGAGAGAGAGGTTTTACTTATGAAAGAAACAAGAAGCTTGTGGAACCGATCATACATGTATTTGGTTCTTCCGCTTGAAAAATCTAATCAATCTTGGGGTGTAAACTGGAGTGGGATTGAATCTTGTGTTTCTGCCGTAGAATTCTTGAAGAAAAATGCATTGGTAGTTGCTCAGCATTGCAATAGTGACACAAGGAAGTCATTACCAAGCGCAAGCTGCTCATCTGGATCTGGGATATTCCACTTAGCTGATTGCTCAGTTGATGAAAAAGATCTCAAAGATATGGTGGTAGCGGGTATCCACAATGGAAATGTTTATTCAGTTTTTGAGGTTTTGAGTGACACAACTGCTGAAAGTCCATTTGAATCATCACGGTACAGCTCCTATGCTGATTACTTCCACAAGAGATATGGGGTTGTGCTCATGTATCCAGGTCAACCTATGTTACGGTTGAAGCAAAGCCACAATCCACATAACCTTCTCGTGAACTTCAATGGTGAAGGTGGCCTCGTTAATGGAAAGGAACAAAATATGTTTGCCCATATGCCTCCTGAGCTTCTAGTCTGTACTGGTGTTCGAAGAAATGTTTTAAAGTCACTTTATCTACTACCATCATTGACTCATCGCTTGGAATCCTTGATGTTAGCCAGCCAACTCCGAGAAGAGATTAATAGCAGCTTACAGATATCAAGCTCATTGATACTAGAAGCTCTTACGTCAATTCGTTGCAGTGAAGATTTTTCCATGGAGCGTTTGGAATTGCTTGGTGATTCAGTGCTAAAGTATGCTATAGGATGCTACCTGTTCCTAAAATATCCCAACAAACATGAAGGAGAATTAACTTCTATGCGGCAGTCAGTAATTTGTAATGCAAACCTGCATAAACTAGGAATAGACCAAAGCTTACAGGGATACATTCGTGATGGTACTTTTGATCCACGCCGTTGGGTTGGTCCGGGGCAGCTCTCTGTGAGACCTGTTCCTTGTGAATGTGGAGTGGATAGTTTAGAAGTACCAGCAGATAGCAAGTTTCAAACCAGCAGCGAGGTTGTGGTTGGCAAGTGCTGTGACAAGGGCCATAGATGGATGGGTTCAAAAACAATCTCTGATTGTGTTGAGGCACTTATAGGAGCTTATTATGTAAGTGGTGGATTGCTTGCCGCAGTTCATTTTATGAAGTGGCTCGGCATTGATGTAGATTTTGAGCCAACCTTGGTTTCGGAAGGGATTGCTACTGCATCACTTCATTCTTACAATACGAGAGCGGATGAGATAGGAATCCTAGAGTCAAAGCTTGGTTATGTATTTTCTACCAAAAGTCTCTTACATGAGGCAATAACACATGCATCTGAGCAAGGCTACTCTTATGAGAGACTAGAATTTCTTGGTGATTGTGTGTTGGACCTGCTTATCACAAGGCATTTCTATCAGAGTCACAAAGATATTGATCCAGGCGAGTTGACAGACTTGCGTGCAGCTTCAGTTAACAATGGCAACTTTTCTCAAGTTGCTGTTAGACACAACCTTCAACAGCATCTACAACATTGTTCTGGATTACTTCAAAGTCAGATAACAGAATATGAAAACTCCCTATCTGAATATGACATTGATACCAAACTACAAAGGACGAAAGGTCCCAAGGCTCTTGGAGACATGGTGGAAAGTATTGCCGGTGGAATACTAATCGACACTAAGCTTAATCTTGATGAAGTTTGGAGGGTATACAAACCATTGTTATCTCCAATTGTGACTCCGGATAAACTTGAGCTACCTCCCTTGCGTGAACTGGTTGAACTATGTGGCTCGCTTGGCTACTTTTGTAAAGAAGAAACTGAAAGGAAGGGTGAAACAGTTCATGCAAAGCTTAGTGTACAGCTGAAAGATGATTTATTAGTTGGGGAGGGTAATGATCGGACCAAGAAAGCTGCAAAAGGAGAAGCAGCTCGTCGTTTATTGAAGGAGCTTCAGAAAAGAGACATTATGTATTCCGGTTCTGCCAAGAAGAGAAAAAGGAATGCTGATCAAGTTGATGATTCAACTCCAACAAAACGAAAGAAAACTGAAATCCTGCCTACAGAGAATATTCACAGAAAATTAAGTAGTCAGAAAAAAGAGGATGTACCAGTTATCAAAGTTATCAACATGAAGAAAGGAGGGCCTCGAATCTCGCTTTTCGAGCAGTGCAAGAAATTACAGTGGCAAATGCCGAGCTTCAAATCAACAGAAAAGGAATGCAGTTTTGTATCGAATATAACCTTGTACATACCTAACTTGGGCGACATTGAGTGCACAGGAGATCCTAGGTCAGATAAGAAGAGTTCAATGGACTCTGCAGCACTTGCCATGCTTTTTGATCTCAGAAGGCAGGGTAAGATTATCATTGATGGATGAAATGGCTATGAAAAATAGAGCACTGGACTGTCTGGACATCAGAGTGCTTGTATTTTATACTGTATAATGTACTGTCTATAAACGTATTATATTCAGAGTAATTCGTACATCTCTATTCAAACAAGCAAGTATCTGATGTGGTATTTTGGTGATATTTGTGTCATTTTCAGATCAATGTCATCTTTTCAAATGACTGCCAATCTTAGTTAAGGTCTGAAGATCATTTTCTGATATACTTCGTTCGACTCATTAAATAACAACATATCCTTAAATTTAGAATTTAGATGATATACTGTAAATGGGTAGTGTTTAACGATTTTCCTATGTGGTATAATTAACAATTTTCCCATGTGGTGTAATACTATTTTTTATTTATCATGGTCATTCATGCAGAAGAAAAGATACAATCAAGAGTCACTAATGATATAAAAAATATCAGACCAAAATGTCTCACCCTAACTTTTTGTTGAAGCTAAATCTCTAATATACACCATGAGACTAGGAAAATGATCATCAAGATTAGAAAACTCAACCAAGAAAAATGAGCAGCAGTTGTTGATGTACTACGAAAATAATAAGCTTTGAATTAAAATAATTTTGTGTTTGGTAATTTTAGTTTTAAAATTGTTGTTAAGACAAAATATAGTAATTTGTAGTGCTTTTAATCATTGTAAGAAAAGACTCAACTGACAAAATACCAACAAAGTTGGTATGGAGCATCGATAATGAGGCTAGGAAAATAATCATCAAGATGAGAAGACTCAATGACAAAATGATCATTAAGATTAGAAGTCTCAATTATTGGAGTATTTGATGTTATACCTAATTTAGTAGACCAATTTTAAATTACACCCATTTTTAAAATTATTTTAAAATACACCTAAATTTATTAATTAACATTGTTTAAATAAAATAAACCTATTATTTAGAATAAATAATAAAACCTCTTTTTTCTAGAATTACAGAAGTTGTCATTATCTCTAATCGTTAGTGAAATGGTATCCCATAAATATATGAACCCTCACTACCAGGATCAGCACTTTAGCCGACGAAAAATTTTCGTCGGCCTGTTAGCCAAATTCATCGGCTAAGCTCTTAGCCGACGACAACTCGCCGGCTAATGTCGTCGGCAAAGGCTCGTCGGCTATCACTTTACCCGACGAAATAAGAGTAGTCGTTAGCTATAATTTAACACTTAGCCGACAACTTATTTTTCTATGTTTCGTCAGCTAAAGTAAGACTAAAGCCGACGAAATAAATTGTCGTCGGCCTTAACCTAAAACTTTGGCCGACGAAATATAAATTTTTTGTCGGCCAAAGTATTTAATAAAAAAATTAAAAATAACTATAGCCGACGAATTATGACAAATTTCGTCAGATATAGTACTTTTTATACTAAAAAAACCACAAAATTTCTAAATTATCATCCAAGCAAGCTGCAAATTACACAAACAATTTCATATAATCAACAACACCATCAAAAGTGGTCTAAAAGTTTTTCATTAAATTATTTATAAATTGTTCATAAACCCATAAAACTATATAAAATCTGTATCATCTAAATCTATATCTGTGTCAGGAGGAGATTGTTGTTGAGGAGATTGCGACGGCTAAGGTAGGGGAATAGGTGTAGGCATGGGCGGAGCCGGAAGTCCCTGAAGCTGGGCAGCAGAAAAATCTTGTAAGTACTGGAACATTTGCTGCTGCTGTGCCTGGTTGGCCGCATATACTGCCGCATTATACTCCTGTAAAGCGGCAGTATATGCTGTCTGGGCGGCTTGTTGTTTTCGTAACATATGAACTTCCGCCTCTAGCTGAGTCGTTCTGCTGCTGGTCGAGGCTGCATTTTCTGAAATCTAGGAGTGGTCTTCAATACCTCCTCACTCTTCTTTCCTAGACCCCGGCAGTAGAAGTTATTTCCTCGTGGTGGGAATGCTGTGCCCATGATCCTCTCCCCAACCCTGAGATCCGAAGTGTCGATCCGAGACATACCTTCGGACATATCTTCCTCTTGCGTGTCTGGCCATGTCTCTCTCACTATAGCAGTCATCACCTCGTCACTAGCTTGCCTCACCTTCGCCTAATTGGTTAGGAAAAAATAAATAATTAACATTTTGAAATATATATATATATATATAATTTAAAAAATTTGAAAATGTAAAACGACTTATAATATCCTCCAATATCCTCCTGGACGTCAGGATATGCCTTCTCATACGTATAGACGTACCGGTTGACTTCTGGATGTTCCCTGGCCGCCTCTTCTATCAACTATGCGAACGGTCTAGAACCAGCATGATGGTTCCCTATGTTGCGTTGCCGGTTCCGAGCGTTTGCCCGGAAAACGGCCTATAAAAGAAAAAAAAATAAAAAATTACTAAAATATTTTAAAACGTACTAATTAATAAAAATATAAGAATTTTTTTTGTTAATTACCTGTTTATGAGGGTTGTTGAATTCTGAAATCAGAAGCCAACGCCACTCGTACTCCCTGAATTGAAACTCAAGGGGGGTACCAGAACGTGCGTTCTCATGCGTAGTCCAGTAGGTCCGCAACTCGTTCTTCCACTCCTTGTACCTACAGATACCAAAAAAATTATAAATATTATTTATTACATATAATTTTGTTTTTTCATTAACTTTCCAACGTACATTCTCCCATGCACAACGTCCGCCCATGTGTTCCTCAGAGGCTGGGGAATGTCAAACCACACCTGCATTAAAACGCTTATTAGTTTAGTTTTTCATAAATCAACAATATAATACATAATATTAATTGTGAAATTTTTAAACTTACCAACATTGCGTTGTGGACCATGTCCTTAACCTCTTGTGGGACCTCGCCCCAGTCTGACCACAACATAGGGACTCTATCCCTAATGAGCGCTCCCACGCCACCGGAGTACATCCTCGTCTTCCCGCCCGATACTACTTTGTAATCCCCGTCAGTATCGATGACGATCCTCCCTGAGGTACCCACGGTCTTCTCGAGAGCCTTCCCTGTGACGGGGCATCTCTTCTTTCTTGTCGGCTTGATGCTGACAGTGCCTATCACAAATTGATTATTAATAAATTATTCTTATTAAGACATTATAAGAAAACAAATTATTTATATTTCATTACTTGAGGGCGTTAGGGCGGACGCGACGGATTCTGACTCTATCGCCGATGATGATACCCTCGCAGAAATAAGATCCGTACCAAAAGGCACGAACTGGTACACCGCTGATGGGGTCACCTGCGGGGGCAGTGGATAAATCGACGCCCTTGAGTCATCGATTGTCGGTAATGCTGGTATCAACCGCGGAAGGTAGAGAAGAGGCAGCGGCATCTGTATCTTAGATGACCCACCCTCCAAAATAGTAAGGCCCGAAGTCGGTGCCCTGTGTATCTTAGGCATACGTGGTGCAGACACCTCAACTAGAGTCGGAGGCCACAGCTGCCTCGAGGAGTGAGGGGCGCCCAACTACCTCGAGGAACGAGGGGCATCTGGCTGTCTAGAAGAACAGGTGGCGCCCGGCTGTCTCTGCGTTGGCTCCAGAAGGAACACACGTCGAGCTGTCATAGGGCTCTGAAACGACGCTTGAGGGTTGCTAGACGTTCCCTCAGACGATTCAGACATTTGCCCCTTTGAACCCTTTGTTTTACTGAACAAACATTTCATCCTGTTTAAAATATTAATTTATTAAATTATTAGAATTTTTAATTTTAATTAGCATTTTAAATATTTTAATTAACACTTTTTATCAATATATTAACAATCTTTATCAATATATTAATAAATTATATGAATATAGTAACAATTAAGAAAAATTCCTATAATTTGTATAATTAATATTTTAATACACAAAAAATTCCTAGAAATCACTAATAACAATTAAACTAAAACTGTTAAAACCCTCCAGTTCAATTTAAATTTTTAATTTCAATTTCAACAACATTATCAATTTCAATAAAAAATATAACAAATTAACAAAAATTCAAAAAGATTAATATATATATATATATATATATACCTAAAAAATCACAAAAAAATTAAGAATACCAAATTATTAAATAATCATTATTTAATTTCAATAACCAATTTCTATAAATAAATTTATATCCAAATCCAAATGTACAACAACATTTAAATAATCAAATTCAATATAATTTTAAATATTATCTAAATCTGCAAAAATTCAAAACAAAATTATAAACAAAAATCACACACCTATGGAGGTAGAGGAGCAGACGAGGCCGGAGCCGGAGGCGACAAGGTGAGTGGCGGTGAAAGAGGCTGTGGAGGTAGAGGAGGAGGGTTGGTGGATGTGGAGGTAATGTTTAGGGTTTGGGAGGTGAGGAGGAGGGTTTGAGAGGCTAATTAGGTGAGGAGATGTGAGGAGAGGTGAAGAGAGGCGATGGGAGGCGAAAGTTAGGGTTCGACTGTGACTGAGTTTTTTTTATATAGGCATTACTATAGCCGACGAATTAAAATATTCGTCGGCTATAACATGAAACTCGTCGGCTATAGCATGAAACTCGTCGGCTATATTTTATTAACTATAGCCAACGAATTTTATATAATATCGTCGGGTATAGTCATTTTTATACATCATATATTTGTGATTCTGATTCTCAAACTTGAGAAACAAAATCTGATCCTCAGTTCTGACCATCGTGATAAAATACATGTATGGGTGAATTTTCAGCTTGATCCGACAACGGTAAGAACTCGATCCGGACGGTCAATACCGTGAGTCAAACCCCTAAACGCAAAGAAACGGTAATTTGTTTTTTTTTGTCGGCTATAATGTTTTTGCTGGTAGTGCCTAAACCCTAACCCCAAACCCATAAATCCTAAACCCTAAATCCTAAACCCTAAACCCTAACCCCTAACCCCTAAATTCTAAACCCTAAACTCTAAACCCTAACCCCTAAACCCTATACCTTATACCCTAAACCCTAAACCATAACCCCTAAACCCTAAAGCCTATACCCTAACCTAAAACCATATACTCGAAACTCAAACTCAATTCCTCTATTTGTAACCTAACTTAAAGGTTATAAACAAATGCATGGTTGATACCTATACCATAAGCACAAATTAAAATGTAGAAAACAAAATTAAAATCAGAATGACCAAGCCGTCAGGAGAAAAATAGTGACAAATTTTAGTTTTAAAAATAAAATCTATAAGACATGTTAAATAATTTGAATTGGGTATAAATTAAAATGAAATATGTGAATGAGTTTATCTTAAAAGAGGCTCCATTTTTTAGATTTTTCTCTAATTTTCTCCTGAAAAAATACCAAGTTGGTGCTGAGCGTCAGTAATCCAACATGGCAATTGATTTTTATCCTATGAAAGATGAAGAACTTGAGTCAACTCTGCTACATAAGTAGTGAATACTCGCAATAGAAACGACTAAAAACCGTGATCACTCGTCACTCATTAGAACTTGTTTGCACCTGAATTTACATTTTAGACAAACCGGTCAATGTCTTAAGTGAATACGAGTCAAGTTTGTGATCTATGTAACTTGTTATCGGTGAACCCAAATAATATCGGGTTTACGAAATGATAGTGAGCTAAACCGTAGAGTTCGCGTACTCTTCGGATCGGCATCAAATGTGGACTTAAACATGCATGCGAAGGGATTCATTTGCATTCAAGAGTATGTCAAAAAAGGACTTATTGTGGAAGAAATAGTACTGGACGCACCGCTTAAGCTAGTTGTCAAAATGGTATGATTTAAGAAGACTACAACTATAATTGATTATGGGTTGTAGAGTCCATGCAAGATGCATACGTTCAAACGGGTAGAAATCCTAATCCAACTCTACTATGGTCAATAAGCAATTAGTTAATGTCTAATGACGTTCATGTAAGACACGGCTGCTACCAGACATATCCGCTAGTCTGCCAATGTTGTCTAGAAGAATCATATCAACAGGTAGCAAACTTGATTGCATGCGCTACAATTTCTCATCGTTAAGACTTCTACAAGTCTGTGACTCGTTTGGAGCCAACTTCTGTGACCTTAAAATAAGTTTACATACCTGATTGAAACTGTGTCACTCAAATACGTAGTTGTTAGTAAGACGAAACCTTGTGCAATTCAACCAACTTACAGTAAAGATTGCATCCTTAGCTACTATACGAACCACTATAAAAGAAAAGTTCGAAGATTAGTCGAAGCCCCCACAAAACTTTACAAACACAATTACAAACACAAACACCTTGACCTAGTCAACCTTGACGCTAAAGCATCAAGCCTTAACACCATTTTCTTTTCCAGCTCCTCGGAGCTTTACTTTGTTTACCTTGCATGCTCTCTGGAGCATTGTACCCTTTATCTTCCTACACTCCTTGGAACCTTGCTTTTACTCGCTTTGTCATTTTCTTTGGTTGCTCTACAGGCTACACAACACGGGTATCGATTTGGTGGGCGAAGAATTACCGTAAATCCCTGTCTTCAAAGTGACTCCTGACGAACCTGGTAATCAAGTTGATGCTCTTTAGATCCTCAGTCGCTTGATTAGAAGCAGAAAGCTAAGCGCACTACTCTTACTTGTCTACTACTACAGTTGCTCACCCACGAGCTGGCACGCCCCGCACTACCAAAAAAGACTTTTGTGCAATTTGCTGGATTTCTCTAGACTGAGTTGCGACGACCCAAAACATAAATGTTTTTGAAACTTTACCCCATCCTTAAAGTTTGGACCTCAAATTTAAAAAATATATAAATATATAATTAGGATAATGTGCGGACGTCCACACCTTTTTTGGTGCGGATTTTTGCGTTTTGGACAACTTCCCGATTGAATTTCCTCAAACTTCCTTCTAGACATATCTAGATCACCTTGTGTAGATCATCTCTGCAAAATTTTAGCCAATTTGGTGATCAGGAAGACCCTCAAACTTGCGTTAAAAAAACAGACGGACAAACTAGATAGAATTCTGTCCGTCAGTTTTGTAACACAAGTTTGAGGGTCTTTCCGATCACCAAATTGACTGAAATTTTGTAGAGATGATATACATAAGATGATCTAGATATATCTAAAGGAAGTTTGAGGAAATTCGATCAGAAAATAGTCCAAAAATAAAAATTCGCACCAAAAACTTGGTGCAAACGTCCGCACATGAAACTTACAATATATATATACACTATTGCAGGGTTGCAGGAATTGTAGCCATAGAAAGGAATCTCCTGAACTTTTTTTTTTGGACTTAAAACTTGACCACAAACAATTCTGAATATTTCATATTGTTTGTGTTTGTTGATTGGGATATTTCTCATTAAATATCATATCTACAACAGCCGCGCCAGCATCACTTAAAAAACCTAAATGCTTAAAGCCATACCACACTCGTATTTTGGCGGCACTGATGAACCTTCCCCCACTATAACTCTCTCACTTTCAAACCCACCATCAAAACACCCTCATCTTTCTCTGAAATTCCTGGGCTTTAACAGAAATGGAGGAAGAGGGTATAGGGCTAGTTCTGGCGAAGGCCACAGACCTCAGAATGAAGATCAGCAACTGCATCCACAAGGGCAATGATCCATCACCACCCAAAATGGAAACTGGTGATTCGGGTGATGAAGATGGTGATGGTGATGGTGATGGTGATGGTGAAGAAGAAGATGAAGAGTCACAGAGGCTTTACAGCATTTGTGATGCCCTTGAATCCCTTGAGAGTCAGCTCGCTACCTTACAGGTCAGAATTCCCAAAGCCCCCAATTTCGTTGTTTTTGTCTTCACATGTTTTACTTCAAAGGTTTAATCTTTGATGGTATAGTTTGTCAACTGCAATTGGGTGCTTGAGTTTTGAAACCAAGAGTTCAATTTTGTCGGATTTTGGTGCTATGCCAAACCAATGCTGCACACTGAAATGTTATTTGCTAGGTTGTTTTCTTGAATGTATGAATCAGTCAGGACTTTGATACTGTCAGTTATGTCTTTATCATTCATGTGTATGCTTGATGTTTGTAGTGAAATTGAGAGTGTTCCGAAAATGTAGTCTTGCTTGGATTTTGTAGGTGCTACTAAGACATAAAAGGCTTAAACTTTTTATGTTATGTTTCTATAGAATTCTACAGTTCTATATAATACTAGTGGTATCATAATTTGCTTGTTTTCTAGATGACCTGTGTTACATTAGTAGAGTTCGTGATAGCATGTCAGTTTAGTGAATGTACTTTTGCCATATGGTAGGCGGCACTAGATATAAATCGGGAGCAATCAGTGTTAAATAAGACTGCTTTCCTGAGTAGTTACATACTCGTCGAGGTTTGTTTTAATACCCAGAAACAGATTGCTCTTATTGAACGTGCATGCCACATTTTTCATAATTACCATTTGTGTACTATATCTAAAATGAGTGAATACGCTAGTACGCCACTACTCCCACATGGACACCGAGCGTCTGCATAGGATGCAAGTTTGAAATTGCATTAGAATTTCTTAAGGAATAAAAGTGCATAAGAATATTGTGCAATCATTCTGTCTTTATCTCGTAAATTCATATCCGAAATTCTTTTTTTGATCTATTTTATTATTTGTTCTTTTAAAAAAAAGGAAATGTACATTTATCATGTTACAATTACTGATTGGTTGATCAATCCAAGCATATAGTTTCTTTATCTGCTATAGGTCTATGATTTCATTCAACCTATAAACTACATTTTGGCTGAGTGCGTCTGATTTATTTTCTGCATGAGTAACAGCATGGGTGGTATCAGTCATGATGAGCTATAAGGATTATATCACTATATAAAATGGCATTGTTAGAATGGTAGCTAATAAATTTTCCTAAACTAGTGTGAAACACTCTTGTTTCCCCTGTTGTCATCAGACTTTGCAACAACAGCAAAGGTATGAAAGAGAAGTCTCACTTGCTGAGATTGAAAGCAGCCGCAAGATGCTACTGGAAAAGATTAGAGGGTACAAAGGGAAGGATTTGGAAGTGATACATGAGGCCTCTGCATTTGCTGGTGAAACAGTGGATCACAGTAATGATCTCTTGCTTCCTCCATATCCAAGCCGCTCTCCGAACACATTTGTTAATGGCTATTTGCCACCTTCACATAAGCCTCTACGAAATGGGCTCATCACCAATGATGCAACAAATGGAGCAAAGGAGAATTTGAGTGATACAGAGAGATCAAAAAGCTCAGTCGGGTTGGGATCTTTCCTGAGCACAGCAGCCAAGACAGTGCTTACTGTTATTGGTGTGGTATCTGTACTTAGCCTGTCCGGTTTTGGGCCTAAAATTGTGAGAAGTAATACTGCTTTCAATATATTAGGTCGTTTTAAGCAACCGCCAAACGAAGAAAAGAGAATAACTGTTGAATGCCCCCCTGGGAGAGTCCTTGTTCAGGAAGGTGGGAAGACTCGATGTGTTGTGAAAGAAAGAGTTGAAGTTCCTTTCTCTTCAGTTGTTGCGAGACCTGATGTAAACTATGGCTGCGGTTAGAAGTATGCTCCTTCCATCTTTTTGTATATGTTGCTTCCTTCTGATATGTTGTAATGGAATCTCTTTCTGATTATCTACGGCTGCCCTATTCTCAAGCATAATAATAGTTTTTTAGGTTGTGATAGTTTCTGGTCAATCTGCTACTTTTTAAGTCAATCTCTCCCTTTAACTTATATGCTTGCAGTGTTAAATTAGAGACTCTTTTCCTTCAAGTTATATGATTGCAGTGTTACATCTCAAGTCTTATATGGTAGAATGAATAGAATCTGATATCAGTGATATATAACTCATATTTGATTCTATTAAGCTGCAGGGGTTATGTTAAATAAGTTTTTTCGACAACATGTTTTGTTAAATAGGTTCAGTGTTGGGGATAGCAAGATCTTTGAAGATATAATAACCTGTATGAAGACATAATGATGAACCAGCTAGGACAATCCCATCAGTAGTTGTGTGGCCTCCCCTAAATGAACCAAGAGAAACCAAATAAAAATTGTCTTGTGTGTTCCATTCGCCGCATTAGAGTACTCATTGTCAAAAGACATGGCTCTACCTCTACAGAACTTTGAGGGCGACCATGAATGGACCTTATACCATGTTTGTGGAGTCTAATATGGATATTCTTTAAGATTATAGTAGTTGATTATATTATAAACATTTATTTTCTCAGTAATTCTTTTGGGGTTCGACTCATGACAAAACTAGTCAAGTATGTTATCCCTAGATAATAAATAAATAAAATTATTTGATTTGATCCAATACTATCGCATCACGTTTGGGACATACCCCCTGCAGATATTTATGCAGAAATTATTGAAAGATTTTGGCTCCTCAAAGTCATGAAGAGGTAAATCTGATCCCAGAGGATATACTATATAAACTCCACTCAAGAATGAATCGTCCCAACATCCTCAGTTCCATCTTTCAAACCAAGTTCAACTCTTGAGTGCTACTTTCAGTTTGTGTGAGAAATTAGAAACATGGAAGGCAGAGTTTTCACAGAAGAGCAGGAAGCACTGGTGGTGAAGTCATGGGCTGTAATGAAGAAGAATTCTGCTGAATTGGGTCTTAAATTCTTCTTGAAGTAGGTCACTCTTACAGTTCATTTTCTCTGCATTCTTAATTCTTGACAACTGAATTCTCATATGTTGAGAACTTGCAGTTTTAGATTTGGGATTTTGAGGGTGTTCTGATTTTTTGGGTGAAAAATATGCAGGGTCTTTGAAATTGCACCATCAGCTCAGAAGATGTTTTCATTCTTGAAGGACTCTGATATTCCTCTGGAGAAGAACCCCAAGCTCAAGACTCATGCTATGTCTGTCTTTGTTATGGTAAATCACTAATTCTTAATAACCATTATCAAGCTATTGAATTATTTATGCATGTCAGGGTAACATGTTGGTGCTGCAATGTAGATTTGGAAATTTAAGGAAAAACACCTAGATGATCATTGATTCAGATCGATCAGTCTCATAGCATTACATGTCAAACTATATCTGATCAGTCTCATAACGTAACATAACATAACATATCAAACTGTCTCGCTAGAGGTTCTGATTAAGACACATTGCTGATTCTTTATTTCTATGACAGACTTGTGAATCTGCGGTTCAACTGCGTAAAGCAGGCAAAGTTACAGTGAGGGATTCAACCTTGAAAAAGTTAGGCAGCGTGCATTTCAAGTCCGGAGTAATGGATGAACATTATGAGGTATGCATGATCGCAATTTGCATTCAAATTTGAAGTCGTTCAAAGTGAATTTAGAAAAACTAATGCAAATAAGTTACTCCAATATTTCTTTCTGACTGATGCAATTATAGGTGGTCAAGTTTGCATTGTTGGAAATTATAAAAGAATCAGTACCAGATATGTGGTCACCAGAGATGAAGTGTGCATGGGGAGAAGCTTATGATCAGTTGGTTGCTGCTATCAAAACGGAAATGAAGCCCTCTGCTTAGACTAATAAGACTGATCTTCTATATATGTTCTGAAATTGTTTCTTTTTAAAATTTAATAAGATGAAGCCAGAGTAATGTAAAGATGTACCACTTTTTATAGCAACTGCTGCTTAGTTTGAGTTCATGAGTCCTTGATCATGTTGATTTTACAGTAATATTTGTTCATACTTTAGAATCGTATTCCGACAAGAGAAGTTCCAAGTACTCGGTCCTCCTAATTTCCCTATCTAATTATGGGTATGTATCTATGTGCTTAATCGATTGACAGAGGCATATTGCCTGCAAAGTGACACTCAAATCGTAAACTGGGCTACTCAACTAGTGAACATCCTGTCAAAATAGATAGTTAGACCTTCTTTAATTTTTAAACATTTCATAATCATATTTCACCCTTTATACAGTGAAACAATTACGCAAAAAAAAATCTTCTCTCTATCTCTCACGCAAACAACACAAACATTTTGTTTTGTAATGATCAGTGTTTTTACTTAGACTTGCAAAGGTGCGGTAAAAGTTGTCGATCGAGAAGTCTCAGATGGCTCAATCACATTAGATTAGATGTGATATTGAAGGAGGAGAGTTTACACTAGATAAAGAAAACGTGATTGTTAATTATTATAAAAATTGAGTTTCAAATAGCCTAATTGCATCCGATGGTCAAGACTCTTGAGATTGCCTATACAGAAGTATGGAAGTCAAATTCAATATTTGTGAAAAAAAAATTCAATATTTGTGTATGGTTTTAGTGGGAAGAAAAATCTATTCTAATGTTTGTAGTGCAGAACTGCAGATGTAGAGGGATATCTAAAAGGAGGTGTTGCAAGAAATTAAGAAGGGCAAACCTGGAATATAGTGCCTTGAATATTATAGGAGGCCCGAGTAAAAATCGAGGTTTGAATAGAAACACTCCGCCAAAAAAACTTTATAATTCAAATAAACGAAAATGATTCTAGGTTTTATTAAGACATACGATATGTGACAGTAATTCTAGATGGCATCACGTGTCACATAGACACATCATTAATTTAAAAACTTATATTATATCATTCTTAAGTAATTATACAATTTTATCCTTCTCAAATCTAATGTTTTAGATTATTTTGTTTTTTCTTTTCTATAAAATTATTTTCGAAGTCATTTCTTTCATATGTTCATGCTTATATTTATACACCAAAAATGTGAAATATATATATTTTTGAAAATATACTTGTTTGAAAATATGAATTCATTTGAATGTATATATATACACACACATGTATAGTTTTTACAAAGAAAACGATTTTATGTGTATATATATATTTATTTCAAAAAAAATATTTATATTCAACCAAATTAATGCACCCAATTCCTTCTAAAGAAAAAGTATATTGTAACAATTATACAAGTGGAACTTTCGGTTTATGGCTCAAAGAAGGGCCGGTCCTGGGCTTCATGGTGTATAGGGCGAAATTTTTTTGGTGCCCCAATCTTTAAAATTGACACATGTTTAATGAAACTTAAAAACCAAATATCAAAATTTTATAAGAATTTTGACGAATTTTGATATCAAAATTTTTCATCACGATATTAAAATTGTCAAATACCCAATATACAAACATCACAATTAAGATCGAAGAAGAAGAATACCAAGAAGAAAAGACGTAAATCACGTCTGCTAAAACCGTAAAATATTGCTAAATTTTGTTTTTCAGATTATTTATTAAAATAATAACTATAAATAGATAATTAATTAATGAATTTTAATCATACATAGAAAATTCTATACCCTTTTAAGTTTTTGGTGTCTTGTGGCGTCGCCAAACCCGCCCATAGGCTGGGCCGCCGTGGCTCAAAGTTGTCTCCTTACTTCACAGCTCTTCTAGATGCTTTACATGCTACTCAATCAGTTTTACAATTAAACGAATTCTGGTTGAAGGGGACTCTAAGTTGCTCGTCGATTGTGTTCCTCATAGAGTGGAGGTGCCTTGGAGGATTAAATCTCTGGTTAAGAATCTCCGGAAGCTAGCATCTTCTTTCCCTATTCTTTGTTTATATCAAGAATCTAACTTTGTAGCCGATAGAATTGTAAATTTTGATCTTCATGTTTGACATAAACTGTCTCCCCCTCTTTGTGTTCCAAACATTTCATTTGGATCAGCCAAATGGAGGAGTAACGTAAGAGATCTTGTGTTGTAATTTTCCGGTTTTTGTTTCTGCCAAGTTCACCTTATTGAAAAGGTTAAAGAAGTGGACGAAAAAGTATATGATTTTCAGAAAATGTTGAGTACGAACTTGGAAGTGAGCGAACGAGTTGCCCATGCATGTGACGTCTAGTTTGCTTCGTATTAACTTGAGAGACGAGACTTCCTCATCAGCTTAATTATATAAAGATGCCTCAGTGACCTTTATGGATGTACTTTTGACTAGTGAATTTTCTGGGAAAAAATTAGAGCTAGGAGGCCCAATTAATAATCAAACTTCCAAATAACACATACAAGAGTATCTATATATCAGATTATCTACATGATTCTCTTAAAAGGATTGATGCCAGTGAAAGAGTTGAAGTCTCCTAGCTACCTGAGATTTTTTATTTGAGTAGACAAGAATGATATGATATGGTTACAATGTATTATTTCTCTTTAAATAAGAGGTTTATATAAAGGTATAATTGTAGTACTAATAAGAAATTATATCATACACCTACACATAATATTTACCTACATTTACAAGAAAAGTAAATATTCACAATTATTCTACACTTTCTCTCAAGTTGATGCATAGATATCGATCATTCCCAACTTGCTAACTGAGTTGTCAAACGCTTTCCTTGACACTCTTTTCGTAAGAACATCTGCTAATTGGTCTTCCATATACACAAAAGGGAACCTGTCCAAGTTCTCCTTAATGAAATGTCGATCTACCTCCACGTGCTTAGTTCGATCATGCTGAACAGGATTATGAGCAATCTCAATAGCAGACGTGCTATCACAATGCAAGTCCATGAGTTGTTTGAGTTTAAAACTCAATTCTTTCAACACATTATGAATCCATAGCATCTCACAAACTCCATGTGTCATACCTCGAAAATCTGCTTCAGCACTTGATCTTGCAACGACTTTATGCTTTTTACTACGCCAAGTGACAAGGTTTCCTCCAACAAATGTGAAATACCCGGATGTAGACAGTCTATCAGCCTTATCACTAGCCCAATCTGCATCAGTGTATCCAACAACATCTAATTCACCTTTTTTCTCAAATAATAATCATTTGCCCAGTTCCATCTTCAAATACTTTAAGATACGATACATCGCATCCATATGTTCTCCACTGAGACAATGCATACATTGACTAACACTCACAGCATACGCAGTATAAGGTCTAGTGTGAGTAAGATAAATAAGTCTCCCTACTAGACGTTGGTACCTCCCTTTATCAGTCGGAACTTGATTCGGATAGATGGCGAGGTTGTGATTCATCTCAATTGGCGTCTCAACAGGCTTGCAGTCAAGCATTCCAGTCTCAGCTAACAAATCAAGGACATACTTGCGTTGGGATAAAGAAATCCCCTTCTTTGACCTTGCAACTTCAATTCCGAGAAAATACTTCAATTGTTCAAGGTCCTTCATCTCAAACTCCTTTGAAAGATACTTCTGCAGAGCCTCCATCTCCTTTGGGTCATCTCCTGTGACAATCATATCATCAACATATACAATCAAAGAGGTAATCTTACCCTGACTATGCTTGATGAACAAAGTATGATCCGAATCCTTTGTCTGTAACCAAACGTCTTCATTGATTTAGAAAATCTTCCAAACCACGTTCTCGGCGATTACTTTAGTCCATACAAGGACATCTTCTACTTAAAAACTTTACCGGCATCGTAAGGTCTACATTTGATTCCTGGAGGCATGTCCATATACACTTCTTCCTCCAAGTTTCCATTAAGGAAAACATTTTTCACATCAAACTGTCGTAGAGACCAATCTCTATTTGCTGCAAGTGAAATCAAAATTCGAACAGTATTGATCTTTGCTATAGGTGCAAACGTCTATTCATAGTCGATCTCATAGCATTAGGTGTATCCTTTGGCAACTAGTCTGGCTGTATACATGTCTATACTCCCATCAGCTTTAAGCTTTACAGTGAATACCCAACGACATCCAACGGTCTTCTTCCCAGCAGGCACAATCACAATATCCCAAGTCGAGTTTTTCTGCAATGCCTCTAGTTCTTCATTCATCGCTTGAGTCCACTTGGGATCTACCAATGAGTCCTGTATAGTACTAGGAATAGAAACACTAGATAATTGATTAATGACAAGAGCATGTGACCCAGACAACCTATGGTTAGACATATAATTTGCTATAGGATATTTAGCATTGGCTTTGATGTCTGGTTCATATTGTTTTATCGAAACACCCTTAGTAACCCTCTGTGATTTTCTAAGTTTAACATTATCTACCCGAGATAAATTTAAAGGTACATGAGGAGGGACATTCGCGACGGATTCTTCAGTTCTTGGTGCAGAAAAGGGAAAAGTATTAAACCATGGAGGACCTTGTACTGTAGGAATATTCTTTGTCGATGGAGCTGACATTGTAATATTGTGTGACCTACCTACGAAAGTTGTCCCTTCTGCCTCGACAACATCTGTATCACCATCTTCCTGCCTGCCACATGGCGCGCTTTCAGCCTCCCTCTTAGATTTGTACGGCTCAACTAGCGACTCGACTTATGGCTGGCTTGGTACATCCGCGTGGCATTCACCAGTTTGCTGGTAGGTCGGCTTATTGTGGCTCGCTCGCTCCTCAGTGTGGCTCGCACGGCTCGCTCTATGTGCGTCCCAATATGCATCATCAGCTGTTGATCCCACATTCTGATCACATGTACTAGCGGGTCTTTCATCATTCTGTCCAACATTATTTTCTCAATTTGTTTCGTGATTTTCAACTCTAAATCTGGATTCCAACGCTTCTAATTCATCGAATTCGTCGAATTCAAATAAATTCTGAGTATTACCTTCACAACTTCTCTCCTCTTGAAAGGAAGACTTTGAGACTCCCCCTAATTAGTAAGGTTTAGATTCACGAAAAGAAACATCAAGGGATACATGAATGGTGTTTATGAGTGGATCATAACATCTGTAGCCTTTTTGAAAATCGGCATACCCAATAAAGATACACCGTCTTGCACGAGGATCAAGTTTACTTCGTTGTGGCTTGGGAATATGAACGTAAACTACGCATCCGAACACTCGGGGCTCCAAATTAGTTAATGATGGAACGGAAAGAAGATGTTGAAGCTGCTACAGAGGGTTTTGAAATTCAATTACCCGAGAAGGAGTACAATTAATGAGATATGCAGCAGACCTTACAGCTTCTCCCCAATATTCAAGAGGTACATTCATGCCAAATAGAGAGGCACGGACAACTTCAAGCAATTGTCGATTTTTTCGTTCAGCTAATCCATTTTGTTGAGGAGTGTATGAATTTGAAGTCTGATGTCGAATTCCATGGGACTGTATAAACTCGTGCATACGACCATTAACATACTCTCCACCATTGTCAAACTGGAAGACTCGAATAGTTTGTTGATATTGTGTAGACACCATCTTGTGAAATTCTGTGAACCGAGAATAGATATCGCTCTTATTCAAAACTAGAGACACCCAAGCCATACGAGTACAATCATCAATAAATGTTACAAAATATCGATAGCCACTATGAGTATAAAATTTTACAGGCCCCCAAACATCGGATTGAATCTTCATGAATGGAACAGGGCTTCTATGCAGACTTGGGAAATATGAAATACGATGGCTCTTGGCCAGCTCACATATGTCGCATCAAAAATTTGAATGGTCGACACCTAAAAATAATTGCGGTTGCAGTTTCTTTAGATAATTGAAGTTTAGGTGTCCCAATCTATAGTGCCAAAGCCACTCATCTTTCTTGGCACTCTCAGCTTCATTGACTTGATTAGCTTGACCCAAAAAATGCTTGTGTTTTTCTCCAATCTCTGTCAGAATGCCCTAAAATACATAAGAAAACGGATAGAAGGTGACAATACATAAAAAAGAGAGAATAATTTGACTGACAGATAGAAGATTATATGCTAATGAAGAAACAACCAACACAAAATTAATGGTTAAAGTATCAGATATGACAACAGAACCTTCTCTGGTAACTGGAGTTGGGGTACCATCAGCAGTAGAAACAACATTTTGAGAGGAGGATTTTAATTTTTCCAAGAGGCTAGGATCATTAGTCATGTGATCAGATGCTCCTGAATCAATAATCTAGGAACTATTCATAGATACCTTACCGTTTATACCTGACTATGCGACATAGACATTTGACTGTTGCACTTCCTTTATAGTGACTATAACAGTTTTTTTTTAGTTTTCTGGGGTCTCTTAGTGAAATCCCACCAATCCGGATATCCAATTGCTTCGTAGCACCGTTGCGTGTTATGCCCAAACACTCCACAAAGAGGACACTGTGCGTTTGCATATGAATTTGGTTTGCTGCAAGGATGAGGTAGCATGGTGGTATGATGATGATCGATGATGGGAAACATGCTCTTGAGTTTGAAGGGGTTACATCTGGGTTCAAGGTCTTCCTATTAGTCTGTCATATGATTAATAAACTAAATTCACTTAATGGTGATGTGATGTGGGGCCGCTATTGCAAGTTTGCTGTGGCAAGACAAGCCGGTTGCTTGCTAGAGAGAATGAGCAGACGACAAGAAACTTTGGGGCAGACAAGGTCTGCTATGGTGATGTGATGTGGGGTCAACAAGTGGATAACAAAAGGTTTTGTTGTTTGTTGAGTAAAAAATACGATTTGTGACTCCTTTTGTGTTGGTATGATAAATTCAGGATTTTGAAATTTTGGAGGAGCTTTTCGAAACTTGGTTTCTTTGTGTTTGGTACTGAGTTTTGGAATTTGGGATTCGATGTTTGAGAATTATGATGATTTGGGGTTTTGGTGGTGATTACAATATGCAGCGGAATATAAATACGAAATTCGGGTCTTTTTTGGCTCTGATATCAAGTAGACAAGAATAATATGATATGGTTACAATATATTATTTCTCTCTAAATAGGATGTTTATATGAGGTACAATTGTAGTACTAATAGGAAATTATATCATACACCTACATATAATATTTACCTACAATTGTTCTATAATTTGGATTATAGTGATTGACAAAATGCATACGAAAACAATTTTCGATTCTAAAAACATGCAGGTGCCAAGAAAGAGATATTTAAGTACAGATTGATTAGATTATATCTATGATACTGATCGTATCTTCTGGCTGTAATTCCTGAGCTTTATTCTTTACTCTTGCTTGCTTCCCAATCCATCATGATCTGGCTTTTCGGCAAACAGCTCACTCCAAACATGCGCCTACTATGCTAATAGACATAAACTAACTACCAGAAAAGTTAAAATTCAATTCTTTGGTTGCCTCGCCTCATCCTCGAACTCATTCCCACGGTATCAAACCCGGTTGGAACCTTGCAACATCCCAGCTGTGATCCCCCACCTCCATTCATGACGTCAGAATCCGGTGACCTCATCGCCGATAAGTTGGAACCCCTTGCAAGAGCTACACTGGCCTTGATGGCAAGTGAACACAAGTCTTGGAGAGACAGTGGTGCTTTTAACTGAGAGTTTGGCATGAGGAAGTAGATTTGACCCAGCTGCAGCTCTTCATTTTTAGGAACTTGAGGGGCGTCCGTGTCGACGAACATGGACTCCGAGGGGCAGAGGAAGCAGTTGGGATTCTTTGAGAGAATGTGGGAGGCTTTCGCTGGGTTCCTGAGCTCTTGTAGCTTTCCGTCCAAGTGAACGACCTTTACTGTGTTTGAACCATTTACGATTCTTCCACCTTCCTTCAAGCACTGAGTAGATGCACAAATACCCATCAGAGAGATTGCTTAGGAAACTGAGGATGGTGTTGAACTGTTGGGTGGAGGAAGAGAGGGTTGTTATATATATAGAGGTAGTAGAAGGAGAAGGACATACAAGAAAGCATGATTGACCATAAAAAATAACCATTGTTGACCCCAACAGCAATTTAAAAAATTGCAAAGCATGAAGCGCGTTTGGGGTATGTGTGGCATGACTTCTAGTCCCAGTCGGAGTCTGAAAATGGCGTGTGTTTGAAAATGGCTAACTTCTAGACATATAAACTAACGTAGCTATGTGAATGTGGTGAAGTTCAGAATTATGTCGTTAATTGTATACGAACTCATGCCAACCAAAGAAAACCCGTTATGTGTTTTGCGAGTCGAAAATCAACTAGAAGAAATATGGTTCGTGAACAACCTAAGCCTAGGTAAGCAGAAGTGATTGTGCCCTATGTTGTGTTAAAATTGACATTGTGATCGATATGCACATGATTGATTTTTTAAGGGCACAATAGTATCTCCCTATATTTGGAAGTACAGTGTGAGTTTGTTGATTGTGCCCTATAGGCAAACAACAGTCAATCACATGAATTTAACAGTCAATTTTAACGAAGCCGTCACTAAAACTAGACAGAGGTACTCTATGTTGATATCAAAATGTGAGTTTAGGTATCACGGTATTAGTTTTGTGACTTTGGGTATCGATTTAGCCATGTCACAAAAATTCAGATACCCAAGCTGAATTTTCTTCTCAAAATATAGATGAGATTCAAACAAATGCATCGACAATGAGAATATGAGATGTGTATGACTGGGTTAAGTTAACATACCGAGATAGGAGCATATATGTCGAAGACAAAATAACAAAATTATTAAGGGACTGCGCTTATTTAGTTTATATATATGTCCACTAAATTGGAGTATGGTGATCGAAGATGAACAAATGTTACTGTACTCCAAGTCACAAGCAAAAGGCTTTGAGATTAGATTAAAGCAAATTAATTACAAATGTAATAACATGTGTTCTAGACGTACATAGCTGAAGTGAATTAATAATCATTTGTATATTGTATAGTAATGTTTATATACATGTATAAAAATCGGAATTGAAAATCATACGTTGTGCGGGGGGCATTGTTCATGTTTTGACACGTTACGTTGACTGGCCGGAGACGTACGTACTTGTTTACATTCCTTTAGATAGATCACGACGTACGTGTCCAGGTCAATACGGAGACTTGAGTCTGCTCGAGCTAGTTTCTGGAAATTGTAGTTCCTTCGTTGATTGTGTGCTGCTACCACTTTAACACACCATATTTGAAAATTAAAAAGGAATTCCTTCACATTTGTTTTTCTTTAACTTTTGGATACCCTAATAGATTTCGGGTTTGTACGTAGCTCGCTTTTGTATAGCTCTATCAGGATGTCCTGGCCTCCTTTGGATGCTCTTGAAAAATAATATCAGACTATATTATTCTTGTCTAAAAAAATAATTTTTGATAATCATATCATTATTAAAAACATATATTTAAACTCTATCTTGTTATCTATTAAGAAGTATGTCTCTCATTCATGTTGATTAACATGATCAACATTAAGTTTTTAAAATAAACCTAAAGGCTTGTATCTGATAAACATTAAGTAAAATTTGAACTCCTTATGGGATGAGTACAAGTTAGTTATATATATATATATATATATATATATATATATATATATTATCAGTTGAAAGTCGCTATGCTAACTACGCTTTTCATTAAGATAAAACAGTTTCATTTTGTTAGAAAGAAGTAGCATAGCATAGAAGATTTTTCTTGGTTCTGTGTTTTGTGATATTGCAGTTTGTGTTGCTGCCAAGGATGTCGACTATCAATGGAATTCCAAATGATGCTAGCCTTTATGGTAATGATCTAGAGTGTTTAAGAAACTCTTTACTCTATTGGTTTTATGATTCTTTAGTATTGTGTTTGTGTTCATTATGAAACGATCTTGACTTCATTTTTATGTTTTTCAGTCTTCAGACATATTCTAATAATGGTATCAGAGCCTCACAGCTCTTCACAATTTTCACAAATCGATTAAGCTTTCAAAATCAGAAAAACCAATATTTCATTGATTTTATTTTGGGCCTAGTCTAAAATATGAGCATGTTAAAAAAAGTAGAAGTCTTATCCCTATCGCCCTTCTTTTGGGTTTTCTAAAAAACACTATTGCATGAGGTTAATCAACTCAATGGAATTTAAACCAAGAAAATTTAGAATTGATTATCAAATTGTTGGGTGTTTTTTTCTTCTTTTGCTTCCACTACCAGCATAAACATTATAGCCGACGAAAAAAAAACAGGCCGACGAAATTTTTTTTCGGGTAAAGTCTACTTTAGCCAACGAAAAAAAAGCATCGGCTAAGCTAAATTTTCGTCGGCTAAAGTGGACTTTTAGGTGACGAAATATATTTTTGTCGGCTAAAATAATTTTTTCGTCCGCTATAGTCTGTAAACTATAGCCAACGAAATATATAATTTCGTCGGCTAAAAGTCCTTATATTTCTAGATCTAGACAACAGCTCATTTGAAAAAAAAACTGGAGAAAAAGTTTGGGTGTTGTAGAAATTGTTAGGTGTCGTCGAAATCTGTCCAAAATTAGTTTGTGGAACTATATATAGGTACATATATGTGTATATATCTTGATTTTGAGTTGATTTAATAATTTTATTTGAGCTCGACTGTTCCTTCACAATCAGGTGGTGGAGCCGTTAGTAGCGTTGTCAAAATTCTTTCAGAAGTTATGCACACAAGAAGTGACAGAATCTGACCTCTGGGAAATGTAAGAGGACATTATTTATAACATGTGTAAATTTGAGAGGATATTTCCTCCAAATTTTTTTGACATCATGCCGCACCTTATGATCCATCTTCCCGAGCAATTGTTGCTTACCGGTCCAGTACACTATACTTGGATGTATCCCATGGAAAGGTATGTTTTTTACACCCAAATTCATAATTTACATGTTCAATATATAATCATAACACAGTACAACAATTTATTTATAGGCAACTTGGAGACTACAAAGCTTATGTGGCTAATAAATTCGCGCATGAAGGATGTATAGCTGAAGCATATATTGCGCACGAGTACGTCACCTACATGAAGTTGTATTTAGGAGCGTTGAAGGAAACTCCACAAACCATACCGGTAGATGTACCGAAGTTCAACCTTTCCATAGTCTCAAATGATGTTGAAGTTTATGGAATTTTGCCAGACTCCTACAAGTTACAACCACATGAGCTAGTCATAGCCCATTGGTGGGTATTGATTAACTGTCCAGAAGTTGAATACTGGAAAGACATCCATTTATATTGTCCAGACATTCAAGGTGATCTCAACTACCACAACAAGGGGTTCGCGAACTATTTTGGCGGCTGGGTATGTAATTCTTTATTTTTATTCATGACTCTTTCATTGCATAATTATTCATATTTACAATATATTGAATATTTGGTTGCCGATGAGCCATATTCAATTCAATGGTCACCCAAATTGGTGACACGAACTAAGACTTCTAGCGATGAAGCCAATAATGTCAAGAGTTTATCCGATGTGCAAGGTGAATGGCGTGCAATTTATATGTGAACAGAGAGACAATAGACGGAAAACCCAAAATTCTAAGGTGATGGCGCATGGTGGGCGGAATGGAGTTGACTATTACTGTGTTCTCGATTCAGTGGTGGAACTCGTTTATGGGCAAGTCATGACAATGCACGTGCTTAAGTGTAGATGGTTTGATACTAGCAACCCGCAGAGCATGAAGATCGATCAGTACGAGATTTTATCGGTGAACACTGCTACAAGCTGTTACGAAGATGACCCGTTCGTTTTTGCCACATCGGTAAAACAAGTGTTTTATCTTGATGACCTTGTTAAGAAAAAACTGGGTTCTGGCGACTTGCCGGCATCCTCTGTCGTATTCCAGTCAACTTGCTGGGATTTTGCCATAGCTTCCCCCGTAATTTCAGATTCCAAGTTACGACATGCACAATCCAAAACAACACGATTTTAGCCACAACAACACCAATTCGATAAAACACAGATCAACAACAACACAACAACAACACCATAACCATTATACAGTTCAAACATCAACACAGGGGATCGAACCTTACCCTCTGTGTTCTCCGAACTCAAACCCATGAGCTCAACAACAGCCTCCCAGCTGCCTGCCTCCACCCATTCTCCTTCCATCAGCTCCAGCAGCTCCTCCTCACCTCTGCTCTGCCCAAACCGGAGAACCAGCACCTCACCACCTCAGGTTTTCTCCAGAAGCCTCTGATGCAGTTAGGTTGACACCAGGAGGCCAAGAAGGCAACTGAGAGTTCAAAGAACTCAATCGTCGGAGGATGAACGAAGAACCCAGAAAAACACAATAAAATGGGGATTTTAGGTTTACGGCTCGAATCGAACATCCAAGGGCAGGAAAAGGAAGAAGAAGAAGAGGGGAGAAAGAATATACCATTCATGCACCTTGGCGCCGCCTGGATCGTCGGAATCCGGCCAACACAGTCGATCCTCCTCCTCCCTCGATCTCCAGCTATGGTGGTTGTTTGGTAGATTGGAGGACTGAGTTAGATAGAGGAGGAAGAGGGGAAGAGGATGGAGTGGTCTGCTGGCGAGTGGTGGTGGAAATCATCGGCGCCGGGCGGAGGATGCCGGAGCAGAGAGGGAGCTCGGGGGAGAGACGTTGACTGAGTTGGGAGGCTTTGACCGAGTCAAACCTCTCACTTATATTTATAGAAAAATGGACGGTCCAGATTCAATATGGAAAAGATCCAACGATCCACATTGAAAGAAGGGTAATAAAAAGTAAATCTGAAATGGTAAAAACTATTTACCGGAATGGTAATTAAAAATTACCAGAAACTTCGAAAATTCGTAGAAAATAGACGGAAGCTCTGAAAAATATTCCGAAAATATGGAGAGACTCGTGTCGACACGTACTATGACATCGAATCCTTAATTTAGGAATTTGGAGAGTTTAGAAAAACTCGAAAAATAAACTCGAACGATAACTTATTAAATTACCGTCACCGTTAAAAGCTCTCGGTAACTCATAAACCACTGTGAAAAGGTAACTTTTAGGCACGGGGTGTTACAATCTCCCTACCTTATAAAATTTCGTCCTTGAAATTCCAACTGCACAATTCAATACCTTCGACCAATAACTGACCACCTTTCATTCTTTGTTTAACAGAAATATCGGTTACTCGCCGCTACCATACAAGCACGACGACAACAACTAAAGCCATTAATCATTCTGATTCACTGAACTCTCACTAGCCGCGAGTCAGATTCTTTTCATTATATCTAAATTCCTTCATTGAACCTTAAATATCAGCACAAACACTCCCTATGTAGAGAAGGTAACTAACACCTGAGGAGCAATGTTCGAAGTCAACGATGGATTTAAATCCTCTGGTAACACTATACAACATGGAGTCAAAACTCATTACAACGTGTCCACGAGAAAACCATGAATCTTATGATACATAAACCATTACCACAATTGAACTAGGCTTCCTGATCTGGGAACGCTTTCTATAAATTATTCTGTCAAATTGTCATGTTGTGGAGTAATTGTCTTCCTTTAACCAATCATTACCCAATCCACTTACACCTATAGGACATGAATGCCATGAATTTTAGAGTAAACCAAAACCATAACCTTTAAATCAGGGAGATCCAAAAGCTCCAGACGTCGAGATCCAACAATACTTACTCCTCGCATGATAAAAAATTGTCAGGCTTCCAACCGCCTACATAGTCATTAAGACAACATAAATCTTTTACCAACAAGCCGATTATTAGAATCGCTAACTCAAATATCACTTTAAGGGATTATAACATAATTTACATCTGGTAATACCTACCACCTGTACTACACATAGGTGATGTGCCACCGACCCCCTATCCCTTACATTAACCTTGAATGATGCATAGTGCAAAACCTACACTTTATCCATAACTGTGTGTCAATTATACATTATCCGCATCAGAATCTGAAAGAGACTTTACCATTACAAGAATCCCAAAGTCGTATCCGCTCAACAAAGATATTTCACCTCACTTAGGCCTTCAATACCCATTCATCTGGAAACAACTGAAAAATTTGAAAATTCAACATAATCGAACAACTACACAATGTAGTGACACTAGCGCACATCCATAGTAACCCTTGATTAATGCATCCAAATTTAATTTCACACCAAACTTATTCACATTAATCAACATGAACGAAGTCATCAAGGCACAACCTTTAGAGATTACCATCACCGCACTAGGCCCGTGATCATAACCGAGTCACCACGCATAACTAGATAATTTCTAACAAAACTATCTCCATGCTCTGAAAGTTTACCATCCACCGCATCTTATATTCGTTAAGATTCAAAATGCACAACCACTTACCATTCTAAGTGGGGAAGAAAATAACTTGCGTGCACAAGGAATCAACTTTACCACTTCATATCCTAGATTACGTGAACCACTGTCATACATTAACAACCCCTCTGATCATGTCTTAATCTAAACTTGGTTTCAACACACCACAATTGCAAATCGAATGTCGCTCCTCTTAGCAACATACCTTACCGTTCTTAGCAATAGTATTTACCAAACTTTGACTCATAATACTCCTTGAGTCATCAGAAAACCCTTTTCTTCAAATTCACCGCACATCACACTCACGGAAATGCTGACAATTTAAGTCACATCTAGTGATTTTTCTTGCGACCACTCTACACTTGTGGCGCCAAGATTTGCCACTAGCTCAAATTCATAAGTAGGGTCACTACTCAAATGACCCATGACCATGACAATGCCAACAATTCCTCAATCCTCTCAGGATTCTGATAAATTAACACCAAAATTTGATCTCACAGATCTTAATCCTCACTCCATAGATCAAAATTGATGATACTGCCCATCTCTGCAGTGGATGTAATTTATGAACCTTCAGTCACGTCTAATGACACCTTCGATTACAATAATTGATTAAACAATAGTCAGTGAGTGCACGGATTCTCACGTCGACAAGCTCAGTTAATCACCCGCTGAGAACCAGGTGTCATAAACATACAACTTTGGTGGCAAATAGAAACTTGAGCAACCAGAGACACTCACACTCTTATTCAAAGAATCAGCAGGCTTTGCTACATCGCTGCCACTTCACCATTATCTTGCATCTATCTCAACATGCATTCGACCACCTACTAACAACATTTAGTAATTTCACTTACCATCTCAAAAGTTGGGGCGACCACAACAATCTCACTTCTGATTTACCCTTGAATTTCTAGACCACTTACTCAACATCTTACACAAAAATTACCACAATGTCCTTAATCGCCGTCTCCAAAATATGGAATCCTCACATTACATTCTCCAAATATGTCAATGTATCATTTTGACTACACACCACTGCAACAAGATAATTATGCATGTCAGCATGTGATATCTAGATTTCAATTTACCACTTCCCTACAAAGGAGGGTAAACACATACTCATATGGGGTATACCCATGTAAATCTCCAGCTATCGAAACAGTAACCTTAACACATCAACTTCATTCCTGCATCACACTAACACCAAGTCTTTCAAGACTCGTATCACTATCTCTAGTACTCCAAGCACTCTTGCTCCATGACTCGGTGGCTTGCTGCCACTTCCATCATCTCTCTTAATTTTCAAAACCAATTACTTTTAATTACAAATCAAAATGCTCACTCGATCCGAAAACCAAACTCCAACACTGCCAACCAGGAGGCCCCTCTACAGACGTACTAATTAATACTTTGATCAACCGATGCACAACACACATTAATGTTGACCCGAGCTCCAAGACATATGACGACACGATTTAATTTCTACTTTTACGATATATGGCCCAACGACCAGTTGTCACCAACAATTTAAATCATGCTTGGACTCACAAACAATTCAAATCTTGCTAGGACTCTAATCGTGGGTGGCTGGGGCGATGGGAATCCAATCGTTACTAATAGCAACAATGCAAGCATCGAGGGTAGCCCAGCTATTAGTCTTAGTGGTTGTCCCATAAAACTTCAAGTGACCAATCCAACCATCAATTCCTTAATTTTCTCTAATTGTGTCACATCATGGACTCATCACCAGATCAAGTCCATTAATCACAAAATGACAACACTCAAATCCTTGAGACATTATACTTTCATATGTTCGATGGTTACCCCAAAACCACACTTAAGGCGAACATCAACAAAATCTTGACAAATATCAATTCTTAATATTCATCTTCTCTGAATACTCACACTATGCAACTCTAAATACCTTTCCCAATATAGAACACAATCGCTTTTAATATCTTTTTACGACTCTTCACTTCTAAGAGTGTCATAACTCAAACACTAAGGCTTCAACAACTACATCATTGCCCCTTCCACAACAGCCAAGGGCAGGAAAAGGAAGAAGAAGAAGAAGAAGATGGGAGAAAGAATATACCATTAACGCGCCTTGGTGCCGCCTGGATCGCTGGAATCCGGCCAACACAGTCGATCCTCCTCCCTCGATCTCCAGCTATGGTGGTTGTTTGTTAGATTGGAGGACTGAGTTAGATAGAGGATGAAGAGGGGAAGAGGATGGGAGTGGTCCACCAGCGGGTGGTGGCGGAAATCGCTGGCGCCGGGCGGAGGACGTCGGAGTAGAGAGAGAGCTCGGGGGAGAGACGTTGACCGGGGAGAGACGTTGACCGAGTTGGGAGGCTTTGACCGAGTCAAACCTCTCACTTATATTTATAGGAAAATGGAAGGTCCAGATTCAATCTGAAAAAGATCCAACGGTTAAGATTGAAAGAAGGGTAAAAAGTAAATCTGAAATGGTAAAAACTATTTACCGGAATGGTAATTAAAAATTACCAGAAACTTCAGAAATTCGTAGAAAATAGACGTAAGCTCCGAAAAATATTCTGAAAATACCGAGAGACTCGTGTCGACACGTACTATGACATCGAATCCTTAATTGAGGAATTTGGAGAGTTTAGAAAAACTCAAAAAATAAACTCGAGCGATAACTTATTAAATTACTGTCACCGTTAAAAGCTCTCGATAACTCATAAACCACTGTGAAAATGTAACTTTTAGGTACGGGGTGTTACAGATACTGACAGGGATGACAACGTAGAATCGGGCAGGAAGACGAAGATGTATTCCGGCCACGTGGGAGCGCTTATTAGGGATAGAGTCTTTATGTTGTGGTCAGACTCGGACGAGGTCCCACAGGAGGTTAAGGACATGGTCCACAACACAATTTCAGTAATTTTAAAAAATTCACAATTAATATTATGTATTATATTGTTGATTTATGAAAAACTAAACTAATAAACGTTTTAATGCAGGTGTGGTTTGATGTTCCCCAGCTCCTGAGGAACACCTAGGCGGACGTTATGCATGGGGGAAGGTACGTTGAAAAGTTAATGAAAAAAAAAATTATATGTGTAATTAATAATATTTATAATATTTTTTTGTGGTATCTGTAGGTACAAGGAGTGGAAGAACGAGTTGCGGACCCACTGGACTACGCATGAGAATGCACATTCCGGTACCCCCTTGAGTTCCAGTTCAGGGAGTACGAGTGGCGTTGGCTTCTGATATCAGAATTCAACAACCCTCATAAACAGGTAATTAAAAAATAATTTCATATATTGTTATTAATTTTTACGTTTTCAAATATTTTACTATTTTTTTCCTTTGTAGGCCGTTTCCCGGGCGAACGCTCAGAACCGGTAACACAACACAAGGAACTATCATGCCGGTTCTAAACCGTTCGCATCGTTGATGGACGAGGCGGCTAAGGAACATCCAGAAGTCAACCGGTAAGTCTATACGTACGAGAAAGCATATACTGATGCCTAGGAGGATATTGTAATTTGTTTTACGTTTTCAATTTTTTAAAATTATATATATATATATATATATATTTCAAAATGTTAATTATTTATTTTTTCCTATCCAATTAGACGAAGGTGAGGCAGGCTAGTGACGAGGTGATGACTGCTATAATGAGAGAGACATGACCAGACACGTAAGAGGAAGAGATGTCCGAAGCCATGTCTCGG
Organism: Comarum palustre; assembly: GCA_951800085.1. NCBI lineage: Eukaryota > Viridiplantae > Streptophyta > Magnoliopsida > Rosales > Rosaceae > Comarum > Comarum palustre. Next base: position 4,893,718 of record OX637579.1, on the reverse strand, counting down.
ATCGTCACATCGGATCTCAGGGTTGGGGCGAGGATCATGGGCACAACATTCCCACTGCGAGGAAATAACTTCTATTGCCGGGGTCTAGGAAAGAAGGGTGAGGGGGTACTGAAAACCACTCCCGGATTTCAGAAAAAGGCAGCCTCGACCATGACTTAGATAGAGGCAGAAGTTCATATGTTACGGGAATAGCAAGCCGCCCAGACAGCCTATACTACCACTTTACAGGAGTATAATGCGGAAGTATATGTCACCAACTAGGCATAACAGCAGTAGATGTTCTAGTACTTGCAAGATTTTTCAGCTGCCCAGCTTTAGGGACTTCCGGCTCTATCCATGCCTACGCCTATTCCCCTACCTCAGCCGCCGCAACCTCATCAACAACAACATTCTCCTGATGCAGATATAGATTTAGATGATATAGATTTTATATAGTTTTATGGGTTTATGAACAATTTATAAATAATTTAATAAAAAATGTTTAGACCACTTTTGATGGTGTTGTTGGTTATATGAAATTGTTTGTGTAATTTGAAGCTTGCTTGGATGGTAATTTAGAAATTTTGTGGTTTTTTTAGTATAAAAAGTACTATAGTCGACGAAATTTACCATAATTCGTCGGCTATAGTATTTTTTTTTTCAAGATTTAGCTGACAAAATATGGCTTATTTCGTCGGCTATAGTAGTATTTAGCTGACGAAATGTATATAATTCGTTGGCAATTTTTTTAATTTTTTTTCAATATTTAGCTGACGAATTATAGTAAATTTCGTCGGCTATAGTTATTTTTTAATTTTTTTATTAAATACTTTGGCCGACGAAATTTTGATGTTTCGTTGGCCAAAGTCTTAGGTTAAGGCCGACAACAATTTATTTTATCGGCTTTAATCTTACTTTAGCCGACGAAAAATAGAAGAATAAGTCGTCGGCTAAAGTAAGACTAAAGCCGACGACCACTGTTATTTTGTCGGCTAAAGTGATAGCGGACGAGTCTTTGCCGACGACATCTTAGCCGACGAATTGGCTAACAAGCCGAAGAAAAATTTTCGTCGGCTAAAGTGCTGATCCTGGTTATGTTCCGCTGTTTATGATAACAGATGAGTGATGCAGACGCCAATGTAAAAATCCAAATCTCAGTTCTTATGGAATTCATCAATTTCGTGATTGAAAATAGGGAATGTGAAATTAAAATTCTATGGTTATGATTTTTCTTTCGTATACCCATATATATATGCATCAATAATAGTTGGAATTAAATTCATATTAACTGAGCAAAATTTAAATATATAATGCAGAACGATCAACTAGTATGAATAAGACTTAAGTTTTTGGGTTCTTATGAGTTTAATTGGTTCTGTGATTGAAATTTAAGAATGCGATGTTGAACTTCCTGTGTTTATACAGTTTGATTTCATATGCATGTATGTATATCAATCACAACAGTAACTCAATTCATATGAACTTATTAAAATTTGATCTTGTATGCATGCTGATCTTTTAACACCCCGTCCCGAAATTAACATTTTTACCGGGATTAGGCGAGTTACAGAGAATGGTAATCGCACTGTTGATTTTCCCCGAATTAATATCGAGATATTCTCGGGTCTGGGGGGGAATTAGAATTAATGTCCCGAGGGGTAGATTATGTTAATACGAGTTCCCCGGTATGGCCGGAAGATTTTCCGGAGCTACGAGTTGATAGTTACGAATTCATCCAATGTACGGAAGTAACAAATCTTAAATTACTTTACCGTAGTAATAGATGACTTTGTGATAGGTCGGGAATTTGAGGAACTTTCCTTCGGGAAAGATGTAGAGGACGTTAGTACGAACTCGTGGGTATGTCCTACGAATTAATCGGAGTTCGTATGTGAAAGTTATGCGGGATAAAGTATTGTTACCGTGCGGTAAAAAGTAAATAGTAAAATGTCTAATTACTGTTCATGGTAACTAATCTGTGGCAGATCTGGACCGTTGGATTCGTGAGATTAGATCCTGACCGTCCATTTTCCCTATAAATTAAGGTGAGAGGTTTGACTCGGTCAAACCCCCCATTTTTACGGTCAACTCTCTCCCTCGAGCTCTTCCGAGCTCCCTCGCCTGTTCCACTGTTCCTGTTCGGCGCCGGCGACTCCGGCCGCCCCACGTCGGCGCTCCACCCCCAAAACGCTCCCCTCCTTCTCCTCTACCTAGTCCAGTCCATGGATTAACTTGTCGTCCATTGCCGAGAGAGATCGGACGAGGAGAGGAGCGACTGTTGTGGCCGGATTCCGGCGTTCCAGGCGGCGATGCGGCGCGTGGATGGTATGTTTCTTCTTCTCTCTTCTTCCTCTTCCTGTCCATACCCTTAAACCTTTAAATCGAGGCCCAACTCGAAAACCCCTTCTCACTGTGTATTGTTGTTGGGTTTCGAGACTCGTCTCCGACGAGAGATTCATGGACACAGGCGATTCTCTAGAACAGGGACGAGCCTCGATGCAGTGGGTTGGAGCTTCTGCAGCAAGGATTGAGGCCTGGATTTGGGGTGGGGGTCGACAGAGGGTAAGCTTCGAGATCATTCAGTGTTTTGTTGCTGTAGTTGTTGTTGCTTGGTTGTGTTGTTGATGCTTGGTGGTTGAATGGGGAGGAAGGGTAAGACTGCCGGAAATGTCTTGGATCGACCGGCAGTCCGATTGGGGGCCGTCCTAGGGTGACAAGGGGTAAATCCCCGGGTTTTCACTACGGTAAATCTGGTATATTTACCATTTACCGTAGGTGTAGAAAGGACAATACTGCCCCTTGTAGTTTAGAGAAATTACAAGACTACCAATAAGGCTGTAATTCCTAAAATACCCCAAGTAGTTTGATTTAATTACAAGACTGCCATTGGGATTGAAATCCCAGAAATGTCCTTGGCAGATTTGTGAAATTACAAGAAAGCCACTGAGACCAAAATGACAGAAATACCCCTGACAGATTGGTATATTTACAGAGGCTGCCACTAAGGCTGAATTTCCTAGAATCTCCTGGTAGTTTAGATTATTTACCATTGAGGCCAAAAAGACAATACTGCCCCTGGTAGCTTAACATATCTACTAAACTGCCATTGAGGTGGAATTGACTTTATTGCCCTTGACAGTTTAGGATAACTACAAAGGTACCTTCCAGTTGACATTACAGTTGTGCCTTAGGGGATTGGTTAATTACGTGGATGCCACTATGTTTTGTATTTATAGTTATGTGTGATGGTTGTTTGTAATCGTGTGATTGCCTTTATTATCTGTCTTGCCGTGTATGGATGTTATTGTTATGAATGGTAGAATGTTCGATTTAATCCCGAGGATTAGTTGGTCGGTGGATACCTCATTTGAGAGGTTAACTCAGGATATGCGTTAGGTGTATGCTATCCTCATTTAGAAAGCAACCGATAAATAGAATAGCGGGATTCGCCCGGTTAGGGTGTTAGTTAACATAAGAGCTACGTGTGGCTTGATCCCTGAAGACAGGATACGTAGGCAGCCTGACCGGGATTCGGGTGCAGCCACAAATATTATTAGAACCCCTAGGTTCTTTAAATGGCACATTTGAGATTCAAATGTGGGAATCGGAATAACCTCCGGTTTGAGGTCTATTCCGGCACCGCTTGGACTGTTTGAATAGGGTTATCCTAGCTCAAGGGGGATTTCGAGTAAATCTCTCTTGTGTTAGGTCCCGCACGTCTTAACCCAGGGTTAGGGAGGTAATCTTGGGTCGGGACGTGACAGATCTTGTATCCAAACAGGAGGATAGATTAATATGTAACTCTCCCAAATTCAGTTTATAATCTTGACACTGCATTCATATATGAAGTTTTGATGTTTCTTGACGAATGAAACTTGAATTTAATCTTCATTGATTCATAAAACTCTATATGTGGTATTAATTCTGTTGCACAAAGTAACCTTTACTATCATAATAGAGAACTGTAGAAGAATCAAAACTTGTGTTGTTGTTTATAAAGTTGTATTGTCTTCTGGTCTCCAAAGAGACATTTTCTGGTACAATTTTGATTCAACTAACAGTGTTTTACATGATCTGCATTTTCATTACATGTATATTGAGACTTTTCCTTGTCCAAAGATATTGAATGTTTTCAATATACATCTGAGACTGTATGACCATGATAATACATTTAGAAACTTTAGATATTAGATTTTATGCCACAAAGGTGTTATCTAGTATGAACTTCATGGGACTTTGAGATATGTTTCAATAGTTAGACTCAAATGTTTATCTATATGAATTGATTCATATGTTGTAGTTTACACACATATTATATATACATATATAATTTTGAAACTCATCTGCATTGATTTTTAACATTTTAGAAGGTGATGTGGTGACACTAGGACAAGTTCATGTCCTTACTGGGCTGAATTATCAGAAATGGAAAAGTGAGGTTGAGTCTATATGTGCTTCAATGAAGAGCAGCCTGGGGAGTTTGATGATGATAGTAATGTAGAGGAAAAGAGAGACTATAAGAATTGATGGAGGAAGAACCAGATGGCTAAAAATGTCATCAGAAGCACCATCTCTAACACTGTGAGGAACTATGTAGTGGAACCAGAGCTGGCATTTGATTTTATAAAAAAATATAAGGCAAAAATTCAAGGAATGCAGCAAGATAGAAGGAGCTAGGCTATCTAGGAAGCTGCATGAGCTGAAAATTAATGGGACTGGCAGCATTAGGACTCACCTCATGCAGCTAGAGAAGATTAACAATAAGCTGAGGGAACTATATATGGGAGTCAATGATGCACAAGTGGTGCATATAGCTCTTGAACCCCCTCCTGCTGAATATGGGAACTTGAAGAGCAATTATAACGCACAAAAAGAGAAATGGGAAATAGATGAGCTAATATCAATGTGTGAACGAGCAAGACAAAATTTAAAAAGAGACAAAGGAGAGGGCTCCAGCAACCTCTGTGAATCTTATGGAAAAATACAAAGGCAAGAGAGACATCACTCTTAGGCCAAGAAAGACCAATTTCAAGAAAAATGGCAAAAAGACTCTTGTTGCTTCTGCTGCTGCTACTGGAAAATTGCAGAAATTTAAATGCTTCTTCTGTAAAAAAGTTGGGCACATTAAGAAGAATTTTGATGGATTTAAGAAGTAGATGGTGAAGAAGGGTAAGGGCTACAACTCTCTAATTGATTTCAGTAATATCTTTGGTTATTATTCCATTTCTTTGTTTGACAAAACTGCATTTGCTCTAGAAGTGAACTCCATAAATGTAAAAGCAAACACCTTTTGGTTGGATTCAGGCTCACCAATTCATATAACCAACTCAATGCAGGGTTTGCTAAAAAGGAGGGCACCTCAAAGGCATGATAATACAGTCTGCGTGGCAAATGACATGAAGGTGGCTGTTAAAGCCATTGGCTCACTTCAGTTGGATTTAGGTTCTAATAAATGTCTTTTTCTGGAAAATGTTTTCTTTATTCCTTCCCTTAAAAGGAATTTGCTTTCAGTTTCTTTGCTAGTTAAGTTGAAATGCAAACTTATTATTGATTATGATGAATTACAAATTTTTTAAAGTTCAAATTTTCTTGGATTTGGATATGGTGTTTTTGTTAATGACTATTTACAATTAAACTGTTCTGTTGCAAAACAAGATATTATGTTAATTGAAAATGATGAAAACACACTTAAGCCTAACACTACGGTTGGTGTTAAAAGATCAATATATGATGATAAGCCTGCATTTTTATGGCATAGATGATTAGGGCATATTTCTAACGATAGACTCAATAAACTGATAAAAAATAAGACTCTACATGAACTAAATTTTAATGATCTAAATGATTGTGTGGAATGTTATAAGGAAAAATTGGCTAACAAACACAACAAAACTGCAGTAAAAAACCAAAATCTCTTAGAACTTATACACACTGATATATGCGGACCCTTTAAACATAAAACCATATGTGGAAACACATACTTCATAACATTTATAGATGATTGTTCAAGATACTGCTATCTCTATTTAATGTCAGAAAAATCACAAGCACTCCAAGCTTTTAAAATTTACAAATCTAAAGTGGAGTTACAGCTTGAAAGAAAAATCAAAACAGTAAGATTTGATAGGGGAGGGGAATACTTTGAAAGATACACTGAGGCATGCCAGCAAAATGGACCTTTTGCTTGATACCTTCAGGAACATGTCATTAAGGTCCAGTACACTAACCCTTAGAATCCCCAACAAAACGAAGTAGCAGAAAGAAAGAATAGAACATTCCTAAATATGGTGAGGAGCATGATGTGCACCTCAGGTTTGCCAAAATTCTTGTGGGGTGAAGCCATAAGAACTGTAAATTACATTTGCTACAGAACACGCAGCAAGGCTGTAGAAACAACACCATTTGAGACATGGTGTGGCAGAAAGCCAAGCCTGCACCACTTACATGTATGGGGATGCAAGGCTGAAGCTAAAATACCAAATGTTTTAACTGAAAAGTTAGGGTCTAAAACAGTGAGTTACAATTTTATATGGTATTGTGAAAAATCAAAGGGTTATAAATTTTATGCAGCTAAACATTCACTAAAGATTTTTGAAACAGGTCAAGCAAAATTCCTAGATGAGACTATATGCAACTCAATTTTTGAAGATCTCTTTTCAGATTTTGAGGAAATCTCAAGTGATAAAACAGTAGAAGCTTATCTACCTTTACTGCGTAACCAAAGCACAACTACAGTAAATGTGCAAACTTAAAACATAGATCAAAATCCAATTGTAGTAGAACCTGCAGAAAATGATCATGTTGTAGTTGATAACACTGAAAACATAGAGCAAGAAGAATCAAAAATTGCAGAACAACCAGACATTGTAGAACCACAAATTAGAAGATCCCAAAGACAAAGAAAACCCACTTATGATGAAAAAAAGTGATTACATTGTCTATTTGTAAGAAACGGATGAGCTTCTAGAAGAAGAAAATGATCCAGAAACCTACAGACAAGTTGTTGAAAGTGAAAATTGTCAACAATGGCAGCTGGCCATGGAAGCTGAATTACTATCCATGAGTCAAAATAAAGTGTGGACACTGGTAAATTCATCTCCACAACATAAAGTCATAGGTTGCAAATGGATTTTTAAAACAAAACGAGATGAAGTTGGAAATGTTGAAAGCCATAAAGCTAGGCTTGTAACTAAGGAGTTCACATAAAAAGAAGGAATAGACTATAATGAAACCTTTTCTCCTGTGTTCAGTAAAGATTCATTCAGAATAATCATGGCTCTAGTAGCTCATTTTAACATGGAGCTTCATCAAATGGACGTTAAAACTGCATTTCTTAATGGAGAATTAGAAGAAGAAATCTATATAAAGCAACCTGAAGGATTTGTGGAACCTGGAAAGGAAAACTTTGTATGCAAACTTCAAAGATCAATTTATGGACTTAAGCAAGCTTCTAGGCAGTGGCACAAGAAGTTTGATTCAGTTATTTCATCTTTTGGTTTTACAGAAAATATAGTTGATGAGTGTGTATACTTAAAGACAGTTGGGAAAATTTTTATTTTTCTGATATTGTATGTAGATGATATCCTGTTAGCTAGCACTGATATGAAATTGCTAAATGCTACAAAATCTTTCCTATCTAACAGTTTTGATATGAAAGACCTAGGTGAAGCTCATTTTATTTTGAGAAATGAAATTAAGAGGAACAAGAAACACGGAACCTTAATTAGGCTTATCTCAGAATGCTTACATTTGTAAGGTTGTGAAACGTTTCAATATGACAACCTTTAATCCTGGTCCAGTTCCTATGTCTAAGGGTGACAAGCTCTCTAAAATCACTAAAAATGGGGGAAAGATTGAAGGTGACAAAGTTATGGATAGTAAGCCTTATGCTTGGTTAATTGGTAGCTTGATGTATGCTTAGGTCTGCACCAGACCTGACTTAGCTTTTGTTGTAGGCATTCTATCTAGATATCAGTCTAATCCCAGTCATGAACATTGGGTTGCAGGTAAGAAAGTCTTAAGATATCTACAGATAACTAAATCTCACATGCTAATCTACAGAAAATTTGAAAAACCTGAGTTGCTAGGTTCCACTGATTTAGATTTTGCAGGTGAATATCCTAGTGACATGAAGTCAACAAGTGGTTATGTATTCATGCTTGCAGGAAGTGTTGTAGCATGGAGAACAATGAAACAAAAATTAATCACTACCTCCACAATGCAAGCTGAATCCATAGCCATGTATGAAGGAGTTTATGAAGGATTATGAATTAGGAATTTTTTGATACAGATTGATGCTAAAAAAATTTTAGTTCAGGGAGCACTTAAGATGTTCTGTGACAATGAAGCAGCTAGTTTTTTTGCTAAGAATAGTAAAAGATCAAATAATTCCAAGCACTTAGACCTTAAGAACTATAGTGTGAGACAAAGGGTTGAATTTGGTGACATAGAGGTACAAAATATTGACACAGAAGATCAACTTGCAGATCCATTAACTAAACCTTTATCAGTTGAATGTTTTCAAAAACATGTTAAAAATCTGGGAATTCTCTCAGATTTAAATGCTTGAGTTATGTGGGAGTTACCTTTTCATTTTTAGGATTTTAGTTCTCTTCCGTAGATTTCTTTTCCAGAATTAGGAACATCTCATTGTATTTCATGATTCATTAATAAAAGTCATATTTTAAAATATACATCTTATAAATGATTATATTATATATATATATATATGATATAATTGTGTAATTATTTTGTGAAGTGAACCATTATGCAGATTAAGTATAGCAAGGACAGGTTCACACCTTTACAAACTTGCTGACAAGATTTTAAACTATTCAAAATCATTCAGAGAGCTTGAGCAAATAAAATCAAGGTAGACAAAATTTATTTTTGCTCTTCTTTTTATCTTACTATGCTTATGTGGTGTGCAGTTTTTGTTGTTAGTGATCTTCAATTGATTTAGTCTTATGATTAAATTCAATCTTAGGTTCTGCATCAATTCTGCATATTGACCAAGCTGGATAAGTTTAAGTTGTTCTTATGTTTTAATGTGCACTATAGAACTAATATATTTCATTGCACACTACCAGAATAAGTATCATAGCCGACGAAAAAAAATTCGTCGGCTAAGTAAAATTTTCGTCGGCTAAAGTGGACTTTTAGCCGACCAAATGTTGTGTCGTCGGCTAAAATAGTTTTTTTCGTCGGCTATAGTCTGTGAACTATAGCCGACGAAATATATAATTTCGTCGGCTAAAAGTCTTTATATTTCCTGATCTAAACAACAGCTGATGTGAAAGAATAAACGGGAGAAAACGTTTTGGGGTTGGCAAAATTGTTGGGTGTTGTCGAAATCTGTCCGAAATTAGTTTGTGGCGCTATATATAGGTACGTATATGTGTATATATCTTGTTTTTGAGTTGATTTAAGAGTTTTATTTTCGTTATGCATTGATTTTGAGTTTTAATTAGAGTTGATTAATTATATTGTATTTTGAGTGTGATTGAGTTGATCGATTTGGGTTTGATAATATATATGAAGTTGTTGTTATATATATGTATGTATATATATATATATATTAATTTGATTATATTAATTAGTAATTATTATATATATGCATGTATATATATATTAATTAATTTTACGTTTACTGCAGATATAATATATATTGAATGATTCGTAAATTTAATTAATTAATTAGCGTTTATACATGTATATTATGTTATCTTCTCAGGATATGGATAAGAGTTGGATTTCGCTTCCAAAATGGGACAAAAGATATGCTAAAGGAGTTGTTAGTTTTATTGAATATATGATGGATAATGCTAAAGGAAATACAATTTTCTATTGTCCGTGCACTAAATGTCAGTGTCGCAGCGATATGCATCGATTTGCAATTGACAAGGTTTGACAGCACCTTAAAAGTAATGAGTTTTGAGAGAAGTACACATGTTGGATATATCACGGTGAAACATCATCAGGGGGGTCCGCATGATCATGGGCAATTTTCTGAGACGGGCAGTACATCCAACGATCTAACAACGACCTTCATCAACAATATGTTTCCTTATGAGAGGGGTGTATGCTCTGAAGGACCGTATATGTCTGAGTCGGTGCAGCCCTTCCCTAGAGTTGTCAACACTGCTGGTATTGACAGGTACAACAAACTACTTGCTTTCCAACAGACCCCTGTGTACCCCGGTTGTCAGAAAACGGTTCTTGAAAGTGTGATGGACGTTATGAAGATTAAAGTTGAGACAAAATCGACTGTGAAGGCTGTTGATGACTATCTACAGTACACTGCTTCGATGCTACCCCACGGTCATCATCTTCCTACCACTCATCATAAGGTCCGATGTATACTGAAAGATCTTGGGCTTTCCTACATCAAGATCCATGCATGCAGATAAGATTGTGTTCTCTTCTGGGGTAAAGATCCAGAAGGGAATGACCTTGGTGACCTTGACACATGTCCAGGATGTCAGAGTGACACGTATAAGTTGACTCCTGCATGCAATAGGAAACCTATGAAGGTACTTCGGTATTTCCCGTTGAGGGATAGGCTAGAACGGTTGTACATGTCATCACACACGGCCAAATCTATGAGATGACACGCTGATAGGGAATTGCACGACGAAGATACCCTTATACACCCTACTGACGGGGAGGCCTGGAAGCATATAGATAGGGAGTTTCCTCATTTTGCGTCAAAGGTCCGAAATGTGAGGCCCGGACTCTCATCCGACGGGTTCAATCCTTTTGGCAACATGAGTCTTCAATACAGTGTATGGCCAGTGATTTTGGTACCATACAACCTTCCTCCATGGATGTGCATGAAGAAGGAATACAATATGTTGAGTTTGTTGATTCCGGGACCCGGTTATCCAGGGAAGTGTCTCGATGTGTATTTGAGACCCTTGATTGAAGAGCTTAAGTTTTTTTGAGACGTTGGTCATCCCACTTATGATAAGTTCATGCACGAGATGTTCCAGATGCATGTTATGGTTGTTGGTACCATTAGTGATTTTCCTGCTCGTGGGATGTTGTCGGGCAACGTTGTTAGGGGATACAAGGCTTGTCCAGAGTGCCTACGCGATGAGGGGAGCGGTAGTCATTGCAACAAGATATGTAGATTGGGTCACCGTACTCTCTTTCCGTATGATCACGAATGGCGGTTCGATGACAAGGCATTTGATGGGACTGTAGAACTTGGTGTGCCTCCTAAAAATGGAGAAAGAAGGGAAGAAAAAAATGCCTCAAGCTCCGTACACCGTGAAGCCTGACCAGAAGAACGTAATTTTCAAGTGGTTGAGTTCTGTGAAGTATCCTTCAGGCTACGCAGGAAATATAGCCGGTGTGTAAACATTCGGGACAATAAAATGTACGGGTTAAAGAGTCATGACTGTCATATTCTGCTACAACATCTCTTCCTTATTTTCATTCGACCGTTCCTTCCCCGTCAGGTGGTGGAGCTGTTAGTAGCGTTGTCAAGATTCTTCCAGAGAAGTTATGCACAAGGGAAGTGACAAAATCTGATCTCCGGGAAATGCAACAGGACATTATTTATATCATGTGTAAATTTGAGAGGATATTTCCTCCAAATTTTTTTGACATCATGCCGCACCTGATGATCCATCTTCCCGAGTAATTGTTGCTTACCGGTCCAGTACACTATACTTGGATGTATCCTATAGAAAGGTATGTTTTTTACACCTCATGTTTTTATTATACATGTTCAACAAATTTATTTATTTGTAGACAACTTGGAGACTACAAAGCTTATGTGGCTAACAAATCCGCGCCTGAAGGATGTATAGTTGAAGCATATATTGCGCACGAGTGCGTCACCTATATGAAGTTGTATCTAGGAGCATTGAAGGAAACTCCACAAACCATACCGGTTGATGAACCGAAGTTTAACATTTCCATAGTCTTCAATGATGTTGAAGTTTATGGAATTTTACTAGAGTCCTACAAGTTGCAACCACATGAGCTAGTCATAGCCCATTGGTGGGTATTGATTAACTGTCCAGAAGTTGAATACTAGAAAGACATCCATCTATACTGTCCAGACATTCAAGGTGATCTCGTCTACCATAACAAGGAGTTCGCGAACTATTTTGGCGGCTGGGTATGTAATTCTTTATTTTTGTTCATGACTCATTCATTGCATAATTATTCATATTTACAATACATTGAATATTTGGTTGCAGATGAACCATATTCAATTTGATGGTCACCCAAATTGGTCTCACGAACTAAGACTTCTAGCTATGAAGCCGATAATGTCAAGAGTTTACCCGATGTGCAAGGTCAATGGCGTGCAATTTATATATGAACAGAGAGACAACAGACGAAGAACACAGAATTCTGGGGTGATGGCGCATGGTGGGCAGAATGGAGTTGATTATTACGGTGTTCTTGATTCAGTCGTGAAACTTGTTTATGGGCAAGGCATGACCGTGCACCTGTTCAAGTGTAGATGGTTTGATACTAGAAGCTCGCAAAGCATGAAGATTGATCAGTACGGAATTTTATCGGTGAACACTGCTACAAGCTGTTACGAAGATGACCCGTTTGTTTTTGCGACATCGGTGAAACAAGTGTTTTATCTTGATGACCTTGTTAAGGGTGACGCGTGGAAAGTCGTCAATCTTGTGCACCCTCGAAACATTTACCGGGCAGCTACACTTGGAGAGGCCGAAGACGAGGAAGAAGATGTTACGTATCAAGAACACAGTGCAATAGGTATTCCTGACTCCTCTACAATTCGCCTTAATAATTTTAAAGCGGGTCGTTCGGTTCGAATTCGTGATTTAAACACTCAGCTTATTGATGTGGATCCAAATCAAGAAACAGACGACGAGTCTTGTGATGTAGAAATGCATAGATTGCCAGAAATTAATTCTGACACCGAAGAAGACTCATCGGATGATTCTGATTACGAGCCTTCTTAGTTTGAATTTGTAATACAATTTGATGTGTTTTATATGATACAAGCCGTTCAATTCATAATGTATCTTAATGTTGGTTATATATGCAGGAAATTGGTATGGCTACGGTTAAACCACCTGTTTTTTTATCTATTTGACAGTTTTAGCCGACGAAATATGTTGTATTTCGTCGGCTAAAACCTTCTTAGCCGACGAATAACCTAATTATCTGTCGGCTTAACTGTAAACCCTACCCCCTAAACCCTATAATATAGCCGACGAATACCCTAATTATTCGTCGGCTAAAGTTAAATAAATAAAATAAAAATTTATACCGCTAGTTGCGTCTCCTCGATATGAAACTATTTGTAGTTGAAGGTCCGGACAGAATACGTAATATAGCCGGCTAAATCACCGTTTGTTTGTGTTTAGGGGTTTGACTAACGGGATTGACCGTGCGGATCCGCCCTTTAGTTTGTCCGATGATGCTGAAAATTTACCCCCACACATGTTTCAACATAATGATGATATCTGACGGTCGGTTTTTCGTTTCACAAGATGGATCGTCACAATCAAAATATACCTACTAATGTTGTATAACTAATTTACCTAGTGTTAAGTAAATGTTCCGTTTTAAAAACAAACTATACGTAGAAGCTTCAAATGAAAAAAAGTCGTGAGATAAGATATCAACGGAAAGATGAAATATGTCTATGGTTGAAAAATCATGTAATTCTGATAAGTTTCGGTGCCAATACTTGCGATCATTGCATTTTTTCTATTCGTTCTCCATAGAGGACGCCCTATCTCCGACGGTTATTTTTCTTATAACTTTTATACTACTAGTTGCGTCTCCTCGATATGAAACTATTTGTAGTTGAAGGTCCGGACAGAATACGTAATTTAGGCGGCCAAATCACCGTTTGTTTGTGTTTAGGGATTTGACTAACGGGATTGACCGTGGGATCGAGCTCTTAAGTTCGTCCGATGATGCTGAAAATTTACCCTCACGCATGTTTCAACATAATGATTATATCTGATGGTCGGTTTTTCATTTCACAAGATAAAACATATAAATTGTAAATGAACTTACTAAATAATTATAAAATGTACTTTAGCCGACAAAATTACTAAACATTCGTAGTAATTTCGTCGGCTAAAAGTGGGACTATAGCCGACGAAGTTTTTTAGTAATTTCGTCGGCTATAGTACCACTTTAGCTGACGAATTTAGGGTTTTGTCGTCGGCTAAAGTTGGAGTATAGCCGACGAATTTTTTATTTCGTCGGCTATACTTCTTCCTATATATTCGGACCCAGCGACATAACCCCATTTCTTCTCATTTCTCTCTTCTCAGCAGCACGGTTTCTCTCCCTCTCCTCTCGATTTTCTTCCGCTTTTTCGACGAATTCCGGCCTCCACTCCGCCTCTCCCATCTCCCAAACAAATAAGGTATGCTATTTCATGTTTATATTGTATTATAGAACTATTTTCAATTTTTTTTCAATATATTGAATTATATGATAATTAGGGTTTGTGATAATGTTGTTTGTGATAATATTGTGTTGAATTATATTGAATTATTTCAATTAATAGGTATAATTTAATATATTTGGGTATATTAAGTGAAATTGGTATATTTATAGTATATTTGGGTATATAATTTTATATATTTGGGTATATTTAGAAAATTTGGAAATTTTTAATATATTTGGGTATATTTAGTGAATTTGGTATATTTATAGTATATTTAGTCAATTTCGTATATTTAGTAAATTGGGTGTATAAAGTAAATTGGAAATTATTAATATATTTGGGTATATTAAAATATTGAATGGTATATTTAATATATTTGGGTATATTAAAATATTAATTGGTATTTTAAATTAATTTGTGATAATGTTGTTCATTTTTTATAATGCTATATATTTAACAAAATATTAATTATATTATTTAGGATGAAAGGATTATTTAGTAAATCGAAGAGTTCAAAGGGCCAAAGGGGTGAATCGTCTGAGGGAACGTCTAACAACCCTCGGGGTTCGTTTCAAGGCTCAATGACGGCCCGACGGGCATCTCTTCTAGAGCCGACACAGCGACAACTGGGGGCCACACATTCCTCCAGGCAGCCGGATGCCGCTCCCTCCTCCAAGCAGCCAGTCGCCCCTCGCTCCTCTAGCCAACCGGACGCACCTCGCTCCTCCAAGCAGCCTAGCGTCCCTCGCTCCTCCAGGCAGCCTAGCGTCCCTCACTCCTCGAGGTAGCTGTGGCCTCCGACTCAGGCGGAGGTGTCAGCACCTCGTATGCCTGAGATACGCAGGGCACCGGCTTTGGGCCCTACTGTTTCGGAGGGTGGGTCTTTCAAGGTACATATGCCGCCGCCTCTTCTCTACCTTCCGCACTTGATACCGGTATTACCTGCAGTCGATGACTCAGGGGCGCCGATTTATCCACTACCCCCGCAGGTGACCCCATCAGCGGTGTACCTTTTCGTGCCGTTTGATACGGATTTAATTTCTATGAGGGTATCATCATCGGCGACAGAGTCGGAGTCCGTCGCATCCACCCCAACGCCCTCAGGTAATGATTATATAAATAATTTGTTATGTTATAATAAAAATAATTTATTAATAATCAATTTATGATAGGCACCGTCGGAGCCAAGCCGACAAGGAAGAAGAGAGGTCCCGTCACATGAAAGGCTCTCGAGAAGACAGTGAGTACCTCGGGAAGGATCGTTATTGATACTGACGGGGATGGGAACGTAGTATCGGGCGACAAGACCAGGATGTACTCTGGCCGCGTGGGAGTGGTTATTAGGGACAGAGTCCCTATGTTGTGGTCAGACTGGGGCGAGGTCCCACAGGAGGTTAAGGACATGGTCCACAACGCAATGTCGGTAAGTATAACAAAATTCACATTTAACATTATTTATTACATTGTTGATTTATGAACGCCTAAACTAATAAATGTTTTAATGCAGGTGTGGTTTGACGTTCCCCAGTACCTGAGGAACACCTGGGCGGACATTGTGCATGAGGGAAGGTACGTTGCAAAGTTAAGGACAAAAGAAAATTATGTATAATTAATAATATTTATAATTTTTTGGCGTATTACAGGTATAAGGAGTGGAAGAACGAGTTACGGACCCACTGGACTACGCATGGGAACGAACGTTTTGGCACCCCCCTTGAGTTCCAGTTCAGGGAATACGAGTGGCGTTGGCTTCTGATATCGGAATTCAACAACCCACATAAACAGGTAATTAAAAATACTAATTTATTATATTGAATTATATTTAATACGTTTTAAAATATTTTACTAATTTGATTCCTTTGTAGGCCGTTTCCCGGGTGAACGCTCAAAACCGGCAACGCAACACCAGGAACCATCATGCCGGTTCTAGACCGTTCGCATCGTTGATGGAGGAGGCGGCCAGGGAACATCCAGAGGTTAACCGGTACGTCTATACGTACGAGAAGGCATATCCTGACGCCTAGGGTGAGACAGGCTAGTGACGAGGTGATGGCTGCTATAGTCAGGGAGACATGGTCTGACACGCAAGAGGAAGACATGTCCGAAGCCATGTCCCAGATCGACACTTCGGATCTCAGCGTTGGGGAAAGGATCATGGGCATAGCATTCCCACCGCGAGGAAATAACTTCTACTGTCGGGGTCTAGGAAAGACGGGCGAGGGGGTACTGAATACCACTCCTGGATTTCAGAAAAAAAAGGAGCCTCGACCAGCAGCAGAACGACTCAGCTTGAGGCGGAAGTTCAGATGTTACGGGAACAGCAAGCCGCTCAGACAACATATAATGCAGCAGTATATGCCACCCAGCAGGCACAGCAGCAGCAGATGTTCCAATACATGCAAGATTTTTCAGCTGCACAGCTTCAGGGACTTCCGCTTCCGCCCATGCCCACGCCTATTCCCTTACCTCAACCGCCGCAACCTCCCCAGCAACCTCATCCTGGCGCAGATATTGATTTAGACGATATCGACTTTATTTAGTTTTTTAGGTTTATGAACAATTATTTATTTACTTTTTTAGGTTTATGAACAATTATTTATTTACTTTTTTAGGTTTATGAACAATTTATAAATTCAAAATTTAATGCAAAATGTTTATGTTACTTTTGATGGTGTTTGTTGTTGGTTATGAAATTGTTTGTGTAATTTGCAGCTTGCTTGGATGGTAATTTAGAAATTTTGTAATTTTTTAGTATAAAAGTACTATAGCCGACGAAATTTACCTTATGTCGTCGGCTATAGTAGTTTTTTTTCCAACGTTTAGCCGACGAAATTTACCATATTTTGTCGGTTAAAGTTGTAGTTAAGCCGACGAAGTGTACAATATTTCGTCGGCTTTTCTCCATTTAATTTTTAATTTTTAAAAATATTTAGCCGACGAAATATAGTACATTCGTCGGCTAAAGTATTTTAAGTTGGCCGACGAAATATTAATATTTCGTCGGCCAAAGTCTTATGTTTAAACCTATGAAATATTAATATTTCGTCGACTAAAGTAAGAGTGTGGCCGACGAATGTTTTGAAATTATGTCGTCGGCTAAGTGTTACACTTAGCCGACGACGGATTTTATTTCGTCGGCTATAACCTTAACCGACGAGTTATAGCCGACGACTTCTTAGCCGACGAGTCTGATGAACAGGCCGACGAAAATATTTCGTCGGCTAAAGTGCTTATCCCGGTAGTGGCAGCTCAAATACTATATACAATGATAACTTGGTCCAAGTGAGAGATTGTTGGAAGACAATATTGGACTCTACATTATTTTTGTCTAAATAAATAGTTTTGATAACTTGAATATAATTAGTAGAAACATATATTTAAATTCTATCTTGTTATCTATTAAGGAGCATTTCTCTTATTAGAAGTTGGAGACTTATCAGGTTGATTAACCTGATCAACATTAAGTTTTTAAGATAAACCTAATGACTTGTATCTGATAAACATTAAGTAAAACTTGGACTCCTTATGGGATGAGTACAAGTTAGTTTCTAGGTCATTATATATACCAGTTGAAAATTCCTATGTTAACTACGATTTTCATTAAGATAAAGTAGTCTCATTATGTTAGAAAGAAGTAGCATATAACATAGAAGATATTCTTTGGTTCTGTGTTTTGTGATATTACAGTTTGTGTTGCTGTCAAGGATGTCGACTGTCAATGGAATTCCAAATGATGCTAGCCTTTATGGTAATGATCTAGAGTGTTTAAGAAACTCTTTACTCTATTAGTTTTATGATTCTTTAGTATTGTGTTTGTGTTCATTGTGAAACGATCTTGACTTCATTCTTATGCTTTTCAGTCTTCAGGCATATTCTAATAGATGCTTCTAAATTACTAGTAGAATTAAGTGTTTATGCGAAAAATTTATTTATTTTCATAGCATAAGTGTGAATTGATGAGTGTGAACTGATATAACGAAACAAACTTTGTCGCATATCATGTGATGAAATTTCTTTGTTTCGTCGCATCAATGCTGACCTAAAATTTTGAATTTTGAATCATTCTGCCAAAATTTCCCTTCCCCCACATAGTTCTGACTTATGTGACGAAATTTGTTTATTTCGTCGCATCAGTTCTGGCGAAAAATATTAAATTTTGAACCATTCCGCCAAAATCCCCCCTTTTCTTCTTTTTCACCACCACCCCTCAACGTACTACTTCTTCTTCCTCTTCACCACCACCACTTATTCTTTTTCTTCTTCACCACCCCCACCCCACCACCTCTTCTTCTTCCTTCTTGAATTCCTTCTTCCTTCTTCACCCAATCTCTTCGATCTTCTTCTTCTTCTTCTTCCTCCGCCACGGCGCCACCATCACCACCGTACCACCACCTCCTCCGGTGAGATCGATCCAGCAAAACAAAAAAACAAAAAAAAATCTAATTTTTTTAATTTAAATTACAATAAAATGAATATTAAATTAATTAATTTTTTTATTTATTAAAAACTTAAGTTTTTTGTCGCACAAACCTATGCTACGAATCTTATTTCGTTGCTTAACCGGTACTTATGCGATGAAAATTTGAGCTTTCGTCGCATAAACCTAATGCGACTAATTTTTCGTCGTTTAAGGTCTTATGTGATGAAAATTGTCTCTTATGCGACGAAATTATTTCGCACAAGGCTTGAACTCTATTAGTGAATAAGTTCAATCCTTTGAAGGGGATCGATGGATCATCCTTTTGTGTGTTACTAGCTAGCTTATTCATTTCCAATTATCAAAAAAAACTTATTTTTTCCAGTTAGATTATTCAAATGTGTTAACAATGTGAATATGCTTTTCGAGGACAACTGTACGTATGCAAGTTTAGAGTACTGCTGCGTATCGAAGACACTGTAATAATGTAGAAGCTGGTCGATCGTTCATATGAAGTTTGCTGGAAAATTGCCAGTTTCCCAAATCTCTCACATCTAAAATTGCCAGTATATTACCCAAAACAAACAAAAATGCCAGTATATCTTGAATTCGGCATCCTACTTACATTTAGGTTGCTATATATATATATATATAATTTGCTTTGTCGTAAAACAGTATATTGCTAGCTGGAAGCAACATCGACTTGTTGTACACACGCAACCTGATCAGTTGAATGCTTATATGCTACCCTCAATTGTAGAGAACAATAGGAAGGATATGTACATAAATGTCTTAATTTGTGAAGCTAGGGGCCGGGCCATATAAGAGATAAAGAAAGAAGAAAAAAATGAATGTACTCGTAAATACATTCTTCATATGAAGATTTGGACAATCATGATTCAAGAGTGTCAATCATATACAAAACTCGCGAATAGAATTGTTCAGAGGTGATGATAATCCACTTCCAGGATGTTCATATTTTCATTTGAAAATCAGATGTTCATCCTCTTGTGCCTATAAAAACAAGCATACCAAAAACTAGAGAAACAGATTTAGGGTGTGTTAAATTTCCAATACATAACACTAACCATGGAGATCACTATACCACCCAAATTTAACCACCCTCTTTCCCTATATATCCTCGTCTTCCAAAATCACACTCAACTTCGCCACAGAAGCATAACTTCCACCACCACCACCACCACCACCGTGCTGTCCGCTCCTCCCTCTTCTTTTCCTCACTGTTTCTCGATCAACCCCAAAACTGCCGCCGCCCGACACCATCTTAGGCTTGATCACATCCGTTTTGATAATACTAAATACAACTTGATCATCCCCTCCTTTACAACAACATTTACTACCTCTCATTTTGCCAAGAGCCAAACTTGCCCTAACAGCCAAAGCTGCCATCTCCTCCGCCCGAAGCGGTTTATTCAACCAACTCAAAGGCAACACAAAGTAAAGCTGACCTAGCTGAAGCTCTTCGTCGCCGTTAACCGCCGTAATAAAGCCTCCGAAATCCATGTCGTCGGCATCGCATACGAATCCTGGGGAACTGATCTTCTGCAGTACGTAGGATGCCCTAATTGGGTTTGAGAATTCTTGGAGCTGCCCATCTGGGAGAATCAGCTTGGTTGTGGCGACCGAGGTTATTGAAGAATTACTAATGCCCATTTAGACAAGGAATGAATCATTTTGGTTAGAACTTCGAAGTTTAAAGGAAGATCTACGCGTTTGTTTTGTTAATTTGATTGAATAGTTAATTAGCTTTGATTACTCTTTAATCAAGGGATTCTAAATGATATTTTACTTTATTTAATTTGTGTTAACTTTTCTTCCAACTTGGGATTGATCGCCATTATTTTGGATTTGTTCCAACACCTTGTTTGGATACATACGGTGATCCACATCTATATTATGAGAAATACTTGCTGCTTCTTTTTATTGATACAGAAATACTTGTTTCGAAAACATGTCTGAATTCGAGCATACATAAAACATGATTCGAATAAGATTCAATACATAAAACATGAAGTTGCAGAGACTTTACAACTTGTACACCCTCGTACGTATATACTCTCGTACGTATTCCTTTCATATAAACCTAGCCAAACCAAGAAACAGAAAGTTGTTTTTAGCAAGAGTATTTCCATAGAAGTTATTCATGGAAGGATTGGCAATGGAAATTAACTTCTTTCGTACATGGGAGAAGAGCATTCCATGGAAGTTGAAATGTTATTATTATTTTTGAGAGATTTGTAATTAGAGTTGAAATCAGGAATTATTATTACACTTTTTGGGAAACAAGAAAACTATTAGACTTGATCACTGACAATTTCATTATTTCTTCGGCGAGATCGATCGAGCTAGGCGGCATAATACTTGATCACTAACAATTTTAAAAAAAACAAGGTTTGGCTAACTCCCCGGGTTGGCTTGGAAAGGGGTTATTGTTTCTTGCCTTTTCCATCTTTCGAAAAACAGTTCCATCTTTTCGATTTGGCTACCATCGGCTAGCGGCCTCTATCAGCTTCATTCCGCCGAATCTGCAGCTCCTCAAAGCTCAAATCAAAATGGGGTTTACCCATTAGTAAAGCAACCGGTGATGCTTCTAGAGTCTGAGCATCATTTGGGTGACTGTCTCTTTGATTCCCTTGTGGATCTCACCGCCCCTCACATTCAATCATCCTTTCTAGTTGAATCTATGGCGGAAGAAGTATGTTCTCCGTTTCAGAGAAGGTTTGAGGTATGGATTCTTTGATTTTGTATCTGGATATTAGTGTGTTGGGTTCTCTAATTATGAAATCGGTATGGGAGCTTTTATTGATTATTGGATAAGGTTGGATCGTGTATCTGGATGCTTCGGTGTTCAAGGTGGCGCAATGATCTTGTTTGGTCAACAAAGAGGTTCTACTGTGGTTTCTTCTTTGCGGCTGCGAGGGATTTGGGATGGATCGGACTCGCCTGGTTTGAGTTATGTGGTTGTTGTATCTGTTGTTCTTTTAGTTTCATTGTTGTTAATCGGTTGTTTCAACCCAGTTTTAGGATTTGTAATCTCTGTTTGCTTCGATGGAAATTTCTACTATTTCACCAAAAGCAAAACTTGACGTTGGTTCAGTTGTGTTTCTACTATGAAAAATATCTTAATTCTTATTTCTACATAATTAAGTATGTATTGGCACAAGTTAAACATATTTTTCGACCATATTTAACTCGATCGTCCAAATAAGTTAGAACTGAAATCCCAATCCACTATTACTCTCTTTCATCGATTACTTGTCGATTCTACTCATTCTAGCATCTAAATATCATACCCTGCCGGTTCAAAAAGAAAGAGAAGATCGAAGGCACTCTGCGGACAGTTTGTTGAGTACATAACTGGACATGCATGCATGTGCAATTGTGCATGTAAGACTGTAAAGTATTGCATCCACCAAATGCATGCACCGTGTTATGAAGCTAGCCTGGGTTGAGGCGTTTTTATTAAATTGTAACTTGGATTTTTGGACCTCACTTTAAAACTTACTAGAAAGTGGCTATAATTTGGACTTTCATGTTTGGCATATGTTCAACAAAATTTGTAGTCCACATATTTGTGTTTGTAGGCAACAATAATTGAATACAAGTTAATATATATACTTGCAGGAACCAAGATCTAAATATTTAGTCATCGCAGGTAAGGTTTAGTTTGAGCAAGATCAATTTGTATTCTACTCTTGTTCGTGGAACGAAAATGTTCAACTTAATGGGAGTGACCTCGCATCGCAGGATCAACAATTTTCGCAATTACGTACCACATCTACACAAGCCTTGCTAGCATATATAATAAAAAGCATCTACAAATTTCTTTGACTGACTTAAAAGAAATTTCAAATACGAACCGTAGAAAATATCAAATAATTAAGAACCAAAACCAAACCCTGAAACCAAGCTCTATCATGATCCCATGCAACCAAGAAAATCAAATCACACTAATCAAAACAAAAAATCGTAGTATAGACACAAACGACCGGGATGATGTATAATCGACGTTCGATTCATCGACTTCTGAATATATCAGGAATTCAAGAATCAAGATGGTCGCATGAAAGAAGCAATAACAGCAATCATCAAACTCGTCGGATCACCCAGCAACGCTGATATCACAATCTTCAAAGCCAACCCTATCATCTCACTATATCTCCTCACTTTACCTCTGCTGTGACTAGTCTGAACCATATTTCTAATCCTCGGAACGCTAGTCATCTCTGACCCCAAAAGCTCAGTCGAGCTCTCCTCGATTATTTCTCTCCCATATGCGACTTCCAACTTATACTTCTTGCATCTCGACCTATAAATCCACCTACCGTCTTTCTCGATCAGCTTCAGCTTGACGCCCTCGTCCTCAAGCTCCATAGGAAGCTTTGCGCAGCAGGGATGCAGGTCGAAGTTGCACCTTTCACAACGGTACAAGAACCCGGTCACAGGCTTGGTGCATGCATCGCAATAGAGTGTATCATTTTCCGGCGGCCTCAAGCAGAACTTCAAGTTTTTGCACTTGGGCAACAGCGGGTGGAACAAAGGAGTATCAGGATCGACGCCGCAGTGCTTGTGAAGGTCGAAGTTACATTCGGCGCAGGTGTAGCGTTTCCCAATTCCTAGCCCCTTACAGCCATCACACCTGAACCAGACTGTTGTGTCCTCAAACAGGAGCGGGTGCCGGGGGTGGCTTTCGTGGGATATGTGATTGCCTTCAATTCTCATGGTCTCTTTTGGGCTTGCTAAATTTGTAGTTTGAGATGAAGTTCTGGTATAACGAACGTAAACCTCTGAAGGGTATTATATACAACATTTTTTCGACAAAAAATATAGAATAAAGAATATTTTTTTGAGGTGGGAGGAAAAGAGAGGGAAGAGTATTATACTATTGCCGACTATACTTATATATTTTACTTAATTTAATGCTTTATCTATTAAATAAATTAAATTAAATTTAATATCTTTACCAATTATCCTTATCCTTCTATATATATATATATATAATATATATAGGAGGAATGCAATATATTTTTCGTACATGCATTTGCTTAGCAAATACGAAGGGGTAGGATATTACTTGGCAAATTACATATTTATACTAGTTGCTGATTTCCATTTCCAGGGTACGTACCTATATACACGGTAATATATACGATACACGATTACGTATCAACCTAAGCTACACGGTGTAAGACTGGGGTGGAAAATTATGAAATCGTTTGAATATTCTTGCTTTATAAAGGTTTGAAATGGTTCTGAAGCATCTAAGTTTTCTATAAACTATTTATACAATGTAGCAAATCTTCTTAATAACATTTATGCATGGGACCTGTGAAAGCAACAAACCGGATATCCTAATCTATCACCAAGAAAAAATGGGCATGTTAATATTTTTTTCTATAGATTGATCATCCTAATCGTAATGTGGTAGTCATTGGAAAATTCCAACTATTGACATGGAAATTGCAATATTAGAGACCGCGCGGTAAGCGTATACGTCAACTCGTCAAGGAAAACATATGCAACTTCCGGGTTTTGAATTTGCGTCGACTAATGAGGTAATTTCCTCTCGTTTACGGTCTACCAAGGTTCCAATAGCTTCATAAATCGTAAGCCATAACCATTGAATTGGACATTGTTTTAGATATTTTTGGGTTTGAATTTATTTATTTATAGTTAATTTTATTGTTACAAGAGAACCTTGACTTGGATAAAGTATACTTTAATCATCAAGCTCATATATTTAACAAAATGGAGAAATTGACAGGTTCGCCGAACCAACGTACGGGTAAGAGTGTAAGATCTTGACTAGTTCAGTTTGCTCTAAGCCTGAAGTACAGATTTACCGATTGGACACATTAGTAGTGGTGGAAGTGTCAGCTAAAGCCATGCCAGCCTCCTGAGAATATATCTCCAAAATTTACCTTTAAGGGAATCTTTAATCAATGTCCTAGATCCCTTGCCTGTGTTTGTAACTTTGTATGAAACATAGAGTTTTCAACATGCCTAGCAATCTAGCATCGATCTCATATCTTTTACCTCGTCAATTTTCATCATCATCTTCTTCAATATAATAATTACAACAATAAAATTCTAAAAGTACAGAAGTAGACAAGATGAACAAATAGAAGTTTCAACAAACAAATACTTAGTGCATAACCTCTTTGAGGAAAAAGCACTCAACTTAAGACACATTAGTAGTGGTGGAAGTGTCAGCTAAAGCCATGCCAGCCTCCTGAGAATATATCTCCAAAATTTACCTTTAAGGGAATCTTTAATCAATGTCCTAGATCCCTTGCCTGTGTTTGTAACTTTGTATGAAACATAGAGTTTTCAACATGCCTAGCAATCTAGCATCGATCTCATATCTTTTACCTCGTCAATTTTCATCATCATCTTCTTCAATATAATAATTACAACAATAAAATTCTAAAAGTACAGAAGTAGACAAGATAAACAAATAGAAGTTTCAACAAACAAATACTTAGTGAATAACCTCTTTGAGGAAAAAGCACTCAACTTAAGACACATTAGTAGTGGTGGAAGTGTCAGCTAAAGCCATGCCAGCCTCCTGAGAATATATCTCCAAAATTTACCTTTAAGGGAATCTTTAATCAATGTCCTAGATCCCTTGCCTGTGTTTGTAACTTTGTATGAAACATAGAGTTTTCAACATGCCTAGCAATCTAGCATCGATCTCATATCTTTTACCTCGTCAATTTTCATCATCATCTTCTTCAATATAATAATTACAACAATAAAATTCTAAAAGTACAGAAGTAGACAAGATGAACAAATAGAAGTTTCAACAAACAAATACTTAGTGCATAACCTCTTTGAGGAAAAAGCACTCAACTTAATTATTTCATAAAATCAGAGAAAATGAGATGTACAAGTGTTTTTGAATCACAAAAACCTACTCTAGATATTTTTGCAATACAAGTATCTGGTTTATTCTCACACTAGTTTTCTATCTACAACTCTCAACAATTTGACTTATTTCATATCTCTCTATGATAACTGAGAATGAAACTTATCAACTAACTTTGCAACATAGTTAGCAATTGATCTAAGATAACAAGAACTTGAACTACTCCTCACAATATTATTTTGACAGGTTCTGCACCACAACCAGCCTTCACGAGTGTTTGTTCTAATCTCCTCAGAATAGATCAGTTTCTCAACTCTTAGATGTAATCTGAAATGCAAATAAGCAGAACAATTTAGATCAATCTGGACTATATCAGTTTGCATCAACTACATCAACACACGGACTAAGATAACAAAGTCACTCAAACAGATGCAAAAGCTTCAATCACAAATAACACAACAGAAGCTTTTATAGAGAGTAACTACTTTCCCCCTCAACTAATGCACTTCATGAAAGGCTTAATTTGTGCTTCAGAAAATCAAGCAATCAAACGACCATCATCTTGTGATTTTCCAGAAACAACCAAATTAATCATTCCATGAAATCTGCATTCATAACTGACAGAAATCATATTCCAAGATTCAAGTTCCAAAGAAATTAGTCATCATATAATATGCAACTTTAGAGCCATCAATTGCTCTAAACTCCTAAATATCTTTGTCAGAAAAAGATAATTAGTATCAAAATCAGATCAGCAAATTTCAATCATTTTAAGAAAGAAAGTTTACTTACCAAAAGTAAATGAATATATAGAGACTTATTACCTTAAAATGCTTTGATCCTCAGATTACCTTTGATTGAGCAATTATTCTTCTTTCCTTATTTTGTACAACTCCTTGTTTGCATTCTCGTAACTGAATCAGGAAAACTTGTGTTAAATAGAAATACCAATTATATCATTATTCTCTCCTTTTGGTAATGCTATTCAACACAAGATCAAGACCAAAATTATATACACAGTTCCCCCAAAAACAAAAACTCAAATCCTTTTCCTGATCTCATAAAAACCATGTTGAAAAATAAAACATACAACATAACACAAAGATAGAGAATCTGAAATAGAAAATTTGTCCACACAAAATTATAAATGACACAAAAATCTTAAAACACAAATGTAGCAGAATTGAAAAACACACAACACATCATTGTTCTAAGAAAATAAATACTAGAAATAGATCGTGATCTTTCTCCCCCTTTGAATAGCATAACCAAAGATGTTAGGTCCATTTGAGCTATCCTCGAGTGTCACCTTCTGGATCTGCTGTAATTTCCCAAGAATTGAAAAGCTTGACAGAGGCTGGATCTGCTTCAGGTCTCATCTGCATGGGAGCATCTGCTGCATCTAGTGCATCTTCATTGTCCTCCTTTGGTTCAAAACCAGGAGGAACTTCAGGATCCTGATTCTGCACCACCTGACCCAGCATGTTCAAAGCGCCTACCATCTGAACAATTGTGAGATTGAGTTAGTGAAGCCTTGTTTGCAGACACCTTTCCCAATCCCTGATATTGGACTCCATTGAAGTAAGATACAAGGTAACCATTTCAGGAGAATTATCATCTGGAGGCACCATGGGGCTCCTAGGTTTATCGGCACACCAATCTCCAGTGAAGGTGGTAGCACCATAGAGATCATGTCTAGGAGACGCTGGAGGAGTTGGAATCTGCATATCAGAAGCAGATGATCCTGCATCATATGATGGAGGAGGACGAACTGATTGACCAGTTCAGATAAGAGAAGTTTGATGCTTCTTTGTTAGTCACCAGAGACAACGTCTGAAATTAGATTTTGATCTGCACAAGACACAAACACGAAACCCTAGTGAAAGCAAGAGCGGAAAACACAAAATTAAACATGCTGTTTATAGAGAAAAGATATGAAAGTTGAAAAGGCAACATAGTTACTGAATAGACATGCAACCCTTGGGCATTGGAACAAAAACAGCCCAACTGATTCAAATTGCAATTCAAAATGGAATAAGATCCTTAAAAGAACAGGATAAATCTCTGCAAGGCTGTCCACAAAAATTTCTCCAGTGATCAAGCAATGTGTTTTGCAGACCCATCAACAAAATTTAACAACTGAACTTTTGGACAAGAAAGCAAATTAAGATCACAAAAACAATCATTTACTGATAATTTTGATACAATCAAAGCTTGTATTTTCAACAGAGAATGTGACAGTTGTGAGTGATTAATGAATACAGTACCATTAACTGATTCGTTGATGGAGATTTAGAGAGAGAAACATCAATTTTTTAGAATCACTCAACCAATATAAGGATCAAATTTCCACTTTCCATTGTATATCTCTTTTTGAAATAAACAGAACACTTATAGAGTAAGTCAAATGCAACAGCTCCCAAATCAGATGATTTTAATGTGTTAGACATAACAAGCATGTCCCAAGGAATCAATACTCAAGTGCCTGGAACATGGTTTCACCCTTTTTTCATGTAAGCTGTGTGAAGTTCCCCCTCCTCCACAGCCTAGTTACTCCAGAGATCACCAAGTCCATCCTTTAGGCAATTACACCGTATTTAAAGAGGACGCCAACAAAATAATCCTTTTTTCTGAACAACTGTAATATCATAGAACTTTTTATTCTCATTGGTCTCCATCAGACACAGTTGAAAAATGCATGAATTAGTGATTGTGAGACCTATGAACAATTTTCTGTTGACTTTTCGAAATGTGAAAGTATCAAAATAACAGAATCAAGACATTCAAATTTTGATCTTAACACTTTAAAGGACACATTCAGTCAGATTAAGATCAAATGAGGACTGCAATGTGTTATGAATGATCAAGAGATTCTCAGGGTGCCTTGCAGACACCTAATGTAGTTCTAAGATCCTCAAACTTGTCATTTGACAATGGTTTGGCAAAAATGTCTGCAATTTGTTTATTAGTTGAGATGAAATTTAACTCTAGTAAATTTTGTTCAACCAAATCCTTGATAAAATTATACATGAGAGTAATGTGCTTGGTTTTAGAATGTTGAACATGGTTCTTGGTAATATTGATTGTGCTTGTATTATCACATAGAATGATAAGTTTTCCTTGAGAAATCCCATAATCTTCAATCATGTGCTTCATCCAGAGCATCTGTGTACAAAAATTTCTTGCTGCTACATATTCTAACTCAGTGGTGAAAAGTGAGATACAGTTCTGTTTTCTGCTATGCCAGGCCACTAGATTGTTTCTAATGAAAAAACATCCTCCTGATGTGCTTTTCTTGTCAGTGTTACTTCCACCCCAACCAGCATCCAAGTATCCTACAATTTCAGCACTAGTGTCATAAGTATAGTAAATCCAATAAGAAATTGTACCTGAGACATATCTGAAGATCCTTTTGACGTCTGCAAGATGTTATTCCTTTGGATTTGATTGAAACCTTGCACATACACCTACACTAAAGGAAATATTTAGTTGACTAAGTTACATCGTCCACTAAGTTAAATTTTCGTCAGTTAAAGTGGACTTTTAGTGGACTAAGTTACATCGTCCACTAAGTTAATTAGTAATTAGTATATATATGCATGTATATATATGTGTGTGTGTTAATTATTAATTTGTTATTAACTAATTTTTGTAGAATACTAAATGATTTGAAAATTTAATAAATTAATTAATTAGAGTTATACATATATATTTTGTTATCTTTTCAGGATATGGATAAGAGTTGGATTTGGCTTCCAAAATTAGACAAAAGATATTGTAAAAGAGTTATTAGTTTTATTGAATATATGATGGCTAATGCTACCTGGAATACAATTTATCTATTGCCCGTGCACTAAATGTCAATATCGCAGCGATATGCGTTGATTTATGATTGACAAAGTTTGGCAGCACCTGAAGAGTAACGGGTTTTGGGAGAAGTACACATGTTAGATAATCACGGTGAAACATCATCAGGTGGTCCGCATGATCATGGACAATTTTCTGAGACGAGCAGTTCATTCAGCGATCCAACAACGCCTTTCATCAACGATATGTTTCCTTATGAGAACGGTATAAGATCTGAAGGATAGTATATGCCTAAGCCGGTGCAGCATTCCCTAGAGTTTTCAACACTTCTTGTATTTACAAGTACAACAAACTACTTACTTTCCAATAGACCCATGTGTACCCCGGTTGTCAGAAGACTGTTCTTGAAAGTGTGTGGACGTTATGAAGATTAAAGTTGAGACAAAATCGACCGTAAAGGCTGTTGATGATTATCTACAGTACACTGCTTCGATGCTACCCCACAGTCATCGTCTTCCTACCACTCATCATAAGGTCCGATGTATCTTGAAAGATCTTAGGCTTTCCTACATCAAGATCCATGCATGCAAATATGACTGCATTCTTTTCTGGGGTAAAGATCTAGAAGGGAATGACCTTGGTCGCCTTGACGCATGTTCGGTATGTCAGAGTGACAAGTATAAGCATACTCCTGCATGCAATAGGAAACCTGTGAAGGTACTTCGATATTTCCCGTTAAGGGATAGGTTGGAGCGGTTGTACATGTCATCACATATGGCCAAAGCTATGAGATTACATGCTGATAGGGATTTGCATGACGAAGATACCCTTATACACCCTGCTGACGGGGAGGATTGGAAGCATATAGAAATGTGAGGCTCGAGCTCTTATCCTACGGGTTCAATCCTTTTGGCAACATGAGTCTTCAATACAGTGTATGGTCGGTGATTTTGGTACCATACAACCTTCCTTAATGGATGTGCATGAAGAATGAATACAATATGTTAAGTTTGTTAATTTTAGGGTCCGGTTATCCAGGGAAGTGTCTCGATGTGTATTTGAGACCCTTGATTGAAGAGCTTAAATTTTTTTGGGACGTTGTGATAAGTGAGTTTTACGCCATGATTTTAATGTGTTTTTACCCTCATTTATACTTGGTTTATTCCTTAGTAATGTCGTTTTTATTTATTTTGAGTCAAAAGGGTTTTTCTGTAGAGCAATGGCTAAAACATGCATTTATACAGAAAATTGTGCTTAAGTGTTGAAAATTCGATTTGGAACAAAGACTTGGTAATTTTATCATGATTCACCGTATCTTTACATTGTCATTTTTGATGGATTTTGTTTATTGTGTAGGTGACATGTAAATGAGTATATTTGATCAAGAATCATGGTGATTGGACTCATGGATGATGTTTCCGTGTAAACTCGTGGCCCCTTTGGCGGGTTGCACGGTTCCAGAAATAGCGAACTTCCTTGTACTCCGAGTTTTCCTGTGTAAAGAACAAACACGTCAAAGGGCGTCCCCGGGTTTACCGAGGGAAGCCACTCCGATGCTTAAGTCAGACACTGTCAGATAAGCAGAAAACTCAAGAGTAGTTAAGGAATTGTCCGTCCTCTTACCGGGAGGTCCTCACCGGTATTTATAGTAGCATTAAAGGCAGCACTTTGTCTTTTTCCAATGTGAGAATGAACTCCCTTGCTTTGCCTCAAACTTACAATGAACTGGGCCCTGACAAAGGACCCAGAGTGGCTTCTCAAATCTGACTGGCCTTTGGCCCTGTAAACAGTACTTCAAGCATAATAAACGATGCATATTTAATAATTGACCACACTTGGTGTTATTTCTTGAATTGTAACCCGGTAAAGGAGAAATATTAGGTTCCACATATAAACAAGTCCCCCAAGTCCTCAGTCAAGGGGTACGCTTGGGTGGGGACTTGAAATCATTTCTTTACCGGGTTACAAGGGTATCATCCAGACCCGGTGTACCCAGTCCCCCAAGTCCGTACGCAAGGGTGCCCCGCAGACACGTTGACTATGGGAACTGAAAATGACGTCTCCGTGTTGTAGTGGGGGAAACTGATAAGTTTTCGGTTTGAAGTGGGGGAAGACGAAAAGTTTTCAATTTTGAAGTGGGGGAAACTGAAAAGTTTTTCGGTTTTGGGACGCGGCATGCGCGACACGTGTCGATTTTCTCGAAAAACCGAAACGTCCCTTCAGTGTACGTCTCTTAAACGTCCCTTCAGTGTACGTCTCTTAACTGTATAAATAGGGGTTGAGGGTGACAGTTTTGTCGTACCTTCGAAATCGAAAACTTTTTCGTGCTTCTGCTCTCGTCCTCTGTTGTCGCTGTGCTTGTTGGATTTCCAAACTTAAATCGACCTCAAAATCCTTTCAAACCCTCATAAGTAAGGTACTGTTTTCTGTTCCGATGTTTTTGAGTGTTTTGGATCGATATTGTGTACTGTTTTCTGGGATCCAAACTGGGTTGCTGCGTTAGTGTGTGCGTTTATCGTTGTGGTCGCCGGTGTTATCTGGGTTTTTGACGATGTTCCCGTGTTTCTTGTTTTGCAGATGACAAACCCCGCAATGGATGCTCATGTCCCCGAGTTTGCCTCAGTTACCTTCACTGATGGGACCGCTCTCGACCCTCCCGGGTACTCGCTGACCGCGGAGGAGATTGTGGAGCTAAGGAGCAATTGGAAGATTCCCGAGTCTGTTGAAATTCAGACTTTAGAACCCGAGGATCAGTTCTTCGCTCCCGGGGATGGGTGGACGCTATGCCACGAGTACCAGCTACGTTGCGGTCTGTCACTCCCGCTAAAGGTGGAGGTGCAGTATCTCCTGGCTGCGAGCAACTTCGCCATCGGGCAAGTTGGCCCGAATATGTGGAGGCAGCTGCTAGGGTTGTGCGTGATGTACAAGGTGTTGAAGCAGCAGATGCCGAGCTACCACGAGTTACACGCCATGTACCGGGCCGAGTACTCCCGGAAGGCGGGTTTCAGTGGGACCATCCAACTGAAGTCCAAAGGGGTCTTCAAGAAGATCATCGAGGACCTGCCTACCTCCGTGAGCCGGACCTGGAGGGAAAAAAGTTTCTTGATAAGAAACTTTCAAGACCCGGGACACGCGTTTCAAGTACCGGGTGACTTCCAGCCACTGATGAGTAAGTCCTTTCTCTCCGGATTCTTCTTTCTTTTCTCTTTCCCGGGTTATAATTATATTGTACGTTTTGCAGATGTTCCCGACATTCCTCTGGAGCCGGTGATGGAGAAGAGGATCCGGAGGATGCTATGGGCCTTCAGAGGTCAAGATGACCGGAGCTCGTACCGGCTTTGCAGGCTGTATGTGTACAGCCGTTGCCGATTGATGGAGCTTCCAGGTTTGTCTCGTTTCCTTTACAATTTTTGTTGTTTACATGCTCCGGTCTAACAGGTTATATCTTTTGTTGCAGCTCTTCTCCCGATGGAGTTCACGAAGCGAAACAACCCGGGAATATACGACGGGTTCGAGGACAAGGCTGTATGGGCCGGGATCCGGGCGCAAGGCACGGAGGGGCTGGCGTACGATATCGACCTGACATCGAAGGCGGCTTTTCTGCGCCCAGACGCCGAGCAAGGGGAAACTCGGCAGTTCCACGTTGACGTCTCTTACTACAACGAGGTTCCCGCGTACTTGGCTGAGATTCTCGGGCCAGAAGTCTACCCGGAAGGAGAGGAGGTTGAAGGGAATCCCTCGGAGGCGGACGATAACCCGGTATTTGAAGAACCATTTGCCGATGAGACTGAAGAACCGGTGGTGAGCGCGGTTCCCTCGTCTGTGTTCCCGGGCGAGGAGGAATTTACCGAGGAGGATGACGAAGGGGGTGAAGAGGTTGGAGGGTTAGAAAGGGAAATAGGTAGTGAGAACCCGGAGGGGAGTGAGGGGAGTGACGAGGTTCTTGAAGTGGAGCCCGTGCCTTCTCGCAAGCGTACCCGGGAGGCATCCAGCTCGGGGAGGTCCGAGAGGAGGAAGAGAAGGAAGGAGAGGAAGGAGAGGAGGGAGAGAAAGCAGCAGCGGGACACTACTGAAATAATGGAGGAGTTGGCGAGCGCAGGAATGGCGGACGCGGCCATCCAAAGGATGGTAGCGGATTTGAAGAATTGCGCCGCTGACTCCTATGTCCTGGAGCATGAGGACCCGTTGACTGTAGCCCGGAGGGCGCAGGAGAAGCTGATGCGGGTAAGTTAGTCTTCTGCTTTAACTTGTTATCTTTTTGTTTTTGGTTCCTTACACTAACTCGTTGTTTTATTTGTGTAGGCTGTCAGGTTGTCGTACTTGGCGACTGACCGGCTCATAACCGAAGGCATCCCCGAGCGAGAGAGAGTCCTCAGGGATGATCTCCGGGCCGCCCGGGACCAGGTGACGGCGAGTGAAGAAAACCTGGCTCGGGTCCGGGAATTCGCAAGCGCATCAGCGATCGCGTCGAGTGCGAAGTTGGCCAAGGCGGAAGAACACATAGCAGACCTGGTGGCCAAGAACTCGAAACTGGAGAATGTTATCGAAGGTCACCGGGAGGACCGGTGTGCTCAAGACGCCGCGATAGCCCAGCTGACCGAGCAAAACCAGGGGCTGCAGCAACAGGTCACCTCCCTGGAGCAACAAAAAGGAGATTTGCTCCAGGCAGTTTCCCGGGCCAAGGACTTAGCGGTCTCCGAGTTTCTGGCGAGCCCAGAGTTTGACCTGAAGCTGCGGTCGGCCAGGGCCGAGGCTCGTGCCGAAATAGTGAGCGCTGGGATTCGCCAAGGCTGGCTGGACAAGGCGGGTTATGACGGTCATCAAGGTCATGTCAGACCCGACGAGGCTGCAGGCACCTCCCGGTCGACTCCTGCCGTGGTTGCGAACCCTAGGGCTCCTGCGAACCCGGCTCGGAGTCCCCCGGTTCGTTCTTCAGCAGCCGGGAGAGGTGCTTCCCGTGGTGGGATTGTGGGTGGTCCTAGGAACCGGCCACCTCTGCGTAGGGGTCAGTTCATCATACAGCCCCGGGGAGGTCGTGGCGGTTCTAGCACTGGCGGGGGTAGGGGGTCGTCAACGGAGCCTTAGGATGTTTTTCATTTCTGTAACAGATTAGTCTACCTGTAGCGGTTTGCTACTTTTTGTAATTGATATTTTTGAAGTAATAAAATTTTTCCTTCTCGCTATCCTTTCCGTGCCAAAACACGGTAACCTGATAAGTACAAAAATGTACATATAACGCCGGTTTGCCATGTGAATAAAGATAGTGCCGCTAAGGCTTTAAAGGCCGCTAGGGCTTTAAGGATCCGTTAGGAATTTCATCCCGATGCATAACCTGCAAGTGTTGACAATTCACACATAGTGCCGGGTTGGCATGTTAACATTATAAAGTGAAGATAGGGCCAGTAAGGCTTTACGGGTCCGTTAGGACTTCCAAGGGCTTCTTTGCCAAATAACACGGTAATCTGATGCAAAATATGCAAATGTGATAATTTACACATATAATGCCGGTTTAGCATGTAAGTAAAAATAATGCCGCTAGGGCTGTATGGGTTCGTTAAGACTTTCAAAGACTGAAACAAGGCCGTGATAGGCTTGCAATATTTCAAGTTATGGAGATTACCAGAGATTATTAGAGATCTATCGGAGCTTGCTGAGTTTTGACCATGAAATAAGGCCGTGAAAGGCTTTCAATATTTCATGTCATGGAGATTATCGGAGATTATCGGAGCTTGGCGAGTTTTGACCATGAAATAAGGCCGTGAAAGGCTTGCAATATTTCATGTCATGGAGATTATCGGAGATTATCGGAGCTTGGCGAGTTTTGACCATGAAATAAGGCCGTGAAAGGCTTGCAATATTTCATGTCATGGAGATTATCGGAGATTATCGGAGCTTGGCGAGTTTTGACCATGAAATAAGGCCGTGAAAGGCTTGCAATATTTCATGTCATGGAGATTATCGGAGATTATCGGAGCTTGGCGATTAAGGCATACAAGTAGGGCCGCTAAAGGCTGCATTCACTTCAACAAACTCTTTAATAAAACATAACCCGGTAGGGGAATTCATGCATTGTGGGCCTGAAAGGCTTTATATACAACATCATAAACAATAAAATTGGACATTCATAGATAACTCGGTACCTATTTGGGGAAGAGATGCAGATGTTGGGCGTTCCATGGTCGTGGAAGCGTAACTCCATCTGTACCCCGGATGTAAAACGTTGCCGGGCCCACGACTTCAACGATTTCATATGGACCCTCCCATGGAGCTTTAAACCCCGTTGGCTTAGGGATAACTTCCTTCATTACCCAATCCCCGAGTTTGAGTGGGCGGTTGATAACCCGGGAATTGTAGTGTTTAGCCACCTTTTGCTTCTTGTTGATATTTCGGAGATGTGCACGCTCCCGGCGTTCCTCCAGGAGGTCCAGGTTAAGGCGGATGCCTTCATTGTTGGTTTCCCTGTCAAACAGTTGTACCCGGTCACTCGGGACTTCCATCTCTACCGGGATCACTGCTTCAGAGCCAAAAGTCATAAGAAATGGGCTCTCCCCATTGGCTTCTGTTGGAGTTGTCCTTAGTGCCCACAAAACCTCTGGAAGTTTCTCAGCCCATAAACCCTTTGCGTCTTCCAGCTTCTTCTTCAGAACTTGCTTGATGAGCTTGTTAACGGCTTCAGTTTGTCCATTAGTCTGCGGGTGTGCAGGGGAGGCATATAGGACCTTTGTCCCATTGGAGTGTAAGAATTCCCGGAACTCATCGTTGTCAAACTGCGTCCCGTTATCTGTGATAAACGTCTCCGGGATTCCAAACCGGCAAAAGACATTGTTCCAAAGGAATTTCTTAACATTTGCGGTCGTGATCCGTGCCAGGGGTTGAGCTTCTATCCACTTGGAATTATAGTCCACTGAGACAATGGCATGTTTGAGCTGTCCCGGAGCTGTGGGTAGAGGCCCGATGAAATCAATCCCCCACATGCAAAATGGATATGGAGAAATTATTACTGATAGTGGGACTGATGGTGCACGGGGAAAGCTTGCAAATCGGTGACATTGAAGGCAGGAATCTACGACGATTCTGGCATCGTGTTCCAAAGAAGGCCAGTAATATCCCATTCTTAGGGTTTTGAAAGCCAGGTTACGGGCTCCAAAGTGATTTCCACATACCCCGCTATGAAGCGACTGCAAAACCCGGTCTCCTTCCTCGGGTGTAATACACTTCAAATCAGGAAAAGTTTGTCCTCGTCTGTACAGTTTCCCATCACGGATACTATACCGCGCCGCTCGAACCCGTAGTCGTTTGGCCGCTACCGGGTCCTCAGGTAGGGTTCCATGTTGGATGAAGTTGATGAACTCATCCATCCAAGATGGTGGCGGGTTTGCCTCTACCGCGAAAATCTCAGAAAAGGAGAGTGAGATGCTTGGTTTCTCCAATGTCTCGACCAGTAAGCTTTTAAACTCGGTATTGGAATCGTCCCCTGTTGCAATCCTAGCCAGGGTATCTGCTCTCACATTCTGCTGCCTCGGTATCTGAGTAACCTCAAAGCTGTCAAATTTCTCCAGCAAGAAAGCCGCTAACTTTTGATAGGACGAAAGATGTGCTTCCTTTGCCTGAAACCCGCCGTTAACCTGCTGCACTACCAGCTGTGAATCACTTAGTATGCGGAGATGCCGGGCGCCCATATCTTTAGCGAGTTGGAGCCCTTTGATTAGGGCTTCGTACTCAGCCGTGTTGTTTGATGCTTTGAAGTTAAAGCGTAAGGCATAGTCAAACATATTACCCTCCGGGTCTACCAATGTAATGCCTGCTCCACATTGCCTCTGATTGACTGATCCATCTACAAATATCTGCCAACTCTCCGGTTCAGCTTGTGTAGGAAGAGTTTCAGCAACTGTTGAATCTGCTGGGATTAACTCGGCAATGAAGTTTGCTGCTGCTTGCCCTTTGATTGCCGTTCGCGGTTTAAAGTGCAAATCATGCTCCCCCAACTCAATTGCCCATTTGACCAGTCTTCCCGAAGTCGCCGGGTTTTGCAGAACCTGCCGTAGCGGTTGGTTGGTGAGTACATGGATGGAATGTGCTTGAAAATAGGGTCTTAACTTCCTTGCTGCTACAACCAAGGCCAGGGCCAGTTTTTCAATATCTGGATAACGAGTTTCAAGATCATTGAATCCTTTCCCAGTATAGTAGACCGGCAGTTCTTCAGAGTCTGGCTTTCTTATCAAGGCACAACTGACAGCCGTTTGAGACACCGCCAGGTACAGATAGAGTATTTCCCCAGGGTTTGGTCTGGATAAAGAAGGGACTGACGCCAAGTATTCCTTCAACTTTTCAAAAGCTTGATTGTGCTCTTCCTGCCATGTAATCCGCTCGCGGTGTTGACTCTTGAGAATTTTGAAGAAGGGGGCACATTTATCTGTTAACCTGGATATAAACCGGGATAAGGCTACCAGCCTGCCAGTAAGTTGCTGAACTTCATTCCTGGTTTTTGGCGGTTGCATGGCCAAGACGGCTTGAATTTTGTCGGGGTTTGCCTCAATTCCCCGAGCGCTGACCATAAACCCGAGAAACTTTCCTCCCGAAACACCGAACACACACTTCTCCGGGTTTAACCTCATCCCCTTGCTCAAGGCAATGTCGATGACGGTCTCCAAGTCATCCGGGTGTTTGCTTGTCTCCCGGCTTTTGACCAGCATATCATCTATGTAAACCTCCATAGTATCCCCGAGTTGGTTTGCAAACATGCCCACTACGAGGCGCTGGAACGTGGCTCCTGCATTCCGGAGTCCAAAAGGCATCACTCTGTAATAATACATCCCCTTATCCGTTGTAAAAGATATGTGCTGTTGATCCGCGGGATTCATCGGAACTTGGTTAAATCCCGAGTATGCATCTATAAAGCTCAACTGGGGGTGGCCCGCGGTTGAATCCACCAGTTGATCAATCTTTGGAAGGGGAAAACTATCCTTCGGGCAAGCCTTATTCAGATCTGTGTAGTCGACGCACATCCTCCACTTTCCGTTTGCCTTCTTGACCATCACCACATTGGCCAACCAATCCGGGTATGTTGCATCTCCAATGAACCCGATGTCTTTAAGACGTTTAACTTCTGCTTGAATGGCCTTGTACTTCTCTGCGCAAAATGCACGACGCTTCTGTCTTACCGGTTTAACACCCGGGATAATATTGAGGGAATGTGTCATAACGTCTGGAGAAATCCCGGGCATGTCTGCATATGACCATGCGAACACCTTCTGTTTCCGGGTTAGCAGCTCAACCATCCGGGTTCTAACCTCGGGGTCAAGGCCTGTGCCAATGCAAATCTTCCTCTCCGGGTATTCTTCTGAAATCTGAATCCATTCTGTTGCTTCAATTGGGGCTGGCCGGGGGAACTTGGCAGGATACTTCTGGCTCTTCTTTTGTGCCGTCTTGCTGATGGGCAATGAATCCGGGTCATCCCTGGGGTCATCGGGTTTGTCAAATGGAGACAAGGAAAAACCGGCCGAAAACATCTCGTGCTGGGACTGAGTTGCTATCGCGTTGCATCTGACAGCGGCTTCTTGGTCTCCGCGAATTGTAACCCAACCCCCGGGTGTAGGCACCTTCATAAGCAGCATGTGACCCGCTATAAAACTTTGTAGGCCCCAGAGTGCATCTCTCCCGAGTATGGCATTGTAGGAGGATGGGCAGTCCACAATTATGAAGGGAACTACAATTCTTGTGGACTGGTGCCCGGTTCCAACTGTAACCGTTAGTTGATCAGACCCCAACGGTTGAGTCGTCTCACCTGAAAAACTGATCAATGGCTCGTGGTTCCTATAGAGCTTATCTCGTCCTCGTTTAAACCCCTTATAGCAACTGCTGAACATGACGCTGACAGCGGCTCCCGTGTCTATTAGAACCCTCCGAGTTCTCCAGTGGTCAATCTGAAGAGTGATAATGAAAGGATCATTGTGATGCACTTTCAGCGTGTCTTCAGACTGAGAAAATGACACGGTATCCCAAGGAACCAGCTCCTTGCGGCATTCCTGACGAAGCTGCATTATCTCAAACTCCGGGCCTCTTGGGCAGAGTCTTTTGGCCCGGTGACCGGACACCCCTTAGGTGCCACCCCCATGAATCGTCATTATCTCCCCATATACTTCAATCAGGTTGACACCTGTGGCGGGTGACTTATACTGCTGTAACTTGCCGTTCTGGATCATGTACTCAATGGTGTTCCGAAGAGAAAAGCAC
Source organism: Comarum palustre (assembly GCA_951800085.1). Classification (NCBI taxonomy): domain Eukaryota; kingdom Viridiplantae; phylum Streptophyta; class Magnoliopsida; order Rosales; family Rosaceae; genus Comarum; species Comarum palustre. Next base: position 4,853,986 of record OX637579.1, on the reverse strand, counting down.
CGGTCGGTTGTGTGGCCAGACTCGTTGTGATAGGCACAATGTTGCCCGTTGTCCGGCCCTGCCCTTTTGGGAAACTTTCTTTTTGGAGCCGGGGGAACTTCATTCCTATGGCGGTTCCAAATTTCTTCATAGGAGGCAGTCAAGTTGGTCAACACTTCATATCGGGGGATGTAAGTGTTCTTTTCCTCCCGGGTTGGATGTCTTGGGTATGGAGCCTCTCTTGGTTTCTCCCTTGGTCTGTTTGAACTTTTGCCGTAGTATCCCTGGCCACTCTTATGCTGCCCTTCCTTTTTCCATCCATCAGCTCGCTGGCTTGTGAACCCGGTGTTCGTCCGGCGTTCCCCGAAGGTGTCGTACTCGGCTTGAGCTTGCCGAGTTACTTCATTAATTAGATCGTCGTAGCACCTGAACCGCTGCTTCCTGAGCTCCACCACAAAGCGGGTTGGTTTGAGCGCCTGTAAGAACGCCTCTGATGCTACTGACTCGTCCAAGTGCCCACACTTGGAAGTCGTGGACAGCCAACGGGTGACAAAAATTTTCAAGCTTTCATCATCCCTTTGCTGGACTTTGAATAACGAAGTGGTGCTTCGGTTGGCACTTGACAGCAGGATAAACCGAGACAGGAACCTCTGTGTCAACTGACCATAGGTCTCTATTGACAAAGCCGGTAATTTGAGGAACCAACTCAATGCCTCCTCACTGAGTGTTTCCTGGAAAGCATGGCATGCTTGGGCGTCTGTGAACCGGGTTGAATCCAACTGAGACTGGAACAACTCAAGGTGTGCATACGGGCACCCCATTCCGGCATATCTCTTAATCTTAAATGGCTTTGCTTCTGGTGGCTTTTTGTCTGCTTGAACCCGTGCGGAGAATGGGCTTGCACGGGTAATAAAGGGTTGGTATTGTTGTGGTCCCGTTCCCGAGTTTAAGCGCTGCTCAAGTTGGGTCACAGTTTGTGTCAACTGTAACAGTAGCTGGGTCTGGGCATCTGCTGGGGGAAGTGGTTGATTTAACAACGGCTCTGGGGGTGGAGGAGGTCCTGTAAGATTGTGATTAAACAAAGGATTGGAGAGATGGATCATTTGTGGATTTGGGTTAGGGTGGGCAGTGGTTGGGAGAATAGCGGGTGGTATGTATGCACTGTCAAAAGTTCGCGGGTTTCCACAACCCGGAGAATTCCCTTCTGGGGTGATGATATCAGCAAGTCTGGCTGACGTCCCCATGGCATTCGCTCTTTGAGTTAAGGTTGTTTGAAGAAGCCCATGCTCGGCCTGGATAGTCGCTAACTGCTCCCTTACCGTTATTAACTCGGCATGTTCTCGAGTAGATTGCTCCTTTTGAGCGAGAAAGTCCTTTTTCAAGAGCTCGAATGCTGCTGCCAAATCTGTTTGGCCAAACTGGGTCCCGGAGGTCCCTGGGTTATCATCCCCTGAGAAATTAAGCCTTCTAGTTGGATCTTGTTCTCCTGCCATTTCCACCGTCCTTCGAAATACGAATTGGGAGGTCCTGAGTTCAACTCTCAGTGAAAGCACCAATTGTTTCCGTGTAAACTCGTGGCCCCTTTGGCGGGTTGCACGGTTCCAGAAATAGCGAACTTCCTTGTACTCCGAGTTTTCCTGTGTAAAGAACAAACACGTCAAAGGGCGTCCCCGGGTTTACCGAGGGAAGCCACTCCGATGCTTAAGTCAGACACTGTCAGATAAGCAGAAAACTCAAGAGTAGTTAAGGAATTGTCCGTCCTCTTACCGGGAGGTCCTCACCGGTATTTATAGTAGCATTAAAGGCAGCACTTTGTCTTTTTCCAATGTGGGAATGAACTCCCTTGCTTTGCCTCAAACTTACAATGAACTGGGCCCTGACAAAGGACCCAGAGTGGCTTCTCAAATCTGACTGGCCTTTGGCCCTGTAAACAGTACTTCAAGCATAATAAACGATGCATATTTAATAATTGACCACACTTGGTGTTATTTCTTGAATTGTAACCCGGTAAAGGAGAAATATTAGGTTCCACATATAAACAGATGACAACAAGAGAGGCCACGGAAAAGAAGAAACTCCGAAACATTGCATTTTGATCCGAGCAGAAAGTTCCAGAAACCCTACATCAACTTAGGAAGCTTATATCTGGAAATCCAGGAGGCATCTGAGGACGAGCCATATATCATTGGAAAGCTACGGAAGTCTAGTTTTCAGATCAGCTGGAATAGCATCAATTGGAGTTCATATGAGGGAGTTATGATCAAAACAATGGACGGAGGTCAAGCAGAAAAACTGGGCAGTTTCTGCCTAAGTTGTCACACGAGTTTGGGAGGTGCCTAGAAGCCCAAGACTTGTGCAATAAGGCCTACATTGATCTATTAACATGTAGGAGAGTCCAAGAGCAGAAGATCCAAGGTTCAAGTCGAAATTCCTTGTCAGAAAAGAAAGAAGTACAAGTTGTGTTCAAGAAGGAATACAAGAAGATCTTTTCTTGTTGCAAAAGGAAGATCTAGCCGATTTCCCTAGGGTTTTTCTCTTGTTGTTCTGTATAAATAGACATGTATAGCTCTTAGTTTAGGGTCTTCAACCTTTGTAATTTTTAGAGAGCCAAACTCTACCTACAAAACCCCTAAACACTTTAAACACAAAGCTGCCGCATCCTTTGTTCACCGGAGAGTTCAGCCGTTCCTTCACCTTAGTCACCGTACCTTGCCGACTTTGTTAGGAGGTTTAGGTATGGATCTTTGTAAGTTTTTGTGTTTATTATTGTTTGTGTCGAACTCATTGACTATATATTATGGTTTTGTGGTTTTATGTCTCATACATGTTCATATATTCTTCTTTGTGATTTATATATGTGATTGTGTAAACATAACGATTAGATTGCATGTTTAGGTTTTGAATAAAATACTTAACTTGCTGTGTTTATATGATTAGAGAACTTGAATTAATTAATCATCACCTGAGCACATAATCAAACCCTAGGTTAATTTGAATGGTACCCAAGTTAACTGTTAGGGGGAGTTTAATCTGTCGTGGTAATCTAGGATCAAGTTAGGCATATTTGATAGCTTGGTTCTAGTTGCTGCATAGGGTGGTAGGGTGATGGATTTGCATGCTATTAGGATGAGTGACGCCATACCTTTGACCATGTCTTCAACCGACTCGTGAACGGTAAGTGTATCTTGTTTAGATTAGGCATATTTGATGGTTTAAACAAGGTGACACATATATGTTTTAGGTTCAGGCATATTTGAAGTTCCTATATAAAAACACATGAGAAGTCATTAAAGGTTGAAATTAATTGAAGTGTTTGAAATTATAAATGTTGCTTGTTAATCCGATTCATAACCTTGCATGTTAACTAATCGGTGCTTTGTGCTGTTCTAAATGTTGCATTGTTGGATGACCATGTTTTGTAAATACTTGTGTTTATTCTCTTTTAAATTCGAACCAAACTCAAAAATCCCATTATAATTTGTACTTGAATTCTTTTGAAATTACTAACATTCTTTTTTGTAGTATATAAAGTCTTTCCCTAGTGTCCCCGGTTAGAACGATACCCTACTTACTAATGCTACAATGATAGGGTTTTAAATTGCAGGTCAACTTTTGACAGGTCACGTTGGTCATCCAACATATGACAAGTATATGCACGAGATGTTCCAGATGCATGTCATGGTTGTTGGTACCATCAATGATTTTCCTGCCCGTGGGATGTTATCGGGCAACGTTGTTAGGAGATACAAGGCTTGTCTAGAGTGCCTTAGCGATGAGGGTAGCAGTAGTCATTGCAACAAGATATGCAGATTGGGTCACCATACTCTCCTTCCTTAAGATTACGAATGACGGTTTGATGACAAGGCATTTGATGAGAATGTAGAAAATGGTGTGCCTCCCAGAAGATGGACGGGGAAGAAATTTTAGTTGTGGTTAATAAGTACGATTTTGGGCAGCTCAGCAATCATCCCAATATTATGGAGGCAATACCTGAAAGACCCGATAAATACAAATTTTGGACACATAAGAGCATATTCTGGGAACTCCCATACTGGAGTAAGTTGTTGATCAGACACTATCTAGATATGATGCACATAGAAAAGAATGTGTGCGATAGTGTGGTGGGAACAATGCTGAACTTGGAGGGGAAGACTAAAGACGGTCCTAAGGCACACATTGATCTTAAAAAAATGGATATACGAAGATATCTGTAGTTGAAAGAAAGGAAGAAAAAAAAGCCTCAAGCTCCTTACACCGTGAAGCCTGACCAGAATAACGTAATTTTCAGGTGGTTGAGTTCTATGAAGTATCCTTCATGCTATGCAGGAAATATAGCCCTGTGCGTAAACTTTCAGGACAATAAGATGTACGAGTTAAAGAGTCATGACTGTCATATTCTGCTACAACGTCTCTTTTCTGTTTTCATTCGACCGTCCCTTCCCCGTCAGGTGGTGGAGCCGTTAGTAGTGTTGTTAAGATTTTTCTAGAAGTTATGCACACGGGAAGTTACAAAATTTGACCTCCGGAAATTGCAAGAGAAAATTATTTATATCATGTTTAAATTTGAGTGGATATTTTCTTCAAATTTTTTTGACATCATACCTCACCTGATGATCCATCTTCCCGAGCAATTGTTGCTTACCGGTCTAGTACACGATACTTGGATGTATCCCATGGAAAGGTATGTTTTTTACACCTTAATGCTTTATTATACATGTTCAATATATAATCATAACACTTTATAACAATTTATTTATAGGCAACTTGGAGACTACAAAGTTTATGTGGCTAATAAATCCACACCTGAAGGATGTATAGCTAAAGCATATATTGCACACGAGTGCGTCACCTATATAAGTTGTATTTAGAAGCGTTGAAGGAAACTCCACAAACCATACCGGTAGATGTACCAAAGTTCAACTTTTCCATAGTCTCTAATGATGTTGAAGTTTATGGAATTTTGCCAGACTTCTACAAGTTGCAACAACATGAGCTTGTCATAGCCCATTGGTGGGTATTGATTAACTGTCCAGAAGTTGAATACTGGAAAGACATCCATTTATACTGTCTAGACATTCAAGGTGATCTCGACTACCACAACAAAGAGTTCACAAACTATTTTGGCGGCTGGGTATGTAATTCTTTATTTTCGTTCATGACTCTTTCATTGCATAATTATCCATATTTACAGTACATTGAATATTTGGTTACAGATGAACCATATTCAATTCAATGGTCACCCAAATTGGTCGCACGAACTAAGACTTTTAGTGATGAAGCCGATAATGACAAGAGTTTATCCTATGTGCAAGGTGAATGGCATGCAATTTATATGTGAACAGAGAGACAACAGACGAAGAACACAAAATTCTGGTATGATGGCGTATGGTGGGCGGAATGGAGTTGACTATTATGGTGTTCTCGATTCAGTGGTGGAACTCGTTTATGGGCAAGGCATGACAGTGCACCTCTTCAAGTGTAGATGATTTGATACTAGCAGCCCGCAGAGCATGAAGATCAATCAATACGGGATTTTATCGGTAAACACTGCTACAAGTTGTTACGAAAATGACCCGTTCGTTTTTGCCACATCAATAAAACAAGTGTTTTATCTTGAGGACCTTGTTAAGGGTGATGCGTGAAAAGTAGTCAACCTTGTGCACCCCGAAACATTTACCGGGCGGCTACACTTGGAGAGGCCGAAGACGAGGAAGAAGATGTTACGTATCAAGAGCCCAGCGCAGTAGGTATTCTTGACTCCTCTACAATTCGCCTTAATAATTTTAAAGCTGGTCGTTCGGTTCGAATTCGTGATTTAGACACAAGGCTTATTGTTGTTGATCCAAATCAAGAAACAGACGAAAACTCTTGTGATAAGGAAATGCATAAATTGCCAGAAATTAATTCTAACACCGAAAAAAACTCATCAGACGATTTCGATTACGAGCCTTCTTAGTTTGGATTTGTAATACAAATTGATATGCTTTATATGGTACATGTTGTTGAATTCATAATTTTGTTTAATTTTGGTGATATATGAACAGGAAATTGGTATGGTTTACATTAAATAACTTTTTTTGTATTTTTCAATTTTAGCCAACGAAATAGGCCATATTTCGTCGGTTAAAACTATATTAGCCGACTAAATACATCCTATTTCGTCAGCTAAAACTATCTTGGCCAACGAATACCCTAATGTTTCATCGGCTAAACCCTAAACCCTGATATAGCCGATGAATACCCTAATGTTTCGTCAGTTATAGTTAAATAAATAAAGTAATAATTTTATACCACTAGTTGCGTCTCATCGATTTGAAACTATTTGCAGTTGAAGGTCCGGGGAAAATACATAATTTAGAAAGTAAAATTACTATTTTTTGCGTTTAGTGGTTTAACATACGGGATTGACCATCCGGATCGAGTCCTTAACGTTGCTGGATCTTGATGAAAATTTACCCATACACATAGTTCAACATAATAATGATAGCTGACGGTCGGATTTTTGTTTCACAAGTTTGATCATCACAATCACAACATGCCTACTAATATTGTATAACTTGTTTACCAAGTGTTAAATGTTCCGTTTCAAAAACAAACTATACGTAGAAGCTGTAAACGAAAAGAAGTCGTGAAATAAGATATGACCGGAACGATGATTTATGTCTACGGTTGAAAAATCACGTAATTCTGATAAAATTTTGATGCCCATAGTTACGGTCAATGCAATTTTCCATTATTTCTTCCAAGAGATAGCCCTATCTCCGATGGTTATTTATCATAAAATTTTTATACCACTGGTTACGTCTCGTCAATTTGAAACTATTTGCAGCTGAAAGTCTGGGTAAAATACGTAATTTAGATGCACTACCAGGATAAGCACTTTAGCCGACGAAATTTTTTCGTCGGCCTGTTCACAATTTTCGTCGGCTATAACCTTAGCCGACGACACGTCGTCGGCTAAGAAGTCGTCGGCTATAATTCGTGGGCTATACTTATAGCCGACGAAATAAAGTCCGTCGTTGGCTATACTCCAACACTTAGCCGACGAAATAATATAAAAAATTCGTCGGCTATAATCCAACACTTAGCCGACGAAATAATAATAAAAATTCGTCGGCTATAATCTAACACTTAGCCGACGAAATATTAATATATCGTCGGCTAAAGTTTTTAAAAATTAAAAATTAAATAGAGAAAAGCCGACGAAATTTACAAAATTCGTCGGCTATAATCCAACACTTAGCCGACGAAATATTAATATATCGTCGGCTAAAGTTTTTAAAAATTAAAAATTAGATAGAGAAAAGCCGACGAAATTTACAATACTTCGTCGGCTATGATACTTATAGCCGACGAAATATGACAAATTTCGTCGGCTAAAGGTTGTTGGAAAAAAAAACTAGCATAGCCGACGAAATATGATAAATTTCGTCGGCTATAGTACTTTTTATACTAGAAACCCAAACAAAATTTATACATTACCATCCAAGCAAGCTGCAAATTACAGAAACAATTTCATAACCAACAACAACACACCATCTAAAGTAACATAAACATTTTGCATTAAATTTTCAATTCATAAATTGTTTATAAACCTAAAAAGTAAATTAATATTTGTTCATAAACCTAAAAAACTAAATAAATAATTGTTCATAAACTTATAAAACTAAATGAAGTCGATATCGTCTAAATCAATATCTGCGCCAGGATGAGGTTGTTGGGGAGGTTGGGGAGGTTGCGGCGGCTGAGGTAAGACAATAGACGTGGGCATGGGAGGAAGCGGAAGTCCCTGCTGCTGTGCAGCTAAAAAATCTTGCATGTACTGGAACATCTGCTGCTGCTGTGTCTGCTGGGCGGTATAGACTGCTACATTGTACTCCTGTAGAGCGGCAGTATATGCTGCTTGGGCGGCCTCTCTCGCGGCAGTATATGCTGCTTGGGCGGCCTCTCTCTCGGCAGTATATGCTGCTTGGGCGGCTTGCTGTTCCCGTAACATCTGAACTTCCGCCTCAAGCTGAGTCGTTCTGCTGCTGGTCGAGGCTCCTTTTTTCTGAAATCCAGGAGTGGTCTTCAGTACCCCCTCGCCCTTCTTTCCCAGACCCCGACAGTAGAAGTTATTTTCTCGCGGTGGGAAGGCTGTGCCCATGATCCTGGCCCCAAAGCTGAGATCCGAACTGTCGATCCGGGACATGGCTTCGGACATGTCTTCCTCTTGCGTGTCAGGCCATGTCTCCCTGACTATAGCAGCCATCACCTCGTCACTAGCCTGCCTCACCCTCGCCTAATTTGATAGGAAAAAAAATTAATTAACATTTTAAAATATATATATACATATAATTTACTAAATTTTAAAACGTAAAACGACTTACAATATCCTCCTAGGCGTCAGGATATGCCTTCTCGTACGTATAGACGTACCGGTTGACCTCTGGATGTTCCCTGGCCGCCTCCTCCATCAACGATGTGAACGGTCTAGAACCGGCATGATGGTTCCTCATGTTGCGTTGCCGGTTTTGAGCGTTCACCCTGGAAACGGCCTACAAAGGAATCAAATTAGTAAAATATTTTAAAACGTATTAAATATAATTCAATATAATAAATAATTATTTTTAATTACCTGTTTATGTGGGTTGTTGAATTCCGATATCAGAAGCCAACGCCACTCGTACTCCCTGAACTGGAACTCAAGGGGGGTGCCAGAACGTTCGTTCCCATGCGTAGTCCAGTGGGTCCGTAACTCGTTCTTCCACTCCTTGTACCTGTAATACGCCAAAAAAATATAAATATCATTAATTATACATAATTTTCTTTTGTCCTTAACTTTGCAACGTACCTTCCCCCGTGCACAACGTCCGCCCAGGTGTTCCTCAGGTACTCGGGAACGTCAAACCACACCTGCATTTAAACATTTATTAGTTTAGACGTTCATAAATCTACAGTGTAATAAATAATGTTAAATATGAATTTTGTTATACTTACCGACATAGCGTTGTGGACCATGTCCTTAACCTCCTGTGGGACCTCGCCCCAGTCTGACCACAACATAGGGACTCTATCCCTAATAAGCGCTCCCACGCGGTCAGAGTACATCCTCGTCTTGCCGCCCAATACTACGTTCTCATCCTCGTCAGTATCAATGACGATCCTTCCCGATGTACTCACTGTCTTCTCGAGAGCTTTCCCCGTGACCGGGCCTCTCTTCTTCCTTGTCGGCTTGGCTCCGACGGTGCCTATTATAAATTGATGATTAGTAAATTAATTTTATTATAACATTATAACATAACAAATTACTTATAGAATCATTACCTGAGGGCGTTGGGGCGGATGCGACGGACTCCGACTCTGTCGCCGACGATGATACCCTCACAGAAATTAATTCTGTAGCAAACGGCACGAACAGATACACCGCTGATGGGGTCACCTGCGGGGGTAGTGGATAAATCGGCGCCCCTGAGTCATCGACTGCAGGTATTGCCGGTATGAAGCGCGGAAGGAAGAGAAGAGGCGGCGGCATCTGTACCCCGGAAGACCCACCCTCCGATGCACTAGGGCCCGGTGCCGGTGCCCTATGTATCTCAGGCATACGTGGTGCAGACACCTCCGCCTGAGTCGGAGGCCACAGCTGCCTCGAGGAGTGAGGGACGCTGGGCTGCCTGGAGGAGCGCGGTACGCTAGGCTGCCTGGAGGAGCGAGGGGCGTCCTGCTGGCCGGAGGAGCGAGGGGCGCTAGGCTGCCTAGAGGAGCGAGGGGCGTCCGGCTGGCCGGAGGAGCGAGGGGCGCTAAGCGGCCTGGAGGCGGGAGGGGCATCTGGCTGCCTGGAGGAATGTGTAGGCTCCAGAAGAGACGCCCGTCGGGCCGTCATTTTGCCCTGAAACGAACCTCGAGGGTTGCTAGACGTTCCCTCTGACGATTCACCCCTTTGGCCCTTCGAACTCTTTGATTTGATGAATAATCCTTTCATCCTAAATAATATAATTAATATTTTGTTAAATGTATAAAATTATAAAAAATGAACAACATTAACAAAAATTTATTTTTATATACCAATTAATATTGTAATATACGCAAATATATTAAATATACCATTCAATATTTTAATATACCCAACCATATTAAAAATTTCCAATTTACTTAATACACTCAATTTCCAAATATATTAAAAATCACCAAATACACCCAAATTCACCTAAATACACCCAAATTCACCCAAATACACCCAAATTCAGTAAATACACCCAAATACACCTAAATAAACCCAAATACAGCCAAATTCACCCAAATATACACCCAAATTCAGTAAGGGAGAATTATAAAAACAGTACACCAACTTTGCTCCACTGATAATTTTGGTGTCTGAACTTTGTTAAATAACACATTGGTACATGAACTAACAAGTTAAGTCTAATTTTCGTACATGCCGTTATAACACCGTTAAAAGTTACTGTTCAAATTTTTTTTTTTTTTTCTGAAATCTCTTATTTTTTTTTCTCTATAGAGAAAATTATAAAAACAGTACACCAACTTTGCTCCACTGATAATTTTGGTGTCTGAACTTTGTTAAATAACACAATGATACATGAACTAACAAGTTAAGTCTAATTTTCGTACATGCCGTTACTGTTCAATTTTATTTTTATTTTATTTTTCTGAAATCCGGGTTATTAGTTGGTGTTCTAATGCCACTGATATTTTTTTTTCTAAAATCTCTTATCTTTTTTTTCTCTATAGAGAAAATTATAAAAACAGGTACACCAACTTTGCTCCACTGATAATTTTGGTTTCTGAACTTTGTTAAATAACACATTGGTAAATGAACTAACAAGTTAAGTCTAATTTTCGTACATGCCGTTACTGTTCAATTTTGCTCCCAAAATTGAAAATTGAAAAGAGTTCATCAACAAGTCTGAATCAGCTGACTTCTAATTTCAATTACAGGTTCATGGAAGCTATAGAATCTAACAGGTGTACCAAAATTATAATTTTCTCTATAGAGAAAAAAAAGATAAGAGATTTCAGAAAAAAAAAAATTATCAGTGGCATTAGTACACTAACTAATAACCCGGATTTCAGAAAAAAAAAAAAAAAAAAAAAAAAAAAAAAAAAAAAATTGAACAGTAACGGCAAGTACGAAAATTAGACTTAACTTGTTAGTTCATGTACCAATGTGTTATTTAACAAAGTTCAGACACCAAAATTATCAGTGGAGCAAAGTTGGTGTACTGTTTTTATAATTTTCTCTATAAAGAAAAAAAAGATAAGAGATTTCAGAAAAAAAAAAAAAAAATAAAAAAAAAAAAAAATTGAACAGTAACTTTTAACGGTGTTATAACGGCATGTACGAAAATTAGACTTAACTTGTTAGTTCATGTACCAATGTGTTATTTAACAAAGTTCAGACACCAAAATCATCAGTGGAGCAAAATTGGTGTACTGTTTTTATAATTCTCTCATTCAGTAAATACACCTAAATACACCCAAATACACCTAAATACACCCAAGTACACCCAAATTCACCCAAATACACCCAAATATACACCCAAATTCAGTAAATACACCCAATATAATTCAACATTATCACAACATAATACAATTCAACATTATCACAATATAATTCAACACAATTCAATATAATGTAATATATTGAAAAAACAAATGAAATTTGTTCTATAATACAATATAAACATGAAATTGCATACCTAATTGGTTTGGGAGATGAGGGACGCGGAGTGGAGGCCGGAAACCGTCGAAAATGGTGAAAGAAAATCGAGAGGAGAGGGAGAAATTCGCCGGCGGAGTGGAGAAGTGGGGTTCTGTCTAGCTGGGTTCGAATATATAGTAAGAACTATAGCCGACGAAATAAAAAATTCGTCGGCTATAGTCCCACTTTAGCCGACGAAATAAAACATTCGTCGGCTATAGTTGGACTTTAGCCGACGACAAAACCCTAATTTCGTCAGCTAAAGTCCAACTATAGCCGACGAAATTACTAAAAAATTTCGTCGGCTATAGTCCAACTTTTACCCGACGAAATTACTACGAATGTTAATAATTTCGTCGGCTAAAGTATATTTTATAATTATTTAGTAAGTTTATGCACAATTTATTTGTTTTATCTTGTGAAACGAAAAACCGACCGTCAGATATCATCATTATGTTGAAACATGTGTGAGGGTAAAATTTCAGCATCATCGGACACACGTAAGGCCTCGATCCGCACGGTCAATCCCGTTGGTCAAACCCCTAAACACAAACAAACAGTGATTTGGCCACCTAAATTACGTATTATGTCCGGACCTTCAACTACAAATAGTTTCATATCGAGGAAACGCAACTAGGGGTATAAATTATTATTTTATTCATTTAACTTTAGCCGACGAAATATTAGGGTATTCGTCAGCTATACTTTAGGGTTTAGGGGTTAGGGTTTAGGGTTTAGCAAACGAAATATTAGGGTATTCGTCGGCTAAGATACTTTTAGCCGACGAAATACAACATGTTTCGTCGGCTAAGATACTTTTAGCCGACGAAAATAGATAAAAAAAACAGTTGGTTTAACCGTACCCATAACAATTTCTTGCATATATAACCAACATTAAGATACATTATGAATTGTAGAGCTTGTACCATATAAAACACATCAAATTGTATTACAAATTCAAATAACTAAGAAGGCTCGTAATCAGAATCATCCGATGAGTCTTCTTCGGTGTCAGAATTAATTTCCGGTAATCTATGCATTTCTACATCACAAGAGTCGTCGTCTGTTTCTTGATTTGGATCCACATCAATAAGGCGAGCGTCTAAATCACGAATTCGAACCGAACGACCCGGTTTAAAATTATTAAGGCGAATTGTAGAGGAGTCAGGAATACCTATTGCACTGTGTTCTTGATACGCAACATTTTCTTCCTCGTCTTCGGCCTCTCCAAGTGTAGCCGCCCGGTAAATGTTTCGAGGGTGCACAAGATTGACTACTTTCCACGCGTCACCCTTAACAAGGTCATCAAGATAAAACACTTGTTTCACCGATGTCGCAAAAACAAACGGGTCATCTTCGTAACAGCTTGTACCAGTGTTCACCGATAAAATCCCGTACTGATCAATCTTCATGCTCTGCGAGCTTCTAGTATCAAACCATCTACACTTGAACAGGTGCACGGTCATGCCTTGCCCATAAACGAGTTCCACCACTGAATCAAGAACACCATAATAATCAACTCCATTCCGGCCACCATGCGCCATAACCCCAGAATTCTGTGTTCTTCGTCTGTTGTCTCTCATTTCACATATAAATTGCACGCCATTGACATTATCGGCTTCATAGCTAGAAGTCTTAGTTCGTGAGACCAATTTGGGTGACCATCAAATTGAATATGGTTCATCTGCAACCAAAGATTCAATGTATTGTAAATATGAATAATTATGCAATCAATGAGCCATGAACAGAGTTAAAGAATTACATACCCAATCACCAAAATAGTTCGCGAACTCCTTGTTGTGGTAGTCGAGATCACCTTGAATGTCTGGACAGTGTAGATGGATGTCTTTCCAGTATTCAACTTCTTGACAGTTAATCAATACCCACCAATGGGCTATGACGAGCTCATGGGGTTGCAACTTGTAGGACTCTGGTAAAATTCCATAAACTTCAACATCATTTGAGACTATGGAAAGGTTAAACTTCGGTTCATCAACCGGTATGGTTTGTGGAGTTTCCTTCAATGCTCCTAGATACAACTTCATGTAGGTGACGCACTCGTGCGCAATATATGCTTCTGCTATACATCCTTCAGGCGCGGATTTGTTAGCCACAAAAGCTTTGTAGTCTCCAAGTTGTCTGTAAATAAATAAATTTGTTGTCATATGTTACGATTATACAATGAACATGTACAATAAAAACATTAGGTGTAAAAAACATACCTTTCCATAGGATACATCCAAGTATAGTGTACTGGACCGGTAAGCAACAATTGCTCGGGAAGATGGATCATCAGGTGCGGCATGATGTCAAAAAAATTTGGAGGAAATATTCTCTCAAATTTACACATGATATAAATAATGTCCTGTTGCATTTCCCGGAGATCAGATTTTGTCACTTCCCTTGTGCATAACTTCTGGAAGAATCTTGACAACGCTACTAACGGCTCCACCACCTGACGGGGAAGGAAGGGTCGAATGAAAATAGGGAAGAGACGTTGTAGCAGAATATGACAGTCATGACTCTTTAACCCGTACATTTTATTGTCCCGAATGTTTACACACCGGGCTATATTTCCTGCGTAGCCTGAAGGATACTTCACAGAACTCAACCACCTGAAAATTACGTTTTTCTGTTCAGGCTTCACGGTGTACGGAGCTTGAGGCATTTTTTTCTTCCCTTCTTTCAACCACAAATGTCTTCGTATCTCCATTTTTTTAAGATCAATGCGTGCCTTCGGACCGTCTTTCGTCTTTCCCTCCAAGTTCAGCACGGTTCTCACCACACTGTCACACACATTCTTTTCTATGTGCATCACATCTAGGTAGTGCCTGATCAACAACTTACTCCAGTATGGAAGTTCCCAAAATATGCTCTTATGTGTCCAAAATTTATACCTGTCGAGTCTGTCAGGTATTGCCGCCACTATATTGGGATGATTGCTGAGCTGCCCAAAATCATACTCATTAAGCACTGCTAAAATTTCTTCCCCTGTCCATCTTCTAGGAGGCACACCAAGTTCTACAGTCTCATCAAATGCCTTGTCATCGAACCGCCATTCGTGATCATACGGAATGAGAGTACGGTGACCCAATCTACATATCTTGTTGCAATGACTACTGCTCCCCTCATCGCTTAGGCACTCTGGACAAGCCTTGTATCCCCTAACAACGTTGCCCGACAACATCCCACGAGCAGGAAAATCACTAATGGTACCAACAACCATAGCATGCATCTGGAACATCTCGTGCATGAACTTATCATAAGTGGGATGACCAACGTCCCAAAAAAACTTAAGCTCTTCAATCAAGGGTCTCAAATACACATCGAGACACTTCCCTGGATAACCGGGTCCCGGAATCAACAAACTCAACATATTGTATTTCTTCTTCATGCACATCCATGGAGGAAGATTGTATGGTACCAAAATCACCGGTCATACACTGTATTGAAGACTCATGTTGCCAAAAGGATTGAACCCGTCGGATGAGAGCCCGAGCCTCACATTTCGGACCTCAGACGCAAAATGAGGAAACTCCCTGTCTATATGCTTCCAGGCCTCCCCGTCAGCAGGGTGTATAAGGGTATCTTCGCCTTGCAATTCCCTATCAGCGTGCCATCTCATAGATTTGGCCGTGTGTGATGACATGTACAACCGTTCCAGCCTATCCCTCAACGGGAAATACCGAAGTACCTTCATAGGTTTCCTATTGCCTGCAGGAGTCAACTTATACCTGTCACTCTGACATACTGGACATGTGTCAAGGTCACCAAGGTCATTCCCTTCTGGATCTTTACCCCAAAAGAGAACACAATCATATCTGCATGCATGGATCTTGATGTAGGAAAGCCCAAGATCTTTCAGTATACATCGGACCTTATGATGAGTGGTAGGAAGACGATGACGGTGGGGCAGCATCGAAGCAGTGTACTGTAGATACTCATCAACAGCCTTCACAGTCGATTTTGTCTCAACTTTAATCTTCATAACGTCCATCACACTTTCAAGAACCGTTTTCTGACAACCGGGGTACACAGGGGTCTGTTGGAAAGCAAGTAGTTTGTTGTACCTGTCAATACCAGCAGTGTTGACAACTCTAGGGAAGGGCTGCACCGGCTCAGACATATACGGTCCTTCAAAGCATACACCCCTCTCATAAGGAAACATATCGTTGATGAAGGCCGTTGTTGGATCGTTGGATGTACTGCCCGTCTCAGAAAATTGTCCATGATCATGCGGACCCCTTGATGATGTTTCACCGTGATATATCCAACATGTGTACTTCTCCCAAAACCCATTACTTTTAAGGTGCTGCCAAACCTTGTCAATTGGAAATTGATACATATCGCTGCGACACTGACATTTAGTGCACGGACAATAGAAAATTGTATTCCCTTTAGCATTATTGATCACATATTCAATAAAACTAACAACTCCTTTAGCATATCTTTTGTCCCATTTTGGAAGCGAAATCCAACTCTTATCCATATCCTGAGAAAATAACATAATATATATGTATAAACGCTAATTAATTAAATTTACGAATCATTCAATTTATATTATATCTGCAGTTAACGTACAATTAATATATATATATACATGCATATATATAATAATTACTAATTGATATAATCAAATTAATATATATATATATAACAACAACTTTCATATATATTATCAAACCCAAATCGATCAACTCAATCACACTCAAAACACAATATAATCAACTCTAATTAAAACTCAAAATCAATGTGCATAACGAAAATAAAACTCTTAAAACAACTCAAAAACAAGATATATACATATACGTACCTATATATAGCGCCACAAACTAATTTCGGACAGATTTCGACAACACCCAACAATTTCGCCAACCCCAAAACTCTTTCTCCCGTTTTTTCTTTCAAATCAGCTACTGTCTAGATCTGGAAATATAAAGTATTTTAGCCGACGAAATTATATATATCGTCGGCTAAAGTTTTAAAAATTTCGTCGGCTATAGTTCACAGACTATAGCCGACGAAAAAAACTATTTTAGCCGACGACACAACATTTCGTCGGCTAAAAGTCCACTTTAGCCGACGAAAAGTTCACTTAGGCGACGAAAGTTTTTTTCGTCGGATAAAGGTCCACTTTAGCCGACGAAAATTTCGCTTAGGCGACGAAAGTTTTTTTCGTCGGCTAAAATAGACTTTAGCCGACGAAAAAAAATTTCGTCGTCCTGTTAATTTAAAATTCCTCGGCTATGATACTTATTCTGGTAGTGATGGTCAAATTACCGTTTCTTTGCGTTTAGAGGTTTGACTTAAGGGATTGACCGTCCGGATCGAGTCCTTAACGTTGTCGGATCTTGATGAAAATTTACCCATACACATTTTCAATATAATGATGATATCTGACGATCGAATTAGTATAAAAAGCTCATTAAACTTATAAATTAGAAATAAATTAAATAAATTAGTATAAAAAGTATTATAGCCAACGAATTTATTGAAAATTCGTCGGTTATAGTTAAATAAAAAAAATAAAAGATAATTAAACATATAAATTGGAAATAAATTAGTATAAAAAATGAGCTACTGTCTAGATCTGCAAATATAATGACTTTTAGCCGACGAAATCATTTATTTCGTCGGCTAAAATTTTATAATTTCTTAAACTATAGCCGACTAAAAAATTAGTTTAGCCGACGAAAAAAAATTCATCGGCTATGATGTTTATGCTGGTAGTGTCTGGCGAATTTCAAGGCGTGTTGAAGGTGAGCGTGGCGGGGTGGTGTTCCGACATTGACAGGCGGGGTGGTGTTTTGGCGTTGTCAGGCGGCATTTCGCATTAGCGTCCTTTAAACGGAGGCGGAGAAGGAAAGTGACGTCCATATCTTAGCAAGTTCTCTTTGACGTCCATATCGCTCCCAAGGGATTCACAGTTTGATCGCTCCCAAAGGGATTCATAGCTTTGGCGCGCCTCAAAGAGGTTAGAGGAGATCGCCGGACAACAAAGGCCGGTAGAGTTTCGAAGGATATAGGTGGGTCTTGTGGCTTGGGTTACAAGGAGGTAACAAAGCTTAGAGAAGCGGCAGCAAGGTACGACGTTCATGGCTCTCATGGTCGAGGAGCCACCAGACTAAATTGGGCGGTGATGGCGATGGCTCCGGCAACCCTGGCGAGAGGTTGAGCTTTTGCGGCTATGAAAGAGGGTTGTGAGATTGGGCTTGGTTTTAGGCCCATTCTCTTCATTCTGCTTTGTTCTAGCTTTGGACTTGGCCTGTTTATTAGGTTGAAGTTAAGATCCTTACCAAATCTTACCATAATCTTTTCCTCACCTTTACGACATTATTTTATATTATTTCTCTCACTTCGCAAGACCGAATGCCTCTTATATCCAAAATGAAGTGCATTGCGTTATGTGTTCTCATTGAGCTATTGCAAGCAGCTACTTAGAAGATTTAGTCCATAAACATATTACCAATCTTTTACGTCCCATGGACGGTTTTTGTTTCGTGTTCGAGTTTAGTTTGTGGTGTTAGTGAATGGTTAATTATGCACGTACATTGTCCTACTGTGATATCAAGGTTGCTGTTCATAGTTTGGGGAGGGTAAAGCAAGGGCTGGAGAGTCACCTATGATGTCAAAGTGGCGAAATACGGTTATAGACACAAGAATTAAACTTTGCGATTGTGAATACTAGGTAGGATGCCGCGTCCAGCCGCGGGTTAGCAAATCAAATCAAGAACCCAAAAAAGCCATTGCTTAACCACCTTCTAACTGATCGGAGAGAGCTCGAGCGAACGAGTGTAGCCCAGATTTCGTAGAAATAAAAACACTGATTTGGGATTGTAAGAGCAAGCAAGAGACAAAAATGCTTGATTGAGGAAAAGGAAGCCACAGCTCATGAATCATTTTATAGCTAGGGTTGAAACCAAAGATAAAATAGTCTCACACTTTGTGATGGCTTGGCATGGCTCCTTAGAATAGTGATGGCTTGGCATGGCTCCTTAGAATAGGAAATGGTTGATTAGTTCAAAATAGACCAATATGAGCTACACCCAAAACACCCTGTGTGACTTTTAATTCATATCAACAAGCAATACCTACAGTTTTTAAATCAAAATCCAGAGGTAGAAACATCAAATGAATAATCAATTTATATCGAATCATAACATATAAATACTTTTGAAATCACTTAGCATGTGGAGCTTCATACAACGGCTAAGAGAAGACACATCATCATCAAATACTCAAACATATTATAATGTTCAAGTTTCAGATGTTTGCTAGAATTTGCACTTTCTCTAAAATGATGGCAAAAAAGGGACAAGTTTCTTCAACGACAGAAACTTTATTGACATTATCTGTTTATGATTTGAACACTGTAGATGTACAAACATACATTTTCCAGAGTGAAAGGACTGAATACGTCCGAGTGGATTACAGCTTCTGCATTACATCAATAGGAGAATGAGCTACATCCATATAAGAATTACAAGGAGGGAAGTAACCAAAGATTGAACAGAGATGTAGCCATCGAGAGAAACCATGTCATGAAAGCCATTGCAGCAGATATCTTGTACCTGCTGCAGAACTTCGGAGGGCAATACGGACCATCTGCGTGGAGCAGGATGTCCACAACACTAGTTGTCGAGCATGCTGCGCCTAGAGTAAGTATTGATAGGATCTGTAGAGACCAATGTTGAATCGATGACACAATTAGTTATCATGAGTAAGAAGAATGGATGTGTGTACCTATATCACAATGGTATTTATTCTTACCCAATCTCCTACAACAATGATCAGTAGTATTCCAGGCTGACGAACGGGACATTTAATAAGAACAGAGTAACCATCAACCACTGCCAATGTGAAACTCCATGGTATAACCAGACCCATGACTGTGACCAGGTAGCTGCCATGTAAAAAGTAATGGGAGTATCTCACACAGTGCAGGAGGGCAACAAAACAACAGACCATATCCTACATTATTCTTAGTTTGCATGTAAAGGAACCTCGTAACTCTGAAGGTTGTATGTTGTTATACATTCTTTTATATGAAAATTGAGATAATGTGAAACAATGCTCCACGCTTATTGATCGATATATGTTGTCCTGGGTTTTTTCTGCTTGTAGAAGTTTTGCCCACCAGACTTGATAGTTAAGTCTATATTCAGAATATGACCTCCAAATGTTCCATTTTCAATATGACCACCAGACTTGATAGCTAAGTCTGAATTGATGTTCACTAAACAATTATTTGTGATGGACATGAAATTCTAACACAACCTTGAATTGATCAAACATGAACCAGGGAAGGAGAAATACCAAACTATAGCTCCATTCCAGTTAGTTTGAGTCCAAATACTGCAGATTTAGTATGAATCATTCTTGTTTAATTATAAGAGGTCAATCTATTTTCGTAGTTGAATCGAATTAAATTTCATTACTGTACCACACCTATAAGCAGCTTTGATTTTGCATTCATTTAGACAACTTTAACTATTGAATGCAGTCAGGGTCATCTGAACCAAGGAGCAAAGGGAATTCAATCTATCCCTATCGATTTTTATTACGTGAATTATTAAACTAAGTTAGACTGCACACAATAAGTTATGTTCAATTTCAAATTCATAGACAAAAATCAGTCAAATCCCAAATTATACCTCATCTTTTGGCTCCACCATTTCTAACCAAACCCCAAATCTAAACTCCAACAAGCAGAAACACAATTGAGAATGAGGCGAATCAAGATAAGATAATTAAAGAATTAATACCAGAAAGCAGTGTAGCTGTAGAACTCAACCCCCAAAGACATGAAGAGAAGTGAAGCAGAAGAAAAGATAGCCTGACCCAATCTCAAAGAGAAGCTGGCACTGGTTCCCACTGAGCCAGGTACCTCATGATCCATAACTCAATTGCATCTCTTCTACTACTCCCACTCTTTCTGGGTCTGCCTTTACCCTTTTGAAGGTTCATCTTAACCCTTCAGTTCTCAACGATCTCATCTCCAAACTTGTCATCAACACTAGTTTTCAGAGCTATACACAACTGTATCACCAACTACAGATGATGCCCCCAATTCCTAAGATCTGTGCGACCCTTGGTCTCCCCTGAACTCTCGTGAAAAGGAAAGAGTAGATTGTTAAGGGGTCTGGGAAACTTGAGGGGGCTGAGGTTGGCTTTCATGCAAATAGAGCTAGCTTGGTATTAAAGGCAGATTTGGAAAATGATGAGGTTGCTTTAATTATGATGGGATTTGACACTTGGCCTCTGCTTTATTTTTGCTGGCAAGGTGTGTCAATGAATGGAACTGATTGGAGACAGTTGAGACAGTTGAGGCTAAATTTGATACAGTTGGGCTTATAAGATATAAATTAGGCTTATAAGATATAAGTTAGTTTTTATTTTTCCAGCTTATAAGCAGAAGATGAGTATTTACAGCTTCTCCTTTTTCCCTCAAAACACTTTATACTTTTTTAAGAAGTAGCTTATTTTTAGACTTACCAAACACCAAAATCTTTGATGGTTAAAAACAAATGAGCTTATAAGCTCTCCCAAACCCAGCATAAGCACTCTGCTCCTAACCTTCTTTTTTATCCTGTAGTTTTCCCTTACTGTTGTTAGAAACTGTAAATTATTGTTCAAAAAGTTTCATTTGGAGGCTTACATGTCAAGATCTTTTTATCTAAATTACTGCAGGGCATTGATAATTCAAGTCTGGCTGCCATGTAAAGCATTTTCAGGAATTTGACCAGCATGGATCACTGTAAGTGTGATATCATGGGATATGCAATTCCAGTAAACACAAAATGTAGGGATGAAATGTATGAATTATTCTCATCTATTATTAGAATCAAACTTAGCGGTATAGGTGTTGGAAATATGGTCTAAAGTACCATTAATTAAAGTGAATTGTACTTTTAATTAGATGATTGTATGTATGAATTTGTAATCCTTGTAATGAGGGCTATAAAATCATGTATTCATATGCATAATTTGGTTGTGGGGTGAATAAAAAATTGTCACCTAAAGATGGCTAGTTCAAATGAGAAAATGAACTTTGTCCCACATTGAAAAAGTGTGAAAGGAATAAGGCTTTAAATAGAATCTCACACATTGAAAGTGTAACAATGACAAGCATTCATCCTCTCTCTCGTGCGCGCACGGGGTGCAAATCCCAGGTCAGAAGCCCAATTTCTTCACTTGGGCCCGCACGACATGCGGACACAAATGCAACTCAAATACTATATAAAGGTCATCAATCCTTCATTCTGAACACGCCAACAACAAACACTTCTCTTCCTCTTCAAAAAGCTTCTCTGTTCCTATTCAGCTCTTTCATAAATTCGGTGATAGTTTGAAGGTTTTTCCTAGTTCGTTGAAGCTCTTGTTCGTAGTGTAACAACTTGAGCTTACTTGAGTTTGGTTGTCATTTTATCTTGGGAGACCAAGCGGCATTGAGATCTTTGCACCGATTGGGACGCCGTAATTCGTCTTAAGGGCATCATGTGATGCACGGGACTCGACAAACTTCCATTGGTTGAATTCTTATTCTCAAATCCTCAATTTGTCATTTTATAGTTCTGTTTATGTTCATGCAATTTGATTAATTATAATTATTTATTGTTATTTTATTTTGTTAGTATATAAATAATATAATTACTAACTTTTTCTAACATAGGTTCATTAACGCTTTCATGTTTTTCTTTGATCATTTGAGTTGGAGCAATGTGAGAGTGGGGATGCTGGGTCGGCTTTAGCAAGGACAAACACTTCATACAAGACATAAGACGTGAAACAACCAACTACCACAAGAACATGAGCCATTGCTAGCCATTGCTTTAAAGGGCAAACACATTTGACACGTTATATATGCCTTCGATAATCAAAGAGTGGGAATTTTCAGGTGGTGAAACCAGGATTGTATTGGTTTAGGTGTTGAACTTGCATAGTGATTTTTGTGAAAGATGTTTGATGAAGATGCTTTGGAAGTTGCTTACTACAAATTGATGCATCATAGCCGACCACTGAATCATTTACGATTTGCAAATCGAGTTTTAGGTTGCAACGTTATGTTATGTTATGTTTCGTAAGCCAAGTTTAAGAGGAGGCCAAGTTACCCAAAACTCAGACAAACACGTGGATTTGAAATTTACAAATGACTACATATAAAAGTCATTATTTTGTGACAACTAAAGTTTTTTTCTTCTAAGAATATCTCTAACAACTTATGTAAACATAGAATAATCTCTATTTTAGAGGAAAACCATCATTTTTTTGCTCCAATAGTTCATGTAAAAGATCTTCTATAATACAATAAGTGAGAAAAGAGAGAAACATATTATCGATAGAATTTTTACAAATTTGTATTTTCATGTAAACTTTATTGCTTGTCTTTTTGAATTCATTCTCTTTTTAAAGAAAGAACATAACGTGATAAAATTAAACCAATGGGCAAATACTGATAGATCCTTATAGTTTACACTCAAAAACAGTTTTTTCCTCCAATTTTTATTTTAATCTGTTTTGTCCTCAAAGTTGTAACAGTAAGATAATTTTGTCATTTTTAACTATGCTGAAAGAATATATCGTTAGAAAAAGAATATTCCGTTAAGAAAAGTTTAAAGTTTGTGTTTTTAGTGTTTTCTTTTAAATTTGACGGAACATAGTGAGCCTAGGTTTATGAATTTGTTTAGCTAACATTACTGCAAATATAAATTCATCCTCTTACTCGAAGGTAAATTCATTAACAATTGCAAACTTAATAGCTACTCGGCTTGATTTATTAGCTTATGTTAAGATTTCTCACAAAGAATTGCAAGACGAAAAAAGAAAACTAAGAAGATTGAAAAAGTATAGAGATAATCTTCCTAAAAAACAAAAAATTACTGGGATATTATCTTCATAGTTTAGCAAAGAATCAAACATACTAAAGAACAAATTGAAGTTCTATAG
Organism: Comarum palustre; assembly: GCA_951800085.1. Lineage (NCBI taxonomy): Eukaryota > Viridiplantae > Streptophyta > Magnoliopsida > Rosales > Rosaceae > Comarum > Comarum palustre. Next base: position 4,830,363 of record OX637579.1, on the reverse strand, counting down.
GAAGTCAACCTTCCTCTCGAAGTTAGAAAGTCAGAAAAATAGTATGTGTAAACTGTATCTCTAGTATAATGTGAAATAAGACTATGAGTGTGAGTACTGTGTGAAGATTTCAGTCTGTAATCATTCGGTGTGATGTGATTTTATTACAAGTAAGCATCTAGTGTTTGTAATTATAATTATGAGTAGTTAAACAACTTATAGCTGTTTACACAGGAGCGAGGCTCTGAGTTCTGTATTTGTAGTTTATGTTATGTTAAATAAATTCTATCTTGTGCTCATAATTCCGTCAAAAAATATTTTTGTTTTAAGAATTATTTTACTTGCTAGTTTGAATTTTATATTTAAGATATTTTTACATACTAAAATCTATGAATCTTCCACTTTAAGACAGTAGTGATTACGTCAGTATAGTAACCATTTAGACAGAATGTCGTTTGATGAAGGCTAGTTCTTAAGTTGATTGGTAATTAGGTTTTAGTTTGTAGATTATCCTAAATACAAGTTGTTTAAAAAACCCTGTTCAGCTTGTTTCTAACAAAATTTTTAACGGATTGGACAAAATTTTCAAAATTTGAAAATTTGAGGATATACCTGATTAATTTGAAAGTTGAAGGACAAACTGATTTTAGGGTTATAATTTGAGGGTAGGGTAATATGCACCAAAGGTGTCTAGACTCTTAAGAGACTGCCAAAATGATACCTGAACTTGTAAAGTTAGCAAGGTAATACCTAAACTCTTAATTTGCTATCAATAAAATACCTGCAAGTAATATTCCTTTAAAGAATATTCTGTTATTACCATTTTAACCTTTATTTTGTGTGTTATATTGTTTTCTTTTAAAAATTGACGGAGCATGGTGGGCCGAGGTCTATAAATTTGTTTATCTAGCATACTTTAAATATAAACTCATCCTCTCACTCGAAGGTAAACAGTTATTTTTTTCATCATCAATAGCAAACGTAATATCTATCCGACTTAATTTATTAGCTTATGCAAAAATTTCCCGTAAAGAATTGCAAGACGAAAAAAGAAAACTAAGAAGATTGGTAAAATACAGAGATAATCTTCCTAGAAAAACAAAAAATTACTGGGATATTATCCTCAGAGTTAAGCAAAGAATAAACGAACTGAAGAACAAATTGAAGTCCTACAAGAAGTTTTTGATTACGATTAGACTCCGCAGAACGTTTTGAGTCTCGGTTAGATCCGTCATAGCTGGTATCAGAGACTGTTTGGCTCAAAAGCAGGTTATCAAGGCTAATGCCACAAAGTTGGTTTCTTTTGTCTAGCACAAGAGAATCCAAACTCAAAAATTATCAGTCCTTCTATATTACAAAAGGTACTGATATGTGGCAAAAGTGCTTTCATTTAAGGCATATTCAAGAAGATCAATACTCCATAGAGTACATATGTAGAGTATTAAACACTCTCTACGACGATCTTATCTACCTCCAAAGAGAAGTCGGGGTTAATTGAATACCTAGATCATCTATCTAGGAGCACGACCTCAGACAAGGTTGCAATACAACTTGAGAGATTTCATCTCAAGTTCAAACAATTTGAAGAGATAAGTTCTATACTTGGCAAGATTGAAGACAAGCTTGATTATCTTAAAGAAAAATAATATCTATTGGATATTGAAAAGAAGCTAGTTCGCACTGAGCATCTCGCCGACAACATTCGTCAGCAAGCAATTGGGATAAAATCTTCTTAAGAATCACTGAAAAGGCTTTTAGAAAATTTGATCACTCGATTAGGATGAATCATAGAGTTAAACTAAAAGTTAAACAGTAAAATGATAAAGCTCTAAGCTTTGTCCTTCCTACAGAAACGGTGCATAACAATGTCAAGACAATAATCCATCAGCAGAATTACAAGATCGCTTATCTCCAAGAGATTAGTATTGATCTCGAAAATCAATTCCAGGAGTTAAATAGCTGGATAGCAAGACTACAAACAAGCATAGAAAAAATGAAGATACAAGAAGGAGAAGGGATCAATGAAGAACAACTAGCTCAAAACATAGCTAACAAAATAATCATACCCCCTTTACCAAAAGGAGAAAGTGAGTTTAAGTTTAGTGAACCTAAACTCCTTACTTGTTCCTCGTCCAAATCTACATCTTCAACCAGAAGAGATGTGAAGATGCTGAGTAGAATATTCAGTAAAAGAAACATTATGCCTGTACAGCTGATCAATACTCAAGAATTCGAGTACAATGAAATTGAATCTAGTATGCGAGAAGCATCAGTTTTTAGATTCAAGCTTAATGAGATCTATAGAAGAGGATCTTTCCTTATGGATTCTCACAGGTTCAAGATTCTTGAACTAAGAGTTCCTGCCACAGGAGGCGAAACCGACATCAGGTTAATCTCTCCAAAAGAAGTAAGTGAAGCATCTCAGAAGAAATATCCCTACATGCATATTGGGGCAGTTCAAGTAGGAATAAAGCTTTTAGCCAAAGATGGTATAGACTGTTCTGTTCTATATGTCTTACAACATGATAGAATAACAGATTTTAAGAAAAGTTTGTTAGGAACAGTAGAAGCTTTTCTATGCAACCAAGTTATATATTTCAATGTTTTTCCAAACTTCACCACACATCTTAGAGATGCAGCACACTGTCTAAGATTGAGAATCAAGACATATGGAATTTCCATGAAGAAAGGAATGATGGAGCTTGCGATAGATTATTCTATCTATTATAAACTGATGAGCTCGAATGTAACCCCAAACACCAGATTTCTCAACAGCCCTGGGATTACAATATCAATCCTCATCAATCCAAGAAATCATACTAAACATAAGCATATTACAAAATGGCATGAAGTAACATTCCCAAGAGAATGGAATTTGATACCTCCAGCTAGACAGGTAGAAAATACCAATACTTCTATCTATGAAGACATGGGAGGAAAAATAAGCTTACAATTTCATATGCATTCATTCGCTAGCTATGAGGAAGCTAGTACTTTTGGAACCAAGCCAACTTCTTGTCTTGAAGAATCTTTCGAGGAAGAAGATGCTAAAAGACCTATGATGATGCTAAAATCAGAAGAACTGAAGAGCTTGTATGAATAAGGGGAAATCTGTGAATCTATAGAAGAGCTTGAAAAGATCATAAAAAATTTCTCAGGTGCAACTGAAAAAGAACAAAAGGAAGATTCTTATTTATCAAGCAGCTAAAGAAGAACCAGACGAATCATCAACAATGGAAACTAAAAATATTCCCCAAGGAAGCACTGTAGTTCAGAATATCACGAACTACCCTACTAGGATCATTCAAGAAAATAAGATTAAACTTCCTAAGGGACAGGTTCCTACAGGAAAACCAGGAGAACGAAGTTCTCAGAAGTACATCCTTACAGAACCTAAATAGGGACAAACAATATCTGAAAGAGGAATTTATCTTGATCTCGATAGGGTAAGAGACAAGAGAAAGACAATAAACAAATGGGTAGCTAGCCTAAGGCTAACTTAGGCTTTGGTATTGTCTAAATATGCCTACGAGGAAGCTCATGCATATTATGAGCCCACCTTAACTGGTATAGTCTAGAAGTGGTATTAGTCTTTCAAGCGAAGATCTCAATGGTCTGACTGGGCAAAATTGGCTCAAACTAAAAATCCTCTAGATTTCGCATGCCCCATCCATGCATAATTTTGTGAAGACGTTACTGGGCACAGTGAGCAGTCTAAAAAGAGCTAAGCCAAATATTCAAAAGTTGAGCATTTGCAGCATGAGATACTTTGAAGAGTATACTAATGAGTTTCAAAATTACTATTTTACCATTGGAGACCTAAATAATGAAGATCTGGTTAGAACCTATTACAAGAAGTTACCAGAACCATGGAACGACGCAGTAACACAATCTTTGGAAGAAAATCCTTTGCCTTTTTTTACGGTAGGAGGAATTGCTGAAAGAGCCAGTGATCTCCTGAGAAAACAATGTGTTGAAAATAGAAAATCCAAAACTGCAAAGAAGCAACTCAAAGGAGTAGAAAACATGTGTCCCAAGATATTGGAGACACCAACACAGTGGGGATGTCACACAGAGAAAAAATACAAGAAAAGGTTTTCCAACAACAAGCAGAGGAAAAATTTTGCGTATAAAAAGAAGTATAAATTCAGAAAAAAAAAACTCCTTCAAAAAGAGCTCTGCAGGAGAAAGATCTCCTCTTAGGAAGAGATTTTTTAAAAGAAAAAGAACCAATTTTTCAAATTCTTTTCGAGAAGTGAAAAAGTGCAGATGTTGGCTTTGCAAAGCCGAAGGACATTATGCAAACGAATTTCCTAAAAAGGACAAGAGATCTGCGAAGGTTCTAATTGAAGAATATGACGAAGCAATAGAATTTGCAAACCTGAAAGGTTTTGAGATAGCATATTATGATGAAGAGAATGATTCAATATATTCTCTTGAGTTCCCATCAGAAAGTGAAATAAAAAATACTTCATAAAGTTCTGAAGAAGAAGATGATGGATCTCATCCTATGTTTGTCTTAAAAGTCTTAAATTGGAAGGAAGAGGCTACTGATATTATCAGTAACTTTCACCCCAATCCAGGAAGATTTACATGTGATTACTGCAATTGCGATGATAGTAATTCAGTTCCTATGTACTGTAAAAGTACAGGTGAAACTTATCATGTGTTCATTGCAGAATTACGAAGAAAAACCTAAGACAATGAAGCTCACATTCTGGTCTAACAAGAATATAAAGAGTTTTACGAAGCCAAGGAGCAATAGGGACATAACTTGGAAGAAGATTTGAAGAGAATGAAGTTAGTAACTTCATTAAGTCAGTGCAAGGAATTAAACGAGTCCTTTGATTCTATCAATGTGTTTGTAAGAAGGCAAGAAGAAGGCATTATCACAGAACCTATTATACAACAGGTTAACCCTTTTGATCCCATCAACAAGTCTGATGAAAGGGAAATCAATCCTTTCATTGAACTGCCTGGCAAAACTGCAGAAAGCAAAAAAAATAAAGCAGGTTCAGACAAGCAGATTCAGCAATTATATCACTATAGGATTGAAATTTCCCAGATATAGAAAATATCATCTACATGCCTTTGTAGATATGTCATACATGAAGAATATTAGAAAAAGGCTTCAAGATCAGTTACTGAAATAGCCATGAGAGAAAATGAAATAAACATGGATACTAAGGCTCGTGACATTAAAGTTTCCTTGGGCGGATGAACTTTGATCATAAAAATCATCTGGCAATGTGAAAGTCAAGGAGCAGACGTGTTAATTGGAAACGACTTTCTTTTTCAATAGACGATAGTTCTGAATCCACAAATGATTGGTTTTGAAAAGAATAACAAATTCTTTTGGGAATCTCGTCTTACTAATGCGATAAGTGTTACAAGTCTGGGATTTACATATCAATATCAGAGATCGTCCTCGAAGAGTGGTGATTATAAACCAGTTTTGCTGCTGAAAGACCATTTGAAAGGTCACAGTGAAATATTGGTAAATAAAGGGATGAATTTAGAAGATTCTAAAGAAGAGTATGAATCCCCTTTAGAAAAGTCTGATTCAGATTCATTAGACTAAGAAAGGTCAGACGAAGAAGAACAATTTATCAAAGAGCATAACCTAAAGGTTTATGCTAACAAAATCGAGCAGAAGAGAGTGTCAACTATTGCAGAAATAGAAAACTTGCTAAAACCAGTAATCAGTGAAGATCCTTAGTTATACTGGGAAAGAGATCCAATATACTGTCAGCTCAAAATGCATGATGCAAATACTATTTACCATGTTAAAGCAATCCTTCATTACATGGAACATGATAGAAAAGAGATGGAAAGTCAAATTCAAGAATTGATCGAAAAGAAGTTGATCAGACCTTCCAATAGTCCTCATCATGCTCCAGCCTTTTTGGTAAGAACGCATGCAGAGCAAGTAAGAGGAAAGGCTAGAATGGTAATTGACTACAGAGATATAAACAAAAAGATGGTCAAAAACGGTTATCAGATAGCCCAGGTAAGAGTGCTTATCAATCGACTCAAAGGAGCCAAGATATTCTCTAAATTTGATGTAAAATCAGGATTCTGGCAAGTCAAGATGCATCCAGACTCCATTACTTTAACATCATTTGGAACACCTCAAAAGCACTATGAATGACTAGTTATGTCATTTGGCCTCAAGCAGACCCCATCTGTTTTTCAAAGAAAAATGGATAATATTTTTAAACCTTACACAGATTTTTGTATAGTTTATATAGATGACATTTTTGTCTTCTCACGAACTATGAACGAACATCTGAAGCATTTTGAACAAGTATGTAAGTTGATTGTCCAGAAGGGAATCATCCTTAGACAAAAAAAGATTCACCTCATAAGAGAAGAAATCGATTTCTTAGGCATTCATGTTAAAGATGGAGAGATTCGTCTCCAAAATCATATTGTAAAAAATCAGTCAGTTTCCAGATCATATTCCTGATGCAATGTCCTTGCAAAGATTTTTAGGAGTTGTCAACTTTATGAGAGATTTTATTCCTCAAGTTAGTGGTCTTACTGCTCTACTCTCTCCAAAGACAAGCTCTAAAAAGAAGTGGTCATTCACAGAAGACGACAGTAATACTGTCAGAAAAATCAAAGAGCTAACCAAGAACTTGCCTCCTTTACAGTTACCTGAAGAAGGAGATTCTATCATTTTGCAGACTGATGCAATTAATTATTACTGGGCAGGAGTTGTCTTAGCTATTGCCCCTGATACAAATCATGAAAAGGGAGTTGAGGTCGTTTTAGAAAACAAATTTGTAGTTAGAACTGAAAATAAAAGAGTAAAAAACTTTAAAAACTACAAATTAACTAATGCTACAGACAGGGAAAGAGTGTTAAGATGGCAAATGTTCTTATCTCAGTATGAATATGATGTTGAAATGGTTACAGGTAACAAGAATTTCCTACCTGACGTCCTGACAAGAGAGATGACAATGTTTCAAAGGAATGACAAGGATAAAAGACGCAACCCAAGAAACAAAAGGTGAGAATCAAGAGAGAAAAATCTTTGAAAAGATACAAGAGCGGTGATAAGACTGTAGGTCCTCTCCATGACGGACCAGGTTATCAATTCATCGTATCTTATAGAGCAGCTGAAACAAGTCAAGCAACAGGTCATCCAGCTGATTGGGATAAAAGCTCAGATCTCTCCGTGAAAGATGAAAGTCAGTCCGTGAAATCAGGTGAAGAAGAAGAACTCAATCAGGAGTATTTGTTGTATATAAAAGATACAAGCACAACTGACCGGTCTCAAGATAAAAGACCGGCTGGCCCATCTCAAACGGCAGGCGATAAAAGCATAGCAAGTCCGTTAATGGCTGCTGCTTTATCAAAAAGTAGAATTGCCCCTTTTAGGGGAAACAGATCGCATGTGGTTACTGGAAAGAAAACCGTTCATGATCAGTCTTTGAAGATTTTTAAAGAACCAGTTTTCCAGACAAAAAAGGTTGTTAACATTCAAGCAAAAGATTATCATAGACAATATTCTTTATGCATTCCATGAGAAAATGAAGATCATTTACTTGGAACTCTTGAAGCACTTACAGAAGAATTGCATGGAATCCTTGTAAAAGAGAAGGAAAAGTCTAAGGTAGTGTACCTAGAAAATTCAGAAAGTGCTAAGATCCCTATAACAACAATGAAATGGTCTGAATGGTTCAAATTCCATGAGCATTTGGGAAAAGGACAGTCGCTTCCACCAACCTTGTCTGTTGTTCCTAGCTCATATTATGGGAGATATCTGGTTAATGTCCAAGCAGAACACCCTCAGAAACAAAAACTATGGTTAATAGAGAATGATTTTGTGCATAATCTTTGGACAAAATCTAATAAAGATTTAGAGGGATTCCCTGAATTAATAGTTCAAGCTATCAAGAACATTAGGCCAGACGGATGTATCCTGAAATTAAAGTTCATATCAACTCCACCGGAATGGATAATGTTGAAAGAGCAAATGAACTATATTTCTCCTTATCATTATGTCAGGATAATTCAAGGTCCAATTAAAGAAGCGAGCAGAATGAGCGGAAATGGTAGTCCTAATCAGAGCATTCCATGGATGAAGGCCATGACAATCATATGTATCAAAAACATGGTGCAAAGAGACTATGAGTCAAGCCTTCTGACAAGTGGAGAACAAATAATGGTTTCCTGCTACAATCATCCTCCACCAGTGAATAATGATTTTTTTTCTCAGCCATTATGAGAAATGAAGTAGACTGCACCCTAGCTACTACAAAATGACTGAAAAAAGTGAAAAAAGAAAAAGGATATAGGATTCATTATCCCTTTCCTTATGATTCTGACTTAGACAATGAAGAAAAAGATGAAAGAGCATCAGAAGAACAAGAATGCCAAGATTCGTTGGCTGATTATTAGTGCACTGATGAAGAATACTACAATACAGTAAACATGATGGAGAAATGAGCGGTGGCCGACACATCAAAACAAAAGACTTTACTTTTGTTAAAATTAGTGCGCTCACATGATAGAGAAAAGAGCGGTGGCTGACGCATCACGACAAAAGACTTTTCTTTTGTTAAAGTTAGTGCGCTTTTCTTTTTGCTGCTAACGCATGAAACAAAAACTTTACTTTTGCTAAAGTAAAACTTGATTCCTCTTGTCCCCCACTTTCTCTTAGCTGTGTTTAATTTAAGATTGAAGTCCGAGTGCTATATAAGAAGCTTCAAGCTTCCGAGAGAAGGCATCGAAAAACCTTGGAACAAAAGTTGGCAACACTCTCAACCTTCCACTTGAAGTTAGAAAGCTAGAATAGTAGTGTGTGTAAACAGTGTCTCTAGTATAAGAATGTGAGTGTAAGTACTATGTGAAGATTTCAGTCTATAATCATTCGGTGTGATGTGTTTTTATTACAAGTAAATATCTTGTGCTTGTAATTATAATTATGAGTAGCTAAAAATCTTATAGCTGTTTACCCAACAGCGAGGCTCTGGGTTCTGTATTTGTAGTTATGTTATGTTAAATAAATTCTAGTGTGTGCTCATAATTCCGTCACAAAAATATTTTTGTTTTAGAGTTATTTTACTTTGAGTTGTTAATTTGAATTTTGTATTTAAGATTTTTTTGCACACTAAAATCTATGAATCTTTCTATTTAAGGCAGTAGTGATTCCGCCAGTATAGTAACCATTTAGATAAGAAGTCGTTAGGTGAAAGTTTTGGCATGTTGAAGGCTAATTCTTAAATTAAAATGTGAATATATTTTAGGTTGTAAAATATCCTAAATACAAACAAATTTATCCCTAACAGGTATGTCATTGATACTAAAATAAGAGTCTGGGAACTACAAACCCCTAATAGGTATGTCATTGATACTAAAATACAAACAAATGTACTACATTCACAGTCCTTCAAGAGTTCAGAATAAAAACTCTTTAAGGTTACACAAGTATTTAACCCTTAAAACAATTAACGAGATAATTAGCTAGGGTTTGATTTGAATCAATTTATCTATTTCTATAAATTTATTAAATTATATGTGAAACATTTAATTTTATATATATAATGGAAGAGCTGTTGGAGTTTAACTCATTTTCTTATGGAGATTTTGGTATTTTCTCATCTACAATAGAGAATTAATATAAGAGCTGTTAGAGATGTTCTAACTAGCCATGTATCTTAGTAATTCATGTCTTTGATAAAAAAAGGAAAGAAGAATATAAAGTTTTGTCACACCTTAAATTTGCCTTTTGTATTACTTTTGAGTTTTGATAAAGAGTGGGCTGCTCGAAAAGCATGTCCAACAGCTTTCCTAAAATTTCTCTATAATGGTAAAGCAAAACTCAAAATCTCCAAAAATGTTATCTTCAAACTCCAACAGCTTCTCCATTTTGAAGATTCCGACATTTATTACAACAATAAAATATGCTATATCATTATTATTAATATTAAAAAATAATAATTTTTTATTATTACAATACAATATTCAATTAAAAATATTATATATTTTACCTTTTTCTTGTTGGAACATGTGACGAATTTAATTTTGGGAAAGGAATTCATTGCTGCAAATTTGGAGAATGAACCATTGTTTTTCATCTATTTTCCTATTTTGGAGAATGGGTTGGGAAAACTGTTGGACTGAAAAATAGCTCAATATTCCCTAAAATTAAGAAAATCAAAAAATAAAGAAGTTGTTAGACATGCTCTAAGTAGTGCTTGTGACCAAACTTCAAAATATCACATTTGTTACAAAGGGATCTCCAGTATTTTTACTCTCAAGTTATTTTTTAAGAATATCGATAATGATATATTGACGCTTAAGTCAGAAAATGTTGTTACATATCTTCTATTTACAATCAAAGGCTAGATAAAGAGTTTGTGATACAAGACCACAACGATACATATGAGATATGCATAATCATTAAAACGTTAAGGTGCTTTTAAAGATATTACGAACTTAGTGCGACAAACAAAGTTTCAGAAAAAATAAAAAAATTAAAAGAACGCCTATGACCTATAGAAGGACATAGATGAAAGACATTTATTCGAATAAAAAACAAAACAGAAAAATTAAAGCATCTCTTTACCCTTGAGAGTAGGGCTAGGGAGTGCAGGCAACCAAACACTACTGAGCGACGAAGGCACCTCAGTTTGCTTTGTAGGACGCGGTTTCTTGTTCTTTCTTCCAAGCGGACGCCCAATCTTCCTCTTATAAGTCATCAGACCAGTAACCAGAACACCAAGTAATGCCCTCTGACTATCTTTTTTTTCTTCTTAGGGGGTTTGAGGAGCCCCAAAGCTTTCTCAGTTAGCTTAATAGCTTTCTTGCTAGTATCCTGTCAAGCCATCAATATGGTTGATTTCTCCGGGTTCCTAGATGGGCTCTGAAAGAAAACAACATCCTCATCATTGTAGTCCAGCTCTTGTACATCAGATCCACCAAGCCCAACAGGCCCAAAAGAACCCAACTCAGTCAACGACTCTATCACCACTTCAAATTCAAACCTAGCATTACTTCCAAGTTTGAGAAATCATATTGATTGAAAATAAGATTATTATTATTATTATTATTTAAAAGATGATAATAAGATGTTTAGCCAATGTCCAAGTTGAAAAAGAATGGTTCGACCTATGCCAGGAAGGAAGAAACGTTCATACATGTTCCCTTGACACATATTAGTGTCTAGACCCAATGATGGATCGAGAAAGACAAGACTTGAAACCAAGTAATAAGACCAAATATGAATTAACATTACAAATAATAAGATCCATGTCAGGTAGTAATAGAGTGAGTTGTACCTTACCGTAATCTTATGAGGAAATACTCAACCGATCAATGAAATTGTTTTAGCCTCGCTTCCAACTAGAGGAAAATAGTATAAATACTGAAATTTAATTGCAACAAAGTAAATTACAAGAAAAATAAAAGAATGTGTGGGCGTGCCACAGCATGGATGCGGAATGTAGAAAGTAATAGAAGAGTCGTGGTGTGTGTCACATGTGCTTTGAATCAAACGAATGTATGTCACCGGTGTCACCTCAGAAGAAAAATTTACAGTAACTTCTTCGCCACCAATATCGCTACACGTGTAGAGACAAGCAGAGCAACCAAAGGAAAGTAAACGAGAACGTCGCTCTGGGGAGCTTAGAAGGAAAAAGTGCTAAGGCGAGATGTTTTAGCGTCGGGGGTTCGACTAGGACGAGGTTTGTATTGTATTGTATTGTATTGTTGTAGTTTGTAAAAATGGTGTGTAGTCTGATCCTCGAACCTTTTTTTTTATAGTGGTTCGCATAATAAATAAGGATGCAATATTCTTTGCTAATCGGTTGATGGGTTGCACAAGGTTTTGTTTTAATTGGCAACTACATAATTAGGTGACACAGTTCTAATCATATATGAAGACTTATTTTAGAATCATAGGGATTGAACCCAATCAAGTCAAATACTTGTAGATATCTTCAACATTAATGTATATCATGTTAGTCACCTCCTAAAATAATTATGCTAACTAGATAAGGTAACGAACTCGTAGATGAATATGCATACTTATCATTGGAAACCTCCTGTACGTATACTACTAGATGCACCGCGTAGTCATATATATATAGTCCTTAATCACTCATCTCCGTATGCATGCACAAGTACCTTTGATGCGAAGTCATTCCAAAATCAAGGAGTAGACTCCTTATTAATGTAAACTTCTTATCTTTATATGCACACGTGTAGTCATTAATTAAGGATGATTGTTGGCTCCCTCAATTAAGCACTAGCCAAACTCGCTTCCCTTAAACATCTCCATATGCAATGACTTTGGTTCACATACAAACTTCTATCCAATTCGCATGACAACGACTTCGATGCGAAGTTCTTTTTTTCTACGCGAAACCCTCTCACACGCGAACTGTATCACTCAATGCCTAAGGCTCGATTCCTATGTGAAGTCCATTTCGCATGCAAGCAATCATTTCACATACATAGACATATATCACTTTATATTTAGGACTCGAACTTATATGCAGAGTACGTCATCTCGTCTTGCATGCAAACAATATCCTTCACATGCGATCTTTGGTATTCACACACATACGGACTCGACCAGTAATTAACCACCAGGCCAATCCAACTTGAATGGCTCGTATCTCCTACTCTGCTATGAAGTGTCCTCCCCACACGGGAACTGTATCTAGCTCGCAGGGTCTTGTAGACAAGTGAACCGTCACTAACCCACTGTTACTTGGGCTTACTGATGTGATGTGGATCACGAATTAACTAATATTCACTTAAGCAATTAATTTATAGTAAATTATTAATTTTCAAGTGTAAACTGGAATAACAACAAACATACAAACTTTGAAAAATTGAACCTTGGTTTGTCAATTATCGATCAGAAACCTTGAAACTAATGCAATGCAATTGATGACACGTTTACTTACTAGGAATGAAATTGAAATGTTTGGGAATGATTATTAGATAAGATAATTCATGTGTTTACATGCTCATGGAGAAATGAGAATTGTTGTTGGTCTCACCTCCAAACTCGGAACTGATTCCTTGATAACACATATTTGTAATGCCAAGGGGGAGATGGGATTGTGAATGATCCATCAGGAATTAACTTTTTATACCAAAAATATCCTCAAATTAATTACAACAAACAGTGCAAATTCTCATACTTTTTAAAAGGACATTTAGTAATTATGCTAGTTTAATTCCAATTATCTATTGTAAGTAAACAACATCAATCACATTTAGTTTCATTCTTATTCCAATTTCATGTGGTAAGTAAACAACTCAATAGAATTCAAGACTCCACATATTTATTTCATTTCGTCTTCTATTACCACCGTATTACATTTTTGATAAATTTCATTCCAAATAAGTAAACGTGTTTCTCTAATTGAGAATTGTTGCAATTCTTAAAACATTAATCAAACGGGTGAAAATTATTGCCCAATAACAATGACCCATGTCACACCTATGCATATCATAAGTTCCTAACAATGACCCAACATCTTATGGCATTCTCCGAATAATATTTGTGCAATCTGCGAATTACTGAATTTCTCCATAATTCATTCCTTAAAAAGTTTAATAGACTAAAAAGGGAGGATTTTAATCCAAAAAGACAGAAAAATAGGGCCCAAAAAGAAAATATATCCCAAACGTGTAGAGCTTGGTATCCACACGTGTGCCCTCATCCTCCAAATCGATAAACCCCAATTTGCAAAGCCATCCGAGCTAGGGTTTTTGGGTTCCCATCGATCTCAGCCGATTTCGTAAGCCAGAACACACACAGAGAGCCATCCACAATGTTTCCAGGTATGTTCATGAAGAAGCCCGACAAGAGGGAGGCTCTGAAACAGCTCAAGGTCCACGTCGGCATGTTCGGCGTCTGGGTCGTCGCCATCCGTGTCACTCCTTACCTTCTTCACGCTCTCTGTGGCGAAAAGGAGGAGCTGAAGCTCTTGATTTGAGGTGGTTTTACTAATTTACCACATCTTGTTTACTTTGCTCTGTAAAATTTCTTCCATTTGGTTGGTTGGTTGTTAATTATTGGTCTATGTGTAGTCTAGAATATCGGAGTTGTATTGATGTTAGTGTTTGGAATTTGGTGAATTGAATTTGTAGTCTGTAAGACATGTTTTGCGTGATTCAGTTGTGTATTGTGTTTATTGGAAATTTGATAAGTGTGTGCTTTATATTCTTTTGATTGTGTTTATGTTTGACACTTGTTGGCTGTAGTTTGTACATTGTCCTTGGCTCGATAGGTTCTAGTTGTATCGGATTGCTTCTACTGGTTGTTTTGGTTATTTAGGAGGGTATGAGATGTATGTTCTCAAATAATATTGTCTTATTGATTAAACGGAAGTTTTAGTTGGTGAGGTTCAGATGGTGAAGTAAGGTTTATTATGAGATGAGAACCACTGTCTAGACGTTTGACATAAGAGACGGGGAGGGATATGGTTTTGAGACTTGAGAGATTAAAGGGGAAAACTGCTAATGAACTTTTGATAAGAAGGTTGTTCTTCCTTTCAATGCTTTGACACATATTTCTGCTCATAAATTCTTAGTATATAAATTTTAATATGCAGATATACACTAGTGATTCTAGAATATGGGGATACATGAATTTTTATCACTTAGTGTAATTGCATATGGATAATGGATTCAGAATCTGAACCTTTGAGACTCTGCATTTTGTAATAGAGAAAAAATGGTGAATGGATGCCAATGTATGCTGTAGGCCTATTTTATAAAAACTATCTTGGGTTAAATATTTTTTCCTTCAGAAGTAATAACTTGTTTTAGCATACTGGCTTTTCCCCTTTTGGGAGAATTGTTTCTCATGAACAAATTAACCTGACAATTGTTTTCTTTATTCACTAATATAGATGCTTTTGACTTTTTTGAGTTGTTTTTTTTTCGTCGTTTGTGCCTTTGTATCTCATCCATTTCAAAGAAAATTAATAAATCTTTTGCCTGATATCAATTTTAAATCATCCCATGTACCAATTTTAAAGTTGTAGCTTGGCAAATCTTTTGCCTGATCTGAAATCACTTGGCTAATGAATTAATAATAATTGCATGACATGAAACATGAGTGTGCAAATTATCATTTGCATTGACGTTTGTCTTGCTACTTTTAATAGATGTAAGATTAATGCTAGTATGGTATTGGACTGTTGGTGGCTGTATGCCGGTACAAGTGTTAGTGTTCTTAAAAAGTGATGCTACTAGTTCAGAAATTAAGTTGGCTGTTTTAGATGTTGATTGTATGCCTATGGGACATGCTCTTTTCTGACTGATGGTTCGTTTATCTATTATCTGTAATACGTTACTCATGTTTTTCTTTTTTGGTAGTGCAGTGGGAGTATGGGAGAAGAACTGACTTAGGAGGAAGATGAATCGTTCAGAGCTTCATAGTTTCTTATTTACTTTGTGCCCTGGGAAGTTTATGAGACCATATTAGCTTAAGTTGCTATAACTTTTTATTTTATGGGGGATTATTTATTGTATAATGTTTGATTCGCTTTGGCTTGGTCAACTTTAATGCAAGGGTGACATTTAATCCTTGATTTGGTTTGTGTTTTGATGACTTTGCAGCCAAATGCCAATTTTGGCTTCTGGTTAGACTAGAAATTATATGAACTATGCCTCCAAACCCTACCTGCTATCTGTAGTTTGTTTTAGTTATGTAGATATTACAAGTCCAAATATTTAGTAAAAGGAATTGAAAGAATGTAAATATAACCATGATTTTCTTCAATATTAGCTTCAGCATCTCCCAAACCAGTCCAAAAGTGTAAATATATCATATTTTAGAAATTTTGTTTCATAAGCCACCAAAAATTTGCAGATCAGTGGCCACTGAAGACGAAAATATTAACAACAGCACTCTTATAGTCTTATCTATCTTTTACATCAAACTCGTAATCAAAAGAATGAAGAAATTAACACAGAAGGAACTAGTACAACAATTACAGCAAGAACCTTGTTTCAAGTTCAGCAACAACAGGGGCATATATAATCAAACCATTCTCGTTGCACTGCGGGCACACAATAGATTCTCCCTTGTCAGCAATGAGCTTGTGACTTCTACTGCACTTGAAACAACCGGCGCAACCTTGACATGGTCGTTGTGATCCATCCAAAGGCACTCCTGCAAAGAGCGGCTGCAGCTTTCCTTGCTCATGAAGCGCCAGAACCTCCTCAGCTCCCCCAATGTCTCTCCCCTTTATGAAAAGCTTAGGAGGAACCGAGTTGCAACCCAAAATGCTGCAAAGCTCTTGTCTGAACTCCATGTGCTCGAAATACACAACCCGAAAGCTCTCTAACAGAAACCGGTTGCTGTTGCATTCGTCGAACGTCTTTCGTATCCCTCGGAGGCTTGTGGTGTAGAGAATTACTGAGTCGAAGCTGCCAGGTGGACGTTTGCCTTGGAAGGCCAAGAGAGGTCTTTACTCAGTCTCATGTACTCAATCCCAAAGGCGGCCCGGGTCGAAGAGGGTGCCGGAATCTAAGTCGGGTCGCTGGAAAGACGAGATGTCAATCTCCGATAAAGGTGTTTCTTCTGATTCTGAATCTGGGTAAAAAACTATACTCTGTTTCTTCTGATTCTGAAGCAACTGAGATGTTTTCTTTGTCATCCTCACAAACGACGTCAATGCTAGCGCTGCAGTAGTCCTGCTCCTCTGTTGGATGGTAGAATTTGACGACTGAAATGTTTGGAATGTTGTCCACATACCCATCGGATACTTGTGATGGCTTTGTTGGGAAAGAATAATATAATAGAAGTGACAAACTTAAACTAATGCATCACATACTGTTCTTGCTTAAATGAATAGCATTTTGATTAAACTGAATTTTTGGTGTGAGGATGATAAATTGAATTTTTGCTTAAATAAATAGCACTTTGACTATCACAATGCATCACATACCGTTCTTGCTTCACACCCAACTCGCTAATGAACCTTTGCAGCCAAACCAATTCCTTTCCTGCTTCATTCGTCACTATGTATTCAGCTTCCGTAATAGATAAGGCAACACACTTCTATAACTTGGACTGCCATGACACAGCTCCCCCACAAAATGTAAATAAATACCCAGAAGTGGACTTTCTGTTATCAAGGTCCCCGGCTAAATCTGCATCTGTAAAACCCTCCAAAACGGGTTCAGAACCACTAAAAGACAAACACAACTTTGAAGTGCCCCTCAAGTACTTGAGTATCCACTTAACAGCTTCTCAATGCTCTTTTCTAGGGTTAGATAAATATCTACTAACAACACTAACTGCATGAGCAATATCTAGGCGAGTACATACCATGGCATACATAAGACTACCAACAGCTGATGCATAAGGGGTACCTGTCATCTTGTCTTTCTCCTCTTGTATAGTTGGGCTTAACAACCTACTCAACTTGAAGTGATTACCTAAAGGTGAGCTCACTGTTTTTGCTTCTTTCATTTTGAACCGTTTAAGAACCTTTCGAAGCGAAATCAAAGCAGAACCGCATCGGAATTGCGTTTTTAAGAAAAGCCTACTTTGGAACCGTGACGGAAGCCAAATTTCTGATTGGGAAGTGCGCGTTTCCGATTTCTCTTAGTAAATCATTCTGTTGTTTCAAAGCAGGCATGCAGATTTTCTAGGTTTTTTCGGTGTTGGATTCTCAGAGAGTTGAGATTGGGATGAGCTGTTTAATTCTTAGGTAGTGGATTTTAGGGAGGAGACGAGGGTAAGATGAAGTAATCATCTCAGCCACTGCTGGACAGTCAGCGAGGCCCAGGAAGGACATGAAACAGACGAAGTCTGACAAAGAAGAGATGGAACTAGAGGACGTGGAGATTGAGGTAGATCGAGGTTCCGATAGAGGCAGTCCCAGGAAAAGGGTTGTATATCACTGATGAATAGTCTGAGCATTAAAGAGAGATAAAAAGGAGAGGAGATGGTTGGGAAGATAGAGGTTGTGGAAGTTAAAAAGAGAGAGAATAAAGAGAGAGGAGGCGGCTGTGTTTGATCAGGATTCTAACATGGTTTATTATTTTCAGTATTTCCATTTTTCACCCCTCATACAGCTTCTATTATTTAATTAAATACATTAATTTTTAGAGGTAATGATATAACATAAAATTAGTTATTACTAAGAGTAAATAATTTAATTATTTAATAAAACTGAACATATATATAAAAATTATAATATATTATACTTTGAAGCTTCCAAAACGGTTTGATTCCAACAAATTTTGAAAAAAATGCTTCCGTGCTTCCAAGAGCTTCGCTTCCACATTTCCGCTTCTAATTCCATGCAACATAGCTTTTCACACTATATTCACCATTTCTACTAAAGTTCCAAATAAACTTGTCTTCCCGAGTCCGAAAGCTCAATGGGATCCGGTTTATAATTGTCACCTCCTCACTCGTAAAAACATCCTCCAAACATTCTATAGACTATGTCCTTGTATCATCATCAATCAAATTTGCAACCTTCAACTCCTTCAATCCCTCCATCACCAGTAGACACGACTTGAAGGTATAAGGTCTCAGCAGCCATAGATCATTCAACACCGAGATAGTTTCTCCATTACCAACTGAGTATCTGACTCCTTTGGTCGGAACCTCCCTACCCTTCAAAAGGCTTCTTCATGAATAAGAGGCAACCTGTTTAATCGTAGCAAGCATAAAATCCACATATGGATAGTACTTAGCCTTGAGGCATTTAGCTAGAAGAAAATCAGGAAAACGAATGAGCCGCCAAACCTGCTTACCCAAGAGAGCTTGATTGAATTGCCACATATTGTGAAACCCTAAACCGTCGTCCTCTTTCGAAACACACATCTTGTCCCAAGCTATCCAATGAATCTTTCTACTCGCTTTCGTATCTCCCCACCAAAATTCAGTCATGCAACGATGTATTTCCATGCACATATGCTTTGGTAACTCAAAGAAACTCATCACATACGTGGGCACAGACTGCACAACCTTTTTAATCATCAGCTCTTTATCAGCCATGCTAAGAGTTTTGTCCTTTCACACCTTCATCTTGTTCCTTGTTTTCTCCATGACAAATTAGAAAGCTTTAGCCTTGGAGTAGCTAACCTCAGTCGACAAACCTAGGTACTTATCATGTTTATACACCCTTTCAACCCCTAATTTTGCTGCCAAGTCTTCTTGCACATCTCTTGAGACATTCTTAGAGAAACAAATTCTACTCTTTTGCAGACTAAGTTTTTTCCTGATGCCTGTTCATATTGCGTCAAGATGAGGCAAAGCTAATCACATTCTTCATCTTCTGCTCGAAGAAATATAAACAAATCATCAACGAAAAACAAATGGTGAATAGAAGGTGCTCCCAGAGCAATGCGTACACCATGAATTCTCTCTTCCATCTCTATCTTTGTTAGCATTCAGAATAGTCCTTCAGCACATAATAAGAACATATATGGGAAAATAGAGTCACCTTGACGGAGACGTCTAGAAGGCAAGAGGCGGCCTCTCGGTTCTCCATTTAACACAAAGGAATAGGATACCGTTTTGACACAACTTATCACCCAACTGATCCATCTACTATCAAATCCCATACTAACCATCACTGCCTCTAGAAAAGGCCATTCAACTCTGTCATAAGCCTTTATCATATCCAATTCTAAAGCTCCATAGCCGTGATTGCCACCATAGCACCGTTAAAGGAAATTCAAAATCTCGAAAGCCATCAGAGAATTGTCTACAATATGTCTTTCGGGGACAAATGCACTTTGTGTTGGAGCAATCACCTCGTGGAGAAAACCCTTTAATCTGTTGGCTAAGACTTCGACCCAAATTTGTAAATCACATTGCAAAGACTAATGGGACGGAGTTGCTGCATAGTTTCCACATCTTTCACCTTTGGAATGGCAATATTTGGGCCAAAATAATATCTTTTGATGAATGGTTGTTGAAGAGCCCATTAGACTGATTCTTGCGGTTAGAGTATTTGTACGTATATTCTTTTTCCTTTTGAGGTTATGCGTGACATATTTGCAGGATTATAGAGATCTGTTTCATAATCGTTCGAGAAGATTTCTTTTCTAGATAATCGAGAGAATCTAATTTACCTTGATATGCATGGAATGACGAATCTGAGGGTTCATTATATAAGGAGGTCAAGGTGTATGATTCAAAAACATCAATCAGCATATAAAAAACTTTTACATCTTGCAAAATAAGCCTCCCTCAAGCACCTCTACCAAAAAGACTCATTGGATCTTTTTTCCATCAAAGCCCTATCCGCAGGCATTCCCCTCTAATACCTCACCAAAACCCAAATAGTCGGTAGTTCCTACAGCTACATTATCAAGTTTCATCCGTGAGCGAACAGTCCATCCCAACTTTATAAAGACTTATCCGTAGACGAATACTCGCAAACCCATTGTTGGAGAGAATAACTCTAGCAAATATCCCCAGTTTGTCAGAGATCTCTTTGGCGAACAAACCACAATCCTGATTTATAGCTCTACTCAACTACACCGGTCTGAGTAAGAAACGTCCGCTTCACGTAAAGAGTAGAAAAATTATAGTTGCTCCTCAGCTAGGTTTGTGAAGAACCTAAGTGCCAGCCCGACTAACGCCAGTACTTCAGTCGTCTGAGGAGAAGTCAGAATGGGAACAAGCACACGTAACAAGGTTGTACCTGCCACAAAAGGTACTAGTACGCTCCAAAATTGGTTGTTTGAGAAGTCCATTTTCACCCTGAACATTTGGCACACCCAACAGCGGGACCTATTGTGTCAGGATTGCAGGTGGGAATGAGTATTAAAGGCAATATCCGCTGTGTTCTAACCCAAAGCATTCATGGATTAATCCACATAACTCAGTGAAGTGTAGGGGTTTAACTATCAAGGAAACAACTTCGCGTTTCGGTTTATTACCAGGAGAGCTAGCAGAATCAACTAGCAATAGTAAAGTAACCATGGACGAAGAATCAAGAGGGGTGTTGACAGCTCTTACCGAGTAGGTGAAGGCAATTAACTGAAAAGTCTAAGAAAACTGATGCGATCCTTGATAGGTTGGACGCTACTATGCAGCAGTTTGAGCAGATCCAAGTTCACCAGAGTCAGTAGATTAAGTCAACAAGCGTGAATATAGAGAAATTTCAATATGCTACGACTCAAGATGTTGCTGATACTGATGACAAGATCGATAGACAGTTTGAGCGCCTTTGATAAATTGAGTAGATCCTAGGGATAGAAAGAAGGCGTGATGCTTAAAATGTTGCAAGAGCGAAAGGAAAGATTGAAGAATAACCAGAGCAACATGGTTTTGAGGAGATGACGCATCGTCATTTGCAAAAACCATGACTATCAAGGCTACTGGGTCTTTTACTTTGATTCGAACAGATACAAGGGAACCAGTAGCAGGGACGCCTCCCAGATAGGAGATGAATGTGAGACAACAGAGGAATCAAGATTTTAAGAGTGTCTCGAGACGTGAATGGAGGTCACAAATGGTATGACGAATGGCCAAGTATGCAGACTGGCCCAGGTGATGCAGATGATTCAAGAAACTGTAAGGACAATGCAGGACCAACCATCCATTAACCTAAACTATTCTAATCCAAATCCAGATGAGGTGACGCGTACACCATGGCCTCACCATTATAGGCAGATCCGTTTTACAACCTTTTCTAGAGAGGGGTCAAAAGATACAGCTACTCATGTTTCTCTCTTCCAGAGCGAATGCGGTCCTTATGAGACCAATGATATTTTTATACTAAGATTTTTTGGGTCTTCTCTTAAAGAGTCCGCATTAACTTGATATACTAAGTTGGCTCCTAGGTCAGTCCTTATGAGAATCGAAGATTTGAAGTTTTGAAGTTTAAAAATTTCGGGTTTTTACATTTTTGTTTGATTGACCTAGTTAGAGGCTGAATTAGCATTCGAGTTGAACTAGAAAGTTGTTCCAAATGATGAGAAGAAGCTACTACTAAAATTTGGTGGCGATTTGAGGTCTCCGAAATTTTAGCCGGAATTTCTACCGGCGGCAGAGCTCGCGATGGTGCTGCCACTTTTTAGACAATTTTTCATGCCCATTAAATAGTATAAAATGAAAGGAGTCTATGGTTTAAATTTGATATTTTTTGGTGGAGTTTTGGTTTGGTTTTAGAATTTTTCAAGTTTAATATTATCGGCGGATAATAAAATATTATTTCGACCATCAATTATTGCCGGTTAAGGTTTAAGAAATATTTTAAGAACTACTAAGCTATTGTTGAAGGTCGGAGATTTTTATTGATTAAGTTTGAGAGTTTTGGCCGAGGGTAACGTTATTGCCAATTTTAAATAATTATTCGTTTGACAATTGAGATTTACCATTATTCGTTGACAATTGAGCATGCACGTTTTAAAATAAAAAAATTCACTCAGAGACTTAGACCTTAGCCTAACGAAATCTGGATCGCTTCTCAAGCGAGAACTCTTGTCATGCTCAAATATTTATGAAAATTTATGACAATTATTTTGAAAATTGTCAATTGTCAAATCTCAATTGTCAATTGTCAAATATTTATGAAAATTTATGACCATTATTTTGAGGGCGGTCGGGGTATCGTGCCTTATGCATAATATGCATGTTTTAATTTACGGGGGAAGAGTCATATAAATTAGTAGGTTTTCAAAAATAGAAAGTTTCCTAATATGGAAAAGAATCCAATTATGGTTGGTTTTCGTTTTTAGTAAGTTTCCTTAAATGTAACTTTCCGATTACGACTCTTAAACTCGGTTAAACAGAAATGACACATTTTTAATAGGAGTCGAAGACTACCTCCTCGGCATTTTGCCGGATTCACTGCCTCACCGGGACAGTCACCGAATTCCGACGACTTGCCAAAAATTAGACATAGCCATCCCATAACTTCACAGTACCGAGTTCTCAACATGCATCAACCAAAACAACACCAAATCAGCTACAAAACACCTCATTACATCAACACAGTAACTCAAGACTCGATGCTCACTTCCACTCCATCCAAAATCGGGAAACAGGGATTTTGACCTCCTCTTTGTCGAACATCTCCTGTCGAGCCTCCAAACTCCACCATCTTGCAACTGGGCTCAAACTGATCACAGTGAGGCTCCCTAGGGCACGACGGAGACGTCAGAGACTCCAAAAACTCGACCACCGGAGGTTTACCCGAGAAACCCAAGAAACAGAGAAAGAAGGATTTTGAGATTAGGTCTCGAATCAAACGTGCAAGGCAATGGAATTGAAGAAGAAGGCAAGAGAAGAAGAACCCTACCTCTTCTTTGTCGAATTGGCCTACAACGCTGAGAATCGTCGGAGCACCGCCGCGTTTCTTCTCGAACGATCTCCCTCCACGGTTGACGCATATGTTATTTAAGGTATGGGCTTTGTCGAGAATGAAGAGAGGAAGATCATGGTGGTGGTTTGGTGGCGAGTGGCGGTTGGAGTCGTCGTCGCCACACTGGGGAAGGCAAAGCAGACGAGAGGGAGAGGAGAGAGTCGAGAGGGAGAGAGTTGACCAAGAGGGTGAGTTTTGACCGAGTCAAACCTCTCTTCATTATTTAAAGAGAAATGGACGACTGAGATCAAATATTGAAAATATCTGACGGTAGGAAAAAAATTAGAATTAGGGGAGGGGGACACGTGGAGGGTGTGGATGGAGGGAAGGGACTGTGTGGAATTAAAGGAAATGGGGTCGGTTTAAACCCGGGGATGATGGGGGGGAGTTAAAGAGGGGGGTGGCATGCGGTCATTAATGGAGGAGGAGGAGGAGGAGGAGGGCATTAAATGCCGAGAATTGACCAGAGAGAGTGAAAGTTTCCAAAACAAAACTAAACTAAACTAATCGAGGACTGGTGAGCTTGCTATTGCAGCATGTTCTCTAGCTTTAATTCTGAGGCATAATCAGCTTGCTATGTTTGGTAGCTTTATTACTTGTTCATTTTTTGCATCAGGAGCTTGATTGATCACTATTAATATAAGGCCGAGTTTAGATTCCATCGACACAATTATGTCCTGTTAATTTAACTCCACCGTTACAAATATAAATCACCCCTTTGGTTAGCCCAAAAATGCGGCTTCATATTTTTTGATTGAAACTTCATTATCTTATATTTTCACTTTGCATGTCTGGCCATCTGGTGAAACCAATACAAGTCTAGCATAAACTGTTTTTTGGCGACAGCATGATACTTTTTTATTTTATCATACACAAATTTACAAGCACCAAAGCAAACAAGAATAAGGAGTAATACAACTCCAACCTAATGGGCCTACCCGTTTAAAAAAAACAAACAAGAACAAACTAATGAACAAAAAATGACCCAAAACAGATTTAGGAAACATACGGCAAAATAAGATACAAGCCCTTCAAACTGAACAAGCTTTAGCCTAGATATAGATTGAGCAAGGAGTGTCGTCGGCGTCACCGTCGCAACCTGAAGCAGACTGTGACATAGAGACGTCACAGAATATGCTGCTAAAAGTTTGAAATCCAGCCAAATCAATCCAGCGTAGGAAAAGCTGCACAGACCCCATCTAGATAAATTTGAATGTGAATATTTGTTGGGGGAAAGATAAACAATATAGAGGAACTGAGGAAGATCTAGTTAAAAAAGAAGAGAAGGACTCCATCGATTAATTACTATATATTCTTGCAATGGTACGTTGGGTGTGACTGTGACAAAACGAAACTAATGCAAGGATTATATGTCCCCGAAGCCAATCAGTCCACAAGATAGTTGAACCTCTCTTAGGCTTTCTTGAGTGGTTCAACTCAACTAGATATCATACTGACATTTGGTTGAAGACTTGAAAATATACTGGTATCTAATGCTGGTATTCCACAGATCTAACATCATGTTAATCACAATCCGAAGCTTGTTCAATATATATAAAAAAAGAGAGAAGTCGATCACCTTCAGTTGCCATACAGACTTGAAAATATAATCTTACTAGAAAATGTTAGCATCAATCTTTGTTGATTGAGTATACATTGCTCTCCACAGTCCCTCTTGTGGATGCACCACAAGTCCATTGCATGAGTCACCAAACAAGAGTACTCCGAGTACCATCAGGTCCCAAGATCGACTGGCACAACCAGATCAAACAAGAGTACTCTGAGTGCTAGCTAGCTTAGCAACTTTCACCAAACTCATCTACCATTGTAAATGCAGTCCTACTGACAGTTTTATTTTCCCACCTATATTTTTCATATGTATCTAGCTAGCTTCATCAACACCCCTCATAAACGCCCTATAAATTGGTTGATATATTCAGCAGACAGATATTGTATCAATTTATTGCTCTCATCTGAACCAACCCTTCCACCACCTCGATCTCTTCTCTTTCTGGTTATCCCTACCAAGTTGCTTGCTAGGTCCATCTTCATGGTTTACTTGTTTTGAAGCATATATCTATCAGACTCTGGTTCGGCATTCTTTGAGCTTAACTTGGTGGGTGGTAGCTTTGATCAGATTTTAAGGGTAAGATGGATCAGTTTGCGGTGAAGGTGGAGGAGGCAAGGCCGGCCGCTGATGGAAAGCCGTCTGCCGGGCCGGTGTATCGGAGCATTTATGCTAAAGATGGGCTTTTGGAGTTGCCGGAGGGGTTGGAGTCACCGTGGCAGTTTCTCAGGTACATCTGACGTCACTTGTTCTTGTGGGATTGATGATGTACGTTAGAATGGAGTGTCACATGAACTGTGGATTCTACTGGAGTTTATTTCTCAGGAAATTATCCGAAGTAGAATCATAGCATTTCATATATATTTTCATTTCACTTTTGATTATGTTATAGTCCTTCGTTGACGAATTTAGGATCCAGATCGAAAACTGGTCAAATGACGTTGAAAAGAAAAATGGGTAAAGAATAAAATAGAATGGCCCATACAGGTCTCGAACCTGTGACCTTCGCGTTATTAGCACGACGCTCTAACCAGCTGAGCTAATAGGCCGGTTGACAATTAGACGTCGTATTATTATATACTTACTGATCATCATGAAACACAGTTAAAGTCTAATTCGATTCAAATTCTTTAGTTTGAGTTGAAGGCTGAAACTCTGTTGTCCTATGGCAGTGACTCTGTCAAGAGGAACCCAAGTGCTCCAATGCTTGGTCAACGCCAAGTCAGCGAAAAGAAGGTACCTTTCATCTCCATTTAAGCAATGGTAGCAACCCATTGAAAACCCAGGAGCTCAATTTTGGATTTTGTTGGATGTAAATGACAGGCGGGTCCTTATGTGTGGACTACATACCAAGAGGTGTATGATGCAGCCATTCAAATGGGTTCAGCCATCAGAAGCCGTGGTGTCGATCCTGTAAGTCACACCACTTTATGAAATTTATGTACAACATTTTTGTGTGAGTAAACAGAGATTGCATTTTTATGTGTTTCAATGTTTGCAGGGAGATCGTTGCGGTATATATGGATCAAACTGCCCAAAATGGATTATTGCAATGGAGGTAATAATAATAATACTGTAATGTTTCTCTTTTTCAATTTTATGGATATTATGTTGATTGGTGAGAACCCATTTTGTGACTGGTTGATGTATTGAACAACTGAAATTGAATTGGGGACTGAATTTTACAAGAAAGATTGCCGCTTTTTAACATTATGATTTTGTTTTGTTATTTCACAGGCCTGTAACAGCCATGCCATTACATATGTTCCACTTTATGACACCCTCGGTATGCTTCCTTTTCTGTTTATTTTTCAAGAATTCTTAGTGCGTTGTATTATTTTCCAGGGGCAGATGGTGAACTTTAATGATAGAGGTCAAGTTTGATTAGTTGAATGAAAATTCTAAATTGTCTGAACTTTTTCATTTTTAAAATCTAACACGTAACTGTTATTTACAAATCTGGATTTGAGCTGCTGCCTACTGAATGCTTAGTAGTTTCCTATCAGATTCTTTGCAACAACTTAAGGGTTCTGTTGGAAACTACTGAAGAGTACTGAGTGTTTGCTAGCCTGCCAGAACTAAAATTTAGTAGCCAATCACCAAACTTGCCAAATAGGTTTAGAGCCTACAGGTAAAAAGGGAAATTTTGGGAAACGAAATTGTGGCGGGTCAAGGGAGATATTTGGAAGGAGCTTCTTCAGTTATCGGTGAAATTTATTTAATCAACGTTTCATGGTTTATGTTGCAGGTGCTAATGCAGTTGAGTTCATCATCAACCATGCTGAAGTTTCAATAGCTTTTGTTCAAGAGAACAAAATCCCTGCAGTGAGTTATTTGCCAAACTATTATGTCATTATCATAACTAGATCTTTATTTGAACTTTGAAACCACTGATGTCATTATCATAATTCTTTCTGCAGATTATATCATGCCTCCCAAACTGTTTGACACATTTAAAAAGTAGGCCATATTATAATTCTTAAATATTTCAAATTTGAGGTCTAAGTTGTTAGGATTGTGTCTAACTATACATCATCTGTGCTGTTCAGCAATTGTTAGCTTCACGGATGTTTCTACCACTCAAAAGAAGGAAGCAGAAGAACTGGGGGTTTCTTGCTTTTCATGGGAGGAATTCTCTCAGTTGGTAACTTCCCAACACTTTTTTCTAATACAAGTGTTTCTAGTAACGGATTGGCCATCAACATGCAATAAAAAAATAACATTTGTCTTTCATTGTCTTAGGGAAACTCAAATTGTGAACTACCTCCAAAACAGAGGACCGCTGTTTGTACAATAATGTATACAAGTGGAACGACTGGTGAACCCAAAGGCGTAATTGTTACCAATGCTGCATTAATGTCAGAAGTATTGTCAACAGACCATATACTTTTCTTAACAGATAGAGTGGTAAATAAACTTAACACAGTTAACATCTTCAATTTTCTAGCTTGTTAAATTTCTGTCTTGATGTTTCTGAATAAATGCTTATTCTGCCTCTAAAAGAAATTAGAAACAAGATGCAAAATATTTCACCATGCCTGTACCTGTGTTTGGTTTGTGGCAATTTATTATGTCAGAGGCAAATAAACTAGAAGAGAACATGTTATGGTATTGAGATTTAGTAGTTTGTGATTTTGTAAACAAAAGGCCATTATGCCGAATTCTCTTTGGATTTTGTAGCATTATCAATATGAAATTATTTCCTCATTCCTAAATGAAAATTGCAATCCTTATCCTGTATGCGGTGCCTGTTCATAATGCTATCATGCCAAGACATTAAATCATGTGTATGCAATTTATCAAGCACTTTTAGTTTATTGTGACATCTCCAAAATTTATTACTATTGCCAAGACATGATTGATAAAAGTTGAGGTAGTAAGGTAACCCTCAAGGCCTCAACTAGGGGAAATTTATACCTTTATTTTGACAGAAGTTTGATCCATAGTTGATCCAATTATGCTGAAAGCTTTGCAGTTGGCCATCAAATTTCAGATTTTCTACCAACTTATTAAATTAAGGGAATTGAACAAATCCAATTTTGAGCAAAGCCATCCTGTGAAAGGTGTTTCTTTGCAGATTTATCTTAGAGTGTTCATCTTAAAGTAACTCTGTTGAAGTAATTTAAATAGAAGGTTTATATTTTTATGAAGTTTAGTGAGTGAACTCAATTAACATTTTTACATTTACCTGATTGCAATAACATTGACTACTGGCATACGTGCATAAATTGTATTACAGTGTGACGAAGAAGATTCATATTTTTCATTTCTTCCGTTGGCCCATATATATGATCAAATAATCGAGAGCTATTGCATCTACAAGGGATCCTCAATCGGCTTTTGGCGAGGCGTAAGTAGAGACGTGGCATACTTGCTATGTTTTTTTTCTTGATTTCCTTACCAATTGATATTGTCTTACTTACTTTCTAACTTCAACCTCTGTCCAATGTGATTGTTGATCGAATTGCAGGATGTCAGATTTTTACTGGACGACCTTCAGGAACTAAAGCCTACTATTTTTTGTGGGGTTCCTCGAGTTTATGATCGTATATACACTGGTAAAACAGCTTCATTAATTTGAACTGTATACATGTATGTCATTGAGTTTCTTTGTTGCTAATATCTTTCTTAAATATTGCTTCTGAAGGTATTGTTGGTAAAGTTTCATCTGGTGGTCTGCTGAGGAAGACCCTTTTCCACTATGCATATAATTAGTACGTCTCACTAAGACGTCCTTTTTTATTTCCATTTTTTCTATTATAAACTAATTTATGTTTTTATGGCAGCAAGTTGACAAATCTGGAGAAGGGTCTACCCCAAGACAAAGCGGCACCTCTCTTGGACAAGCTTGTGTTTCACAAGGTCAGTCAGTCATTCTATCCTTCACCTTTCTATTCTTGAAATAGCTGGTTTGCATAAGCGTTACTAACAAATTGTGTTATTTGTGGTAGATAAAACAAGCGCTAGGGGCACGAGTTCGAATAATGTTGTCTGGTGCTGCGCCTTTGCCCAGGCATGTGGAGGAATTTTTGAGGGTCACCAGCTGCAGCACTTTATCACAAGGATATGGTATGGCTGACTATATATCATAAAGAATATAAAAATCATGTACTCAAATTAGTTAATCATAGTGAAGATTCCGGTGATTATAAAAGGTTAAGTATTTAACTCATTGGGTTTTCTCAACTTATTTCATAGTATATGTCCATCACCTATGAGTTGTCGAGTATGAAAGCTTCTGTACTCATTCAGATGACCTTCAGTTTCTAAGTTATCTACCACAACAATTCAGAAGCAGATATATATGAACAGAAGAAAACTACATTTCATCAATTTGTTAAATTGTGTAGGCCTTACTGAAAGCTGTGGTGGGTGTTTTACGTCCATTGGAAATGTCTATCCTATGATTGGAACTGTTGGTGTCCCCCTGACAACTATTGAAGCACGGCTTGAGTCGGTCCCAGAACTGGGATATGATGCACTTTCTAGTGTGCCACGTGGAGAAATTTGCATAAGAGGAAAAACCTTGTTTTCTGGATACCACAAGCGACATGATCTAACTGAAGAAGTCCTTATTGATGGATGGTTCCATACAGGTAAATGTAGTACTTTCTTGGTTAATGCTCAATCACTTGTTTTTTTTCTTTGATGGCACCTTCAATAGTTTTGTTATGATTAATTTGAGTGGATGGATCACAGGTGATATTGGAGAATGGCAGCCTAATGGAGCAATGAAAGTTATAGACAGGAAAAAGAACATATTTAAACTGTCTCAAGGTGAATATGTTGCTGTGGAAAGCATAGAAAGCAAATACCTGCAATGCTCCCTTATTGCATCGGTATGTCTCTAACTCTGTATTCTATGTGTATGAAAAATAACAAGACTGGGCTGTAATTCATGAATAAATGAATCTGTGTTCATGTTTCTGTTACATTTGAATTTTTCTGCTAGTGTCCAGACCCTTTCATGTTATTTGAAGTTACAGATGTATCCTAACATCTTAACTTTCGTCTGATCGGCAGATATGGGTTTATGGGAACAGCTTCGAGTCCTTTCTTGTTGCCGTGGTTGTTCCAGACAGAAAGGCCTTGGAGGACTGGGCAGCTGAACATAATTTGACTGATGACTACAAATCATTGTGTCAAAACCTGAAGGCAAGGAAATACATTTTGGATGAGCTCAATAGTACGGGTCAGAAACAGCAAGTATGTGCTCCATCCCTGCTGCGAAATTCATGCTTTGTTAATAATTTGTTCTCACCTTGCTTAAATGACTTTTGCATCGCAGCTTCGAGGGTTTGAGTTATTAAAAGCAGTCCATTTGGAACCAAACCCCTTTGACATAGAGAGGGATCTCATGACTCCAACTTTCAAACTGAAAAGACCACAACTACTCAAATATTACAAGGCATAATATTTCTAGCAACTTGTATAAGATAAGCTTAGATCTTTGATAAGTTAATCTTTAATATGTGTATTGAAATATGTCATCTGCAGGAGCGAGTTGAAAAACTTTATAGTGAGGCAAAGGGTGGACAAGTATGAGAACAGAGCTGCAAGCAACTGCTGGATTATATTTCGCTAAATCACTTTCCCAAATTTTCGATCGCCTGCTCTTCATTGATGAAAAACTACATATGTCAGACTGTAGAAGAATATATATAGCAGGGATTTACCTATGTTTGTTCCAAGTCTGTATAAATAAGTCCATATCCAAGGAAAAAATATTCAAGTTTATTCTAAAATATTAAAGGTTGTGCTTGAATTTAACGGGGAGGTGCCACTGCTGCTACGTTCAGTTGGGATGATATTAGTGTGGTACTAGCCATTGAGTCCAAGAAAGAATTCATGAAGCCAATCAAGTCCTGAAGTGCTATTTTACGGTTCCTGTCTACTTGTTAGTCATGTCCAGTAGGATTTGCTTCAACCTTGTTCGATAATCCATTACAGTGAACCTACTGCTGTTTACCACTAAATGGTGAGAACTGTCAATTGCTCTACCTATCAACCAAATGAATAATGAGATTTGGCCAAAAAAACTCCCTCTTTCGGTGGTGATTGGACTGATCAGCTATACTTGCTTCTTTTCTTGGTAGTTTCTCTTCATCACCAGTGAACCTGGTGCTGATAGCCTGGTCCTCTTCGGCCCCTTCACTTCACCATGGCCAGCAATCAAACATCACCAGTTGCTGCTTTGAACATGTGCATGGAAAATGTGTTTTTGAGTTGTTATGTACGTTCCACCTTCATCTTTAGGCTTTTACCGTTAAAGAATGTGAAATGCAATTATTACTTGGCGAAATATCTGCATTATTTTATTGGTGGGCGAAACTGCTATGTTCTTTCGGTGGCCACTCCACTTGACCTTTTCTTCTTCTTCTTCTTGGTAGTTTCGTTTTCATGTGGCACGCCCTTGACTGCTGCACATTGACCTTGATAGAAGTTAGCACGAAACTCTGATCATGCATTATTGTGCCTATTTTTGAGTCTCTTCTGCTTCTGCTCCTTCATTTTTATCAGTGAGCTTTACGTGAAATCAAACAAAAACCAGATCTCA
Source organism: Comarum palustre (assembly GCA_951800085.1). NCBI lineage: Eukaryota > Viridiplantae > Streptophyta > Magnoliopsida > Rosales > Rosaceae > Comarum > Comarum palustre. Next base: position 4,798,436 of record OX637579.1, on the reverse strand, counting down.
TGGCCATGCAATTGAGAGCGTCTTCTTCTTTCTCCTCTGCTCCTTCCACCCGTGATGTGTTTCTGAGTTTCAGAGGTGAGGATACTCGCCACGGTTTCACCGGTCATTTGTACAAGTCTTTGATTCAGAAGGGGATCAACACTTTCATAGATGATGATCTTACAAAAGGAGATGAAATATCCGAAGCACTTCTCCGAGCCATTGAAGACTCGAAGCTCTCTATCGTTGTGTTCTCTGAAAACTACGCATCCTCAAAGTGGTGTTTGAATGAACTTGTTCATATCCTTAAATCTAGAAGAGAAAATAACCAAATGGTTCACCCAATCTTTTACAAAGTGGATCCCTCAGACGTAAGACACCAAAGAGGTAAATTTGGTGAGTCACATGCAGATCTTGAACGTAGATTCAAAGATGACATGGGGAAGGTGTTAAGATGGAAAGGAGCTCTATCAGAAGCAGCAACTTTGTCTGGATGGCATTTCTCCGACGGGTACGTCATGCGCTTAATTTTACTTCCTTTAATCACTCTATTGCTGGTTGTGTGGTTATTAGATCAGACATTAATTTTAGGTGTGTCAGTTCGTGCGTGGTTTCATTTGATTCTAATACAACAGGTACGAATATGAATTTATTGATAAAATTGTTGAAGAGATCTCAGACATGTTCGCACCAGCATATGAACCTACCCTTTTGGATATGCCGGCGTGCCAAGTTGAGCTAGACTCGCGGGTAAAAGATATGCTAGAAATTTTAGATGTTGGGGGAAGTGATGTACGCATGGTAGGAATATGGGGAATCGGCGGAATAGGAAAGACAACAATTGCTAAAGCTGTCTACAATGCGATCGTCCGTAAGTTTGATGGCTGCTGCTTTTTGGCAGATGTTAGAGAAGGCTCAAAGCATCATGGAGGTTTGGTCAACCTACAACATACTATTCTCTCTAGCATTGAAGGGCACAAAGAATCGATAATCAACAATGTTCATGAAGGAATCACTTTGTTGCGTAAAAGGTTCAAACATAAAAGGATTCTCGTAGTCGTTGACGATGTGGATAGTTCGGACCAGTTGAAAAAGTTAGCCGGGAGAATTGATTGGTTCGGTGGCGGAAGTAGAGTTATCATAACAACAAGAGATAAGCGTTTGTTGACTGTTCATGGAGTAGAACTAATATACGATGTTCGTGAACTAGGTGATCAAGAAGCTCTTGAGCTCTTCAGTTCAAATGCCTCGCTGCATATTGAGAAATTGGATCCTGATGAGAAACAGTTAGTTACTGAAGTTGTTAACTATGCTGACGGCGTTCCACTCGCATTGGAAGTTTTAGGTTCGTATCTATATGATACCTCTGTACAGAAATGGCGAGCTATGTTAGATGGTTTTAGAAAAGATCCTCCTAAAAGCATTAAAGAAATTCTCCTAATAGGTTATGACAGTCTGCAAGTTACAGTGCGAGATGTTTTCCTTGACATTGCATGTTTCTTCAAAGGTCGGACAAGAAGGGAAGTGATACAAATTCTTGAAGGTTGTGACCGCATCACCCCCGAGCATAGCATTAAAGTTCTCGAACAAAAGGCTCTCATATCTGTTGGTGGATATGGTGATGTTATTGGCATGCACGATTTGCTAGAAGAGATAGGAAAAGCTATAGTTCTGCAGGAGTCTACGGAAGCAGGTGAGAGAAGCAGATTGTGGTATTATAAGGATGTGCAGGACGTTCTAACAAAAAACAGAGTAAGTAGTTCCAATATGCGTACACATACAAACACAAGAATCATGTGTTTATTTCAATTTAACAAGCGATATCAGATAACATGTACTATTTGAATGAGTAGTGATTTATGATCAATCATCGTTAGATTTACATCTAAAAGCTGAAAACAAAACAATTTTATTTAAAAATAATTCTCTTTACTCTTGAATTTAAATCTATGTTTTGGTCAGTCACTAACTAACATGATTCTATAATACAAGTATTTGTTTTGCTAACTCAATTGCAATTTTTTTTTCATACCAGGGAACAAGTAAAATTGAAGGCATAATTGTAAAGATGCCTACAAAAGATGAGATACTGTTGAATCCTAAATGCTTCAAAAGGATGGAAAATCTTAAAATATTTATAAACGTCAATGGGCGGTTTGTTGGAAAGGTCAAGTATTACCCGGACCAGTTACGGTTACTTGATTGGCCTCAATGTCCTTTAGAATATTTACCATCCAGTTTTGATATGACGAAAATGGTACAGCTTAATATGCGTGGCAGCCACATTACACGTGTCGGAAAAGGGTTTAAGGTATTATTAAATTTTCAGCCGTTAACGTTATTAAATTATTTTTGTTACCAATTTACCATTGAATATTTTCTTTTGGTTTGAATTTACCATTCAATATTTATTGTTTGGAGTAATGCCCATTTGCATACAAAAATAAAAATCCAACCTCATTTTAATGAAAATAAAACTTTAAAACCTAATTAAATAAAAGATACACTTATTTATGTCTAAACACATAAATATTTATTAAAATCATATTAAAATAATAATTTTTAAGACATTTTTACCCTTGTCTCTTACTAAAAAAATGAGACTTTGTCTGAGCACCGTCGGACTCCAGTCATCGGTCGCCGGACTAAAGCCACTGGTTGCTGGTGTCGGACTCCGGTGATCAGATTTCTCTGGTCGTCGAATTTCGGTCACCGGTATATCGTTTACTGACACCTAGTAACTCGGATATTCTAGTTACTGACCCTAGTAACTGAATTTCAGATCTCTAATAATAACTAAATCGGTTACTGACCGTCTAGTAACTCGAATATTCTAATTACTGACCCCAGTAACTCAGTTTCTAACCTCTAATATCCACCAATAAATCGATTACTGACACACAGTAACTCAGATAATCTGGTTACTGACCCCTAGTAATTCAATACCTTGATTATTGTCCATCAATAACTCTTTTACTAACCCTAGTAACCATTGATAACTCGGTTACTGACACCCAGTAACTCGATTACAATGAACATACAACTTAGCATTGTAAGGCTCCACAACAGTGTCTGAGACCTTAGGAGATGGGAACACTGAGAAAGTCATCATCATCCGATCTGGGTACTCCTCCCTAATCTTCAAAATCAATAGTGTTTCCATTCCAGATCTAGTACCACCTCCCAAAGAATGGCACACCTGGAACCATGCACCACATGACCAAACACGTAAATCATCATACATATCCACGAATTATCACTTCATTTCCACTTCAAATCCATCAAAACAAACAACAACTAAACCCTAGAACATAGATCCCCAAATCCCTAAATCAAGTATTTCCACTTCATTCAGAAGAAAACAAACTACAATCAACTACAAAATCACTTATATTAACAGATCTAAGAAGTTTCACCACATTTTGATTTCATTTCTACTACATTTCACTGAAATTAGGGTTTCTACTCACCACAACTCTCTAATATACCAAATCTATTTAATAAAAACTCGATTAAAAAGTAAAATAAGAAGAATTAGGGCTTGAATTGGTTAAACCGAGATTCATACCTTGCAAGCAGTCACAGTTCTCAACCTCCTTTCTCACCACATCAAGAACCGAGTTAGTCAACTCAGCCCCCTCGTTGTAGTGACCTTTCGCCCAGTTGTTTCCGGCGCCGGACTGACCAAAGACGAAGTTATTAGGACGGAAGTTCTGACCGTAGAGTCCAGATCTGACGCTGTCCATGGTCCCAAACTCTAGATCTATGAGGACGACGTGTGGAACATACCTTCCGCCGCTGGCTTCGTTGTAGTAGATGATGACCCTCTCAAGTTGAAGCTCGGAGTTTTCGGTGTACCTTCCATGGGATAGATGACGTGCTCGGTGCAGACGACCTCCCAAAACTTGGCTCCGATCTGGTTGCCTCATTGGCCTCTCTGGATGTGAAGAATCTCACGAGGAGGTCGTTGGAGATGGAGGAGGCGAGGTGAGTCGGAAGAGGTTGGCCGTCGTGTCGAGACCGAGGAGAGTCTCCCTCATGGCTAAGGAGTGTCGCCGGTGAGGCTTCGGTGGTTGAGGCCTCGATGAGAGAGAGAGATGATCAGTCAGATTGAGAGATAAGAGGGGAGACGAGAGAAAGAGAAAAGACGAAACGGTAGATGTGTAAAAGATATGGATAAAAAAGTAATTAGTTTAAGTTTAATTAAAATATGTATGAAAACAAGTTTTTTATTAGAGTAAGTAATAAGATCATATAATTAATACTAAATAGACGTTTATCTTCTTGTTTAACTTGTTTTGTATGACAGAGTATGCAGAACCTAACATCCTTGAAATTGAGGGAATGCACATTCCTGACACAAATCCCCGACATGTCGGGAAGCCCAAACTTAGAGTTCCTAGATCTACGTGAGTGTACAAGTTTAGAGGAGATTCACCCTTCCGTTGGATACCTTGAAAAGCTGGTTAAGCTGAATCTTAACGACTGCTCGAACCTTGTGAAGCTACCTCCAGAAGTCAACTGGAGATCCCTCCTAGAACTTTATCTTGTCCGTTGCAGTAAGCTGGAGAGGTTCCCTGAAATTGTGGGAGAGATGAAATGCATGACATCCTTGAGTCTAGAGTCCACTGGCATCAAAACACTGTCGTCATCCATTCGGCATCTAATCAACCTTAAATATTTGTTGTTAATCGACTGTAGAAACCTCACAGATGTACCTTGCAGCATTTATGAGTTGCACAGGATAAGGTCGTGCTCGAAACCCGTACCATTCCCAACTAAGGTGGACGGATACTATTTCCTAGGGTCAGGTTTACTTGGACTTGATTTTTCCGGATGCTCCTTTGTTACTCTTCCCGAATGCATCAAGGAATTTGTCAACTTGTCTAGTCTCAGCTTGAGACGCTGCACGAGGCTCGTGGAAATTCCCGAGCTTCCACCACGGATTACACGGTTGGATGTGACGGATTGCTTATCGTTGGAAAGAATTTCAAAGCTGTCAAACATTTTGGAGCGTAAAGAATCACAAATGATCGAGGAGATGGACTTGACTAATTGCCAGAGACTCTGTCATAATTTATTGTCTGAGATGGCGGCAAGCGAGGAAGATGATTATGATGATCTCTTCTGTCGACTCCTCTATTCTCAGCTATTCGAATTCAAAATTAAATTTCCAGTTCCGAGAAGCAAGATTCCAAAGTGGTTCAGCAGTCAAATGGATTTCAAGGGGCACCAACGTTTTGAATTTTGGATTGAAGCACTCCCAAATTTCAAATGGTACAAGAACACAGGACTGGCTCTCTGTGTTGCTCTTGATAGACAACCTGCCTATTCTAATGGTTGCTCTTTTCAGTTGTGGATTCACGTCAATGATGTGAGTGTTTGGCGTCCTTTTGAAGAATATATTGAACGAAGAGTCTCGGATCATGTCTGGTTGCGCTACTTTCCATTCGCCCAGTTGTGGCCACTCATGCTGCCACCCTTTACCTGTCGAGTCGTTATTCTCCACCGCTTAGAAATAGATGGGGTCTTTAAAAGCACTGGGCTCTTTAAAAGCTGTGGCGTCCACCTTGTAATGCCGCCCAATGAAGACGTTTGTATGAAGCTGATCCGTGCAGAGAACCTCAGCAGTTGGGAACCTAGTGATGATGAATTTGATACTAATATGGTATGATAATATTACTATTTTCCCTTTTGTGAAATTTCTTTTAGAGAAGACAACGAACGGAGGAGGACTCGCATCTGATGAGTACAATGATATTCATGCAGGACAACTGGGAAAAATATCGTCCCGAACACAGGACTTACTCCAAGGGGTCCAAGAGCTGTGATTAATTATTTCTAATGCACCAAAGCATCACGCAGGTTTACATTTTCAAATTTCTCCCTTTCCTTGCTTGATATATGTGTAGATAGAGTTGAACTAGTTGAGCAAGGCCGGCCGGTTACAAATGCAAAATTGCATATGTTGAAGGCGAGACATTTCTAATATCCACAAGTGCGCGCACTAAATCTACTTAACTTGTACACGTTTTCTCTTCTGATATATTTTCCATTGTTTTCTGAGTTTTTTTCCTCATTCACAAGTAAAGAGTTTAGATAGGTCACCAAACATACATTTACGGCGTCTGATTAGTATGATATTTACTTTAAGGCATGGTTTAAGATATATTGAGAGCAAGATTATTCACATGCTGTGTCCAATTAATGCAATGTAATTGTAATTATTTTTCTTTCATTTTATCAGTTTCTTGAGTTACCACTGACCACTGCTTTATATTGAATTTGAGAAACATATATATTATCTGTCTTCAGCTTTTGTTATCGTAAATGTATGCATTTGTTCGTGCAGGTATTGTGTATCGAGTTTCCTCCGGTGGAACCACACACTGTTCCAATGTGTATCGAGTTTTCTCTTCTGTACCAACGCCTAGCCTTCGCCTTGAAATTTAAAAAACCCAACGAGATCTGATAGAAGAGAAAGATCGGGTTTGAAATATTGAACTTCTTACCGGGTAATATGACTAGATGTAACTGACCTATTCTTTTACTAGGGTCAATAAAAATTATTAGAGTAAATAATATATATTTTATTAGAGATGGTAAATATTTCTTTTATTACTGATGTTAGTAATATATATATTAGTATGTTAATAAAATACCATCCTCTTATGGTTTTCCTTTTTCTCTTTCATTCTCTTTTATTCTTTTATTTCAAGCTTAATTTTCTAAAAAGTGAAAGTTAAAATGATAGTAAATATTTGGATTGATGATGATTGCGTGCATGTGTTTGTGTTTTGGTTTGGATGAAATTAATGATTACTACCTTCAATAAAATTTCTCTGTAAAGTTTACTACCCCGAATAAAATCTATATAAAGTTTACTGCTTCCAGTAAAGTTTCCTTATAAAGTCTTCTATCCCCAGTAAATCATTTTTCATCATTACTGTCTCTAGTAAAGTTTCTCTATAAAGTTTATTACTCGTAATAAAGTACCTTTATAAATTTTATTGTCGTTAGTAAATCATTTTTTTCAATATTACTGCCCTTAACAAAACATCCAACGAATGTACGAAATGGTTCTGGTAAGGTCTGAAGTATTCCGATGATGTTTTAAAAAATCTGTCGAGATTCCGGTGACCGAAATCTGGTGATCGGTTACCGGAGTCCCACGACCGGTGACCGAAGTCCCACAACCGGTGATCAGAGCCGCTGATAAGGTTCTGATCAAGTCTTCTCTCTCTTATATTTTCTCTATCTAAACATGTTTAGGGGATAATTGTAAAATGAGATTAAAATAATATAACTCCTATAAAGTTTTAATAAAGATTTGTTCATTTATGCACAACTAATGACACCTTATATTAGAATGGACACATTCTTTTAGAATCATTTAAATGGGCTAAGAGGGCTAAATTAGTAATAAATAAGCATTTTCTCCTTTTTTTCATCTTGGGTTTGTTGATATGGGTTAAATCTACGAGTTGGACTTTGGGCCTTGATTTTGGCACATTATATGGGTTAAATCTACGAGTCTTGACTTTGGGCCTTGATTTTAGGGCATCTATTCATCTATTGCTATGTTGGACGCTGGTGATTATCCCTCAGCATTGAGTAACCTTTGGGTGTTCTCAAATAAGTCGGATCTGGGAGTGACCGATTATTAAACATAGTGCCTATTTATGGTTTGCAACATTAAGATGACTAGCTTATGTCAGAATGTGTTTCGCATTGCTCCTTATTTATGTTGTCATTCTGGTGTATTATGTTTATAGTGTATTCTGAGCATCTCCAACAGTTCATATAAAACTAGTATTATATCTATTTTAGAGGAAAAAAAACATGATTTTTTACTTCAACAGCTCATGTAAAACATTTTCTATAATAAAAAAGTGGGAAGAAAGATAAACATATCTGTTTCCGGGTGGCTCGCGGTCCCTTTAGCGGGCTGCACGGCTCCAGAAATAGCGAACTCTCTTGTATTCCGGGTTTTCCTGTGTAGAGAACAAACACGTCAAAGAGGCGTCCCCGGGTTTACCGAGGGAAACCACTCCGATGCTTAAGTTAGACACTGTCAATTAAGCAGAAAACTCGAGAACAGTCAAGAAGTTGCGCGTCCTCTTACCGGGAGGCTCACGCTGGTATTTATGGTAGCATTAAAGGCAACCTGCCTTGTCCTTTTCCAATGTGGGACAATCTCCCTTGCTTTTCCTTAACTTTACGATGAACTGGGCCCTGACAAAGGACCCAGAGTGGCTTCTCATATCTGATTGGGCTTTCACCCTGTAAACAACACTTCAAGCACAATAAACAATGCATATTTAATAATTGACCAGACATTTGGGGGTTCTTTCTTGAGTTGTAACCCGGTAAAGGTGAAATATTAGGTTCCACCTACAAACAATATCCTATATATTTGTAGAATTCTCAAAATTTGTATATTTCATGAAGAATTCTCTAAAATTTATTATTTTCCTTTTAGAATTCACTTTCTTTTCTTAAAAAGAAAAGAAAATATCATTGCATCTCTCTAGTGGATGATTGAGAAATTAAAACATGTGACATTTGATTTTGATTTGAATAAATAATTAAATTATATAAAAAAATATTTAATTTTGTAGAGTAAAATAGAAGAGCTGTTGGAATTGAGTCATTTTCATAATAGAGATTTTGTGATTTCCTTTTCTATAATAGAGAAATTATCAGTGTTCTAAAACTCGGCCTAGTCGGCCGAGTACTCGCTAGTCGGCGTCCTTCCGAGGCGATTTTAAGAAAATCGGAGTACAAAGTCGGCCGGAAGAAAATCGGCCGAGTAGTCGGCCTAACTCGGAAAAAATCGGTCCAACTCGGAAAAAATCGGCCTAACACGGAAAAAAATCGGTCAAACTCGGCATTTTATTGACTATTTTTATTATTTTGGACATTATAATACATTTTAAAAATTATATTTAATTATATGCTTTAAAAATAAAAATAAATGTAAAAATTAAAAACCGAGTACTCCCCGACTACTCCTTTACTCGCTAGTCCCCAACCGGCCGACCGACTAACGACTAGCGACTTTTAGAACCTTGAAAATTATACAAGATTTATTAAAGATGCTCACATACAGTTCTTTTATCAATAAAATGACTTAGCATCCATCTTCAAAACAATAAAAAAACATGTATCGCCCATAATAAACCGCTTATTGGCTTTTATAATTTTTTTGGGATATCTGATGAGATTTCATGTTTATTACCCTATAATAAATTTTTAATTTTTTTCCGGTATGGTATAGTTGTTATAAGGTTCGGTAACACTCAGAAAAGTTTGACGAGATTTTGATGACCAGTCTCTAATGACAAGGAAAATTTTGACGATCAGAATCTGGTGAGCGATAACCAATAACAGAAGTCTAGTGACGTGTCGGCCACATCTTTAAATGATAAGGGCAAAATAGTTTAAATAATATAGTTTGTTAAGACTTTAGTAAAACTTTGATTAAGTGGGCACAAAAAAAGTTTTCTTAATTATATTTAAACAGGCTCATGACAAAAATTGTCATTAGAATGGGCAATGAGATGTTAAAATTAGTATTAAATAAATATTTTCCCTTTAATAAAGTATGTCATAGTGGTTTTTTCTATAATTAAGGTTTTTGCATTTTGATCTTTGTGATTCAAAGAGTTCTTCCATCTGTGTTATTTCTATAATTAGTTAATTACATGTGTGAAGAACAGATACCTGATTGAGTTTGAGGGTGAGAGCTTAGCGACCTCATTGAGTGAAGATAATGCGAGGAGAATGGAAACCTGAATCAGATCAAGATATTTTGTCAAGATCATGAGTCATGACTAGTCATATGTTTCAATATTGTAACAAAACCATAGTTTGTAAAAGTTCCACGATTAGTAGTGTTTATACACTTAAAAATTAATAATTTATTAAATATTATTAAGATGAAAGCAAATACTAAAGTATATATCCTTAATTGTTGTTAATTGAGGAATAATCATATGTGCACAATGGGTACATAAGGTCCCGTGTGAGCATGACGAAGTCTAAGATGTTTGACCAATTACTCCACTTCATGGTTAACACGTCATTCAGATTTCCCC